>OZ007594.1:320916496-323316496 GCA_963931845.1 Maratus michaelseni | reverse complement strand
ACCACACCCTTCCATTTTAAATATCGTCTTTGATAGTATGAAAGGCGGAAATAGAAGGGCGCCAGCAGGTTCTGAGAGTGATCCATCTTCCGGCATTCAAATATAAAACTGGAAAAGAAGTTAGTTTTTAGGAGAAGAGGTGGAAGGAGGGGGGGGGGGGTGTAGAGAGAATTACCTTCTGATTCTGACCTCCATCCCCCCCCCCCTCTTTTGTCGTACGACAATGCAAAAGAGCGAGAACTCCTGATTGAAAAATCGATTCTAAAAGCAGAAAAACACAGAACACCCTAGATCTTCTCTGTGCGGGAGGGTGATTTTTCTATTGCTTTTTCACGCTTTTTTATTTAATAGAGGCGCAGAGCTAAGGACAAACGAACATTTTTGAGCGTGTGGAATAATAAAAATAAAATTTTATAAAACTGTGAACAAATATTGGAAAATCTTTGTTGGGACTAAGAGAGAAATAGAATGATTTTACTTTTTAAATAAAATATTTTTGAAAGAAATACCATTTTTGAGCAAAAGCTGCGATCTGTTTTATATTTTCTCTCTTTGTCAGCTGATTTCTTATCGATAAATGAAACGAAAAAGCAGTGATCAAGAAAGAAAACAAAACTAATTAAACTCTTGAGATTTTTTGATCCTCTATGTCGGGAGTGTCAAAGTGTTTAAAACATTTTCAGTCCTTCTCTTTTTTTTTACTCTTTTGATTCACTGAGTTGGAAAAATTCACCGTTTATTATTGCATGTAATTTGGAATTTTCCTAATTAAAAATTAATTTTGTGCATTATCGATTGAGGTTTAATGGAAAATAGGTTTTAAAAAAAATCTTGTATTTTTAAAATAGTTTTATAAATTATTTTACAAAAACACACAGAAATAAATAAAACCCAATTTGGGTCGAAAGATTCTTAGGTATGTGCCCATATAGGGTCATGCCTGTTTTGGTTACCACTGTCTATCCATTTTGAGCACTGTTAAATACCTCATTTTCAAAAAAAAAAATTTTTTTTTCGGGGAAAATGGGTATTTAACAGTGCCCAAAATGGATACACAGTGGTAACCAAAACAGGCATGACCCTATATGGGCACATACCTAAGAATCTTTCGACCCAAATTGGGTTTTATTTTTTCCTGTGCATGGCCAGATCAATCCTACATGGGGCCCCCGGGCAAACATCCAGTTGGTGGGCACTCATAAATTTTTTATAGCTGTAACTTGTACTCATTTAAAGAGAAAATACCTGATTTGCTATTTTTGAAAGAAAAGCTATTTTTGAATAGAAACTAGAATGTGTTTTCTATTTTCTCTCTTTTTCAGCTGATTTCTTATCAACGAATTAAAATACACTAAGCATTAAATATGTGATATTTTTTTTACCCCCTATAATTTCAGTTCTAAAGTTTTTAGAGCATTTTTAGCATTTTTGTCTGAGTTTCCAAAAGATGACAGATTTCTCAAAAGGGACTATTTATATTATTGCATGTAATCTAGAATTTTACTTGTTGAAAATTAATTTTGTAAGTTATTTATTGAACATTAATGGGAAAATTCAAAATTTTTTGCTGTAAAATTTCGTATAATTTTTAAATAGTTTAATTTTCAGATCGCAAAATTATAAAATTAAATTTTATAAAACTGTGAACAAGTATTTAAAAACCTTTGTTGGTTCCCAGAAAAAAAATCTATGATTTCATTTTTTAAATAAATTATTTGTGAAAGAAAACAGTTTTTGATTAGAAGCTAGGATCTGTTTTATATATATTCTTCTCTTTTTCAGCTGATTTCTCACCAATAAATGAAACGAAAAAGCAGCTCTTAGGCAAAATATACCGAGAAAAACAAAAATAATTCAATACTTGAAATGTTTTATCTTCTATAGCCTAAGTTCCAAAGTGTTTAGAGCATTTTCGGTCTTTTCTGTTTTTTCTTTGAAAATTGTATAAAAATATTTTCAATAACGGCTATTTATGAATGCATATAAACTAGAATTTTCTTTATTAAAATTAATTTTGTAATTGACTATGACTTAAAAGAAAAAAAATTGAAAAAGGCTATATGATTTTTAATTTGCTTTATAGTTCTTTTATTCTGAACTCATAAAAATTCAAAAATATTGTTTCATAAACTTGGGAACAGACAATGGAAAATATTTATTGAATCTTAGAGACAAATAATATGACTTTATTTATTTTTTAAATAAAATGTTTTGAAAGAAAAACTATTTTTGAATAGAAGCGCGATCTGTTTTATTTTTTCTCTCTTTATCAACCGATTTCATATCAATAAATGGAAGGAAAAAGCAGTGCTTAAGCAAAATATATTAAAAGAAAAAAAATTAATTAAACTCTTGAGATTTTTTTATTTTCCATAACGTGAGTTCCAAAGTGTTAAGAGCATTTTCAGCATTTTTTCGTTTGAATGATAGGTTTTAAGATTTATAAAAAGGCATTTTTAATTATTGCATATAATTTGGAATTTTCTTTATTAAAAAGGACTTTTGCCTGGAAAAAAGTCCTGAAAAAAAAAAGCACACCCCCTTAATAACTCTGCTGCGAATCACAAATCATCGTATAAAAATATGACTAGTACAAATCGATTATTAAAAACATCTACTAATTAATGCTATAGAAAAATTTTGCTTAAAGGTTGTCTACATATAGGGAATGCAACAAAATTAAATATTTAATACCAACACCTAGTTTTTACATCATAGTTGGATTCGTTAGTAAATTATACCTTCGGATACAAAACAGAGAGTCATTCGATCAAGTGTATAGGAAATATGGATGTGTAAAATTTAGAGTTCTTAGTGTTAAATTTATTTTAAATTGTCCCAAAACAATTTTCAATGCGGATAGTTTTTGTAATCAGAACTCAAAAACTACTTGGCGATATGAACTGTAATTTTAGATTCGCATATTTAAAGCTTTTAGAAATCTATTACTGTTAGAAAAAAATAAATCGAAAATTATAATTCCTATTTCCTTTTCGAGAATTGATTAAAATAAAACCCATATATATTTTCGAAATTAATTTTCGAAAAAAGTAGGAATTGTAACCTATAATTATTTTTACCAAAAACAAATTCCAGAAGCTTCGAACCATAGAAATCCAAAATTACAGATCATGCTGCCAAGTAGTTTTTCAATTATGCTTAAAAAACTACGCGAATTACAATCAGTTTTGCAACGATTAAAACTGAAAAAATACATTGAAAATCAGACATTTAATAAACTAAAAAAACACATTGATTAATATTACAAAATAAAATTTACTGTAGACGTTTCAAGCTTTAAACAAGCTCCTCTTCAGTACAAATGCCAATAAAAAAACAAAGCTAATGTTTTCACTTGTTAATGTTAAAAATATGTGTTTGAAACAATAGGTATAGAACCATATATTCTGGTGGAATTGCACATGCTTCGTTTAGAAAAGTTTTCTATAATCTTGTAAACCAAACCAACCTTCTAGAAAAATTATACTTTTATAATTGTTTTATAATTATTATTCTTATGAGGTTGGTTTACAAAATTACAGAAAACTGCCCTAAACGAAGCATATACAATTCCACCAGAATATGTGGTTCTACGATGAAGTATAATCCATGATGATTTATTATTTCAAACGCATATTGTGAACGTGGACATGTGTAAACACTGGATTCGGTTTTCGATTGATATTTGTACTGAAGAGAAGCTCATTTAAAGCTTGAAACTTTTGTAGTAAATTTTATTTTGTAATATTTTTGTTTTATTATTATTAAAAGACTGATTTTAAAAGTATTATTTTAATTTTAAATACTTGAGATTAAAAATGAATTTAACATAGGTAGTTCCACATTTTAAACCTGCATAGTTCCTAAACTACTTGCCCAAATGTCATCTCGTTTGGTATCCAAAGATAAAATTTATCAAAAAATATAAATATGATGTCAAAATGAAGTGTTAATAATGAATTTTTATAAGTTTGGTACAAGTTCTATATGTCGACAACGACTTAAGCAAAATTAAACTATAGCATAATTAGTAAACTTCAATACTAATGGCTAGTACTAGTCACATTTTTATACGATATATGATTTGCGGGAGAGTTAGTAGGGGTTGGTGTTTTTTTTTTCCAGGACTGTGCATGAATAATTGAGTTAAAATGGAAAAAATAGCTTTAAAAATTCGTTATGGAAAATTTTCTATGAAGTGTCTATGGTTTTATAACTCTTCAAATTTGAGTACTTGAAATTATAAAAATAAAATTTTGTGCAACTGGGAAAAAACATTGGGAGATATTTGTTGGGACTAGGAGACAGTTAGAATGATTTCGTTGTATTTAAAGCGAAGTTATTTTTGAGTAGAAGCTACGATTTTTTTTTATATTTACTCACTTTGTCAGCCGATTTTTTATTAATAAATATAACGAAGAAGACGTGTTCAAGCAGAACAAACCAAGATAAATATGGGTAAAAAATTATAATTTAACAAATTACAATAACCATTGAGAAAATGTTCCGAAAGCTTATAAAAAAATAAAAATAAAAAAATAAAAAACGCACTTTTGTGTTATAGCGGCCCCCACAATTATGATTATGTCAAAGTTGCAGTTATAATTTCGCCAAGATAATCTCAAAGCTTATATATGCATCCTATATACGCATATATATATTTCAAACTCCTATATGTGCCATATACGTCATTATACACATATTATTTACGTCTTATATGTTGTATATACATCATAAACACATGTCATGTATATACATCATATATGCATCATATATGACTATAACTTGGCCACATACGTTAAGAAATGTTATATATATATATATATATATATATATATATATATATATATATATATATATCATATATTATTATAATGTCATACACGTTTTATAATTTGGCGATAAATCTTGGTCGCTTGGAGATTCATCCTTGGGGATCGCTATAACACGAAAGTACCAAATTTACAATATATTAATGAAAACAGAAACAAAAATATTTCATCCTTGGGGTCCGCTATAACACGAAAGTACCTAATTCCTACTTTATTTCTCATATCTGATAATTTGCATCTATCCTTTTTGTAACTTTAACATTTTCGTGACGATTTTATGCATTTCTATATTGCTATTAAAAAAAAAAAAAAAATTCTTCTAAAGTTACAGAATTTCGTTGAAAACGCTTACAAAGTCTTAAAAAAATAAAGTGACGGCTACTTGACTATGACTTCTACTTTATTTTTCATATCTGATAATTTTCATCTATCCTTTTTGTAACTTTAAGATTTTTGTAACGATTTTATGCATTTCTATTGCCTATTCAAAAAAAAAAAAAAAAAAAAAAAAATCTTCTAAAGTTACAGATTTTAGTTAAAAACGCTTAAATAGTCTTAAAATAACAAAGTGACGACGTCAAATAAAATGACGACGTCAAATAAAGTGACGGCTACTTGACTATGACATCTACTTTATTTTTCATATCTGATAATTTGCATCTATCCTTTTTGTAACTTTAACATTTTCGTGACGATTTTATACATTTCTATTGCCTATTCAAAAAAAAAATTCTTCTAAAGTTACAGAATTTCGTTGAAAACGCTTACAAAGTCTTAAAAAAATAAAGTGACGACGTCAAATAAAGTGACGGCTACTTGACTATGACTTCTACTTTATTTTTCATATCTGATAATTTGCATCTATCATTCTTGTAACTTTAAGATTTTGTAACGATTTTATGCATTTCTATTGCCTATTCAAAAAAAAAAAAAAAAAAAAAAATCTTCTAAAGTTACAGATTTTAGTTAAAAACGCTTAAATAGCCTTAAAATAATAAAGTGACGACGTCAAATAAAATGACGAAGTCAAATAAAATAACGACGTCAAATAAAGTGACGGCTACTTGACTATGACTTCTACTTTATTTTTCATATCTGATAATTTGCATCTATCCTTCTTGTAACTTTAAGATTTTGTAACGATTTTATGCATTTCTATTGCCTATTCAAAAAAAAAAAAAAAAAAAAAATCTTCTAAAGTTACAGATTTTAGTTAAAAACGCTTAAATAGACTTAAAATAATAAAGTGACGACGTCAAATAAAATGACGACGTCAAATAAAGTGACGGCTACTTGACTATGACATCTACTTTATTTTTCATATCTGATAATTTGCATCTATCCTTTTTGTAACTTTAACATTTTCGTGACGATTTTATGCATTTCTATTGCCTATTCAAACAAAAAATATTTCTAAAGTTACAGAATTTCGTTAAAAACGTTTACAAAGTCTTAATTAATAAAGTGATGACGTCAAATAAAGTGACGGCTACTTGACTTCTACTTTATTTTTCATATCTGATAATTTTCATCTATCCTTTTTGTAACTTTAAGATTTATGTAACGATTTTATGCATTTCTATTGCCTATTGAAAGAAAAATTCTTCTAAAGTTACAGATTTTAGTTTAAAACGCTTAAATAGTCTTAAAAAAATAAAGTGACGCCGTCAAATAAAATGATGACGTCAAATAAAGTGACGGCTACTTGACTATGACATCTACTTTATTTTTCATATCTGATAATTTGCATCTATTCTTTTTGTAACTTTAAGATTTTTGTAACGATTTTATGCATTTCTATTGCCTATTCAAAGAAAAATTCTTCTAAAGTTACAGATTTTAGTTAAAAACGCTTAAATAGTCTTAAAAAAAATAAAGTGACGACGTCAAATAAAGTGACGGCTATACTTGACTATGACATCTACTTTATTTTTCATATCTGATAATTTGCATCTATTCATTTTGTAACTTTAATATTTTTGTAACGATTTTATGCATTTCTATTGCCTATGCAACGAAAAATTCTTCTAAAGTTATAGATTTTAGTTAAAAACGCTTAAAAACGTATAAAAAATGAAGTGACGACGTCAAATAAAGTGACGACGCTAAGAGGTTCATTCTCGACCGAAAACAACAACCATTTTCCCATTGTTTAAAAAAAGAAATTAAACACTTAATATTTTTGTTATTCTCTATAGCGTGAGCTACAAAGTGTTTAGAATCTTGTTAGCTTTTTCTTTTATTTTGACTGACTAAGTTTTAAAAAAAAATCTCAAAAATGAACTACTCTTTATTTTATGTTATCTTAATAATTAAAGAAAATTAATTAAAGTCTTAATTTTCTTCATTTTGCATAGCATGTGTTTCAAAGCGTTTAGAATATTTTTCAGCATTCTTTGATTAACTGAGTTGAAAGATTTCTAAAAATGTACTGCACATTATTGCATGTAATCTGAAATTTTCTTTATTGAAAATGAATTCTGTCCTTTATTGATTGAAGCTATCATGTGAAAATAAGATTTAAAAAATTCTTATGCATTATTTTTAAATGGTGTTATGTTTCTATAATTGCAATGTGAAATTTTATTTAAGCGTTTTTTTAAGTAACTTCCGTACTAGAAAACCAACATAGGTTATATTGAGAGCGAAAATTGTCTTACTCGTAAATAATTCCAAAAATTACCAATATTAGTAAAATAGTGGCTTTAAATTGGAATTTTTTTCAATGAAATGTCATTATTATATAAATATTTACACTGTAAATGCTGATTTTTAAATGGCGAAGTGTTATCTAATATTGTTGCAATAGTGACAAAATGTAAACATTTAAGTTTTGGCTTAAAATTAATTCATACCAGTAACTGGAAAGTAATTGTTTTTTAGTTTTCCATTTCAAAACTTTCATATATTATTTCAAGGAAACTTGAAATTGCTGTGTAGAAAAATAAATTTTGCATAATATTGATTTCCCTTTCGTAGAAAACAGAATGAAAAATTTTGTAGTGAGGATTTATTTTGATCTTTTGAATTTTATCTTAATACTTTTGCTTTGAGTAGCTAAAGTGAATTTTCAGAAGCTGATATTTATGACTAAATTTGAAATCAGATTTGGAATTAAAAGCTCGAAATAAATACATGGAAATATGTCCATTTTTCACTTCCTAATTAACTGGAAATTTGCTACAATTGTTCATACATATAGTATAAACTAATATCCTTATAATTAAGTTAAATGTTATTTTTTATATTAATTATAGATTATTAAATTCAAATTATAGAAGATTTTTGCTAATGTGTTATTATTTGAATTTCTATGAAAATTTTTAAAAGTACCTTTTGGCATTAAAACAATGAAAAATATTCATGAAAATTCATTTGTCTTCCTTCACTATGATTTGATGTCTTTCAATAATTTTAAAACTTGTAATGGGTATATACACAAGTGAAACAAAATTGCTGATGATATTTAATACAAAATTATAAGTTGAAACTTTGATTTATTCATGACTATGTACATACGTAAAGTTGAAATTGAATTAAAATTGAAATCATGTAAAAATGATAGTTTTAGTTGAAATTTTACTTACAACAGTTTAAAAAAACTTCACCTTATCAAAGTTAAATATCAAATGATTTTGAATGTATCATCCTCTATTTTGCCATTTACGAGAAAAGAAAATATAAAATAAAATAAGATTGCGTTAAAATCTTACCATCTACCTTGCTCATTTTAAGATTACTTTTTATAAGTAATCTGTTAAGATACATTTTTTTCTAATATTTTTATTTATTTTACATTATTCATTGGCCAAAAAAAAAAGACCCATGTATTATTATAAATAACTTAAATTTTCGTGTACATGCTGCCACATTTCTCAAATTATAATTTGCAGCACTTCCTCATGTACCAAAATCTCCTTTTAAGTAAAAGTAACATGTAATACAATTATTCAGATACATAAAATGAGTACGATTGTGTTAATGCAGTTATGCATTTGCAGTACATAAAATAAAGAAGTTTACAGTTGTGAGTCTACTTATATTTTTGTGTTCAAATCGTTTTTCTTTTCATCTTTTTTTTTTTTTTTTTTTTTCATTCATATATTTTTTCTTTATTCTTTGGTGACCTTTAACACTCGCTACCCTCCCATTTGGGTCGTGCAACACAAGTTTAGAATAGCTGAATCCATAAAATATTCCTCCAATATTTATTATTATTATTATTTTTTAAAGATCCTTTTACTTTTTTTTAAACCCCAATTAAGGAGTTTCTTCTGCATATGATGAACAACTGTTGGGTATTTTTTCTTCCATCTTTTTTATTGTACTTATCGTATATGAATGTAAAATCAGTTTTATAGGCAACACACCACAGTCAACACCGGCTCTATGTAATAGAGCCGGTGTTGCCACAGTGGCTTAGTAAAATATCTTCCCCGCATTGTCAGAATTCCACTAGACATACATTGATGGATACTAGACTCAGTGCGTAAAAACTCTTATTCTGATTATATTTAAAGTATCAAAAGAAAAAAAATCAGAGAAATATTATTAGTTAAAAATATCAATATGTTCATTCAATTAATCATTCTTCCGCTTCTGCAAAATTTTAATACAACCAAACGTTTCTCACTGTTTATAAAGTTCTGAAACACTACGTTAAAAGTATGCTGTTACATTTTAAGAAAAATATCACTTATATTTTAAAGTCTGTGCTAATCGTATTATAAACATAGAAACTGTTTTTAAAGCATTAAACTACACTGTCATATTGTGTCATTTTTGTCGTCCATTTTTAAAATTCCATTAAACATTTATTGATGGATTTCAGAATTAGAAAGTGAAAAAAAAATATTTTGGTTAAATTTAAAGAATCAAAAGAAAATAAATTAGATAAATAATATTGGTTAAATATATCATTACTATGTTTATTCAATTGAAATATTCTTCCACAATTACACAATTTTAATACCAAACATTTCTCAATTTTTTTAAGTTTTCAAACACTATGTTAAAAATATTATATTAGATTTTGAGATAATTCACTCCTTCCGGATAAAGTCTACACCAATCGTATTATAAATGTAACAACTGTTTTACAGGCAATAAAGTACACTGTCATAGTGGGTCATTTTTGTCGTCAGTTTTTTAAAATCCCGGAAATATATGTTGATGGATTTCAGAATTAGCAAGTGGAAACTTTCATTCTTAGTTTTTTAGAGTACAAGGTGCAGCAAAAATATTTGATGAATAGTCCAATATTTAAACGAAAACTCTGGATAGAATGTATGCGGATACATACGCATTGAGAGACATGTGAAGAAGTGCCGCCTGTCTTCGAAATTACTATGTTCGGTCAGAGTTTCCAGCTGTACCCACCCCCTGCAGGGTTTACTGGGGAGTTCAGCTCCGGCTGAATATTGTAACTCTTTTATTATTATTTTATTTTTCTCGTTTAAGACCTGAAGAAAGGTGACTGGCAGGGACATCTATGCTCTACAGACTTAATTTTCTCGTCTGTGCAAGCTCGTGTTAGGCTTTCAATTGAACGGAGTCATTGTGACGCATCCTGTCACATGCAACGGAGCAACGCATAAGCATCCAATTTTGCTACAAATTGAAAAAAAAAAAAACGACAACCTAGACCCCTGCAATGCTGATGCAAGTGCACGAATCAGATGCAGTGAGTACAAAAAGTGTTTATGACTTGATTAAACGGTTCTGTGACGGAATGGAAACTGTTGATGATGAAAGTACAAATAGCCCTGTCATTTGGTAGAAAATGGAACAAAATTTTGGTGGAGTTTTTGATATTTGGTATCTTTATGTTTTTTGGGTCACTGAACACGAATTTGACGTTAGCCAACAAATTTTTTTCCGAAAAATACTTTTTTTTTTTTTACAAAAAACGCGCGACAAGATAAATTAAAGTATGAAATAAAGTTTTTTACATTTTATATCTTTTGTATATTACAGTTTTTTACATTTTTTGTTCTCTGATCCATGGTTCAGCTGTGAGAATGTTTCAAAAATGTGTGTTAAAAACAAAAAATCTAAAAACAGGAATTACGGCACTGTACGTTGATACAACATGAAAATTAACAATTTCAGGCAAACGCTACATAATTTTAATACCAAACGTTTTTCACTGCTTAGAAGTTCTGAAACACTATGTTAAAACCAATATTTTACATTTTGTAACAAAATATATCGTCAATATCATGATAAGCTATGCTGTTTGTTTTTCTATGTTTATCATATTATGAATTTAAAAACTGTTTTATGGGCAACTACAGTAGTTTAATACGTCATTTTATTTTAGAGTCCATTATTAAAATTTCACTAACTGTACATTGATGGATTCCAGACTTAAAAAGTGAAAATATGTGATTTTTTTTTTCATAATTGAAATAGTATTTTAAAGAGAAAAGTGTTTAAAAAAAAATAATACCAACTATAATTATTTTAGTCATTCAATTAAAAATTTCTCTCGCAGCCACACAATTTTAAGTGCAAACTCACTTTTATTACTTAAAAGTTCTGAAGCATTATGATTAAAGCTTTATTATACATTTAGCGCAAACAATAAATATATCTATATTAAATACAAAAACTACAGAAATGCTAAATTACAAAAACTCATATCGAGAAAATTTTGTAAATGAAAAGAAAATTAGTAGTACTATATGTTGTATATATATAAAAAAAAACAGTACTACAAACTTCGTTAGAACGATAGATTGTTGCATAACTTAACAAGCCATTATAGTTCTGAAATACTTCATGCATAGAAACACGAACAAACTTTATTATGCAAAATTTTTCGGAGGTTTCAGTGTGTATTTTGTTTATAAATTGGCTTAGTATTGATTTGAAACTGACTGAGATTTGGTTTAAATTTAATAAAATGAATATTTTGTTACTGTGAAAGTAATTTAGTAGTGTCTTGAAGAGTTTTATTCAGTTTTTTATATGGGTTGCTGAAAAGAATTATTAAAAGCATTAATATTTGCAGGTTCTGCTAACAAATTATTCATTTTGATTAAAATGTTATATTCTCTTTAATAATGTTAGAAGTTTAAAAACAAATTTCTCAAATTTTCAAATCATTCACATTTTAAATATCTATTTTCATATAATGTTGTCTAAACTACATATCAGATTAAAAAAATATATGTAAAAAAGGAAACATGTTCTCTTTTGAATATCCGCCTTAAAAAAATTTAAATTCTTAAATTTCCTTTAAATTTTTTTTCTTATATTGAGCTCGGGAGCCTTATTTAATAAGAATTATTCAAATTTTTGATACCATGTAATAGTCATCTTATTCCACTAACAATATTTCAGCTTAAAATCGTTTTCCCCCCTAAGTTATATTCTGTTCGGACACTTCGCTTAGTTCAAATATTAAAGTATGGACTGACTCTCCCACATTTTAATTAATGTACTACATTATTCCCTTACCTTTTTCCTCAACCATAAACAATTCTCAAAATATCATACAGTTGTGCGTTGTCTTTCTTAACTTTATGTATATTCATGCTATGTAATCTAAATTATAAGGCATGATATACATTTGAAGTATGTTTTACACACGCAAGTTTGTCTTTCTTCAAATTTTTAGCCCACTCCTCTCTCTATTTATTTATATTTCTTGTAGTTATCATAATAGTAAAAAGTGTGAGCAAATAGTTCTAACATGAAAGGTACAACATGCCTAATGGTCTACTTTGCTGTTATTATAAACAGGCAATTTCCATAATAGAAAATTGGCTCTGTTGTAGCAAGCAATGGTTATTATGAGATTTTTAGTACTTTTCAAGTATGGATAAGATTTAACGTTAAGTAATGAGAATTGTGTGTCAAATGGATAAAGCAGTATGATTTTATACATGCTTAGATGATGGAGGATAGCCAAAAAATAAAACAAAATGAAAAGTAAATAAACAACTAATTTTTAAATGTGACAAAAAATAAAAACAACTTCAAATGATTGTTTCTTATTATCGTTATTTTATGACCAAATTAGAATTTTATGACCAAATTAGAACCCGAAAATTCTATTTGAAATTAACCCGAAACCCTACACGAACCCATCGAACTTCAAACCGAAACCTAAATTAAAAGAAAATTAATCCATATTTTAATGTTATTATACAAAACAATCTGTAATTATATTTCTAATATATACTTTATATTTTATGCAGAAAAATAAACATATATATATACTCATTTAATACTGTGTATTTTCTTTTGAAAAAATGGATTACGACACCCGAGCCGCAAGAGTGAAAACTCAACCCAAAACAATTAGAGTCAAGTCGAACTGCTACGAAATAAACATGTTGCCAAGGGCTTCCGAAAAAATCAGTTTATCCGGCATGTTGCAAGACTCTGATTTACTATCGCTTTAAATCTGATTGCTGTAAATACCGTTTAATTTAACACGCAGTAGACGATGATACATTACAGTTTTTGACGTGTAAAAAAGCAATACACAATACAACGACTATTTTAAAAACGTAAAGTAGTAGCATGTACCTTAACACCAACATCATATTGAAATATCGTGAATATTGTTCCATTTTTCCAAACGTTTCAGTCTATAAGGTTTAGGGGGAAAAAACATTTGGAATTGACAGGCAGACAAACATATCATATTTAGATCCTAATACTATTGAAACGGGACCAACAGCAGACCGAGGCGTTTTTAACCAAAAAAGTATGAAAATAGATCGTTCATGCAAGAGCTATGTATGGACATGCATCGAAAAAATAAAATACACAAATGAATTGTATAAACGCCTTTTTTCGAAGTCCGTTAAATAAAAATAAAAGTTAGAATCACTCACTTTTCTAAAGTGAAGTCTCATCTCAGAAGTCATTCTTTTAATCGCACTGAAATGATATAAAAAGTTTAATTAATGACAGAAGCAATATTTTCAAGTTTTAGCTCTATGAAGGAGTCGATAAGATTTATGAATGTGTAAGTGATGTACAAACTATGTAGAGGAACTTCAGGTATTATGGAATAGCCGGGTAAAATGGAATACTAATATTTCTCTTTTGTAACGTGCTGCTACCAAGCGCCAATAACATAAACAACTTAAGAACGTTCCCAGTGTGCCTCTTAGAGGGTGTCGTTTGTCGGTTGGCATCAGGGGGCGGTGTGTAAATAAACATGTGTTTTTCGTTTTCGCAAAATTTCAAGCGTTATGTTTTCATTACTTTTTATTCATTATTAGAAATAATATTTTTACATTGAAACTAGTCATGATGCACACCTAAATAGTAACAGTTTATTATGCAGGCTCCTCTTTTAGTTCATGATTCATGGCAATAAACAGAAGGTACTATTTTTTTCGAACTGGCGGGATAGGGTTATATGAAATATCTGTATCCTTAATTGTACTGCTGCAGATACCTATTCTTATATTGTGATTTGTGTATGAAAACTAAACGATATTAACTGACTACTTAGATACTATATTTTAATCATGCTCCCTTGGTACAATTAAATCTGTATTTTTCCAAATGTTGTTCATTTTCCTCATGTTTAACACTCTATTCCATATTACCAACTATCTGATAACACCGTCCAAAAGAGTTTTTCATTATTTTTATTTTTTTGCAAGGTGTGAAATTTTGTAAAATTATTTTTGTCTACAAATAACTAATCACAAGTAGTTTGTGATTGTATTCGGTTTTCGTGTTTTAAACATCGAGCTGCGATATTTCCTCAAACGTAAATGGTATTCCATAATACCCGAAGCTAAAGTTCCTCTATATTAACGCTTAACTGTCCAGAAGTATTTTAAGTTCACTTTGCGCTGGGTCCAAGCTAGTTTCCATACGAAGAGAAATTATGTACTAAATGCATACCAGCATAATGTATACATATGGTATCATTGTGCCTACTACAAGATCTTGTAGCATCCGAGTCTCACAATACACGTTTGCAATGTGACGTCTGTCATGACGTTTTGGTTGGAAACTGACTCCAAACAAACGGTTCCTATGTTTTATTTATTTTTAAATATAAAACCGTAAAAATATTTCCACTGCATTTAAAGTATTAAAGCACTTAACTGTGAGATATTGCTATAAGATATAGCTATACACAAACAAAATAGAAAATACAACATAGCAACTGTTTGTTTAGAGTAATTTTCCAACCAAAACGTCATGACTGACGTCATGATTGAAAGCGCCTATGTAATGACAATATAGAACTAATAAAATATATCATCAATAATAAAGATTTTTTGCCACAATATGATATATGATATATGATGGCATAATGACATGGCATAATGAGTTAAATGGGCATGCTCTGTGTATTGCTGTATTGGGTTGGTAAAGTTAACAAGTAAAAAAATTTTTCTCTTTAAATTTTGAATTTGTACAAATTTAATCCTAAAACTCTGTAAGTGCAAGTGTATATTATTACTTTTCAATTAAAATATTGATCTACAAAATTACTTTTTCCATCATAATTTACTGCGCGCGCAATATTCCACGTGTCTTTCCACATAGTTCAAAACACATTAACCTATCAAATACATAAATTTTAAATATGAAAAGAATACATTTTCTTTTTCGTTTCGGATATAAAACGTTAGAATAAAGTATGCCATTAAGTTCTTTTTTTTTTTTCTAATACAGTTACAATAACGACTTGTCCTCTGTATGTTACCGTTCAGCATTACATGGAATTTTAAATCAGAATATTTCTTTTCCATGTTATCTAATAATTCTTACTATCATGTTCAACTTTTTGTAACTTTTAGAAGCAAGGCGTTTAGAAAGATTATGAATTGTTACAAGTTTTCACTTGATGCATACCTAATGTCATTTTATATCTTATTCAAATTGATGTGCTACACGAGAAAACTTGTAAGTTGTTTTAGTTCTTCTTTTTTTAATGTATTCTTTTTTTAATATACCGTTATTATTTTTTATGAATTTCCTTATAAAGGGTCAAGTACCTTTGTATTGCCAAAAATTAACAAAAGTTTTAAAGCCTGTTTTTAATTTTTATCAATTATTAGGCCCAATCGTACAAAATTTTAACCTTCAGTTCCCACAAAGGAGCTACCAGAACAACTAACATTTTTTCAAATGTTTTTATTTATTCAGTCTCTAATAAGACGGTATATCTGTAATTTTAATGTATTTTCTTACTTTTTTCTGTTTTTTACTTAGTTTTTACAGTGTGCTGTAAAAAAATTCAATTGTTTCTTAATCTATGTTAAAAAATAACTTAGTTTCAAAACTTGGTATGTAGACTTGCACAATTTTGACACACATCCTATGGTATAATCAAGTTACTTCTTCTATAAAGTAATACCCTTAAGTGAATGTATAAGTAAACATCTTTGATCTACTAGAAATATTCTCTGATAGTGTTGGCGTATATAGTGATAGAATTGTATCACATACATCACACATAGAATACAATTGTATTACATTCAGACACTTAAGTGTCTGAATTTCTAAATGTCTTAATTTCAGACATATCATTAGTTTTTATACTTTTTTTAACCTTGTATGTTTTTTTTAGTCATTTTTTGAACTATTTTATTTTTTTAATATACTTTTATTATTTTTTATGAATTTCCTTTTAAGGGGTCAAGTACCCCTGTAATGCCAAAAATTAACAGAAGTTTTAAAGCCTGTAATTATTTTTTTTTATAAACTATTAGGCCCGCTCGTACAAAACTTTAACCCTTTAGTTCTCACAAAGGAACTACCAGAGCAACTATCATTTTTTCAATTGTTTTTAGTTATTCACCCTCTAATAAGACAATATATCTGTAATTTTAATGTTCTTTCTAATTTTTTTTACACTCTTTTATTTAACTCAACTTGGTTTTTGTATGTAAAGATGGAATTTGATAATCGATTTTTAACCCACATCCTGATAGGCTAGAATTATAAAAATTATGTTCACAGGTGTGTTTCAGATGTCAATATAACATTTTAATGTTTTTAGTACTTAACTATGAATCAGATAAAGTACTTATTAAAATTACTAAACAGGTGCATAAAATTTATATAAAACCATATGTAAAAGATGTTATATACATAATTTAACACCGAGGTCGTTCACTATGAACGTTATCATTTTCAAAGGGATACGTTAATTGAAGTGTCGCTTCTTTTGTGCTATTACGTAACAGTTTTTAACCAGAGCTAGTCTATTAATTAGTCTGTAGGTGCCTAATGTACATTAACAGACTAGCCCTTGTTCAAAACTGTTATATAACAGCACAGTAGAAGTTGGTTGGTTATATATGCTTTATATTATTTTATATGTTTGTTTTATGTATTTTAAGTCATATGGGTTTAAATAAATTGTATGCACCTTTTTAGTAATTTTAATAAGTATTTTATCTATTTCAACTACAAGGTGAATGTAAAATTCCATTATAAACTCTTTTTGAGTTTTCTAATATTAACTATAAATCAATATATTCATTTTAAGGCATTTTTCCATCAGCCTTCCACAGGTGATAAATCGCCAAATGTTTTCTTACTCATACAATTGTAGACGAATTAAAACAACAATAGATTTAATGATGCGCCAATAAACGTTCGTCCAAAATAAGCCAAATGGCTGTGAAACTGCTAGAATGAAGCATTTTAAAGTCTAAAAAGTATAGAATAAATTATATGTAAATATTGAAAAGTGTAATATTTAAAAAAAGTAAGTTTTTATCAATTAATAGTTTAATATTAATTAATTTACGATTATATGTTGCGAAATCACTTTAGCAATCCCGAAAAGATAATATGAATAATGTTTCAATTTTTTTTTCTTTGCCCTATCTTAAAAAAACAATGGGTGTCACTATTTACTAATAAATAAATTTAAAAAACATCCAGTCAATTTTAATACTCATTGCATATTCCTAAGTATGCAGCGTCCGGCTCCATGTTATTTGGATACGGATGGTGGGAACATCTAGCACCTATTATGATATCATCGCATTTTCACAAAGAAAGGTAAGATTTTTGGAAAAAAGACGTTAAAATATCTTCATTAATGTAAAATTTATGAATGAATATTCCGGTTTGGCTTCGAGTGTGACATTGTGTATATTTGACTAAAGGATTAAGTTACGACTCCATGTTCTCAAGTGCTGTATGATTTTTCCGTAAGTCTGATTTGCCCTTTCATACTTGGCAGATATTTTAAAATTGTGCTGTATGTCTAATTGGAAATTTCTCATTACACATTTTTTAAATTAATTACAAGAATGAAATACTGACAAATACTACTTTTCTTGAGGTACAGCTATAAAATTTCATATCATATACTTCCAAATAATTTCTGAGAAGTAATTTTTTCCCGGTCACTCTCGTTATATTCCACAGATGGCATGATCTATGTGTTTCACAAAATTCACACTAATGACAAAGAAAAGTTGATGAAATCGCATCGTTCAAAAGTTTCATGCCCTCCACCACTGCGTTTGTTCCTATGGCGACATTTTTGGATTGGTATAAATCCGATTATGATAAAAGCAACAATAGTCAATGCCAATACCAAAATATATTACAATGTCCAACAACAGAACATGAAAAAAATGTGATCGAATATTATGTCTGTGTTCATTAAACAGATGCCGAGGTTTAGGATTTTGAATAATGCTAATTTCTGAATTTTTAGCTTTATTTAAGGGTAGAATTCTGCGATTTAATACGGAAGATATTACAACTTAGAATTAGTGGTATTTTAAATAAGTCATATTTGGCACCTACGCACTTAATGCCAACCCTCAATATTCAGACGTATATGATTTATGTTTGTTTCGTCAAATATCTAATAATAATAATATGATTAACATAGCTGCCCACTTTTACGCTTTTTTGTTACCACTAAAATTTAATAGAAAATTTTTGCTTATGTAATCACACGATTTTGACGATTTAAAAAGATAAAATTTATTATAAAATTTTAGTGGTAGGAAAAAAGCGTAAAAGTTGGCAGCTATGGATTAATATCTTATTTTGTATCATTTGAAGAGCACTAAATCTCTTTCTCTGAAAAAACAGCATAAGTCTAAAGACTGTTTTTTAAAGAATTTTTTTCTATGTTCTTATAAAATGAATAACCGTTAACAGACATACATATTCAAACATTTAATGAATACGGTGATCACAAAAATTTATTAAAATAAATATCATTTGTGTATAGCACAGCTTATATTGATTCTTGAAAACGTTTTAAATATTGGACTTATTTAGTTTTTGAAACGATTCATTCCATATACTATATTCTTGAGATGTAACTACTAAATTTCATATCATACAATTCGAAATAATTTCTGAAAACTAATCATCTCTCGCCACTCTGTTGTGTTCCAAAGAGGGCGTGATATATATTCTTCATAAAATTCACACTAATGGCAAAGAAAAGTTGTTGAAATTGCGTCGTGAATGAGTGTTCGAAAGTTTTATGGCCTCCACCACTCCATCTGTGCCTCTGGAGACACTTTTCTGGTTCGGCGTGAATTCAAGGAGGCCAACGTTCACGGCTCTTACGAGACCTGCGGGTACGTTTAGAGTCGGATGCCCCATTAAGCAGGCACTCACTCACCAAAACACACCTCATCATCTCTCTTTTGTGTTTTCAACACGGCGGAGCAGAAATCAATTTCTTTGTCAGAAAAGGACGATGCTGATATTGCCTGGCAGGCCACTGTGGGAAAACAAAAATGAGACTGTAAATACATTTAATAGAAAGTTTGTTTTAAATTATTTTCTTTAAGGGAACGATGGGCTTTGAAAAAAAAAGCAAAAACGAGAAGTTTTGTTTTTGTATTAAAATTTATTTTTAAAATTTTTAAAATATAAATACACTGGCATATATGGTATATTCCATCATATAATGCGCTATGGTGCATTAACGCGCACTTGCGATTTGAGACTGTATTTATAGGTAGGTATATTCGTCATATTACGCGACCGTGAAAATGCAGTAAAGAGCATTAAAAAAATTAATAACTAGTACAAGCATAAAGAAATCTAGTCGTTGGGGGCCACCGTAATTCTTACCCATCATGGATATGCATAATATAAACTATGAAAATAAAACATGCTTAAACTATTTATAATATGCATTGCAATTCGAATAAAATCGTGGCTTAATGACGTCATAAACTTTAAATCGAAGCTAACGAAAAAGAAAGGCTACTGCGGTGCTTTACGCGCATCTTTTTTTACAGACCGCGGGAGTCACGTAATGCTCGAATGCACCAATGCAGGTGTACGAAAGCATCACGTCACTCTAGTGGTCTGTAAAAACAGATAAGTGGAATGCACCGCGGTAGCCTGTCTTTTTCGTTAGCCTCGCTTTAAATGCTCTATTACTGAATTGCGTAAAAGAAACATCCTTATAACTCCAAAATTGATAATCATATTAACTAACAGTTTACTGCGTCAGATTAAGCGTCTCATTTCCAAACAAAATATATCTTTGAAATGAAATTTGAATGAAATACAGGGTCATGAAAAATCGAAGAGTGTGGAAAATATAATTACAAATATCTCGGCAACTAATGATCTGATCGACTTCATTCTTTATGCAAAATTTATGTTTTTTTATTGTCTTTTATATTCACTCCTTAAAATAAACAATTTCGAAAATTTTTATATATATTTTATCAAAACGAATATTTTGAGACTCCCCAAAAAATTGTTCCGGATAATCGAGGTTACTGAAATTCAATAAGCTTCTTCCCATTAATACATACTAAGTACATACCAAATTTAAAATCTCTATCTCAATTTGTTCGGGAGATAGAGCGTTTACAGACGGATGGCAATTTTTTTTTTCTAAAAATATATTTTTCAGAATCTCCAGTGTTTGAAACGTGTAAATCTGTCAATTTTTTTTTTCGATTTTCAAAACGATTACAACACTTACTTACTCTATATTACGTATGATGGATAAGTAATAAGCGAATGCGAAGTGAAGACATACGCTACAGCCAAGCTTATCTGCTTGAAACCCAACTAAGCGTTTAGAATCGTACTCTCGTTCATTCATATAATCACATATTTCTACTCCTGTTCATTAATATAGAAATCTCAGTTCCTATGCTTTATTTTTAAGCTTTCATTTCCATATCCGGCTTATAATGCGTACCTGTACATTTTGATAAAATTTCTTGTTTCAAAAGTGGGCATTATATGCCGGAATATACGGTATATGGCAAAAAGTGTGCTTTCACATTTCTTAAAAGGATAAGTAATGAAAATAACATACAGGGTGACAAGAAATAAACGCCTCAATTTGAAAATTCAATAATTCATTAACTATAACAAATATGAAGAAGGAATAAGTGACATTTATATCTAGTACCTCTTAAATTTTATAAGCTGTACTTTTAAAAACAGTTCAAAATTTCTTTAATAGATAGCGCTGCAGCGTTTGA
Source organism: Maratus michaelseni (assembly GCA_963931845.1). Taxonomy (NCBI): domain Eukaryota; kingdom Metazoa; phylum Arthropoda; class Arachnida; order Araneae; family Salticidae; genus Maratus; species Maratus michaelseni. The sequence continues at coordinate 323,295,219 of OZ007594.1, read as the reverse complement.
TACATAAAGTTTGAGAATCCTTCTTACAGTTTGAGACAGTGGAGAGTTCTCTATTGACGAAAATTTTAACTGTTTTTAAAATTACAGCATATGAAATTTAAGAGTTACCAGATATAAATGTCATTTTTTTTCAGCTTCATATTTATTATAGTTAGGGCATTTTTCTAGGGAAAAAAGTATCTGCCTGTTGTAAAACGACTACCCGCTATCAAATGAGAGTGACTGCAGCGCCCCGAATGGCGAAATTTAGAAATTATCGATGCTATTTCGAAATGTATATGAGGTGATGGAAAAAAGTCAATTACAAAAACAAAGTGCCCTCAAATTACTAAAAAATGAGGTCTCAAATTTTATCTTTTTACGTTACTTTTCTAGTTTTTACTTTTTCGCGTTATTTTAAGATAAAGGCAGATATAGTATGCAGAAAATGTGTATTTTTGTTCATGAAGGATAAAGCTGATATTTTAGAGATATTATTATAGAATATTTCCTCTAATTGCATTAAAATATGGCATCGATTTCGAGTTGAAATGCATCAGGTTCGGGTCGAATTTCGGGTCGCCGGAGATTATTTCTCGGGTTCGGTCCGGATTTCGGGTAAACTTCAAACAGATTTCTTGGGTTCGTATCGGGTATTAACCGGCTCTTGCAGGACTCCCATGTGGATAGCAATAAAATGTTAGCACAAAAACTCAAAGATAAGGAACAAGCCATTGAAATTGTTTTTTTTTTCTTTTTATAAAAATTATTTTTTATATTAATCATTTCGCTGACCCCTTTTATTACAAAATAATTGGAAACGTGAAATTAAAAAAAATGTTCCTTGTTTTAAAAAGCATCGACATATATTTTATTTATTCAGTTAAAATTCATTTTCTTCGAAGATTTTATGAAGTATTTCTAAAACATCAACAGGGAATGAAAATAGTAAAAAATTATAAAAATAAAACAACAAATAAAAATAAATAATTGTATGAAAAATATACATATTATGTTTAAGAAAAATTGCAGGTTTTGTTTTGAAAATATTAATGATATCAAATTTGAAAATTCCTTTTAAAGGATTTTCTTAATAAAAAGATTTTTTATAAAGTGGTTACTATGCATAATTTAATTATAGTTAAACAAATCACGATTCATTTATTTAATCACATCTCTTACGGCTCTTTTTGAATAAAATAATAAGTAAAATTGTTAAGATAAGGTAAAAAATATTTTTCATTTGAAAAACCTTTTTAATAGACATTACATTTAATCAATTAAAATACATTTCCTTCTATGTTTTATGAAATATTTTTAACTCTCAAAGGTGAAGGGAAATTGTAAAACGTGATAGAATTGAAGAGAACAAAAAAGGGTAAAATACTTTTATGATAACAATTTTTTGTTGCGTTAAAGACCTTTTTCAGATCTTGTTTTATAGATTAAAAAATACATTTTGTATCAAATTGCAAAGTTTCCTGTTTATCTTATAAACTGAGCGACGAAAGAATAGTTTATTTAAATATGACAATATAAAATCAACAGTGCCTATAAAGTTATTTTTTCAAGAATAATTATTCTGTTAAGCACGATATTGTTTTGCTGATTACATTTTGGCAATATCTAACAATAATTAAGATGATTAAAATATAACATATAATCAAGCCTACTTATTAAAAGCACAATGCTCTATTATTCGAGATAACAATGTCACATTTTAGAAATAATATTTTAGCTGGAGCTGAAAAATATGTAGAACTTGATCTTCTTTATACATACTTTCTATATAATGTGTAACGAACACAAACTATAGTTTCGAGAGCAATTAATTATGGGGACTTTTTATTAGTTGAGTTGTAACAGTTTCAGTTAACCCGACAACGGAAAAACAGGAATTAAAACTTAACTTGATATATGCAAAGCGCCTCAAGATTCTTGTTGTACCTTTCCCAAACATTTGTACTGATATACTGGTGTCCAAAATTAAGGTAACAAACACGTTTTTGAGAGTAATTTAAAACATCTACCACTAAATTTGGTAAAATTTGCACCATATATATTTTAGAGAACGGGTAATAGAATGTTAGCAACCAGTTTTGAATAAATGGTATTTAGCATAAGATTGTAACGGAGCTTGAAATTTGACCATTTAAGCATCTGAGATTTTTTGCTTAAGAGTTGCGATTATTGCATTAAAACACCCAATATTGACTGATTTCAGTGAAGATGAATTCTTATGATCGTTTACATGATTCACTGAGATGGAAATCCGCCGTCAAGCTTGAAGCTGGACAACCTCAAGCATAGGGCTTTGATGGTTACATGTGGCACAGATGCGATATCCAGATTGTGGAATCAATTCCAACTAAGTTCTACTATCGTCAGGAGTCCCAGATAAGTTCGATCAAGAACGTTGACACTTGCATAGGATCGTTACTTGACATTAAGTACACGATGGCATAGACAGACCGAGACTACAGATCTTTCTTGTGACATTGCTGCTTCGTCTTCAACAAAATTTTCCAGCCAAACTATATACAAATACCTAGCAAAGAGGGCCCTTTACGCCTGGCGTCCAGTTGTGTGTCTGCCTCTTAATATATCGCACAAGAAATCCGGTTTGTCGTGGAGCCGAGCGCACCATTCTTGGACTCACCAAGAATGGGAATATGTTGTTTTCACTGAGTCAGATTTAGCATACAAAGTAATTCTGGATGACATTCTCTCATCTGGAGAGAACCCTAGAGCCCACTATCATCCTTCTAACTTATAGGGAATCCATCACTTTGAGACAGAGGAATACTTGTCTGGGGGCGACATCAAGTTGGGCAGTCGTACACTGCTGCACGTCATTGATCCGGGTAGTATTAAGGCGAACCCTTCTGCATGGCGCTATAAGGATAAGGTCCTTGAGGCCCATGTTACGTTTTTACCAGTGATGTAGGTAAGAAATTCCTTTTTATGGACAACAATGCGAGGCCATGCAGAACTCACATTGTTGAAGATTTTCTGGAACAAGAGGAAATTCGCTGAATGGACGGGTTCGCAAAGTCTTCCAATAGTGAAATTTTGAGTTGGTCTAAGAAGAGCCATTGCATGACGTCAACTCTTCCCAGGACCATTCAGACGTTAAAATTCGTGACTTTAGAAGAATGGGAATTATTGCAGCAAAATTTTCTGGATACCCTCATTAACAGCATGACGGCTCGTTACGTAACTTGTATAGTATAGCACGGTGACCACACTCCATATTAGATGGATCATTCCCACGATATAATACATCATGGTTTTACCGTTTTTGAGTAACCTGTATCTTACAAACAATTCACCTCTTATCGAAAAGTCTTGGACGTTTACACCATATGAAACTTTAATATATGAAATAATTGTAAAATAAATACACTTCTAAATTGATGAAACATTTTAAAAGATATAAAAATTCATCAAAAAACGTATCTACAAGTCTCAACCTTCCTCTGAAGTCATCTTCAGGATAATAGTCAATCATAAGGTCTGTACTGTCGTTGAGAATTTCATGAACCGAACGCTCGACCAATCAGCTTCAACTTAACGAAACAGTATACTGGACAGCCAACACCATCTATTAATTTAAACTAGTATCAAGACTGAGAAATTAATCCAAGAAAAACCAATTACTTACAAAACCCCGAAAAGAGCCAACTATTGAAGAAACAACAACCCACCCCCCACACACACACACCCCTCTCACTGTTAAACTGAAGAAAACAAGCCATTACTCAAATCCCCAACAAATCCAACCAAATTCTTGAAATATTGTATGATATATTATCATTGCACACCCCTCCCCCTCTTTAAAATTTCAATGGATTCCCTAATTAAATTTTATTGCTCAAAATTACACGGAACGGTAATTTTAGCGTTTTTAAAATCAACCCTGAACCCAGCATTATTTAGATAAAACCTAGAAAAAGCGGTAGAATGCTTATGATTTTTTTTAATGTCATTTCGATGTTTTTTAGACGTTCCTCGAATTTCCTCTTAGTTATCCCAATGTAGAACTTCATATAACCACTGTCCAAATATATATGAAACTTATAAATCCCTGCTCGATGACCAGAAGGTGTTAAATCCAAATGAACTTCAAGCCTTTCCAACAAATTCGGGGGAGGGGGGAGGGGACCGCAAGCAAATGAATATCAAATTTAATCAAGTAATTTTTAATCAAGTAAATTTTAAGTTTTTGGTTACCGCTGTGACTGTGTTCATTTATGACAGTTGCAATGTTGCAGCGCTTTTACATCGACTGACTGTGGAATAGGGAAGCAAGCGGTACTTTGACTTGTTAGTTTCAGTCATGTACTAAAAAAATTTAGTTATTCTAAAAATAGTTAGAGATTTTTCCAAGTTTTTAAACACTAGTCTTATGATTAAAAATGATCATAAATCGCGTGACACATTTAATCGTATATCGGAAATCTGCACCCACTGAGCATAGTTGTTATCACATGATGATTGATGCATTGCATCGGTTCAAATCTGGGCAAATGCATGGTAGTGATAAGTGTTCATAAGATGCAGGTTTTTCATAGCAAGATCAGAGTCGCCAGTTTGGACTTTTTTTTTAATTCCGAATTTCCAAATTCACACCGGTAATTTTAAAAGCAGAATTATTACTTCAAGAAGTTAGAAGATGTCACTCATTAAATCAAACACAATTTACACCTGTTAATTTCTGGTGTGAATTCAAAATTCAAAATTTGAAAAAAATGCCAACTTGGCAACCGTGAGCAAGATGTTCGTTCCTGAAAAAGAAGTAGTCAACGTTTAGACAGTCGTGTATAAGAGAAACAAATGCTAGCTTCAAAAATATTTTAAGAGTCTTTTATAGTTTTTTTATGAATATTTCTTTATTAAGTTCTATTTAAACCATAAGTACAGTTATGCTGATTTTAAAATATCATTTTACTTTTGGGTTTGTTAAGTTAGTGAAGGTAATTTTTTCATAAAATAGAAGATGAGGATCAATTTTTGTTTTCGAAAATACGAAAGTTGTGAGAAAAGTACAGTAGTACAGACGGACAATTGACTTTTTCAAATCTAAGAACTTCGCAGATTTCTTCCCATACAAAGAAGTTTATTGTGAGAGAAAATACCATTTTACAATCTATTGTGTGAGATCCACAGCTTAAATTAAAATTTCAGAAGTTAACTAAAAATTAACCTTTACATCAGTTGTTGATTATTGATTTGGTTGTAGACAGTTTGATTAGCTAGCCTGTTGCAATGGAAAGGTTACTCTAAGATATAATTAAAGTTAAGAATTTACTTTCAGTTTTAAATGTTTTCAGTGTCAAATATAGGTGTTATTAATGAAATAGGTATTATTTTTTTAAAAATACAAATAAGTGAAATTTGCGCTACAAGGTGAAATAGTTCCCAGTTATAACATAAATTTAGTAATCGAGTATAATAATGTATTTGGTTCGGTCATGAGTTATTGACCACTGATCTGAATTATCTTCTTAAGTTGGTGCAATATCTTCCATAAAATGAGTATTAAACTCTATAGTATATGTTATGTAGTAGAAATATTAAAGGCAATTGCAGAAGCATTATATATAACTGTATATTATAATATACTCCTAATATAGATATACATATAGATATGTATAATATATATATTTATATATATATATATATATAATTTTATAGCTAAAAGAGGTCAACCTGAGGATACTATTAATCAAGTCTTTACTAAATGCATTCTAAATAATGGTTTTGCATTATATTAGTTTGTTTTTTTATTATTTACCATTTTTATCGATGTTATGTATTTCGTAAATGTATATTAAATTGCTGTTTTCAACGCGAATGGCCATTGACAATGATTAAACATGATTGGCGATTAACGACCATTTTTGGCGATCTACCTTCCTGGCATGGATAATACGTAAGTACAAAGAAGCTTTCCTTCTAGGTGTTATAAAAGTCCAGGCGGCAGTGGCATTTTTTACTTAATAATTTATACAAGCTTAGCTTCAAATGTGTAATTAAACTTATTTAATTAGTCATGAAAGCAGCCATCAGCTGTCACGACAACAGCGGATGCGGCCTTTGGAATCGAAAAATATCCTATTCAGAGAGAAATGAATGACAACCCGATTACGCAAGATCACCACTGGTCGTGATAATATCCTCCAATCTTCTGTGATCCTATAATGTTTTTTAAAAATGAATAAATTAGCGTGTTTTAGATCCTGTGTGGTCTGGACAGAGACTGGCGAGCGTATCTCATAGAGGGCAGAACCCCCTAGTTGCTTAAAAATACCCTTCTTAAATCAAACTTGTAAGTGTAAAGTATAATCAATGTGGAATTTTTTCAAAAGAGTTGAAAAAATTTTCCCTGTTCACAAAGAGAAGATTTCGTATTATTTCTTTAAGGATTAACTAATATTTTCATTATAGCAGAGAAACAAAAGCTAAAATGTTATAAAAACAATTTCGTTCGAAAAGCTATGCTTTCGTTACATTTTAAAACAACCATAAAGCGAGTTTTTCTAATCCGTTTTTTCAACAAATCATTTCCTCAGGCAGCTCTTAATTTTTAATACTTTTCCGAAATGTAATTTTAGATACGAATGTATGTTTACAGGAATAACATGAATATAATTCTTGAAATACAGTAAAAAAAAAAAAAAAAAAAAAAAAAAAAAATCACAATGTGACAAATTTAACAATCTTGCATCTAAGATGCATAGATAAAGGTATAGATGTATAGTTGAAGATATATATGTTGATATAAATGTGCATATGTATATGTATGAATTGTTTGCAGTTGCAAATGTGCAGATGCATAGATAATATAGATATGCGTGGTATGCAGATTGGGTTGTCTTATGGCATATAGCGTTAGCTAATAGCGTAGATCTTCCGTTTAGCTGTGTTTATTTTATAAAATAATACTAAACAAAAGTTTGCTTTGTTGGATTAATCTGAGCTCTAACCTACTGATTAAATAAAATAATACTGGCGGAAAGGCAATTTCTTTCTTCATATTTTTCGTCTTTTTTCGCCAATTGCCACTGAAAATAAGAAAACGTAATAAATTATTAATGCATTTGTTTGAAATATGCTTTAATGTAATTATATAATTGTAGTTTTATGAGAAAGACATCATTGCATTTAGACGTTAATTCAAAGGTTCTTTCTTCATTACATGTAACTTCAATTTTGATAATTTCGATTAAGTTTCAATTGACTATTCAAAGTGTTCAAAGTTATTAGTTGTGAGAGATTACATTTCAAAATACTTTCTAATAATATTAGCATACATTTGTCTTTGAGAAATTCTTAATTCAGTAGACGTTTGAAAAGATAGAAGATGCAGACATAGATGTTTTGATGAATACGAATAAATGAATATGTGCATATATAGATGTGTAGATATAGATGTATATATAACGATGTAGATGTATATTTGAAGATGTAGATGCAGATGTGCATATATGATATAGGTATAGATTGTAGATATATACTATACACATTCCTCAATTAACAGTAATAGGAAAAGTTGTCACTACCTGGAGGAGTCATAATACACATACATATAATTTTTGTATAGATCAGGGTCGCAATCCGCTTATTCATCCCACGATCAGCTCAATTAAATAAATATATCTGTGATTTTATGCCGAGCTTGGATTTTCATCCGTAATTTTAACAATAAAGGAGATATTGTACATTCATTTTTAACAGATTTATTTTGTTTTATTTGAAATGTGGCACCATGAAGAGAAGATGCTGACAATGGCCGCAATCCGCGTATATATATATACAGGGTGTCCATAATTAAACGACCCTACTTTAAAGTTGTCTACAGACAAAACTATTGGTCAGAAAGTTGCGAAATTTTATGGAGAACATAATGAAGGGATGGGAATTTGTTTGAGCGAAAAAAAAATAGTTCAAAATTTCGCCACCAGAGGGCGTTTTTATAGATAATTTTATAGATAATTTAGCATAACATACATTTACGATAGATTAAAAATTTTATTAGAACATATGTTCCACATGACGGGCATCATTTTCAGCTACCATCTGGAATCGTAAGATAGCATGTTCCAGAGTCGTCCGGAGTGTGTTTTGGGAAATGCTAAGAAAATGTCATAAAAAAGTTTTTTTGAACATCTTTTGCTGTAATAAAATTTGTAAATTATCGCAAATATATGCTAAATGTGTAATTCATTAAAAACGCCCTCTGGTGGTGAAATTTTGAACTTTTTTTTTCTTCACTCAAACAAATTCCCATCCCTTCATTATGTTTTCCACAAATTTTCACAACTTTCTGACCAATAGTTTCGTCTGTAGACAACTTTAAAGTACGGTCGTTTAATTATGGACACCCTGTATATACCACTGAGCTAGATTATCCATAATTCAGTACGCTCTGATGACAAGACATGCGGCGCCACTGACAGAATTAACGAGTTCTTCCAGTACTTCCCATTATATCATTTTACCCAAAAAGCAGAGTTAGTGTGTTGTAAATTTCACTGAATTCAACTTCATTATTTTTAAAGTTATGAAACGAAATTCCTCGTTCGGCTAGGAATAAACTCTATATATTTTGCTGAATGAGGGAAGCTGGTTTCTTGAACAAAAATTGTCTCCCTTGACTTGTATTATCACCCCCTAAAAATGTGACTATATTTTCCATTATACCCTGTATATAGTGTTAAAATGATGAATCATTCTGAATAATTTAATTTCTTATTTATTGTTATATAATATAATTTTGAAAATATTATTATTATTCACAATGACAATGGTAGATGTTTTCCTTTATATAGAGAACATAAAATGTACATCAATAAAGCTAAATCACTGAAAACATTTTTATTTTGTAAGGAATTTCATTGATCACCCATTTACGTCAAATTGGAAACAAAATAAATCATTGTGTTCGTAAGTAAATGTAGCGTAATACAATCGTGAATAAAAACTTCACCCTTGAGAATATTCTCCCCGCGGGAGTTGTGTCCAAGTTAGATAGCTAAAATAATGTGTTTTGATTAAATTAAACCTTTCCTTTGAACTTTTATATGGAAATAGCTATTGTAATAAAAGTCTGCGGCGAAGTGCATATGTCGATTGCACTTCCGCTTATATTGAATCGACAGAAAATAATGCATATCTTTTAAATATAATTACACACAATTATGACATTACCCATATTTATTATTTTAAATATAATTTACATAATTATGTACAACAATATTTGTAGAGCACCAAGCATTTACCAAGATTCCTTACCCGAAGTGGCATAAGCGCTAAATTATCGGAAAAGTTGGCAGTAGTTTGAGAAATATCGCTAAATTTTGTATAAAAATAAGCCGTTTAAGAAAGGACCACATGACACTAATCGGCTAATTTGGCTAAATTCTCATTCTCATATTGATCATAAATGGAAATCTCCTATAGTTGGAGTTCATATGAAACTGGCACATTTTTTTAGCACAAAATAAGTTGAATTCGTCTAATGAACAAAGATTTTTTTTGGAAAACATTAAATTTTACAGGGACAATAATTACAGAGACCTACACTGTTTTTACGTTTTTTAAGCGACAAGGTCCTATTTGTTTCACTATGAGGATTTTTCTGTTGTCTCCAAAAATTCATATCTGACTTTTGAATACCTACCAAACACGGTTGCTAGTTTTAGAAATATATAAAGATGGTGGCAACGGAGCTTTCGCTGTTCCTTTTATTACTCCTACACGGCTTCTACAATAAATATCAAATCATTTCAAGTTTTACATCAAAGGATAGGGGAAAATATATGAAATTTGTTTGAAAAATGTAGCTCAATGTAGTTTTAGAAATTTTTTAAATAATTCTCAAGCATATATTTTTAAAACTATGTCTACAGCGAGCATTACACCATTTGGCAATTAATTGCCCAGAGCAAACTGAAAAGAAAAGGCAAATTAATCATAAGATCAGATTTATTATGAGGTACCGCACTTTGGCGCTAAACTGAAATCGCTAATTGAAAAAACACATTTTCATTTTATGTTAAACATGAAATCAATATCAAGTTAAGTTGGTTAAAACATACTTTGCATTAGAATATGCACATAATTGTACTTTGGTAAAAAATAAATCATAAACATTTATATTTACACTTAGTTTTAATAATTGTTTTACTCTTCATTAGTATTATATTATATGCAAAATCATTTAGTTTAAAACACATTCTTACCTACATCAATTTTTCAGTAAATACAGCGGGAAAAGATTTCTTTGGTAATATACTTTTACTTATTTTTTCACTCATTGTAACAATCGGGTTTTCAGTTAGTAGCCAATCCGGTTTTGCAATATTTACTCCATTTTTTTCTGTATCTTGTATAAAACATATGAATTCTGTATCAATTGTGAATTTTCTTTTCAATATTTTCCTTATACATATTTGTGATACTTTTCAAGACTTTTCAGTAAATACAGTGGGAAAAGATTTTTTAGTTAACATACTGTTATTTATTTTTTCACTCGTTATAACTGACGGGGGCTTGACATATTAATAACAGAAAATGCGATTGTAGGACATAAATAATACATAACGTATCATAGTAAAAAAAATTATAATAACAAATAAAAAAAAAATAAAAACTATCTGATGATTTTCCCACATTATTTCGAAAAATATACTGAATGAAACATAATAACTTTCATCAGTCAAAGTCAAGCTAATAGACTTTTTTTGATATACAAACACATTCCGGTTCGGTACAAGGAAAGACCTAAAGACCCAAAAAGAAAACGAAACCAAGATACCACGTGCCGATAACCCAACTCCCATATCGCGTGTGGCTCGTAGCCTGTCCATTGGCGTGATGCGATTCATTACCCACTAATGATCCTGTGTTAATGAGAGAAGTTAAAAAATTAAAACCGAACCAACAAAAGGGAAAAAAAGACGGCTTACATCGAAAAAACATAGTATTTTTGGGGACAGATATTAATGACTTAGTAGTCACAGTCCATTCGCCTTTTATATTACAACTACATTCAAATTAATCTTACTTTTTTTTTCTTTTTTTGTGGGTTTTTTTTTTCTGGTGAATTAGATAATGTTTTCTTTTTGAATTTCATGAATTTGGTCTAGTGAGGGAATTAGGTATAAGATTTTGAACAAACGGAATTTTTTTTTAATGAGATATTTGTTTATCAATTTACTTTAAATTTTGCTTTTCATGTTTTAAACTCATTTAACATACCATAGAGTGCGTTTTAACTAATACATTCATAAGAACTAAACACCGCTATTTCTAATTTTTCGGAAAAAACATGGGCTTTAGAGTATCCCATTTCTGACCTTATAGATGTAAGTAATGTATCTTTATTTCATGTACTCTCATAAGAAAAAAAGGAAAGTATTTGGTTAAATCGCTATGTTCAAATATACAATGCACTAAGAAATGAAAAAATAAACGTGGGATTTAACTTTAGTTCAAATGCGAGCAAGCAAAAGTATTATTATTAACACTTTCCAACCTTAGTTGAAAAGTGTTTATGACTTCGGTTTCTGTGCCGTCTGCCGTCTCGTCTGTCCGTGCTCTAATTCCCGTAAATATGCTCGGATACGGATTGCCCTGAAATTTTTATATGTTATTGTCGTTTACTATAGCATGTTCCCTATTTCAACTTAAGTGTGTAGCACTTATAGTTATTTTACAGGGACGGTCAAAAGTATTCCGTTTCATTACAGTCAATTGGAAATAATAGTTTCAAGTGCATTTTGATGACGCTACGTCATTCCAAACATAATGAGATTGATATATAACTATGAAGCGCATTAAAACAGGCTTTTTGTAGAATATGGGGTGCAAAGCATTTATTATTAATTTACATGGTCAAACAAAAGGATTCTGTTACACATCGTTCTATGGGGAAAAATCGTTTGCAGTGTAATTTAGTGATATTTCACTATAGTAGTAAGACAGTGGGGGTTGAACGGCTACAGGAGCAGCGAGCAGGTGCAGCTGCACATCCGATGTGCATCAGACTCCTGCTTCCTAGTATATTTGTAGAGTTCCCATATTCAAATCTCTTCATAACACTAGTTTTTTTTCTGTTAGTATATCTGATATTATATTACAAAGCGATTATATATATATATATATATATATATTTATAATATCGTTGAATTTCAAAAAAACATTACTCAAGTTCTTGCAACATTCTAACCAAATCTCCAATGAAATAATTAGTAATAGAGTGTAGACAGAATACCACAAAGTTAATAAATTATATATATATATATATGTGTGTGTGTGTGTGTGTGTGTGTGTATGTCTATCTATCTATTTATAACTAATATTTATATGTATTTGCGTTTGTTTATGCATAAAATTTACAAGTTTTTATAAATATTTTAAGATAATTTAAAAAAATAAAACTTAAATTTTACGTTTAAAATAAAAAATTGGGAAAAATTAAAAATTGAAATTTAACTTTAAAAAAAAATTATACATTATTAAAAATGTTTAAAAAATTTTGCAAGTTAAAAATAAAAAAAAAAGATTTTGAAAAAATATTACTTAACAACAACAAAAAAAAAGTTTTACAATATTTAAAAAAATAAATAAATAAAAGTTTTACAATAACTTCAATAACTTACATATTATTAAAAAGAGTTAATCCAAGTTAAAATTATTTATATGTTACCAAAATCATTTATAAAATTTACAAAAATTTTATAAATCTTTCAAAAATATTTTATAATATGTATTACTTTAATGTATTTTTCTAAGCTTTTTAAGCATGATAAACCTTATAGATTGTTTTTAGGTATGGTAAACAAAGTTTTTGAGCATGATAAACCTTATAAGACAGGATATGTGAGCGTACGTGCGCATATAGTTAATATTTTACTAGAAAGGTTTATGTATAAGTTTTAAATAAGTATACAAAAATAAAATTAACGCTTTTTATTAAAACAAAATAATTTACAGAAAAGGTTTATATACAGAAAGATATTTACATATCAGGAACTTTCTTCTTCATTACAATCTTGGTTAATTTCATAATGTCCATACGCTAAGCTAGACATACCATTTTCTAAAATAATTCTCTTATCATCAAAAGGACTTAGACTAATTTTATTTTGGGTTAATGTATATAAATTATGAGAATCCTGGGCGATCCTTATCTGTTTCTCCATGCTTCTTTTTTGCTGTTGGAGACACTCTAAGTAGTCTTCATGCTTGATTTTCTGTCGAACAATCTGCGTAGACACGCCTTTTGCGCGCTTTTTCTCGTCTTTAAAAGACTTCAGTGAGTACATTTTTTATTTCAATCCAACAAACTCAAGGGCTAATTCACCATTAAGCTCATCCTTGAACTTGCCGAGAACTTTCTTATTATCCTCAGAGTATAGATCATGAGATTTCGGATATTCGGAGAAGTCAAATAAATTACGGTATTGATCCATATCCTTATAAATATTGTTTGTTTGAATATGATACGTTAAGGAGTCTGTATCAGTGAATAATAGGGTTGACCGATCTTTATATGTTTTCTTTATGAAGTTATAATGAAAATCATACATAACTAATTTAGATAATTCTAGAATAGCGAAACCAACATAGATAGGCCGATTCATTAAAATACTAGTTTTCAGTCGTTCTACCGCGGTCAAGTCTTCATCAAAGGTTTTAAATGATTTAAAAGTAGGCAAAGCTACTAATTTCTTTGCTCTTTTTTCACCATTACAAAGCACAATGCTTCTTCCATTGTCTTCCCAAAAACAGAATTATTCAATAATTTAAAAAAGTCCTTTTCAAAAGAAGACTTAGCCTCTTTACGTTTCTCAGTATTAAAATTAATATATTTCTGAAGCCAGGGTGTCTGTTTAAATTTTAAGGCTTTATGTACAGCTGTAATTTTTAAACCAAGTTCTAAATAAAATTTAAGATTACGATAATGAGTTATATAATTTCGCTTATTATTTAAGTTAGATATAAGTTTAGGGGCTCCTACGAATTTTCAATTGTTAAGTAAGTTTCTTGCATGAGAAGACAACATGGATTCTTCTACAGTGATCCTCTCAGGAGCAACAGAGTATTCATTGTGCAGAGGGTGTAAATGTTTTGGGTATTCCAAGTCTACCTCGAAAAGGTACCCAATTTCAGAGCTATCAGATAGCGATAGAACCCACTCTTCTGTCATATGACTTGTTTCACACCATTCAAAACCACCACAAGGTAAAAATTGGCTCATAGCCCACCCATATAAGTTATTGGCATCCCAGTACATGATGTAGCTGTGCGTCTCATTTTTCCTATAATCGGATGTACCGGGTATGTTTGCTCGAGCGTATCTTTGACTAATCATACTGTTACCACCTCGTATACCATTTTCCACCATAAGCAGCATATCAATATCACTGAGTAACTCCAAAGGTGTTTCAGACATCTTCAAGCAAGCTTGCCATGCAAGTGAAGGTGCAGTGAACAGGTGAGCAGGATCAATTTCATAATACTGCTGACATAATTTCCTAAAGTTTTGAAATACGTCAGCAAGTAGTAGAACATCTGTCTTGACATACAAGTTGTGGTAATCACCAAGAGTCTTGATATCAAATGTTTCCCATACATTCTGGGCGTGTTGATACTCTTTTTCATCTATTGGTACTGTTGGGTCAAACTATTAAAAAATGCAGAAGGCGGGGGAAGCTGCTTCTCATTAAATTTATCGAAAGAAGTAAAATAATCATAGGGGTAAACCCCTTTACGTATGAGTAAAGATAAATTATTATTTTGTGGGAAATTTTCTTCAAGTATAGTGAATTGCTCAGGTTGAAGGTTTTTAACAAGTTTTTCCAATGACGTGGGCAAAAATTGAAAAGAATCGATAAAAACCATCTGAATAGAAGATGTAGGCTTTCTGATTTTAAAGGTGATATAGTTTTCCATAGAAGTAGCAATTACATCGATTTCATAATCTTTAAATTTTCCAAGCTTTGTCATAATATGATGACCATCATAGTTTTTCAAGTTATGGAATATGACAGGAATTGTTTTACACTGCTTATAGTTCAAGTTACATTCCACATGTGCAGCTCCTCTGTACGCACCTGATAGGTGATCATGGTCACGTGTGCGTTTCTCATCTAAAGTTTTCTTGCAAATATGACAAAACTCTGCTTCTTGAAATGCCTTTTCTTCCTTGGTAGAAAGCTTCATAGGTTTAATATTTAATAACTTTTGCCCAACTACTTCCTTCTCTTGCATCATTCGGTTTAAAAAATGTTCAACACAGTTTCTACCACGATATACCTGTGCTTTCTTCAAACATGTTCCATCGGGTCCGATAACCACATAAGCGTACCCACATGGTAAGTGGTAGGTTGTTTTCTCAGTATAGGATGCTTTAGAAGAGGGTGGGGCTGATGAAATAGGTATAAGCAGACTCTCAAAGTCTGCATAAATCGTATTAGCAACAGGATGTTGTAGATGAATACCAGAAAACTTTAATATATTATCATTTTCATTAGGCATCTTTATAGCTTGTGCAACATGTCGAGAACAATGTTCATTATGCTTATCCAATAGATCCTGTCTTGAAAATCGATGTAAACATCGATAACAATAGTAGGCAGTGGCTTTATGCTTGGTAAGATCACCTAAAAGCCTTGAAAAACTTCTAATTAGACAATAGTGTTGTTTTTCACCCTCACCAACCAATAACAAATTAATCACATCCTGATTCTGCTTTTCAGATATATACAGAGGGCAAACTTCATCCTCTTCATATCCAAACACATTAATCCGTAAATTGTTAAGTTGTTCAATAATAGATATCTTCTGAAGGGGTAGAGGACATTCCACATTACCTAATTTAATATCATACTCATAGGGTCGATAATGTGAAACACGTTCAGGCTTTTTTGTAAAATCTAAGTTAATTTTAAAAGCCAAAAGGCACCACACCAAACATTTATTGTCTTCGTTTTTTATATTCAACACTGCTTTTTTATCATCGTTTTTTAGACAGAGGAATGTAGGAACTCGAAGCGAGGGGTTGATATTTAGCAATCTTAAGTTCTAAATGATGAATGTTTCTAAGTTTCCATCCAGAGCCTCTTTGTACAAATTCTTCAAAGGATTTAATAATCTTCGAAAATCCTTCTTCAATATGTTGCGAGATAGTATCTTCTGTCAGTTCAGTCATACACGAACATCGAAAATAAGACTGAATTTCTTCAAATTCCACATTATCAGTCAAACGTTCAAGTGCTATTTTTTCTACCATATACCATTTAATTGAACCTTTTTCACGAATTTCACTTATTAAACGTTCTTGTATTTCAGTTCGTAAATGTCTGTGAAATACCTCTCAATCTCTTTCCTCACGTTCATCCGGATGCAAAATCACTGTTTTAAACACATTAAGTGCATCAGATTGCTTTATTGTTTTAGACTTTACATTAGCTAAAGTCATTTTTCGTTTTACACTCACAAAAGGTGCACGAGAGTGCTGAGTGCGTACATGTTGTCTCAGTTGAAATTTCCTTCCAAATACTTTATCACATTCATGACAAGAGAATGTTGAATTCTGATGTGACTTTAAATGATGTTCTAAATTATCCTTTCGCGTGAAAACTTGGTCACATATATTACACTTTAATGTAGACTGTACATCGGTATTATGGGTTTTTGAATGTCTTAACAAGTTTGTTTTCCTTCCAGAAGATTTTCCACAGATTTCACAGGTATGTAATTTCTCATTTAAATGAATCTTCATATGTTGTTTCAAATTGAAAGAAGTTGTTAACATTTTACCACAAGTGGGGCAAATATAATTTTTTACAGAATTCATAGGAGTCGCAGTATTTAGAGAAATATATTCTTCGGTTTGTTGGTTAAAATACAAAGGGCTTTTAGATATAGTGTCCTTCTCTGTAAATACTTCAGTGTGTCCCTCATACTTAACGATCCGACGCTATTATGGGCCTTCAAATGTCTTTTCAAGCTTGATTTTCGTCCAAATGCTTTAAGACATTATATCACAAGTGTACGACTTTTCATTAGCATGAATCTTCTTATGCTGGCTTAAATTAAAAGGGGTTGAGAATGACTTATTACAAATAAGACAGGTAAAAATTTTCTTAACATGTGCAGAATCTCCCAAAGACATGGCTTCATCGATAGGCATGATGACATCCATACTATTGAAACAATAAAATCTTTAATAATCTTTAAAGCAAACAAAAACAATCTTATCAAATTAAATTACTAATTTAGATAAATAACGGAAATAATAACTTCGATAAAAAGGCGGAAGCAGTTAAAAACACATCTAATCGCTATTAGAACAAATCATGAAATGATGCAAATTACAATTTCCGTTGCTATTTATACTTATCGTCTTAGCTGCACATACAGGTAAAATTCCTAGAATTTAAAGTAATTTCTCAAAGTTGAAGTTGTAGTAGCAGTTTAAATGGCTGTTATTAAAAAAAACTCGGGAAATCAACAAACTCCTATTTACATACGTTTCAAGAAAGTTCTCAAGTTAAAGTGATGTTAGTTAAAATGAACGCTACTAAAACCTAGTGAAAAAAGGAGAGTTCCCACAGCAGGTGGTGGGGCACTTCCGGTGTTTACTTCCGGCAGATAACATGCTGCCCCCCTCCTTAAAAAAATTGGGGGGGGGGACGAGGGGGGGGATTTGGCTCCTCGGCTCCTCCTGCTAGAGTTAAACTCTCCTTTTTTCACTACTTGGTGTTAGTTAGTATTTTGACTTAATTTTTTAGTAAAAGTGATTTAAAGAAGTTTTGAATTAATTTTTTCGACAGCAGCGCCCTCTATGAGCTGTTTTGGAAGTAATTAATATATTAAAATAAATATTTTCATCTCTGTGATCAGTGACTGAGGTTGAGTTCAGGTTTAAAATTTATAACTTGAGTACCTTAGCACTACGTTAGCAGAGTCTTGCTGATATGGTATTTTTAGATTTTAATACAGGAAATACTCCTAGATAAGGATTGTTTTATGTGTGTTTTAGTATTAAGACGTCAATATTTGCGATTTTCGAATGTATAAGTAAGAATTTCTTGGAATTTCTGTAGGATTACTTTTGTCATGTAATGTTTGTTATAATAAAAATATGAATTAGCTCTATTTTTTGATACCGGAAATACAATCAGATAAGGATTGTTTGTGTGTATTATAGTTTTAAGACATGAATATTACCGATTTTTAAATGTTATAAGTATAGAATTTCTTAGAATTTCTGTAAGATTCTCTTATTATACAATGTTTTGGTAGAATAATAATATGATTTCTAAATATAAACATATTTCTTAGAATAATAAATGTGTATCATATTTCACAAAGCGTGTATGGATTTAAATTTTTATAACTGGTAATATATTTCATATATGAATGCTATAGATGGTGTTATTTTTCGTATAAAAGTATGTATTTTTAAAGAAAATATTAATAAGAATATAACTATATTTAAAATTTCATGTTATAATATAACAGTTTGTTCCACAAGTGCTAATATGTAAATGTTATTACATATATTTACTATATGGTTGTTACACACAATTCTTTCTCGAAGTATAGATTTGAAATAAATATGTTATTAGTATGTTAAAAATAACAAATCAATTAATTTTAAAACGGGCTGTGTTTAATTAATATAATACACACACATAGCAATTTTAAAGATTTAATAATATTATATATTTTTAAAAGAATCATGTAACTTTATTAAATATATTATACATATGGTTGATTGATTTTATTATTTCTAGAATAAAAGTATGGATTTTACATTTTTTAAATAAAAAAATATTTTTAATATATATATATATATATATATATATATATATATATATTTAATGTTATATTAATATTTAATATTGTAACAGATTGTTTTATAAGTATTAAAATGTAAATGCTATTAAAATTAATTTACTATATGATTATTTAGTCTTATTCTTTCTCTAAGTATAGATTTTAAATAATTTTTTTAGTATGTTATGAATAACAGATTGATTTTAAAACGTTTTTGGATTTTTATTATAAAATATTAATTGAATAATTTTAATAACATTAGCGTTTAACATGAACTTTTGATTATACATATGATTTTGCAGTGTAAGATTATTTAACAATTTCATATGAATCCTGCAGACATGCATAAAATTTTTAAAGAGTTTTGATTAAATTTGAGGTGTATAATAAAATATTTAATTAATATTTAAGATAATCATGCCTCTGTGCATAAAATTTTCAAGAATTCATTGAAAAGTAAAATGAATTTATTTGGAAATCAAACATTTTTAACTATTAATTTATAAAATCATGTGTAAAAGTTTGTATTATTAGTGTTTAGTAAAGACTTTTTTTAAGAATATCACTGGCATATGGGTGATTTGTAGATAGTAATTAAGAAAATTATAGAATTTTGTATTAGTCTTTGTGTATTAATATCGCTTATTTTCATTAGAACTACTTACATTGATATTTGAGTTAGAAATTTCCCTTTATGTACAACTTGAATTTGAAATATATAAAAGAATGTTCGAATGGTATTTTAGAAAATCATATCTCTGTGCATGAAATTTCAAGAATTATATGAGTAATAGTTTTAAAGTAAAATGAATTTTTTAGGAAATCAAACATTTTTAACTATTAATTTATAAAATCATGTGTAAAAGTTTGTATTATTAGTGTTTAGTAAAGACTTTTTTTAAGAATATCACTGGCATATGGGTGATTTGTAGATAGTAATTAAGAAAATTATAGAATTTTGTATTAGTCTTTGTGTATTAATATCGTTTATTTTCATTAGAACTACTTACATTGATATTTGAGTTAGAAATTTCCCTTTATGTACAACTTGAATTTGAAATATATAAAAGAATGTTCGATTGGTATTTCAGAAAATCATATCTCTGTGCATGAAATTTCAAGAATTATATGAGTAATAGTTTTAAAGTAAAATGATTTTTTTAGGAAATCAAACATTTTTAACTATTAATTTATAAAATCATGTGTAAAAGTTTGTATTATTAGTGTTTAGTAAAGACTTTTTTTAAGAATATCACTGGCATATGGGTGATTTGTAGATAGTAATTAAGAAAATTATAGAATTTTGTATTAGTCTTTGTGTATTAATATCGCTTATTTTCATTAGAACTACTTACATTGATATTTGAGTTAGAAATTTCCCTTTATGTACAACTTGAATTTGAAATATATAAAAGAATGTTCGATTGGTATTTCAGAAAATCATATCTCTGTGCATGAAATTTCAAGAATTATATGAGTAATAGTTTTAAAGTAAAATGATTTTTTTAGGAAATCAAACATTTTTAACTATTAATTTATAAAATCATGTGTAAAAGTTTGTATTATTAGTGTTTAGTAAAGACTTTTTTTAAGAATATCACTGGCATATGGGTGATTTGTAGATAGTAATTAAGAAAATTATAGAATTTTGTATTAGTCTTTGTGTATTAATATCGCTTATTTTCATTAGAACTACTTACATTGATATTTGAGTTAGAAATTTCCCTTTATGTACAACTTGAATTTGAAATATATAAAAGAATGTTCGATTGGTATTTCAGAAAATCATATCTCTGTGCATGAAATTTCAAGAATTATATGAGTAATAGTTTTAAAGTAAAATGATTTTTTTAGGAAATCAAACATTTTTAACTATTAATTTATAAAATCATGTGTAAAAGTCTGTATTATTAATTTCTGGTACAGCCTTTTTTAATAAAATTATAAGTTTTTTTAATAATCTTCAGGTTTTAGTAGCGTTCATTTTAACTAACCTCACTTTAACTTGAGAACTTTCTTGAAATGTATGTAAATAGGAGTTTGTTGATTTCCCGAGTTTTTTTAATAACAACCATTTAAACTGTTACTACAACTTCAACTTTGAGAAATTACTTTAAATTCTAGGAATTTTACCTGTATGTGTAGCTAAGACGATAAGTATAAATAGCAACGGAAATTGTAATTTGCAAATTACAATTCCGTAAGCGATTAGATGTGTTTTTAACTGCTTCCGCCTTTTTATCGAAGTTATTATTTCCGCTATTTATCTAAATTAGTAATTTAATTTGATAAGATTGTTTTTGTTTGCTTTAAAGATTATTAAAGATTTTATTGTTTCTATAGTATGGATGTCATCATGCCTATCGATGAAGCCATGTCTTTGGGAGATTCTGCACCTGTTAAGAAAATTTTTACCTGTCTTATTTGTAATAAGTCATTCTCAACCCCTTTTAATTTAAGCCAGCATAAGAAGATTCATGCTAATGAAAAGTCGTACACTTGTGATATATGTCTTAAAGCATTTGGACGAAAATCAAGCTTTAAAAGACATTTGAAGGCCCATAATAGCGTCGGATCGTTACAGTATGAGGGACACACTGAAGTATTTACAGAGAAGGACACTATATCTAAAAGCCCTTTGTATTTTAACCAACAAACCGAAGAAGATATTTCTCTAAATACTGTGACTCCTATGAATTCTGAAAAAAAGTATATTTGGCCCACTTGTGGTAAAATGTTAACAACTTCTTTCAATTTGAAACAACATATGAAGTTTCATTTAAATGAGAAATTACATACCTGTGAAATCTGTGGAAAGTCTTTTGGAAGGAAAACAAACTCGTTAAGACATTCAAAAACCCATAATACCGATGTACAGTCTACATTAAAGTGTAATATATGTCACCAAGTTTTCACGCGAAAGGATAATTTAGAACATCATTTAAAGTAACATCAGAATTCAACATTCTCTTGTCATGAATGTGATAAAGTATTTGGAAAGAAATTTGAACTGAGACAACATGTACACACTCAGCACTCTCGTGCACCTTTTGTGAGTGTAAAACGAAAAATGACTTTAGCTAATGTAAAGTCTAAAACAATAAAGCAGTCTGATGCACTTAAAGTGTTTAAAACAGTGATTTTGCATCCGGATGAACGTGAGGAAAGTGATTTAGAGGTATTTCACAGACATGAACTCAAATACAAGAACGTTTAATAAGTGAAATTCTTGAAAAAGGTTCAATTAAATGGTATATGGTAGAAAAAATAGCACTTGAACGTTTGACTGATAATGAGGAGTTTGAAGAAATTCAGTCTTATTTTCGATGTTCGTGTATGACTGAACTGACAGAAGATACTATCTCACAACATATTGAAGAAGGATATTCGAAGATTATTAAATCCTTTGAAGAATTTGTACAAAGAGGCTCTGGATGGAAACTTAGAAAAATTCATCATTTAGAACTTAAGATTGCTAAATATCAACCCCTCGCTTCGAGTTCCTACATTCCTCTGTCTAAAAAACGATGATAAAAAAGCAGTGTTGAATATAAAAAACGAAGACAATAAATGTTTGGTGTGGTGCCTTTTGGCTTTTAAAATGAACTTAGATTTTACAAAAAAGCCTGAACGTGTTTCACATTATCGACCCTATGAGTATGATATTAAATTAGGTAATGTGGAATGTCCTCTACCCCTTCAGAAGATATCTATTATTGAACAACTTAACAATTTACGGATTAATGTGTTTGGATATGAAGAGGATGAAGTTTGCCCTCTGTATATATCTGAAAAGCAGAATCAGGATGTGATTAATTTGTTATTGGTTGGTGATGGTGAAAAACAACACTATTGTCTAATTAGAAGTTTTTCAAGGCTTTTAGGTGATCTTACCAAGCATAAAGCCACTGCCTACTATTGTTATCGATGTTTACATCGATTTTCAAGACAAGATCTATTGGATAAGCATAATGAATATTGTTCTCGACATGTTGCACAAGCTATAAACATGCCTAATGAAAATGATAATATATTAAATTTTTCTGGTATTCATCTACAACATCCTGTGGCTTATACGATTTATGCAGACTTTGAGAGTCTGCTTATACCTATTTCATCAGCCCCACCCTCTTCTAAAGCATCCTATACTGAGAAATAAACCTACCACTTACCATGTGGGTACGCTTATGTGGTTATCGGACCCGATGGAACATGTTTGAAGAAAGCACAGGTATATCGTGGTAGAAACTGTGTTGAACATTTTTTAAACCGAATGATGCAAGAGAAGGAAGTAGTTGGGTAAAAGTAATTAAATATTAAACCTATGAAGCTTTCTACCAAGGAAGAAAAGGCATTTCAAGAAGCAGAGTTTTGTCATATTTGCAAGAAATCTTTAGATGAGAAACGCACACGTGGCCATGATCACCTGTCAGGTGCGTACAGAGGAGCTGCACATGTGGAATGTAACTTGAACTATAAGCAGTGTAAAACAATTCCTGTTATATTCCATAACTTGAAAATCTATGATGGTCATCATATTATGACAAAGCTTGGAAATTTTAAAGATCATGAAAGCGATGTAATTGCTACTTCTATGGAAAACTATATCACCTTTAAAATCAGAAAGCCTACATCTTCTATTCAGATGGTTTTTATCGATTCTTTTCAAATTTTGCCCACGTCATTGGAAAAACCTTCAACTTGAGCAATTCACTTTACTTGAAGAAAATTTCCCACAAAATAATAATTTATCTTTACTCATACGTAAAGGGGTTTACCCCTATGATTATTTTACTTCTTTCGATAAATTTAATGAGAAGCAGCTTCCCCCGCCTTCTGCATTTTTTAATAGTTTGACGCAACAGTACCCAATAGATGAAAAAGAGTATCAACACGCCCAGAATGTATGGGAAACATTTGATATCAAGACTCTTGGTGATTAGCACAACTTGTATGTCAAGACAGATGTTCTACTACTTGCTGACGTATTTCAAAACTTTAGGAAATTATGTCAGCAGTATTATGAAATTGATCCTGCTCACCTGTTCACTGCACCTTCACTTGCATAGCAAGCTTGCTTGAAGATGTCTGAAACACCTTTGGAGTTACTCAGTGATATTGATATGCTGCTTATGGTGGAAAATGGTATACGAGGTGGTAACAGTATGATTAGTCAAAGATACGCTCGAGCAAACATTCCCGGTACATCCGATTATAGGAAAAATGAGACGCACAGCTACATCATGTACTGGGATGCCAATAACTTATATGGGTGGGCTATGAGCCAATTTTTACCTTGTGGTGGTTTTGAATGGTGTGAAACAAGTCATATGACAGAAGAGTGGGTTCTATCGCTATCTGATAGCTCTGAAATTGGGTACCTTTTCGAGGTAGACTTGGAATACCCAAAACATTTACACCCTCTGCACAATGAATACCCTGTTGCTCCTGAGAGGATCACTGTAGAAGAATCCATGTTGTCTTCTCATGCAAGAAACTTGCTTAACAATAGAAAATTCGTAGAAAACCCTAAACTTATACCTAATTTAAATAATAAGCGAAATTATATAACTCATTATCGTAATCTTAAATTTTATTTAGAACTTGGTTTAAAAATTACAGCTGTACATAAAGCCTTAAAATTTAAACAGACACCCTGGCTTCAGAAATATATTAATTTTAATACTGAGAAACGTAAAGAGGCTAAGTCTTCTTTTGAAAAGGACTTTTTTAAATTATTGAATAATTCTGTTTTTGGGAAGACAATGGAGAATCTTCGAAAAAGAAGAAACATTGTGCTTTGTAATGGTAAAAAATGAGCAAAGAAATTAGTAGCTTCGCCTACTTTTAAATCATTTAAAACCTTTGATGAAGACTTGACCGCGGTAGAACGACTGAAAACTAGTATTTTAATGAATCGGCCTATCTATGTTGGTTTCGCTATTCTAGAATTATCTAAATTAGTTATGTATGATTTTCATTATAACTTCATAAAGAAAACATATAAAGATCGGGCAACCCTATTATTCACTGATACAGACTCCTTAACGTATCATATTCAAACAAACAATATTTATAAGGATATGGATCAATACCGTAATTTATTTGACTTCTCCGAGTATCCGAAATCTCATGATCTATACTCTGAGGATAATAAGAAAGTTCTCGGCAAGTTCAAGGATGAGCTTAATGGTGAATTAGCCCTTGAGTTTGTTGGATTGAAATCAAAAATGTACTCACTGAAGTCTTTTAAAGACGAGAAAAAGCGCGCAAAAGGCGTGTCTACGCAGATTGTTCGACAGAAAATCAAGCATGAAGACTACTTAGAGTGTCTCCAACAGCAAAAAACAAGCATGGAGAAACAGATAAGGATCGCCCAGGATTCTCATAATTTATATACATTAACCCAAAATAAAATTAGTCTAAGTCCTTTTGATGATAAGAGATACATTTTAGAAAATGTTGTATCTAGCTTAGCGTATGAACATTATGAAATTAACCAATATTGTAATGAAGAAGAAAGTTCCTGATTTGTAAATATCTTTCTGTATATAAACCTTTTCTGTAAATTATTTTGTTTTTAATAAAAAGGGTTAATTTTATTTTTGTATACTTATTTAAAACTTATACATAAACCTTTCTAGTAAAATATTAACTATATGCGCACGTACGCTCACATATCCTTATTTTAAACGTAAAATTTAAGTTTTATTTTTTTTAAATTATCTTAAAATATTTATAAAAACTTGTAAATTTTATGCATAAACAAACGCAAATACATATAAATATTAGTTATAAATAGATAGATAGATATACACACACACACACACACACACACACACACACACACACATATATATATATATATATATATATATAATTTATTAACTTTGTGGTATTCTGTCTACACTCTATTACTAATTATTTCATTGGAGATTTGGTTAGAATGTTGCAAGAACTTGATTAATGTTTTTTTGAAATTCAACGATATTATAAATATATATATATATATATATATATATATATATAATCGCTTTGTAATATAATATCAGATATACTAACAGAAAAAAAAACTAGTGCTATGAAGAGATTTGAAAATGGGAACTCTACAAAGATACTAGGAAGCAGGTGTCTGATGCACATCGGATGTGCAGCTGCACCTGCTCGCTGCTCCTGTGGCCGTTCAACCCCCACTATCTTACTACTCACTATTTCAGACATAATGAAAATTATATGCATTACTGAGGTGCACTATAAATTGCTCTCTTGTGTGAATTGCGTTTATTTACAGGGACACACAAAAAATATTGGTTACAGTACATGCGATATTTACAGTCTATGTGTGATAAGTGTGTTTTCAACTTTGGTTTGCGTTTTTAAGTTTAACTAAATTTTTGCATATTACGTGTATAATACTAGCATCCCAGCTGCCAGTATTATACCGTAAAATTAACAGTAATAAACAGTAAAATAAGCAGTAATATGCTACCGCGCATGCGTGGCAGTGTATTACTGCGACTCAATGCTCAAAACTCCATGTTCTATCACATTCCATTCCTCTATGTTTTAAATAAATTCAAAAAAATATTATTGTATACGAATCAATAATATTGATATCTTTCAGCTTTTTGGTAACAATTTTAATAAATATATAAATGAGTTACATTACATTTCTTAAAATAAAGAATTTAAACTATTAAATCGATTTAGAAAAAATATACAAACAAAACAAAAATGTAAATATTTGTTCATCAGTTCAGAAAAGCAGACGATATATCCCATTATTTCGTTTTGTCTTTCCATTTTTTTCCGACTCAAAAGTGATATAATTTAGTTGCCATCGTTAGAGAAACTTCTTTAAAAGTTTGACAAAAAATAATATCTCGGAAATTAATTTTAATTTTAAAATTCTGAGAACTTATGTGACATCCTCAGATCAATGCGAATAACAATTGTTAATTCAGTCACCCAACGTTACATATAATAGGGGGCAGGGCTTAATTTCTAAGGAAAAAAGTACCGGAGCCCTAATATTCTGCAGTACTAACTTCCGTAGCGCACCTCCTCCCCCCTTCTCCGCCGTCACTCCAATCTGCATATTTATATTTGATACATTATTTTTTTATTTAGAAGAATAAAAATTTTAAATACTAAGTGCGTATAAGAATATGAGTATACTTAGCTATAAACTAGTACGCTTTTTAGTTATTACTACTTCCAAATAGAAACCTGTGCCTAATATTAATGTTAATTAATCGCAGAATTCTGCGATTAAATAAACTCAGGATTATGATTAGGAAATTTAAGAGCCTACGCTAGTCACGCGATGAAACGCTCAAGTTAATGTTAAGTCTATAAGAAGGTTCTTGGCAGATTTCTCGCTCGCATTTTAATAGTTTTAAATGATTTTTTTTTGCATAGGATAGCTGAGGTCGATCTCTAACGTTGTTATTTTTTAGTTTTTCGATTTTGGTTCCAGTTTTTTTTATATAAGGGTACTTTCACTTTCAGAACCGGTTCCAAAATTGAAAATGTTCGCTTATAAAATACTATAACCAAAATCAAAAAAGTAAAAACTAACAACGTTAGAGATCGACCTCAGCTATCCTATGCAAAAGAAATCATTTAAAAATATTAAAATGCGAGCGAGAAATCTGCCAAGAACCTTCCCATAGACTTAACATTAGCTTGCGCGTTTTTTCGCATGACTGATGTCGGCTCTTAACACAAAAAATGAATAGTTCGCAGCTATGCAGAATAGAAAAAGACTATTTCAGCTGTTTACTCTTTATTCTTATCAAAATAGCATTAAAATGATTCGAAATGGAAATAAATAAATTTTTGAATTTAAGACAGATTGAGCTCGAGCTTGCCCAAACCCGAAGACTGATATAAAAATCAAGACTGTTTCATCTCCATCGCTTACGACCGCGACACATTACGTCACATATAAGTGTTTTGATACAAAAGAAGGCAAAACATTGGAGAGGACAGGGAAAAGAAAGGGTAATTTAGGATTCGTTTTTCGGAAGTGTTTTTGCACTGGGGTCCGAAACGCAGTGTTTATGAGCTCCGGTGAATTCTGGCCAATATTTAAATTTTTACTAAAAACAGAGAAGTACCGGAACTGGGCTCCGGTGGGCTCCGGCGAAAATTAAGCCCTGATAGGCGGAGTGGTTTTAAAATACGAACAGACAGTCAAATTTTATTATAACAGATTCCAACTTTATATGTAAAATATATCATTAAAATAGGGATGAATTTGGACAAAATCTCCAATCACTCTTCCAAATCAACTGCCGCATATTTAGCGTGAAAAAATCACAAACGGGAATAAATTGCGTGTGCCATTTGAAGAAATACCAGTAAATCCACTTCCACTTTTTGGCAATTGTCTTGTTAAAGAGCGAGCGTTCTCAAATCCAAACTGGCTATTTTCTGATATATGTTATAATTCATTTTTATTCGGAAACGCATGAAATGAGCAGGTGTTCTTATTCAGAAATTATGTAATCGAATCACGTTTTCCACTTTTAGGTAAACGCAGAGGATCTTTCAGAAAATACTGTCAAAGTCTGTGTTTTGAGCCGAATTCCTGATACGGCAGCAAGATAAGCGAGAAAAAGGTGTCGTCACGTGACACGAATCGCTTATAACTCGATAACTAATTTATTGATCAAAAATGGAAAACTCATTTTGATTCTAAATCGCTTCAATAGTCAGTCCTCCTAATTTCATACCTTTGCATTAAAAAATGTGTCAGAAAGTTTCGCGTTGTTGAGCTGGTTATTTGAGAACCCCCGTAAGAAGACATGAACATTGAAAATACTTCTGAAAACCTCCCAACAGGTGTTGGGAAAAACTGACGTGACTGTGTTAAAAAAAAAAAATTGTACTATCATGAAAATTTTGAACTAATAAAGCTGCAGCCAAGAGTCAAAGCAATCCATTAGAGTCAAATTGTCTCAAATAATTTGGCATTTTAGTGTAGAAATTTACTGTGAAAATCGTTAAGTGCGATCGACCTTCTGTAACAGAAGTCTGATTCATAAGGCTTTAATGAAATTCGTGAATTAAACTTTTCATTAAAAAGTCATCAAAAAAGAAAGAAAGAAAGAAATTTTGTCTCTCTTTCTTTAACTTTCACATTCCTCATGAGCGTAATGTTTAAAATTATCATGTAACCTCACTCCAGTTACTCTGTCAGTTTTCGCATAAATGACATTAGTAAAATCCGATAGATTTTTTCTAATTCAAGAAAATAAGTTGATGTGGAAGTGAGAATCATACACTTGTTTTATCGACGTTATTTTATCGATTCATTTATTCCTGATCGAAATTTAGTATACTTCTTAGCTCACAGGCTATCAAAGCCTGAGAGCTTATGTGCCCGCCGGTTCTGTATGTATGTATGTACGTATGTACGTAACGCGATAACTCTTGATAGAACTAAACGTTTTGCTTTATATTTTGTTTATAGGTTCCTTGTGATAAGGCGCTTCCCTGATTAGTTTTGGGGATTCATTGGTTAAGTATAAAGAGGTGAACGGGGGGCTACCCCCCCCCCTAAATTTAGAAAAATGGATTTTTCATGCAGAATTATTCGATTTTTTTCAAATTTTGTATATAGGTTCATTGTGATAAGGCGCTTCCCTGATTAGTCTTGGGGATTCATTGGTTAAGTATAAAGGGGGAAAGGGGGTCTAATCCCCCTTAATTTAGATAAATGGGTTTTTCATGCAGAATTATCCGATTTTCTTCAAATTTTGTATATAGGTTCAGTGTGATAAGGTGCTTTCCTGATTAGTTTTGGGGGTTCATTGGTTAAGTATAAAGGGGGGACGAGGGAATGATACCCCCGTTAATATATTTTCAATTCCCTTATTTTTCGAGGGCTTATTTCAAATTCTTTAAAATAAGAGTTTAACATTCAATTAGAGTGAATAGCCTGTGAGCTCAATGCCCTCAGTTTAACTGGGCAGTTTTATCTTTATTTTTCTTTTTTTTGGTCTCGATTTTGTTCCATTTGATTTTCTCCAATAGCTTTTTCTTTTTAATCATGCGCGCATCCTTGAGTCCTAAGCAAACTTTTAATGAAATAAATTTGCGCACTGTAAATGGCAGACTTCTTCCTACAACCAGTAAAGAAGTTTTAGATGATAGAATATCGTAGAAAAAGAAATATTTTTTAAATATGTTTCTAATAACATTATACTTAAAACGGTACACAAATTATGATATATTTCTTTGAAAGTGGTGGAAAAAAAAATTAATTTAAAACTTAAAAAATTCTTTCTTTTGGTCTCGATTTTGTTTCTTTTGATTTTCTCTTATACTTTTTTTTTTAATCATGCTCGCTTCCTTGAGTCCTAAGCAAACTTTTAATGAAATAAATTTACGCACTGTAAATGACAGACTTCCTCCTATACCAGTAAAGAAGTTTTAGATGATATAATGTCGTAGAAAAATGAATTTTTTTTAATATGTTTCTAATTACTTATTATACTTGTAACAGTAAACAAATTATGGTATATGTATTTGAAAGTGATAAAAAAAAATTAATTTAAGAAAGTGAAAGGTAAAAGCATAAAAAGAAATTTTAATTCACTATTTTTTTTAAAATATTTTTTATAATGATCAACATGGCAGTTTAAAGAGAAAACATTCATGAGAATCTTTTATCCAGGAGAATAATTTGAATGAGAATAATTAATCTCGCATGATTTCAAAATATCAATCTTAGAATATATTTGACAAAATTGATTTTACAGTCTGTTTAACTAAATACGGAAAAAAACCTTTTTGAGACAAGTTCATGCCGTTTGCAAAATACCTGAGAAAAATGCCTATGTCGTTAATTGTTTACTGACTACTTTGCTTTTAAAAGCTAACAGTTAAAAAAAAAAAGGAAAGAAGAAGGGATGGGGCGGGAAAGAAAAAAAGGAAAAGGAAAATACAAGAAAAATGAAAAACATGACAAGAGAGATTCGAACTATGTCTGTTGGTGATTCAGTTTTTAAAAATATGACTAACAGCTCAAAAATCCTGAGAGACCTCAAAATAAAGTGTCAAACATACTCAGAAGCATTACTCAAAACATGGTATGTCCAACAAGTGATATTGCTTGGCAGTAGATGTATCTATAGAAGTTTCTTAATCTGACATAATGGCGGGCAACTTCGTTATCAACAGGAAAATCTCTGCTACTAGACGCTAGATGTCGCACTGGCACGCGATATCAGCAAATTGGTATTTGAGGTATCTTGTAACATTACGACTTCAGCAATACTTTTTATTTTCCCTGAAAATACCCTGTAGTTTCTATTTGTTTCGAAGTACAACCAACTTTTCTGATAAAATAATAAACATTATCATTTATCTGACTAAAAACAGCTAGACAGGCCTGACAAGCATTGACGGTAATTAACGGTTTCCATGAAATAATTTTAATTTCGTCAGAGCCTTATTTCTTGCTTTAAGGGGGCTTTGTAGCCTTTGCTTATATTATTATTTTTATTATTTAAGTGTTTTACAAAAATCTTTTGTCATAATATTACATACTTTTAAGAAAGGAAATGATTTATCTTGAAAATAGACTCTTGATGCAATTTAATATTTTTTTTTAATACTGTTAAAGAAAGTTTTAAACAAACTTTTTTTCTCATAGCTATAAATATTTTGCAGTAATATATATATATATATATATATATATATATATATATATATATATATATATATATATATATATTCTTAGAGGTGCTATCTATTACTTTAATGGTCAGTTTTCCAAAAAAGTAATTTTTTGACAGAAAAAAATTAATTAACGTGACACATTAAAAAATACAGTAAAAAATATAATTTACTTAACATTATTTTTAATGCTGAAAATTTTTAGTAATTAAAAATTCAATCTTTACTGTTATACATTCAGGCATGCGCAAAAGCACAGCTGCCAGCCTTGGTATTCTTTTTAATCAATTAAAACCAGAAATTGTGCAAAAAAATAAAAATAAAAATAAAGAACTACAGATAAACAGATGATGCTTTCAGGAGATACCCAGTTGCACAGAACTCTACTCTCTGTAAATGAGTATTTGTGTAACATATTCTAAATGAGCCATAAAAAAGAGTGAAACCGTAATACAATATATGCACTACAATAAAAAATATAAAAGATAGTGATAAAAAGGGGAGGAAAAATCTTTAACTCACAGAAACAGAAGACGAAATGATAAAGATAATAGGAA
Organism: Maratus michaelseni; assembly: GCA_963931845.1. Lineage (NCBI taxonomy): Eukaryota > Metazoa > Arthropoda > Arachnida > Araneae > Salticidae > Maratus > Maratus michaelseni. The sequence goes on along the minus strand of OZ007594.1, from coordinate 323,263,135 downwards.
AGGTGTATGATTTGAACTGACTGCGCGAACAACCAAACCGAAACCAAGAAGGCTGGGCTTCGCTGGCAAATGCAAGCAAAACTACATTTTGGTAAACAAGTTATATCTTCCATGAGTGAGTAAACATTCCCAATACTCAGGAGAATGCGCAGATGATAGATTTATATATAATTTTCTATCTCGCCATTGCTCCTATATTGAAAGAATACTTTGCCCTCTAAACATATTAAAATGTATTGCTATCGGAAAAACACCCGTGTACCTAATTTTTACAATTTTAGCACCACAAAAATTTAATGAAACTTCGATTACAAAATTCCAACTTTACCTACAAGATTTAAAGTTATATGATAAAAGCGTGTAACAAATAATCAAACGGTGTCAGAAGTACCTACCTAAATATTATTTCATTTAGTCGTACTCAACTTATTTATTCATTTATTTTAATTTATCTGACTCCAATTAAAGAAAGACATTTCAAAACTAAAATTTTATTCCACGCATCAAACCAAACGACATTTCATGTTGCCATTCGCGAAAAAAATTACAATCTACTTTCATAGCATCATCATTAACAATTCATCTTTTCTAGCGTAAAATAATTTAATTGCAGGCGATATAAAAATATTTCAGCATTATTTTCAACAAACCGGGTGAACATCTACTATATATATAAAACACAAACAAAAATTTCGTTCCGTTCCTTTATAACTCGAGTTCTGCTGAATGGAATTTGATGGAACTTGCACTGTTGGATAGATAATTTTTCAGGGCAGGTTTTAGTATATAACACATAGTTCTACGTATATTAGTTACAGAATTATGAGGGAAAGTTCTGTTATTTTGGACGATAAGGTTACCATAGGTAATTTTTTTGGCGACCATTATCACTGGTGAAAGAATTGAAACGACTATATCAGAAAATAATGCAAACACATAGAAAAATAAAATACAAATTCGGTTATTAATTTTATTTAAAATCCCCCCCCCCCTCTCCGCAAAAAGAAAAAGAAAACAAAAAACTGTTTTAATGAGGCATAATATTTAATTGAAACCTCAAAGGAATGTGTGTAAGGCTTAAAAATATTTGCAATGCATGAGATTGCAATTCAGATTAAGTCAATATTTGGCGATTTATCGTTTGCGTCAGGTTAACAAAGATAATTTGATTTAATAAAATATGAGTAATTTTTTCCCCTCTTTTTCTTTCTGTTAATTTTTTTATATAACTTCCCTATCATGTGTCTTACAGGAGAAATTAGCAGATGTAATTGTAAAAATGACTGCATTTATGAGTTACATGTTATTTGTTTATTTACGGTTTTGATTTTATTTTTGTCGCCAAGCAATGTGATTTTAAGCCAAAAATGCATAAGCGTGGCATCAGCTTGAGCGATATTAACAATAATAGTGTTTTTTCGTATATACAAGATCCTTTTTGGAGTAAATCTTTATATTCAAATGCAAATTATATAAATAGCAGTTATTGTTATGAATATGGGATCAAATATTTAAATTGTAGTGAATGTCTGCCACTCAAACACATTTTGTAAAATAATTAAATTTTTGACATTTAAAAATTTACTACGGAAACATGCCGGTTTGTTTTCACCAAACATATTATTTTTATAGCCTCGAACTCAGATCAGCGAATATTGTCTATTCTTTTATTTTTATTTTATTATTTTTTTAATATATCGCCAATTTCACCTATAGAAATAGTCAATGTTTCAAAAATTAGGAATCAAAGAATATTCTTAATGAGGTGTGCATTTATGCGTTATTACTATCGCAACAGGCTATATTTTGCAATAAAAATTGTTTGCTGAAATAAATTTTCGATGCTCTTTTTGATTTGTCATTTCTTTTTAGTTTTTTTTCTGCATATCTTCCCTTCTTTCAGGAAGGTTTTTAAAAGACATTGGACTAATTTTCCGTATTCCTGTCACCTGCCAGTTGGCATTTTTACTATATTGTTGGATGTTTCGCTTATGTTTGAAGGTTACTCTGGACGACGATTCAGATTACAGAAGATTAGACGACTTTTGAAATTAGCGATTGTTAAATTTATAGGGTTTTTTTCATTATGAAGCAAAGTTTTACCAAAAAAGCAATGCTTCCAATGTACGGTTGGTTGATTTTATGACGGCCGATTATCTACACGAGGGATATAGACCCTGGCGAAGTGCCCTCCCTGGGGGTCTTTCTAAAGGATCCTAACCCGTATTTACGGCAATGTTCGAAGAAAACCACGGAAAACTCCGAACGGTTAGGTCAACGAGCACGATAGGGGTTTGAACCCAGCACTTCCCGTATGCCAGCTTTGAGAGCAGAACATCTCAACCACTGTTTTGGCGCTTTCAATGTACGGAAAAACTTTGTAATGTCAATGGTGGCGAATGGAATAAATAATATTTGTCGATTTATCATTTCAGGCTGGATAAGAAAAAACGAGTACCTGAAATTCTGATTAGATAATTTTTCGATCATTATAAAGCCTTTTTGACCTACACACATCCCTAGCAGCTAAACATAGAGAGAAATGAATTTATTTCTGCGTGTTATTATGCTCTTTAGCGAAATACAAAAAAATCTTCGGTTTAAGTATTCACAAAAAATATTACTAAACATTTTGCATAACTAACTTTATCATTGTCAGTTTTATTTAAGGTATGGAATTTTGTTAATGAAAGATCTATAATTGAATTAACAGTAATTTGACATTATTTAATGGAACATAGCTTGGCGCGTAAATAAATTCGTTTTGTAACTAACTCTGGTACATTAGTAACCATATCGTTTCAAGCACTTCTAATGTTTGACGTCAAACTTGGATATCGGCAAGATTATGGAAGATTAGGAAGATTTTATTGGATACAAACTAGAGGTTTATTCTTTTACCAGAGTTAATCATAGGGTTTTTTTTTTTCAGATTAACGGTTACACGTATGCAACTGGTCTAAAAAATGGAAAGACAGCGAAAATGGCGTCATTTTAATTTTATTCATATTCAGCTTTAAAAATGCATTTTTTTATGTTTCACCATTTCTTAAAATATGAAAGTTAAACACAGTTCTTTATGTGCAAACAATTTATTACAATTTTCACTGTATCTACTCTGCTGGAATCGAAAGATGAAAAACCGTAGTAGACTTGCCAGAAGAGGACGTATATTGCGAAATATAACGTAACATAGAGTGAGATTGTACTTACGTTACCAGAATCTCACATGGAGACAAGAAAGAGGGACGAAGTTCAAGAACTTACAGACGAAAATGAATCACCCGAACATTATTTAAGTTTAATGGTCAATCTATGCAATCATTGTAATGCTTTCTCTTTTAGTAGTATGTTGACTAGAGCACATTTTAGTTCCTGTTGTCATAATCTCATAATGGCCTCATTTCCCTACCAAACTCTACTATAAATGATCAACTAAATGAGTTGCTTCAATAAGCCCAAATTTTGTCCAAAGTATGATATAATATAACGCAATGTCGTTCACATCGTTTACAGCAATACTGAAGGAAAATCCAGGTGAACGTCCCTATTGCTTTAAAATACATGCTCAAATCCATTGATATAATTCGTTTGATTCAAGGTTCGTTTAAAAATATTTACTAAGGTAGCATCTGTAGGTGAAGATCCACATTCCTTTAAAATACAAAGCCATTTCGTTTGATTTAAGGTACATTTAAAAAAATGGCCCAGCGCAGCGGGCGTAGCATGCTAGTTATTTTATAAAGTGTTGTAACTCTCGTGGCTTGAAACGCACGTATTTTGATAGATGGATACAGAAATTTTATTACACATATTTATTTCAACATTTATCACAAACTTCCACTACATTATAAATAATATTTCCATATTTATATTAGAAGAAAATGGAAAATAATATAAATCTGTTGATTATTTGATCGCAAGCTGTAAAAACAATTATTTAATTTTCAACCCCTTCCGCTACGTGGCGTACGACCTTCATTGACGTGACCTCTCTTTTGATCTAGTGGACACCTCAGCCATACATCTTTGGATGCTTTCTATGTATGCAGTTTTGAATGCAAGGAATTAAAGTTTTTTCGACAGATCAGTAAATTAAAAGGATAAACAGGTTTTTAACTTAATATTTCTTTCTTTACAAAATTTCTAGTTTTAATTGATTAAAAAGAATGCCAAGGTTTGTAGCTATGTTTTTACGCATGCCTGGATGATTTATTTGGATATAAAAATAACTCATTATGCCCGTCACTAATTTAAATATAAATAGTATTAATCTTAACCACTGTGTGGTGCGTAATCGGCCTATAAGACATAAAGAAAAAGAATTCTTCAACTTTTGTATTAATTTATCAATAATCATAATTAGAATAAATATTAATTTGGAGCTTGATGCGATATAATTAAAGTAAAAATAAAATACAACGTTAAAACACCAGTGTAATTGAATCTACAGCACACCGGTTTCGGTAGTATATAGAATACCCTCCTCAGAGCACTGAGGAGGGTATGCTATATGCTACCGAAACCGGTATGCTGTAGATTCAATTACACTGGTGTTTTAACGTTGTATTTTATTTTTACTTTAATCATAATTATAAATCACATAATTTTCAATATCTATAATAAAAATAACATTTAGTGATTAAAGTTTGATTTTTTACTTAAAAATAGTATAAAAGTCGGTGTACGTTGTTACATTAATATAGTATATAAATCATCTGTACCTTATTTAATAAGTCACAGTCTTTTTAATATTTTATGAAATATAATGTGAGAACGGTACACTGTAAAAAAAGACATGTTTCTTAATTTAGGGAAATATGAATAAAAGACAAATGTTTCTTAATTTAGGGAAATATGCGCTACCGCGCATGCGCGGTAGCGCATTACTGCTTGCACGGCAGCGTATTACTGCTTATTTTACTGTTTAATACTGTTAATTTTACGGTATAATACTGGCAGCTGGGATGCCAGTTTTATACTGTAAAATCAACAATTATTTTTTGCAGTGTAATTAAGAAGAAAATACCAAACTTTATAAAATTTTTGAAATTCTAAAAGTATTTATGCATTTTTTCTTTCATATTTAATTAAAGTCAGGGACCGATTTACAAATTTGGGGTCCCTGGACACAGATGCTTATGGGCGGGGAGGTGGGGGGGAGCTTGCACCGATGGCTACAGCGGTCTTGAGTAAAATAAAATATATCATTGAAAGCGGTAAAGATAACCACTACCGACTTTAATAATTTTGCAATATTTAATGATTTTTTTTATCAATTTTTTAACAGTAAAAGTTTTCAGAACATTCTCATAATCAATCTGTCTCGCTGACGATTTTTCGAAATCGGTTCAGAAAGTGAAAGTAACCTAATAAAAAAAAAAAAAAACCTGTACACAAAATCGAAAAAGTAAAAAACGGCCTTTGTAGAGATTAACCTCAACTATCCAAAGAAAAAAAAATCTTCTGCAAATATTGAAATGCAAATGATATATTAAAAAATCCCTGACGGCTCGGCCTACAGGCACAGGTAGATTTCGAAGACGCAGACCGTGGGGTGCCTGTTTGTCGGGAATTGCGGAAGAAATGACCTTTTTTACGATGATGCGGCAGTTTGAACCGCCTACTTCGAAACCTAACTTGTTTGCAGGCGGATTCGGCAGGGATTTTTTTGTTTTTAATTTATTTTTTTGGTATAACGGTTGGTCCTATAAAAAACTTGTCAATATAAAAGTTTTAGATAATATTAAGAGGATTTATAATAAATTTAAGCGGATTTGAAATCTTGGGAATTCACGAAGTTATGCATTTTTTTCTTCTAACCCCTCCCCTCCCCCCTCTTAAGGCAATTTTTAATTATATCAAAAATCTGTCATACATAAATTTTAGGCCCTTCTCCTAGAAGTAATAATAACTTCAATCGGATTCGATACGTATCATAATTAAGAAATTATGGGTTTTTTTCTGTTTTCACAAAAAGCCCCCTCCCCCCCCCCCCCCCTGGTTCGATTTTGCCCATTAACGAACTTGACCGAGATTTTATGCCTCTTGATTTTATGTATCAGTTTCGAACAGATGCGGGAGTTGTAACCGCTTACTTCGAAAAATAACTTGTTTGCAGGCGGAGCCGGCAGGGTTTTTTTTTTTTTTTTAATTTTTTTTGCTATAACGGTTGGTCCTATAAAAAACTTGTCAATATAAAAGTTTTAGATAATATTAAGGGGATTTATAGTAAATTTAAGCGGATTTGAAATCTTGGGAATTGATGAAGTTATGAATTTTTTTCTTCTAAACCCCCCCTTCCCCCGCTTAAGGCAATTTTTAATTATATCAAAAATCTGTCATACATAAATTTTCGGCCCTTCTCCTAGAAGTAATAATAACGTCAAACGGATTCGATACGTATCATAATTAAGAAATTATGTTTTTTTTTCTGTTTTCACAAAAAGCCCCCCCCATCCCCCCCCTTGGTTCGATTTTGCCCATTAACGAACTTGACCGAGATTTTATGCCCCTTGATTTTATGTATCAGTTTCGAAAAGATGCGGGAGTTGGAACCGCCTACTTCGAAAAATAACTTGTTTGCAGGCGGAGCCGGCAGGGATTTTTTTTTTTTTTAATTTTTTTTTTTGCTATAACGGTTGGTCCTATAAAAAACTTGTCAATATAAAAGTTTTAGATAATATTAAGAGGATTAATAATAAATTTACGCAGATTTGATATCTTGTGAATTGACGAAGCTATGATTTTTTTTCTTCTAAAACCCCCCTTCCCCCCCCCCCCTTGGAGCCATTTTTAATTATATCAAAAATCTGTCATACATAAATTTTCGGCCCTTCTCCTAGAAGTATTAATAACTTTAAATGGATTCGATACGTATAATAATTAAGAAAATATGGGGGTTTTTCTGTTTTTACAAAAAGCCCCCTCCCCCCCCCCTTGGTTCGATTTTGCCCATTAACGAACTTGACCGAGATTTTATGCCCCTTGATTTTATGTATCAGTTTGTAAAAGATTAATGCAGAATTTTTCCAGTTATCGTGGTCAGAAAAAAGTGACATAGATAGATAGATAGATAGATAGATAGATAGATAGATAGATAGATAGATATATAAAGTTTTGAACTGGGGGTGGTTTTGGGTTCTGGGAGTCATGATCGGCGTAGATCTGCAAAAATTTTTCAAAATTTCCAACTTAGGTGAGAATGTAATAGGTAGTATTTCTTACGAAATCTACCTAAAAGAATTCTCCCATAGAATTAATATTAGCAAGCGGGTGTTTTCTCGTGAGTGAAATAGTTATTTTTAAATCAAAGAAATAAACAGGTTTTTCCATATTAATTTTGTTTTTTAATAGCTAAAGCTTCAGATTTTGGCCAATAATTGGAAAATCTTCAGTAGCACATGGGAGCCCCTGAAAATCGGGGGCCCTGGGCCCGTGCCCTCAATGCCCTGCTGTAAATCAGGCACTGTTAATTTTATTCAGTAATCAGCTGGTTTATCCAGTTATTTGTTTTAAAGCAATTTTTTTATTTTTTTCCTTTGTTTAATAATTGGAATGTGGTTAATGAACTATAAAAATGGCAACTATGGGTGACTGAAAAATTAGATTTCAGAAATAATAATAATAAAAAATTCTCAATACATTGCATATTTTCCAGAAATGCATGCATTCTCAACGCATCGAATGTTTTATTGCTTATTGGATACATAAACATTTCAGTTATTTCAAATTCCTTCTAATTCTGAAAAAATTAGGATTTTCCTTAAATACTAATACACGGAAATTACATCATTATATTTTTTCTCGCAGAAAAAAAAAAGATTTTCTGGATAAGAAAAAATTCTTCTTCAAATACCACTAGTGTAAGAATCCCATTTATGTTTCATCCCCATCTTAATACAGCAAAGAACAAAAAAAAAAAAAAGATATCAGAAATAAAATAAATGAATGTCTTTCACCCTCTTTTTTTGCGGGATAAGAAAAAAAAAATCAAATTATTATTCTCTCCTCTGTTTTTACGACTCCATCTAATATCAGAATCATCTTAGGCACGCTTTTATATCCTGAATCTCGCAGACGATTGAAATGGCGATACTTGCGGGTACGGTTACGATTCGCGCTTCATATCCTCCTCTCACGGAACGAGCGGAGTTTTCTCCTCCGATGGCTGCTCGTAAATTTTAGAGATTTCGGCAAAATAAGGAAGAAAAAGCTCAAAAGACGATCTCACATTTGTTTATAAAACCTTTCTGCTGTTGTCGAAGGTTTCTTTTCTTTTTCTTTTCTCGTGTGTTACTTGGGTAAGGCTTACCCCAGTGTATAGTAGATGAGGGATTTTCTGTCGTAACTTTTTTAAGGCTATGGTATTAGTCAACTTTAATTTTTCAAGAAATAAATTAGTTTATATAAGTATATTTAGCATTCAGTTAATAACTTTTCTTTGGTGTTTTCTTTGGTAGAGCGGAAAAAGTATGTAAATATTTTGAAAATTCGTCGCTACCATGTCAAACTATCGAATGTGAAAAAATGCATTTTTTACTATTTTTTAAAATAGGCCGATTGTCACCACTAAATTTTAATAGTATTTTTCATCAGGGTTGCCAGTTTACCCTCATTGTTTATTCAGAAATTTGGAATCCATACCAGAAATTTCAAACAGAAATTTTTGCTTTATTTAATGACAAACATTTGGCGATTACTTAACCCATTAAAGCCTACTGTTACCATGTGGTAACGGGATAGCTGCCCCCCATTTTGTTGTTCGTATACCAGTATATTTTAAGAAATATATTTTCTTTATCTGATGACAGAAACTCCATAATAAAAGGAGACTAAAGTTGCTGCTTTGAAAAATTGGTATGAAATGTTTTAAAGAGAACAATAATTCCGGCTTTAATGGGTTAAAGTAAAAAAAAAAAAAAAAAAAAAAAAAAAAATTCTCGAAATTTCCGGTATGAATTCGGCATCTCTGATAAGAAAAAAAGACCAAATTGGCAACCCTGTTCTTCACAAAAATTCCATTAGCATTTTTACTAGGCGAAGAATTCTAATAAAATTTAGTGGTGACAATCGGCCCATTTTTAAAAGTTATGAAAAATTCATTTTTTCATATTCGATAGTTTGACATGATAGCGACGATGTGTACAGAAAAATATGCAGTTTACATATATTATTAGTAACATATAATTAAAATTATTTTATTGGTATTTAAAAAGAATCAAATATACTTTACTGTTTATTTGAAGTTTCATATTCAGAAAAATATTTCATATCTGTTCTTAATCTTTCTGCTGATGCCGAAAGTCTTCCCCCCTTTTTTTTACATACGTTATTCAAGAAAAATAAAATATTTACTCAAAATGTATAGTAGTTGATTGTTTTTCTGCATAAATTGTTTAAGGCAACTGTAAGAGTGAAATTTATTTTTTAAGAAACAATTAGTCTGTATAGGTATATTTCGTGTCTTTCTTCCTTTCGTTTCTTTAAATATTTTATTTTTTGTAGTCGGGGGGGGGGGGGGGGGAGGCATGAAAATTTTGTTACTCAAATGTATAATACTTATTATTTAGCTACGGGTATTTAATTATTATTTAATCATTATTAAATATATTTTATTGTATTCATCAAACTTTGTAATTAAAAAAAAACCCACAAAAAATGATCTTACGTCTGTTTTTAATCTTTTTATTAATGTCGAAATTTTTCCGATTCTCTCGTTCACTCACAGTTTACCCGGACAAAAGAAAATCTTTACCTCAGTGTATAGTAGAGGGTTTTTTTTGACATAAACTGTTTAATGTTGTAATAGTTAACTATAATTTTTTCAGGAAATAAATTAGTCTGTGTAAGTACATTTCGCGTTTGTTTGCTACATTTTTCTTTTTCTTTTTTTCTAAGGAGATGCATGGAAATATATATATTTTGTTACATAAGTGCGCAATATTTGATTAATATTATCAAATGTTAATTTATTATCTAACCATCATTAATCATTCTATATTATTTTCTTGACAACCGGAAAAAAATTCAAAAGACGATCTTGCGTTTGTTTTAAAACTTTCTGCTGATGTCGAAATCCCTGCCCCCTCCCCCCTATATGTTTTAAGGCGTTACTTGGCTAGAGAAAATATATACCCCAGTGCATAGTAGAGAAGAGTTTTTCAGAAATAAATTGTTTAAAGCAGTGGTATTAGTCAACCTGAATTTAAGAAATACGTTATTCTGTGTAGATGCAATCCAGTTACAACACTTTAAAAGACAAATGTTTCTTAAAATATAACACGAACGAAAAGACGAACGAAACGAAACACGAACGAAAAGAAACATTAATCTCTTCCGAAGTACCCATGTTTTCGAAAAGCGTTCTTTATCATTAGAAACCTCAGAAATAAATATAAATTCGAGATTTGATGAAGCATTTATAAAAACAAAGTTTCTTTAATTTTCAACTGCGTAATTGAATTTATATATGCAAGAGTAACAATATATATATATATATATGGTATATATATATATATATATATATATTAATGGTAATGGTAATGCTGTTAATTTACCATGTTTGTCGAACATGTTTGTTGAACATGAAAATATTTACTTGAGAATGCAAACATTCGAAAAACATATAATCTGTGTTGAGAAAACTGATTAAAATACTATAAAAATTGCTCGGAATCGTTTCCAAAAGTCAGTGGGAACAAAAGCAACTTTATTTTCATAAATACTTCATTAAATGTAAAAAATATATTGGTTTCTGTGTTTCTAACGATAAAGAACGTTTTTCGGAATCGTGGATAACTCGGAAGAGGTTTTCTATAATTTCGTTCGTGGTTACATTATAGTACTATCTTAGATTAAGAAACATTTTTTTTTACAGTGTACCTTTTCTTTTTTTCTTTTTTTAGGATAGGGAGAACACGAAAACACATTATTACTTATGTGATAGTATTACTTATGTGATAGTATATCATTCCTATTATATGACTAGCTGGCTTCGCCCACTAGCGGGCCCTAATTTACATCGTTTCCTCGAATCTAATTGAATTCTCCATTTGAATAAAACCTCGAAACGAACGAATCTCTGGCTTGCGTCCCCCTCGAACCGAACGAATCTCCGATCCGGGTCACTGCTGCCTTCGGCACTGGATAATCCTTTAATTTGCACATTGAATAGTATAAACCTGTAATCAAACGAACCTCCGACACGGTTCCTGCTGCCTTCGGCACCAAATACCGGTCGTGCTACGCCTGCACCGGATAATCCCTTAATTTGCACATCGAATAGTATAAAGCTATAACTGAACAAAACTCCGACTCGGATCCCCGCTGCTTGCGGCACCGTATAGCAGTCGTGTTGCGCACGCGCTGCAATATACATTAGTTCCACCTTCCACCACCAGGTGGCGCAATCTGTTCTATACGAAATTCGTGCACTGAAATCGTTTAGGCTATAGATGTCGAATCGAATTAGCTATACCCCGTCATGATTCCGCCCCTGGTGGTGAAAAAACGAACTACGTTCGGTAAGCTCTATCGATGTCGAGTTGAATGAGCCATATCCCGTCGTGATCCGGCCCATAGAAACAGAGATAGGAAAGCGCCCCGGGTGATGAAACGCGGAACTAAAATAGATTTAAGTATCATTTAACAAACATTAAGCACGCTTTATTATTTTCTTTGACCTTGATGATCAAAAAGAAACTATGAAGTCGATCTAAAATTTATTTTTAACCTTTATACGTTATACGGACAAAAGAAAATGTTTACCGAAGTGTATGTTTTTTTCCCTTCTTTTTTAGGAGAAGGGATTTAATGCTTTTCCAGCAGAGCTAAATTTTAATATACTACGTGGTGTGTAAAATCTGCCATTCGTATATAAAACCACATAAATTAGTTAAAATACAATAGCATCTATCGGTGATCATATCTTGGAATGCTGTTTTCAACTGAACTTAAATTTTATCATGTAATGTGATGCGTATACCAAGTTTTTATACAGGGCTGCTAAACAATTTTTATACATTATCACTATTGTTGCTGCAACTGTAATTTTATAGCCATTTGTGAATATTTTGTATAATGAAAGTATGAGCCGATATAGAGGTTTATCAAAGAGAACTAAGCAATATGCCATCTTGATCCCGATTTTGATGATGACTTGATGACTTTGATGACAAAATTTGGTTACAAACATTTATTTGCAAAATTACACAAAGAACGAAGCTAAAACAGGTTGGAGTCGAAGTAACCGATTATACAAATAAAATGATATACAGGGTCACACAAAGACCTGGATATATGGCCGCTTATATATGATAATTTCTGGAAGTTTGATTTCAGTAGTTTACAGCTTTTTTTTCCTTAATTAAACTTTAGCTTAGTATGCGACGTGTATAAAAATCTTTAGGTGATATACAGGGCAGCACAAAAGAATTCAAATACGTTTCTGTCTCTTGGTAGAAACAGCGGAAGGTGAATTTTCAACTGAGTTTTCTTACTAAACTAAATTGCAACATATTATATAGAGTATATACAAATCTATAAATTATATACAGAGCTGCACAAAAGAATTGGAGTACTTTTCTGTCTATGATCTATAATTGCTGAAATCTGGTTCTTAAATGTGTTTTACGTTACCTAAAATGCTTACTTAGTTATCTTATTTACCTTATTAAGCAGCGAAGGTTTGTTAAAGTATTCCGGGAATGGTGGAAAGAGTTTGATAATCTATGCTTGAGGCATGATTTTTCTTTCTTGTTATAGTATTATTGTAACTTCGGTTCTGAAGACGCGGTCATTATCCAATATTAGCTCGAAAATACTTGATATTTCGTCTTCTAGTGCAGCTACTATTTTTATATTTGCCCCAAGATATTGCTCACGAACAGAGAAAGGGATCTCATTTACGAAACTATAAGTGAGCAATTAAAGAAAAACAGTTCACTCTCATCTGTCAAGGAAAAGCCAAAAGCCTAAGTTTTTCGACTTCTAATCCTATATGGTTCCTTCTCTTCTGAAAAATCAATTGCTTTTTGGCTTTGCGGCAAGGTATAACCTTGATTTTTAAAATATTGCACACAAGGCGCCATACTTTGAGCAAGATCACCAAGTTGTCAAATTAGTCATTAAGGCGGTTTGCAAAAAAATACTTTTCCTTGCGCAACAACGCTAAACTTTCTGACACTCTTTCTGAGTGATTTCTTAAACATAAAAGTATGATGCTTGCAGGCATAATTAATGAAGTGATTTGTGATCGATTTAATTTTTTGATAAATAAATTACATATTGAGTTATTTGCAATTATTGTCCCAGGATAGCAGAGGAAATACAGAGACATTTACTGCGCTGTCACGTCTATAAATTGGGTTCAAAATGTCAATTTTGACAAGATTTTCTGAAAAATCTTTCTCCCGTACCGAAAACCGAAAAAAAACCCCAATTCAATGACATAGTTTCTTGATAAGAGCACCTGCCAATTTGATAGGGTTGCGAACAAAAATTAATTAAAAAAGTCCTTCAGGCCTGTACCGAGAGGAAAAGGTTGCTTTCATAGTCCATGTTTTTAAAAATTCAACTCATTTTACTCCAACACTCGAAGCTAATGTGCTTGGAACCCGATTATAAAAGATTCAATATCGGTTTTTGTTACTGAATTTGAATGCAAATTTCAGCATGAGAATTACCGCATTACAAAAATCAGATTGTTTCAAAATGTCAGCCACCCTAGAATTTAAACTGCCATATCTGAGCCATTTTCTAAGATATAGCAAAAACAAAAAATGTTCCAGAATCCTTGTATCACGTTCTAACACTTAACAAAAACTATCTTTTTCTATTTATAATTTTTTGTGCAACTTTTTGAATTTTAAACTGGCCGCCATTTTGAAACAATATGGTGGATGAAGCTGGCCAATGAACTCGGCCGAGACCTTGGTATGTTCTATACACATACTCAGTCACATCCGAATGGGTTCATAAATAAGAGAGTTACAGCATGACATACGTCAGCTACATATATATATAAATCAACATGTGAACGGAGGGTGGTTTGTGGGTCTGGGGGTCATGATCGGTGAAAATATATCAAAATTTTTTGCAATTGCTTTCCTCCAAACGGCTGCAATAGGTAGCTTTTTGTAATGAAATGTACCTAAAATGTGTCAGAAAGTAGCCAATTTGTATTTGAGAACAAACAGCCTTAAGTTTTCAAGGTTAATATAAGATCATTCCGTTTTCAACTGAATTCGAATCCTATAAAAGTGTTTCTCAATTAATAACATTATTTTTGCTGGTTAACAGCTTCAGACATTTCGTATCAACACAATTTTTCAAACAATGCTAATCCATATACACATAACATCTACTCTCTATATTTATTATTGAATGCAAAGACTCGTCCTATGAAAACAGTTTTTAAAAAATAAATATTACAAAAAGAAGAATCTGATTACAAATTCACCTTTTTTTTAAATTCGTTCTTTTATGTTTCAACGCTATCCGAATGCCACACATACCAAAAATGCATCAAAATAAATTAAAAATAGAATGCCATTCATGATTTTGAGACATAAAAAAGCATACTTTTATTATGGGTTTTTATTTTATTTTTTTATATTTTCAGTGGATATCAGAATCATCGCGGTAACACTTTACAGAATGAAGATAGAAAAGATCGAAATGACTGCATTTGCGAACGCATCTACAATTCCAACTTTATATCCTGTTCTCACGAAATGATCGAATTTTTTACCTTTCGACGACTGCTTGTAATTTTAGTGATTCCAGTAAAATGTATATATATGAGTGGGCATGCATACATAAATATTGATGATATCGGAATGTGACAAACTAAAATCAAAAGTTTCTCTTCACAGAATGCTAGACTTTCCTGTATATTTGAACTATAGGTGAGAAATATTTGAATCCTCCAATGCCCATAACTAAACTTGTATATACAGTATGCCCACTAAAGTCCCTTGCCACCCTCTTAACTTCGGAACGGCTGATGCTATATTCATAAAAGTGGTATCTAGGTATAGTAAAGTAGGCACGCGATACTGAATGAAAAATGCCTACGGCGCCACCTGGTGGAAAACTGCGGAGTTAGCATTCCTATCTCGAAAACGGAAAGAGATAGGGAAAATAAATGATTTACAAAGTTGTAGAGCATCATCGATCTAGTACGAAAAGACACCTGGTGGACATTAATGCGAAGAATAGAGCGGTTAAAACGCGCATTTGTTTTTTCGTGATTTCCTACACTGTGACGTGACAAAACGATCTTAGAAAGAAAAAACAAGTAGTTGAAACAATATACCTTTATTTGAGATGTTCAAACTTCTCACCGTCAGCTGCAACGCACATTTGGATCCTTGTTTGAATTTCACGTTGCACACGTTGGAGCATAGAGGGTGACACGTTAGCACAAGCGTCCGTAATGCGTCATTTTGATTGGTAATCACAAGCGATACCACTGTACCACATTGCAGTGTCGTGTTTTGTCCGGAAAATAATCATTTCTTCTTCCGTACAAGTTTCGTAACGTCACAGTGTAAGAAATCACGAAAAATCAAATGCGCGTTTTAACCGCTATATTCTTCGCATTGATATCCACAAGGTGTATTTTCGTACTAAATCGATGATGCTCTACAACTTTGTAAATCACTTTTTTCCCGTATCTCTTTCCGTTTCGAGATAAGAATGCTAACTTCGCAGTTTTCCACCAGGTGGCGCTGTAGGCGGTTTTATTCAGTAGCGCATAGTTACTTTACTATACCTAGACACCACTTTTATGAATATAGCAGCAGCCATTCCGAAGTTAAAAGGGTGACAAGGGACTTTAGTGGGCATACTGTTTAAGTTTTTTTAAATTTATAGATTGTATTGTATCATTTTCACTAAAACAAAAAGTATTAAAAAACACATTTTATCAAAAAGTACATGTTATCAAGCAAGTGGCATGCAAATTCGCATCGCAGCAACAAAACATAATCAAACATTTGAAATCTTACAAAAATCAATTCAACATTTAGTTAACTTTAACATACAGGCAAAAACAATATGACACTTACTGCTTTTTTGATATTTTTATCCCTAAAGAGAAGACTAACTCATGTTTTTGCTTGTTTGGAGAAGGCACAAAATTCTGGAAGATTATATGAGAAAATCCGAGAGATATGGGACATTTTTCTGTGATTATTTAAACTCTTCTAGATCACAATAAGCTGTCAAGTAGAGAAACTGTAGCAAACCACTAGAGAACACTACAGACAAGATGTAATACATAGCGGAAACACAAATATTTAAACTGAATTATATAAACCTGTCTATATTAGCAACCATAGTCAGTGTGAATATGGCCCGAAATAAGCCCCTTTCCTTATTCGACAACATACCCAGATACCCATAATTAATAACAAACTAGAACCGGCCAACACAGTATCAAAGTAACTCTCACGAAATACCGTTGCAGCCAAGGACACCCAAGAAGCTAATCAGGTGGATCTCCGTTATGAGGAGATTAGGCGAATTTCGCCCCGCGGCCAGGTATACAAACTCGTTAAGCTGGGCATAATGCCCGGCAGGTAGGGGCCTGGTCTGCGGTTTAATAATAATAATAAGGTACCATTGTACATATTCACTTAAAATCTAAGGATCGAGGTTCTTTCAAAGACGTGCCACTTGGAGGTGAAAATGGACGCTGGCGGGTTAATATCTTCTATTTCCCTTTTTTGTGAAATTTGCTTGGTGAGAAAGTCTTAACATGGTCGTTTCATATTATTTTGAATATTATTGATATTTTGATTTTTATTGTAGCTATAACTTCAATTTCTGAAACATTTCTCAAAAAGTTTTGGTACTACACTTTGCACCAAACGCTTGATAACAGGATCTATACCGCAAAGGGGTTACTTCATTTCGTAACAAAACGCATAATTTTTCAGGTAGTGCTAATTCAAATGCACATAATGGTCACTACTTATGCTTTAGTAGCGAATGAAAAAAACTATTCCTGTAAACAACATACAAAATCTTATATCTTAAAGTTAAATTTTATTAAAAAACAAGAACGAAAGATCATGAATCAGTCATATAGATTATGAAACACATTCCAACACTAGTGGAATATTAATAAGAAATTTTATTTTTTTTCGTACAGTGAAATGAGATATTTAAATAAACAATTTAAAAAACACATCACACTGTAAAAAGCCATTTTCAGAAATTGCTGTCCATATATGATAATGTTTGCGAATTCTTTCGTGCAGCCCTGTATATGATCTATACAATTTATACATATTATGTTACACACTAAAAATTAAGTTTAAAACACTTTAACACAGCGAAAAACCCACTTCCAGTAATTATCTATCAGTCAGTCCTGCAACTGAATTCTCTTGCGCGTGTTTGTAAATGAATGATAAATGAAACTCATTCCATAATCTATAGAAAACATGTTGTAAGTGCACCAATACACTAAAAATTAGATAAGTTTATAACACATTAACACAGCGAAAACCCCCCACTTCCAGTAATTATCGATCAGTCAGTTGTGCAACCGAATTCTCTTGTGCGGGTTTGTAAATAAATGATAAAAACTAGGCTGCGCCGCCAGGAGCCTAAGGAGCGCTCGGCTCGTCTACGACCACCGAACCCAAGTCTTGAGGAACTTTTAGCGCGCACGACCGGATTTGTCTCTCATGAAACGCATTCCATAATCTATAAAAAAACATGTTGTAAGTGCACCTTAGTAATCTTTTTTAAATTTCATTATATTAGAAGTATCATAACACCATTAAAATGCACAGCAAACGATTTTCCCCGATAAATCATAATGTAATGGAATTATTTTGTGCGCTCATGTAAACGAACTATAAATGCTACTTAGTCTGACTCCTGACAAAGGATGTTGTTGCATACCTCAGTGGTTCATATTAATCTAATTATATTTGAAATATCATAGCACCAATCAAATGCACCACAAACAATTTTTCCCTATAGACAATAATGTAACAGAAAACTTTTGTTTATCCCTGTAAACATTCTATTAATGCTATACACTTCATTTTCAATATAAAATATTGTACCTTAGTTGCTGCTTAGTGCTACTTAGTGTAAAAACACGATCAGGGAAGCATTTAATATTTTTATGGATAAATAATCTAATGATAATAATAATAATATATGTATAATGATATACGATTCCAGTTTTATATCCTGTTTTCACAAAATGGTTGGACTCTTTTTTTTCTTTTCCAACGACTGGTTGTAACCTGTAGCAATTAAAAAATAAATAAATAAATAAAATAAAAAACACACATATGAGCGTTTATACGCCGTTATATATTGAGGAGATTTGGTGTGATTATATGTCTATGATTTTATAACTCGTAAATTTCTAATATGTATAATGATGATAATAATATAATATAATGATAATTCCTCAATAGCATATAAAAACTGCATGCCAATCCAAAGATATTTACCAGAAGTAGAGCACGGACAGACGGACAGACTACCGAATTCATAAACACTTTTTAACTATGTTAGAAAGTGTTAAAAAACAACTGAATCTCCTTCCAATATAACTTTTTTTTTTCTAAGTTCATTCTTTTATGTTTCAACACTATCACGGAATACCTCAAGCACCAAAAATACATCAAAGTAGAATGATAATATAATATCCTTCATGATTTTGAGACATAAAATTTATATTCTTATTCTTTTATTTTTGCGTTTTCATCTAGAATCAAAATCATTGTTGTAACGCTTTGCAGCCTGAATTTTGCAAAAGACGCAAATGGCTTATATTTGCGAGCGTGTTTACGATTCCAGTTTTATATCCTGTTATCCCGAAATGGTTGGACTCTTTTTACCTTTTCAACGACTGGTTGTAAACATTAGCAATTCTTCAAAAAAAAAAAAAAAAAGCACTAAGCATAGCAATATTTTCTATTTTATCTATATCGTGGCTATTAAGACAATATTGGAACGAAATGTTAACCCATGATTGGGATGTTTATATTTTGCCTCTATTGGATCAATTTTACAAGGCAAATATTCCTAATCTGAAGCCAATCCTCTTTAAGGGTGTATTCAAATCCAAACTGCTTATTTTGAGACACATTCGTAAATTCATTTTTGCACTAAAATGCATCCAATTGGCAGGTTCTCTTATTCAGAAACTTTATAATGTCCCCACTGTCTCGATTTTTTGATAAAGGCAGAATATATTTCAAAAAATGCTGTCAAAGTGAACATTTTGAACCGAATTTCCAGAAGCGATAGCGCTGGAAACAAAAAAAAATGATCGTACTGTGAAAATAATTGTCTGTAACTCAATTTCTAATTAATTAATCGAAAAATAAAAACATGGGGCCCTTATAAACGTCTTTATAAATCACGCCGCCAAGTTTCCGGTTGTTACTTTTAAAAATGAATCTGGGAATGTCTCTCAAAATTTTGAGTTGTTGAGCGCGGATTTTTTTTTTTTTTTTGTAATACACCCTTAATAAAAAGCTATGCGTTGCTGACAACTGGGATTTTCGATAATCGTTGCCACACAATAATCTCGGAAAGTGAAACATTTGAAGTTGCTGAAAAAATTAATAGCTCGAAAAGTATTTGTCAGAAAATTGTTAGACAAACTTTGTTAGAAAGGGAAAAAAATGTATTTTTCTTGATATAAATTTCAAATCTAATGATTATGCCGTTTTTCAAATATTGAATTTCAAAAAATAGCAAATTTCACAATGGAGTACCATAGCGAAATCTTTACGCGAAAAAAGATAATGATAACGGTCATGTGTCCTGACGTATACTGGCTATAGCACGAGTCACAAATTGTAGTAGCCTTACTATTCTGTTAAAATATAAAAGTGAATTATGATGCCAGGAGTGCATGATTTTTATTTAATTTTAATATAATCATCTTATAAACAAGGTTTTTGAAATTTTTTTCGAATGGGACTAATAAATTGGCCAATACTGTATATTATTTTGAGTTTAAAAGAGGAAAGGTGGGGGAGCGCTTTATAATATTTAGGTTTCCTCAGAAAATTTTGGTCAGAATTGAAAGTTTAATATATCAAAACGTCAGAAATTAAATCGACATTAAATCGGCAATAACCATAACGACTATGCTTCTGTTCGTTTGGATAGATTTTTATTTAAAAATATAAAATCATTCAACATTGATTTTAGGTATTTTTAAGGTTATTATCACGGGTCCGGGCAACGCCGGGCATGTTAGCTAGTAGTTAATAATCAGTATTGGTATTTATTTTAAATACGTCTGATGAATGCGATACTTGTGTAAAATTTTGCGTAGGCTGTGTTGCGAGTTGGTGGGATATTCTTTTCTTTAAAATATCTACCACTATTTTAAGATAGTAATATTTGGTTTATTTAATGATAAATATCCCATGATTAAATAAAGCTAAGATTACTACTTAGAAATGTGGTAGATAATTTTATTAAAAAAATTCCCATACGCCAACACTAAAAAATATGGCAACACTAAGCATAGCATTCAAATATTGTTTATAAGAGTATACCCAATATTGGATTGCCAATAAGGTATTTCCTTTTTTTCGTAAATAAGATTTTCAGAATTGAAACACTTGTTATTGAAAATAATGAATTATAGCTTTAAAAAGAGTAAATCTACATACATGGACATTTTATTTTAGTTCAATGCAATGTGAGTTATCTGCCTTTTGAATGACATTTGGTGATTCAAAACCTAGTTTTGCAAGTAGTACTTATCCAGATAGACACAACATTCAAAATTTTATATTTTTGTCGTGTATTAAAAGACCATACCTATGAAAAAAGCACAAAGTATTTTTTTAAGATACATTTTGTAAAGAAGAGAAAGAAAACGAATCTCATTCCAATGTAGCTTGCTTTAAAAAATCATTTTTTATATGTTTCATCACAATCCGAATGCCACAAAGACCAAAAATACATCAAAATAAAATGGAAATGGAATGCCATTCATGATTTTGAGACATAAAAAAGTATATTTTTATTCTACCTTTTATTTTTACGTTTTCAGCTGGTATCAGAATCATCGTAGTAACGCTTTGCAGAATGAATATAGCAAAAGATGGAAATAGCTATATTTGCGAGCGTGGTTACGATTTCAGTTTTATATCCTGTTCTCACGAAATGATCGGATTTTTTTCCCCTTTTCGACGGCTGCTTGTAGATTTTAGCGATTTCAGGAAAAAATATAGATATGACAGTACATACATAACTGAATATTGAAGAGATTTGGGGTGACAAACTGAAGTCAAAAGTTATTTTTCACAACAGGTTTTACTCAACCGAATATTTTGCCAAAAACACCACATAGCTCTTGCTGATTAGAAATTTATTTTTCATTTCTTCTTAAATAAGTAATTTTCAATTGGAATATTTCTTAACTGCGAATATTGAATTGTAATTTTGAAATTTTGAAATCGGCATGCATTGATATTTTATTCTAGATGGAAAGATTTATCTTCTGTTCGATATTCGTGGAATATTTTATTGGAATATTACGCGTCCCACCTTTACAATTTCTAACTGCTTTACACTTTTACCTCCACCCCACCTTTACAGTTTACGAGCTACTCCTGGATTATACTGCAGTACTTTATACATTACATACATACACATACATTCTTTCCTTACATATATCATAATACATCATACATACTTACATCATTTTATAAAATCGTAAAACTTTTGATATATAATACATATGTAACGACTCTTTTTTAATGAAATATAAGTAATAGTGCCTAATGAAGAATATTCCATAATTCTGATTCATCACAAATTAATCATATTCAGTGGTTGTATTATCATAGCTGAGCGTTATTCCAACAGAGTGAAAGCCAACAGAGCCAGTACTCGAACCTGGGCACCTTGGCTTGACGTGCCAATGCTATTCCTACTGAACTACCTAAACGATATCCTGGTTGACATAATTCAATCTTTTTTTGTTGGAAGTGGCTGCGGTTACATGCTGAAAATGTGATATAACTTGGACACTCTTGTATACCATGTAATTAGATCATAATAAAGAGAAGAAAGTTATTTTTTTTCAATTAGGTAAATCATATTCAATGGTTAGAGTATCATAGTTGAGGTTTATTCCTACAGAATGAAAAATATCACAGCCAGTACTCGAACCTGGGCATCTTAGCTTGCCATGCCAATGCTCTTCCTACTGAGCTGCCTAAACGATATCCTGGTTGACATGATTCATTCTTATTTGTTAGACGTGGCTGCGTTTACATGTTGAAAATGTGATATAACAGAGAAACTCTTGTATACCATGTAATTAGATCATAATAAAGACAGGAAAGTTTTTTTTTTCAATTAGGTAAATCATATTCAATGGTTAGAGTATCATAGTTGAGGTTTATTCCTACAGAATGAAAAATGTCAGGGCTAGTACTCGAACCTATGGGTACCTTGGCTTGCTATCCCAATGATCTTCTTACTGAGCTACTCGAACGATATCCTGTCTGGCATAGCTCTAATGAATGAAATTAGTTCGCATCCATGTCCAACAAATAAGAGTGAATTATGCCAGTCAGGATATCATTCGGGTAGCTCAGTAAGAAGATCATTGGCACGGCAAGCCAACGTACCACGGGTTCGAGTACTGGCCCGGACATTTTTCACTCTCTTGGAGTAAGTTTCAACTATGATACTCCAACCATTGAATATGATTTACCTAGTTGAAAAAACTTTCCACTCTTCATTATATTAAATTATTCATACTTACAATATTTTATAAAGTACTAAATTTTTCAATAGATGCAATAGATATAACGACCCTTTTTCAAGAAATAAAAGTAATAGTGCCTAATGAGTAATGTTTTATAATCCAGATTCAACTGAATATTAATAATTTAAGTCATTTTATAAAATAGTAAAACTTAAAAAATATATAATAAAAATAACAACTCTAACAAAAAAAAATAATAATAATAAAAGTAATAGTGTCAAATTAGTAATTTTCCATTATCCTGATTCAATAAAAACTTAATCATACTTACATCATTTTATACAATAATAAAACTTTTTTTAGATGTAATAAACATAACAACTCCTTTCTTTTTAAGAAATAAAAGTGATAGTGCTTAATGTGGAATGATCTATAATCCTCATTCAACTAAAATTTAATCATATACTTACATCATTTTATAAAATAGCGAAACTTTCAATACATACAATAAAAATAACAATTATTTTTAAGAAATAAAAGTAATATTGCTTAATGGGAAAGGATCTCTAATCCTCATTCATCAAAAATTTAATCATATACTTACATCATTTTATAAAATAGCGAAACTTTCAATACATACAATAAAAATAACAATATATTTTTTTAAGAAATAAAATTAATAGTGTCAAATTGAGTAACTTTCCAATAAACTGATTCAACTGAAACTTAAATCTATCAGACTGATGTAAAAGTTGGGAGCTTTTAGTATTTAATTAAGGTGAAAAGTGTACAGAAATTAGTTGGCAATAGACAATTTAAAAGTGGTGCAACAATTGGTTTATTTAAATTAATGGGGATCATTTAACATAAATCACACAACCTTTTTCCAGATATTGTAAACAATGAGTAAGTCTCTCGCTTTAAAAAAAATTTAATAATAATAAATAATAACTTGCTCAAAAATTAATGTTGAGACATCAAGATTTCCATGTCAAAACCAAAGCCGTAGCATACTAAGGTCTCAACCGAGTTCGTCGGTCAGTTTCATACGCCATGTTGTTTCAAAATGGCGGCCTGTTAAAAAAATTTAAAATTGAAAAAGGTGTATAAAAATTTATAAATTGAGAAAATCGTTTCCGTTAAGTGTTATATCGTGATATAAGGATTCCGGACCATTTTTTGTTTTAGTTTTATTTTATAAAATGGCTGAGATATAGCTGTTTGAAATTCTAGGTTGGCTGATATTTTGAAACAATCTGATTTTTTGTTTTGTGCTGTAACTCTCATGCTGAACTTCGCGTTCAAATTCAGTCTTAACGACAATCAGGATTGAATTTTCTATAATCGGGTTCCAAGCACTTTAGCTTCGGGTGTTTGAGTAAAATGAGTTGATTTTTTAAAAACATGGACTATGCAAGCTACCTTTTCCTCCCGGTACAGGCCGGAAGGACTTTTTTAAAACTATGAATTGACTCTGTCGTATAATATAATCGTATACTTAAAAAATAAGGAGTTGGTTCATGTTTTCAGTTTTGCGTAGGCTTTTTTTAACAATGTATAGTCAACTCTGTTAAATATTTAGGATAAAAAGTTTTACAGATTACAGAATTTGGTAGATTATAGATCACGGTTTTGTTTACATATATTTTCTTCAGCTTGATTATAAATTAGTAATATTTGGGTAAAAAGAAATGAAAAAATAAAATATTCTGTGAGAGTAACTTATTTAAGGCAGAAATATTATTATATGCAAATTTCATTGGCCATTATTCAGTATTTAAACATCGGCACAAAATTATTAAACACCTCAAAATTCTGAAAACACAAATCAATTTTCTGGAAAATTCGTAATAGATGACATTCCTACCATAATAAATGTGTTTTATGGACCGAACAACTAACCATGAATTCATGTTACATTCCAAAATGCATGGTGAATTTTTGAGAATGACGGATTAAACAATGTCAGATTTCAGAAAGTCTACTGCACAATCCAGAAAATAATTGCCGAAACGTCAGTTGAGGCTCACTGTGGAGACGTGAAAAGTTTTTGGTTTCCGTCTGTTTGTATGTTTGTTTGTCTGTCTGTTCCGGGATAACTGCCGTAAAAATGATCCGATTAGGTTGACTTTTTGGTGGGTATGTTGGTGAGGTACTTGGAATGAGCTGTATAGTTTTTGGTTAAATTTGGTTCATTCGTTCGAAAAACATTTATTTTTAGGTCATAATGTTTTTCTATGGGAATGCAGACGATTTTCAAATTTCATTCTTAACTGAAATGAAATTCGCATATTTGAATAATGGATTTCAACGTAAAATTACTAATGCTAAATTTTCGATACGGAGGTTTTAAATATATCCAATAGCTTTGAAAATTTACTGATACGTTCATTAGAATTTAGAAATTAATTGCTTAAATTTTTGAAACATTTTTGCATCTGTTCGGGAAATATAAAACATTTTATTTTCATATGTTTTACAAATTTTAAAATGCATTTCTTTTTACTTTGCTCTTTAATTTATTAGTTGCTTAGCAACCCTATTTCAAAGAATATCAAAATAATAAAATTCAAGTAACTCGCACTATTTTGCTACAATATTTTATTATCAAAATAAATTATTTTTGTATTGTATTGACATAAACGAAGAATTTATTTTAATACAAGTTTATTTTTTTTATCTAAAAAGTTACATGAATAAGAATGTCATACGAATTTCAGAATATCATTGCAAAAACCGTGTTTAATTGAACGCTTCTAATTTCTGAAACCTCGGAAGTGTTTTAGATTCCTATAAATATGTATATAATATAAAATAAATTAAATTGCGGATTGTAAGATGCTAAATAATATGAAAAGTGGGATAACAATGACTTTTAGAGCTGACGTTGATGCTCCTGATTTGAAGATTTACTAGTACATTTTCTGGATTGATTGGATTACTATATAATTCTCTTTACAGAAAATAATACATGTTGTTATTTTTTTTAAATCTCTCATAACAGCTAAGAAATTCAACAACACAACTTTTCTTAATGATATTATTCTTTATGGAAAGGATTTTCAGAACTGTAATTATCCATGGAAGCATATAAAAAATGCATTAACCAGATGTTATTCGATTTTTTTTTCATAAAATTTTCCAGTGATTTTGAAACCACACTTTCTGAATTACAAACTGATAAAGAGTTAAAAATAGAATATTGGAGAAAAAAGAGAAGAAAACTTTATTCGGATAAAATGTTACATGATATTTGAAAACTCAAATGATCTTCGATCTCTATCCTCGTTTGTTGAATTATCCAATAATATTATATTCGGGCAGCGACTGAAGAGATTTATTCTGTTTGAATTTCGATAATGTTTGGAGATTTCCGTAAAACATACATTTGAAGGAGATGAGGAATTTTCTCCTTTTTTCTATTGCTTAATATATATATATATATATATATATATATATATATATAGGAGATTAGGTTAGATTTGTTGCAAGAACTTGTTTATTGTACTTTGAAATGCAAAAGTATTACAATTATATATATATATATAACTTTAAGGTACGTGGAGGCGAAAAATCGGTTATTTCTCTTTTGCCGATGACAAACGTGTGGTTTGTTTTGAAAAATCAAACCCGCTAAACCTAACTTTGGCCGTGTTCGTTATTTGTTGTATTACGAAAACTATTGGAGGTATCGGTTTGAAACTCACGGTATATACGTAGTTTATTTTTATGATTCCGAAAATGCAAATTTTATAAAAATCGAACGGTAACTTTTCTTAATTTTGGCCAAAAACTGACCCGCAGTGAATAAAATGACCGACACATTTGAAGGGATCGTATTGAATTTGCTTCGGCTTCGGGGTCCGTCACTCTATTTACTTCCGGACAGATAAAAGGGCTACAAGAGGAAGGGTTTCGTGCAGCATTTTTAGCTTGTTTTTGCGTTTCGTATTATATTTTTAAGGGATCAGGCGCATCGGCTAGTATATATGTATATATATATATATATATATATATATATATAATAAAACTTTTGTGAATAATAACCATCAAATTACATAAATAATCTCTATCTATCTATCTATCTATCTATCTATCTATCTATCTGTATATATATATATATATATATATATATATATATATATACATACACACACACACACACACACACACATATATATATATATTTAAAAATGAAAACACATGTGAAGAACGATATATATATATTGCCCTCAATCCGACCAATTGGTGCATTTTTAAGAAATTCATATCTTAAAAATGCCAATTCATGATAGTTAACTAGCAGTTATCCATAAGTAGAGTGTCTTTACAAGAGAATAGCGACATGCGCACAGAGCACATGCTCAGACTGAAAGTACGTGTTAAAGCAATAACAACCCACATTATATAGCTTCGTGGTATTCGCTTAGACTATTACTCTGGTATATATAACTTCTCTAATATCAAGCAGTGTAATTCAATTGTAGAACTTGCATTAGTCACAACCTAGGTGCTTGAGACTAAGCAGTTTCAATCTATTTAAGTCGAGAACAATCAACAAAAAACAATATTTTGTTAATTTAAGAAAACGTGTAATAAGAACTAATAATTTCAACAATGAAATTTTTCTTAGTTATGATTTTTACATAAAGAGTTTTGAGAATTGTAATTATCCATACATTAACTAAGTGTCATTCGAATTTATCTGACAAAAAATTCTTATGCATCCGAAATAATTATTTTCTGCACTACAAACCCATCAAGAGTTAAAATTAGAATATTCAGGAGAAAAGGAAGAACATTTTATTCAGATAAAATGTTACATAGTATTTGAAAACTGAAATCATCTTCTATTTCTATTCTCGTTTGTGGAATTATCCGATACAGGGCAGCTACTGCATATATATATATCAGAGCAGCTGCTGAAGCATTATATTCTGTTTGCATTACGATGATATTTGAACAAGATTTCCAAAAAATCCACATTTCAAAAGGCATTTTGTTTTTCTTTACAGATCTTAGTTAAGATATAAGGTTTTATTTTATTTTATTTATTTTTATTTTTATTTATTTTTTAATGTGAACAAAAATTATATTTTTAAGAGATTAATATCTTTAAAATGTCAATTCATGATAGTTAACTGGCACTTGTCCATGAAGTAGAGCATCTTTATAACAGAGTAGCGACATACCCATAGCGCGATCTACTTTATATACAGCTGGTTCATGACTTTTAAACCGTCATGGACCGACCGTGTATAACATATGTCGCGCACATAGAGCCCATGTTCATATTAATTTTTTTTCAAAGTAATAGCAAACCACATTGCATAGTTTCAAAATAGCTTAACGAGGCAGATCAAGTCTGTTTTTGACCTTCAAATTCTTCTCCACTAATGAATTTTTACGACCAGTCTGTTGCTACTTTGATTTATGAAGATACTCTAATATGAAGAAGTCCTATTTCCATTATAGAACTTAAATTAGTCACAACGTAGCTGTTTGAGACTAAAGAATTTTATTCTATGAATACACTGCCATCCAGAAAATCATAAAACTTTGTAATTTCTAAAATTCCTTCCCAAAAAATAAAAATAATTTCAAGAACGAAATTTTTCTTAATAATTAATTTTACATAAATATTTTTCAGAACTGTAATTACATTACCCATGTATTAACCAATCGTTATTAGAATTTATCTCACAAAAATTTCTTATGCTTACGAAATCGTTATTTTCTGCATTACACACTGATCATAAGTTAAATATAGAATATTGAAAAGCAAAAGAAACAAAACTTTATTCGGATAAAACGTTACAGGATATTTGAAAACTCAAATCATCTTCGATTTCTATTTTCGTCTGCGGAATTATCCGATACTTATATTCGCCCAGCTACTGAAGCGATTTATTCTGTTAGAATTTCGATAATGTTTGAACAAGATTTTCGTAAAATCTACATTTGAAGAAGCTGAGGCATTTTCTTTTTTCCACAGCTTAGTTAAATTACTAGTTATTTTTATCTTGAAGATAAACAAATGTTGCGATTCACAAGAAGTAGATGCTTGTAAACAGTCGAGATTAAATTAAAGCAATCGAAAATGTAGAAAAATAGCTTATCGATTGCAAAATTTTGATGGAAAAAAGTATTTTGTTTTTAAAATGAAAGAAAAATTACCGAAAATGTATTCTTTATAAAAATTATGCTTCTCTTCAAGTTCTGATATGTAGTGTAATATGTAACTAATTATCATTAGAAGAAAGAATAAACACACAAAGTGCTGTTCTCTATATTTAAAATAAGTTATGGAATTTTAGTTAATTTTTTTTATTTATTTATATCAAAGCGACTTACATGGGATTATCTAAAAATTTCTAGATCTCTTTTGTATCATGTCAACGAAAAATAAATTCGAGTTGTGCTCGAAACTGTAGTGACTAATGTGACCAAATGTCTACGAATTTCAACAAAATATGAGGACGGAAATCATGTACTTCATACAAGTTTTGATTTTAAAAATTTTAAAAGTTGATAATTTCGTGACGTTAAAAGAAAAGCCAAATCTTCAAAAGTTATGATTTATAAAATTGTGAAAGCTTTAAATTTGAACCCTGTTATAAAATTTGCCCACCTTAATAACCACCTTCCATCTATATAAAGCTCTGTGCCAATGGACATCACTGTGGTTGTTCATCCTCGGGAGTTGTTCTGGTGCTATTCTGTTTGCACATGTGTGGGTAATCTCCAATTACATTATAACAAAAAAATGAAACGACGAACCTCACAAGTCTGGTTTATATGTTGGTTGTTTGTTTAATTGAGAACATACATCTGACTTGTGTGCTTGACATCAAGTGTCCGCTTATAATTCATCGTCAATATACAAGGACGAGATAGCCACGAGGCCCCGTTTGGTGTATATATTCAATAAACAAACAAACAAACAACAAACCAAAGGAAAATTTTACGTTAAACTTGCAAATTCATGACAAAGACGTTCAACATGCTCTGGAAAGCTGACAGTGAAAATACAATAAGTCGTACATAACGCTTTGATTTCTACAGATACTTTAAAAGTGGAAGAAATCTCTTGAAAGTTACCGAGGATCTCAAAATTGCCGTATGCTATATTTCGAGTAGCACAGGTGCTTCAAAGGTGGAAGAGCATTCCTTGAACATTACTAGGGTGCTTCTATATGAGAGCGGCTACATACGGTACATAAAATTTGATTGGTTAAAATGATTTTGGACAAAAGCTAATTACATTGCATCTTTGCAAGCCTGACATTATCTTCAAGCTAATGCTTGTTAACTTGTCTCACTCATCTGTTGTAAATCGTCCAGGAGAATATCGCCAAATTCTAGAATGCATGTTTTCTATAGTTTGGACAAAAGCGTCTGTCTGAGCATGCGCACTGAGCATAATTCACCTCTTTCATATAGAGGCATCTTAACACGGTGAATGATCTAGAAATTGCTACATTGAATGAGTTGTCTTGTTCTCGGCAAGGGTTTTTTA
This sequence comes from Maratus michaelseni, assembly GCA_963931845.1. Taxonomy (NCBI): domain Eukaryota; kingdom Metazoa; phylum Arthropoda; class Arachnida; order Araneae; family Salticidae; genus Maratus; species Maratus michaelseni. The sequence goes on along the minus strand of OZ007594.1, from coordinate 323,232,887 downwards.
TTTTTGTCCACCTTTTGAAATGCTTATAGAATTCGTAAGATTACGTACGACTCATTGCACAGTGGTCAATTGATGCGCAGTTTTACAAAAATTTGAATAGCTTTCTGCTTTTCCAAGATGTTTCCGAAAATAAGCAAATAGCCAGAATGGAGAAATGTGTTGCTAAATTGCTATGGAACAATATTTTATTAAACTTAGACATCACCAAGTATATGTGGGTTATATTATATCGTATGAAATTCAGTATTACATTCAAGTAATTTCGTGCATTTATTCAGATAATTAAATATTAAATACACATAATTTTTAATAAAAGCACTTAAAAATGGCTAAAATTATTAATGTTAATAAGTTAATAGTACAGTTTTATTGGTGCATTCCTTATTTGTATGGAATACTTTAAACTTTTTCGATAAATATGTATTTAAATTTAAATTTGCTAATTTTTAACGGCTTTTATTAAAATATTAAAATATTTACAATCAAAATCTACTGATGCAGCTTTCAGCTTTCCGAAACACAATCTTTTTGAAACACAAAAAAAAAAATACTTTTAAAAATATAAATTTTTAGCGTATGACCTTAAAACCGAGAAGCTAGATAATTTCCTAAATATTCAACATCACCATCGTATGACCTGCAACAAACTGTTACACATTTTCGTAACACCATAAGGATGAGCGAAACATATTCTAAGGACATTAATTTGCAATCATGCAAAGTTGTACATGAAGAAACTGCAACTTCTATTTTGTTGTTGGTAAGCATTTTGAGAAATTTTGCCAGAGTGTGTTGATTTGTTATTCAATCTTTTCCTGTATGATATAATTGAGGATTGCCACACGCACCTGTTCACAAAAAGTACCACTAGAACAGTTTTGAATGTCAACAAAGCTACGTTTCTTGCTCTTGGGTCTACATAGAATCTTATCAATATATTGAAGGTCATTGAAATTTAATGATTTTTAAAGAATTAAGGATTTTTATGGAATAAATTCACATAACAGTTGGTTAATGCGGGTGGTTTTGCATGATTCAGTTTTTAATTACATTTCTCATACACCATATAATTAAGAAAATTCTCTTTTCTGAAATTTACCCACGCTGGAATTGTGAGTTCTTATGAAACATTTTCAGGAATTATCAATGTTTCATTGCTTGCCGGATCACCCATGATTCCAGCAGAGGCAAATTGTAAATACTTACGATACAGTTTAGAATAAATTCTATAATCCTAAACGTCTTGTTTCGGACTCTAATAATCCTGCTAATTATATCTCTGTCGTTTTGCCATTTTCTACTCCTCTGTGTTAGAAAATTTCAAAAATCCTTTCTCGTTCCAATTTTAAAGTTATCTTCAAATCAATTAATAAAATAAAATTCTCTTATATGAAAAATCTTATTCCTACTGAGAACCGGTGGGGCGTGTGTTTTATTCCTTGTTTTTGTAATTTAGGTTATATTGGTCAAACTAAGAGAGCATTAAAGTTCAGATTAAGCGAGCATCAGAGGTATATATATCTAATCAAGAATTTTCCAAATCTTCGATTGCCTCTCATTGATCGACTTCAAGTCACTGTTTCAATTTCTCCATGGCCAGAATAATTTCTTCACCTGTCTATCCCACTTATTTGGATTTTCACGAAGCATTTTTTTATTTTTAAAAATTCCGATAATCTTGACAGTGATCTCTCATTATCTCCTTTTCTCTCTTCAGCTTGGAAATTACTTTGGAATTTGTTAAATTTATTTATTTATTTAATTTTAAAGTACTTCTTTTGATGTTTTTATTCATTCAATCTCTCTCTTTCTCTTTTTTTTCACTTTCATTTTGGCTACACTTTTCTCTTCTGTATGCACTTCTCTATGATTGGTGCTTTCTTTTCAGCTAGCGCCACCTGTCGCACTCTTTGTAAGCTCTCTCTTTTCCTTTCTGCTAATTTGTGACCTTGTCCCCTTATGGACACGTGTTTGCTTTGGCTGATGACGGGCAGTTAAAAATTTCCAACTCGAAACGCGTCTGTGTATTGTTTTGTTTTTACAGGTGATTGATACAAAGTTTCATTATTTAATTTATAAACATAGTTTTGAGATAATCACTTTTAAAGATCCATGTTATGATTTACGTATGATAGAACAAAGTAAATTAAAGCAACGTAACTTTCTTAACTTTTATCAGATCGACTAGAAAATGTAACTGTAACTGTTTGCTAATTAAACTTTCAGAAAATGCTACTAAAAAAAATGCATTTTTTGAAAGTTTGTAGGTAAGTATAAGCCCTTAAAAACTGACAATTTGGGAGCCTTGAGTTTGATACGATGAAATGTAGAATTATTTTACTCAGTAGAATTTATGTTATTCCTCTCCGAATGATGATTAATCTCACATAAATGTATACAGAAAAATTCACTACATTTTGAATGCCATATCACAGAAACAATTGCTCCACATCCATTTATCATGTCATATTAAAAATGACAAACATAACTGTCAGAATTTTATACATATTATAGATTCAAAATTCTGCTTAGTTTCAAATACCCTAGGATTTTGCAATACATCTCGAATGTCATATAACGTATAAAACTGCTGCTCACCCATTAATCATTCGTTATTAAAAATAGCAAACTGAACATCCAGAATCGTGGACATAATATCGGAAGAGTAAAATTCAATTTTGGTAAATCACAGTAGAATTATGCATTACATTTTGAAATTACAGAAGCAATTGCTATTTTTTCTAAGCACCATCTGTTAGTAATAAAATCGTCGAATTTATCATACAAATACTTTGTTTGTAAAAATACTTTTGGATATTATTATAAAAACTTATTTTAAATACAGAAACATATTTTATTTCAAAACTTGTCTTTGGGTCATTCCACAGTATTTGGCTTCACAAGTTTGAAAAAAATGTTTTATAAAAAGTTAAGTGTAATACATTATTTTAAAGATTTAAATCTCTTCTATTAAAATGCATCCAAAATATTATTATTTTTTAAAAATCAAATAAAAATTAGAGCATTTTTTTGCAGCCATATAGAAAAATTTAGTCATATGTTCCATACGTAACAAATAGCTTTGTCCCGTACGTAACAGAAATAATTAGCTTTCATTAATTAATGGCGCAATTTTAAAAAATAATTTTAAAGTTAATTAATAAAATGTATATTTCTGCTTCTACTTATTAAATTTATTTGTGAAAATATTAAATAAATTCAGAGCAAAATCCAAATTGCTAGAGGTACTTTTAAAACAATTTTTTGTGATGTCCCGTACGTAACACAACTTTATGAATTAAAATATATATATGTATTGGCTCAAACAAAAAGAAATTTCATAAGAATCTAGTTTAAGTGATATATAATGCATTAAAAATAATTGCAAACTTTCTCATTTATATTTTGATACTGAAAAAAGTGCAAATATCTCAAAAATTTCCCGTACGTAATACATGAATACTGTGGAATGACCTCTTTATAAGGACAATTATCGATAAAGTGAAAAATGTACAAGGTGATTCTAAAATATCTGCTAAAAATGCAAGAGCAAAAAAAGAACGCGAATCAGGAACAATGACAGGTATAATGAGGCGTACGAAAGAAAACAAAAAGCACATTAGAACACAAGGTCTCACTCGGCTTATTTAGTTAAAAACATGATGTGCTTCCTTCAATGCTAAACCTAAATTTTTGTTCATGCAGAATCATCAACACACGTGCTTACTTGCAAACGGTGTGGTATCAAAGTGGTTGTTAAAATATATAGTTTTACAAAATATTAAACATATGTTTCATCTCAAGATTAAAATTAATTTGAAAATGGTTCAGTTTGATTTACAATTGGAAGAATTCGATGTGTAGATGCATACAATTGTTTGGCAAAAGTCGAAAAACTGAAACTGTCGATGGGATTATTGAAAATAAATTTCAAAATATTTTGTTTACGCTACATAATTGTGATAAATAAACTTTAATTCAATAATTATTGTCAGATATTACTAACTAGCTGTAACGTCTTATCGTATGAAAATCTTGGAAGTCCAGAGCAAAAAATTAATACTAGCGCAATTTTTATTGGAAAAAAGTGTACCATTTAATAATATATGAAAAAGGTTTTCCTACAATGCAAATATTTCTGTAATAAATCGGCCAAATAAGTTTCAAATTTAGTTTGTAGTTTTCACAAAACTAATTTGAAGAACTCTTTTGTTTTTTCTTTGTAATTTTTGTTTTGTTAAAAATCACTTATTTATAGATATTTTCAAGAGTATTTTTATATAAGGTAGGATATACTTAACTGCAGTGAGTTGTAAAAGAACTACAGTATAAAGAGGTTTTAGGTGCGTGTAATTAAAAGTATGCCCGGTTTTGACGTAAGATCGTAACAGGTTGAAAACGTAGCGTTCTCTTAACATAAAACCCGTAGTTCTCCTCCCGTGTAAATAAGCATTTAGAGGAAATGTGAAATAATCAAACGATGTCGATGGAAAGTTTTTTATTTGAAGAAAATGAGAGTTGAAAAATGAGGTGGTACCACCGGCACTCAGAACCAGTCGTGGGAAATGCTAATTAATTTTTTGAACCAGAAACAGCCAAATCCATTTACCACATTGACACCTTTATCAAAACAAAAAACTGACAAGCAGAACTTAATAATGCAGCAGTTAAGTATGCAGATGTATTGAGAAATAGACGTTACATTTTTTTAAAATTTCTTTTGTGATCAAAGATAAGTGCGTTAGGAAGACAATAGCAAAGGCAGCAGATGCAAATTGATAATGATTCTCACTTGAAAACCATAAGCTCATAACGGACTTGAATAAAGGTAGTATACCTACACATTAACAAAGTGTCATTTTTAGCTGCGATATAAGAGTATGAAAGTTATCGAATTTTTAACAAAAGGGAAGAGATTCCACTTTTTATAGAAAACGCGACAGGATTAAAATTACCAAATGAGGAAATACAATTAATTTATAAAATTTTAATTACAAACATATGAATTTTCATCATATATTTCTCCCCCTCAATAAGAGCATCAAAAAAGGCTAACAGCTCGACACGAATGCACTAATAAATAGCAATCGGTCAAAACAAAAATACACAAACAGTACTTACACATATCTCCTGGGTGACCACCTCAACATACAAAGAATGTTCCTCTCAGTGGTCCTGACCCGACTCCTTAAATGGAGGAGATGACCGGGAGCTGAGCATTGCGCGGACGCTCCATGGTTTGCATTTGTCGACACGACGGGGACAGGAGACGACCGGACTGGCGACCTCATCGTGGTCCGCCAGTGGAAGGGATTTCTGAAAGCCGGAGACACCGCGCTTAGCCCATATGGGTCTCGACCATTGCAACGGTGTGGGGCGTGGGTCTCCCCCTTGCAAGCGCAGGTTCTCTGCGACGCGAGGATAGGCTTATGCTCGGAGCCTCCTCTGTAGGTGGTGGAAACAAATCCCGTACGGCCGTTCCCAGTGACGTACGAGGGTCTCTGGGTAACGTCCGGAGCTAATGCCAGCCGGATCGCTCCAAAACTTGACCGAGGAATTGACGGAGGCAGGATCGATCTCTGAAGAGCACGATGTGTGGTGACTCTGTAGTGCGCCGAGCGTCGGGAGATACGGCGTGCATCAACTATCTGCGACGTAACGGCGGCAGAGGTGAAATAGTCGTCTCGGACGACCACCACGTCATCCTCTGAAGCTGGAGAGTTGTGAGCTGACCTCAATGGTCACCGTAGAAAGTGCCCAAATCTAAGAGACGGTCACTATCCAAAGGCGGGACCGAAGACCGCCAGAGACGCGAACGTTCTCTGAGAGGAGGGGACTTGCCCGCTTTCTGCCAAGTGATTACGAGGAACCGGGCCGGAGGCTGCCGACTAATGCGGCATCGATCAGCCAAAACTCAAAAACTTGGTCCGAAACCCAGTCCGGCACGTCTCTCGTGCAGCCAGGAGTTTCCACATCTGGCGGGCGGACGAGTGGCACACCTACTAAGCTTCACTAACCTCGATCGGGCCCGTCTCTTTGGCGCGCTTAGATGGAGTTTCCGCGTCCTCTAGAGTCTGATAGCAATGTCTTAGGATCCTTCCGTTTTTAGTGAATATTTTATGAGCGTTATCTCCCACGGGAGTCGTTGGGCATCAATCTGGGCTTGCCCAGAGGATAATAAATGCCTCGCGGGTAATTCCTTGGCGAGTGACGACCCAGCCAGGCGTGACTATGCGCTTTGGGACCAGATTTCTTCGAGGTCCCGGGTTGGCCAGAAGCACTTCCTGCTCTTTTTATAATGATATGATATGTGAACCTCACGGCAGATGAGACTAGTTGCTTGCCCCTCTATGCATGTCAATGTTCGGACGCCGTGGGAAAGCAAGAGCCGTCGTGATAGCTCGGCATATGACTTAGGGACCGTCTCTTCCTATGAGGTTTCGCGAACGAAGTCGCCGGGTGTCCCACGGCGGTTCATCAGGTGTCTGTCCCATGCGGAAGTTTCCCCAGAGTGGGGTCACTGTCGTAGCGACCTGTGTCGTCGACACTTACTAAATTGGCTTGGGGGCCCGCAGTGGGGAGCGACCCCAGGCCGACCGCAGCGCCGTAGCGAGACAAAGCTACTGGTGCGATATAAGTCCTTTAGAGACATGGGCGCGATGGTCGGAACGCGAGCCTACGCCCCCGTGGGCGTCTGGCGGCGGGAGCTCATTTTATACCATGTTACAATTGGTATACCATTAATGAGTCAATTACAAATGACATTATTATTTGTTTCTTTCTTTGAGAAACAGCTGCAGCAATAATTAAATTCTTAGTGAAAATATTTCACTTCGTCTTAAATCAGACGTAGACCTGTATCGATTTATTTTATATCTATAGATCAAAATGACGTTAGGCCTACGTTTCAGGCCAAAATATGCCAGGTGGCATTCAATATAAATCTGACAATATGTTAATTTGTCAATATATATAAATATGACAAAGTCCCATTAAAGAACATTGTAAATGAATAAAAAAACATAACCACATAAACACATAAATTTCAAAGCCAAACATTGCTTGTTTTATAATAGACAACACTCCTTTCTTTTTGTTTATATAAATCTGTAACTTTAAAGTAAATGCCAAGAATATATATAGTGTGTGAAACTTTCGTGAACAATGCCAAACGCGCCATCCAATTCCAAAATTCAAGAATTGAGTGTGTTGACAAATGTAAGTAGTCTTGATGTGTAATTGTGTGTCCAAACATTTTTAAACAAAATTTGAGTATCCTATCAAAGTGACTCAAGAAGAAAGAAGGCTGGCATGTACAAGTGAAAGTGAACTGAAAAACTATCTGTATATAATAATTACAAATTGAATAAAATTAAAAATAAACAATTGTGAAAATATTGAACGCCTGAGAGAATAAAGACCATGTAAAAACGATGAAAAATGTAAAAGGTCTGTGAACCTTCATGGGAATAACAAGTATTTATGTGTGACAAATTTTGAGTTGAACATAAAGCACATTAGATACAATGACAGTACAGGACGTACGTGTGTAAAAAACGTTGACATTGTCAGACCTATCGTTCACCATATGAAGGACCCCGCAACCTGTCATATGAAAAACCTGCAAAAAAAAATTGTGTGTGTGTAAGAGTACCTCTGCAAGTCAAAAGTATCCCAATGAAACTACCGCATGCGTAGATAAAATTTTGAAAAGATATGATAAATACCTGTCCGGTATGTAAATGTTTTAATGTTTCCTTGTACATGTCTGTGACAATGGTGAAACAATTGCATGTCAATAAAAATGTATAGCGTAACCATGTAATTTTTTTTTTATCTAATGGTTGAAAATAAAATTGGCAAAATATTTTACTAAGAGAGGCGCAATTAAACATTTATATATTGAACTTACCTGCGCCAGCACATCCACTTCGAATCAAGCACGTAGTCTTGATATATGACAGATAAATCCCAGACTGTGAAATTAAATTTTATTATTATTTAAAGGATTTTTCAAAAGCACTAGAATGGCGGTCGTACAAATAAAATAAATAACATCTGCAAATACGGTGACATGAAAAACGTTTAAAATGGAAATATTGTCAAATAGGCTGACAATTTCTTCTGCAAATCTATAAAACACATGGAAATCTTGCTATCTATCTCCTACAAATTAGTGTATAAATGAGCATAAGTATTGACTTGACAAAGTCACCAAAAATATTGCATCCAATTTAAAAAAGTAAAAGCCTAAAATATATGCTGTGTAAACATTGCACGAATACAAAAAATCTATAAATGAACATTGCAGTATATATAAAATGATTGTAGTTGAATTTGAAAAATGATCATAAAATAGTTGAAAAACTCTATATAGAGCACTTATTGAATAAATCTGTACGAACTTTGTGAAGAGAAAACATTGTAAACCTTTTTAACTAAGAAACCGCATGCAAAGCTGGACGACGAAAAGGAGGATCCCGAGAACTAAGACTTGAAAGTGAAAAAGGAAAAAAAAACTTTGTACTATATAAGTAACTTTGTAAGTTCGTAACACCGTTCTAAACGTTGTAAGTAAGTAAAGTAACTTTGTAAGTTCGAGTATCTGCAAACACCCACCAGATCCAATGAGTGTTCAAAAATGGTCAAAAAATGTAATAAATTTAGTAAAATTTAAATAAAAAGTGTAAAAACATGAGATACCGAAATAGTACCCAACATAGAATATAGCAAACATAAGACCGAGCACTCGCACGAAATACCAAGCGTCAAGATAAAATCCAACAAGGCGTGTCATACTTCCAGCATTCTCTCTCATATATATATGTATGTATGTATGTAAGCATGTATGGATATATATATATATATATATAACCATTATATAGTCGACAATTATAATCCATCTTGTACAAAGACGAAACCCATGCCAGTTATGATATAGCTATGCTATTATTCAAGTAAATGTTACTATTCAAGCAGACAATTAAAAATATCCAAAATAAAAGGAAAATAAACTTTAACCAAAACGAATGAGAATTGTTGTCCTACATAGTTGACCACAAATTTATGAAACAAGTTGGAAATTGTACGTCAAACGTTACAAACGAGGTGCGTTCGTACGCACGTTTTAGAATTAAATTCATGATATCCCGTGCATAGAACGGGTTAAACAGCTAGTTAAGTATATATTTTATGACACTGTTCATACAAATATCTTAACTAGTTATATAAATATTCAGATATATATGTATCAGCTAGTTATATAAATATTCAGATCTTGATGATTTTTAATTCTGTGAAATATGAATCGTCTGCAGATTAATTTCTGTATTAAAATAAGTATCTCGGTCGCTTGACGATTAAACTTCGGAAGCTCCTCTAACAAAAAAGCACCGCTTTAAAAAAAAAATTCAAATTTCTTAATAAATATTTTTATTAATATCTCCTAAAGTTTTGATTCGATTTTAATAAAATTTGAAATGTCTCGACAAAATTCTGCAAAGATAATATATTTTAAATTGCAAACCATTTGGTTGGGTAGTTTTTGCGTTGTTATATGCGGACAGACAGACAGACGGACGGACAGACAGACAGACGGACGGACAGACGGACGGACCAAACGACGACTATAGGTGCTACGTATTTATATAATTACGAACGCACCTAAAAAGCTATATTTCGTGCATGTGCAGCTAAAAATTATATCTCGCAAATGCACATATTTCTTCAAATATTTAATATATTTTTATTTTAATTACAGCATATCATTTCTAATGAATTTTGTCAAGTTTACAGAAAGTGGTATTAAATTTGGCAGAATTCCCTGCATTCTATTAACCAAAAACATGCGGATGTATCTCCATCTATTCTTACACAAATGAACACAATTTCGTAAATGATCCACATAGACATCTACTGAGATCATCGCGAGAACTTTGTTTTACCTGAGTGATCGCAAATATAATTTTTATTCAATTCGATGTTCTCCCCTAATTGCCCTCTTGACTAAACATTTACTGAAAAATATGAGGTCAATCACATTCTTTACGTTCTTGAAGTTCCAGAAGAATTTGTCAAGTATTTCGCTTGATATTTGACAAAACGTCTAAAATCGAAAGTGTAAGGATACTTTTGATCAGATAGTGTGTTTTATTCTTTTCATTTTATGGGGAGATTTTTCAAGATGAAAAAGAATAGAAGCAAGAGAATGTTAACGTTCTTCCGATACCGAAGTAAAAAAAAAGCGTATCATTATCTTCTTTTCTGTTTCTTACATCTTCGTTTAATGTCAGAAACATCCAAAAGAATACTTTTATGTTGCAAATCTGATTGAAGATTGTAAAGAACATTGTTGTCGTCTTCGTTACGATTTGCTCATCATGTTTTTTTATCTCTCTTTTTTCTTTTTTATGGAACGAGTGAAGATTTTCTCTTCCATGCATAGTTAATTTATACTTGAGCTGTTATTTGTACTGTAACCTCTTTTATCATGTTGAATCAATGTATCATTATTTTTAAATTACCCAATTTAAAAAAAATTGATAAATTCGCAAATAAATAAATAAATAAATAAATAAATAAATAAATAAATAAATAATCTGATGTAAAAAATTGTGTTGATTTGTGGCTTTTTTTTTTTTTTTTTTTTTTTTAATTAGTTTTCAGAGATATGCAAGATTTTAAAAACATACGAATTTTGTAATTACGTACAAATTTGCAGTTTTCTCTACTTCCTTATTAAAAAGACTAGCTGTTTAACTCGTTCTACGCACGGGAGTTCATGAATTTAATTCTAAAATGTGAATAAAATGAATTTAATTCCCCTGTTAAAGTGTTGAGTTGTTCAATAACTATACGATTTAGCAAAAAAAAAATACTACTGTGCATTTTTTTTTAATGTAACTTAATTTATGTTGCTGTGGCAGCAGACGATAAAACGATATCTTTGGAATAAGGGAATAAATAGAATAAAAATGTTGTTGCCGTTTGTGATAGAATGTTTATTTTTATTTAGAAAAAATGAAATAATGAAGCTCAATTAAATAATCTCTAATTATTTGCATGCGAGGTAAAAGAATTATCGTAATACCCGCTACAGCTTGTTAGTATTGAAGCGTGGCGTCCGTAATATGTATATCTCACATTGCAGTAAACGGGAGTGCCGGGAGGAGGGGATGTTCAAGTGTCCTTCAGTAAATGACTAATTAGGAGGACCACTATGCATCTTTAAAAATTTGTTCATTTGGTTAAGCTATGAACTTAATTACAAATTTGGCTTAAACTATTATTCGGAAATAGTGGTAACTACTACTCATAAATTTACTTTAATGTTATAGAGGGTGACTATTAAGTTAATTATAATGTTTGTAATCAATTGCGTTGAAATCGGAAAGATAGTTGCTGAGTTATGGAAACGAGGTATAGTTAGAGAAAAAATCTTGAAGGAGCGAATGTTTAAGTTCACTTCAGTAAATTACTAATTAGGAGGACCACTATGCATCTTTAAAAATTCGTTCGTTTGGTTAAGCTAGGAACTTAATTAGAAACTAGATGGAACCCGTCAAAACTTGACGGAAAAAAAATTACAATAACAATATTAGTAAAATAAGCTTGCGTATGAAATAGTCTTTCCAATATTTTATTTTAAAAGTTTTTTCCCACAGTGAATTACAGTACTATTTCCGATGCAAACTCCAAACAAAAAATCCACAAACAACTGTGTAATAATGCAAATCAGTTTGATATTACCGCCATATTCCCCATGGCAAGAAAGAAAATTTCCTGGACCTATGAAATATCACACAAATAGTATGTCCCTACGTTCATCTCATATTCAGTCAATAAAAGAACATAGTAAATAAAGCACATATCTCCCCCCCCCCCTGTAATAATGCAACCGAATGAGCTCCTAGACGCATGTGCATTGCATCTCCCCAAACGCGCCGTCGAAATTCGACGTTAAAAAAAAAGTTTTAAAATGTTTAAATTAAAAGTTTGAAATGTCTTCTTTAATCATTGTTCGTTTCAAATCCATATCTTCTGAAACGCATCCATTGTTGTAAGCTAATCAATTCTTTTTTCTTTTTATATCTTGTTCAAATTTTCAATCGTTAATAAAATATTTTCTATTCATCCACTCAAGTTAAAATACATTTTTTTTAACTTGTCGTGGATGCCACTTGATGTTAATACAGTTTTTTCAAATATTAATTCATTAATAAAATTTAATTAATTAATTTTAGTTTTATATGGGAGGAAAAGTTTTCTCCCATTGTTTTCATAAATGAAATGGAAGATTTTTCTCCAAAAATAAAATACCGCAACGATGATTATAAAAAAAAAAAAATGTTCAATGAAGATAGCGTGAGACATTAATGCTCCACGGGTTTATTTTATATATTTATGATTAAAAAGTAGGAATTGACTTTAGTAGGAATTTTTTTATATATATTACTTGTTATGTAAAGATGAAGAATTTTTTTTTTTACAATAATAAATCAATCTGCAGATAAGGGAGATATTTAATGTTTTCAAGCGTTATTTATTTGCATGATTTCTTCGGTTCGTTTACATAATCAGAATGATTATTCCTTTTCCATCACAGTCGGGGATTTTTTCCTGTTATACAGTTAAATATCCAACGGATCTTTAAAAAAATAATAAAATACAGTTCCTATCATATTCTGATGCAACATATAATACATCAACGATGTCAACATATCAATTTTATGTTAATCCTAAACTAAAAATAGTTTTTTTTTGACAGATTTTAGTTTAGCGCCAAAATGCACTATCTTATGGGTAATCTGATCTTATGATTCATTAGGGGGTTTAATTTTTTTTTCATTTTTTTTATGATGGTTAGGAAAATGTATTTTCAATTGGGGCAACTTTCCCAGGGACTATGTTACATTGTTAAAGCAAACTGATGATCATTTTTGGGATAGAATTGAAAAATATTTCATGCTTGAAAATTATTTAAAAATTCAGTTTTCAAATAAATTTCAATCGATAACTAAATTTTTTTCTAACTGATGATGTAAGAACTGAAATTGTAAAATGTAGTAAAATGTAGTAAATAAATTGATAATTTGAAGTATTTAGAAGTGATGTAAGTGCGATGAAAGCTAAAGCGTAGCGCCGTTTGTTGTCACAACCGCTATACATTTCTAAAAATTGTCACTGTGTTTTGGCTGGCGTCCAAAAGTAGACTACCACTTTTTGACATTGAAAGAGAAATTCACAGTGAAAGAAATCGGACTTTGCCCCTAATAAGGAACTGTTAAATGAACTTATAACAAACCTACCAAAATAATTCCTATAAAATATTAGCCTTACATTTTTTATTCTAGCTAAAAATACAATCATTATTTCGTTTTTTTTTTTTTTTTTTTTTTTTTTTTTTTTTTTTTTTTTTAACCATAGCACTATTTTTAATAATTTTAATTTTCCTGAAATCCTTTACTTTTGTAATTTTTTTTTGTTAAAAAATGAAATCTTCTAACCTATAATTAAAAAAAAAGTAATTGGTAACATGTAATCCAGGTATGCAATCAGGATGAAGCAACCAATAAAGGCTCCAATTCTGACCTTTAAAATTAAAAATTTTTAAATCAATTACATCATGTTGACACAATAAATTTTTCTTTTTAGTTTTATCAATGTTAAAATGCATTTCAAGCTAAGCATAACGTCATTTTCCCCGACGCAAACTTTTCACACGTGCATTGTATAGGTTACTTTTATGCTTAAACACCATGTATACAAAAAACAAATATTTTGTATTTAATTGTAATGAAAAAATGGCATCAAGAAAGTTATAATGCATAATGATAAAATAAACCCAATGGACAATATTCCGGTGACGTCACAATAAATATGAATTATTATTCGCCTATAAAATACGCGGATAAATATTTTCACCGAAATTTAACTTGCAAATTTAACAAGTTGGAAATTGTACGTCAAACGTTACAAACGAGGTGCGTTCGTACGCACGTTTTAGAATTAAATTCATGATATCCCGTGCGTAGAACGGGTTAAACAGCTAGTTAAGTACAGTGTCTCACATAAGTGATGGGACACTTGTGCTTTACAAAAGGAAACTAATCAAATAAATTAAAAAAACATGTACACATTTTTTTTGTGGGTGTGTTTCATACTTAAATTTAGTAAAGATTATTACATAACATACATTTTGTCAAAATATTAAAATATTAATTTAATAAAAATACAAATGTTTAGAACGGAGCAAAAAATAGCTCACATAAGTGATGGGACACCATTATATATGCAACAAAAATCGTCTGAAATAAGCAATAAAAATATTTTTTGGGGTTTTATTTTTACTTAAAAGCAATTGGCAATAATTTATAAAATCGTCTGCAGTATTTCTCTCCAGTTTGTTCTGGAATTTTTGTGTTTTTTAGCTCTGTGTAGTCATGAATGCTAAACGAAAAGAAACTTCGCCTGAAATTCGAAAATTAGTTATTAATTTGCATATTGAACGTGGAAAATCTATTAGAAAAACTGCTGAAACAGTTAACTTGAGTCGTTCAACAGTTTTCAATATCATTAAACGATATAAAAAGAATCATATGATTCAGGATAAAAGAAGACCTGGCTGACCATCAAAGCTATCCAATGGAATAAAGCGAATTATCGTTCGAAATATTAAAAAAATCCAAGAATTAGTGCTTCAAAAGTTGCTGCTGATTTACAAGCATTATATGGAATAATTGTTAATCCTGAAACTATTAGAAGGGTAATTCGATCTGCTGGATATCACGGTAGAGTAGCCAGGAAAAAATTCTTCGTAAGTGAAAAGAATAGAAAACTCAGACTAGCTTTCGCAAAATCCAACATAAATAAGAATTCTGATTACTGGAATAAAGTTATATTTGCTGATGAGAGTAAATTTAATATATTTGGTTCTGACGGTAGAATCTTGGTGTGGAGAAAACCCAGGGAAGAACTTCGCAAACAGAACTTGGTACCAACAGTAAAACATGGTGGAGGAGGAGTTATGGTATGGGGGTGTATGTCGTCCGCTGGAGTTGGTAATCTTGTTTTTATTGACAGTATAATGGATCAGTACAAGTATATTGATATTTTAAAGCAAAATTTGAAATCTTCAGCACGAAAATTGAACCTTCATAACGATTTTAAATTCTACCAGGACAATGACCCCAAGCACACTGCTCTGAACGTTAGACTCTGGCTGCTATATAACTGTCCTGAAATAATAAAAACACCACCACAATCTCCAGACTTAAATCCCATAGAGAATATTTGGCAAGAATTGGAATCAAGAATTCGCAAACACACCATTTCTTCAAAACAACAACTAAAATCGGTGCTTCAAGAAGAATGGGGTAAAATCACTCCAGAAATCACAAAAAAAATAGTCGAATCCATCCCAAAAAGATTAAATCATGTTTTAAAAGTAAAAGGAAATCCAACAAAATATTAAAACCTTTTAAAAAGTAAAATTTTTGGATAAATATTTGATGGAAAAGTAAGTGTCCCATCACTTATGTGAGCCATTTTTTGCTCCGTTCTGAACAATTGTATTTTTACTAAATTAATATTTTAATATTTTGACAAAATGTATGTTATGTAATAATTGTTACTAACTTTAAATATGAAACACACCCAAAAAATTTTTGCACATGTTTGTTTATTTATTTTATTGCAGTTTCTTTTTATAAAGCACAAGTGTCCCATCACTTTTGTGAGACACTGTATATATTTTATGACACTGTTCATACAAATATCTTAACTAGTTATATAAATATTCAGATATATATGTATCAGCTAGTTATATAAATATTCAGATCTTGATGATTTTTAATTCTGTGAAATGAATTATATCGTCTGCAGATTAATTTCTGTAATAAAATAAGTATCTCGGTCGCTTGACGATTTAACATCCATCGGAAGCTCCTATAACAAAAAAGCACCGATTTAAAAAAAAAAATCACATTTCTTAGTAAATATTTTTATTAATATCTCCTAAAGTTTTGATTCGATTTTAATAAAATTTGAAATGTCTCGACAAAATTCTGCAAAGATAATATATCTTAAATTGCAAACCATTTGGTTGGGTAGTTTTTGCGTTGTTATATGCGGACAGACAGACAGACGGACGGACAGACAGACGGACAGACAGACAGACAGACAGACGGACGGACGGACAGACGGACGGACCAAGCGACGACTATAGGTGCTACGTATTTATATAATTACGAACGCACCTAAAAATTCGGCCTAAAGGCCCCGTGCTTTTAATATTTATTATTTTTCTTTTATCCTCGCAACCACAGAGTTTCTCGTTACTCTGTGCCTTGCCACAGTGGGAGTTATTGCCGACTTTATGACGTCATACGCAGAAGTAAAAGTTTATTTTATTTTATTTTTACTGGTGCCGGCTAATTGAAAAGTACCTAATTTGGATATAGTTTTTTTTTCTTAATGGGACGACGGGATAATGAACGGAATTTCGACGGGATAATGAAGAAGTACCAGAATATTATCCCGTCGACCACTTTTCATAACAAAAAACTATCGCCAAACTGGAACGCCAGATAAACGGGAGAACGTTGCCATTGGAATATCAAAATAATCAAATAAATAAAATATAAGAATTTAAGGACACAATTATTATTTTAATTAATGAAATAACTAATAAATCAGTAAAACATAATTAAAAATACACGCAAATGTCGAATTAAAAACCACTTGATGACATAACAAACACGTATAATGCTTTTGACATCAAGGAAATGGGACTGCAGTTTTGGCGTTTAATTTTACAGTTTGGCGATAGTTTTTTTGCTATGAAAAGTGGTCGACGGGATAATAGAGAAGTACCAGAAATACATATTTTTAAGATTTGCTGAATCACTTATTTGTTTACTTTTTCATGCGTTATATTATTGAAGGTTGTTAGTTCTCTTATTCTTTTAAATATCCCCTATAAAAATAGCGTGCGCTCTCTGTGGTGTTTCGCATAAACGTTGTAAAATTCAGATTATTAGATTTTATACAACTTTTCTGTCATAACTGATGATGAAGCTGCCATTTTTGGCGATTTTCCTGTTACCTGTAAAATGTTTGTTTTTGGTATAGACCGAACTAAGAAAAATTTGGGTACTTTTCAGTGATACGGACA
Source organism: Maratus michaelseni (assembly GCA_963931845.1). Taxonomy (NCBI): domain Eukaryota; kingdom Metazoa; phylum Arthropoda; class Arachnida; order Araneae; family Salticidae; genus Maratus; species Maratus michaelseni. The sequence continues at coordinate 323,215,714 of OZ007594.1, read as the reverse complement.
CCATTGTCACCAAGCATACATTTACATACACTTACATGTATGGCATGGTGTCCGTATAACGGAAAAGTACCAAAATTTGCGATCGATCAAATAATTGAATTTCGTTAAGCATTAAATTTTCGGCACAGATGTCATATACGCACCACATTGGCGCGATTGCAACAAAATGGTAATTTTATGCCTCACATGGTAACCCGGTTATTTTGTTTATATTGCGGTTGATTTACTTTTATTTTTTATTTTAATTCTATAAATTGTTTTTATTATGTATATCAATATTTATTTATATCAAACTATCATTTATTTATTTTTATTTCCTTTTTTTTAAATAATAGAAGCTATTTCATTTATTACGTTATTTTATTTTTTATATTGAAATAAAAAATCACGTGCTATTATTCCATGCTATTTGTAACTAATATTCAAAAACAAAGTTTTCGCCAAATTGGCGGGATAAAAAAATCGCGCCAATGTGGTGCGTATATGACGTCTGTGCAAAATTTTCTTATTTATACTCTAAGAAAGAAACAATAATCATGGATTTAATTAATTTTGCAATATGCGGTGCAACCAAAACAATTTTGATTAAATCGGTACGAATATCACAGACGCACCGGGGTTAATTTTTGGCGCCTAAATGACAATTTTTGCTTTGTATGGCAACCTGGTGTTTTATAATAAAATTGAATATGTGTGTAAATAAATAAAATAAAATAGGTACTTTTATGTTAGCTGGGCGTCAGGGATAACTCTCCAAATCTTGTTTGAATTGGAATCATTTAAATTGCAACATTTTACGTGAGATTTGTTATTCATATTGATATGTTTATGTTTAGATATTTTATTATGATTATATTCTAGCTAATTTTAAGTAAGTTTTTTTAAAATTTTATATTACAATGTTAAAATATTACCTAGTTGATATTAGCTAATGTCAAAAGATTGGCGAACCACGGAGTTCAGAGAATAAACTCTATTCCTCGCAATAGTGGGAGTTACCGACTTTATGACGTCATAAGCAGAAGTAAAAGTTTAATTGAAAATTACGGCTAATTAATTAAATTTTCGAACAAACGAATGCACGATAACAAATCTGTGTCCAAATATCTTTCATTTAAAAAAAGAATGGTGTAATTTGATGCAGTAGTTTGTTCTCATGGATTGTCGAAAGAAATCGCTTAGCGTTTTAAATATATAGATTTGTTTTAGACTGTTATTCGGAAATAGTGGTACCCGCTACTCACAAATTTATTTTAATGATATAGACGTTGATTATTAAGTTAAATATGATGTTTGGAATCAGTTGCACTGAAATTGAAAAATTAGTTGCTGAGATATGGAAACAGGGTACAATTAGACAAAAAACCTTGAGGGAGGGTCCGGGGGGAGCGGATGTTCACGTGCCTTTCAGCAAATAATAAATTAAAAGAGCCACTATATGCATCTTTAAAGATTGATTCATTTGGTTATGCTAGGAACACAATTTGAAATTTGGCTTAGACTATTATTCGGAAATACTGGTAACTGTTTTCTAGAAGTACACCCTGAAGCTATGAATGCTGATTTTTATGATAATTTAGCAAAATGGAACTGGTTTGGAAAAGTTCGGAACATAATTACCTGATTTCTGGAAATAAAGCACAGTTAGAGAAAAAACCTTGAGGGAGGGCTGCCAGAAGACGCGTGGTCAAGTGCTCAACAACAAATCACTAACTTTGACTGTTGGTATGCATCAACTGAATACGGGCTCTGTACTTTTATTAGGAACATAAATTTAATTTTTAGGAAAATTGTTATTCTAAAATAGCGGTATCATCTATAAAAAACAGCGATTAAACGTTACGGTGAATCAAAAAAAATGTTAAATTTGTTAAATGTAATTAGTTCAGTTGAAATCGGAGCAGCAGATTTGGATTTATTAATAAGGAGGGTCAATTAATGAAAAAGCCGCCGCCAGGTGGCGCGCGGTCAAGTAAAATATATGTGATATTTAATAAAAAGTCGTTGACTCCCACCCCTTCCCATCCCCGCAAATTTAACAAATAATCTGTTAAATAAAGTTTTCTGTATTAATAATCTCTATCATACTAATATATGTCATGTAAAAAAAACCTTAAACCCAGCTAATTATGATTCATTAAGTCGATAAAATCTTTTAAAATAAAGTTTTTTAGCATTTGGCAACGGTCAGTAATTAAGTTGATTGTCTACATCTCTTATAATCTCTGATTCATCGATTTTAAACACTCGACTGGGAATTGCAATGATTCCTGCCTTGATTTATTTAATGACTCCTGCGGAGATTTTATACAACCAACCAACCGAAGACAGAAAAGCGCACAGAGTAAGACAGAGATCCAACTTTGAAAAGAGAGACTGCCTGAGAAGAGCCTGAAAAGAGCGACTGTGGCGTATGGCTTATAAACTAAATCATCGCTTTGGCGATTTTTTTCGTGATTTCCGTTTAATTGTAGCCCCAATCGTTCATGACCGCCCTACCAGCTACCCGTGTGCAAAATTTCGTAGCCCTGCGGTTTTCGAGTTTTTGAGGTTACATAGATACGTGGTTTTTAATAGTGTAGATTCTGATGGCAGATTTTTTTTGCAAATGGATTTCAACTTCTTTTGTATTTTGTATATAATTTCCACACACAAAGTATTAGAGAAATCAAGAATGGTTCGGTGACAAAAAAAAAAAAAAAAAAAAAAAAAAAAAAAAAACTATAAAAAAACAATAATAAATGTCGAAAATCTGTGGAACGACGAGTTACGAATGTAGGAGCAGTATAAGATATTGTAATGAATCATAGCAAATCTATATATACAGAGTGCCTAAAAAAAATTATACACACTTTGAATGATCATAACTTCAGTCTCCATTAACATATAATTAATATTTAAATTGCGAAAGAATCTGCATAAAAATGTATAACTTTTCCTTGGTTCTGTGTCAATTTGTTGCGCACAGTTCAACGTGGAACAATTCATTGCGCACAATTCATCGCAGCGTCAATTCGTCGCCGCGACAATTCATCGCGGCTTCAATTCGTCGCAACGAAAATGTTTTTGAAGGCTATGATGATAAAATAAAGATAATTTAGTAAAATTATTTAATGATAATTTGTGTTTTAGATATAATCGCGTGTAAATTGTTAGTTATAATTCTCTATATCTAAAAAACTAATTATTATTAAACTTTTCATTTACTAAATTGCAATTTACATTCATTTACTAAATTGTCTTTATTTTATCATCATAGCCTTCAAAAACATTTTCGTTGCTACGAATTGACGTCGCGACGAATTGACACCACGACGAATTGACGCTGTGATAAGTTTTCGCCGCGACGAATTGATGCTGCGATGAATTGTGCGCGATGAATTTTTCCCAATGAATTGTGCGCGACGAATTGACACGACACCCTTTTCCTCCTACCATAGATGCTCAATATTATTACTGTTCTGGTCAATACTCAGCTTATAACGGTGAGCTCACAGGTGATTCACAAACTTCTGCAAACATTTCATTCTTGCTCAGTTGCGGTTCAGGAACGTTGTCTATGGACATTCATTCGTTTCAAACTTATCTTTTATCCGATGAATTGTAAGTCGCATAGGTGGATCTGCCTTAAACTCCACTGCGATATTGTTTTCGTACTTCTGCAACATTTCAATACTTACAATAGTATTTTAAAATAATTTTTCTCTTTTCAAAAGTTAATCTTGGTCCACTCATTATTCTTAATTAATTGCACTTTGAAAATAAAGAAAAATTAGAAAGTTATAACCCGTTAATTGAATTAATAATATATATATATATATATATATTGAAAATGGGTATTTAACAGTGCCCAAAATATCTCAATTTGACAATTAGTTGCAGTTAAAAGCATACGAAATTCGACAGTGGATCATGAGAAATATTTCCAAAATTCTTCAATCGGTCACAAGAAAAAATCATGAAATTCAGCAGTCAGTCGAATGAAAAATCTCAAAGATGTTGCGAATTTCGTCTGTATATCAAGGGAGAAATCGCAAAAGAAAAATACATAAAAAAACATGAAATTCATCCATCGGTCCAAAGAAAAGATAGTGAAAGTCGTTAATTGATCAAAGAAAAAAAATCACGAAATTTGTTAATCGTTCTTAAGAAAAGATCGCAAAATTTGTCAGTCGAGGGAAATGTGGGAAAATTTGTCAATCAGTCGTGGGAAAATTCATCAGTCAGTCGCAGGAAAAGTATCGCAAAATTCTACCGATTAATGGAGACTCTAAACAGACCAGTTCAACAAAATATGCCTTTTGAATAGGATGCAAGAGCGCCCCTTTTAAAAACTGTGTGTCTGTTTTTAAAAATTCCTGCCCACTGGTCCTTTTGGTCTAGTATCAACACTATTTTTTTCACATACTTTGCAGATCTTGGCGATCAAATCAAAAATTTGAAATTCATGGTGCAGTGTAGTTGCCTACAACAAATGTTACTCATAACCTGTTAGATAACATGTATTCAGTAATGAAAGAAGAGCTCATGATGAGCTCAAATGAAATTTCTTACCACTCATTGACACTAGTGGACTATTGAGTTCTGTCATATATGCTAATTAATCCATTTTGTTTTTGCTTTAAAGATAAGAAAAACAATAAAGGGTTTATAAAGGACAAAAAGTTTTTCTTCATGAATGTTATTTTGTAGACGTTCTATGCATGTGTTATTGAGGAGTTTAATATCTGCTATCTGTTATAATTTGATAATTACGAGATTAGTTGTTCATTCGATTATGGCTTGATGTATTTACAATAATGTTATTTTTTAAAAGATGTGCTACTATTAATATTTTTGTTCTTTATTTTCAGAGCTTTTTTGGACATCAATCCTGAAAAAAGTTCAAAAGCAAAGAAAAAAAACTACAAAATCGTGTAATTATAAATAAAGTCAGGAAGTTGATGACAAAATTAGCAGCATTTAGATGGATAATTGTTTAAAATCTGTCTTATCTTATGTAAATTATATACAGAATAAATAATTTCAGAGTTGCTGAATTAAATTCTTTATTTTTGTTGACTGTGAATTTTTTTAAATTATTTAAAAGAATGTTTGTTTTTAATATGTGTGATGACATATTTTAAAGATTTTTCTCTAACAGTTCTTAGAAGATCATTCCTTGTTATATTAAAATTTTTCCTGAAATTAAGATTTAGTTTTTTAGTTTGAAAATTGATGAAATTGTTGGTTATTTCAGGATGTTCTGGACATTTATAAATTAGTCATGGAACAAAAGGCAGGGTATTACTGAAATTGATGACTCGGCATTCTATCCTCTGTCCTTTCCAAAACACGAAAATTTGTACACTTCCCAGTATGTAAACATTCATTATTTAACCACCTCAGTAGCTGGCCCCGAGTTAAGTCGGGGATAATAACACTCTTTCCCTATCTAAACGGCCGTTGAAGTGATTAAGTTATTTGCATTTTTACAAATAGTTTATTCTTGCTGTTGTACATTCAACCAAGATTTTTTTTTGCTCAATGATCCTGAACAATTTCACATTTTTACAGATAAATCAATGTTTTACATTACCACCAAGTAAAGTGTTTAACACAAAACTGAAGCGTTTTTGTGATTTCTTAAAAAAGGCAAATAATATACTCTATTCCTGCATTATTAGCTAAAACGACATTAATCTCACTTATTTATCCAAACTTGGGTTTGGGTAGAAACCGAAAGAACCCAGGCATCAAAATGCAAAAGAATGTGCAAGCAGATGAATACCAAAGTGATTCGCAAAAAACTTAAAACGAAAGTTATATTGAAAGAAATAGAAATAATTTTAACATTTTGATATTAATTAAATTATGTCTGTGATACATTATTATGCAAAAGTTTATTATAATCACCTTCCTCATTACACTAAAAAAAATCATGAATAAATTCATTTGTTGTTACGAATACATAATCGCAAATATTCCGAGAATGATATTAAATAAGAGATAAGTACTAAAAAATTTCTATTCCTTTTTTTCTATATTTTTCAAAGGTGTGCATTGTTGAGCTAAGAGTTATATTTGATATTGTGTTATGGTTTGGATAAATTTAGCCTTTGGTTTGTAACAAATTTGATAAGTGTTTGTTACTCTGCTGGTTAATATTGCTTAAGTGTCTGATAATTTTTATTTTACTTAGATGTTGGCAAAAATTACTACACTTGTATATGAAGTTTTATGTAATTTTTGTTTTCAGAAATATGAAACAATCATGGTAAATAAAGGGGTCGATGCAGGTTTTTATTCTTGGGGCCCATTTTGTGAAAAGTAAAGATTATTTTTGTGAAATTTATTGTATTTTTGTGAAAAATAATATTTTGCAACAAAAGTTGAAATCCAGTTAATCAAATTCGAACCAAGCATTTTTTAAACAAAAACTTTTTTTAATCCTTTTTGCTGAAATTTTCCCTCTATGGTGAACTTGTTTGTTTACAAAAATTACACATTTTGAAACATCACAAAATAATAAATAGTAAGTTTTTATGGAATAGAATTTTGTGAAGGGATCCATTTTATCAAATTGATTTTTGTGAAGGGATGCATTTTATCAAATTGATTTTTGTGAAGGGACCCATTTTAACAAATTGATTTTTGTGAAGGGTCCCATTTTATTAAATTTATTTTTGTGAAGGGTCCCATTTTATTAAATTTATTTTTGTGAAGGGTCCCATTTTATTAAATTTATTTTTGTGAAGGGCCCCTAAATAGGCCCCAAATTTTGCCTGGATCGACCCCTGAAAACTTATACACATGTCATTATTCAATGCTAAATATAATTTTATTTATTAAGCTGTATAGATAATGTAAATAGAAAAAAGTATGTAATATTGAGAAAGTTGCTAATTGTTTAAAAAAATTATATACAAACCACCATATATATGTAGTGGTAGAATAATCTTAGAAATATTATCAAGTTTTAAATATACAGGCTGTCCAAAAAAAGCCATACAGTTTATTTTTGTATCTATTTGAGACAGATAAATAATGTAATCTGCAAAAATGTGGATGTGGATTTTAATCATCTCCAAACGTCATGGAGTTGCAGAGAGTCAAAAATTGTGACTTGCTTCACTTTGCATGCAATTTGAAAAGTGAAATCTGTTCAAGTTTGGAGAATGTTTACAAACTAAGATTTAATGTGCCATCAATTCCTCAACATATTATTAATCAATACATTTAAATATCAGATTTGTAGACATTATTCTCCAATAATGATCAGATTTTATGTTTCGAATTGCATGGCAAAGTGAGATAATTCCTGATTTTTGGAGGTACTGAAGCCACCTGTTTGGTTACAAAGAATGTATAAAAACTAATTTTGTTGGAAATATCTCCATCGAGATGAAAAGTACAGAATTCAAATTTTCTACCTTATGGACATTTCTGCAATTTATACTATTTATCTCTTATACAGAAATAAAGTGTTACATTTCTTGACGTCCCATGTATAAGTATACAGTTACTGTTGGAAGTAATCATGCGAATTCTTGAAATAGTTATTTTATGCTCATTTACAGTCCTGATAACTACTGCAATTTACAGCGATATATGTAAATGACTAGAAAATTATGGGCATTTACGCTTATTTACAGTCTTCATATTACAGTCATATACGGTAATTTATAATCTGTATATTACTGTGATTTACGGTCAGATACATTCTTGAAAGCAACGGTTGTTTACGGTCAGATACATTCTTGAAAGCAATGGTTGTTTACGGTCAGATACATTCTTTAAAGTAACGGTTATTTACGGTCAGATACATTCTTGAAAGTTACTGTGATTTACGGTCAGATACGTTCTTGAAAGTTACTGTGGTTTACGGTCAGATACGTTCTTGAAAGTTACTGCCATTTACGGTCTAATACAGTCTAAATAGACAACGGTACAAACTGTAATATTACAGGAAAATGCAGGAGTCTGTGCTGCCAGGCTTTTCCCGTAATCCAACGGTGAAATTTTTATCAGTGTAGAATATTGCAGGTTAATAAAGTATCCAAATTACTCTGACTCAAGATCCTCGTTACAGACCAAACTTATTTATTAAGAGTTCCAGGATAAAGTCCTAGTTAGAGTTGCAAAAAACCGGTTTATTCTCAGGGATATTTTCAATAGACCCGGTTTATTCCCAGGTTTATTCCCAAAAGACCTGGTTTATTCCCCAAAAACCAAGTTTATTCCCAAAAAACTTGGTTTATTCCCGGGTTTAAACCGGGTTTTTTCCAGACTTTGCAACTCTAGTCCTAGTTGATAGTGTTCGAAACAGGCCCCGACAATCAGAAATTTATTTAAATTCCTACATGGTGTCTATTTAAGGCTGATTATGTCATATTCTGCAAAGTCTGACCCTTTTGCGCTCGTTTTCGCTTTTTGATCAGCGCTTGCAATATTTTCCAGCAGGTGGCGAAGGTGTCAAATTAGGAGGAAACTGAAAGGTCCTCTCCCCTAGAGTTACAAAGACTGGAATAAACCCGGTTTAAACCTGAGAATAAACCGGGTTTTTTGGAAATAAACCGGGTCTATTGGAAATAAACCCGTTCTTTGCTACTCTACTCTTCCCTCACGCGAAAAGAAACGCTCGCTAATGTTAACCCTATGGGATAGTTAATTTTTAATATCTCGTTTGCTTTTCAATATTTTTAAATGACTTATTTTTTTGCATTGGATAGCTGAGATCTATCTATACAGCGACTACTTTTTACTTTTGCGATTTTCTTTGTGATTTTTTTTATTATGAGGATACTTTCACTTTCAAAACCGGTTCCAAAAGTAAAAGTATCTTTGTAAAAGAAATCAGCAAAGAGAATCGAAAAAGTAAAAAGGAGGCGCTGTAGAGACCGATCTCAAATATCCAATGTAAAAAAAAAATCGTTTAAAAAAAATTGAAATGCGAACGAGATATTAGAAATTAACTGTCCCATAGGATTAACATTAGCGAGCGGGTGTTTTCGCGTAAGGGGAGAGGACCCTTATACCCTGTTCTTGATATGAGCAAGGCCGGGGCAAGCTCTGATGCATCTCTAACCAGATATTGTTACAACAAATTGCCAACAAATAACCACAAATTGCGTTAACGTTTGTACTTTTAATCTTAAAGTTTACAACCTAATATGTGAAAGTAATATTTTCTGGTCTAAGAGAATAATATTTTAATACCTTATATATAATCTCTGTTTTTCACATGTGCTTTCATTTTTAAATATATGTATACCGGGTGTTCTAAAATGGACTGACTGATTTTAAAATTCAATAACTTCCAAACGGTGACATATATTTTTTAAAAATTGCAGGAGAGTGATGTATGATATCATGATTTTTCTTTACTGTGATTTCTGATTTTAGTTCGAATTAACATCAATAGATGGCGCTGCGAACAATAGACATCTAAAAGAGACAAAAGTAGAAATCACCCAGCACTGATGTGAGAAAAGGAGGTTCAATACATGGAGTGGGTCTCATTCACCAATAAAATCTTATTCAGAATCGGGCCCTGAGAACAAGATTATATTAGCGAATGAGACTCACTCCATGTATTGAACCTCCTTCCTTCGCATCAATGCTGGGTGATTTTAGTTTTGGCCTGGATTGCGCTCCTATCGCTCGCAGAGCCATCTATTGCTGGTAATTCGAACTTAAAATCAGGAATCTCAGTAAAAATTCTCCTGACATCTTATATTACTCCTGCAAGAATTTTTATATCTGTCACCGTTTGGAAATTATTGAATTTTAAAACCAGTCAGTCCTCTTTAGGACACCGGGTATATATATATATATATATATATATATATATATATATATATATATATATATAAGGGAACTGCGGGTATTATGGAATAGTCGGGTAATATGAAATACCAAGGTTTCTGGTGGGTAAAGTGCTGCCACCAAGCGGCAATATCATAAACTACTTAAGAATGTTTCCCGAATGCACCCATTTTAATTACTGCTATAGAAAATTCCTTAAACAATGCTATTTCTCAGTTAAAACGTGAATTTAATACAAAAAAGATTAGAAAAACATTTAAAACACTATTAATAATTAGAAGTGATATTATTTGGTTTGTAACAGGCAAGCAAACACTGTAAACAGAACAAAATTTCTGGATTTTGAAATAATTAGTGTTGCCACTCACCTATAGAAAATATGAACAAAACAATCGCGAAATATCTCTTTATATTGAAGTCAATACTCAATGTAATCTTTTTAATAGCTTAGTACGCACTACTACGATGATTTATTTTAATATAATCATCTTATAAACCAGATTTTGGGAATTTTTTTTCGAATGGGACTAATAATTTGGTCAATATTGTATATATATAAATTAAAATGAAATCACATTTGTGAAAATAAATGATAAAAAATTATTAAACAAGGGAGTTAAATTACAAAAAGGAAAAAAAAATAAGCTATTAATATAATTCAGAATCGTCAGAGGAGCCTCCCATTCACAATTCCATAGTGAAGATATGTGATTTCATCGCATACTGTAGGCATTATATATATATATATATAAATTTATGTTGAAGCATTTTACATCTGCTTTTTGTTATTTTAAAAATAATTTAAGAAAAGATATTGGTTGAAGCAGTAGCAATCCGCATTCATATTTTATTCTTATCATTTTATGAGAACATTTTTCAAGATGAGGAAAAATAGGAGCGAAAGAAATTTAACTTCTCCTCTTCCGATTCCGAAAGAAAGAAAATGAAACAAAAAAAAAAGGATCATTATCTTCTTTTCTGTTTCTTACATCTTCATTTGATGTCAGCAACATCTAAAATAATACTTTTATGTGGCAAATCTGGTTGAAGATTGTAATGGCGATAGTTTTCGGCATGGTTACGATTTGCGCATCATATGATTTTTTTTTAGTAGAATGAGTGAAGCTTTTCTCTTCCATGGATGGTTAATTTAAGAAACATCGGCCTATGAAAAATGAAAATGGAACTGGATACAATGGAAGATTTTTTTTTTAATTTTAGCTGGGAGCTATAAATGGATACAACTGCAAAATTGAGAAGTAGCCCATATTTATATTCATTTTTTTCGTCGATCACTGTCTCTATATTTCAATTTTTTTTTCATTTTTTAAATTTTGTCTTTATATTTTCATTATTTTTGTTCGCTATACTTTGATAGTTTTCTTTTTCTGGAAAACTAGTTGCATAATATTGTCGTTAATTTAAATAAAACTTCCAACTTTCTTCACAATGGCGTAACTAATGGATTCTTTGTCTATATTTTTGGACTAAAGACCAAATTATAGATTAGTTATTGTCAAATCAATTGGAATATGTTGTGAAATCGTTTCAGTAGTTTTTGAGATAAAGGAACAACACATATTTATAAAAACGTAAGTTTAGAGGAGAAGATATTAAAGATTCCAACAACGTCAAAGCCTCCAGTGCTGTTTGCTTGACAGAAAAATAGATATATTTTTTTCTATAATTCTAGTCAACTTGTGAAAACTCCGTTATTTGAAGATTTGGTTACTTTCATTTGTACTTCTCCCCTCCCCCTTCCCCAGAACAGAAATATCAAAACTAGTCGTTTGGGGCCACCGTAATACTTACCCATCATGGGTATGCATAATATAAAATATGAAAATAAAACACGTGTAAACTATTTATAAAATGCATTGCAATTCGAATAAAATCCTGGCTTGATGACGTCATAAAATTTAAATGCTCTATTACTCCAAAATTGATAATCATGTTAACTAAGGGTTTACTGCGTCAGATTAAGCGTCTCATTTCCAATTAAAATATATCTTTGAATTGAAATTTGAATGAAATACAGGGTCAGGAAAAATCGAAGAGTGTAGAAAATAGGATTACAAATATCTCGGCAACTCATTATCAGATCGATTTCATTCTTTATGCAAAATTAATTTTTTTTAATTGTATTTTATATTTACTCTTAAAAATATAAAAAAACAATTTCGATTATTTTTATATATTTTTTATCAGAACCAATAGTTTGAGAGTCCGAAAAAAATAGTTCCAGATAATCGAGGTTACTGGAATTTAATAAGCTCCTTCCCGTTATTACATACTAAGTACGCACTAAATTTCAATTCTCTATCTCGATTTGTTCGGGAGATAGAGCGTTTACAGACACATAGACAGACGGACGGCAATTTTTTTTTCTAAAAATATGTTTTTCAGAATCTCCAGCGTCTGAAACGTGTAAATCCATCAAAAATGTTTTTTCGATTTTCAAAACGATTACAAAACTTACCCTATACTACGTATGATGGATAAATAAAAAATATATCGAAAGAACAATATATGAGTATATTTAAAATGAAAATAATCTGGTTTTTCAAAAAGGGAAGACAACTAGAGGTGTGCACGGGCCGAAATTTCCAGTCCCGGAGTAGGTCCGGACTGGAAATATGGACTGAAAAACTGAAAAAAAACGGGCCGGCCTGTTTATATTTTCGCAGTTTACGTATCGGGCCGAACTATACAAAAATTAATAAAATTAGTCCTGGCTCGTCTCAATTTCTACAAAAAATTTCCGTGCTTTACCGATGAAAGGGCAAAGTTTGAATTCTTAAAGAAAATCTTTCGACCCAAATTAGGTTTCATTATTTTCTGTGTAGCAATATTTAACAGCGTCTCACAACTGTGTGGCGCGCAAAGAGACCTTAAATGACTTCGACTTATGCTAAATCTTATATTACAGTTGCATATTTATGAGAAAATGTGTTGTTTTAGCTGTGTCCTTTCTTAGAAAATTCGAGAAATTATTTTTTCGAGACAAAATTTTATGAAAAACGGTGTCAAACAAAATTAAGTACCAAAACATTTTTAAAACATTATAAAAATAAGAAATGAACAGCGTGTTTCAAAAGAACTTTGTATTTCTTCATCAGGTGCAAAGAAGACATGCTACTGTTCTGAAAGCCTGAGCAAGACAGTCTTGTTTTTGCTTCCAAAATGGATGCAATTTTTTTTTTTTTAGACCGCTGACTAGGCCCTTACCTGCCAGACTTTTGCCTAGCTTAACGAGTTGATACTTGCCGACGGGGCGAGAATTCACCTGCTCTCCGCTTGGCGAAGATGTGATTGCTAAATATTATAGGTCGACGTGGCTTCAGTGCGTCTTGTTGCCTTAATTGCTTTTTCTTTGTTTGCCGGTTGCTAATTGATTTTTGATGAGGCGGTTCAGCACTGCGTAGTGTAGCGAAGTCATGCCGGACGGATGTGAGGTGCTGGGATATTTCCTATTTCCTCGCTGCATCGCTCATCCATACGTCATGTCATCGCTACTCGAGTTGGTCTCGTAATTTAGAACCTTTATCTGGTGACGAGACCTTCATTACACTAGGCACCCTCAGAGGTGTAATTCACATGTAACTTGGAGAACTTTAGATCCACGACGGATTTTACATGCACCTGGCGCCTTTAGCGTACATGATGATGCAATTTTTTTTTTATCACTGACGGAGAAAGACATATAGTTCTTTCGAAGCACGTTGTTGATTTATTATGCCTTTAATTGTTTTTTTAGAGGTTGAAATGGTATATTTGAACTCTTAACAGTGAAATATTTTATTTTGTTTTAAATAAAATTAGGTAATTTTATAAAAGAGGCGAAGTTATGATTTTTCTATTAATTAAACAGTGGATACTCTGAAAATTATAGTTCTTGTAGTGTAGAGCAATGTTGTCTTAATTTATTTTGATGAAGAATATGTTTTGCAGGATGTATTGGTTTTTAGCTTAGAGTGGTTTTAATAGTGGAAAAAAAAACGGTTGTATCCGTTCTGATCTCAAGTCAGCATTGAAATGCTTTAAATAATTTGATTATATATCTAATTTTATATAAAAAAGTTGAAGAAATCAAATCACGTTAAATAATAATAATAATAAAAATATTTAGAATAAAAAAATGGTGGCAAGTAGCATGTTTCGGTGTATATTAGGTAGCTTTCAATACAAAAAAGTATAAAGCTACCTATTGCAGCCGTTCGGAGGAAAGCAGTTCCGGAAAATGTCGATATATTTTCACCGATCATGACCCCCAGACCCCAAAACCACCCTCCGTTCAAATGTTGATTTATATATATATATATATATATCTGATCTATGTCATACGATAACACTCGTATTTATAAATCAATTTTGATGAAACTAATTGTGTGTATTAAGCTCACCAATGTCTCGACCGAGTTCGTTGGACAGCTTGGTCCGCCATTTTGTTTCAAGATGGCGGCCAATTAAAAATTTAAAACTGAAATAAATATACAAAAAAGTTAAAAATTCAAATTTATTTTTTAATTCAGTGTTAGGCCTTGAAACGAGGATTCCAGAGCATTTTTTGTTTCACCTCTATCTTAAAAAACGGCTGAGCTAGAGCAGTTTGAAATTATAGGGTGGCTGACATTTTGAAACAAGACAGCACATTACAAAAATTTTCATTGTTGTAATAATTTTCCCAATCAAACGCATAAAACTATATATTCATATCCGTTAGCGCCAAATTCTCGCCAAACTTGGCGACATTTGGCGAAATATCGCTAAATTTGGCGACCAAAATAAGTCTTCATAAATGAAGCCAATTTGGCTATTGCTCAATAATTTGGCGAATTTCTTATTCAAATTCAGTATTAACGAATCTTTTGTAAACGTTTTATTTGCATTTTAAGTTGCTGTTTTCGTGTAACATTAGCTAAAATTTTAAAACGAAGATATAGGAAAGCTACCTTTTCCTCCCGGTACAGGCCGGAAGGACTTTTCTAAGTTAAGACAATTTTGTAGTTTATTTTGAATCAGATTAAATTTTAAAAATAATCTTCTAAAAGAAACTTTCTTTGGATCAAAAGTACGCATGTTCGTAATCTGCTCTTCAGTTAACTGGACATTTTTACTTTCTTCTACCTTTACAAGAAGAAAGTATTGGATTCGTGAAAAATTTCGACGAATTTATACGTTTTAGAAGGTATGATTTGACTGTTTTTAGAAAATATCTGTCTGTGTGGTGTGTCTGCATGTGACGAAAAAAAATTCTGAGCGCTCTATCTCAAGAACCAATGCACGGAATTTAACAAAATTTTAGATTCAGCTAAACCTTGATATAAATTGGTGCTGATTAGTTTTTGGTGTAAATCGCCCAACAGGTGGCTCTGCTATGCTAATTTTTTCTCAATTTTTGTAAAACCTCTATCTCAAGAACTAATCCACGGATTTTCACCAAACTTCAGATTCAGTTAGACGTTGACATATTTTGTTGCTGATTAGGGTTTTTTGTAAATCTCCCAACTGGTAGCACCGCTATGCTGCATTTTTCAGGATTTACATGATTTTAGCGATACTCATATCTCAAGAACTAGTGCACGGTATTTCATCAAACTTCATATCCTGTTAGAGCCTGACATAAAGTGGTTGTGATTAGATTTTTGTGTAAAGCGCATGAGAGGTGGCGCTGGTAGACTGCATTTTTTTATTCTAAAATGCACAGTTAAAAAAATTACGCTATTTGAAGTATGAACATGTATGAGATAGAAGAAAGTTCATCCAATTAGTTTAAATTTGTTTTTCATCCTTTAGCAGGACCACTTTACAAGGTTATTCTAAATAATGGACCCATTTTCAAAAAATTGTATTTATTAAAGTACAAATCCAAAATGAACAATGTTTATACCAATGAAAAGAGGAAGTTTCAAAGTTTTTTTAAGACATTATAAATGTTCAATGTGTTCACAGTTTGCTGCATGGTAAACATCTACGCGATTGCCAAACTCGTCCCACCCACGAGAAAGCGTATCTGCTGTTACTGAGTGCAAGGGCAGCAGTGCACTCAGCTGGCAGTGGCTTATTGCCGCGCGATCTCTACCGGCCGCCTCTGGAACCATCACCGCTTTGAAAGCCGTGCACTCAGTAACAGCAGATACGCTTTTTCGTGTGTGGGAAGAGTTTGGCTATCGCGTAGATATTTGCCATGCAGCAAACTGTGAACACATTGAACATTTATAATGTCTTAAAAAAACTTTGAAATTTCTTCTTTTCATTGGTATAAAGATTGTTCATTTTAGATTTGTACTTTAATAAGAATAAGTACAATTTTTTGAAAATGGGTCCATCATTTAGAATATCCCTCTACTTAAATTTTTGGCTTTGGATCTTTCAGGAGTTATGTTTAACTTTTTCATAAAACGTCCAGTTGGTTATCCATACCTTCCACCTTTATTGATATTTATAACTCAATAATGATAATTAAGAAGGGAGTTATTATTAGAAAATTTTTTTATTAGTTAGAAATCTAGAAGACAACTACTGCAATTAAAGAATAGGTAACTAACCCAATCAAAACAAATAATGTTGTAGTGATTTAAAATTACAGTTACAGTTGTGACCAAACAACTGAAAATTGCAGTTAAATATAGAATATTAATTTTTGGTATATTAACAATATTAATTTATTATTTCATGTATAATAATCACATAAATATGCAATTTGAGTGAGTAATATAATCTAAAGTTATGTAATAAAGTTTTGACAACTTTTGAGTGCATATATAACAAATTCGAAGCTAAGCCATAGAATGAGTTTTTTTTATCATGAAGCCTATAATGCACAGTTAAAAATATCGTCAAAAATTACCTCTGTTTTTAAAGGCTATCTATTTTCTGACCAATGAGAACGCTCCAAGGGCGCGTATGCAGCATTCTCATTGGTGAGAAAATAGATAGCCTTTAAAAACAGAGGTAAGTTTTCGCGATATTTTTAACAGTAATATAAAACGCAATCATTCACGTTTTCCGCATGTTAGCCATCCGTTATAAGCGAAACTATTAAAATTGGAATATGGGAAAATTCAATATGTAAAGATACAGCATCATTTAACTTGCCAAAACTATGGGTTTACTCCATGGTTACAAATATGGAAATAAACATAAAAAACAAAATCAAATAACGTTACAGAATGCGAAAAACGAGAATGATGGCGTTTTAAAACATTGACTTATAAATCGTGCAACTGTACAATATTTCCGTTTGTCTTAAAAGTGACTTCGGTGTAGAACGAAACATGTAGACACTTTGCATATAATTTTTTTTTACTTTTTTATTTAGAATATTTTAGCAATTAACGTTGTATATAATTTTTTAGTAGTTAAAACCAATTTTGACCACTTTTAAACGGTTAAAACCAGTTTCGACCAGACAAATTTACAACCCTTATGTTAGGTGAATTTCAATTTGATGAATGCATATTAATTATAAAAAAACTATTCTGTACAAAATTAAATAAAAATTTCTAAACCAACTAATCTTACTCATTCAAAAGAAAGAAAAAATAGTCTTGAAATATCATTTTTCGTTTCCTAATGTAATACATCCAACAATAAATCTAGTAAATCAAGTTAAGTGATTTTTTTTTTTTAATTTGGTGAAATATAATAACATATCAATATCTCTTTAGCATAAATAAATATATTTTATTTCAAACCAAGAATTTTCTGGCAACATAAACAAAATTTCAAAACACTCTATCTAAAAATCTTTTTTCTTTTCTTATTGGTTCAAATCCACAATTTCTCCAAACCATTGTCCCTGTTATTTATTTTAGACATTGTCGGAATAATAATAGTATAAAAAAAAAAAAAACACTGACTATTTTTTCTTCATTTGAAAGTGGAGTGAAGGAGAGAAAAAAATGGAGAAAAGGAAGAGGAGTGAGTAATGAGCCGTTACTCGTAACCGTACCCTCAGGTGCCATAAACCGAGGACATGAGATAAACAATGCGTTTTGGACGTCTCGGATGGTTTCGGAAGATGGGATGAAGTCTTGGCCATATATATAACTCTACGAGCATTTTCACTGGGAGACAAGTAGCACTTTTTCATCTTAATTCGTATGGTGAATGTTTTATACCACAACATTTTTTTTTTCTTTCTGGAGAAACGGAGTGTTGTAAAACGTATTTTATTTTATTACTTTATTATTATAGATTTACAAACACGTCATATTCAGGCAAAATTTATAATTTTTAAGTATTTTCAGGCTGTAAGTTAAGATTTTATTTACATATTTATTTATTGGTTTTGTATTAAACAAGAACGAAAAATCATGTGTCAAGCATAGAATATGAAACTCTTTCCAACACGTCCATATAAGTGTAACGAAACTTCACCATTAAATAAGGTGAAAGAAGATATGTAAGTAAACAGTTTAGAAAACATATAACACATTGAAAAATATAGTTTTCGACATGACCTTCTATTGTCAAAAAAGTAATCGAATTATTTTGTGCAGCTCTGTATATGATCTATAGATTTTGATATATACTATATAGCATGGTAAATTTTAGTTCAGTTAGAAAATTCGCATTTAGCACTTTTTGACAATCGATGGAAATCTACTCGAAATCTTTTGTACAGCTCTGTGTACTATCTAATGACTTTTGTACACATTGCATATTAATCTAAAATTTCAATGAGGTAAAAACGCATAAGTCAACTTAAAACTCACTTCCAGCAATTACCAACCGTAAACGAGAATGTATCTTGTTCTTTGCGTAGACCTGTATATGAATTTATTTATATTCCACAAACTTCTATTAGTCTAGTAAATATAGTTCAGCAGGAAAATGAGTAACACAATTAAAAACTACCCTTAAGGAATTCACTTCCATAATCTGTAATACTTACGAATTCTCTTGTGTAGAGCCCCGTATATGATCAACCGAATTTATACATAATCATACGTACTATGGAAAAATTTACTTAAACTTAAAAACGCAAACCACAGTCGAAAACACACTTATCACGCATAGACTGTAAATATTGCACTTATACTGTAACCTATATGTTTTGTGTGTTTCCTTTAAATGGACGATAAACGAAATTCACTCCATACTTTTAAGTGATCAATTTATACTGCACCTCAGTAATGCATATAAATTTCATTATGTTTGATATAGTGAAACATCATAATTTTACACATTTTCCCCCGTAGAATAATGTGTAACAAAATTCGTTTGGTTGACTCTGTGAATGAATAATATATACCTTGCGCCGCATATTCTACAAAACGCATAATTTAGTGCGCTTCATATTTGTTGTATATCAATTTCATCATGTTTCAAATATGCGTAGCATCATCAAAATCACTTGAAACGATTTTTTCTCATTGACTGTAATGTAGCAGAATACTTTTGACTGTCCCTGTAAAAAAACTGTAAGTACTATACACTCCATTTTCAATAGGGATCATTAGGGTATACGACATTAACATACAGAAATTTCAGGACAATCTGAGTATGTTTAAGCGAGTTAGAGCACGGACAGACGGCAGACGGCCAGACAAAGCAAAATAATGAACATTTTTCAACTAGGTTGGAAAATGTAAAAAATGTAAAAAGAGGCATGTTAAAACTATAAAAGTATTTCGTGGTATTAAAAAAATTCTTTTAAAAAGAGAGAGAGAGAGCTTTTCCCTACATTTATTAGAAATAGAGGCATTTAGGGGGGATTTCAGTGGTAAATTCTATTTTATGGGGTGTTTCCGCGTTACGAACACATTTACTGGGAGACAAAGAGCAGTTTTTCATCTTAACTCGTATGGAGAATTTTTATACCACAAGATTTTTTTTTTTTAACTTAAGAAACGGAGCGTTGTAAAATTTATTATATAAGAATGACCACTAGAAAATTTCAAACAAGATTAAAAGAGCGTATGACAGATATCAAATATGACAGGAGTACTACAGCACTAGCACGACTACATAGCACCGAGGCAATAAAAATTGATTTTAAAACTAGTAAATTAATTTATCCATCAAGAGTCTACTTCCCATCTTATCCGTGAATAAATGGAAATCTACATACGTAAAGTAAACATTTGCAATGAATCCGTCTCATTTGAATTGTCTAAAATTTGGCACGAGGTACTTTTCCATTTTAAAAAGCAATAACGAAATATTAATTTTCACGATTACAGTTGGCTACTTCAAGCACCTGCTTTTTTTATATATATATGGTATCGTGATTCATGTTTTCAAGTTTATTTTCCAAATTTGCGAGAATACTTTGTTTATTGTTATATTTCTTGAAAATGGCAACGTATGAGCGTTGAAACTTATGTTAATCATTAAAAGGTTTTTTTATAAGCCTTTTGTTGTTTGTTTTAGTATCACTTAAGCATTTCTCTAGATTTTAATTAAATTAATTTTATTTTATTACTTTATTATTATAGATTCACAAACACGTTTTATTTAGGAAAAACATATAATATTTAAGTATTTTTATGTTGTATATTAAGATTTAAATTATATATTTAGCTGTTGGTTTTGTATTAACTTTTAAAAAAGTAATAATAGATAGGTTACTATACAATTGTTTCGTCGTGATAAAAAAAAAAAATGGAATGTTTTAAAATAGATATTTTTTATTACTTCATTATTGTAGATTTACAAACACGTTATATCCAAGGAAAAAATTCCATTAATTAGGAATAGAGGCATTTTGCGAGTATTTCATCTTGGAGGTGTGAGGTCGTGGCACAAAATCACAGAGTATTAAAATTCTCAAGATCAATATCAACTACTTTCTATTGTTAATCAAAATAAAGAGAGAAAAGGAAATAGCTTACCTTTTCTATGATCGATCGCGTTGTAGGTATTTATCCAATAGAAATATCCAACGACGTATCCTTCACGAATGAGAATGGTTACACGACACAAATGAATATATTCTTTTGAGATTGTATAGCTGAAAGAAAATTGTTAATAATATTAGTTCAAATGAAATAATTGAGTGGACTTCTGGAACTTAACTATTATACTTATATATTAGATGGATTAATTTACAATTATTTGAATAACTAACAATTTCAGAAACATTTTAGTGGTTTTGTGAGGAGACATACTCCTGCGTCTTTACAGCATGGATTTTTGAAATACACTGAATCATAATCACGAAATCTGGAAAGTTCAAAATGATATTGCAAATGTTCCTTGTAATAATCAATGTCAGTATTGCATATTTCACAAGTGATTGGGATTTCCAAATTAGTTGATAAATAGTCATTACAGAAGTTGATTAGTTCATATATCATATTTAATGTTTAATAAATGTTTTATAAAGTGTATTTAAGTTCGATAATGAGTTTATAATAATGTGACTTGGGCCAAGCCACGGACCTGGGACCTTCAGCGTAACGCGCTGTTGCTCTGACCACTGAGATACCCTGGCCGGTATCATGTACCGGCAATTTCTCACATTTATACGTGTTGAAAAGAGTCACCGGCCAGTAAATCTGCATAATTGCTGCATCATCCAAATCTGAACGAGATGACAACAGAAACGATGAATTAATAACTATTCATTCTAAATTTTAATAACATTGCTCGAAAGATGGAATAGAAATCATATAAACTCTACAAGCACTTTCGCTGGGAAACAAGAATCAGTTTTTTATCTTAATTTTTATAGTGAATGTTTTTATACCACATTTTTTTTTTTCGTAAACGAAACATGGCGTTAAAAAATTCATTTTATTTTGCTATTTATAAATATATCATATTCTTGAAAAATATTTACTATTAAAGTATTTCAAGACTATATGATAAACTTAGAAACATTTAATTTATACATTTATATTTCGACATTATATTAAAGTATAAAAACAACAGAAAAGATTCGTTCGTGAAATTTATATTAAAAATAACGTTTTTCTGAAAAGAAAAAATATTGCCACATTGAATTAGAATATATGCGTTTCAGAGAGGGGAAGTGATTGGAAAATAGAGGGTGTTTGGACACTTTTCAACAAATTTTGTTACATGTTTCAGAAAATAGGATGAAACATTGGTCATACATTTAACTCTACAAGTATTTTTCTAGGAGACAGGGAGAAATTTTTTTATCTTAATTCGTATGGTGAATGTTTTATGCCATAAGCTAGGGCCGAAATTTCCCGTTCCGAGCCCGAACGTAAACTATCTTGGCCCGGCCAGTTGTAAAAACTAGAAGTTCGGCCCAAGTACAGCCCGTTGAAAAATAAATTAAATCCAGCCCGGCCTGGTCGAACCAACCTGACCCGACTCAATTTTTACAAAAAATTAGGATTTCCTTTAACATATAGTTAAGATTATTTTAATGAATACTGCATACATATTTACGCGAAAATTTTTCAGTGTATTTTAGATTATGTTCACAAGTATTGAATCTATATTGAATCTGTATCAAGTATATAGCCTGTATTGAATATAGTGTAGCAACAGTAATGACCATTTAGACTCTTAGACTATTACAACAAAAAATAATGTGCAGTTTAGAATAAAATAAAAAAAGGTGGTTAAAAACATCATAAATTTTGTTGCCGAATAATAAAAAGGGTAGATTTTTGAAAATGTTTCTCTAAAATTTATTAAAGTATATTTCCAAAGATTCCGTTGACAAACATTCATTATCGCTATTACTATTTTATTACAAAATAAATTGTTTGCTCGACACGTCCTGTGAACAATTAAGTGTAGTTCCGGCCCGGTTACTGTATGCATAATAAAATGTAAGCCTGATCCTGGCCGGCCCGAGTCTGCTGAAAAAAAAATAAGCTCGAGATAATTTTGATAGCATGGTTTAGAAGATTGGATGAAGATTTGACATTTTATCCAAGAGTTATTCCAGTTTCATCATCACTGTTCCTTATGTGGAACTGTACTAATATTATTTATTGTCCATTTGCACACAACTGATGATGCCCTAGCTGGGGCGAAAGCGCTTTTGTGGAGTGGTAAAGATTTTTTATTGGAAACTGTTTTTACATTTTTAAATGGAGGACGTTTTTAGTGGGGAATTTTTTACCATGCTTTTTTAAATAATGTCTGAATAAAAATTGGTAAAATGGATAATAAATAGTAAATTTACAGACATTAACAAATGAACACTTTTTTTTTAATGCACTAGTATTTTCTCAGGTAGTCGAGAAGCAGTATTTCATCTTAGTTCCTATAACGAATGTTTATTTATATCAAAAATATTTTTCCTTGAAAGAAACAGAATACTGTAAAATTCCTTTTATTTTACTATTTACAAACATCTAAAATTCGAGAAAAATATTTAATATTAAAGTATTTAAAGAATGTATGTTGTCTTCAGTCATTTAATTTATAGATTTATAATTTGATCTAGTATTAAATAAATATGTTCCTTCCTTAATATGAAGAAACAGTGTTGGACCCTAATATTGAGCCAATATTGCATTTTACTTCCAATGAAATACTAACATTGGTTAAATAGTGGATTTTACATTGAAAATAGAGGATGTTTAAAAAATGTCTATATATTTTTGAGAAATAATGTGTTCTAAATGCAGTTTCTTTGCATAATGCTTTCATCAGTAGAAAGAATAGCCATTGTTTGCGCTCGAGTACGTAAATTAACATAAGAATAGGTGCAGCAGGGCTATAATTCGACAGGATTCCGCAGATTTCAGTAAATCGTCACAAATAACTTGCCAAGCAAGATAATCTTCAGTTTCAAGCTTATGAACATTTTGAAAGTGACAGGCATGTTTGTTTAAATGGCTATACGTAGAATTTTCCAAACAGTAGAATGGAGAATAGTGAGCGTCTAGCTGAATATTCTCTTGGATGACTTGGAGCTATATGTAACATGTTGTTGTACTCTTTGCACAACATTTGTCGTTATCTGAGGTCTATCTGAGCGATCAATTATTTAACGCTACCAATTCGCTTGAATTGCTTTACCACGATTTTAGTAGCTACACTGCTAATAGCTAATTTTCTGAATTTGAGCACTTCTGCACACGTTAATACACAGAGACGAGCGTGATGATATTCTTTCTTCTGTAGAAAGCATTCTATCATATCATCTGCAAGAAAAATGGATTTAGAACCTATTTTGTTTTAATGTATAGAGGCTTTATAAACACCCTATATTTTCAATGAAAGATAGTTACAAAAATATTGACTTTTACATTGAACACATTTGCAGCAAAACGGTAATATTACAGATATGTAGTAATTCATATTTAAAATCCTACAGTTCCTTAAGCATTTACTTAGCTTATAACTACTAATGAATACATCTCTCTAATTTTCAATTTTATACGATAGTTATTACTTACTCGAACAAATAATATGATGAATATATAACGACAATTCATACTAATCAATAATATATCGCATTCGTAAACACAAATATTGCACCAAATATTTGTAAATAGTAAATGAATTCACCTTGAATTCTGGATCAAATCCTTTATTTGGCATATAACGTATTTTCAACCTTCATGTCGAGATAAAAACTATGGAACAACAAATATTCCTTCTCGCTCTCTTTTTATTTATCACGAGTCTTGTATTAAACTTGCTATTTCACATGTTTATTAATTATATCATCGAGCTTGTATTTTGTGGCTATTGATGCATAAATGGTTATTATTTACTTTTTTATCCCACAGATATATAGTCCTTCTATTGAAATATTTGGCAATAAAATAATGGTGAAATGTGTCTTACCAATATTGGTAAAACATTGTTAAAAATGTCGAAACCCAAATTTTGGAGCTATGGCCACTATCTTGTTAAACAAAAGTCACTCAGATTAGGTTTTTTGGATATTACAGATGGCAAACCATGCATAAGTGACTAATACATAAGTGGAAAAATTATTTTTGAAGAAATTGTAAAATTTAAATTTTAAAAGAGCTTTTTTATTTAAAAATGTGCAAAAAGGAAGCTACCTCTTTTTAAATGCAAACCCTTCAACTGAAACATTCCAGGACCATTTCAAAGGTAAAGTGAGAGCTTGTAACCTGTAGAGAATGTTTGCACATTTAGAAAACAATTTTAACAGCATGATTAAAATACATAAAAGAAAAATGTTATTTTTAGCTCACAGGCTATCAAAGCCTGAGAGCTAAGGTGCCCGCCGGTTCTGTATGTACTTATGTATGTACGTACGTATGTACGTAAGGCGATAATTCTTGATAAAATTAGCGGTTTTGCTTTAAATTTTGTTTATTGGTTCCTTGTGATAAGGTGCTTCCCTGATTAGTTTTGGGGGTTCATTGGTTAAGTATAAAGAGGGGAACGTGTGGTTCACCCCCCCCCTTAATTTAGATAAATGGGTTTTTCATGCAGAATTATCTGATTTTCTTCTAATTGTGTATATAGGTTCATTGTGAAAGGCGCTTTCCTGATTAGTTTTGGGGGATCATTGGTTAAGTATAAAGGGGGGAAATGGGGTCTAATCCCCCCCTAATTTAGATAAATGGGTTTTTCATACAGAATTATCCGATTTTCTTCAAATTTTGTATATAGGTTCAGTGTGATAATGCGCTTTCCTGATTAGTTTTGGGGGTTATTGGTTAAGTATAAAGGGGGAAAGGGGGGGCCAATCCCCCCTTTATTTTGATAAATGGGTTTTTCATGCAGAATTATCCCATTTTCTTAAAATTTTGTATATAGATCCATTGTAATAAGGCGCTTCCCTGATTAGTTTGGGGGGTTCATTAGTTAATTATATGATTATATTTATAACGGGATTTTAATTATAACGGGGAACGGGGGGATGATACCCCCGTTAACATATTGTCAATTTCTTTATTTTTCGAAGGTTTATTTCAAATTCTGTGAAATAAGAGTTTAATATACAATTAGTGTGAATAGACTGTGAGCTCAATGCCTTCAGTTTAACTGGGCAGTTTTCTCTTTATTTAATATGTTCTATTTGTGAGCTTTTTATTTGGACTATCATACTAAATTAACAAAGTAATGAAAACTTTCATAAAACCACAGGCCGAATTTTCTTCCATCTCTCTCACTTAATCTTTTCTACATTCCAGCAAACAGGAGGCTTGCTACGAATCTCGCTAAATATTATGAGCGAGACTATTATTTACTATTTCAAATTTCTTGTCCCTAATCTGTCTCTTACCTCTCAATCGCCCTCTCTGTGTAATGTTATCACAGATACCGAGGAGGTATGACAGCTCGCTTTTTCTTTATATAGCTGTAAAAAAAGTTATTAGAATAAAGTTTATTCGAAATACGTTCATTAAAGATAGTAGTCAAAACATTAAAAAATATATATGCATGTTTTTTTTTCCTATTTTCAAATGTTTGAATATATGTTATCGATGCCTCCGAAAACTTTAAAATTTTAAAATCTTTGTTTTGAAACTTTCTTTTCATTTTCTAAAACATTTATGTTTCCACTGCTTTTCTTCACTGAATTCATTGAGTAAACCTTTACTTTTTTTTCATTGCAATCAATAAAGTATATCCACACTTTTTGTATTCTAACAGGATAATTATACCAGTTTCTTACTAAAGGATTTTTCATTAATCTATATTGAGACATTCATTTAATAATACAGAATCTATTCTCACATTTTTTTAGATGCGTTTGTTTGGTGTAAAATAAATAAATAAATAAATGAATAAATAAAAATAAATAAACAAATAAACATCCCTGCATAGAAAAATGTTTTTTCACAGCTAATATGTTTTTTAAAGTATAATTTCTCGTCTAGCAACTGGAATTTTTGTTTACATGCGAAATGACGCTTTTAAAGAACCAATGCATGGAAGGCTAAATTTCAGCACTTTCCGAAGATATTATTCGTATTCAATTGTTAAAAACAATAAATTATAAATAACGAAAGAAAAATATTAACGAAAAATATGTTAAAAGTATGTTAAAATAACGATGTATGTTAAAAGTATGTTAAAATAAAAAATAAAAATTTTTTTTTGGTTATTAAAAAATCTTAAAATATCGTTCAACGTATCTAAAGAAAGTTTTAGCAAAGGATTTATGATTGTTGCTGGCTTTGCATATAACGTCAAATTAAAAATAAAGAGAGGGAAGAAAAGTGTTAAGATGAACTCCACATACCAACAGAAACATATTTTACTCCCAATCTGCAAGCATGAAATACCATCTCTTAACCTCAAGTGCTCTCAATCAGGTGAACTGCATCAACATAAAGCAAGCAGCCACACATCACAATCCACTGTTAATTTCCTGGAAAAAGTGGAACGAGAAACGGGTATCACGGCTGTACCCTTCACTGATATACCTGCTAAAAATTCGATGCATTTTTCATGTGTACCCATGGATGTTTGCACTTTTGGACTTTTAAAAAGCGCGTAATCCAAACGTCTACCTACAACCCTTCATGGACATTGGAAAGCTGTCAAAGAGGAATGGGCAAAAATACCACTTCCATCTTCCAAAACCACAAAATATATTATTTTCACGCAAATTATGGTGTAGAAAGGCAGTTTATGATGTGTGCTCTGACTTATAAGAGTAGTCAAAGTTTCGATTGCGAACGTAGTTTTTGTCCAATAATAGTCAATGTGCGTAAAATTTATCAAAGCTATCTTTCTCAAACTTTCGATGAATGAATGTGAAAATCTCGGAACTTGTGATTTTTCTCTTCGTGTCGATATTTATACAAATTTCTGCATCTGGTCAATCGATATAACAGTATTTAAGCGCTGGCATGCGCTGGGAAAGTGGAACTTTGGATCGGTTCTTCCCCTTGGTGGTTTCTCGAGATATGTTAGTTGCCTCAACTATTACGCAGTGACCATCAGTCTCCGTAACCCTGATTTCTCTTCAGTCTTTAAAAGCGAGCTTATTGCAATTGAACATGGCCTTGAGGCTATTCTCAGCGAGCGGGACTTCGGAGACTTCTGGATTCTTTCAGACAGTCGCAGCTCCCTTCAACACTTTCACAGTTGGATTACAGTTGGAGATAAAACTAGTATTTCCATCCTTCTTAAACTTAAAATCATTTCAAAGCTCCATGATGTTCATTTTCAGTGGATTCCATCCCATGTTGACATTTATGGCAATGAGCAAGCTGATCGCTTGGCCAAGGAGGATTATTTTCAATCTATACCTTCCTCTTCAGCCCTTACCTACTCAGAGCATCAATCTGGAGTTATATCTGAAATTTCAAAGGAGTGGAAGGTCCCTCCCATCCACCACTGGTACGCGGGCAAAGAGCCGGGCTCTTCGTTCGCTATCAACTGTGACAGAGCCTCTCGAACGGCGATTTCAAGATTGGCAAGTGGACGCACAAAAAGTCTCTCGTTCTTTGAGGGCAGAAAGATCTTCAAAATCTGCACTAAATGTCAAGCTCATCAGGCCTTTGCTGAAAACATCCTGGACTGCTTAGGTCTTTCCAGAGACGACTTATATGCTTCCCCCCTTCTGGTTCTGGACTTTTTTAGGATTAACGGAATATTGGATCTTGTCTGACTTCGTTAGACACTTGGAGGATAAGCCACAACAACAACAACAACATTAAGCAGTGAAGAAGGAGTATCGGCCGTTGGTAAGATTAGATTTACCTTATTTTTTGTGCTAATTCAATAAAAGCGTTTGACGCTCCACGGAGTGCCGTTTCTAGACATCTTGAAGTTGGAGTTGGACTAGTTTGCATAGTGGATATTCAATCTTGCTGAAAGTATCTCGTTTTGACACCTCGTTCAAGTCGTAAGTGACATTTTGAAGTTATCTATTTACTGACATTGTTAATTTCAAGTTTACTTGTGTTTGAATAAAGTCGTTTGGGAATTGTTTTCTTTCGGCCTGAGGAAAATTAAGCAGAGCTTTTCTCAAGACCTTGCCATTTTAAGGTTTTAAATAAAAGTTATTTGATTTTATGCAACTTGTGTTCAGTTTCGATTAGCTAACATTGATCACCACCAACAACAGCGACACAGCTGTTACAAGTTTAAAATAAGGGTTACCAAATTGAGCATATAAAACACAAATATTTTATGTGAAATTAAATAGATCTGTAAGTACCATGAAAATTGTCTAAAAAAATCTGCGAACATCCTCTGTATATCTAGAAAAGAGGTTATGAAATTCGTATATTTTTCTAAATATAACTATTAACTGCTTCAGAACGGGGTACTAAGTAATTTTTTGGCTTTAAAGTTGTACATTTACATTTTTCTAAGAAGAACATTCGCAATTAAGCAGCTAAAAACTGTATGTTGCAAAAGATTACTTACTAAACCTCAACCTAGACAATAAAATTTAATATATATATATATATATATATATATATATATATATATATATATATGTATGTATTTATCAAATATAATAACATGTCTTTCATCACAAATTATTATGTTGAAATGTAAATTTCCTGAAAAATGGCTTAAATATGAAACGTGCTAATATCTTTAAAATATTCCACGCGAATTTCATGCCTCAATAAAGCATATAAAAATATCCTGAATACAAATGGAAAAATATTTTTTTCGTATTTCTTTTTAAGTGCAATTTTTTGATATGATTATAAAAACGATAAGAGAATAAAAATACTTCATCGTTAAAAGAATACTTGAAAAAGTACTTTATGGTTATGAAAAACTCCAAATAAAGAGTCGTTCTTTTTTGAGTTTTCCTTTTTATTATCAGCCTTTTTTTCCCCTTAGATTTTATTATATGTCAGAACAAAAAATATTCTTACTTACAAAGCGCCATAGAATAAAAACAAGAAACTATTTCTTTTTGTCCAGAGCCAAAAATTTTTCATATTTTATTCAGCTCAGCTGTTTAAAGAAGAATCTCTAGTTTCCGTATTTCTTACTTACAGTGCAAATCCAGTGTTGTCGAGGCATGAATAAATATGAGAAATGTATCACACATATTTTTTGCGGTATCTTTTTGTATTGAACAATAAATTTTAACTGTGTTTGCTGTCTATTTTTCATTCAGATTATTTGTTAAAGCTTTCCGGGATAAAAAATAGATTCATAAATTTGAGATTTTCCCTTTGGTTTGGATTTCAAGTTGTAATTTTTTTATTTAAAAAAATCAGACTTTTACTACAATTTGATAAAATATTAATTTTTTTTGCTTAGAGAGAAAAATATTCATTAAATTCTAATTCTCCTAAAAACTTATCCAGGGCGACTAAGTAGTAAGCAATAAAGTTGTCCTTTATCCAGAGTTGGTGGATAAGATAGTACATTTTAATTAATATAACTTAGTTATTTTAATTAATATAATTAATATAATTCAAAGTATTTCTCAATTTCAATGCAAATGCAGTGTTGTCGAAGCATGAATAAATATTATAAATGTATCACACAATATTTTTTTCGGCATACTTTTGTATTTAACAATAAATTTTAACTGTATTTGCTGTCTATTTTTCTTTCAGATTATTTGTTAAAGCTTTCCGGAATAAAAAATAGATTAATAAATTTGAATTTTTTGGTTTGGATTTCAAGTTGTAATATTTTACTTTAAAAAGTTCAGACTTTTCCTACAATTTGATAAAATATGGAATGTTTTTGCTTAGAAAAATATTCAGTAATTTTTAATTCTCCTAAAAACTTCTCCAGGGCGACTAAATAGTAAGCAATAAAGTTGCCTTTTATCCAGGGTGGTGGTGGATGATAAGATAGTATACATTTGAGTTAATATAATTTAGTTCTTTTGCTTAATATAATTAATTTAGTTATTTTAATTAGTATAATTAATATCATATAAAGTATTTCTTACTTAAAGTTCAATTCGAGTGTTGTAGAGACATGAATAAATATGAAAGATGTATCACTCATATTTTCTACAGTACCTTTTAGTATTGAACAATAAGTTGTAACTGTGTTTGCTGTCTCTTTTTCATTCGGATTATTTTTTAAAACTTTCCGGAATAAAAATAAACTAATAAATTTGAGTTAATCTTTGAATAAATCTTTGAATAAATCTTTGGTTTGGAATTCAGGTTATAATTTCTTTATTTTGAGAATTCAAACTTTTACTGCAGTTTGATAAGATATTGAATGTTCTTGCTTAGAGACAAAAAAAAAATTCATTAAATTCTAATTTTTTAAAATTTCAAAGGATTGTGTTTGAAGAAGATTATACGGTTACTATACAATTTATATAAAATAATTCTTTTTAATTAATATAGCTAAAATAATACAAAATAATTCTTACTTACAGTTTAAATCTAGTGTTATCGAAGCGTGAATAAATATGAGAAATATATCACACATTTTTTTTTCGGTATCTTTTGTATTGAACAATAAATTTTAACTATGTTTGCTGTCAGAAAAATGAATTAATATTTGAGATGTTTTTGTTGTCAGTTTTGATATCAAGTTGTATTTTATCTTTTAAATTATTTTTAGTACCCGCAGTTTGACAAAACATTTAATTTTCTTCACCGCGAGAAAAAAAAAAGTCATTGAGAGAAATTAAGAGAGAGAGAGAGAGAAGAGAGGAGAGAGAGAGAGAGAGAGAGAGAGAGAGAGAGAGAGAGAGAGAGAGAGAGAGAGAGAGAGAGAGAGAGAGAGAGAGAGAGAGAGAGAGAGAGACTTTTCTTTAAGTCAGTTTGAGATTAAATTTATGAATTTATGAAATTTGATAATGAATTTAATAATGAAAAGGAAAGCCAATGTAAACTTTGTTTTTCGTTTTACATGTTTTCTGAGATAAAAACTTCATTTTGAGTTTGTACTCAAAACTCTTACTTTTTTATCACTTGTTGTTAATCACAGACCTAAAAATTAAATGTTTGTTACAAAGGGGATCGAAAGGAAGGTCATGGGGGTCATGATTCCCCCCCACGCATACACACACTCCACTCAAACACAAATAGAGAAAATTTTCGTAAACCTATTTTTGTACGTAAATACGTATTCATATATAACTGTTTTATTAAGTGTATTTTCAAAATTTCCTTTACTCCGCTCAGTAATGTGGATCTTTCTGACACATTCGCTAAGTCATTTTTATAGGTAAAAATATAAAATTTGCAGACATTACTATTCAAGTAAGAAAGAATCGAACCATCTTCCATGTCAAAATTCTAGTTTCTATCCTTAACAATTTCATAGAAATCGTAATTTAGAACGCTTTTCCCTTATTTTTTCACTGTTAAATTTCGAATTGTTTAGAAATTGTTCGTAGAGAGCATTTACATCTTTTAAGTAACTACCATACCAAATTTCAAGTTTCTAGCCTCTTCACCATCACAAAAATCACAATTTTAGAACGTTTTTCGCTTCTGCATCCTCCTAGAGGTAGTGGCACCGACATAAAATATAGCCCATGTTGGAGCAAGGACTGTCACCATCAATTTGTCGCAATTACTTGTCAAATCGGTTCGGTAGTTCCAGAGATTACCCCCTA
This sequence comes from Maratus michaelseni, assembly GCA_963931845.1. NCBI lineage: Eukaryota > Metazoa > Arthropoda > Arachnida > Araneae > Salticidae > Maratus > Maratus michaelseni. The sequence goes on along the minus strand of OZ007594.1, from coordinate 323,183,505 downwards.
CAAACAAATAAACGTTGCAAATTTCATATATCTTGAGGTAAAATCGATTGCTTCCTGAGGTATTCCGTAACTGTTGTGTCACGAAAATCGGATCAAAACGCAAACTTTAACAATATTTTCTGAAAACTTTTATAGGGGAAATGCTACTCTATTTCTTCTATTACTTGATTTACTTGTTATCTTAATAAAAATGCTTGTGCTTAAATGCTTGCAATTCCTGCATTTGGATAAACATGATGTACATGATTTCTCGATAAACATGATTTCATGAATGTCTCAGAAAGATGTGATTGGTTTTAATACTTAGATATAAAACCTCACCCCAAAAGAGATGTAACACTGAAAAATCGAGGGCTGTATCCGATCCTGGTTAATTATAGCCTGTTAATTTTTTGAAAGGCGATGGTACATTTTTATACCACTTAATTTTAATGAAGTTTATTATTAAAATTAAAAAATTAAAAAATTAATCATAATATATCGTCAAATAATTATTATTAAAATTAAAAATTAAAATATGAATGATGATCATTTATTTGATAATTTTCTGGAACACCTTCTCTTGATTTGAAAAGTTGTACACCTGATAAAATGTATTGTGCAAAGTAAATGTAATGCGTACGCAAAGAAAGAAAAAAAAAACCGAATTTTTCGAAGATAATTTTACTTTTATATATTAGTAAAAAAAAAACAAAAAACAGCTGTAAAATTGCATTACTTTATTTACAAATATTTTTTTTTCGAAAGTTCTGATGTGAGTTCAACATTACAGAAACACAATTACTCGTCCCTAAAAGGGTTAAGAAAATTACGTTTAGTGATATTCTTCTATATTTGGCTAAAAATGTGGAGATGTCAAATTCAAATAAATCGAGTTTATAGAAAAAGAAAAAAAAAATTCTTGAACATCTTATCTTGATTCGAGAAGTTATACTTCTAAAGAAATGTAATGTATAAAAAAGAGAAAAAGAAAAAAAAACGAACGATGGCTATAACTTCAGTTTTAATTCGTGCAAGAAAAAAGGAGTTCCGTTTTAATGCGTTACAAAAATCTTCATAAATTGGTTTATTTTGTCATGTGGAGTCACCTATATATTAAAACTGAACACAGTTTTTTAAAGCTCAATAACAACGCTATAAATTTACTGTATTTTTAAGTTCCCAGAACTGGAGCAACATATTACTCTATTTTACAGCTTCCTGAAAATTTTTGATATGATAGAATACATCTTCACTTGCAGTATCTGGTTTATACTTAACAGAGTGAGCCCTTGATGAAGATTCTAAACAAGAAAAGTCCCATACATCATTAAATTCTTCTTCAGTTTGACAATCATCAATAATCTGAATGAAATGTTCGACAGTTTCTTCATTTCTAATACATTTCATTAATTCAGAGATTTCGCTTAATTCGGCATTTGAGACCAAAACAAATGTTTCATTTCTTTTAATTATAATATTAAAGCTTGAGTTTCTGATACTCACCCTTACACTTTACGCTTTTATATTATTTATACACAGAAGAAAATAAAACCCAATTTGGGTCGAAAGATTCTTAGGTATGTGCCCAAATTGGGCCATGCCTGTTTTGGTTACCACTGTGTTTCCATTTTGGGCACTGTTAAATACCTATTTTCAATTTTTTTTAATGGGTATTTAACAGTGCCCAAAATGGATACACAGTGGTAACCAAAACAGGCATGACCCAATTTGGGCACATACATAAGAATCTTTCAACCCAATTTGGGCACATACATAAGAATCTTTCAACCCAAATTGGGTTTTATTTTTATCTATGTACAACTGGGGAATACAAGATTACAGCATGGAGGACATTAAATATTTTTGGAAAGTGTTCAGGTGGTTTTCGATAATCTAATTAGGAAATAATATGGCTTAATAAACGCTTTCTGGACCAAGCTTTAGAGTTGTGTATCACATTTCATGAAACAGTTTACATGCGGAAGTGGTGTTAGGAGAGGAAAACAATTTTAATATTTTCAAATTTTAATATCTGGTGCAGGAAAAGTTTCAAAAGTAAATTTCAAAAGTAAAGGAAATTTTCTTTGTTGATTTTTCATCCTATTATTAAAAAGGGTTATCCATTCAATCCTTAAAGGATGTGTAATCTAAGAATTCTAATTCTTTCTCCACATAACACCAATATTCTTAATTTGAAAGTTCTAGAAATAGCTATGTTTGAGATATTTTTCAGTTATAAGCAGTATTTCAAACTCCCTTAACACACTACAACATAACAAAACCACGAGTCTCTTGATATTTTACCGCCGATACATTCACCTTCTTATTTTCGAACACGAAGTCTTATTCATAAAAAATCTTATGAACACTTCCGTTTCATCCACATTATAAATGTTTCTTTTCCCATATACTCAACAAATTGATTTTAATTTTTCATTATAATATTCTGCTGCTTTACGAGTTTATGAATTTCCTGGCCTTTTTCTTTTTAGCTCTACAACTTCAAGTAAAAGGGAATTTAAATTAGAGTTATTAAAAACTCCTTTCTTTATTTCAGAAAACTTTCTCATGTTAGGGCTTGAGAGGCAACATATTTCATTCTTTATTTACATTACATCAACCTCAGCTAGCAGTGGGAACTATAGCATCTTGTTATATCAGCTGCTTCTACTCTTGCTTGTATAATATGCATTAATGCATAATCCACTTATTTAATGTTTGAATTTTGAGAACGTAGGCTGTTTTCTAAGAAAAATGAAAATCTGTCCCTTTTCCTTTCCTCGGAAATTATTTAAGACTAGTATGTAACCCCCGTCAAAAATGACGGATTGTTGATCTGCGTTCCATTTTCATGAGACTTCATAGAAAAGTACATTCTAAAGCCGGTAGATGGCGCCAAAACAATCTAGGTGTCAACGATTTTAATCAGATAATTTAAATTGGTGATTAAATCATGATTTAAATCAACTGATTTTCTTTAAATCATTGAATTAAATCAACTGATATTTTTTTTTAAATCCTAAATTTACTAAACGTTTAAAATGACATAAAAAAAATAATAAAATCGAAGATTAACATAATTTGGAAAGTTTCTATGGATATTTTACGTCAGGAATAAACAAAAAAAGCTTTGAATAATTGTTTCAAAACGTAATTCCTTATGCTTGTAAAAAATTAAGTACAATAAGTTTGTAAAAAGCTAGTATATAACGCCCGTCAAAAATGACGGATTGTTGATCTGCGTTCCATTTTCATAAGACTTCATACGAACAGCATGAAAGGATTGTGCTGTAGAAAAGTACATTTTAAATATTGTAGATATTGTTCGTTTGTTTCTATCTAGGATTCCGATGTTTAATCTGGATTTTTAATTAAGAACTTAAAACATTAACACATGGGCTGATAAGTTCCCGGTCTGGCACACAGATGGCGTTGCAATCGCCGAACCGATGTTTTTTTAGTAAATACTAACCTTTAAAAGGTAGTAGAAAAAATGCCATGACGATTCGCCGTGTGGATAAAACGTTGGAGTGGTTTTAGTTGAACGACTTTGTTGATAAACAAAAAAATGGATAACAAGAATTTCAAGAATTGTTATTTGATGGGGAAAAAATACCGTTCAAACAAAAGCTTGGCTAGATAAGCGTTATCCGGACACTGCACCAGGTAAATCAACCATTATTGACTGGTTTACTGAATTTAAACGTGGTCGTACGGACACCAGTGATGCACCACGCAAAAGAGGTGGTTACTCCGGAAAACATAAAAAAAGTCCACAAAATTGTTTTGGGGAACAGTAAAGTGAGGTTGCAGCAGATAGCTGAGACTCTGAAGATATCCAAAGAACGTGTAGGTTTTATTTTGAATGAACATTTGTATATGAAAAAGCTGTTGTCAAAGTGGCTGCCGCGCGTGTTGACATTTGACCAAAAACAACAACGAGTTCTGAGCACTGTTTGGAGATTTTTCGTTATAAAATTATGTTATTTATTATAAAATTATTATTAATTATCATTTATTAAATTATTATTATAAAATTATTATTATTAAATTATTTTTAAAATTATTATTATTAAATTATTATTATAAAATTATTATTTTTAAATTATTATTATTATTAAATTATTATTATTTATTATTAAAGTTATGTTATTTATTAAAGTTATAAAGTTATAAAGTCATAAAGTTACAAAGCTTTGTTAAAAAGTTGTGTTTTCTTTATTAGACCGGGAACTTATCAGCCCATGTGTTACAATAGGATATGATATACATGAATTATAGGAAAAATATGCTGAACAGACATGATTTCAAGTAGAAGATATTATCATTTAGCTCTGATATGTTAGCATAGGTTTTTCATTAAGCCTAACATGGCGTTTAACTACGGTCGATTCGCAGACCAGAGTGATTTCGTCCGGAATGGTTACAGACACTTTCACGCCTTCGAATTTTACTATAAGTAGATTAGACGAAAACCTCTTCAAGTTAAAGAAAATAAAATTTTACAGCTCCCTTGTCACATACATAACACACTTGCAGGAATAAACTAGTCGGATGTGCCAATCCCAAAACTTTCTTCTATCTCAATCATGTTAATACTTCTAATTTCGTCCTCACATCGCCAATAAAATCAATATTTTTCGTCATTCTGTTGTACGTCAGTTGCTTGCGAATCATCGGGTTACCGGGATGCAATCAACTGATGTATACTAAACTACGAAAAGTTCTTTTGGCCTGTACCGATCGGAACAGATAGCCTCCCTATTCCTTGGTTTTACGAATTTAGCTAATTTTACTGGAAAACACGAAGCTAAAATGCGTGGAACCCAATTAAAGAAGATTCATTCCCAGTTCTCGTCAACATTGAATTTGAATGAGAATATCGCCAAATTAGTCTTCTACAGCCAAGTTGGCTTCATTTGTGGCAACATATTTTTGTCGCCAAATTTGGCGATACTTCGTCAATTGCCGCCAAGCTTGGCGAGAATTTGACGTTGGCGAATATAAATATATAGTGTTAAGCACTTAAGAATAGAAACAATGGTTACAACAATGAAAGAAAATTTGCTGAAACCCTGTTAACTAAAACTCATAAATTAAACCCGTTTATGGATGAATTCTGCTGTCTTGTTTGAAAATGTCAACCACCCTAAAATTTCAAACCGCTATATCTCCGCCATTTTTTTATATAGAGACAAAACAAAAACTGCTTCGGATTCTCCGGATCAAGGCCGAACATTTAACGGAAAAAACTTTTAGGATTTCTAATTTTTTATACATCTTTTTGAATTTGAAATCTTTAAATGGCTATCACAGCGCCCCCTTCCGGCTGAATATCCCCACATTCTAGTAGGACCTGCTGGCTACAGCCAAAAACATGTTAAAAATTTTTGGTTTAATTATCTGCATAACATCATACTCTTTTCGATGATACAATAGTGAAAATGGAACAAAAATATCGATCACAGCGCCCCCTTTCGTCGAAATATCCCCAAATTCTGATAGAATCTGCTTTCCATAGCCAAAAACATAGAAAAAATTAGGTTTAGTTTGAAGCATAACTTCATACACTTTTCGATGGTACAATAGTGAAAATGGAACAAAAATATCGATCACAGCGCCCCCTTCGTCGAAATATCCCCAAATTCTGATAGAATCTGCTTGTCATAGCAAAAAACATAGAAAAAAAATTAGGTTCAATTTGAAGCATAACTTCATACACTTTTAGATGGTACAATGGTGAAAATGGAACAAAAATATCGATCACAGCGCCCCCTTTCGTCGAAATATCCCCAAATTCTGATAGAATCTGCTTACCATAGCCAAAAACATAGAAAAAAAATTTGGTTCAATTTGAAGCATAACCTCATACACGTTTAGATGGTACAATAGTGAAAATGGAACAAAAATATCGATCACAGCGCCCCCTTTCGTCGAAATATCCCCAAATTCTAATAGAACCTGCTTGCCATAGCCAAAAACATAGAAAAAAAAATTAGGTTCAATTTGAAGCATAACTTCATACACTTTTCGATGATACAATGAAGACACACAGACACACAGACGGACAGACGGACGGACGGTCGGACAGACAGACATTTTGTAAAAACGTGTTTTTCGGAATCTCTGACCCCTAAAACGTGTAAATCGGTCGAAAACCGGAAGTCGAAAAAAATTTCGATTACGATACTTTCTTCTATTATAGATAGAAGAAAGTAAAAATAGTCAGAATATTATCTGTCCATGAAGGTCAATCCAATTGTAAATGAGGTTATTAGACGGATATTTAAAACAAGAAAGAAAACTCCGGTTTGTGAAAGTGTATTATAAATTAAGATACACTTTCCAACGTTAGAAGAATACTGTTACAAAATCTTAAACTTTTACCACAGTGAAAGAAATTTGTATAGAAATTTGCAATTTTTTTCGGAAATTTTCAATAATCAAGACGCACTAATCCTAATTTGTATCTCAAAATATCTGTATGACAAATGTGTTACACACTGCATTCCAAGTAGATAAGAGAACTCACACTGTATTCTTAGTAATATATATATATATATATATATATTTAATTTTTTTAAATTTTAATTTTCGAGGAAAACATTATTTTTTGATATTTTACGGTAAAAATTACTATCCATTATTCGGAGCGTCGGCTATTAAAAGGTAAAATTATACAAATATATGGATTTGGAAGTGGGGACTGAAAAAGTGTCCACTATTCGAGAATGTCCGTTATGGAGATTTTTCTGTATATACCAGGGCTATCAAAGATAAATTTTAATCTGGAGATTTTGATAACTTTCTTAATACTTTTAATTAAGTATGTTCATTTGCTCTTCTTTGTGTTGTCCTGTGGTTTTAAATAATAAAAGCTGAAAAACAATTTACTGACCAACAAGATTAAAATGTGCAATTAGGCATACTTTTCTAAAGTGTTTCAAAGACTTAACATTGGACGATTTAATTACATCAGTAAAATTCGATAGCCACTGCTTTGAAACAATAGATGCCATTTGCAGTTTTATCGAAAACGTTACTCAACATTAACCAAGGATATAAATACAACTTAAGCTGCCATCCTTGCGCACAAAAGAATCACAAAAGAGAAAACTCTTGGTTTTCTTCCAATTACTTCTCATTTACAATTACAACAGATATGCGGGTCTCATATCTTTACTGAAACAAAAGGAAAACCGAGAAAACAACTTAATTTTAGCGACAGCAACTTACACATGGAAAACAATTGTTTCGAGACATTTTCACAGAACAAATACTACTTTTAGACCGTGTGTGAAGGAGGGTGCTACCGCTATTCGATATAATTAAGGCTAGAAACAAAAGGCGGCGCTTTCCGATCAATCTCTCGCCGTTCGAAGAAAGAGGGCGGAACAAGGGGGCCCCCGAACGAATTTCAACGTGTGTTTCGGTCTCTTCTTTCCCAGAGAGACGACAATGTGTGGAACAGGGAACCCCCTTGATTGAAAAATCAATAGAAGAACAAAGTTCCTGCAAGTATTTGCTTGGCACGGTGTTTGATCGGTTACAGATTATGACCAAGAGAAACGGATATCGATGTAGCAGAAAAAACAGACTGATGAAAAAAAAATAATAATAATATAATTTAGTGTAAACATATCCTTTTTGGGATACTAACACATTTTTTCGTCTACATTTTCCTTTTATTGAGTAAAACCTGCTAAGACGGAATTGCAAGGAACTGGAAAAGCTTTTAATTTCTGATAGGTTTTCGCCTTACAGAGATACATTTTCTGTTTAAATTGCAGTGTATTCCTTTTTTTCCCGGGACTGTGAAGTTGTTCCATTTAAAGCAAGATCTCGGTATAGTTCCGTTTTAATAGATTTTACTCACTAAAACTTAAAAAAAATTCTAACAGTTATCATTTCAAACTCTTTTACAAAGAACGTAATTTTATAATCTGGGGAAAGAAATGATATGGAGTTCCGGGAAGGATTTTCCTCTTATCAGTAATTACTACAACTTAAAATCGAAATCTACTGAGAGGGTCCACATCCAAATTCATCGTTGATTTCCAATATTCAAAAAGTCAAAAGTAGTTAAAATTATTCTAATCCTTAATATTATCAGAATCCAGGTAGTACTTTGAGCTACTATTGTTCAATTATGGGATGATAGTCAAATAAATAAACTTTGTAGTAAGGAAATTGTAAACACCGTTAATCATTTTAACTACATGTTCAAATATTTGTCTTTGAAATATCCAGTTATCTAGCTTAAATATTGTTGGTAATATGATTATTTGTATGCCCTAATATTTATAAGTTTTAACAAAATATAAATAGATATTTTGACAGAAACAATTTTAATACATTATTATCCGCATGTTTTTATTAAATACAAAACCGAATCTCAAAAGGGTCAAATAATAATTTTTTAACTGCAAATGTTTGAAAATTCTATGCAAAAAGAGTGTTTGTACACTTTGGATACTCATTATATATACTATTAATGTATAATGTTAACGATTCAATCGATGTTTTAAATAATGATTGTAAATAAGTGTTGATGTCACATATATTTTTTTTCAAATATGAAACAAAACATAATCTAATTATTTACGAAGTAATTGAACCTAAAACTAAAGAACTACCGTTGGGAAGCAGAAATCGAGAAATCTCATCACTGAGGTTTATAAAAATGAAAACCCTACTGCGAATTTAAAAAAAAATCATATTTGCAACTTTCGAACATAATAAAAAACTATGAAAAAACCGTATGCGTTGAAACTAAGCCACCATTAAATAGTTTGAATAAGTTAACATAAAAGGCACAAAGAGATGTTTGTAAAACAAATATAACTAGTCGGATGTGCCAATCTACAAATTTACTTCTATCTCCTGCATGTTAATACTTCAAAATTCGCTATCACAGCGCCAGTAAAATCAATATTTTTCGTTATTCTGTTGGACGTCAGATGCTTGCGAAGCACCGGGTTACGATTTAGAACAGAAATACGACAGATCGAGAAAATCGCACAAAAATCACTATCACTTCCGCTGGAATAGCATCAAATTCAATTGAGACCAACAGGCAATAATCAAAAACTTATAAATGAAATTTGGTTCAATTCTATGCATACTTTCATACCATTTTCGATGGTACAATAATAAAAATGTCACAAAAATTGCTATTGCAGTGCTCCCTTTTGTCGAAATATTTCCAAATTCAAGAAGAACCTACTAGCAACAGTCACAAACCTAAAATAAAAATTGTTCAATTTTATACATAACTTCATTTTTATGATAAAATGAGGGAGACACATGGACAAACGAACATACACACAGACAGACATTTTGTAAAAACATGTTTTTCGGAATCTTTGATCCTTAAAACGTGTAAATCCGTTGAAAACTGAAAGTCGAAAAAAATTTCGATTACAATACTTTCTTCTATTTTAGATAGAAGAAAGTAAAAAACTCAATGTGCTCAATTCAAAAACTTAAAGGAGATCATCCAACATTTTCTAGTATCACGACGACATCTCATTCTCAAGTAATTAAAAAGTGTTTTTGATGATGCAGGCATAAAAGAAATAAATTGAAGAGAAAATACAGTCAATAGTGAAGAAATAAGGTTTAGAGAATTATACCTACAGAAAACATTCTATTTCTAGCCGAAAATGATCTTAAGCATAATTATGTCATTACAAAGACATGGCTCCTTTTCAATTTTCCTAGAAGACTTCCGATTGTACACAATCTACAGAGCTGAACTCGGAAAACAACCATGAATTCTATTGAATACTGAAATTAAAAAAGAAATAACTCGTAAAAAGTAATTAAAAGAATAACTCATGAAAGCATGAGAGACGAAACACACAGAATCACAAAGAAAAATAATGGAATCTGGCTACAATACCTTGAAACAGATATTAAATTCAACGGATATCAAACGAAATATTAACTTGCTTAGTTACAATTAAACTTTTGTGTAAATAACTGCATAATAAACTAGTCGTTGGAGGCCACCGTAATACTTACCCATCATGGATATGCATAATGTAAAATATTAAAATAAAAAATGTGTAAACTACTTATAAAATGCATTGCAATTCGAATAAAATCGTGGTTTGATGACATCATAAACTTTAAAGGCTCGATTACTGAATTGCTTAAAAGAAACATCCTTATAACTCAAAAAAAAAATCCTATTAACTAGCAGTTTATTGCATCTGATTAAGCGTCTCATTTCCAATTAAAATATATTTTTGAATTGAAATTTGGATGAAATACAGGGTCATGAAAAATCGCAGAGAGTGGAAAATAGGATTACAAATATCTCGGCAATTAATTATCCGATCGACTTCATTCTTTATGCAAAATTTTTTTATTGTCTTTTATATTCACTCCTTAAAATAAACAATTTCGAAAATTTTTATATACCTTTTATCACAACGAATATTTCGAGAGTCCGAAAAGAATAGTTCCGGTTAATCGAGGTTACTGAAATTCAAAAGGCTTCTTCCCATTATTACATACTAAGTGCATACCAAATTTCAAGTCTCTATCTCAATTTTTTTAGGGAGATAGAGCATTTACAGACACACAGACGCACGGACGGACGACAAATTTTTTTTTCTAAAAATATGTTTTTCGGAATTTCCAGTGTCTGAAACGTGTAAATTCGTCAATTTTTTTTTTCGATTTTCAAAACGATTACAAGACTTACCCTATACTACGTATGATGGGTAAGTAAAAAACATACAAATACTCTTTTTGTACATATTTTTTAATCTTCTAATTTAAAAGTGTTAAAAATCAAGTTTTTTTTCTGGCATTAATGTAATAACAGGACATTAAAATGATAGGTTCTGTCGTGTTATAGCGGCCCCCACAAATAACGATTATGCCAAGGTTGCAGCTATGATTTTTCAAAGATTATTGCAAAGCTTATATATGCAACTTATATACGCATATATATATTCCAAACACTCACATATGTGCCATATATATGTCATTATATACATAATACTTATGTCTTATATGTCATATATACATCAAATACGTCTTATACATAAGTCATACATATACATCATGTATGCGTCATATATGACTATAACTTGGCCAAATACGTCACAAAATGTTATATTACTCATATATCATTATAATGTCATATATGCTTTTTAATTTGGCGATAAATCTTCATCGCTTGGCGATGCATTCTTGGGGGCCGCTATAACACGAAAGTACCAAATGATATATTACAATTATTTAAATTTAACTCTACTTTATTTTCATAAAAATGAAAACAACTGAGGTGTACAAATAATAATTTAGACGACTGTATTTCGTTTTTAGACAATTTTTGTAAATATACTACTTTTAAGTAAAATGTTTCTTTTCTCTATGATGTTAATTTTTCAATAACTTCAAATTTCCTGCAACTATTTGCTTGCCTTAGTGCTTTGTTCATTACAGATTATGGCCAAGAGAAACGGAATAGCAATGTAGTAGAAAAACAGACTAATGAAAAAGAAGAAAATGTTTAATATAATTTAATATAAACAGACGCTTTTTAGGAGAATGAAACATTTTACGTCTTCTGTATATACTTTTTCTTTTTTATGTCAATTTCCAACCGTGACTAACTTAGATATGTTTCTCCCGGTGATGGTTTTCATACACCCGGAGGGATACATTGAGGAATTCTAGGAGAGTCCTTTCCCTGATTAATCAGGATTTCAACAGAAAATTTAAACTTTTACGGGAGAGATATAGTCCATTCCACGAATCCCTTACCAAGGTTCCATCCAAGGTTTATCTAAGTTGGATTCGTTACAGACTATGACCAAGAGAAACGATATATCGATGTATCAAAATGCCAGGCTCATGAAAAGAAAAAAAGAATGAAAAAAATCTACATAATTTAGTGTAAAACAAGCACTTTTTAGAATAAAAAACCTTATTTTCTGTATAAGTTTCCAATAAACATAAATTAAAACCTCCTCCCCGAAAAGGATTTTTGGTACTTCTCTATTATCCCGTCGACAACTTTTTATAACAAAAAACTATCGCCAAACTGTAAGATTAAACGCCGCAGTCCCATTTACTCGATGTTAGAAGCATTATACGTGTTTGTTATGTCATCAAGTGGTTTTTAACTCGACATTTGCGTGTATTTTTCATAATGTTTTACTGATTTATTAGTTATTTCATTAATTAAAATAACAATTGTGTCCTTAAATTCTTATATTTTATTTATTTATTTATTTTGATATTCCAATGGCAACGTTCTCCCGTTTATTTAACGTTACAGTTTGGCGATAGTTTTTTGTTATGAAAAGTGGTCGACGGGATAATAGAGAAAAGTACCGGATTTTTTATACTCCAGGATGATGGAGGCAATGTTGATTTTCTGGCGGGAATTTCCCTTATGGTCCATTTATACAGCAGGAAATTTGATAGGGAGGGTATCCACTCCCTGTATTCATAGCTGGTTGTTTTCGAACTTTATTAAGTTTTGTCCGTTACAGATTATGACCAAGAGTAAGATAATAAAACATACTTTTGTATATCTTTTAGCGTGTTGAAGTCAGCATCACCCCTCCTTCATGTAGGGGTATTTTAATATCCTTAGTGGGAGAAACATTGTCAAAACTCCTGAGAGAATTTCCCCTTCGAAATCTTTCACGAAGACGGAGTTAACCCCTTGAATTCATTACTGATTTCCAAAGTTTATCTAAGTTTGGTCCGTTACAGATTATGACCAAGATAAGCAGGATAGCGATGTAGCATGAAAAACAGACAGGTACTTCTCTATTATTCCGTCGACCACTTTTCATAACAAAACACTATCGCCAAACTGTAACGCCAAATAAACGAGAAAATGTTGCCAGTGGAATATCAAAATAAATAAATAATTAAAATATAAGAATTTAAGGACAAAATTGTTATTTTAATTAATGAAATAGCTAATAAATCAGTAAAACATAATGAAAAATACACGCAAATGTCGAATTAAAAACCACTTGATGACATAACAAACATGAATAATGCTTCTGACATCAAGTAAATGGGATTGCATTTTTGACGTTTAATCTTATAGTTTGGCGATAGTTTTTTGTTATGAAAAGTGGTCGACGGAATAATAGAGAAGTACCAACAGACATATATAAAAAAAATAATAATTTGCAGCATACAAACACTTTTTAAGATAATAAAACATTGTGTATCTTATTCTTTTATTTTAATAAAAATTTACAATAGTGTTGATTTAAAACCTTTTTTTTGGGGGGGGGGGGGATTCTTATGTTTATGGAGGGGAGGGGATATTCTCGCAGGATGGGTCGCTTTCGAATCACATATTAATCAAAAATATTTATAAATATTATAATCCTTAGACTTAAACGAATCTTTGAAGTCTATTTAGCTACTGTTATACTTAATTAATTATGCCATCATACCCATATAAAGTTTTTAAATAAACTTGTTTGTAGTAAGCAAATTATAACTATTATTAATCACTTTAACTACATATCAAAAGATTTATTTTTAAAATATACGCTAACCTGACATAAATATTTAATTTTCCCCAAATTTAGTAAAAGAGTTTCGTTACGCAAATAAGGAGTTTTTTTTTTTCTGGCTAAGATGTCAATTTTCAAATTTTCTCGCTAAAGGGTTGGTGCTTCAATTAATCTCAAGAATGTCACGTTTAAAAGACTAATAAAATATTTTTAACTGATGAATGTTATAGTAAAGTTTAGTGTATTCCTAGACGATAAATATCAATCTATTGAGAGTTGTTGGAGTAAACTTAAGAGAATGGTGTTCTTTCTAAAAGATAGGGAGCAGAGATGTGTAAAATAAAACAAGGAAGAAATTGGGACAGATTCAGCAATACGTTAATAAATTTAATACGTTAATAAATGTTTTAATGTTGCCTATAAATAGGTTGAAGTAGTGGGTTGTCAGCTTTTTTACTGAGGCAGGTGCATTTGGGGTAAATTTGCACTTAAAATTATACCAACTGCAAGACTTATTTGAAATTTTACCATCTTAACCATACGCTAGCTTTCACTAGTAAAAATGCCCTCATTTTCAAAATAAAAGGTGTACTTTCATTCATAAAACTGAAGCATTTTCCTAAAATTATGACGTAATTGACAATGAATTTTCATTCTGATGGCGCTGAGATTAAATCATATAAATTAAAATAAGTAAATTGTTTTAAATTTAGATATTTCACCATTTTACATCAACGAAATACAACGGCACTAATAATTTATTAAATATTCTCAAGGGAACTCAAGGGAAAATTTCTTCTTTTTTTTATGAAAAAAAGGTTGCATTAAATTAGTTACATTCTGATTATATCATTGTTGTATCGACATAAGATGAGCATGAGTGCTAAAAATATTTAATTGAAAATATTTAATTGGTCTAAATAATGTAACTCTTAAATCATATTTAATACTTGGAAATTTTTCCACATAAAATTTCGTCCGCCTTCCATTCATAATTTTTCAAATGCTTAAAAGGCGTATAGCCAACATAGTGAAAAAGTACCCAAGCCGGGACTCGAACCCGGGTCATCAGTATAGCGCACTGACGTTCTACCAACTGAACCACTTGGGAACGATAATGGCGAATTAAGCAAATAAAATTTAAAAAAAAAATGTAATTCTTACGGCTTTTCTCCTGTGATAAAATGGTTCCGATTTGTTCGAAAATGTATACAGCTCATGCGGCAGTGGCCCATATTTTTTAATAAAGATCTTAAAGGAAATCATCGTTTGGCCGCTATCATATTCACTCACATACACATATGCTTCATAATTACAATATTTTTCTTACACTGTATGTGTCTCCCGAAAGTAAAAAGAAATCACCAATTGTATCGATGCATGTTTATATGTAACGAATCTTGATTCCATCCCAATTCGTGTAGGCATTGGCAAAATAACAGTAAAACACACTGACTAGTATGGTTGCTAATGTAAAATCTATGATATTAACAATTAAATAACTGTACTGTATAAGATTGTTCGACTAGCTTTCTTTCGCTATCTACTTCATAACACAATGTGAATCTCATTTTTGGGATAACATGAATTAATGGCGTTTTAATGACGAATTAATGACGTTGTGAAAAGTTCTAAACGTCATTAGCTCCATGTGACATGTTTTGATGTCCACTTAAGTCATTTTTATAGGAAATAAAAAAATATAGAACTGTTCTATCAAATAGTAAATGATGTGCAATCTTCTCCTCGCTAAAGAGTAAAATACAATAGAACTACAGTAATACAACCTGAGGTTACAAAATGATGTAAGCAGCCGGGGAAGCATATAAATAAATTCAGTGTTAAAATAATAATAATAATAAAAGATGTATTTTTACCAAATAGGATTGCCACATGTAGAAGGCCTGGAATTACTTATCTCAACTAAACTGGCTCACATATTCCATACAGCATTATGACTTCTTCGAAAAAAAGTTTTAACATTTTCATTTTCATCCCTCCAACTGTTTCTTTTTACTTTAAAAAAATTAACAAACGATTTTTCCTAGCGTCTTTTTTGCTATTTAATATGCTAGATTTTGAAAAAATGAAATATTTTTTCCTATTCAGTTAGATTTTATACGTACAACATGGATAAGATACATCGGCTAACTATTAATGATTGTTAAACAACGCAAGTGACAAACCGATATTGATTACATTAGTTTATCTAATATTGTGCCAATATTGCATTCATCGGAAATACTTTAAATGAAATATTAATACTGGTTTAATTGTGGCTTTACATTGGAAATATATGCAATAAAGTACAATTATTAAAGAAATATTTGCACTACATTCGATACATTTGCAATGAGACGAGTATATATTCCACATTTGTTATCTTTTCATTGGAATAATTATTTGCAATAAAGTGTCACTGTTAAAGGAATAGTTGCATTACATTGGAAATATTTGCAATGAAATTCCAATATTGTATTTACATTAAAAATGTTAGAAATGTAATTATGAAATATTTCTTGTCAATATAGGCGTAGTATGAGCAAAGTGTAAACATCAATACAATACTGTTGTAATATTTCATGCTAATATCCCCCAAAATATAAACTATACAACAAATATGGATTCCATACTGTTTTGTTATTAGGGAAAAATTCTAAGATTTAGAAGTATGCTTTTATTGATGCATGCTTTCTTTCTTCTTTTCTGCAAATATTTCTCGACTTATTTAGCAGCTGGTTTTGAATGTATGTAGTAGGGAAACACTTCTTTGTTAAATTTTGAAGAACAATTAAATTTTTTTAAATAATTTAGTCAATTTATAGAGCATTCATATTCTTCTTTTTTTTCTGTAGAAAAAAAAAAGTATCATCTTTTATTACAAAAAATTTAGTAGTTTGCTTAAATTGTTTTATAATATTGGATCGAAAGAAAAAGTATAAATAATGCAAGAAATAAGTACTAAATTAAGTAAATATACTGGTGATAATGTGGATTCCAAACCTTTCTTCCAAGATAAATAGTACATGAGAAAAGCACCGTCTTAATGAATTCGGAGGCTCTGGATCGGAATGGGTTTTGAGGTCGTCTTATAAATTAACTCCATTATTTTACTAAAGATGTGAAAGGGACGTTGGTTACTGACTTATGAAGGTCTTCTTCGATCGTTTCCTTTGAATGCAAATGTCCAGTTTAAGTGTCTGACTCTGTGTGCGTGAATGACTCATTCTTTTCTGTTGAATCTCTAAGTTTCTGATATTATGAATGACAGAGATATAATGCAGTGTATACGATGCTATACTTCTTATACCTTCTGCGTAACTCCGTATACCTTCTGTATAACGTCGTATCCCCTCCGCAGCTATGGTGTATAGCGATGTATGATGTATCTGCCTATAACGCATAACCTCGCACCCAGAAAAATGAATTGATTAATACTACAAAACATGTTTTGTTGAGTACATTTTGGTTGTTTTAGCAAAATTCAAGTAAAATTGAACCATTTTACTCCAATTAACAAAGCATTTTTTGCTGACGATACAAAATTTTTTTTTGGAATTTCAAAAAAAAATTTTTTTTGTTGATTCAAACAAAATTTCCATTGACCTATATTTAAACTTTGTTTAAATATAGGTCAATGGAAATTCTGTTTGAATCAACATTTTTTTTTTTTTTTTTTTTTTTTTTTTTTTTTTTTTTTGCAATTCCAAAAAAAAATTTTGTATCGTCAGCAAAAAATGTTTTGTTAATTGGAGTAAAATGGTTTAATTTTACTTGAATTTTGCTAAAACAACCAAAATGTACTCAACAAAGCATGTTTTGTAGTATTAATCAATTCATTTTTCTGAGTGCTCTGTTTTTATTTTCCACTGCACCATTGATGAGTGAGCCGGCAGAATTAGGGTTTTCTTGGTAATTTCTATAGTATGATATTGCGATTTAGCACGTGGTTCATTTAATACTATAAAATGCGAGGCTTCAGCTGAGACAATTATGTGAATGCAGCAAGCCTCAGTCTAGATTCTAGTCAAACTTAGCTGTGTCTCTGAAATCGTAAGATTAAATCGCTAGTACATAAGAATAATGTCTGTTTAGGATCACGGTCCCTACTTATTGAAAGAGATTTAGAAGTAAAGTTTGTCTTGTTTTCTAGACTTTAGCGAAAGAATTTGAGTTTGTATTCGAGGCATATTGAAGTTAAGAGAGACATTCAAGAGATACAGTTAAGAGAGAGTTTAAGACTAGTTTCTCTCTCTCTCTCTATTTTTTTCTTTTTTTAAGCATCGACTTTTTGAAAATTTAACATTTAAAATAATCATTGAATTTTGAATTAAATTGAATAAATTGATTTTCCCTTGTCACTTTCATCGTTTATTCGTTAATATTATAGATAATTTTAAACTGGGTCCTTTTTATTTTTTACTTACAAACATATAGATGAATATGATCGAAGTAAACGCCACAAAATATAAAAGTACCGTTCATTTTTCCAGAAAATAATATTTTTTTAAAGTTCATAAGATTACTTCAAAGGTAGTGGAAATACTAAAAGAATTGCGATTTGTTCCTTGGTGTTTATAAAAGTTATTTGAATTCAATTGTAACAAATAAAGAAAAAGTATTGACAAATATCCCCGAAAGTGAAATTGACAATAGTGAACAATTATTTGGGTAAGATGTAAATATAGTGGTGAAAAATATTGGTATTTTTTAAGGAAAAAATTGTTTTAGGATTATCGTTATAATAGCTAAAAGTTCAAATTCGATGATTCAGCGGCTGAAAATGAAAACTATATTGATTTTGCATTACGTAATCAGTTTGTGAAATGCAAAAGGAGTAAGCCGTTTATTTCCTTCTTGATTTTTTTTTCTTTTTTAGTATCTAAAATATAATACATGTTTAATGCAACTACAAATTAGTGATTCTTGTTTTAATTTTTTATTACTAATAATTATAGTAATAATCAGTTCTTTACAAATTTGATAAAATGCGGTAGCCAACAAAACATTCTAGTCGCCTGTGAAAAATATTTACCCCACCCCTCTTACTCGTCATTGATTTTCAAAAAGGACAAAAGTTTTTTTAAAAATTAATGGAGAAAAAATAATAACAAGCATAGTTTAGAATTATTAGTTATATAGTTTAGAAAAGTAATATAAACTAAGTTTCCTAACTTACCAAAATTATGTATATCTGATAAAAAAAGAAACATCCCTCTTCCCCCACATTCTAGCAATCCCCATATGCTAGCTGCCTAGATTGGAAAAGAATGGGGTTTTTTTTTGTGCATGAGATGGAAAATGTCTTTAAACTTGGTCCTTCCATTAAAAGTACGAAAGAAGAAGATCACTGCTTGCCGTGCACGAGTAGGGGTAGGGGAGAGAAAAAATGCCGTTTGTGCTCATTTCTTATAGTCAATTTTTGTACAAAAAAAGAAAGGAAAGCTCCCGATTAAATAACTTGATCGCTCGATTAAAAAAAAAAAACCTTGGTCGCCATTGGCGTTCACATTTTTCAAGCCCTGGTTATAATAATAATAAGAACGAAAAACCAAGCGTCAAGCATAGATTATGAAACACTTTCCAACACTGCCAGAAAACTGTAACGAAACTTCATCATTAAATAAGGCGAAATAAGATATGCAAGTAAACAGTTTAGAAAATATATAACACATTAAAAAATACAGTTTTCGAAATTACCTTCCAGTGTCAAAAAAGTAGTTGAATTATTTTTTGCAGTCCTGTAGATGATCAATAGATGTGTATATATAGTATGATAAAATTTAGTTCAGTTAGAATATTCACATTTAGCAATTTTCGCCAATCGATGGAAATGCACTCAAATCTTTTGTACAGCCCTGTATATTATCTGAAGACTTTTGTACACACCACATATTAAGCAAAAAAGGCAACTTAAAACTCAATCGCAGCAATTACCAACCGTAAACGACAATGTATCTTTTTCTTTGCGTAGCCCTGTATATGAATTTATTTATATTCCACAAACTTCTATTAGTATACTAAATATAGTTCAGCAGGAAAATCCGTAAACACAATTAAAAATTACCCCTAAGCAGCTCACTCCCTTAGTTTGTAACACTTTCCCTTGTGTAGCCCTGTATATGATAAACCGAGTTTATAAACACAAGCGTAAAACCAACATTTTTTTTTTTCAGTGCAAAATTAAAAGTTTCTCTTCAAATCATAGCAACCCACACTGCAGAACGAAATTTTTGTCCTAAATCTTCTCGACCAAGGAAATGTTATTGTCCGTATATCGTCATTTTCTTATGAATACATTCTATTATAATTGCATAAAATCACGTAGCTTTCAATATGTAATTTTAGTAATTTTCAGTTAATTTACATTATAAGTATGAGTTCTTGTACATAATGATAAATTAAAAAATAATAATATGATAAATCTTTTTTAAATGCAGAATACAGGTAGATTTATTTTCCTCCAAAAATCGGATGATCTCATGCAATTACTGTTGCAACGCATCAGGTTGCTACGCCAACTAGTTTATTCTTTAAAAATGGCTTCTAAAAAGTTTTGTTGATAATAGAGTTAATTTACTTTATCTTTACTCGAGATTGTTTTGGAGATTTAATTTGTTACCATAACAAAATCCAGAAGCAATCATGAATCATTTCAGAAACGTTTGTTTACATTTACGAACTCATTTTGTTAGAGTTTTTTTTTTCATTGATTTGAATTTTTAAAAAATCATTGTTTTCCTATAGCCACTTAAATAAAACCATGCTTCATCCAGTGGTACCACAAATTTACATTTAGCACGAGCTAGGCGTTTATTAAAAGAGGTTTAAGGAACGCCACTCCAGGAAAAGAGTTCCGAAATATGTCCAAGAAGTGTGTGAGAAATGCAACATGACTGTACTAAGAAAAATTCTACTATCATACGAATTTCGAACCAGAGCTGTAGCCAAGAGCAAATATTATCCATTAGAGTCAAATTGTCGAAGGCATTTTTTTTATAGAAATTTACTATGAACATCGTTTTCACAAAGTGGGATTGATCTTCTGCAACAAGCTGTCTGCATCAAAACTTATAGATGTATTCTCCATCAATTCTGTGAAATCGTCTTTAAATTCCGGATGTGACTGATTTTAAAATTCAATAATTTCCAAACGGTGGCAGGTATTTTAAAAATTCTTGCAGGAGATTAATGTATGATATCAGGAGTTTTTATACTGAGATTCCTGATTTTAGTTCTTATTACCAACAATAGATGGCGCTGCGAGCAATAGGCGTGCAATTGAGGCAAAAACTGCCCAGCATTGATGCGAAGAAAGGCGGTTAAATACATGGAGTGGATCACATTCGCTAATGCAATCTTGTTCTTAGGGCCCGATTTTGAATAAGGTAGACCCACTCCATGTATTTAAACTCCTTCTTTTTCATCAATGCTGGATGATTGATTTTTCTGCATCGTTTGGAGGTATAGTGCTCGCAGCGCCATCTATTGTTGGCAATTTGAATTAAAATCAGCAATCGCAGTAAAAAAAAAACTCCTAACATCATACATTATTATCCTGCAAGAATATTTTTAATATCTGTCACCGTTTGGAAGTTATTGAATTTTAAAATCAGTCAGTTCATTTTAGGACTCCTGGTAGTTAAATTCTTACATTTTAATTGCTTGCTCAAATTTAAACAAGATTCTTAATGGGCTTTAACATTAAAAAATTATATTTTTAAACCAGAAATTATACATAGTAAATTAAGTGTCTTTGTGTATGGTAAAAAAGAGATATCGATCTAGTGAGTAACATTGTACTTTGAAGTAATAAAATTTTGAGTTTTAAAACAGTATTGTCTACGAGTGTACCTAAAGCCACACAGAAAAAGAAAACCCAATTTGGGTCGAAAGGTTCTTAGGTATGTGCCCAAATTGGGCCATGCCTGTTTTGGTTACCACTGTGTATCCATTTTGGGCACTGTTAAATACCCATTTTCAAAAAAAAAAAAAAAAAAAAATTACTATTCTGGAATATATGCTGTTCCATTCTGAATACATCACCGTTATTCTGTATTGATTGATGTCTTCGGAATATTTTGGCTCTTTTTTTTTTTTTTCATAATATGCCGCTTTTCTTTCTCTATCCCCCGGCTTTCATAGTTTCTGTTTTCTCATTGATTGTTTCTTCAAAGAGGTTATCGAAAACAATGAAGTAAGGCAAGTTCGAGGCAATCGTGGCGAACATGCCCTGATTGAAAGTCGGATGTGTCAATCCCAGAACTTACTTCTATCTCATACATATTAATACTTCAAAATAACACAATATGAAGTTTCATGAAATTCCGTGCATTAAATCTTGAGATATAACTATCGTTAAAATCGTGTAAATCCTGAAAAATGAAGTATAGAAACTCAATCTGTTGGGATATTTACACCAAAACCTAATAAGCAACAAACTTATGTCAAAGTCTAACTGAATCTAACGTTTTATTAAATTCCATGCATTAGTTCTTGAGATATGACAATCGATAAAATCGTGTAAATCCTGAAAAATGCAACATAGCAGCGCCACCTGTTGGGAGATTTACACCAAAACCTAATAAGCAATAACTTATGTAAACGTCTAACTGAATCTGAAGTTTTTTGAAAATCCGTGCATTAGTTCTTGAGATATAGTTATCTTGAAACTCGTGAATAGTGCTGAATAGCAGCGCCACCTGTTGGATGGTATACACCAAAAACTAACAGCACCAATTTATATCAAAATCCAGCTCAATCTAAAATTTATTAAATTCTGCTCATTAGTTCTTGAGATACAGCGGCCACAAAATTTTGGTCATACAGACAGACTCACAGACAGAAATTTTCAAAAACCAGTCAAAACGTGTTCAGGACTTTCTAAAATGTATAAATACGTCCAAAACCGGAAGTCGAAAATTTTCATCAATCCAATACTTTTTCTTGTAAAGATAGAAGAAAGTAAAAACAATGTTTGTTAGATTTTGTCTACAGCTGCATTACCCTTGGCTTTCAATTTTGGGAATTTTGGCATTCGAACCTCAATGTTGCCTGTCTTTCCTAGAATCAAAAGTGTTATTTCTCTCTTTCTTTCCAATTTACTCTTTTTTTCTTTACGTTTCATTAATTTTCAAGTCGTTCTTTTAATTCTGATAAAAACTTTTCTGTGACTTGCAACATTTTCATTAGTAGTTGTCATGTAAAAAGAAAGATCATATTTTGTTATATTATTCTGGGATATGTACTGATTCATTTTAAATATACTACTGTTATTCAGTTTTGATGGCGTCAGATTATTTTAGTTAACTTACATTGATTGTTCATGTTGTTTAGACGCTATTTTTTTTTTTTTTTACTATTCAAAACGTAGATTTTATAATGAAGAGAGAACACGTATCATGCACTTATAAAGTAACTAGCGGTTACCCGTGACTTCGTTCACGCAACATTAAAAGAAAAACAAATGCATTAATTAAGCAAAATATTTCACTCCCGAAAATTAAAAACGTAAATAATTAACTAACTCTTTATCACATTTCATAGGAGACAATACGGAATTTCTTTGTTATAGGGACCTTGACATAACTCAGTCTTTAAAAAAGTGAATTTTTGTGCCAAATAACCGCGAAAATGAATTTGCAATCAATGCAAAAAGGAGGGTGAAATAAAATCGTGGAAATCAACGAATTATGTAAAAACAAACGTCAATTTTACCTGATAAACCATTTTACTTTTAATGACTTTGTTCAACATTTTAAAGGCCATCCTTCAAAAATATTGCAAAATAGTATATGCTTTTTCTTATAATTCAATTCTGACTCGTTTTGGTTTAACGTATAGCTGAAACAAATCTTGTTCTCTAAATGACAATATGTTGACAGACGATTTTTGCTCTGCAGAATAAATTGATTCAAAAAGTTTGAATATGTGAAAATATGTTTTTATTTTTCGAAAAATTTACTGTAATCAAGATTTTCACAATCTATGCAAATTGAAATTAAATTCTGTTTTCAGTTTTAATGAGAAAATGGTGTAAAAAATATATTGATCTGTTTTATTTCTCCTTTTTTGTCCACAAATATGGAGTAATTTACTTGCCATTTTTAGAGAAACTTCGTTAAAATTTACCAAAAAAAAAAAAAAAAAAATTAATATCTCAGAATCTAATTAATTTCTTTTTAATTATGAGAGTTAGTGTGACATCCTTGGATCAATGATAACCGGTGTTAAGTAAATCACGTTGCGTTCGATGTTGGATAGTCTAAGAGGAGTAGTTGCGAAATATAAAAAAACGGTTAGATTTTATTATAATAGATAGATCCGTGTTCATTTTTCTTTTCTTAAAAGTATGATGTGATTTTTAGCAGAAAACTCTCATCTGTATATAACTAATACTCATATTTAATAATCAGTATAGATTTTAAAAAAAGTTTAAATTTTTTGTTTTAAATATAGCGTGAAACTCATCTACTTTCTATACTTACTTATCCTTGTATTATGAATGTAAGGCATTGATTCACGCTCTTTTTTAAAAATATTTGAAAATTCACATTTTATTTCAAATATGACGTGACATTTTCCCCAGAGAAATCTCTTTTTAATGATATAATTCTTGTTAATTTTCTTTTTTTGGCAATCATGACGTCAATTTTAGCAGAAAACTCGCATCTGTATGAAACTGGTAATTAAACTTATTATTAATCAGTATCGATAAAAAATATTTAAATTTTTCATCTTAAATATGACGTCCATTATCTTTCTACTTTCATTATATACTGATATTCATGCTTCTTGTATTATTACGAACATTTGAAAATACGTGTTTTATTTATGACGTCATATTTGTCCAAGCCAAGGAAGATCCTTTTCATAGTCCCATGCTCCAAGCGAAATCTTTTCTTAACCCCTTGGGGACGAGCGACACGTATACGTGACGCAAAAGATGTTCAGAATCCTCGATTATTCCCACCAGTAACTTTTTATTGTAAGCTTTGCCTTATTTAATGAGAGCATTTCTGCGATTCAATTAGGCGAAAATTTCTGTTTTGAGAAACCGGTGGTAAAAGATTGAAAATTCTGTAAAGGACGCTCGTCGCGAAGGGGTTAATAATATAATTATTGTTCATTTTTCCTTCTAATTATAACGCAGTCTTTGACAGAAAATGTCTTCTCAACGTAACTGATATTCATACTTCATGTATAATAACAAACACTCCATATTTTCATTTCAAATATAATGGCAATTCATCTTCTTTTGAATTCTTTTTAATTTTCATTTTTTACGGGGAAATCGTTCAATTGAAAAATAATTGTTGAGGAAAAGTTATTATTCCAGGTTTTGTATTTATTGATAACGGTAATGCTTAGCAACGTAAAATGGTTAATTAAATTTTACAGGAAAAATATTCATTGATTCTTTATGAAAATAATGAAATTTTTAATTTTTAAGAAAAATATTTGGAAAAAAAAATCTAGCCTATGTTCTTTTTGGGTTATAATCCATCTATATGCAAAGATACAGTGCCATTAAATCCTCCGTTTTGACGTTTACATCAGCGAAACATTCACACACACAATCACATTTATAACATTATTAGGATAAAGTATTTTTCTTTAACCTACGCTATAGAATCTTATATATAACATTCTTTTTCAGTTTCGATGGCGTCATAATATTTTCATTAACTTTTTCGATATTTTTTTTCCAATTCCATGACAGTTTTGTTTTATTTTCAATCTGTAATGTTTCATAAGTTCATCTTACATGAATAATAACACATATTTTAGTCATTAAAATAACATATATTTTCTGGAATATATGCCGTTCCATTCTGAATATATCACTGTTATTCAGTTAGATGGCTGTGGAATATTTTGCGCTTTTTTTCCATAAAATGCCACTTTACTCTCTCTATCTCCGGCTTTTCTTTGTTTCTGTTTTATCATTAGCTGTCTCTTCAAAGAGGTTATCGGAAAGAATGAGGTAATAAGCAAGTAAGTTCGAGACAATTGGGACGAACAAACCCTGATTGAATAACCAATATCCATTAGATGATCTCTAAAGCTGCATTACTTTTGCCTTGCAGTTTTGGGACTTTTGGCATTTGAACCTCAACGTTACCTACTCTTCCCAGAATCGCAAGCGTTATTTCTCTCTTTCTTTCCACTTTCTTTTTAAGTAGCTTTCATTGTAAAAAGCTACCTATTGCAGCCGGTTGGAGGAAAGCTATCTCGGTATATTTTCTCGATCATGACCCCTAGACCACGAAACCACCCTCCGTTCAAATGTTGATTTATATATATATATATATATATATATATATATATATATATATTATCTTTGTCATAAGATAGCATTCGTATTTATAAACCAATTTACACGAAACTAATCATGTGTATTAGGCTCACCAATATCTCGACCATATTCGTTGGCCAGCTTGGTCCGCGATCTTGTTTCAAAATGACTGCCACTAAAAGATTTAAAACAAAAAAGACTATTAAACATCGAAATTCAAATTTATTTTTTGCTTAAGTGTTAGTCCTTGATACAAGGATTCCGGGCCACTTTTTATTTTGCCTCTATCTTAAAAGATGGCTGAGATAGAGCAGTTTGAAATTCTAGAGTGGCTGACATTTTGAAACAGGACAGCAGATTACAAAAAAATCAGGGATTAATTCGTGTGATTTAGTGAAAATGATTTTTCGTAAGTTATTATCTTTCATTGTTGTAAGCAATTTCCCAATCATACGCATAAAATCCTAATATTCTTATTCATTAGCGTTAAATTCTCGCCAAGTTTGGCAACACTTGGTGAAATATCGCCAAATGTGGCAACCAAAATTAAGTCTACATAAATGAAGTCAACTTGGTTATAGCTGAATAATTTGGCGAATTTCTTATTCAAATTCCGTACTAAACAATCGTTTGTGATCGGTTTCTTCGCATTTTAGCTTGCTGTTTTCGAGTAACATTAGCTAAAATTTTAAAACAAAGATATAGGAAAGCTACCTTTTCCTCCGGGTATAGGCCGGAAGGACTTTTTTCTTTGCGTTTCATTAATTTCTAGGTCACGATTTTATAAGGGTCGCCCAAATGAAAGTGGTATTCCTGTAATAACTCCGCCATGTGAAGAGAAAGATGACTGCGCATGCTCCTATAGAGGGCTCAGAGTGATGGGAATGCATGGGATATCGTCAGATCCCGCCAAATGCGTGTGTGATAGCGTGGGAGCACGTTAAAAGGCATCGTTCGCATCATGGATGCCTCTAAACGGTGTCAACGCGGGGTCGTGCAATTTTTAACAGCGGAAAATGTGAATCCTAGTGAAATCTATCGTCGAATGCAAAATGTGCATGTCACGGAGTGTATGTCACGCAGATCGGTATCCTGATGGTGGAGGGATTTTCGTAGTGGAAGGAGCAGTACTGTCGACAGGTCACGACCTGGTCAAGCGCATGTGGTTATCACCAAGGACCTTACAAGGTGACTTTGTCTAGCCTATCTGTTACGTCTGTCTTACTTCTTTCTTTTGTAGACTAATTTATACCATTAAACCATTTCTCAAACTGATTGTAGTGCCACTTTCATTTGTGCGACCCATATAATTCTGATACGAACTTTTTTGTGACTCTCAACATTTTCGTAAGTCCTCAAGTAAAAAACACTGCATATATTGTTATATTTTTCTGAAATATTTACTGATGTACTGCTTTAATTAACTTTATTTATTTATTTTTTTAATTTAGAGACGCTAGTTTTTTTTTATAGTTCAATAAGTAGTTTTTTTATGGAATAAATAACACATATTTCCCACATATAAATAATACATGTATTTGAAGGGGGGGGGGTTGGGACCTAAATAATACATGTATTTCTTTTACCTAAGCTATACAATTTTGTATATAACATTGTTATTCAATTTTGGTGACATCATAATGTTTCATAAACTTTTTCGATATTATTTCTTCAATTCCATAACAGTTTTGTTTTATTTTTAATCTGTAATGTTTCATAGCCCAGTGATTAGGCACTATAAAAAGGCGGAATTCGGAAGTAATTAGGGTAAATCTGGAAATTGTTTTAATCCCTTTAGTGTAGGTTTGTAATGAACATGCTAAGTTTTCCCTCTCGTGCTAGGTGAGCTTTAGCCGTTGTGTACCGATTTAAAATTGGAAAACACATTTTTTTACATTACCATAACAGTATCTCATAACAAACAACTCTATAAAAAACATTGTCGATACAAATGTTGTAGGGCTTAAAATTCTGACTAAAATGAGTACCCACACTTAATATCTTTTTTGAACATTAAGCTCACAACTCTATATCAAAGTTTTGTCTAAACCGCTAATCAAGAGTTAGAAGCCATAACAGACCAAGTTATCAACCCATCCTACCTCCAATTTTTATATACATGCATTTTTTTTAATTTTATTGAGGCATTCACGATATTTTTAATTATTGCAGGGCTTTATTCTGGATATTTTTAGGATTATGGTGTAACCTCTTTATTACGGGCTGGTACTGCCGACTTTTTTCAGAGTCACTCGTACTACAATTTGCAAAATAACTGTTGTTGTGCACCTGAGTTATGTATATAATTTTGATTATATTTGAAATAGTGTAACATCATTAAAATGCACTGAAAACGATTGTTACCTATTGACCGTATTGTAACTGAATATTTTTGAATGTCCGAGCAAACTAAGCACGATGGCGGCATACTTCATTTTCATTACCGAAAATTTCATTGTGAACCTAATTAACATATACCAATTACATGGCAATATAAGTATACCAGTTGACCCGTGCGAGGATTTCGCACTGCATTCTAATATTTTCTAGTAATGTGTAATATTTCTCAGATGCAAGTTTTAACTTCTAAAAAAATCAAGGATAAAAATATCTCCAAACAACATTAGTGAAGCCAGAATATCATCTCATAATTCCATCAAAGTTATAATAAAAACTAATCAAAGTTAGTAGAAAGCACGTGCGAGAAAAAAGTTAACAATTATATTTTAACTGCATTAAAGTATGACGTCACTCGCTTTTGGAAAACTAAGAAAAACCTTTTATTTCTTTTATGAAAACAATGCTGATTTAAATTTTAATTAACTGTAATTTTACTTCAACCGATCGATGGTGTTTTTTCTTCTAAACATTTCAATTTTCTTTATTAACCCTATCACTATGCCTTGGGGTCCACGCGGACCCCAAGCACTTTCAACAAGTTGTCAAAAAATCTATCACTCACTGAGTAATTTCAGCCGATGACACCTCATATCATAATGTTTGTAACACACGGTAAAAATTAAACTGTACAAATATAAGTGGTACTTGTTTTTTTTTTATTATTATTATTCGAAAAATAAATATCACATTTGTCCTGGGCAACAACAGGGCATGTTTCGATAGGACATAGTGATAGGGTTAATCATAAATCCTAATAATATTATAAATCTGATTGTGTGCAAATGTTAGGCTGAAGCCAGCGTCAAAATGGAGCATTTAATGATCCTGTATCTTTGCATATACGTTGATTATAACCCTCAGATGAACATAGGCTGGGTTTTTTTCATTTTATTCAAATATTTTTCTTAATAATTCAAAATTTCGTTATTTTCATAGAGAATAAATGGACATTTTCCCATAAAATTTAACCATTTTACTTTATCGTTGCTAGGGCTTTGATCGTTGCCAACAAATAAAAACACGGAAAAATAATTTTTCCTCAAAAATTAATTTTCAATTGAAAGATTTTCACGTGAAAAATGAAAATGAAAAAGAATTCAAAAGAAAATGAATTTCCGTGATATTTGAAACAAAAATATGGAGTATTTGTTATTATACATATCGGTTACATTAAAAAGATCTTTTTCTGTCAAAAAACTGAGTTATAATTAGAAGGAAAAGCGAACAATAATTATATTCTTAAAAATAGATTTCGCTTGGACCATGTAACTATGAAAAGGATCCTCCTCGGCTTGGACAAATATGACGTCATAAATAAAACATGTTTTTTCAAATAGTCATAATAATACAAGGAGCATGAATATCAATGTATAATGAAAGTAGATAGATAATGGACGTAATATTTAAGATGAAAAACTGAAATATTTTTTATCGATACTGATTAATAATTAGCTTGAGTACCAATTACATACAAATGTGAGTTTTCCGCTAAAATTTACGTCCTGATTGCCAGAAAAAGAAAATTAACAAGAATTGTGGCATTAAAAAGAGATTTCTCTGAGGAAAACGTGACGTCATATTTGAAATAAAACGGGAATTTTCAAATGTGTTTTACAAGGAACGGGAATTAATTCCGTACATTAATAATACAAGGATCAATAAGTATAGAAAGAAGTATAGAAAGTAGATTAGTTTCACGACATTTTTTTTAATTTTTTTTTATCTGTACCGATTATTAAGCATGAATATCAGTTACATACAGAAGAGAGTTTTTTGCCAAAAACCACACCATGATTATTAGGAAAAGAAAAATAAATATGAATCTATTATATTAAAATCTGACCGCCTGTTTGTATTTTGCAACTACTCTTTTCAGATTGCCGAACGCAACGTGATTTACTTAACACCGGTTATCATTCATCCGAGGATGTCATAAACTCTCAGAATTTAAAAAAAGGATTTAAATTCCAAGATATTATTATTATTATTATTATTATTATTATTATTTTTTTGTAAATGTTAACGAAGTTTCTCTAAAAAGGCAACTAAATTATTCCATTTTTCACAGAGTAAGGAAATTTAAACAGAGTCCCAACTTTGCCTGAAAAGACCGACTGCAGCGGATGACTTAAAAACTAAATCATAGCTTTGGCGATTTTTATCTTCGTGATTTCCCTTTAATTGTAACCCTATTCTGCTTGGCGCTTTTTGCTGTTGTCATTTGCAAATGTGCAAATTTTCGGCGTTCGCTATTTGATTGTTGAATCTTGATTAATATTCATTATTAAAATTATTCTTATCTGAATTGCTCTTATCTTATTCTGAAGATCAAATTGGTCATTATAATTCTTCAAAATGCTGCGAAGTTTATTGTTTATAAGAATATAATGTTAAATGCTAAGAACGTTTATTGTTTGTAAGAACAAGACTGAAAAGTTATTTTTTAGTCCCAAGGATAGGTAAGTTGTGATTTCTTTTCATGTGTTATTTTTGTTCTTTTTTAGGTCATAATGCTTTCCTATGGGGATGCAGACGATTTTCCAAATTTTATTTTTATGCATAATGGATTTAGAGGTAAAATTATGAATGCTAAATTTTCGATATGGATTTCCAATAGTTTTAAAATTTTACCGATAAATTTAATATAATTTAGAAATTAATTGCTTAAAATATTTGAAAATGTTTTTGCATCTGTTCGGGAAATATAAACGTCTTATTTTCATATTTTTTACAATTTTTAAAAGTGTTTATTTTTACTTTCCACTTTAATTTCTTCGCTACTTAGTAACCGTGTTTCAAAGAGTATATAAAATAATAAAATTCAAGGACCTCGCATTATTTTGGTGAAACATCTTTTTATTTATATATTTTTAAAATCAAAACGACTGTAACTTTAATGAGACTACGGTGGGATGAATACCTGTTTATTTAAAAAAATTAAAAGAATAAGCAATTCATGAGAATTTCAGAATATCATTGTATAACACTGTGTTTAATTTAATGATTCTAATTTCTGGAACATTTTATATGCTTATAAATATGCATGCAGTTGAAAAAATAATAATTGCGGATTGTACTATGTTAAATGATATGAAAATGAGGTTTAAAAAACAAGCAGCAACAAGCAATCGCCGTTTTTTCCCCTTCCCTCATTTGTCGCCAAGAAAGCGATATATCGCTGTATTAGCAACCATGCTTCTGTTATGGCCGTAGTTTCCGCGTCATCCGCAGATATCGCTACTGCCTATGTGTAATCCCATGTTAAAGAAGTTTCCATCGCAGTGTATGAGAGTTGATTCTCTGTTTAAATCTTCTTACTCTGTGCCATTTTTGTGGATAAAAAAGAAGAAATAAAACGGATTAATATATTTTTTCTCATTAAAACTGAAAAAAAAAAAAATTATTTTCAATTTGAATAGATGGTGAAAGAAAAAAAAATCATGAATACAGTAAAATTTTTGAAAAATAAAAACGTATTTTCACATAGTCAAACTTCATGAATCAATTTATTCTGGAGAACAAAAATCGTCTGTCAACATATTTTCATTTAGAAATAAAGATTTTTTTTCAGTTATAGATTAAATCAAGGAGTCACATTTAAGCTCCTTGCATTTAGGTTTACAATAATGGCTCCCTATTCACAAGAATTGAATTTAATGAAAAAGAATATACTATTTCCATTATCTTTGAAGGATTGCTATTAAAACGTTTCACAAAGGCGTTAAAAGTAAAATGGTTTACCAGGTAAACTTGACATATGTTTTTACATAATTCACTGAATTCCACGATTTTATTTGGCCCGCCTTTTTTTCATTGGTTGCAGTTTCCTTTTCGTGATTATTTGTCACAAACTTTCACTTTTTCCAAACTTAGTTATGTCAAGGCCTCTATAACATAGAAATACTCTATTGTCTCCTATGGAATGTGATAAAGAGTTAGTTAATTATTTACGTTTCTAATTATCGGGAATGAAATATTTTGCTTAATTAATGCATTTCTTCTTCTTTTAATGATACGTGAACGAAGTCACGGGTAACAGCTAGTATAAAATAAACCCGTGCGCTGGTATCACACTTTGTGCATATTACGTATTCTACACATTATGTATTATGTAAATAATGTACTCATATTACGTAAACCACGGTTGTAATGTTTATTTTTTATAATCATTGCTGAGCATCACCTAATGCGGTATTTTATTTTTTGTGGCAACATTATTTTTGTGGCATTTTATTAATGAAAACGATGCCGATTTAATTTTTAATTAACTGTGATTTTTAATCAAAAAACATGATTTAACGAAATGTAACTGCACTATGTCAGAAGCCTGTTCAAAATCCTTTCATATGGCATCTTATTTGTTGCTGTGCGTTTTGTATTTTCTGAGAAAAAAGGATGTTGACAACAGAAATAATATATATGATTTACGCGAGTTGGACCACGGCCAGACAATTCATAAACACTTTTCAAGAACGTTGGAAAGTGTTAAGAATGCATATATTCTTTCACTATTCTGAAATATGTATTCTATTTCATTCTGAATATGCTATTTTTATTGAGTTCTGATAGTATCAGATCATTTTAATTAACTTACATGTTTCTTTTTTTCTTTTTTAACACTTTCCAACCTAGTTGAAAAGTGTTTATGACTTCGGTTTGTCTGGCGATCTAACTTGCGTAAATATACTCGGATTGCCCTGACAGTTTTCTATGTTATTGTAGTTTTTTATAGCTTGATCCCTATTCAAAATGAACTGTGTAGCATTTATAGTTTTTTTACAGGTTTTATAGTTTTTTTTGCATTACAGTCAATGGAAAAAAATCGTTTGAAGTGCATTTTGATGATGCTACGCTGTTTGAAACATGATAAAATCGATATACAATTATGAAGAGCACTAAAACATGCATTTTGTAGAATATGGGGTGAAAATAATGTATTATTCATTTACAGGGTCACACAAATGTATTCCGTTGCAAATTTTTCTACGTGGAAAAATCGTTTGCAGTATACTTTAATTATGTTTCACTATTTCAAAGATAATGGAATTTATATTCCTAGGATTTACTATGAATTGCTAACATCGGTTACAGTTTACGTGCAATAATTACAGTCAATGTGTGATAAGTGCGTTTTCAACATTGGTTTGCGTTTCTAAGCTTAACTAAATTTTTGCATACTACGTGGTGTGTATATATTTGGTTGATCAAATACAGGGCTACGCATGGGAATTCGTAAGTATTACAGACTGTGGGAGTGAATTGCTTAGGGTAGTTTTTAATTGTGTTACGCATTTTCCTGCTGAACTATAATTAATAAACATGTAGAAGTTTGTGGAAAATAAATATATTTATATACAGAGCTACCGCAAGAACAACGTACATTGTCGTTTATGGTTGGTAATTACCTGAAGTTTGTTGTGAGTTTCCTTGTGCGTTTTTTACTTGAATTAAAATTTTGCTTAATATGGGGTGTGTATAAAAGTGTTTAGATAGTAATCAGGGTTGTACAAAAGATTTAGAGTGCATTTTGATCGATTGGCGAAAATTTCTAAATGTGAATTTTCTAAATAAACTAAATTTTATCATGCTATTTAGTATATATCCAAATCTATAGAACATATACAGGGCTGCACAAAGTAATTCGACTACATTTTTCACTATGGAAGGTAATTACTGAAACTTTATTTTTAAATGTGTTATATGTTTCCTATACTGTTTACTTACATATCTTCTTTCACTTTTTTTAACGGTGAAGTTTCGTTACAGTTTTCTGGATGTGTTGGAAAGTGTTTCATAGTCTATGCTTGACGCATGATTTTTCATTCTTGTTAATTTTCGAGACACTATTTTGTCTCATATTTACCATTCAATAAGTGTAGATTTTATATAAAAAAATAACACGTATCTTCCATATATAAAGTAATATATGTATTTTTCTTGAACTTAAGCTATACAATTCTGTATAAAACACTGTCATTTAGTTTTGGTGGCTTCAGTATATTTTCATTAACTTTTTCGTCATTTATCCCCCAATTCCATTGCAATTTTGTTTTATTTTTAATTTCCAACGTTTCATAAGTATATCTTATATAAATAAGAACTCACATATTAGTCATGTAAAATAACACATCTATTTTTCTGGAATATATACTGTTCCATTCTGAATATACTAATGTTATTCACTGCTGGTGGCGTCAGTATATTTTCATTAACTTTTTCGTCATTTATCCGCTAATTCCATTGCAATTTTGTTTTATTTTTAATCTCCAACGTTTCATAAGTATATCTTATTTAAAATAAGAACTCATATTTTAGTCATGTAAAATAACACAGTTTTTTGTGGAATATATGCTGTTCTGTTCTGAATATATATATCGCTGTTATTCAGTTTTGATGGCGTCGGAATATTTTGCGCTTTTTTCCATAAAATGCCACTTTGCTCTCTCTCTATCCTCCGGCTTTTCATTGTTTCTGTTTTCTCGTTTGCTGTCACTTCAGAATCATCTTTGCCTCGCCCTCGACAAGAGTAAAAAGCACAAGAAAAGAACATCTCTTGAGGAAAGGGGTTATCGGAAAGAATAAGGGAATGGACAAGTTCGAGACAATTGTGACGAACAAGCCCTGATTGAAAAATCGATGTTTGCATAGACAGAAGACTTTCTGCGGTTTAAAGGGTTTATAAAATAAAGGTTCCTAAGAAAACGGGATTTTTGAATATAGTTTGGAGGAAAAGAAAGCCTATATGAAAAACAGGCTTTACTAAATTGATCTTCTTGAGGAAAGGCAGTCAATATTTCTGACGGTATTGCGAAATATATTTTGATATTTTATTTTTTAAAGATATTCAGATTCAACTAAAGGTCTCAAATTTTATTTGTTGGATTTAGATGTAGTAAATTTATTAGCTATTACAATAAAACATATATACGTGAATTCGTTTTGAAGATCAATCGATGTTTCCATAGGAAAAAAACTTTCTGCGGTTTAAGGGTTTATAAAATAAAGGTTCCTAAGGAAACGGCCTTTTTGAATATAGTTTTGAGAAAAAGAAAGCCTACATGAAAAACAGGCTTTATTAAATTGATCTTCTTGGAGAAAGGCAGTCTGTGAAGATATTGCGAAATGTATTTTGATCTTTAATTTTTTTTAAATATTCAGATTCAAATAAAGGTCTAAAGTTTCATTTGTTGGATTTAGATGTGGTTAATTGACTAGCTATAACAATAAATGAACATATTTTGAATGTATAGGAATAGGTGAATTGGGGGGTTGAAGATCGACGTTTTCATAGACAGCTGACTTTTTGCGGTTTAAGTGTTTATAAAATAAAGGTTCCTAAGGAAACGGCCTTTTTGAGTTTTGAGAAAAAGAAAGCTTATATGAAAACCATTTTCACACAATGAAAAACAGGCTTTACTAAATTGATCTTCTTGAGAAAAGACAGTCTATAACTGATACCTCTAAAGATATTGCGAAATATAATTTGATATTTTATTTTTGAAAGATATTCAGATTCAACTAAAGGTCTGAAGTTTCATTTCTTGGATTTAGATATAGTTAATTTATTAGCTATAGCAATAATTGAACGTATTTTTAATGTATAGGAATGCGTGAATTGGGTTTGAAGATCGATGTTTCCATAGACAAAAGACTTTCTGCGGTTTAAGAATTTAGTTTATAAAATAAAAGCTCTTAACGAAACCTTCTTTTTGAATGTAGTTTGGAGGAAAGAAAATCCCATACTATGAAAAACAGGCTTTTTCAAATTGATCTTCTTGAGGAAAGGCAGTCAATAACTTTCAATGTATTACGAAATATATTTTGATATATACACTACTCAAAACAATTAAAGGATATTGCAGTTTTAGGTGGATTTTGTATCTGGGAAACTTTTTAGCTGATTGATACATGGTCGACAGACATAGTAGGTTATATGAGAATAAATTACACATGTTTGGCAGAAAAAAATGCATTTTATTGCGCATTTGTGTACAAAAGGAAAAAAACACAATTTGTGCATATGAGAAAAAAAGAATAAGAAAAGGTGTTTTCTTCAAAGAAAATCATTTTCAGTAGGGGGTATGGTTTCCACGGGCGGCCAGCAACGTTGAACACCTTTGAGGCATGAACTCAATGAGGCTATTAATGACGAGTTGGGGTATTCTGCTCCTCTCTTCCAGAAGAGCTCTTTCCAGTTCTTGGAGAGTTTGTGGGGGTTGTTGGCGGCCAGAAACTCGTCTTCCTAGAGCGTCCCAAACGTGCTCGATTGGATTCATGTCTGGAGAACACGCTGGCCATTCCATTCGAACGATTCCTTCCTCGAAAAGGAAATCCTCCACCAGGTTTGCACGATGTGGCCTGCAGTTATCGTCCATTAAAATGAAGTTATCTCCGATTGCTGCAGCGTAAGGGACTACAATAGGTCTCAGGATCTCATCCCTATATCGGCGACCAGTCAGAGCTCCATCTCGAATGATGTAGAGGTCAGTGCGCCCGTCAATGGAGATGCCACCATACACCAACACTCCTCCACCGCCAAATCTGACACTTTCGTGCACGAACGCAGGATTATTCCTACTGCCACGGTCCCTCCAGATGAAAATACGCCTATTATCCGGATGCACAGAAAAACGGGACTCGTCAGAAAACAGAATATTGCTCCATTCATTTCTCCTCCAGTTGACATGCTCGGTTGCCCACTCCCTGCGGTCGCGACGATGCCTTGATGTTAATCTAACACATACCATCGGTCGGCGAGCATACAGACCTACAGCATGGAGCCGGTTTCGGACAGTCTGAGTTGAAATCGTGGTGCCTGTAGCCGAGCGAAGGTGTTGTTGGAGAAGAGTAGCGTTCATGTTTCGGTGTCTCCGATCTGTTAACGCTAAATACCGATCTTCATTGGGCGTTGTTGCCCGTCTACGACCTTGCCCTGGTCTTCGGCCTGCACATCCACTCTCCAAAAAACGGTTCCAGATCCTGAAAATGACACTTTGTGACACTCCAATGGCTTGCGCTACTTCGGCTTGAGTTTGGCCCCTTCTAACCCACCAACAATTCTCCAAGCTTCTGAATCTGTCAAATGACTTCGCTGAGACATCGTACTCATCGAAACAAAGCAATCACTGAATGCCGATCATCCTTGTCTTCATTCTCTTTTATCCAGTTGAAAGTCAAATTTCATTCGCTGCCGCTGAAGGGACGTTTTTGACGTCGAACTCAAAATTTACATACTCCACAGTTTGAAAACCAGAAAAATTTGCATTTGTGATTCTCTTCTTCTATTTTCGGCAAAAAAAAATTTCGTTTATATCTTTATTTTATATAAAACTTCAAATATCCTTTAATTGTTTTGAGCAGTGTATATATATATATATATATTTTAAGATATTCAGATTCAACTGCAGGTCTGAAGTTTCATTTCTTGGATTTAAATATAGTTAATTTATTAGCTATAACAATATTTGAACTTATTTTGAATGTATAAGAATGCGTGAATTGGGTTTGAAGATCGATGTTTCCATAGACAAAAGACTTTCTGCGGTTTAAGAATTTAGTTTATAAAATAAAAGCTCTTAACGAAACCTTCTTTTTGAATGTAGTTTGGAGGAAAGAAAATCCCATACTATGAAAAACAGGCTTTTTCAAATTGATCTTCTTGAGGAAAGGCAGTCAATAACTCACAATGTATTACGAAATATATTTTGATGTTTTATTTTTTTTTAAGATATTCAGATTCAACTGGAGGTCTGAAGTGTCATTTCTTGGATTTAGATATAGTTACTTTATTAGCTATAACAATTTTTGAACTTATTTTGAATGTATAAGAATGCGTGAATTGGGTTTGAAGATCGATGTTTCCATAGACTGAAGACTTTCTGCGGTTTAAGAATTTAGTTTATAAAATAAAAGTTCTTAACGAAACCTTCTTTTTGAATATAGTTTGGAGGAAAGAAAATCCCATACTATGAAAAACAGGCTTTTTCAAATTGATCTTCTGGAGGAAAGGCAGTCAATAACTCTCAATGTATTACGAAATATATTTTGATGTTGTTTTTTTTTGTTTGTTTTTTTAAGATATTCAGATTCAACTGGAGGTCTGAAGTTTCATTTCTTGGATTTAGATATAGTTAATTTATTAGCTATAACAATATTTGAACTTATTTTGAATGTATAAGAATGCGTGAATTGGGTTTGAAGATCGATGTTTCCATAGACAAAAGACTTTCTGCGGTTTAAGAATTTAGTTTATAAAATAAAAGCTCTTAACGAAACCTTCTTTTTGAATGTAGTTTGGAGGAAAGAAAATCCCATACTATGACAAACAGGCTTTTTCAAATTGATCTTCTTGAGGAAAGGCAGTCAATAACTCACAATGTATTACGAAATATATTTTGATGTTTTATTTTTTTTAAGATATTCAGATTAAACTGGAGGTCTGAAGTGTCATTTCTTGGATTTAGATATAGTTACTTTATTAGCTATAATAATTTTTGAACTTATTTTGAATGTATAAGAATGCGTGAATTGGGTTTGAAGATCGATGTTTCCATAGACTGAAGACTTTCTGCGGTTTAAGAATTTAGTTTATAAAATAAAAGTTCTTAACGAAACCTTCTTTTTGAATATAGTTTGGAGGAAAGAAAATCCCATACTATGAAAAACAGGCTTTTTCAAATTGATCTTCTGGAGGAAAGGCAGTCAATAACTCTCAATGTATTACGAAATATATTTTGATGTTGTTTTTTTTTGTTTGTTTTTTTAAGATATTCAGATTCAACTGGAGGTCTGAAGTTTCATTTCTTGGATTTAGATATAGTTAATTTATTAGCTATAACAATATTTGAACTTATTTTGAATGTATACGAATGCGTGAATTGGGTTTGAAGATCGATGTTTCTATAGACTGAAGACTTTCTGCGGTTTAAGGATTTAGTTTATAAAAAGAAAGTTCTCAACGAAACCTTCTTTTTTTAATATAGTTTGGAGGAAAGAAAATCCCATACTATAAAAAACAGGCTTTTTCAAATTGATCTTCTGGAGGAAAGGCACTCAATAACTCTCAATGTATTACGAAATATATTTTGATTTTTTTTTTTCTTTTAAGATATTCAGATTCAACTGGAGGTCTGAAGTTTCATTTCTTGGATTTAGATATAGTTAATTTATTAGCTATAACAATATTTGAATTTATTTTGAATGTATAAGAATACGTGATTTGGGTTTGAAGATCGATGTTTCGTAGACAGAGGACTTTCTGCGGTTTAAGGGTTTAGTTTATAAAATGAAAGTTCTCAACGAAACCTTCTTTTTAAATATAGTTTGGAGGAAAGAAAATCCCATACTATGAAAAACAGGCTTTTTCAAATTGATCTTCTGGAGGAAAGGCAGTCAATAACTCTCAATGTATTACGAAATATATTTTGATATATATATATATATATATATATATATTAAGATATTCAGATTTACCTGGAGGTCTGAAGTTTCATTTCTTGGATTTAAATATAGTTAATTTATTAGCTATAACAATATTTGAACTTATTTTGAATGTATAAGAATGCGTGAATTGGGTTTGAAGATCGATGTTTCTATAGACAGAAGACTTTCTGTGGTTTAAGGATTTATAAATAAAGGTTCCTGAGGAAACGTGTTTTTTAACACTCCAAAATAGTTAAAAAAATGTTTACGAATTTGGTTTGTCTGACCGTGTGTCTCTCTGTTCTCTAACTCGTGTAAATATACTAGGATTGCCATGTGATTGAGGTTTGCAGTGACATGTTCGGTATTGAAAATGAAGTATGTAGCACTTATACTTCCTTTACAGAGGCATTCAAAAGAATGCCGTTACGTTGTGGTCTATGGGGAAATATCCCTTGCAATGTATTTTAATGATTTTACTCTATTTCAAATATATTGAAACTGATGTACATAACTGAAGTGCACTACAAGATGCTTACTATCGAATATGGTACGTGTCGCACTTATAGTTAGTTTATAGAGATACTCAAAACAATTCTGCTATATTATGGTATATGGGGGGAATCGTCCGCGTTGCATTTTAATCATGTTACATTTTTAAAAACATAATGAAATTGATATCAGCTTCTGAGCGAGGTGCACTAAAATATGCTTTCTGTAGAATATCTAGTGTAAAGCATTTATCATTCATTTAAAGAGCCACACAAAAGTATACTCTGATTGCTATATAATGGTCTACAAGGAAAACTGCAGCGTATTCGAATTATGCTACACTATTTCAAATATAATGAAATTGATATACAGTACAAGATATTTATTGTGTAATATCATGTGCATAGTATTTAACGTTCATTTACAAGTACACACAAAAGATTTCGGATACAGTACTGTACCAAAGTACCATCTATAAGCGATAGTAGCTGGAAGTGCGTTTTCATTTAGGTATGCGTTTTTCAGTTTATCTAATTTTTTTATACTACGTAGTGTGTATAAATGGTATAGATCATATACAGGGCTACACAAAAGAATAAGTAAACATTATTGTGTATCAGCATAACTTATTTAAAGGTTTTTTATAATCGAGTTTTGGATTTTGAATGTGAACATATATTTAATATACTAAGAGAATGTCTGTAGAATATAAATAAAATCAAGTACAAGGGCCACGCAAATAAATGGATACTTGGTTGCCTGCGTATGATAATTTTTGGAAGTGTGATTGCAGTAGTTTTCAGCGTGTTACTGCTTGAATTAAACTTTAGCTTAATATGTGGCATGTATCAAAATCTTAAGGTAATATACAGGACTGTGCAAAAGAATTCAAATATGTTTCCGTCTGTTGGTATAAACTGCTGAAGTTGAATTTTCAACTGTGTTATGCGTTTTCTGTTTTCTTACTGAACTAAACTGTAGCATACTATATATAATATATCCAAATTTATAGACTATATACAGGGCTGCATAAAAGAATTGGAGTACTTTTCAGGCTATGGACGGTAATTGCTGAAATCTAGTTTTTAAATGTGTTTAAGTTTTCTGAAATGATTATTTAGGTTCTTACTTATCTTATTAAACAGCTAAAGTTTATTAAAATATTATGGAAGTGTTGGATGATGTTTCATAATCTATACTTGACAATTTTTTTTCTTTTTGTTTAATATAGTTTGGAGCAAAATAAAGCCTATATGAAAACCAGGCTTTACTAAATTTATGTCCTTGGGGA
Source organism: Maratus michaelseni (assembly GCA_963931845.1). Classification (NCBI taxonomy): domain Eukaryota; kingdom Metazoa; phylum Arthropoda; class Arachnida; order Araneae; family Salticidae; genus Maratus; species Maratus michaelseni. The sequence continues at coordinate 323,142,110 of OZ007594.1, read as the reverse complement.
AATGCAGTCAATAAGTCTGAAGATATTGCACAATATATTTTAATATTTAATTTTTTAAATATATTTAGATTCAACTAAAGAAATGAAATTTTATTTGTTGGATTTAGATGTAGTTAATTTATTAGCTAAAACAATAATTGAACATGTTTTGCATGTATAGGTGAATTTGAGTTGAAGATCGATATTTCCATAAGACAGAAGACTTTCTGCGGTTTAAGGAATTATAAAATAAAGGCTTCTAAAGAAACGGGCTTTTTGGAAACAGTTTGGAGGAAAAGAAAGACTATATCAAAAACAGGCTTCACTAAATTGATCTTCTTGAAAAAAGGCTGTCAATATTTTTGAAGACATTGGGAAATACATTTGAAAATTGTAGTTTTTAAAAGTGCATACATTTAACTAATGGTTTGAAGTGGCAGTTATCATGTTTAGGCACAGAAATTACAAACTATAATAACAATTGAGGATAATTATATGCACAACAGTAAGTAAGTGTTGACATCTGTTGTTGCTATAGACGCTAGAATTAAACTAAAACTTATATGAAAAACAGACTAAAAAATTGAGCTTCTTGAAGTAAGACAGCCAATAACTAAGAATCTACTGCACAGTACCTTTTAATATTTTCGTTTTTAAAAATGTGCGGATTCAACGAAGGTATGAAGTTTTATTTATCGTGTTTAAACATGGCTAATTAATAACCTATATCAATAACCAGTAGCAGCTCGTGTCTGCCTACTTTAGGGATGCTACATATTATTTTCAGGATCCTTACATTTGTAAGCACTCTACTACCACTATTTCAGAATGCTAATATTTTCGACTTATTTAACCGTCGAATATTTTACAAAGAACGTGGGAACTATTCTAAAAATAACATGCAGCAGCCCTAAAAAAGCAGGCATGTTTAGCGTCATAGATAGAGCAGTAGCCGCTCCAGCCTATAGCAAAATTGCGGATATTTCATATGTATAACATTAAGTAATTTTGGAAATCTGTTGTTCTTAAAGATACTAAAATTATGCTATAATTGAATATAAGTTTGGAGGAAAGTAAAGCCTATGTGTAAAATAGGCTTTATCAAATTGTTTTTCTCGAAAAAAAAGCAGTCATCAACTTTGAAGATATTGGGAAATACCTTTTGAGATTTTAGTTTTTAAACATGTTCAGTATCAAACATAGATTTATCGTATTCAGACGCACCAAATTTATAAAGTAGAACAATAATTGAAAATATTTTATATATGTAGCAATAAGTGATACTTGACAAGTTTATGAAACACTCAATAGATTTTTCTAAATAGTTTTTTTATTTGCTAGTAGTCAACATATTTTCTATTGTATTAATCTATTAATTTGATTAAAGTGTCAATTTAAAAAAAAAATGATTACGGGGTGCTGATTTTATTATGTTGTTTCAAAACCGGTATAATTAACAAATTCGTAGAGAAAAATTTAAAACCCTTAATGGAAAATAATAAAACTCTTGAATATAGACTAAGAAACGTAATATAATCAAGTCTATATTCATAAATATGGCAAAAATGAAGTAATAGAAAGCTAGTCGATTGAGCCAATCCCAAAACTTTCTTCTATATCATACATGTTAATACTTCAAAATTCGCTATCACAGCACCAATAAAATCAATATTTTTCGTTATTTTGTTGTACGTTATCTGTTTGCGGAGCGCCGGGTTAGCTTTGCTGCACGAGTAGCCGATTTACATGAGAACTACAAAAAATCGCACAATAATCGCTATCACAGCACACCTTTATGTCGGAATAGCTCCAAATCACTACAGGCAATAATAAAAAACATAGACATAATACTTGGTTCAATTCTAGGCATAACGTTACATACTTTTCGATGATACTATATTGAAAATGGCACAAAAATCGCTATTACAACGTCCCCTTCCGGCGGAATATCTCCACATTTTAAAAAAACCTGCTGGCCATAGTCACAAACCTATGAAAAAAATTTGGTTCGCAAAACTTCATACATTTTTCGATGATACAATGAGGACCGACACACAGACGGACATACAGACATTTTGTATTATAAATATGTTTTTCAGGATCTCTGGCACCTATAAAACGCTTAAGTCCGTCGAAAATCGGAAGTAAAAAAATTTTTGATTAAAATTACCTTTATTATAGATAAAAGAAAGTAAAAAGAATGGAAATGTGTTTATATTAAATTCTTCAACATGTTTATAAGAAATTCTTACTATCAAATATTTTAGAATACAAATTTTACATTGTATGAGTTAAAAAAGTGGATCGCAGATGCATGGAAATAGCACTCCACTCCGGTATTAATAAACAAAGCTTGGAATGTAAGGAATTAATTAATGAAATTCCTTAAAGTTGTAAGAATAAAAACAGCAATTGAAAAATCGTAAACTAGATTTTTCAGATTGATTGGCATTAAATGAGAAAGAGGTAATGAGTAAGTAATATAAATGGCTAGATGAAATGAAAATTAGAGAAGATGTGTAGAAATATGCAACATATTTAAAATATATAACTGATCACTTGTTAATAGAGACCGTAAAAATACAGGGTAAGTCAAAATGATTGCCCTGGTTACAAATAGCAGTAATTTCGTTGTACGCAATAATAGGAAGAAACGCTTTAAACACATTGCAGAAGGAAGCTCGAAGTTTTGTTCTATGTAGATTTATTTTAGTCAAACAGAAAATATCCAAGCGGTAGTCCATTTAAAGCCAGACGTTGTAAAGGCATAGCGCATGATTATACTTATAACTACTTTATACGGGAATAAAATCCTTCTTTACGTACAACAGTGAACGAAATAAAGGTGCGCATAGAGAAAGCACTGACATTAGTGTCTATACGAACATTCTTCATAATGTGTGGTGTTGAGTGAGTTGCATCATGGGGATTTTCTGTTTGAATAAAAGGAATTACATGTAGAACAAGAGCCTAATTTTCCGAAATGCACGTGCAGCTTCCCCTCAAAAATTTAAGTTGGACCCCAAAATGACTGTAAGCTTTTTCCTCTGATTCCATTTTATTTTTTTACATTACATTTTAATTTATTTATTTATTTATTTATTTATTGGAGGGAAAGTTTGTCTAGTGCAAGAGAAAACCTATACAATTTCAAAAAACTTATTAACACCGGAAAATTGAATGTGATCAATAGGCTGTTAACCACATATGGCATCCTGATGTGCTGGTTAGAAACCACTCAGGTAATTGAAATACAACAACTTTATGTACTAAAAATATATTCTATGCATAGTATATAGAAGGAAGATAAAACAAAGTAGTTTAATGAAAGATATGTGAACTCGCCTTGGATCCTGGTCTACGCTGCTGAGGTTGCTGTAAGTGCCGAAATCTTTTGCGATTTCTTCAACTATTAACTCTTGACATGCGGTTGAATACGAAAATATCACTTTTAATAAATTTAAGTATTTGTAGCATTAATAAGTTTTCCTATATTTAGAATTTAGAATTTTTTTTCCAGAAAGAAAAGGGACATCCAAAATGATACTGTTCTTCATCTAGCTTCAGAGGGTACTCGGGCCCTGCATAGAACACTATGAGGAGCAGATCAAGGTTAATAGCCTACACTAGTCACGCGAAGAAACGCTCGCGATTTCTCACTCGCATTTTAATAGTTTTAAATGTATATTTTTTTTGCATAGGATAGCTGAGACCGATCTCTAACGTTGTTAGTTTTTACTTTTTCGATTTTAGTTACAGTTTTTTTATAAGCGGACATTTCAATTTTCGGAACCGGTTTGAACCGGTTCTGAAAGTGAAAGTACCCTTATATAAAAAAAACTGGAACCAAAATCAAAAAAGTAAAAACTAACAACGTTAGAGATCGACCTCAGCTATCCTATTAAAAAAATTAAAATGCGAGCGAGAAATCGCGCAAGAAACTTCCCATAGACTTAACATTGGCTTGCGTGTTTTTTCGCATGACTGATGTAGGCTCTTAAGAGGCTACTTCAGACACACGAAGGCACTCGCATGCTAATATTAATGCTAAGAGTTTTTTTTTGTTTGTTTGTTTGTTTTAAATATCTAGATTGCATTAAAATTTGTATCTATTATTTATTATTATTATTATTGCATTGAATAGCTGAGGTCTATATCTACAATAGCCGTTTTTTTACATTTTAGATTTTGGTTGCAGTTTCTCTTTTTTTTTATGAGGATACTTTCACTTCCGAAACCCGTTCCGAAAGTGAAAGTGTCCTCTAAAAAAAACTGCAATCGAAATAGAAAAAGTGAGAAACGGTCTTTGTAGAGATTGACCTTAGCCATCCAATGCAAAAGAAATAAAATAAAATATTGATAAGCAAACGCGATATTTTAAAAGAATCCTTCTATAGAATTAACATTAGCGCACGCTTGTCTTCGCGTGACTGAAGTAGCTCTTCTCAAATTCAAAAGAGCTACTTTCTGACACATTACTGAATTCATTTTTGTTCAGAAACTCATGGAATCGACAGGTGTTCGTATTCGGAAACTATGTAATTGAAAGACGTTTTCCATTTTTTGGTAAAGGCAGAAGATCATTCAGAAAATACTATAAGTCGGCGCCCCGAAGCTTCAGCGCGAGTATGGGGGGAAAAAAGTGTCGTCACGTAACACGAATTGCTTATAACTCGATAAGCATTTTATCCAACAAAAATGGAAAACTCATTTCGATTCTTAATCGCTTCAATAGTGAGACCTACCAATTTTATGACTTTACGTTTAAAAATGAGTCAGAAAATTTCGCGTTGTTAAGCAGATCATTTGAGAACCACCTTAAGATTGTTTGTGGCCTAAGGCCAAGCAACTTTTTAATCCCCCTCCGCCCCCCTCCTCAAATAGTAGCTGGATTCTTTTTTTTTTCAGGGAATGCCCTGAAAGTTTACTTCATTTTACGAAAATTCTCGTGAATTCAGGTTAACTTACATTTTTATTTGTTCTTTGATACTATAATATGTTAATATATTTTCATCATAAATATTTCTTAAAAGATAATTCAAATAAAAATATTTTGTTCTATAGCATACCTAATTTAGGCTTATTTCAGAGGTCAGAATTGTACAAATAAAGTGCTAATAGAGATATCTATTACTTAGACATCGGAGCTTGAAATAAAAAATTTTCTCGGCGATTTAAGAATTTTTTTCTCTAAATCATTTTACTCATTTTGAGGCCCTTGTCTGCGGTGGATCCAAGGCCGTCGCCTAGTCGGCTAGCGCGATAATTAGGCCCTCGTTACGCAAACAGCGTTATTCCGTTCATTATTTACAACTAAGTTATTGTCAGTTGTAATCAGTGCAATCCTTTTGACTTATTCTGTGATTTGTAGCCTTTCCATATTTAATGTTGAAGAATAGGCAAATTTTAGTATGGAAAAATACGTATTGCAATCATAAAAAATAATAGCATTGTGAAAGCTTTCTTTTATTTATCGTAATAATGATGATATTGCTTATGTGGGATTTGATTAAGGTATGGTAATAAACAGCATTTATTACTTTATTTTTTATTATTTTTTTTTTAAAGAAAAATCTTCTTCTGTTAAGAAACACGTTCAACTAATTTATCAACTATTCACTGCACGATTTTTCCTACTGTTGCGAAAATATGTTGCTTCAAACACTTTGAGTGGGCGTAAATAAAGCTGGAAAACATATTGTTAGAGATGAATTCCTTTGTATTCCATTTCAGATTTTACATCGTTCTCAGAAATGTGTTCTTCCTTTAATATAAGACATGCGTTTTAACAAGTAAATTTTCTGTAAAAAAAAAAAAAAAAAAAAAAAAAAAAAACTTTCTACAGTTTTTTAACACTTTCCAACCTAGTTGAAAAGTGTTTATGACTTCGGTTTGTCTGCCGTCTGGCCGTGCTCTATCTCCCGTAAATATGCTCGGATTGCCCTGCAATTTTTATATGTTATTGTCGTTATCTATAGCATGTTCCCTATTTCAACTGAAGTGTGTAGCACTTATAGTTTTTTTACAGGGACACTCAAAAGAATTCCGTTACATTACGGTCTATGGGGAAAAATCATTTGCGGTTTATTTTAATGATGTTACATAATTTCAAACACATTGTAATTGATATATATCACTCAGGTGCATTACAAGAAGCTTAATATGGAATAGGGTGTGCATAGCACTTATAGTTACTGTACAGGGACAGTCAAAAGAATTCCGTTACATTACGTCTATGGAGAAAAATCGTTTGCGGTTTAATTAAATAATGTTTCACTATTTTAAACGCATTGAAATTTATATATATCACTAAAGTGCATTACAAGAGGCTTACTACAGAATATTGTGTGTATAGCAGTCATCGTTCATTTACAGGGACACACAAAATAATTTTCTACTGTCTGTTAACAATAATTCCTGGAAGTGCGTTTTAAGTTGCTGAACGCGATTTTAAATTTAACTCACTTTTTGTCTATTATTTGGTGTGTATAAATTTTGTAGATCATATACAGGGCAGCACAAAAGTTTGCGAACACATTTCTGTTTATTGACAGAAACTCCAGAAGGAGAATTTTAAACTGTTCTACGCGTTTCCTAACTAAACTAAAATTTAGCATCCTATGTAGTATATATACAAATCTATAGATCATATACAGGGCTGAATAAAAGTATTCGGATATTTTTCCGTATATTGTATACGTTGGAAATTCCTGAAATTACGTTTTTAAATATGTTATGCGTTTTCCAAATTGTTTACTTAGATGTTATCTTTCAGCTTATTAAACGGTAATGATTTATAAAATTATTTTGGAAGCGTTGGAAAGTGTTACATAATCTATGCTTGACGCATGATATTTCGTTCTTGTTATTTAACTCGACCTGATTTTTGTTTGTAAAGATGGAATTTTGTGATCTATTTTTAACCTACTTCCTGATGTATGAAAATTATGTATAAAGGTGTGCTTCCGATGACAATACAACATTTTAATATTTTTAAAAGTTAATTATTAATTAACACGTTAATTTTAAGGCATTTTCCAACTTGCCCGTAAATAAATCGCCAAGTATTCTCTGTAACTCATACAACTGTATGGGAGTTGAAACAGCAATGGATTTAATTATGTGCCAATAAGCAGTCCTCAAAATATGTCAAAGCGCTGCAAAATTGCAACATTGAAACATTTTAAAGACTTGAAAATAGACGAAATATTTTTTAAATGTTTATTTTTTGTTGTTTTTGTTGACTTTCTAAAAAAAGTACTGAACCAATTTTGATGAAATATAAATGGGACCAATTCGAGAGTATCGTCTTAAAATTAAAAATTCGCATACGTATCGAATACGTATCGAAAAAACCATACGTATCGAATTGCGAACCTCCTCCTTTTTATCATGTTTTACAGTATTTTAATTTTATCGCCTAAAAATGCATCTACCCATCTTTAAATATATAAATATATATATATATATAATTATAATATCTTTGAATTAAAAAAAACATATCAAGTTCTTGTAACATTCTAATTAAATCTCCAAAGAGATAATTAATAATAATGTGTAGACAGAATATCACATAGTTAATAAATTAACAAGTGCGATCATAATTTTACCATAGCTTGTGCTTCAATGGTAATTGGCCAAAAATACTGAAAATATGAAGGTTATTTAAAAAGAGAGAGAGAGAAAAAGAAAAAAAAAATTATAATAAACCATAAAATGTTAATAATTTGGAGTTGATATCAAATGAATACAAATGGATTAAGAAATGAAATATGAACTAAATATAATGGAAAATTGGATAACAAGAGATTTAAATTATAATTGGATATGAAAAAACACGTGTAGGTATAATCTTAAGCCTGGATGTACCCACACGTGTTTTAAAAAATAATTCAGTATTACATAATTATACTGGCATGTATGCTAAGATCAGTATAATCATCCAGGTATACTGAATTATTGCCAGAAAACAATTGGAAATAACAAAATTGGAAATAAAAAACTTGTAAAGAATAGATAAAATATTTTACTCACAATAATTATCCAAAAATCCGTATACAACACTATACTGAATTATTACCAGATAACAGTTGGAAATACAACCACATGGCGCACATATTATATACTTGATGATATAGTCAAGTTGAGAGAAATTATTTGAAAGTTAAGTTGAGAGAACATATTTTGAAATAACACCTTAATTTTTACACCTTAACACAAATTGATTTAAAACACACAAATATATTTTTGTGATAAATACACTCAAAAACAAATCTATATTTGTGAATATACAAATCTTCCATTTAATTTTAATCTTTAAAAGTAAAATGTAAATACACAAGCGATAAGCGCCCTCTATAGGTACATTAAAAATATTATTAACATTTATTTGTCAAGTAATGTGCTGCCCTCTATTGGAATAGTAATTATTCAAAATTAGATTTAATAATATATATAAATAGTAAAAAATATCAATTTTAATTGTGGAATAATAGCAATTTAAAAATACGTGCATTTAAAAAAAATAAAATAAAATTAGGTAGGGCCGAATTGTACTCATATTTTTACTGGGCAGTCCAGAGCCGTGGTCCAATGATTTTCATATGAGCTGGGACTGAAAATTTCTGCCTGTTCAGACTTCAAGAAGAATGCAATCCAGCCCCGACATGGACCGGAAAATAAATCTAGTCCCGGCCCATCTGGGTCCGAACCTCTAGAAAACAGTAATCCCCAAACCAAGCTCGAACGAGTGTCGGGGAGGAAAATTGGGCCGGGGTTAAAAATAGTATGGTTAAAAATAGTATGGTAGAAGTCGGTTAAAAATAGTATGGTACGCCGGTGTCATAACGATTGGTGACAACGAGATGCTCTATCGCCTCATACATACACCTCGAAATATCACATAATTTCGAATAAGTTGGAAAATCACCGAATAGTGATATATATATATATATATATATATATATATATATATATATATATATATATATTAGTCCAGTCAAATTAGGCAGATTTTGGGTCATTTTGGGACATAATTACGTAAGTTTTCAAACTTGGTGATATTGTTTGGGAGGGTCTACTAATGAACATACTAAAAGTCCTGATGGGTTGGGGGTGAGCGCGAGGGGGGGGGAGGTAAAAGAAGGTACCATTTTCCGGTTTTTTGTTAATATCTCGTAAGCTATAGCTCTTACGGAAAAATTGTCAATACAAAAAATAAAGACAATTAAATTCTCTACAAAAAAGGTTATATACATTTTTCTATAGAGTCCATAGGTAACGAGATAATCTCATTCAAAAATGAAGAAATTTGTCAAAAGTCACACCAGCGCCAGAGAGCGGGTCCACGGCACTTACATTACATCTACTTAACCTAAACATAAACGAACATTAATAAATGATGTGGTCAGAAGAATGAAAGCCAGAACAATAACTTTATCAAATGACATTTTTTTGTTAACATAAAACATACAAAAATGAAAAATGCGTAAAATACAATGATATAGGATTAAACAATATATTCAAGTCCTTGATCATTTTGATTATTCCGGGTTCAATGTGAAATTTCAAAAGATGTTGTTTTGTGTTCTATTTCCATTAGGGCATCCTCCTCAACAGGTGGCGCACTGTTTGAGCAGTCTCCATGGCAGTAGTGGCAGGCAGCAGTGCATGTTATTCCTGTTTTTCTGCATCCACATTTGTTCCCACAACCGGTTGTACACTGGCAGAAGATGAGGTGTAGTACTTCCTCAGGGGCAACAGGATTGGTGGTTGTGATAGGCATTAATGTATGATCGAGCTTGCGTTTCCAACCCCAAATCTCAGGAGACAGTTCATTGCCCTGCCAGAGCTATATCTGATGAAAAACCCGGTATGAGTGTTGTATCGCTGCTCCTTCTGTGGAAGGCAGGGATGCTAATTCTGGTCTCATGGTAGAAACGGACTTATGTAAGTTGAGCGACGTTGTAGTATGTGGAGCTCCATATATATTCAAGAAGAGCTTACGCCAGAAGAACCTCTGCCACCTGCTGACGTGACGAGTTTGAGTCACGAAAGACTGAATTTACACACTCTAATGATTTACGTCGCATCAACATTTTGCAGATAGCAACTTTCCCCTTCCTATAACAAGATGATGTTGTGTCACAGCCAGAGAATGAATGAGCAAATAGTATAATGTGTTTGAGGCCCTTTTGCTTCTGTTATTGTGATGAAAATACCTGAGTTACGACTTTCCCTTGGTCTGGTTTGTATAAGTATACATTTTTATCTGAAGGGGTTAAGGCTGTGAGAAGAACAAGTATATCCACATCCTGTCCAACAACAGTAACGTTGTCACTCTCACTCAGTGCATCTATATTAGTCTGAACAATCAGAGTGTCGGCATCATTAGGACTTTGCTGACATAAGACTCCTTTCTCATTTAGTTTAGAGGACAGAATGGGAATGAACTTTGTCTTATTGTTCTTATTTGAGAGAAACTGATTTTGGGGCACATTGATGACAGTATGTTCTTCAAAATGTATGTCAACTGACGTTTTCACTGAGCACCTTCTATTTTGTTCAGCTACTTTGGTACTGTTTACAGTGTCAGTATATCCATCGAAAACAATTCTGCAGCTCTTTCCACAATAGTGTTTCTTAACGTACTTTATATAGGTGTTGCAAATATCCTGTATTGTAGATCCCTTCTTCCACACAATCTTATGTAACAGGAAGCCACCATCCACAACTATTGTTTGTTGTTGGAGGTCTATTATCTGATCTGATTGTTCAAATATTTGATACAAAGCACTTTTTTGTCTTCCGCATTCCGCAATCATTGAAAAGAGAGAGAGGATAAGGAGCCAATTCATATTGTAAGTAATTTTCTAAATCATCATTGCTACGTTTGCACAAGGAAATTCGTTGGAATATAACTAGAGGATCCACAGTTATAGTGGTATCATGAAATTTGATTGAATTATGCATACTGTTGAATGATTGTGCTATAACTTTCCGAGTTAGTTTCACATGTGAGTAGCATTTCCCAGACACCTCAATAATCGTTTTTCTCCCGATTTCCAAAGCTTTGAATCAAGTGACAGTTTCATCTCCAATAATCCCAGAAGCTATTGATATAATTTTATCTATCTGAGGAAAGGGCGGGTGATTTTCAAACCAAGTTGAAAGTTTGTATGTATCCGCAGCATCTCTATTCATCCGAGATTCACGAAAATCCTCATATTCTTCACCAGAAAAAAGAGTCAAACCACAGAATTCTTCCAGGGGGGTACAAATATGAAAGGTAGCTGTGGCGCCAAGAACCCACTTACTCAAAACGCTGTCATTTATTCCTCGTCCCCGTGTGAGTCCTCCAGACCATTTCATAGATCGCAATAGTGTTAATGTTTTAAAAAATTAATTTCATGTCATCTAAATTACTTGAAATTTTTGTGAATAATAAATAAACAGTCAAACATAATGTTTTGGAACCATGTGTACAATTTAATGCTAAAATATTCATTTAAAAAATAGTAATTTTTGAAATATCAAACGATCCAATTGCGTTGTACTAGGGTTTATTTAATTACTTCTGCAAAAATATTATACAACCAACCAACCGAAAGCAGCCGGAGAAAAACAAGTCGAAAACGGTTGACTCGCTCTCTGTCGCTGGTGTGACTTTTGACAAATTTCTTGATTTTTGAAAGCGATTATCTCGTTAACTATGGAATCTAGAGAAAAATGTATATAACCTATTTTGTAGAGAATTTAATTCTCTTTATCTTTTGCATTAGCAATTTTTCCGTAGGTCTTATAGATTATGAGATATTAACAAAAGACCGAAAAATGGTACCTTCTTTTACCTCCCCCCCCCCCTCGCGCTCACCCCCCATCCATCAGGACTTTTAGTATGTTCAATAGTAGACCCTCCCAAACAATATCACAAAGTTTGAAAACTTACGTAATTATGTCCAGAAAAAAACCTAATTTGACTGGACTATATATATTTAAATAGTAATTGTTTGAAAACTGTAGTTAAATTTACTGGAATTTTTTATGACTTTTAAAATAATATTCAATTGTCTCATCAATAAACATTAACTAGCTGCAATAATGTAATGTAACGAAATAGAAAACGTTATCCAAAATTGTCAATCGGTTGCCCATATTTGGCTCGAATTAAAAAAGGCCTTTTTTTACATTTGATTAATCTTACTTAATTGAATGCATTTCCAAACGTTGCTGTCAGGCTGTACAATGTCTTTTAAATGGAATATGAATATCAATGAAAGTTTTAAAAGTTATTCGTGCGCCAAATTACATTTGCTGAAATACGTCATTTGGCTATGCACCTGATTAAGGAAAATTAACCATAAGATAAGATTAACCAATTAACCATAAGATATCACACTTTGGCTCTAAACTGAAATCTGTCAAAGGAAAAACAGATTTTAATTTATGTTGGACATAAAATTATTACCAAGTAGAGATGAATTGTTTAAAAGGTATGTTGCGTCAGAATTTTCTCGGAGCTGTCTTAATATTTTTATTTTTACGATAATTTAGCCTCCTTAACTAGCTCGGAAGCACGGTTAAGCAGATTCAAATCGCACGTTTGTTTTAATCACACTTTACATAATATCTAAAACCCAGGAGCAATTTAATTTAATAATATAACTTATAAGTACATAATATTTTTCGAAGGCTCAAGAATGGAGCGTTTAAAGACTGTCATGTTAAACATGACGTTAAACGATGATTTTTTATTTTTTTATTTTATTTATTTATTAATTTATTAATTTTTAAATTTGTGCATTTTATCATCTTCATTTTCCACCTAGCACCGCCCCCCATCCCCTCGTTGTCTGATTCATTTTACATTCGTACTTTCCGATATTATTGTTATTTTGGAATCTCAGTTCATTTTACACTGTAATTTTATTAGCATAGATGTTCAAGAAATTTTAATCTACCTTAATAACAAAGCTTACTTACGTAGCAAACACAATTGTAGAAATTGAATCAAATCTCGTGTAACAAAGATTCACATGTAAATGAAAACATAGTATGAACTATTCCTACAAGACTTAAATCTGGTTTATACGTCAATTGAAAAGTTAAACGTTTTTATTGGAAAATTTAGTCGAACGCCCCAAAAAAGATTTTTAATGATTATTGTATAATACTTTTTTAAGAGCTCTTTTCTAATTAAATTCTAATCTATTTCGATAAAAATATACCAAAATCACGCCAAAATAATATTTTTTTAATCAAATATAATTTTAGTTTAATTTCCTCAAAATGTCGAATTTTTTTTATTTTATAAAAAATACACTGTAATTAATATATATTGCGATTTAATTTTTTCGAAACGTTAAGTCTAGTTTTCATAGTAACGAAAAAAATTTACGTCATATTTTTTTCATTGTAAATGTTCAATTAATAGTGGCAACATAATTTATTTATTAACAAAACGTGCAATTTATTTTTCCAAGTATTATTCTCTGTTGCTATGGTAACGCATGATTTTCTTTAATTAATTTCAGTAATGTTTGACTATTGATAAAAGAGCAATTTTTCATTCAAATTATTAAATGTCAAAATAAACAAAAAGATTTTTTAAGTTATTATTATTCATATTCTATTTATTCTATTTTAAATATTGCCAAATGACGAGAAATTTTATAGATTTTTAATGGATTTTCTTTTCTTTGATACACGCTTTGCAAATAATTGCTAGGCAACAGCTAAACGGAAAAGAAAACAAAATAGAAATACGATTCAAAAACGTATAAATGAAAACTTAAAATATTTTTGGATACTATATATATACCAATTACTATATTTTTGGAACATATACTAAATAAAATTCCATCGAAAATTGTACAGCTAATTACAAATATTTGACAAATGTATTGACAAAATTTCAAACTATTCAGATTATGTTTTCGTTATGTATCCCAAAAAAATAGCGTCCGTAATTTAACATCTAAAACAGTCAGACGCAAAAAACTTTTCGTATGTTTATTGTAAAGTCTTAAATGACTTTTCAACAATGAAACTTAGATGAGTATATAGTACAGTGGCTCACATTTATTTTTGGACACTTGTGTTTTTGAAACTTGCTTATAAAAACATCATCTAAATATTAAAGGATTTACCGAAAAAGTGATAAAGACAATTTCACATAAGTATTTGGACGCTTTGAATATTCAACAAATGTAAACAAAAATATGCAAATAATCAAAAATTTAATACTTTATTGGGTATCCTTTAGCTGAAACTAAACTTTCAATACGTTTTGACATGGATGCAACTAGTTGTTTTGTATAAGAATGTTCAATTTTGTTCCATTTCTCTGTTAATACTGATTTAAGTTGTTCTTTCGAAGAAATATCATATTTTCTTGTTTCTTTTCTCCAGTTCATACCACACATTTTCAATTGGGTTTAAATCTGGAGAATATGGTGGAGTCTTGATAACTTTGGGACAGTTGTACAGCAGCCATAAGCGAACATTTACACTGTTAAAAAAATTGCAGTAAAATTACGGGCAGAGGCCGGCAGCAGAGATTCCAGTCATACCCCGTAAAAAAACAATCCATGCCCGTCATTTTGTGCAACCCGTAATTTTACGGGACAAAGTAATACAGCATTATAATGCACAGGATATAATGCCCTTTAAAACACAATAACACTTTACTTACTGCTCTGTAGCATGTAGCACGTTGGATAATCATCACAGAATCGCTTTTTTGGCGGGTTAAAATTTTCGAAACACGAGTAAAATGAAGGGTTACACCCTAGCGGAAGACAATGTATGGGGTCGTACCGTATTTTTGCTAACATATGGGCTAGAACTGTAAGAATATGTGGATTGCCCTTAATTTTCTAAGTATCTAAGGGATAAGGCCGCTTATTTAGTGGATCAGACCGTTTTTCATCAAATAAGGCTGTTGCCCGTGAAAATTGAAGGGCAAACGCTCATAAATTTACAGTTTTTTCTGAGAGTGTAGGGCTGTATGTTTTAGATCATTATCTTGATACAACTTGAATGCGTTTTAATTTTTGGGCAGATATTTTCAAGTTTTCTTTCAGGATATTTATATACTTATATTGGTCTGTATTATTTTCAATGGAAACTAAATTTCCCATACCAGAAGCAAAAAAAAAAATCTCCACGCCATTATGCCTCCACCTACATGTTTGACAAAACATGTAGGTGGAGACAATATATTTTTGGGATTGAGCTCTTCGTTGGGATTTCTCTACACAGTTATTCGCCCATCAGATCCAAATATGTTAAATTTTGGTTCATCCACAAATAAGACGTTTTCATGGATTTTGCAAAATCCAGACATAACTTTCTTGCTCTTTCTTTCACGAAAAATTTTCTTCTGGCGACTCTGCTGTTGTATCCATATGATTTGATAACTAATGCAACAGTTTCAGGGTTTACTTTTATTGCAAATCTGTTTCTAATTTTCTTGTAAGTTTCACTGTACTTATTCTTGTATTTTTCTTGATTTTATACACCTTCGATTCCTGGGAGTTAGCTTGTGAGGAGCACCTGATTTTAATGCTTTGTCAACAGCTTCACGTAGTTTCTAACGTTTTATAATAGCAAAAACAGTTGAATTACTTGCTTTAACAAGTTTTGCGATAGTTCTGATGCTTTTACCATCTTTAAAATGTTCTATGATTAAATTGCTAATAAAATTTGTCGTAAGTGTGTAGCGGCCGGCCATGTTCACTTCAAATATAGAAATGTAAAAAAAATTACATGAAGTAGTAGTAATTTTTCTAAGTGCAGACGATAATATTTGATATATATTTCCATTTATAATAAAAATAAATAACAAAAAATATCGTCTGGCAAAAAATTTAGTAAAGCTTTCAAGTATCCAATTACTTATGTGAGATTGTTTTTAACACTTTCTCGGTAAATTATATATAAAAAAAGTCTTTAAATTTATTTTCATCACAATATGTAGGTTTTATTATAGATAAAAGAAAGTTTATATGAAAAAAAATTAAGTAGGCCCTTTAATATTTAGATGATGTTTTTTATAACTAAGTTTCAAAAGCACAAGTGTCCAAAAACAAATGTTAGCCACTGTATATGCTTTTTTGGTTTATGTTTGCATGTAGCTGTTGAATGGATGGTCCAATTTTCCTACTTTTCCTTTTGTTCGATAGGTTTCAGTCTTCAGATGCACCAGTTTCAATATCATGAGCATCTAAGTCTGTCTTTTTTCATATTTTTTTGTTTTAACTTATAGGACCTTTCGTAAAAATTTGTCAATCGTCACGAAATTTTGCTATGGTGTTAAGGCAAACAGCACTACTTCACGTTTTCAAAATAGCCATCGTATCGCGTACAGTTTTTTTTTTGTTTTGTTTTAGGGAGAGCTCAAAAACTTTAATATATCATCCTCTATTACACTCCTATTAAACTTCTCATGGATTGCATTGCAAATTAATGAAGATATTTTATCGTAAATAATGTCTGATCTTTGACCAAAAAAAAAATCACTAATCAGTTTTAATCCAAACCTGAACACCTTCGACCGCCTGTGACTGCCAAACTTTTTTACTAATAAATTAGAGTTCGACTGCAATTCTTAAGACTGAATACTGCTACTGGTATTTTCATGGTGATCTTAGTTAATCGACAAGAATCAACTAAATATACTGTAGCTGTACTATATAAATTATATGTTAATGAGCAGTATTTTCTTTACGTCACTGTGAATATATAAATATGAATTTTTATTGGCCTATATAAAAGAAAATTACGTTCTTAAATATGATTATTGTAATTTATTATGGAGATAAAATAAATATCCGAAACGCCATGTGTTGGAATATTGTCCATACAGTTTTACCACACATTGGTACCAACTCTTTTGTTTTGCCTTTTGTACAACTTCCATAATTTTAGTGACATAATGAATAAACATGACCTAACATTGGTTGCAAGAAAGTTTTGTTTATAGAACTTATTTTAATAAGACTGAGTGGTAACCTTCACTAAACAGTCTTTAAAGTTAATCAAATTTATATACATTGCTACAGCTAATAGTCTGATTTAAAACAGGACAGACAAATCATCATTTTGATGTTGCATCCACATTGGAATTTCGTCCCATAACTCCGTTCTGTGGTCAGAAGGATATACCATCAATGAAATTCAATGGCAGTCGCAGGAAATATATTTTGAAGAAGTATTTTTGGGTGTCAGAATGGTGCATATTGTTCGATAATGACCGTACTACAATTAAAGTTGTAACCATAATTAAAGGCGAATATCGTAGATTGTGTTTCGGAAATGATTATTGCATATATGAAAGTTACAGCAGAAGATATTAATTTCAATGTTTCATTTCACTTGAAACCGGATTAATACACGAAGTTACAATAAGGGAGCTAAATCCAACTTAGGAGATATATTTGATAATTCATAATAGACTTTACCACCGTAACCATATGGAAATATCAGATTGACTTTAAAACCGAATGTTTTATTAATGCGACTGGCAAGTTTTTGCCTACAAATGGTTCATAAACACAAAGTTATTTCCTATTGAAAGTAACGTTTTGACGCTACGTATATGGTTATAATATTTGTAGAAAATTGGTTTAATATTTATTAAATTTAATACTTGGGTAAAATAACAAAACTAAATTCCAATGAATCTTTTCAAATAAATTTTTCAACCAATTTTTATTATTCTCATTCAAATTTACATAAATCATTATGATTTTAATGGAAATATTCAGCGTTCGGTAAAAAATCTTATGAGTGTAATTTAAAATTTATCTATTGTTTTATTATATGTCAATTAAAAATCGCATTGGAACACAATGTTAAATCAAAAACAAATACTTGTATTCAATAAATTACCATCTTGTTAAGTGCTTTTTACGTTTTACATAAGCTTAATGCCTTTTAATTTTTAAATAAATAAATTATTATCTATTAATTAGTTCATCAGAGTCTAACAATTATAAAACAAGAAATAGCAAGAAATCCAATTTTACGCATGAAAGTTATTTAATTAGTAAACGGAATAAGCAAAGAAAAATATGTGTAAATTAAGTAAAAGCAAAACTGTTTAATATTCGTTTTAAAGTTCGTTTTTCGTTCGCTTTTTTAGTCTTCAATTTGTACGGTTCATTTCCCTTTTCCTTTTATGGTTCTTTACTTTGTGATTTTATTGTCAGTGCTATAATAACACAATATTCACAACTTCGACATTAAAATAGTTAGTATATGTAAGTGTTACCAAACATTAGATTTGCTAAACGCTAAATGTTACTACATTTAATTAAAACAAAGGCAAGAATTTTGTAGAAAAGACTTTATGTAGAATCTTGTAGGTTGGGTTGTACCCTACATGAACCCGAAAAATTCATTTGAAATCCCCTCGAGACCGGACAAAATTATTTTTCTGGCTCACAACCCGATTCGAAAGTCAACCCGAAATTCGACCCAAACTGGACAAATAACTTTCATTAATCTACAACTCTACTCAAAATCAAAAATTCTATTTGAAATAAACCCGAAACCCGACGTGAACGATTCAAAATAACTTTCGTTGACACGTAATATCCCTTAAATTCGGCCCATTTCAATCCAAACCCGACAGAAAATCCGAACTATAAAGTATTTTTGGGTGTTGATTCCGAAAAAAAAGGGAAAACTAAAGGACGTAGGTGCATGCTGGGCTGGCACAAAATTGAACTGAAAGAATTAATTTGCCAACATTAATTTAATGTCGCCAAGCAGTAAATCTCGCGAAAATCTTACATTGTAAAAAATTTTCGTCAAAAATTACGGTACATACACTGGCAACTTTGTGACCAGTATATATACCGTAATTTAACTGGACGACGTTATAGGTACCGTAAAATATTTAAAGTATATGTACCGGCTGCACCCCCCTCTCCTCAGGTCTGCACGCATTACGTAACAAGAGCAAGAGAATCACTTCAGAGGTTGCTGTACACCGAGGCGAGGCTACCAGCTTTTTCCTTACTGAAAAATAATTATTTTACGGTATAAATAGCGATTTTTGACTGAAAAACAATCATTTTACGGTATAAATACCGTTTATAATTGAAATGGCACATATACAGTTTTTTGCGCTTAATATAACTAAGAAGTACGGTACTCATACCGTAAAGAGTGAAAACGGTACAAGTACCGTAAAATTTATGGTACATCTACTGAAATTTTACGAATTTCTTTTACAGTGTATGTATCTATTCAAAAGGTTTATTTGTGAAACTACTCCTTCTAAACTGTTCAGCCGTTGGTTGTGAAATTCAGCACAGTGATAGTTGCCATGACCGGCATGATACGCGCTAAAATACTGATACAAATTGCGCCCTAGTTGTGCCCTAGTAAAGTCTCCTAGTTGAAATTCTACACTTTCGAAATTATCTAACAAACACGCGCATAGGTTTCAGTTCAAGACTTTACGTTACGTCTATGGCACTTATGATATACATTTATCCTTCAAAGGGGCGATTTATGTCATTTTGTAGGGTTTCGTTCATCTCACGAAACCCTATTGCTCCCGCTCCGTTGTCTGTCTGTCACAGAGCCATTCTCGAAAACTATGTAACTTACAGAGTTGAAACTTAGTATATAATTCAGAATATCAGCTGTGAAGAGCTGAAAATATTAAAATTTGAAAAATTCGTATTATTTTAATAAATACAGATAAAAAACCAAAATTCTAACAGCCTTTCCTTTTAGCCTTTATAGCAGATGCCAAAAATTAAAAATCCACGATGAAAATCTTTCCACAATAATTAATTTTCTATCAGACGATTTCCACGTGAAAAAGGAAAATGAAATAAAAAGTTTGACCAATTGAAAAAAAGATAAATATGAAATAAAATTGATTGACGTCATAGTCGTAATAAAACGGAAAATGTCTAAGATTTCTCAATAATACAAGGAGTATGAGTATGAGTAAGTAAACAAAGCAGATTAATTTCACGTCATTAGAGAATTAAAAAGAAAATCTGACGTCATATGGGAAGTTTAACTAATTTTTCAGATGTTTGAGAATAATACAAAGCGAGTATCAATATAAATAATAGAGAATTGTAACTATATGAGTTTGAGAAACATATTGAATCGTGATAAAAATCCGATTATGGAAATATTCGCATATTTTAACATTTTGAAGGTATACAATTTGTTTAATTTTGAAATAATTTTTTTAAATATTGCATTTAGTCCGTATGACGGATATTATTATGACAGAATAGAATAGCGGGCTTGGCCCGCTATCTGGCTGGTTTAGATATTCGAATAAACAAAAAAATAGACCGGTAAATTTTTACTTTATAAAAAACATGACATTTTTTTTTTGTTGTTGCTAAATGAAATTTTTTTGAATTTATTAAAGAAAGGATAAAGTGTTTTGAAAGGAATATTAAACGAAACCCTTTGAGCGATCTTTGATCACACTTACCCACTTGTTTTTTCTTTTTTACGGGAACCTTGTCGGCCATGGCAGCTATCATTGTGTTAAATTTGATGGTCATCTGCTAAATAATTTAGCAAGGATAGAGTCACAAAGAAACCACTGGAGTAGTCGCAATAAATTCCATACTTTAAATCAATTATGGAAAATTATCTACAATCGCGTGTGAATTGTGTCTCTATTAATTTTACTACCTTTTATAAAAAATAAAAAATAAACAAATACGCTCATTCATATTACATAATTCATTTGCAGCTGAAATAATATTATAATATTTCGTTCGAAAATAGGATATACTATATCGGAATCCTATAAGCAAGAACCAAAACTCTACCCGAAATCGAATCGAACACCAAACAAGAACGAAAAATCATGCGTCAAGCATAGATTATGAAACACTTTCCAACACAGACAGAAAACTGCAACAACACTTCACCGTTAAATAAGGTGAAAGAATATATGTAAGTAAACAGTTCAGAAAACACATAACACATTGAAAAATACAATTTTCAAAATTGCCTTCCAGTGTCAAAACAATAGTCGATTTATTTTGTGCAACCCTGTATCTGATCAATAGATGTGGATATACAGCATGATAAAATTCAGTTCAGTTTGAATATTCACATTTTAGCCAATCGATTGAAACGAACTCGAAATCTTTTGTACAGCCCTGTATATAACCTGAAGACTTTTGTACACACCACATATTAAGCTAAAAGGCAACTTAAAATTTACTCGCAGCAATTACCAACCGTAAACGACAATGTATCTTTTTCTTTGCGTAACCCTGTATATGAATTTATTTATATTCCACAAACTTCTATTAGTCTACTAAATATAGTTCAGCAGGAAAATGGTTAACACAATTAAAAACTACCCTTAAGCAATTCATTCCTATAGTCTGTAATACTTACGAATTCCCTTGTGTAGACCTGTATATGAAGAACCGAGTTTATAAACACACACGTACTATAAAAAATTTAGTTAAACTTAAAAACGCAAACCAAAGTTGAAAACGCACTTATCACACATAGACTGTAAATATCGCACAGCTACTGTAACCGATATCTTTTGTGTGTCCCTGGAAACGAACGCAATGCACACCACACTTTCAAGAGAGCAATTTATAGTGCATCTCAGAAATGCATATAATTTTCATTATATTTGAAATAGTGAAATATTACTAAATTACACTGCAAACGATTTTTCCCCATCGGGCAATGTGTAGCAGAATTCTTTTGTTTGACCTCGTAAATTAATAATAAATGCTTTGCACCCCATTAATTCTACAAAAAGCATGTTTTAATGCGCTTCATAATTATATATCAATTTCATCATGTTTTAAATGACGTAGCATCATCAAAATGCAAATTATACGATTATTTCCCATTGACGATGTGTAACGGAATACTTTTGACTGTCCCTGTAAAAAAAAAAAAAACTATAAGTGCTACATACTTCAGTTGGAATAGGTAACATGCTATAGTAAACGATAATAACATAAAAAAAATTCAGGGCAATCTGAGTATATTTACTCGAGTTAGGGCATGGCCAGACGGCAGACAAACGCAAGTCATAAACACTTTTCAACTAGGTTGGAAAGTGTTAAAAACTAAATTCAATCCCACTCGAACCTATCTTACAGCACCAAACTAGAGTCAATCTGACCCGAACATATGTCGCTGCAAAACATTAAAATCTGACCCACAGAAAAAAAAAAAAAAAAAAAAATTAGAGCTACTTTGACCGAACTAGGTCTGGAGGGGTTTCGATAAAGTCTGATTACCCGATCCAATAAAGGACCCTAACTTTACACTGTATTTACAATGCAAAACGCCCATTACCACTCAAGAATTTCACTGGGATCTCGCGCTGCAGAACATTTTATTTAAATAAAAAGTAATATTTTGAAAAGAAAAAAAAATATATATCAAGGTGCATTTGGATATTTATGATGGACAAGAGGCAGATAGCGTTAAGTCTATGGAGCAGAGATTTATGCTAATGTATCCGTTCTAGACTGCCTTCGAGTGTCACGTTTCGAATCATTATAGGAAAATAAAGAGTCACCGCCGGCGAGGGACAATTCATCACTCAATTTTCTGAATATGAGACGGGGGAGTTAAAGAAAAGAACGTTTTAGCTTTTTTTTTAGTTTGTTCCTAGAATGACAGGCATCTTTCTATATGGATAATTTTTTCCTTTTATTAGAGCTACTTCAGTTACTAAAATATAAGCATTTTTCTTATCGCAGAATTTTCTTCTAGCATTTTTCTTATTTCGATCATGAATAAATCGAATCATGAAATCGGGAGAAATATTTATTGAACCGTATTTTTTTTCAAGTGTATGTTATAAATTGCAGGGTTTTTCATGAAAATAATATTTGGTTGCAGCAATATTCTTTTAAAAATCAGATACTTGTGTATTAGTTCAAGCCAGTTAAACCCTTTAGGTGATAATATTCACCCTTATTGTCACACTAATTGATAATAAAGGTAAATCCGTCACTCATTTTTCTGAATGTCAGATGGAAAGTTAAAGAAAAAAGTTTTATCTTTCTTTAGTTTGTTTCTAGCATGAAAGACTTCAGAAAGCTTATTTCTACGGATGATTTTCTACTTTTATTATAGATTTATTTCAGTTACTCAAATATAAGTACTTTTCTTATCGCAGAATTTTCTTATTATAACATTTTACTTATTTCGATCATGAATAAATCGAATCATGAACCGATTTTTTTTTTCAAATGTATGTTATAAATTGCAGGGTTTTTCATGAAAAGAATAGTTGGTTACATCAAAATTCATTTAAAAATTAGTTCAGGCCAGTTAAACCCTTTAGGTGGTAATCCTTATTATCATGCTAATTTATAAGGGGAAATCCGTCACTCATCTTTCTGAATGTCAGACGGAAAGTTAAAGAAAAAAACTTTCTTTAGTTTGTTTCTAGCATGATAGATTTCAGAAAGCTTCTTTCTACGGATGATTTTCTATTTTTATTAGAGCTGCTTTAGTTACTAAAATATAAAAAAATTTCCTATCGCAGAATTTTCTTCTAGCATTTTTCTTATTTCGATCATGAATAAATCGAATCAGGAAATCGGGAAAAATATTTATTGAACCGATTTTCTTTTCAAATGTAATGTTATAAATTGCCCGGTTTTTCATGAAAATAATATTTGATTACAGCAATATTCTGTTAAAAAACAGATACTAGTGTATTAGTTCAGACCAGTTAAACCCTTTAGGTAATAATCCTTATTATCACGCTAATTGATAACTAGTTGGATGTGCCTATCCCGAAACTTTCTTCTATCTCACACAGGTTTCGCATACACTAAAAACGAATCTCGGCTCCAATTTATATCAAGGTCTAACTAAATCTAAAGTTTTATTAAATTCCGTGCATTAGTTCTTGACATATGGCTATTGCTAAAATCGTGTAAATCCTGGAAAGTGAAGTATAGCAGCTGAATCTGTTGGGGTATTTAGACCAGAACCTAATCAACAACAACTTATGTTGACATCCAACTGAATCTGAAGTTGATGAAAATCGTTTATTAGTTCTTGACATATATAGTTATCGTGATAATGAAAAAAGTAGCATAGCAGCTCCACCTGTTGGGCTATTTATACAAAAACGTAAACGGCATCTATTTATGTAAAGGTCTAACAGAATCTGAAGTTTGATGAAATTCCGTGCATTAGTTCTTGAGATAGAGCCATCGTAAAAATCATGAAAAAGTGATATATCAGTGACTGTTGGGATGTCTACACCAAAACGTAATCAGCGTCTATTTATGTCAAGGTCTAACTGAATATGAAGTTTGATGAAAACAAATGCATTAGTTCTTGAGATAGAGCTATTGCGAAAATCGCGAAAAATGCAGCATCGCAGCGCCATCCATTGGGCGATTTTCATCCAAAAACTAATCAGCACCAATTTATATGCGGGACTAGCGGAATATAAAGTTTTATTAAATTTCGTGCATTAGTTCTTGAGATAGAGCGCCCACAAAATTTTTGTCACATACAGACAGACAGAGTCACAGAGTCACAGACTCACAGACAGACATTTTCTAAAAACAGTCAAATCGTGTTCAGGACCTTTTAAAACGTATAAATCCGTCGAAAACCGGATGTCGAAAATTTTTATGAATACAATCTTCTTGTGAAGATAGAACAAAGTAATAAGGGGAAATCCGTCACTCATCTTTCTGAATGTCAGACGGGAAGTGAAAGAAAAGAGAATTTTATTGCTCTTTAGTTTGTTTCTAGCATAACAGAGTTCAGAAATCTTCTTTCTACGGATAATTTTCTATTTTTATTAGAGATGCTTTCCTTACTACAATAAAAGAGATAGCTGCAGTAACAGGAGTAATAAAAGGTTTTAGAATATAATGGATTGATTCACGAAATCAGAATAAATATTAATTCCATAGATTTTCATATGTACACTATGAACTATAAATTGAACGATTTTATGTAAGAGTAATTTAGTTGATGCGGTAAGAAGTGTGGTTAGTGCAATAATTAAGTACTTGTATTATTAGTCCACATTCGTGATGCATTAAACCCTTTAAGTGACAATAATTGTGTGTTTGGTGAAACTTTTTTGAGCCAAATCATTACGTCTTATTTTGTGATTTACAGAAGGTAGTACGTACTTTCCAACGCCAAGCATGAAAAACGATAAAATTGTTCTGAATCTACCTTTTTCTAAAGGGAAACAAATGGGTTTCTCATGACAAATTGGAAAATATTTTGTGGTTCATAAGTAATCGGTCGTATTATGTTCGTATTCATTCATATGTTTTCTTTTTCTTTTAGAGTTTTATATTTAAAAATAAATATATGTAACCTTTAGCATTAGCTTTCCTTTCTTGGATGTTCTGTTGGAACAAAAATTAAGATTTTATATACTTTTTACGAATACCTTTTCGGGAATTTTATTTTATTTTCTTGTTAGGAAATGAGCTAAAAATATATACAGAGTGTCTCAAAACTTACCCCTTGGGGATGAGCAACACGTATACGTGACGCATAAGATGCTCAGAATTCTCGATTATTCCCACCAGTTATTTTTTATTGTAAGCTTTGCCTTATTAAATCTTAGCATTTCTGCGATTCAATTAGATGAAAATTTCTGTTTTGAAAAACCGGTGGTAAAAGATTAAAAATTCTGTAAAAGACGCTCGTCCCGAAGGGGTTAACATACAAATTTTGAGTTTGGTAAAAAACATTGATATGAACCATACTCACATAGGAAAGCATAAGCGGGAACGTTACTTGATAACGATAGCGAACAAAGACACATCAACAACAAAATACGGTAAGCTGTACAAAGCGTATTATTAGGCGAAACTTAACCGTAAAATAACTGAAAGATGCAGAATATCGTTTCACGATAGTCTTTTAATTTTCGGACCATTCTTTGTGTCTTCTCCCGACGACGACGTATTGATACTCGAACATTTTGAATGATACCTACAGTTTCGTTGATCTTGGCATCAGTTATGGTGTTTCTTGGTACTAGCTCAATATCTGAAGCAATGCTTGTTTAGTTCATAATGGCTTGAAGTTCCACCACATGAAAAAAATTGATGCTAGATAAAAATAGTGAATTTAAGGAACATGCAATAGATAAACCATGTCAAATGAAAATGCTGTCGACTGCTCGCACTGACATCCACAGTAAACAAGAAAGCTTATTTTTAGAAAAACATTCTTAGTTTAGCAGTAGATTTTAAGTATGTATTGCAAAATGTAAATGTAGCCACATTACTTAACGATAAAATCTTACTGTGGCATCGACTTTCCATACTGTCAATTAAGTTGTCGGACTCTGGAGTGGGAAACAACTCCCAATACATGGAGCAACGCTTGTTCCAGCTCATTTAACGACTACGGAGGAGGGCGTTACAGCAGCCACCTGCCTACTGAGATAGTCCCAAAGATACTCTATTGGATTAAAGCCCGAAAATTGAGCTGGACATTACATTCGCTCCAAACCTTGTTTCTCAAGATATTCATGAACGACTGCGATTCAGTGCGATTGAGCATTATCATGCATTAAGATTAATTTATCATCAATAGCATCACCATACTGTGTGAAAAATGGAGCAAGGATCTCGTCCCGATATTTCACAGAAATCAGAGTTATTCGATGTACACATGGAGGTTACTGTGACCACCAGAGAGATTCCAGCCCGAACCATGTTCCCACATCCTCTATAACTGCGTCTTTCAGCAATGTTACATAGATATAATATGCTTTGTTCTCTCCAGATCATCACACGAACTGAATCACCCTCCAAAGCAAAAAGGTACTCGTCTGTGAACAGTATGGAAAACCATTGTTGCCTGTTCCAGGTAACGTGCTCTCTTGGCCAACATAAACGAGCACTTCTGTGTTGTCAATTAAGAGGGACATGTACTGTACAACGGGTAATCTTGAATGGAGTTCTTAATTGCGAAGACATATGTGCACCGTAGTAGCAAATATTGTCACTAGTGTTGCGTTACGATGATCTGAAATGAGCAGAATCACAGTAATGATGCTCCTCTTTCCGGCCAAAAGAGCTATGAAGCGATCTTGTGCTGGGGTTATAACCCGTGAGTGGTCTGAAGCAAGTCTTCTTGGTACTGAATTTTCGGATTCAAATTGATCCCAGAGGCTTTGGAGCACACTACATGACACATAAGACGTCTAGCAGCACCAACTTGTGATAACCCCATTTTCATCATCCGATTGCTCGCTATCTTAACAAATGAAGTAAACTAAATCTCCTAGATATGGACACACTATTTCAGGACCAAAAATTCAAGATCAACAAGCATAAAAAAAATTCTACACAAAATACAAAATTGGGATATTCGCAGTTTCCCTTGACTGCTATATTAATGACCAATTCATTAAAAAAATGGATATGGGTGTAATTATTTCACAAGATTTTATCAAAATTGCTTATGATCATTCATATAAACCACATATTTTCCCTTTATTATCATTCTTTTAATAGTGAGTGTCGAAAAACTGGTTGTACTTGAACTTTTGGAGGCCAGTGTAAATCATAACAGTAAACTGTCAATTTTAATTCGCATTCAGTGCAAAAGTGTATTCATGTGCACACACCGTTGGTAATTGCTGTAAAATAGGAAGACAGCTCTCCTGTTTTATTTATTTTTTTCAAGCTTAGTGACATTTCGTTTCCGATTATGTTTTCCTTTGTAAATATATTAGGGCCTATATCTCTCGTGTAGATAATCGACCGTCATAAATCAACCAACCAACCAACCTTTGTAAATATGATTCATATTGATATTATCATACACCCCACAAAATTTTTACATGGCGTTTTTGGGCACCCTTTATAATTGATTGATTTATTGACTACATTTTCTTCAATTTATACACGCAAGGAAACTTTATACTACATGCAAGAGTTTGGTTTTACTATTCATAAAAACCGTCGAAATCTACGGCATTATATTTTGTGTAACACAGAATTCTTCTTATTGTGGGATTGTTCATTTTCTCATCTCTTACAGCTGGATCATAATTATTTATTTTATTCAAATATCATTTATTAAAATTTACGTTGAAACAACATAAACAACAGATGCGGGAAATGTTCCGATAAGAAGGATTTGTTCAAATTTTAATTACAATTTTAATTAGGATGTGCTTTCGGAATGGTGAATGAAAAGATGAATACGAGAAATGAAAGAATTCACGAACGGAATAGTGGAGGGATTAAATTCGACAACATTTCTTCGGTTAAAATAAAATACATACATGTTGTTCATCGCATTGATTGGTTCATGCATTGCAACTATTTAATCTACTGGCAAAGTAAAATCGGGAAATAAAATTTTGAAAATTTGTAAGCTGTTTCACAATGTTAAAATATTATCTTTGGAAAGAACATTTCAAATTCCATACCGAAATATTTTCCGCAGTTATTTGACTGAAATCGGAACAAATGGATTTTGTTAAAATGCATTTTCTTAATAATGATGCAATACTCATTTTGTAAAAAGTTCTTCTGCTTTCACTAATTGTCTTCTATGAAACGAGCTAACTAAACTCTAAAAAGGAAATACATATCACACATAACTTTTGAAGAAATACACCGTTTCCGATAACTATTTTTTTTAATGTGACATAACTTGCTTTTATCTCACTTGTATATTATTTACCCATCATACGTAGTATAGTCTTGTAATCGTTTTCAAAATTGAAAAAAAAATTTTGACGGATTTACACGTTCTAGTAACTGAAGATTCCGAAAAACATATTTTTAGAAAAAAAAATTGCCGTCCGTCTGTCTGTGTGTCTGGGGTGGGGGAGGGGGGTGTCTGTAAACGCTCTATCTTCCGAACAAATTGAGATAGAGACTTGAAATTTGGTATGTAATTAATATGTAATAATGGGAAGAAACTTATTGAATTTCAGTAACATCGATTGTCCGGAATTTTTTTTTTCGGACTCTCAAAATATTCGTTCTGATAAAACTATCCTGCGCCGTCAGGCGCCCACGGGGGTCGCCGACGCGCGTAAACGACCATCGCACCCAAGCCTCTGAAGGGCTTTTAACGCACCAGGGCTTTGTCTCGCCCGGCGCTGCGATCGGCCTGAAGCCGCTCCCCACTGCGGACACCCAGGTCATTTTACCAAGGTTGGTGACATTGGTCGTCACGGTAGTAACCCCGCATCTCGGAGGAAACTTCCGCAGAGACGGAACCTTGATGAACCGCCATGGAACCCCCGACGACTTCGTTCGCGAGACCCCATAGGGGGAGACGGTCACTAGGTCATATGTCGAGCTACCACGACGGCTCTTGCTTTACCACAGCTCGAGGGGTGTGAGCAACCTACAGAGGTTGTCACGTTCCCTTTTGCAGTGGATCCTGAAAGGGAATGGATTAGTACAACAACATATAAACTCTAAATTTACAACAACAAACAAACATGCTTAAACATTTCAAACTTTAACAACAAACTTTAACTACTACAACATATATATACACAACTGTGACTAGCTCATTTTATCACAGACAACTGCCGGCTTATGAGACGAGTCTCAAGCCTGCGTACTTATTGCACCATTACCTCTACCTCTACGTCCTGCGCCGTGGGGACCACGGGCATTTCGCAGTGCGTTCAAGTGTGGGCGTGGAAGAGCTCGGTGATTACGGCCTGCTCTTTGGCGACCAAGGTTGCGATCTAGTGTACGCATAAGGAGTCGGTGAATAATCAACCTGACACCCTTTCTGGCGTAGCCACACAGGCAGAGATCGCGCGGCGTTCGCGTCCGAAAGTCACAAAAGGTACATAACAATTTTCGAAATTGTTTATTTTAAGGAGTAAATATAAAAAACAATACAAAAACATAAATTTTGCATAACGAATGAAGTTTATCAGATAATGAGTTTCCGAGATATTTGTAATTATATTTTTCACTTTCTTCGAGTTTTCCTGACCCTGTATTTCATTCAAATTTCAATTCAAAGATATATTTTAATTGGAAATGAGACGCTTAATCCGACGCAGTAAACCGTTAGTTAATATGATTACCAATTTTGGAGTTATAAGGATCTTTCTCTTACGGAATTCAGTAATAGAGCATTTGAAGTTTATGACGTCATCAAGCCACGATTTTATTCGAATTGCAATGCATTTTATAAATATTTTACACATGTTTTGTATTCATATTTTATATTATGCATATTCATGATGGGTAAGTATTACGGTAGCTCCCAACGACTAGTTTAAATTTGAAATAACTTGCTTTTATCTCCCTTGTATATTTTATTAGAACTTGAAAATGACATGTCTGCTTCTCTGTTTACTTGAATTTATTCCCTATCTAAAACTATCATAAAAATACCCCATTTGTACGAAATGTGATATATTGTCAGTATTTATCTTTTTAAAGATATCCATCATCTGTGCATGCATATATACATACATATCAAATAAAGTATAATATGTGTATGTATGTGTATGAGAGAGAAATGTGTGTTACAGAATGCTCCCCAAATTTACCATAAACAGGCTCAAACTCCAATGTATGTTGACTATATTGTTAAAGATGGAAAACACTATTTTTTCTTCTAAAAACGACCATCGTCGCCCACACATGTATATTCATATATGTGTGTATAGAGGGGGGGGGGGTTATAATTCAACCCAAGTAATTCTTGAGTTAAAACAGAAATAAAAGGATCAGAGTCCATAAGCCGTGTTTTTGGCCCATGAAATAGACTAAATTTAGATTTGTTATACTCTCTTAATTATTTCACTATTTAATATTTTAGAAGGTTTATCCTGTACGATTTCAACAATAGATTTTGCATTTTGTTTGGATTTATATGACATACAAGCTCAAAGTTCGTATTACTTCGTAGTTTTTGATGAAAAATACGCAATTTCTCCTAATTTTATTTCAATTATTTATATGAGCGCAATCGTGCAACACTTTCTTCTTTACATATATTATAAAATACATCAAAATTTACAATATATGTAAAAATAAAAGTGTTGCAAAGCTGCTCTCATTGTAAAATATTAAAAAATGTATTAAAAATTGAGGTAAAATTAGGAGAAATTGCGTATTTTTCATCAAAAACTACGAATAATATGAAATTTGAGCATGTGTAAGTTATATAAAAACGGACAAAATGCAAAAAAATATTGTTGAAATCGTACAGGATAAACATTCTAATATTAAAAAGTGAAATAATTAAGTCATTATAGCAAAATCGAATTTTAGTCTTATTTCATGTGCCAAAAACACGGCTTATGGACCATGATACTTTCCCGCTCGAATTCCGAATAAGGATAGAGTTCTATATGTATTAACTGAATAAGATTCTATGTATTTGAAAGTACTTACTTGTCTTGTTTGTACATTTATTTGTTTGTTTATTGATTTATAAATTTTTAGTGCTTAGTCATAAAGTTTTTATGATGCACCGAACCAAATTTGAAGTAAAAGGGCTAAAAGTATTAAAGTATGTATAATGAAAATCTAAAAAGAATCTAGTGACAAAGAGAAAAGAAGAAAAACTTAAGTTAAAAGTCTAACAGTTATAAATAAATGAAAATTAATTCATTATAAAAAAAAAACTGTCATGTAATATACAGCTGCATTATCATCACCGTAAGAAGCGCATTTTTTCACTCTTATTTAGGAAGCTTTAATATTTTCCCCCGCCAATTCCCGAATTTAAAAAAAAAACTATACTGAATTTCTAATCAGCGGCATAATTGGATTTATAGCGGAGCATTCAAGCATATTATGGCCTCCTCCTTCAAAAAGTCTTTAAGGAAGAGCAAGGACGGATAGTTTTTTTTTTTTTTTTTTTTTTTTTTTAAATATATATATAATATTGTTCTACTAATGATTTGAATCTGCAGTTTTTCTTGCATTTGAAAAACTTACATCACAATCATTCATATGCTATCGATTCCTAACATAAAAGCTTCTGAATCATCGTGAGAATAAATTGCATATTATTTTTAATATGTTTAACAGATAATCCTTTATGCTCCGACAGTAGTTTAAACTTAGCATTAAAAAAACTTGTTAGGAAATTAATTTTACACATCGATTGGCAATAACATGATATGAGACGCATTATAGATGTTTATTATTTTATCACATTTCAAAAGTGTTAACAGTTGTATAGCGCAAAACTATTTTTAGATGGATAATTTCTTTTCCAGGTATAACTGTTCAGCTTTCTTGATGTTGAAAGACATGGAGCGGAAAGTGTCATTTCTGAAAATTTTCTACATTTATATTTCAGGTATTATATTAGTATATACAGGTTGTAGGAGAGTTATTTGCTACAATTTTATGAGAGTACTCTAGTGGACGGGTGAGTTTTGAAATTTTGCGTGCTATCGCGGTGATTTGAATCGTAACATATGTGTGTGAATGAAATCTATTCTGTCATTAGTAGGCAAAAAACCCAATATGCATGTATAGACAATGTAATACTCTACTAAGATACTGTTTTTGGTATGTTATTGATAGAAAATAAATATTACAGTCTGATTCCATTTTTTTTATTTTATATAATTTGCATGAGTCTCTGTGGTCATAAACGTGTGACCAAATTAAATAACGAGTAATCAAGAAACATTAAAAGGTCGATTTTAAATTGTATTCTATTATATTACTACATTTTTTTGGTTGATTATGTTAGATTAATAACTATTAAATTAATTATTAAAAATTTGCATAATTAGATTTTCAGCTGATTGTAATACAGTTTGATTACTTAAAACTTACATACCTTTTAACCTATTTAAGAGAAAACTTGTCAATTGCATTTTTTGTTTTTTTTTAATACATCTTGTGGTAACACGAAGTTTGATTTTCTAAACCTCGGAGCATTTACATACTTCTACTGATGTCAGTATCTGTGTCTATCATATGCTGTTTGACGAGTTATAAATGTCGAAAAGGATATTCGAATTATTTTATTGTTATTTATTTTTTCAGCATTTTCCGCAATTTCCATTTTAACAATTCGGTGCTGTTTGACGAGGGAAAAGTAAATCAACCATTTTTTGCTTTGCGCACGAATCAAAATTTTCCCCGCACTAGTTGAGGGAGCATCTAAAATAATTTACTGCATAAAGGGAAACCAAACTAAGGTAGAGAAACCTGTTTTCTATTTGTATAAAATACTAAAAACAATATTTTAAATAAATGATTTGAGTACCGGTTGTAAATATTTCACAAATGTCATATAAGTACCGATTTAGTTTACTAATTTTAATAGACGAAATTGTTCTAAACTTTGTTTAATAATTACACAAATCTTCTAGTTTAATTTTAAAAAATCAGGAAAAAACTTTGGAAGGTGAAATGTTCATTAATTCATAAATTGGGACACAAAGGTTTAATATAATTTTTAAAAGTAACATCTTTCAACCTTTAAGTATTTTGCTTTTTTAAATTTCTTCTATCTTTACAAGAAGAAAGTATTGGATACATTAAAAATTTTAACTTCCGGTTTTCTACGGCTTTATACGTTTTAGAAGGTTCTGAACACAATTTGAGTGATTTTAGAAAATATGTGTCTGTGAGTATAAATATATTAAGAAAATAGCATTTAGCAAAAGTGACTTATTAAAGAAAACCTTCGGATTTTTTATCTTTAGAACTTGAAAAATCTGCATTATTATATTATTAAGTTTTATACTTATTATATAGCTAAATATGGATTATATTAATTTTGCTATATTGCTTTGTTATACTACTTTTGTTAAATTACTATTTTAATTAACTTTACTTTTACATTATTATTTAACCTTTCTACCCTGAATGGATCTGATCGACCCGTTTCCATAATTGATATTATGATTCGAATCGAACCAGAAATTGCTGGGTACAAATCCCTATCGCGCTCGTCGACCTAACCGTTCGAAGTTTTCCATGGTTTTCTTCGAACCCTGTCGTAAATACGTGCTAGGATTCCTTAGAAAGATCCCCACGGAGGGTACACTCCCACCCTTGCCGGCGTATATCCCTAGCGCAGATAATCGACCGGTAACAAATAACCAACCAACCAATCGAAACAGAAATTTTTTCACAAAATATTCAGTGTCACAAAAATTAAATAAAAGACGCCAAACAGTTGATGTCGGTTAAGGGGCTTCCTTGTTGCAAACAACTTTACGCCCAGTCTATTTGTGAGTACAGTGTCTTGTATTAAATTGAGCCGTTGGGAGAAGTTAAGATGTAGATATAACATATCTTGTAAGATAACTAGAAGATAAAGTAATAAAAGACGCAGATAACTAAGTAAAATAAATAAAAATAGTTTTAAATAAAATTTCTGGTGTGAAATGATTTTAATCAAGATTGAGTAAAATTTTAACAGAATTGGAAGGTTAAGTATAGTGTGTTGCTACCCACCTAAAGTTTTTGTTTGCGACTCGCGAGAAAAAAAGGTTGAGTATGGCTTGTTTCAAAGTATCATATAACGCAAAACACTATCTCATTCAACTATTCCAAAAACGAAGGTCATGTTTTTGAAAATATATTAAAATTAAATTTAAAATTAAATTTGTTTTAATTTGTATATAAAGTTTTTGATACGCTATTCAGCAGTGCTCTTTTGTTTTCGTTTCATATTTGCCACTGCATTTTCTATTGCAACTAGCGTTGCTTGGTGTCCCAATTTATGCAGAACGTACGGATTTTTTCGGGGTTTTAAGTCCTGTCCCGTGTAACCATTGCGCAGTTCTCCAAATGTCTCGATTTTTTATAATACACAAACTATTTAACTTTTTGGTATTTTACCGTTATACCTACACCGTTATCGGCAAGCGTAATAGTTGGCGCAAGATGAAATTCACATGAAATGTATCATTTGGAAAAAAATAACATTGTTCAACAACAATAAGCATGGTGTTAGTATAACTGAAAAGTTGAATAATGAAGGTGTTATTTAAATTGAACATTTAAAAATATAACATTTATATAAAGATTACATATTTTCACGAATTATTTTATTAAATCTGTACAAATATATACTTAAAATAAAAGAACAAATTACTATTATGCAATAAAGTAATAAAATAAAATTCAATTTAAACTGCCGACGTGAAATTGTAAATGTCTCTTCGCATTCCAGTAACCATTCATTTTTTGAATAATGAAAATGTTCATGTTTTTTTAATAAAAACTTTTTTAATGTATCCAAATTCCTGAAACAATTTTATTGCAGCTTTCTCATAATCAGGCGACTGCCAAATTGTAAAATTCATTTCAGCGTTACTAATAAATATAAACTAGGACTTCCCTCAAAGGGATTAGTCTGAGTGATATTGCTGAGAACATAAAGTTAACAATTACGATATAAAGAAGATATCAACAAGAATCTAAGTGAATATCAGCATATGATAGACAAGAGATAGATAAAGATACAACATATGAAAAATAGCAAATTAAATGATATAATTACAAAATATCATATATAAATTCATATACTGTTATGTTTTCATATGCATTTTTTATAACATTTGGCAAATCATCTTATTTTCTTAAGCGGGAATTGCCCAAAACTTAAAAAAAAAAAACCGCCGGATCTTTTAAAACGATATTTTTAAAGTCACATAATCTGATTTGCAGCCAATAGCGTATTTTAGCAAGCGTAGTTTAACGCAAATTTAATTTAATTTTTGCAACATTTTCTTTGTGATAAATATCTAAATAAAATATTAAAAAATAAAATATTAAATATTGAAATATTAAATCAAATATTTAATATTTGAATTAAAAAAATTTCCTTTGTTTATTTGTATAACTATTTATAGAAACTCGTATACTTCAAACCACATTGATAACATGCTTTGCTACAAACGTGTCTACCAGTCTAACTACTCGTATGTCTTAGCTGTGTCTCTCTCCGAGCTCATCTGTCTACTGTCTCTCTACTCTTCTGTATACCCGTCTCAGTATCCGTCTGTCTTTCTATCCGACTTTTTTATCGTGTCTCTACCTGTCTCGCTTCCCGTTACACTACCCGTCTATCAACACGTCTGTCTGTCTATATACCCCTCTCTGTCCGTCTGTCAATTCGTCTCTGTACTCGTCTCTCTATCCACCACGCTACCCGTCTTCCTACACATCTCACTACCCCTCTGTCAACCCTTTTTTTCACCTGCCTCGCTACCCGTCTGTCTATTCGTTTCGCTACCCGTTAGCTTATCTCTGTCGCTATCCGTCTCTCTACCCGTCTGTCTACCCGTTTGTTTACACGTCTATCTATCTCTCGCCAACTCTTCCCAATATTTAAACAATTTAGTAAACGGATGCCGTTTATCTGTTATTAAATGCAAACAGGAGTAATTTATCTAAAAAGTGTAATCAGATGCAATTTTTTTAAATACATACATAAACCAGCATAATAATTCACCAGTTTTATTTTCATAGTAGTTTATGTCATTTGACAGTAAATCTCAACTTCTTCAACCCGAACTGCGTCAAGCTTTTTAAAAAAGCCCCAAGGTCTGTATAACTGGGAAGGGGAATTGTCCTCAGGGCTATTAGATACATGTTATTAAGTTAAGTGAAAGTTTCGTAATCGGGTTCGCAGCCAATTTCTTATGTCAGAAAGCGTGGCTTCACGCCATTTTAAATTCATTTCTGTAACTTTCTTTTTCTTTTTTTGGTGGGTGGTTGGGGGGGGAGGGGGGAGGGTTCCAAATATATACACTTAAATTCAAACTTTTGCCCCCATGTTAATATTAGTGTTGTTTGTATTATCAATTAATACTTTGTTGATCGAGGTTCATTCGAAACAAATGTAAAAGACATCTACAGTTTTTTTTCTAGGAGAAAGTTCCGTAATCGGGCCCTAAGCTAATCGGAGAATTTAATATCATTATTGTTTCTAACTCTTATAGAGTTAAAACAATATTGTAGCTAGCATTATTACTCTTGTTTGTGACCAACCTCTTCTGTGTATCGGAATGGGGAAAATTTCCGTATCATGTACTGGTTGGTGCCAAAGGCAGTTTTAGAATCTTACCAAATTTTTCTAGAGAGCGGAAAAACATGTTTTTTAAAATATTTACAAATATGCGTTTATTAAACCATGTTTTTGAGCCATTTTAAAATATTAAGTACGGTGCTAAAATAAAATTTTATTGCCATTTTCGATATTTTAATAAGAAATGAAAATACATAACAAACAAATTTAACAAAACTAAGCCATTTTTAGGTACTTCTCTATTATCCCGTCGACCACTTTTCATAACAAAAAACTACCGCCAAACTGTAAGATTAAACGCCAAAAATACAGTCCCATTCACTTGATGCCAGAAGCATTATACGTATTTGTTATGCCATCAAGTGGTTTTAAATTCGACATTTGCGTGTATTTTTCATTATGTTTTACTGATTTATTAGTTATTTCATTCATTAAAATAACAATTGTGTCCTTAAATTCTTATATTTTATTTATTTTGATATTTCAATGGCAACGTTCTCCAGTTTATTTAGCGTTACAGTTTGGCGATAGTTTTTTGTTATGAAAAGGGGTCGACGGGATAATAGAGAAGTACCCATTTTTGTGATAAATAATTGTTATTGCCAGGGGGGCAAATTGTAAACAATTAATAAGCGAGCTAAAAAAATTACCGGAAATAATTTGTGGGAATCTCAGGAAAGAAAGATCTGATATAAATAGCATTTAAAATCTTAAAATGGAGAAGTGGTCCGTATAAAAATGCAAAACATTATACACCTGATATAAGAATTTTTTAATTTTTTTATATTTCCGAAAGCACAGATAAAAGGGTAAAAATCCCGGCACAGATGCCATATACTCACCACGTTGGCGCGATTTTTCCCCCGCCCCTTTGGCGAAAACTGTTTGTTGTGTTTGTTTACTTTTATTTTTTATTTTAATTCTATAGATTATTTTTATATGTATATCAATATTAATTTAGGCACAGATGTCATGTACGCACCAGATTGGCGCGATTTTTTCTCCCGCCAATTTGGCGAAAACTTTGTTTTTGAATATTAGTTACAAATACCATACAATAATAGCACGTAATTTTTTTATATCAATATAAAAATAAAATAACGTAATAAATGAAATAGGCTCCTATTATTCAAAAATGGGAAATAAAAATAAATAAATGATAGTTTGATATAAATAAATATTGATATATATAATAAAAACAATTTATGTAATTAAAATAAAAAATAAAAGTTAATAAACAACAATTGAAACAAAATAACCGGGTTACCATGTGAGGCATAAAATTGCCATTTTGTTGCAATCGCGCCAATGTGGTGCTTATGACATACGCGCCTTTATTTATATCAAACTATTATTTATTTATTTTTATTTCCTTTTTTAAAATAATAGAAGCTGTTTCATTTATTACGTTATTTTATATTTATATTGAAATAAAAAATCACGTGTACTATTTGTCACACTATTTGTAACTAATATTCAAAAACAAAGTTTTCCCCAAGCTGGTGGAGAGAAAAATCGCGCCAAAGTGGTGCGTATATGACATCTGTGCCTTGTTTCATTTCTCATAGAGGTACTGCTCTATTATCCCGTCGACCACTTTTCATAACAAAAAACTATCGCCAAACTGTTAGATTAAACGCCAAAAATGCAGTCCCATTTACTTGATATCAGAAGCATTATACGTGTTTGTTACGTCATCAAGTGGTTTTTAACGCGACATTTGCGTGTATTTTTTATTATGTTTTACTGATTTATTAGTTATTTCATTCATTAAAATAACAATTGTGTCCTTAAATTCTTATATTTTATTTATTTTGATATTTCAATGACAACGTTCTCCCGTTTATTTGGCGATAGTTTTTTGTTATGAAAAGTGGTCGACGGGATAATAGAGAAGTACCCACATATGTATTGGTACTTTTATGTTAACTTGGCGCAGTTGATAAATCGCCAAATATTTTTCTCATAACATCTTCATATTGCATTCATTTCATTTAAATATAAATCTTTCACTGATTTCATTTGAAATACATACATTAAAAATACACGTCTTTCACTCATTTAATTTAAAATACACGCCTTTCACTAATTCCATTTAAAATACTAAAAAGGAAAAGAAAATATGAAATAATGCCACAAATCGAAACTTTTTATTTAAACATCAAAGAATTGTTCCTAACATACACACGCGAAATAAAAAAGCTGCTAATGGTGTGATTTACGCCAAATCTCTAATACTAATACTACTCTTACTAATCTCTAATACTTTTCAAACAGAAAAAATTCCAGATTAACTTTCCATTTTTATTAAATTGAAATATATTTCATTGTGCTGAATATTAGTGCTTGCATATTTTTTTGCTCCATGTACTCCATGAACTTTTCAATTCCGATTGTCTACGAAAATTTCCCACCGATGAAAATGACGTACGCACAAAATTTAGTGACGTATGTACTTTAATAGTGCTTTTTTATCTATTTTTTTAATATAACTTCCAAACGGTTTGACATTTATTCTTGGTAATAAAATGACGTCGTTGTCACCTTTATATGTACCTTCTGTAAAAATTTGAACGAAATCCGTTAAATATTTTTTGAGTTATGCTTGACGAAAGGTTTTAATATCCATCGTAGCTATATATGGGGCAAAGTAATACTGCGCTGTGTATGAGTCTTCGTTGCACTCGGACAATTATAACTTAATAATAAATATTTTCTATTCGAAAAATAGAAAATTAAGATGTGTTGCGAGGTTACGATTAAATAATAATAACAACAAAATGATTCATATTCAATAAAAAACAAATCACAATGTTTGGTAAGGTTTGCAATAAAAATACTTTGCAGGGTCAGGGCGCATATCGTACATTTTGGCATGGTGTTAGTACAACGGAAAAGTACCATTTTTCTTTTTACAAGTATTATGCTGTCCTTTACTATGTGTCGAGCATTTAAAAAATATGTAGCATTCTAAATTATCTATATTTTATTTCTACTAGTGACAATGCAGATTTTCGTGACAGATTGTTCATTAAGATTGTATTTCCTAAAGAACTGAAAATATGATTTATGGTTAAGTAAAACGCTAATTACCAATATCATATTTCTATCAGTTTTAAAATGAAATGATTGCTCAATTCGACAATATGTTTTTCTTTAATGTACATTAAAAATAATTTTATGTTAAAGATATTTATTTGTTTTAAAAAAAATTACTACATCAAAGAATAGCTATGTTTAATTAACTTCCAGCTGCGCCCTTCAGAAATTATTTAATTCACATACATTTAATATGATAAAAGAAAACTATGTAATATTTATATGTCCTAACCAGAGGGCCCGTGCGAGGATTTCGCACTGAAATCTAATATTCTTTAGGTACTTCTCTATTATCCCGTCGACCACTTTTCATAACAAAAAACTATCGCCAAACTGTAAGATTAAACGCCAAAAATGCAGTCCCATTTACTTGATGTCAGAAGCATTATACGTGTTTGTTACGTCATCAAATGGTTTTTAATTCGACATTTGCGTGTATTTTTCATTATGTTTTACTGATTTATTAGTTATGTTATTAATTAAAATAAGAATTGTGTCCTTAAATTCTTATATTTTATTTATTTATTTATTTTGATATTCCAATGGCAACGTTCTCCCGTTTATTTGGCGATAGTTTTTTGTTATGAAAAGTGGTCGACAGGATAATAGAGAAGTACCATTTTCTATCAATATGTAATATTTATTAGATGCAGGTTTAAACTTCTAAAGAAAAAGTAAGGATAAAAATATCTGCAAACAACATTTAGTTTATAGTCAATCCAAAATATTATCTAATTTATTCCATCAAAGTTAAAGTAAAAACTGATCTAAGATTGCAAAAGACACGCTAGAGAAAAAAAAAAATTAACAATCGTATTTTGACTGCATTAGAGGATGACGTCATCCGCTACGGGAAAAACATGGGACATAGAAATATAAATCTAAACATTTCAATTTCAATGTCGCTTTTTAATCAGAAATATAAAATAAACCCGTGCGGTGTTTTTATAATAATTGCTGAGCATCATATAATGTGGTGTTTTATTTTTATGGCACCAATAATTTGAGGAAAACCTTTCATTTCTTTTAAGAAAACAATGCCGATTAAATTTTTAATTTTCAGCAAATTTTAATCAAAAACATGTTTTAACGAAACGTTAAGTGTGCTATGTCAAAAGCCTGTTCAAAATCCTTTCATATGTTATCTCATTCGTCGTTCTGCGTTTCGTATTTTCTGCGAAAAAGGGATGTTGACAGGAGAAATAATATATATGATGATTTGTAAGCGATTGTCCTACTTTTTCTGGCTCCTCGTCCCGATTTTTGTCACATCAGACCTGGCAATATTAATTGCAACCCTTTTCGTCCGGAAAATATTTTTTTCTAAAAGTATTAACCTTATCTGAAGATGTGAGGCTATTTTTCTGATTTATCCGCAGATTCTTATAAAGAGTAGACAGTCAATGAAATACATTTCCTAGAAAAGTTATGAGTGAATCGTGTATAATGTACAATGTTGTACACTAAAGTAACAATACTTCTGGTTTTCATAAAATCTTGACAGAACTTAGTGAACATTT
Source organism: Maratus michaelseni (assembly GCA_963931845.1). Classification (NCBI taxonomy): domain Eukaryota; kingdom Metazoa; phylum Arthropoda; class Arachnida; order Araneae; family Salticidae; genus Maratus; species Maratus michaelseni. The sequence continues at coordinate 323,100,498 of OZ007594.1, read as the reverse complement.
TTGTGGCATACCTGGTGTGTTTTCACGGCGCACCAGTGTATCAAATCGTACCAGCTAAGGAACATTGCATTATTATATCCAATATAAAGAAAAATTTGAAAAAGTACCAAATCAATGCCAAAATATTAAAACGTTTACACATTTAATATTTACAGTTAGTATTTGTAATGAGAGAGATGGTGCGAGAATGGTGTTGTAGATATTTATAGCAAAATTATATCGACTTTATGATAAGTAGAACATTACATAGTGATAAATGGCTCTCTCGGTAAACGAAGACATCTTTAGTTCAAAAATATATAAAATAAATGAAGCCGATAGACAAATTAAATTTAATCAGCCCCGGAGTAACTTTATTTCGCACCTGGTGGGATATTTTCTTTTTTTCTCTTTCACCGATCGTCGGTGCACCGATAATAACAGATATCACCTGTTAGGTTTGGTGTCTTGTGCTTTAGCATTACCCGCACAATCCTTGCTACGGCTCTGAATAAATTAAAAATCTCTTTCGTGAAATATTAGATTAGTTTAACAGTCCAAATAGATGGCGCTGCATTTTTCTATAGGTAAACAAAAATTCTTCTTACATTGTTTATTTTCAAAGCTAGCATGCTTTTGCCTTGACATCTTTTACACTATTAGGAACATAACATAAAGCTAATAAGAGTTATGTGCACAACTAAAGGTCCTTCGAGTTTGTTAGTTTTTCTTCAGAGGTGTATATTTATGGCTGAATTACAGCATCGCGTGAATCCCATCATACGTTACGGGAGTTCCGATACAGCACGAATTCTCAGTGATGTATTGAGGATGTAATTCAACCGGAGATAGGAAATGAAGGGGTTTAGGAAAGGTGTTCTGCCATTTAAAGAGGTGGAGATCAAAATTTCTCCGACCTCCTGCTACAGATTATGGCAGCCGATACGTCTGAAACGTGCGAGGGAGAGTAAAAGTGATTCATCGCTGGTATTAAAGGGTGACTGTTTTAATGAGCCAGCTGCTTTTTCATTTCAACAGGATGAAATTTTGGGACGATCACCTTTTGTATTTTATCAAGATTAAATCGCATTTCCAACAGCTGCTGAAATTATATTTTCTTGGAACTATTTCTCAGCACTTTATTTCGTTTGCATTAAACAAATAGATTATTTTAGAAATGTACAGCAGTGTGTCTCAACCGGTGTGTCGGAGCACACAAGTGTGCCGTGTTTCACGTGAACTATTAATAACCCACTAATGCCCTTGTGTTGTTATAAAAATTATCATTCAATTTTTTTTTAATTTACAGGGTGCTTATAATTAAATTGCAGGTGTTTGAATGGTTCTACAAGCTGAACTAATTGAAATATTTTTAAAATATTTGGTATTTATACTGTTTAGAGCATGCGGAAACAAACTCTGCAAGATATAAAAAAAGTTAAATTTTCGAATAGATGGCGCTATATATATATAAAATAATGATAATAATAAAAATAAAAGAAAAATAGAGAATTTCCAACCAGTTAACTTTTAAAACTTTTTTATCGCAATTTTTACATGATTCTAGCTTAAGGAATTAGACACTAAAAGCCTTATAAGTACTAAAATAGTCACACAAAAAAAAGCCACGCTCTGTTAAATGTTTTTTTTTTATCAAAATGGTAGTAATTATTGCGTTGCTATGAAAGAATATAGTCATGTTAAAAGATATTGAATTGATTTAAAATGAGTTATTTTGTAAATATTTGCTAATAAAACACCCCTAACATTCTCCTTTATCCTCACATGAAACTTTTCTTCTGTTTGCTTCCATTTTATTTCATTCGCTTCTCAAAATTGGAGGAATATATAGTTTTATTCCATCTTTTAAAAATAGCTATACCTGAAATAAGTATTTTAAATTATAAAATCAAGCAATAAAATTTTATTTTCTTATTCATAATGATTTTACACACCTCCGATGTTTCAGTTATCTCCTGTTTCTTTGCTTTGTGATTATAACCTCCCTCATTCTCACTTGAAAATTTTCTTCTGTTTACTTTCATTTTATTTCATTCGCTTATCAAAATTGGAGGTATAAATAGTTTTAATCCATCTTTTAAAAATATCTATACCTGAAATAAATGAATATTTTAAATTATAAAATCAAGCAATGAAATTTATTTTCTTAACTATAATGATTTTACACACCTCCGATGTTTCAGTCATCTCCTATTACTCCACTTTGTGATGATAACTTTCATCATCCTCACTTGAAAATTTTCTTCTGTTTGCATCCATTTTATTTCATTCACTTCTCAAAATTAGAGGGATATAAATAGTTTTAATCCATCTTTTAAAAATATCTATACCTGAAATAAATAAGTATTTTAAATTATAAAATCAAGCAATGAAATTTATTTTCTTATTCATAATGATTTTACACACCTTCGATGTTTCAGTGATCTCTGTTTCTTCGCTTTGTGATGATAACTTCCATCATCCTCACTTGAAAATTTTCTTCAGTTTGCTTCCATTTTATTTCATTCGCTACTCAAAATTAGAGGAATATATAGTTTTATTCCATCTTTTAAAAATAGCTATACCTGAAATAAGTAAGTATTTCAAATTATAAAATCAAGCAATAAAATTTTATTTTATTATTCATAATGATTTTACACACCTCCGATGTTTCAGTGATCTCCTGTTTTTTCGCTTTGTGATTATAACCTCCCTCATTCTCAATTGAAATTTTTCTTCTGTTTACTTCCATTTTATTTCATTCGCTTATCAAAATTGGAGGGATATATAGTTTTAATCCATATTTTAAAAATATCTATACCTGAAATAAATAAGTATTTTAAATTATAAAATCAAGCAATGAAGTTTATTTTCTTAACCATAATGATTTTACACCCCTCCGATGTTACAGTGATCTCCATCATCCTCACTTGGAAATTTTCTTCTGCTAACTTTCAGACAGCTTCATCATTTTTCTTCTCAAAATCGGAGGAATACATATCTTTAATCCAGCTTTTACAAATATCTATACCTAAAATAATTAAGAATTTTAAACTATAAAATCAACAGAAAAATTTAATTTATTTCCCTTGGCAAATATACATATATCTGATGTCCGACCGATCTCCTGTTTTTTCTCTCCTCAATCTGCTCCTTCTCCCTTATGTGTATTTTCTTCTCCTAGCTTCCATTTTACTTTATCATTTCTCTTCTCAAACACGGAGGGATACATATTTTTAATCCATCATTTAAAAATATCTATGCCTGAAATAAATAAGTTTTTAAATTAGAAATTCACTCAACAGAAAAAATAAAAAATCTTACTCATAGTAAATATACATGCCTCCGATGTTCCAGAAATCCCCTTTTTCTTCGCTTCGAGATTATCTTCTTCGTCTTCACTTGAAGTTTTTCTTCTGTAAAATTTCATTTTACTTCCATCAGCTCTCTTTTTAAAATCAGAGGGATACATATTTTTAATCCAGCATTTAAAATATTTATACCTGAAATAAATAAGTATTCTATATTAATTAATCTAAATCAAGCAACAGAAAAGGTTTGTATCTTACATATAGTAAATATACATGTAATTATACATGTATTGTAAATATACATGTAAATATACATGTTTCTGATGTGACAGAGATCTCCTATTTCTTCGCTTCGTAATAACCTTCATCATGCTCACTTCAAACTTTTCTTCTATTTACTTCCAGATAACTCCATCATTTCTATTTTCAAAATTAGAGGGATAAATATTTTTAATCCTTCTTTTTAAAATATTTATAACTGAAATATATAATTATTTTAAATTATAAAATCAAGTAATAAAAAAAATTAATTAATTAATTTTTTTCATAATAAATTTTTACATACCTCCTATGTTTCAGCGATATAATTATTCTTTACTTCATGATAATCTCTTTCATCTTTACTTGAAACTTTTCTCCTGTTAATTTCCAGATAACTTCATTATTTCTGTTCTTAAAATTGGAGGTACACGTATCTTTAATCCATCTTTTAAAAATATGTGTGCCTGAAAAAATTAAGAATTTTAAACTATAAAATCAAGCAATTGAAAAATTTAGTTTTTTAACCCATAATAAATATACATACCTCTGATGTTCCCGCGATCGCCTGTCTCTTATCTTCGCAATCTTCTCCTTCATCCTCACTTAAAAATTTCCTTCTATTAACATCCATATAACTTCAGAATTTTCTTCCCAAAATTTTAGGGATACATATTTTTAATCCATCTTTTAAGAATATCTATACCTGAAATAATTAAGAATTTTAAGTTATAAAATCAAGCAACAGAAAAATTAATTTCTTATACCCACAGTAAATATACATACCTCCGATGTTCCAGCGATCTCTTTTTTCTTTCCTTCGGAATCTTCTCCTTTCTCCTCACTTGTATTTTATCTCCCGATAACTTCAATTGTACTCCATCATTTCTTTTCTCAAAATAGGCTGGGCAGATATTTTTAATTTAGCATTTAAAAGCATTTATACCTAAATAAACAATTAAATTAAATCACAAGAAATATACAATTACAAAAATTATACACTAATAAACAATTATACTTAATTAAAAGAAAAGAAAAATTTAGTTACTTACTTATATTAAATATATATACCTCGGATATTTGTGTGTTCTCTTCCTTGTTTGTTTGGTGATGATCTCTTTCATCTTCACTCGATCATTTGCATCTGGTCACATCTAATTTAATACATATCGGAGGTAAGCAGATTGTTGATCATCGTTTGAAAATGTCTATATACCTGAAATAAAATCATTTTTAAGCATTTATACCTAAATAAACAATTAAATTAAATTACAAAAAATATAATATTACAAAAATTATACACTAATAAACAATTATACTTAATTAAAAGAAAAGAAAAATTTAGTTACTTACTTATATTAAATATATATACCTCGGATATTTGTGTGTTCTCTTCCTTGTTTGTTTGGTGATGATCTCTTTCATCTTCACTCGATCATTTGCATCTGGTCACATCTAATTTAATACATATCGGAGATAAGCAGATTGTTGATCATCGTTTGAAAATGTCTATATACCTGAAATAAAATCATTTTTAAGTCATAAATTTAAGCACAGGTAAAATTTTAAATATTTATATCTGGAAAAATGTATGTTGCTGTTATTTGTTGTTGTTAGAAAGGCATTTTTTTTGTGCTGAATATGATTGTTGAGGACAAATACAACATTAAGCATTGTGTACAAGTATTGTTGAGAAAGCATTTGAGCAATATTTGATAACTTTCGTATGCCCAAAGTGGGAAATATTTTTCATGTTTTTCTTGTATTATTTTATTTATTTCTCACTTTACATTTACTGAATAAACATGTACTGAATAGATACATGCTACCTTAGTATATTCAAAACGTTTTAGCCTAGGAAATGTCAATTTGTACAGAAAAATGCATATTTTAATTTTTAAAATTAGTAAAAAAGATATTTAAAGAAAGTTCAATTATCAAGTTATAGTTGCGACAAATACAACATTAAGCATTGTGTACAAGTATTGTTGAGAAAGCATTTGAGCAATATTTGATAACTTTCGTATGCCCAAAGTGGGAAATATTTTTCATGTTTTTCTTGTATTATTTTATTTATTTCTCACTTTACATTTACTGAATAAACATGTACTGAATAGATACATGCTACCTTAGTATATTCAAAACGTTTTAGCCTAGAAAATGTCAATTTGTACAGAAAAATGCATATTTTAATTTTTAAAATTAGTAAAAAAGATATTTAAAGAAAGTTCAATTATCAAGTTATAGTTGCGACAAATACAACATTAAGCATTGTGTACAAGTATTGTTGAGAAAGCATTTGAGCAATATTTGATAACTTTCGTATGCCCAAAGTGGGAAATATTTTTCATGTTTTTCTTGTATTATTTTATTTATTTCTCACTTTACATTTACTGAATAAACATGTACTGAATAGATACATGCTACCTTAGTATATTCAAAACGTTTTAGCCTAGGAAATGTCAATTTGTACAGAAAAATGCATATTTTAATTTTTAAAATTAGTAAAAAAGATATTTAATCCCTATTCAATTTTTGTAAGAATTATTGCGACTATAAATTCCTTTTTCTTCAAATTAATGCTGCGTTTTATGATTGCTATTATTCCACTAGATCCGTAGTATTGTATAAAATTTGGTAACTCGATACAAGGATAATATGAGATCACAACTTCGACTTTCACCAGCACATTATAAATAACACAAAAAATTTATGAACAGATATTCTAAAAAATAATATTTTACAATGCAATGTAGAATCTAATGCAAAGACGCGTTAATATGTAAGTTCCGCACATAATTATAGCTTATGTTTCTAGAGAACATACATTAACTAATCATTACACTACAGAAAATTTAAAATAATGTGTACAAGTATTGTGGCGTATCCAGGATTTAGTTTCGGGGGGGGCTGACTTAAATTTCGATAATGTTCTGAGTCTTACGAAATATGTTGAACTGCGTTAAATACAGAAATCATGTTTGACAATAAGGCTGTAGGCAGAGAAAAAAAAAAAAAGGGGGGGGGTACGGGGCCGAACTCAAGCAGCCCCCCCCCCCTCGCCGAAATAAGTTGAAAAGTGATAATGGATTGTTTCATATACTTTCATTTAAAAGAAAGTCATTGTAGCTTATCCTATCCTAATAATATTATAAATCTCATTGTGTGCAAATGTTAGGCTGAAGCCAGCGTCAAAATGGAGCATTTAATGATCCTGTATCTTTGCATATAGGTTAATTATAACCCTCATATGAACATAGGCTGGTGTTTGTTTATTTTATTCAAATATTTTTCTTAATAATTCAAAATTTCTTTATTTTCATAGAGAATAAATGAACATTTTTTCGTATAATATTTTAAAATGGTTAAATTTACTTTACCGTTGCTAATAATATATCGTTGCCAAAACTAATTCAAAACCCGAAATAATAATTTTTAATCAACAATTTGGTTACAATTGAAAAATTTTCACGTGAAAAATGAAAATGAAATAAAAAAATTAAAGAATTAAAAAGAAGATTAAATATTATTATTAGAAATAAAATGTACTTTTTTTAGTTTTTGATAATAATATAAGGTTTCAATATGCGTAACCATAGGAAACAGGCGAATATGACGTGATACATCTAAAATAAAGCGGATATGATATGCTTTGATTGGTGAAATAAAACGATCTTGGGTTTTTTCTTCACTTTTCTTTTACTTTTGTATGGTAACAATACTTTGCGTTTTACCGTCTGCGCACGGCTAATATAACTATGCCGTATTTTTTAATTTAATTTTTAAAAAAGTAAAAAGAAGTTTCAATAGAAAATGGCTAGCAAATGTCAATAATATTCTCCGCAAAATTATCCATGTCGAAAATGATGTCATTGATAGCGAGAAAGTTTTTTTCATTCTTAAAACTAAAAGAAATAACTCGATTACCTAAAAAAAATGACCAATGTTAACAGTTCCATTTTTGTTGATAAAACCTAAAGATTTAATGTTATTTCGTTAAAGTAACATAATTTCCCCTATGCCAGTATTGAAATTAATTGCCCGGAAAAGAAAAATAACAAGAATTATGTCATTAAAAAGGGATTTCTCTGGGGAAAAAGAAACGTCATATTTGTATTAAAACGGGAATTTTCCTTTAAGTTTTAAAATGAGTGTAAATCAACTCCTTACATTAATAATACAAGGATCAGTAAGTATAGAAAGTAGATGAGTTTCACGCCATATTTATAACGAAAAATTTAAATGTTTTTTGTTTTTATCTATACTGATTATTAAGCATGAGTATCCGTTATATACAGATGAGAGTTTTCTGCTAAAAATCACATCATAAGAATCTATTATATTAAAATCTGACCGTGTGTTCGTATTTCGAAACTATTCCTAGACTATTGTCACATAAACTCTCAGAATTAAAAAAATTAAATTAGATGCCAAGATTTTTATTTTATAATTTTAACGAAGTTTTTCTAAAAACTGAAAGTAAATTACTCCATATTTGTGTATAAAAAAGGAGAAATAAAACAGATCAGTATAATTTTTACACCATTTTCTCATTAAAACGGAAAAACAGAATTTATTTTCATTTTGAATAGATGGTGAAAACAAAATCTGGATTTCAGTAAATTATCCGAAAAATAAAAACATATTTTCACATATTCAAACTTCATGAATCAATTTATTCTGGAGAACACAAATTGCCTGTCAACATACTGTCATTTTGAAAACAAGATTTGTTTCAGCTATACATTAAACCAACGAGGCAGATTTGAATTTAAAGAAAGAGCATATACTATTTCCAATTAATGTTTTTTTGAAGGATGTGCTGTTAAAACGTTTCACAAAGGCGTTAAAAGTAAAATTGTTTATCAGGTAAAATTGACATTTGTTTTTATTCAATTCGTCTTCAATTTCCACGATTTTATTTGACCCTCTTTTTTGCATTGGTTGCAATTTCCTTTTCGCGATTATTTGGCACAAAATTTCACATTTTTAAGACGGAGAACCAAAGGAGCCAAGGTCCGTATAACAAAAAATACCGTATTGTCTCCTATGAAATGTGCTAAATAGTTAGTTAATTATTAACGTTCTTAATTATAGGGAGTGAAATATTTTGCTTAATTAGTGTATTTATTCTTCTTTTAATGTTGCGTGCACGAAGACACGGGTAACAGCTAGTAATCTATAAAGTTGTCTCCGTCTCCCCTAAATTCTATCTACGATTCTTGCTTGACAATAAATTAATTTTGCTTGGGACACTCTCAAACAAATTTATTTTCTATTTTAGGATCAATTCCCTATTACTGCCAAGGCACGTGGGGCACTTTCCCAGAACCCACATATTTAAGGGGCCCAAAAATTTATGGTGTTTCAAATCAGTTTTATTGTAAACAATCTTAATACATTAAGAAATTAAAATTTCAAGATTCATTACACAACTTATGTAAGCTAAAATTGTCAGTGATATCACAAGTATATTTATAATTTTTCTTCTCATTTGAAGATTTAAGTTTCTCATAGTGCGCCCAATTTATTTCAGCTTCTTCATATGTGTTTTAAACTTGTTTAAAAATTTTTTAATTTTATGACTATCTTATTTATAAAATATCCTTTTCTTTGGGTTGCGTATGTTTTTAAAGTTCGTGCAACATTAGTTCATATTTATTTAACATGATATTTGAGTCTGTCAAGTTAATTTTTACGAAGAAATTTCAATAATAATAATAATAATAATCCAACTTCAGTTCTCATTTATTCTCAGTCATTCATTTAAATCGGTGCATAACATAATTATATTCATACACTTCCCATTCACAGTATTTGTAAAAATGTGATAATCTACGATTAGGGCCAAAAATATTTTCTGTTGCCATGGTCCAAAATTTTGATGGCCAGGGTCTGTTCAGGATAAACAAACTTTCTTTGCAAAATCTCTTTTTTTAATACCAACAAAAATTTAATTCCAAATATTTGGGGTAGCAAGCATTCCTTCTTGATCTCCCCTTTCCCTTCATATACATGCTTCTATGATTTTGATCAAACGTATGGAATCAAGAAATATATGTTAAAAAAAAACTCATCAAATTTGTGAAGGAAGGGAAAAGTTAAGAATTAATTATAAACTAAACATCAAATTTCGCTTTAAAAAAATTAAAGTTATTGAATTATGGCTAACAATATTACTGGACTTTAAAAAAAAAAACGGTATGTAAAATTGTAAGAAAATTTATTTTTAACCTGTGAATTTATTTAATGCTATGCTTCTTTTGTTAAATATTCCAAATGGTAAAAATGCCAATACTAAAGTGTGTCGTGTCAAAATAAGAGCGATTAGAAAATAACACTATTCGTAATATTGCACTTTCATAGAAGAGTAATTAAGAATTTTTATCTTTTGCTGTATTACTCGTACACTGAAATATTGAAAAAGGCATCTTCCCCCCTGTTCATCAACCGGAAACTTTCTGACACATTTTTAAACGTAAAGGCATTAGACTAGCAGGCCTGACTGTGGAAGATATTTGGAATCGAGATGAGTTTTCCATTTTTTGATAAATAAATTACTTATCGAGTTATAAGTGATTCTGGTAACGTATTAACGACTCGGTTTTCGGGTTTCTCAGGCTGCCGCGTCGGGAATCCGATTCAAAACGCAAATTTGGACAGTGCTTTCTAAAAGATTTTCTACCTTTACAAAAAAGGGGAAAACGTGTTTCGATTGCAAAGTTTCTGAATAAAAAGACCTGTGAATTTCATGCGTTTCCGAGCAAAAATGTCATAACTATGTCATAAAGTAGCCAGTTTGTATTTAAGAACAGCCTTAAATCTGGAAAAGCACGTAACGTAAATAAAACTAGTTCGCTAGTAAAAAGACCAAGAACAAACAAATCAACAGGAGATTATTTGTTTAGTATTACTACTGGGCATCTTTAAAAGACCCTTCCAAAACCGAAAATCAATAATCTTGCTTGACATTGCCATTCACAAAAAAATTTCAGTTCGTATATTTGCTGATTTGGCGATAATGTTTAATGTCACTGCGGACTAATATACCTCCTTAGTCTTGGCATCATTTGTGGAAGAGAGTTAACTATTCTTTAAATTAATTAAACTACTTCTAGATCTTGCCAATTGAGCATATTATACGTATTCAATTATCCACTAAAACATGTGTGGAGCTGTTTTTCAGCCATTTGAAAATAGATTTTGTGGTCTCTAGTAATTTTGATTGCAGGAATGAGAGGCATATGAGGCTAACGAGAAAAAAAAGTCGTTGCGCGCCAGAAAATAAAACAAATTTATCTCAAAAAGAAAGAAAGTCATTTTTTTTATTTCACTGCGACCACTTCGGAAGGGGAATGGAGCTGTTACCCCATAACCCCCCACCCCTTGTGTACTAATATGGGACTAAAGAAAATAGATTGGGTTGTCCATTGCATGACAGAAAAATAATTCTAATTTTATTTCAAGCAAAGAGAAAAATCGGCACTTTTTTCATTACATTTTTGACCATTTTGGGAGGGGGGGGGTCTGTGCCCTATCAGCCCTTTCCCGCTCTTTGGATATGCTGTGGTGTTACTCTGTACTAATATGGGAGTAAAGAGGAGAAAGTGGGTAGTCTATTGTATGACAAAAAAAAAGTACAGATTTATCTCAAAGAAGAAAAAAACAGCATTATTTTCATGAGACGTTCGACTATTTCGGGAAGAGAGGGCCCTCTGTAACCCCATCAGCCCCTTCCCCTTTTTAGATACGCGCTGAAGTCAGTGTGAACTAATATGGTGCTAAAAAGAAGAGAGTGGGTAGTCTGTTGTATAACCAAAAAAAAATTACAAATTCATCTCAAAGAAGAAGAAAACAGCACTTTTTTCATGAGATTTTCGACTATTTAGGGAAGGGGGGCTGTAACCCATCAGCCCCCTTCTCCTTTTTTAGGTATGCTCTGATGTCATTGTGGACTAATATGGGGTTAAAAAGAAGAGAGTGGGTAGTCTATTGTATGACAAAAAAAAATTACAAATTTATCTCAAAGAAGAAAAAAACAGCACTATTTTCATGAGATGTTCGACTATTTCGGGAGGGAGGGGGGCTGTAACACAAACAGCCCCCTTCCCCTTTTTAGGTATGCTCCGATGTCAATGTGGCCTAATATGAGACTAAAAAGAAGAGAGTGGATAGTCTGTTGTATAACAAAAAAAAATACAAATTTATCTCAAAGAAGAAAAAAACACTATTTTCATGAGATGTTCGCCAATTTTGGAAAGAGGGGGGGGGGGGGGCTGTAACCCATCAAGAAAAAAAGCAGCACTATTTTCATAAGATGTTCGACTATTTCGGGAAGAAGGGGGGGGGGGCTGTAACCCCATCAAGAAAAACACAACACTATTTTCATGAGATGTTCGACTATTTCGGGAATTTGGGAAGGGGCGCTGTAACAAAAAACAGTCCCCTTCTCCTTTTTAGGTATGCTCTGATGTCATTATGTACTAATATGGGTTTAAAAAGAAGAGAGTGGGCAGTCTATTGTATGACAATATATATATATATACAAATTTATCTCAAAGAAGGAAAAAACAACACTTTTTTCATCAGATATTCGACTATTTCGGGAAGGGGGGCTGTAAACCCATCAGCCCCCTTCCTCTTTTTAGATATGTTCTGATGTCAATGTAAACTAATATGGGGCTAAAAAGAAGAGAGTGGATAGTCTGTTATATAACCAAAAAAAATTGCAAATTTATCTAAAAAAAGAAGAAAACAGCACATTTTTCATGAGATTTTCGACTATTTCGGGCACGGGGGGGGGGAGCTATAACCCTATAAGCCCCTTTACCATGTTTATTCTGTGATGTCAAAGCGGACTAATATAGACTAACGAGAAGGGCTAATTCGTTGTATAAAAACAACAAAAAGAAATTTATCTAAAAAAGAAAGAAAAAAGCACATTTTCATTTTACTCTTGACAATTTCGGGGGGGGGGGGGGCTGAAGCCCCATCAGCCCACCCCCTGGATACGCCACTGAAAGCATTTGAGCAATATTTGATAACTTTCGTATGCCCAAAGTGGGAAATATTTTTCATGTTTTTTTTGTCATATTTTATTTATTTCTCACTTTACATTTACTGAATAAACATGTACTGAATAGATACATGCTACCTTAGTATATTCAAAACGTTTTAGTCTAAGAAATGCCAATTGTACAGAAAAATGCATATTTTGATTTTTAAAATTAGTAAAAAAGATACTTAATCCCTATTCAATTTTTGTAAGAATTATTGCGACTATAAATTCATTTTCTTCAAATTAATGCTGCGTTTTATGATTGCTATTATTTCACTAGATCCGTAGTATTATATAAATTTTATAACTCGATACAAGGATAATATGAGATCACAATTTCGACTTTCACCAGCACGTTAAAATAACGCAAAAAATTTATGAACAGAGATTCTAAAAAATAATATTTTACAATGCAATATAGAATCTAATGCAAAGACGCGTTAATATGTAAGTTCCGCACATAATTATAGCTTATGTTTCTAGAGAACATGCATTAACTAATCATTACACTACAGAAAATTAAAAAATAATCCGCAATCTCTTACTATTTTGTGAGAATCAATATGAGATCACAACTTTGACTTTCACCAGCACATTAAAAGAACACAAAAAAATTATGAGCAGAAATTCTAAAAAATAATATTTTACAATGCAAGGTAGAATCTAATGCAAAGACACACTAATATGTAGGTCCCGCACATAATTATAGCTTATGTTTCTACAGAACATACATTAACTAATCATTACACTACAGAAAATTTAAAAATAATCCGCAATCTCTTACTATTTTGTGAGAATTTGTTAGAGACTTAGAAAATAATTTTCCCTTCACATAAATTGTAAACTAAACGAATATAAATATGACAATGGAGTTTTCTGTCTTTTTTCAACCGAGTAATTTAATGATTGCTTTGCTTATGGGCAAAATGGGTGAGGAAAATTAATTGTTAAACAAAATGTTCATATTGTTGAACATGATTGGTACTTTCATTGTTGCAAGAAACATTCAGTGTTTTGTCATCGTTTTAAAAGTCATTGTTTTAATCGGCATCATTACATACAAAAAGTATTAATTTTCTTGTAAATAAAAACAAGTAAATAATTAATAATAATAATAATTAGCATGCCTTTATTGATCAATTTCTTTGTTTTAACCATTGTTGTAATCATCATTATAGTTGAAACTATATTATTGTTGTGTTTTAGCAAGTACGGGTTTAACGCAAAAGTAATTCCATCGTTGTAACTATTGTTTAAACCATTGTTATTACAATTTATGTAACCAGAGTTCTCACTGCCGATTGACATTGCTCTAAATCGCGACAAAATGTTTAAGTTGACGATAAAACAAAAGATTAAAATCGCCAAAATGTGAGAGTTGATTTTTTTTCTTTCGACGACTATATAACGTACTTCGTAACTTATCATTTGAATTATATATATTTTTTTTTTCATTCACATTTTTAAAATTTCATTCTTTTTATTTATTTTTATTTAACCCGCTAACATACTATCCTAAATCCAGAGTTTACTCCGATTATTTATTTATTTATTTTTATTTTTTTAAATAAAACCATTTAGAAATGGGCTAGAAATTTTTTTTCTCGACTTTGCAAAACATCTGGTAATACGCTTGTTTTATTAATTTCTATAACAAACGGTTCAAACTGGAAATGCAAAAATAGTCTGTAAATGAGCGATAAAATGTACAATACGTATTAGAATTTAAAAAAAAAATCATCTATAGTGACTATCGCGGTAATCAAATATATCATAGCCCTAAAAGTACTTTTTTTTAATATCCAGGCGCCAAATATAGGCAAAAAAAGTGATAAATTGCCAAATATTGCTTCAATGGCCGCCTTTGACATTGAATACTTCTTTTAAGCCGTACAAACATTCCTTTCAAATGTAAATTAAATATCTTCGTTTTATAATATTATTTCTCCTTAAAACTTTTTTCTTCGTATTTTAAATAAAATCAGTAATTGTTTTTTATTTTATTTTTCGAGTTTTCTGTATGTAATTTTAATCTCTAACTGATATAGCCATTTACCAAAGACCATTAACCAAACGACAGCATTATATATCATCGCCAAGATGAAAACAACATACCAATGGAACTGGAAACATATACCAATGGCAACCTTTTCGTCTAAAATAAGGATAAAATACCACATTTTATTATAAAAAATCAGGATTATATCGGTATATTACATATCACTAGCTAAACCGACCGGCGTTGCCCGGGCCCAGTATAATAACAATCTGTTCTATACGAACATGAATGCAATCTGTAAGACTATCGAAATCAAGTCGAATGAGGCAAACCCCGTCGTAATCGGGCTCATAGAACCCGAGATCAGAAAACGCACCCCGGCGGCAGAAAATGCAACTAAAATATTTAAGGCTATAGATATCAAGTCGAATGATCTAAACCTCGTCGTAATCGGGCCCATAGAACCTGTAGTTCACCTTCCACCGACAGGTAGCGCAATCTGTTCTGGAAGAGGACTTTTCAGACACTCGACCCAACCAAATTACCTAGAATTGTAAAATGTTTTCGAAAGGGTTAACGTGAATTTATTTTAAAACTAAAGGTTTCTGCCTGAACCTGATAGAACGGAGATGTCCTTAGGCGTGTTTGTTTTTTGTTTGGTTATTTTAGAAAACCGATGCCAGATTTTACATATTACAAAAAATTAGAATTCGCAAAAGTCATTCCTACGCGCAATTTTTTTTCGAAGATTAATATTCTAATTTTTCAAAAACAAATACAGATATCGAAAAGGGAATAAATGTAGATATTGTCTGGTATTTTTAGTTTTTCGTAACTTGCTCTGAACCAGCAATGCGAATTTTTAAAAATCGCCGAAATCGCAAAAATCGCGAAACGGCGTACAGAAAATATACTTTTTCGAAGAGTAAGCTTTCATATTTTTTAAGAGCAAAGGTAGCTTTGAAAAGGGCAAAGTCAGCTCTTTAATTTGATGACCTTGTCTCTTGTAGTCCGGCGGATGCAAGGCTCGAAGAAAATAAAAAACATGAATTTGATGCTTCTTGATTTTTTTTTTTTTTTAAGGATTAAATGTAAAATTTTTTCGAATCAACCGGATTGTTCGAGACGTAAAAGTACGTTCTTCAAAAATATGTAGACGTATTAGAACATGTAGACGTATTTCCAGCCGTTCGCCCATGGCGAATTAAAAAAAACTTAAAAAGAAATGGGAAAAAGAAATGCTTTGTTTCTTCTATTCACGGAAGGTGCGGAAAAAGGGCTTCTGAGCATGCACGCGCGGATTTCGGAAGAGTCATTTTTTATTTTTGATCTTTGATCAGTTTTTATTAATAACTACTCTAATTTTCAAAGTATTAAAATTCTGAGACTCAGGTGCACCAGGAGAGGGCTTGGACAACCTAAATCTAAATTTTCAGACTTCTAGGTGCGCTAAATTTTCCTAACCATCGCCAACAGACAGACAGACAGACACA
This sequence comes from Maratus michaelseni, assembly GCA_963931845.1. Taxonomy (NCBI): domain Eukaryota; kingdom Metazoa; phylum Arthropoda; class Arachnida; order Araneae; family Salticidae; genus Maratus; species Maratus michaelseni. Next base: position 323,084,400 of record OZ007594.1, on the reverse strand, counting down.
CACACACACACACAGAGCGAAACTTTATTTTATTAGTATAGATAATGACCGCGGGAATTTTCTCAATCCGATGGTGCAAACCGCAAAAAAATCAATTGACCAGTTTTTGAAATTAGCCGGACATACATTTTTAGGGCCTCTTGCTTTGTAATATATATGCTGATATGCTGATATGATATATTGATAATGTTTAAATATATGCAATATTTCAAATTCGGGCGGATTGTTGTGTATTTGTAACTTTCGCTTTGCTGATTCAAAGCTAACCCCCCTTTCGCCCCCGAAAATTTACCACCCTTTTCCAAGGGCGAAAAAGTTAAGTTGACTCTGTGGCAGCTAGATGCATGCACCGCTATTCAAATCTTTAATAAAATGTTTGTTAATATAGTCCGCTTGTTGTGATTAATCTTACCCACAAAGTCTTTTGACAAGTTATAGTGGTAGTACTTCTTATCAGTGTAATAACGAAAATTTATTTTCTGATTTAAAATTGGAGAAACAAACTGACGCAATAATAGCGAATGAAATAACAAAAAGTATTGGAAATATATCAATAACTAGCAAAACCCGCGGCTTTGCTCGCGTAATTCTTGAAAAATTCCAAGTGGTATTCGATGGCCTATTTTCGTTAGAGGAAATTTTACTGCCACAGATAATTCAGAAATTACTAATTAAGCCACACTAATGTCGACCAATATAAAATATAGCCTATGTTACAGCAGGGACTGTTACCATCACTTTTGAAAATGGTTCTGTAGTTCCAGAGAATCCATAGAAATTGTAATTTAGAATGTTTTTTTACCGCTTTTCGCTCATCTCACCCTTTTAAATTTCGGATTTTTTTAGAATTTGTTCTTAGAGAGCATTTACATCTTATAAGTAACTACCATGCTAAATTTCATGTTTCTAACACCTTCAGTATAAAAAAAATCGAAATTTTAGAACGTTTTCGCTCTTACACCCCCCTGGGAGTAGTGGCACCGACATAAAATATAGCCTATGTTGGAGCAGGGACTGTCACCATCACTTTTGAAAATGGTTCTGTAGTTCCAGAGATTCCATAGAAATTGTAATTTAGAATGTTTTTAGAACGCTTTTCGCTCATCTCACCCTTTTAAATTTCGATTTTTTTTTTTTAGAATTTGTTCTTAGAGAGCATTTACATCTTATAAGTAACTACCATGCCAAATTTCATGTTTCTAGCTCCTTCGGTATAAAAAAAATCGAAATTTTAGGACGTTTCTCGCTCTTGCACCCCCTGCGGGTATAGTGACACCGACATAAAATATAGCCTATGTTGGAGCAGGGATTGTTATCATCAATTTGCCACCATCACTTTTGAATTCGCTTCAGTAGTTCCAGAGATTACCCCCTACAAACAAATAAACAATCTTTACTGCTTTATAATATTAGTATAGAAGACGAAATCGTCTGTTAATAATACAATAAAACGTATAAAATTGAAAAATGTTTTATTTGTTGTTCCCAAATTAGAATCAAAGCTAATGTCATTTAGGAAAGCAACTGAAAACGGATAAATGGTAAAGTACTTAGAATGATAATGTAATATTCGAGGGTGGAAATTTTAATTCATATATAGCGCGAAAACAAAGAAGAAATAAGATAAAAGTATTCGAGGATAAAAATGTGAACTCATATACAACGGAAAAACTTGGAAGGAGTTGTGAAAAACAATCACTGCGAAGTTATAACCGAAAAATCCGAATTCGGATATTCTGCTCAAATCAACTCTTTAATGTAGAAGTAGAAATTGTATAGATGTATGGCAGATAATATTAGTACAAAGATATCCTAATGCTATAAAGCAATTAATTTCAAGACACATTCCGAAAGGAATACGAATCAATGTTTGCAAACGTGAAGAGTGTAAAGTGTATAGAGGGGTAATTAACTCCTAATTTATACCGTATCCAAAATTAGCCGATTACAGGACAAGAAAAAAATCTTGAAATTGTACGCTCAGATGCAGCAGGTCGTATCCAAACATACACAATTGGTAAAAAATAATATTTCTTAACTTTTGTCGAGGATTAATGTTGATTTACTATGATATGTACTTACTTACGAAGAAAAGTGAAGTATTTACAAAATTAAAGGACTATGCGGCAATCACTTTCTGGAGAATAATTAGGACACTTAGAGCTGACAGTGGTAGTGAACATGCAAGCAATGAACTTGAAATATGCTTAATAGATCAAGGTATAGATCATCAACTAATCGTACTCCACTCTCCATACCAAAACTTGGTAGGAGAAAGGAAAAGTAGGTCATAAATACAAATGACCAGATGTATGTTATTAAAAGCAGAATTACACCCAAGATTTTGGGAAGCTATAGTTACAGCAACATACATATAAAATTATCTTTCAACAGAAACTAATGACAAAACTCCTTATGAATTATGAAATAACAGAAAACCTGATTTACCTCAAATGGATATTTAATTGTAAATTTTACAACCAAAGGTTTTTACGCATATATACTCGTAGGTATGGTATGATAGGTTATTGTGCATATATAGGTATTCAATTTTAGAAAAATTGCATAATTATGAATAAAAGTCATGCGATTGACAATATTTAAACAGACTGCGTACAGTTCACCCACAAATTTCGAATAGATTTTTTTTTCCTTTATTGAAGCACAGAAAATATAAAAAATTCTGTAATTAAGCGCAGAAAGATTTTTAATCTGATGAAAACAATTAGACAACGATTTCTAATCTGAAGTGTGTACTTACTGTGTATACATACATAATCTATACTTATAAAAGAGCATGTTCGACTGACTCATAATCAACGCCGAGCCTCAACCGTTGGCCTGAGGGCAATAACATTTGGTATACATGTTATTTACACAATGTAGGCACCCATTAAGAACGCATTTTTGGAAATTCACACAATAAGGGGGGTTAAATAGGGGAGGAGGGGTCTGCAAGTTTTAGATCATTTCGTCTTTTCGCCATATCTCAGCAGCAGTTGTAGGTAGGAGCATGACATTCGGGATAGCAAATCTACTAAAGAATAGTTAAACATGTATTTCAGGCGATTTTAGAAATTCAACCACTAAGGGGGTTAAATAGGAGGGTCGAAGGTTTTCGGTGATATCACCTTTTCCCCATATCTCATCAGCAGTTTTAGGTAAGAGTGTGAAATTCAGGATAACAAGTCTACTAAAAAATAGTTAAACACATATTTCAGCGATTTTAGAAATTCAACCACTAAGGGGGTTAAATGGCGGGTGGTCGAAAGTTTTAGGTCATTTCGCCTTTTCGCCATATCTTATCAGCAGAATACGTATTTTACAGATTTTAAAAATTCAACCACTAAGGGGATTAAATGGGGGGGTCGAAAGAATTTGGTCATTTCGCCTTTTCGCCAGACCTCAGCTGCAGTTTTAAGTAGGAGCGTGGAATTCAGGATAACAAACCTACTAAAAAATAATTAAACATATATTTCAGTGATTTTAGAAATTAGCCCATTAAGGGTGTTAAATGGGGGGTTGAAAGTTGTAGATCATTTCGTCTTTTCCCCATATCTCAACAGCATTTTTAGGTAGGAGCGTGAAATTCAGGATAACAAATCTACTAAAAAAATAGTAACACGTATCTTAACAATTTTAGAGATTCTGCCACTTAAATAGGGGATCGAATATTTTAGGTCATTTTGACATATCTCAGTAGAAGTTATAGGTAGGAGCGTGAAATTCAGGGTAGCATATATACTAAAAAATAGTTAAATAGGTTTTTCAGCGATTTTAGATATTAATTCACCAAGGGGTTTACGTGGGTACTGGTCGAAAGTTTTAGGTAATTTTGCCATATCTTAGCAGCAGTTTTAAGTAGGAGCCTGAAATTCAGCATTATAAATCTACTAAAAAATAATTAAACATGTGTTTCAGCAAGTTTAGAGCTCGCGAGTTTGTGGGCAACATCGGCTATTATCCCGATTATGGAAGATTGAATAAGATAACTATTGCGGATTCTTTTATATATTTTTTGCGTGTCATTTTTCCAAAGAATTTTTTTTTTTCATATTTTATTAATAGTTTTTGCGCTTTTCGTCTTTTAGCGATTGGATTTAAATTTTTATACAAAATATAATACATTTCCCGCTCTTTTCAAAATACATATTTTGGAAGGAAAGATTTGCGATTTGAATAATGATCGCCATATTTATGGGCTCGGGGGTGCACAAGGCTCCCTTATAGTGATTGCCGTATAATCAGTTTATAGGCATACAACCCAATTTCCCTGTTAAAATGATTTCATTTTAACGATTTATTCACGCAAAATAACTGAACCACGTTACAGTGATCACTGCATTAAAGATATATGGCTGAGAAATACCCAGGGCCCCGTTATTTTGATCACAGCATTAACAATTTCTGGGCGTGAAACCACAGTGTCCAATTACAATGATCGTCATGTATCTTAGACAATCCCATTTTTATTTATTTTATCAGAAAGCTCTCTGCCCACCCCAGATAATCACGGGCAGGGCCCAGCAGCACCTTGTCAGGGGGCTCATGAAAAAAAATATTATTAATGTCGCGAAATATTTACTTACGTGCTTTTTTTATATTTTTATTAGTTATTTTCGTATAGTTTAAAATAAAGTATTTTATTTACATTTTTCTGTTTGCATGTAAAATGCATTTTCTGGGATCCAAACGATGTCAAGGCAGTACGCTGCAGAATGTATCTGGGCCCTACTCGGAAGCGACCGGCTAGTATTCCATAAATTAAAACAAAACATTTAAGCTTTAAATCAAAATGCTAAATCGTCTTTAGTAATTAAATTTTACATTGAAAATCAAATTTATCAATTCGATAAAATTCTGAAACTGTTTGAAAATAATTCGAAAAATATTCTGTACTTATGTATACATCGAGGTTAAGATCGAGAAAAGTCTAATAAACTTATTTCAAGCAGGGCCCGACTTATAGTGTATAGGGCAACGGAGCAAGCATTATTCCCGGGGATCCTTTCTATCTATCCATAAGAAATTTTCTTGAAATACGCTGAAGTGACTAAACTGCATACATAAATTTAGTACTTGGTACTATTCATATTTTATGCCGGGTATCATAAGAAAAATTATAAGAAATGGTAGAATATACTTTTTAACACTTTCCAACCTAGTTGAAAAGTGTTTATGACTTCGGTTTGTCTGACCGTCTGTCCGTGCTCTAACTCGCGTAAATAAACTCGGATCACCCTGAAATTTTTGTATGTTATTGTCATTTACTATAGCATGTTCCCTATTTCAACTGAAGTATGTAGCACTTATAGTTTTTTTTTTTACAGGGACAGTCAAAAGTATTCCGTTACATTACAGTCAATGGGAAATAATCGTTTCAAGTGCATTTTGATAATGCTACGTCATTTAAAACATGATGTAATTGATATATAATTATGAAGCACATTAAAATATTCTTCTTGTATAATATAGGGTACGAAGCATTCATTATTCATTTACAGGGTCAAACAAAAGAATTCTGTTAAACATTGTTCTATGGGGGAAAATCGTTTGCAGTGTAATTTAGTGATATTTCACTATTTCAAACATGATGAAAATTATATCCATTACTGATGTGCACTATAAATGGCTCTTATGAAAGTGCGTGTGCATTGCGTTTATTTACAGGGACACACAAAAAGATGTCGGTTACAGTACATATGTGATATTTACAGTCTATGTGTGATAAGTGCTTTTTAGCACTTTCCAACCTAGTTGAAAAGTGCTTATGACTTCGGTTTGTCTGGCCGTATGACCGTCTGGCCATCTGGCCGGATGGCCGTCTGGCCGTATGGCCGTCTGGCCATCTGGCCGTGCTCTAACTCCCGTAAATATGCTCGGATTGCTCTGCAATTTTTATATGTTATTGTCGTTATCTATGGCACGTTCCCTATTTCAACTGAAGTGTGTAGCACTTATAGTTTTCTTACAGGGACACTCAAAAGAATTCCGTTACATTGCGGTCTATGGGGAAAAATCATTTGCGGTTTATTTTTAAAATGTTTCACTATTGTAAACGCATTGAAATTTATATAGATCACTAAGATGCATTATAAGAAGCTTAATATGGAATAGTAGGTATATAGCACTTAGAGATACTTTACAGAGACAGTCAAAATAATTCCGTTACATTACGTCTATGGAGAAAAATCGTCTGCGGCTTATTTAAATAATGTTCCACTATTTTAAACGCATTGAAGTTTATATATATTACTAAGGTGCATTACAAGAGGCTTACTACAGAATAGTGTGTGTATAGCAGTCATCGTTCATTTACAGGGACACACAAAAGAATTCTCTACTGACTGTTAACAATAATTCCTGGAAGTGCGTTTTAAGTTACTGAACGCGATTTTAATCTTAACTAGCTTTTTGTCTATTACGTGGTGTGTATAAATTCTGTAGATCCTATACAGGGCAGCACAAAAGTTCGCGAACACATTTCCGTTTATTGACAGAAACTCCAGAAGGAGAATTTAAACTGTGCTACGCGTTTCCTAACTAAACTAAAATTTAGCATCCTATGTATATATACAAATCTATAGATCATATACAGGGCTACATAAAAGTATTCGGATATTTTTCCGAATATTGTATATATTGAAAATTCCTGAAATTACGTTTTTAAATATGTTATGCGTTTTCCAAATTGTTTACTTAGATGTCATCTTTCAGCTTATTAAACGGTAATGATTTGTAAAATTATTTTAGAAGCGTTGGAAAGTGCTACATAATCTATGCTTGACGCATGATTTTTCGTTCTTGTTTAACTTTGGCTTGCGTTTTTAAGTTTAACTAAATTGTTTCATATACGTGTGTGTTTATGAACTCGGTTGTTCATATACAAGGCTACAGAATGGAATCCGTAAGTATTGCAGACTATGGGAGTGAATTGCTGAAGGGTAGTTTTTAATTGTGTTGCGCATTTTCCTGCTGAACTATATTTAGTGGACTAATAGAAATTTGTGGAATATAAATAAATTCATATACAGGGATACTGAAAGAAAAGATACATTGTCGTTTACGGTTGGTAATTGCAACAAGTGAGTTTTAAGTTGCCTTTTAGCGTCATATGTGGTGTGTACAAAGTCTCCAGATAATATACAGATCTATACAAAATATTTCGAATGCATTTCCATCGATTTGCAAAAATTGCTATATGTGAATATTCTAGAAGTACTAAATTGTATCATGCTATATATCCACATCATATACCGGGCTGCATTAAATAATTCGACTTCTTTTTTGACACTGTAAGGTAACTTCGAAAACTGTATTTTTCAATATTTTATATGTTTTCTAAACTGCTTACTTACATATCTTCTTTCACCTTATTTAATGGTGAAGTTTCGTTACAGTTTTCTGGTTGTGTTGAAAAATGTTTCATAATCGATGCTTAACGCATGATTTTTTGTTCTTGTTTTTTCTTTTGGTATAGGAATATAAGAGCTTATGCGAGCCGTTTGTATTGTAAATATAGGTCTCTCTCTGTCACTATTGGCTTGTTGTCATAATATCATATGTATGTCATAAGATGTCTAAAAGAAAAAAAGTCCTTCCGGCCTGTACCGGGAGGAAAAGATAGCTTTCCTATATCTTCGTTTTAAAATTTTAGCTAATGTTACTCGTAACAGCAAGCTAAAATGCAAAGAAGCGTTTACAAAAGATTCGTTAATACTGAATTTGAATAAGAAATTCGCCAAATTATTGAGCAATAGCCAAATTGGCTTCATTTATGAAGACTTATTTTGGTCGCCAAATTTGGAGATATTAGCCAAGTGTCGCCAATTTTGCCAATTTTGTCGCCAATGTCGCCAATTTTGGCGCTAACGGTTATGAATGTATAGTTTTATGCGTATGATTGGCAAAATTATTACAACAATGAAAGAAAATAATTTGCGAGTAATCGCGTCAATGTGCTGTTTTGTTTCAAAATGTCAGCCACCCTAGAATTTCAAACTGCTCTATCTCAGCCATTTTTTAAGATAGAGGTAAACCAAAAAATGCTCTGGAATCCTTGTATCAAGGCCTAATACGTAATTAAAAAATAAATTTGAATTTTTAACTTTTTTGTATATTTATTTTAGTTTTAAATTTTTAAATGGCCGCCATCTTGAAACAAAATGGCGGACCAAGCTGGCCAACGAACTCGGTCGAGACATTGGTGAGCTTAATACACACAACTAGTTTCATCAAAATCGATTTATAAATACGAGCGTTATCGTATGACATAGGTCAGATATATATATATATATATATATCATCATCATCATCATCATCAACCGTTTTCAATCCACTGCTGGATGTAGGTCTCCCCCAGATTTTTCCATTGTTGCCTGTCTAGTGCTTTAGTCATCCAATTAACACCGGCCACTTTTCTGATTTCGTCACTCCATCTTACTTGAGGTCGTCTTCTTGGTCGTTTTACATCTCTGGGATACCACTGTAGGGTGTTTGTGCTCCATCTATTGTCTTGTCTTCTTGCAATGTGCCCAGCCCATTTCCATTTTAGCCATTTAATTCTCTCGATAATGTCAAAAACTTTCGTCTGACTTCCTATCCACGTTATTCTCTTTCGGTCTCTTCTGGTTATGCCTAGCATACATCTTTCCATACTTCGCTGTGTTGTTTGTAATCTTTGTACCATCCGTTTTGTTAGTGTCCAAGTTTCTGCTCCATAAGTTAGTGCAGGCAAAACACATTGGTTAAACACCTTTCTTTTCAAACAAAGAGGCATGTTACTTTTCAGAATAATATTGTTCTTCCCAAAAGCACTCCATCCATTTCTTATTCTTCTATTGATTTCATTCATGATACTGTTGTCTGAAGATATTTCTTGTCCAAGGTACACATAACTTTCAACATCTTTAATCTCAGTGTTGTTGTAGACTATTTTCTTTTTTGATGCAAATGAATTGAACATCACCTTAGTCTTTTCCAAATTTATTTTTAATCCCACATTAATGCTAGCTTCTGCCAAATCTTTTAGCATATTTTGCAATTCTTCAGGGCTATTACTGAAAATTAAAATGTCATCAGCAAACCGGAGATGGCTTAAATATTCCCCATTTATTCTAATCCCTTTGTTTTCCCAATCCAGCTTCTTGAAAATACTCTCTAAGACAGCAGTAAAAAGCTTAGGCGAAATGGTGTCTCCTTGTCTTACTCCTCTTTCAAGCTTGATCTTCGCTTTTCCTTTGTCCAAACGGATGGTGGCTGTTGCTTTCTTGTAGATCTTCTTTATGATATTGATATAAGGTTTGTCTATACCAATGTTCTCCAGAGAAGTAATTACTGCAGATGTGTAGACCGAATCAAATGCTTTTTCATAATCAATAAAGGCAAGACAGAGAGGTAAATTATATTCTTTATGTTTTCCTATAACTTCCCTTACTGTTTGAATATGATCCATTGTGCTAAATCCACTTCGAAATCCTGCTTGTTCTCTAGGTTGAGCTGAGTCCAGAGCTGATTCAAGTCTTGTCGTTAAAACTTTGGTGAAAATTTTATAAATCACTGACAGTAAGCTGATTGGACGGTAGTTTTTAATGTTTTCCTTTTCTCCTTTCTTATAAAGTAACACCATCACAGCATTATTCCAATCTTCTGGTACATCTGATTTCTCGAGACATTTGGAAAACAGTAAGGCTAGCATTTTTGCAAATTCTTCTCCTGCTTCTTTGATAAGATCAATTGTAATTCCATCTTCGCCAGGGCATTTACCTTTCTTCATGCCTCTAATGGCTTGTACAACTTCATCTGTCATCACTGGGATTATCTCTTCAGTTTCTGTTATGTTTACTAGTGGATCACGTAGGTTGATTTCCCTTTGATCTTCACATTTATATAGATCGTTATAGAATTTTTCGACAATGTGTACTATTTCATTATTGATTTTGGTGATTGTTCCATCTGCTGTCTTCAGTGCAAAAATACCTTTTCTTCCAACACACAGTTTGCGCTTAGCTGATTTTAAACTTTTGTTATCTTCTAGAACTTTTTTGACAAGATCACAGTTAAATTTTCTGATATCTTCTGTAACACATTTTCTTACCGTTTTACATAATTCTGCATATTCAACTCTTGATTTAGGATAGTTTTTCTTCATTTTAAATTCTCTGCGTTTCTTCATCAGTCTTCTTGTTTCTTCTGTTATTTTCTTTGTTTGCTTTACTTGTGCTTCACCAGCTATCGTCCTTGCAATTTCTTGTAGAGTATTTGTTATTTTCTTGTTCACTACTGTAACATCTTGTTCTTCTTCTAAGATTGATTGAAGTACTTGAAAACGATTTTTAAGTTCTAAATTAAATTCTTCTTTATGTTTCTGGAGATTTATAATATCGACTGATTTCTTTGAGCATTGCAAAAGCTTCATTCTTTCCACTTTAGTATTTAAAAGCAGTTTGCATCTAACTAACCTGTGATCGCTTCCTGTATTGAAGTTATTGAGAACGCTGCAATCCTGAATAAGATGCTTTTTGTTTGTCAAGATGTAGTCGATTTCACTTGTTGAGCCATTTGCACTACGCCATGTCCATTTTCTTTGTGGCTTTTTCTTGAAAAATGAATTCATGATATACATCTGTTCACATTCTGCAAATTCAATCAATCTGTTTCCTCTTTCATTACGCACCCCATATCCATGAATTCCTACTGAGAACTCACCTTTCTTTTTTTCCCCAATTCTAGCATTCCAGTCTCCCATTATTAATTTTATGTAGCATTTTCCTTTTTGATGCATTGAAGCTACTTCTTCATATATATATATATATATATATATATATATATATATGGATATATCTATATATATAAATCAACATTTGAACGGAGGGTGGTTTTGGGGTCTGGGGGTCATGATCGGTGAAAATATATCGAAATTTTCCGGAACTGCTTTCCTCCGAACGGCTGCAATAGGTAGCTTTATACTTTTTTGTATTGAAAGCTACCTAAAATGTCCTCAATTGGTCATCATTAAAAGTTTTAATTTGCCTTGTTACGAGGATAATGTCAATAATGAATAAAAAATGTCCCCAATTGGTCATCATTAAAAATTTTAATTTGCCTTGTTACGAGGATAATGTCAATAATGAATTTATTTTAAAAACAATGGATTACTTAGTTGTTACAGTAAAATTTTAACTATCAGGTTTCTGATGATGTAGTTGGTTAGTTTTGGGGGGAGCTATATATAAGGTATAGAAGCTGGTGAAGGGGACCACTTCCCGTATAAATCTTTACAAAAATAAGAATTTGGCTCACTTTTGGCAAATTTTTAACATTTTGCTCCCTTTTAACGAAAGTACCCACCTATTCCCACGGGGGGCAGCTGCCCCGTTTGCCCCTGCATTAGTCAGGTCCTGGTTTCGTGAGAAAATTTGATCGTTAAGAAATGTGTATTTTTAGGAAAAATATAAGACTAAATCATTTTGTCCGCTTACATATATCTTCAACATGAATTGAACTAAATGATCGGTATAAACTTAAATAAATTTGTTTAACTTGAACAGAAAAAAGTGAAATCAAATTTGCCAGCATGACGTGTGCCGTACGTTTACTCTTTATAATATGGTGCACCATTTTAATGAAAAGCAGTCCGAACTTAGCTGAATAAAAGAAAAAAAAGAAATTTTAACGCAATTCTCTATGTCTATAGTATAATTAAAATATTTCTAATTAATTTTTACGGTTTTAATGAATTTGGAGTATTTTTATGAAAATGACAATAATTAACTTAAGTGATCCAATGCGGTGCCGTCGGCAACATGGCGACCTTTGTGCAATTTATTGGTGTCCCTTCAAATATTTCCTGTCACTTGCTTAAAAAAAATACATTTTAAAAGGTGTTTTACTTTAAAGCTATTAATGTTTGGATATTTTTTAACACTTTCCAACATATTTGAAAAGTATATTCAGTGGTTGGAGTATCATAGATGAGATTTTTTCCAATACAGCGAAAATATTCCGGGATCAGGACTCGAACCTGGGTACTTTGGTTTGTACCCCAAAGTACCCCAGGTTCGAGTCCTGGTTCCGGCATATTTTCGCTCTGTTGGAAAAAATCTCAACTATGATACTCCAACCACTGAATATAATTTACCTAGTTGAATATACTTTCCTCTGTTCATTATTTGAAAAAAGTGTTTGTGAATTTGGTTTGTCTGCCTGCCGCCTGTCTCTCCACGCTTTAACTCGCGTAAATATACTCCGATTGCTATAATTGATATACAGTATTGAGGTTTACTATGGCATATTCGGTATTGGAAATGAAATATATATAATTATAATTCGTTTACAGGGAACTCAAAAGAATTCCGTTAGATTATGTTCAATGGCAAAAAATCGATTGCGGTGTATTTTAATGATGTTACATAATTATAAACATAATGAAATTGATTTAAATTTTTGAGATGCGCTAAAACATGCTTTCTGTAGAATATGGGGTGCAAAGCATTTATCGTTAATTTACAGGATCACACAAAAGAATTCGGTTACCTAATGGTATATGAGGAGAAATTGTTGGCAGCCTATCTTAATTATGTTCCACTGTTTCAAACATAATGAAATTGATATACAATACTGAGATTCGCTACAAGATGCTTGCTGTAAAATATGATGTGTATAGCATTTATTGTTCATTTACAGGGACACACAGAAGACTATTTGCGATATTTGCTGCAAGTGCGTGTTCAACTATAGTATGTGTTTTTAACATTTAACTAAATTTCTGCACACTACGTGAAATGTATAAATTCTATTAATCATATATAGGGCTACACAAAAGAATTCGTAAGTATTACTGAAGTATGGGTGTGAATTACTTAAGGTGTTTTTTAATTGGATTATGTATTTTCAAGTTGAACTATATTTAGTATACTAAGAGATGTTTCTATAATATAAATAAATTTATATACAGCGCTACGCAAAGAATTAGATACATTGCCGCTGTAGATCGTTGGATATAGTAGTTTAAGCGTTTATTGCTTGAATTAAATTTTAGCTTAATATGTGGCGTATATAAAAATCTGTACATAAAATACAGGCTTGTACAATCAGTTTATTAGAAAAAATTGCTGGAAGTGAATTCTCAACTAAACTGAATTTTAGAATATGATATAGAATATACACAAATCTATAGATCATATACAGAGCTGCACAAAAGAATTCGGATACCTTTCCTGCTACGGATGGTAGACGCTGAAATGTAGTTTTCAAATGTGTGATACGTTTTCTAACTTGTTTACTTAGGTATCTTCTTTACCTTACTAAACGATGAAGTTTTGTTAAAGTATTCTGAAAGTGCTGGAAAGTGGTTCATAATCAATGCTTGAAGCAATACTTGTCTTTGTTTTCTTTTTGTTTTGTTATGAACTGCTTTAAGGACGGTGGATTATTATTCTGCAAAACCTTCCAAGATAGGCCTATCAGTAAAATATAATGTTAACTTATTATAATTTCTGGTCTTTTCTGTAGTTTTTTTTATTACAGGAAACTCCTGCACCACAGGCGCTTTATGTCTCCTACTGTGAGTCGTAAGTGTGTTGTGTGAACATTTCTGCATGTATCACTACTACTAGTAAAGTAAGGTAACATTGTTATGCGTTGCCAATAATGTATTTTTTGGCGCTCTTCAATTTCTTTTCAGCTGAAGTGCGCCTCCAGCTTACTGAATATTTCTACAGGGCCAATCTAAATAGTTGATTTAAAAAATATATGAATTTGCATACTTAAAAATTAAATTTCTTACTAAAGTTATCATGGTATCAATTTTGTCGATAGTTAACTCTAATAAGTTGCAGTAAATTGATGAGTTGTTTCGAACTCTGCAACTTTTCTTTAAAGTTTGGTTTCATGATACTAGATGGAATTAATATGATATAGGTTACATGTAATAAAGTATTTTATGATTCCCATTTTTGTTTAAAATGAGTTTAAAAATTTATTGTTTAAAAACTAATAGATTATTCTTGAATAACATTTGTAATTTATCTAATATAGAAGAAAGTCGTTGACCGATGATAATTTAAAACAAGTCTATGAGAAAACTGATCATGATAGTAAAATTTACTTATCAAAGGAAATCGAAATTTTTATATAAAACTCAAATACGTATGCTTTATATTAGAAATTTCAGAGAAAATTATAAAACGCACACATTATTTTTCATAATAAGAAATTTAGTTTTCTGGTATATAAAACAATTAACTTTGATGCACTTAAATTGGCTATTAATAATTTATATGCCACCAGCTCCGATTTGAGTAATAATTTCTTTAAATTTGAAAAATGTCAAGTTAAACATATAAAATATGAAAAATATCATTCAGAACAGAAGGAAATATTGATCAAAATACAGTTTAAATTATTAAATCAAAATAAATGTAGTCTACATATACATTAAGAGTTTTTTTGGCAAAAAATTATCTTTATGAAAGAATTTGATCTTAACGATGTGACAATCCATTTCTGTGTGCAACAAAATTTTGAATTTAATTCAAATTTAAATTATTGTTTCAGCTATTATCAAGTGTAGTTCATATTATTTGATGTGACTGTCACCACGGCTGCTTTAATTATACGATAATAGTGTAATTGCAAAATATTATAACACGATAACATATTATTCAATGTTCCAAAATTGATAAGAAATGGAAATGACTCAAATCTATATTCTATGCCATTTTAGTAAGTTAATTGTTTAAATCCATACTAATATTTACACAAACGCGGATAATTAAAATCTTAAATGTTCATTGGTATAAAATAAACATGAAAATATTTTGCATAATAATAGGGTTATTAAATAACTAGAAAGTGAAATATAATTTTGAGCAGCAAGATATTTTCTAATCTAAATACTGGTCAAGTCGAAGCTCTTTCCGAAAACTAATGAATCGTTAAAAGAAGACAAGCAGTCCGTAAAACAAATTTATGACCCCTTTTTATAGCTTTAAGATCATGCTTACCGATATCAAGCCTTTTAGTTACTCTCATCATTAACTCATAAAATGGCTTCTTACTCTCTTGTAACGTAAAAATAACGCTGACAACCCGAAACACTGAATTTCCCCACATAACATTTTACAGCTAATATAATGGCAATTCAAGTTGTACAAAAATAATTCTTTGTATCGTATTCAATTTCTGTAATTAATATTGTTCATGATAAATTGTCATGTCACGTGTTTACAATAAAAAGTATCTCCACTATTTCTCACTTTTCAATCATTAGTCTATTTCAAAAGGTTACTAATGATGCATACTTGATTAAAGAGTTTAAAAAATAAATTAATTAAGGAAAAGATGACGTTACTTCACGCACTTAACTTTATGTCACTGATAATGTTATTCAAATTAAGCAAAAATAATTACTTTTGAATTACCTATATCGCAAATTAGTGTACATGGAAGTACTAAGTTACATTTGGCTTACAATGAAGGTTTTAATTTGTTTTCTGACATAATGGGAACAGGTAGTGCGCAATTTAACCAAAGACTTTAGGTAATGGAAAAGAGCACAATCATGAAGTGCGTGATTATCTATATTTAGTGATTTCAGTAATTAAATTCATTTTTATAGAATAAAAAATTCCATATTGTTGACGTTTGTGAGTTTGGTATTATGGTGTTTTAATAATTTCTTACGCACGCGAGTTAATAAGAGAGGAACATCAAATTTAAATGTATTAAAAAACGATACAAAAATCCAAGCGTAAACCAGATTCGAATCCAGTTTCTTTCGACAAGTAACCTATGCCCTAATGAATAGATCGAATGATGAGTAGGATATTGAGTTCAAATGCAGGCAACTGACATTATATTACACTTTGAAATAATACATATAGCATATAATATGTGATCACCTTTTTCCTCTGAATAAGTTGTAAATTCGTGACTGAATTGGACTAGTTTAAAGAACAACTAACCCGTTCGAGATCAACGCTAAGAGAATGAAATGCTTCACCATTATCGAGTTCTATATGATTGGTATTACCCTCCAAACCAGCGAATTAATGCCTAAGCTAATTTCAAATGGGAAAAATCACGAAAAATATCGATTTCACTATTTAACAAATGCTTTAAACTACGAAATAGTACTTCAAAACTGTAAGGAAATAATATATATTCCAATATATCAACAAGCGTAGAAGTTTGAGAAAAACAATGTAGCAATTGAAGAATAGAATAAAATGTACATTATGATGTTTTGAAGATTAATTAATTAAAATAACCAACTACTGAAATGAGATGCACGATTGAGGCATAGTAACTAGAAATGCAATATAAAAACAACAAAACATAACGTCACAGCACATACATTACATTACTACACAGCATTCAATGACTACTTACCGTGCAATAAAAATAATTAAATAGATGGTGATACCGTACAGACAGAGCTTTGCAAATTTTAGTGCCGAAATAAAACTGAAATAAAAACACCATATACACGATCCGAAGGTTTTTTTTACGTGTGTGTGTGTTTGACTGTATATAAATTGATAAATGAGATACATTTGGATCAAAAACTAAACTCTCATACAGTACGTCATTATAGACACATGTATAACGCACGCAGCATTTTAATTTTTGTTTGTTTTATGAAGCCAAACAAGACAACTTAATATAGCATCCACTCGTGCTACCATCCATTAATTTTGTATAGTAGTATAAATATCAAACAGGTCTGTTCATTTATTTGTGGATAATCGAATTGATGATTTTTACTTTCTTCTACCTTTACAAGAAGAAAGTATTGGATTCATGAAAATTTTCGACTTCCGGTTTTCGACGGATTTATACTTTTCAGAAGATCCTGAACACGATTTGACCATTTTTAGAAAATGTCTGTCTGTGAGTCTGTGAGTCTGTCTGTCTGCATGTGACATAAATTTTGTGGGCGCACTATCTCAAGAACTAATGCACGAAATTTAAAAAAACTTTATATTCAGTTAGTCCCTGATATAAATTGATGCTGATTAGTTTTTGGAGAAAATCGACCAACAGGTGGCGCTGCCATGCTGTTTTTTTGTGATTTCCGCAATATCTCTATCTCAAGAACTAATGCAAGAATTTTCATCAAACTTTAGGTTCAGTTAGACCTTAACATAAACAGATGCTGATTATGTTTTAGTGTATATATCCCAACAGGTGGCGCTGTTATACCACTTTTTTCTGTATTTTTACGATAACTATATCTCAAGAACGAATGCATGGAATTTCACCAAACTTCAGATTCTGTTAGACCTTGACATAAATAGATGCTGATTATGATTTGGTGTAGATATCCCAACAGGTGGCGTTGCTATACCACTTTGTCTCAATTTTTACGATAACTATATCACAAGAACTAATGCACGGATTTTCATCAAACTTCAGATTTAGTTAGACATTGACATAAGTTGTGTTGATTATGTTTTGGTCTAAATCTCCCAACAGGTGGTGCTGGTATGCTGCATTTTGCCGGATTTACACGATTTTAGCAACAGTCATATCTCAAGAACTAATGCATGGAAATTAATAAAACTTTAGGTTCAGTTAGACCTTGATATAAATTGGTGCTGATTCTATTTAGTGTATGCGAAATCTGTGTGAGATAGAAGAAAGTTTTGGGATTGGCACATCCGACTGGTTTTTTTTTTAAGGAAAGTGATGTTTGAAAGCGGGTTCAACTGAAATGGCTAAGTTTTTATTTTTAAATGAGGAACTGCATACTATAGTGTTCATCTTGAATAAATGATGTTTAGAAATTAATATGTTTAGAAAAACAGAAGTATGCATACATGAATGAAGGTATGCAAAAGAATTTATGTGCAATTTAAAATCTATTATTTTGATGGGAATGTCTATAAGCAATCAATCAATATATTTTATATAAATTTTGAGATCTAAGAAGTTGAAAGAAATGTTGGTGAGATAATTGTGAGTTTGTTTCAAATCAATGGGATATGCAACAGGTGGACAAAATGATTCAGTAACTCCAGTATCAATTAGTATAATATCATCCAAATACATGTATAAAAGTACATTATTATTTATTAATATTTTCACATCATAATAGAGATATAAGTAAACACGATGCACCTCCACCTTGTGGAATTCCTTTAGTTTGTAGAAATATTGTTGTGGAATAGATAATTATTTAAAAAAACAAAGTTGCCAAGAATATGGAATATTAGTCAGCATCTGCATTTTTTTGTGTTCAGAGGTCATGTTGATATTCAATGTAAAATACATAGATGATTTTTGTAAGTCTATGAGATTAATATTGTAAAAAACATTTTTTATGTCATTTTGTTTCATGTTTGTTTGGATGTATTTAATAGTAATGATATTTTTAAATTCTTCAACAAGTTGAAAACTTTTCTTTATGTAATGTGTATTGTCTTTTGTTATATAGTTGATTTAAAATGTTTAATAATATGACATTTGTTTTATTATTTAAAGTATTACAGACTATAGTTACATATCCGAATTTCAGTTCCATGCAATTTTAGAATAAGTAAAAGGCATGGATAATTGTAATTGTAATTTTTAATCTTTAACAGATTATGATATTGTAAAATATGATTATTACTTTCTTCTGTCTTTACAATAAGAAAGTGTTGGATTCATGAAAAAATTTGACTTCCGGTTTCCGACAGATTTATACGTTTTAGAAGGTCCTGAACACGATTTGACTGTTTTTAGAAAATGTCTGTCTGTGAGTCTGTCTATCTGTATGAGACAAAACTTTTGTGGGCGCTCTATCTCAAGCACTGATGCACATAATTTTATGTAACTTTATATTCAGTTAGACCTTGATAAAAAAAAATGGTGTTGATTAGTTTTTGGTGGAAATCGAACAACAGGTGGTGCTGCTATGCTGCATTTTTTACGATTACCGCAATAGCTGTATCTCAAGAGCTAACGAACGAATTTTCATCAAACTTCAGATTCAGTTAGACGTTTACATGAGATGTTGCTGATTACATTTTGGTGTAAATCGACCAACGGGTGGTGCTGCTATGCTGCATTTTTTACGATTTCCGCAATAGCTGTATCTCAAGAACTAACGAACTGATTTTCATCAAACTTCAGATTCAATTAGACGTTTACATGAGATGTTGCTGATTACATTTTGGTGTAAATCGACCAATGGGTGGTGCTGCTGGACTGCATTGTTTACGATTTCCGCAATAGCTGTATCTCAAAAACTAACAAACGGATTTTCATCAAACTTCTTTTTCTGTTTGGCCATGACATAGATAGACGCTGATTGCGTTTTGGTGTAAATCGCCTAACATTTGGCGCTGCTATGATGCATTTTCCATGATTTTCACGATAGCTATATCTCAAGAACTAATGCACAAAATTTCATCAAACTTCATTTTCTATTTGACCTTGACATAAATAGACGCTAATTACGTTTTGGTGTAAATCGCTTAACAGGTGACGCTGTTATGCTGAATTTTTCATGATTTTCACGATAGCTATATCTCAAGAACTAATGCACAAAATTTCATCAAACTTCATATTCCGTTAGACTTTCACAAAAATATATCCTTATTAGGTTTGAGTATATATCACCCAATAGGTGTTACTGCTATGCTCTGTTTTTTGCGGTCACTGCGATAGCTATATCTGAAAATCGTATAGATTGTCATTTAATTTTGTTGCGAACGATTTGATTAATAAAGAAGAAAGTTTTATGATTGCTACAACATACTACTTTTTCGTTTTAATAGTATCTGTAGTTTCAATAAAGATTTGATTTTTTTTTTTTTTATGGCGTCATTTAATAGTTTGTGACAAATATATTTTCAATTGATAGCATAGTTGTTAAGTGATTTTTCTCCATATTCTAAGGTGAAACCACTTTTCAAGGGGGAAGGGAGTCATAAGTTTTAAAACTCCAAAAAATCATTTTTTTGTTTTATATACGTATATATTTTAATTTATTAAATTTTTAATCAAAGAAAACAAAGAGTATAAAAATATTCAAACTAGAACCGGGTCAATTTGACATTGATATCTGAGTTCTGTCACAGATTCCAACTAATTTCTAAACTTTGATTTCGCTTTTCTGAAAACTGTGTTTCTGTTACTTGCGTGCACTGTAAAAAAATAATAGTTTGCAGACAGATAATTTCTGACAAATATGTACGAGGGGCAGTCGGAAAATAAGTTACCCCTGGCGACTGTGGACAGAGGTGTGAATGAAAGACAAAAAATGTAATGAGACGTTAAAAATAAAACATACCTTTATTTTTCCACATAAGTACCAAGTACATTGAGACATTTGTCATACCGCTTTATAAGCTTCAAAAAGCCCTCCAGGAAAAAATCAGGGCTTTGCATACGGACGAAGCGTTGAACGGCTATGGGCTAAAGACGACACAGCAGGTGAACGCGAACGTGCAAGACATCGACACACCATTGAGTAGAGGTCGACCGCGATCCAGCAGATGGCGCTATTGCAGTGCCTGTGCAGATGGCGCTGTTGCAGTGCCTGTGCAAATGGCGCTGTTGCAGTCCAATATGACCATGTAATTTCCATCTTACTGTTTTTAAATTAAAACGCAGAAGACCATATTTGTGTTTGGAAGCAAGATTGTGCAGGACAATGCGACTGCCAAATAACTAATGGCTGACCTTGCGAAGTCGACAGGTAAACTTTATCACATTAACCTCTTTTCTTTACAGACGAAAATACGACCAGTTTTTCTGATACGATGACACCGTTCCACAGAGTGATTCATGCTTAAATTTGGCAATGGTCTTGAAACCATTTCAATATCGAGGCAATATGAATCTGTGGTTCATCTCAACTGAACTATTGTGTTTTTCGGAAATTTCGGATTATTTTTCTTGGAAGAGGTTGCAATTCCCTGTCACCAATGTCTACGGGTATAGAGATACAACTGTAGATATTTTGAAGGGAGACTTCCCTCATTATTTTCAATAAATATAACACTCAGGATTGTAACTGAATTAATATCCAATTTTGTGCTAGTTTTATTTGGTTGTATTATAGCAGGGGTCGAAATTTTTTAAGTGCCATGGCATTTGAATTTTAAACATCTTCGTGGGCACCTTTCTCTAGTTTACATGTTTATTAATATGTGAGTGTGCTGGGTGTATATGCATAAAAATAAACAATCCCATATGAAGAATACATATAGATGTATTGTGACAGAGTTTTCCCGGCTGTTCATTTGAAAGAAGGACATGGCACAGATACAATAATTTATTTATAATAGTAACAAGGAAATTAGCACTGGAATGGACAGATTTAAAATATAGAAAATCAAGAATAAGCTCATTTTTTTCTAAAAACTGGGAGGAGGCAATTTTCTTTCACAAAAACATCAAATTAATTCATTCGACTCAAAATGTTTTCACTATTTGTTCTGCAGGAATTAAAAAATAATTACTTTATCGGGAAAGGTCAATATGAAATGGAACCCCGTGGATTCCAACGACTCTTTATTCTCAGCAGAAAATGCTACTTGTCACCAAACTAGCGAAAACTTACAGCCGTAGACTCTATCAAAAGTGCTACTCGTAAACTCCGCTTGAAGTTAACATGTGGAGAACTTAGATATCCGAAGGTACGATTAGATAGTCATTCATTGATAGTCATTCATAGATTCATTGAATCCATCTCCTCACGCAATATACAGGGTGTCTATAAAATAACTCCGGTGTTTTGAAATATCATATCGAGTTAACGGTATGAGTTATGTCACGTCAGTTAATTTAGAAGAAATCAGTAGCTCATAAAATTTTATCCACACCAGTTTCAGTTTTTTTTTCAACACTAGGTAGCGCTGCACGTCATTCACCTTGAAGTAACGTAGCAGACGCTCATTCTATCATTCCATTCAGTTAATACAGTGCGATGGCGATGCCACAACGAAAGGTTCGGTGTGTTATCTGGCTTATAGAAACTGGATCTATTACCATTGTACAGTGGAATGTTTGGTGCGAGTATGGTGGTAATGCGCCTACGAACAAAACCATTCGTCAATAGCTACCTGCGCTTAAGCAAACGGGGAGTGTGTTAAAATAAACGTCGCCTGGTAGGCTACGAGTTTCAGAAGAGAACGTCGACAGAATCCATACTTCATGTAAACCATCTCAGGCAAAGGATAATCAATTGTGTGTCAATCATCACTCCAGACATCTTGGCCAAGACATGGGAAGAGGTTGAATACCGTATGGATGTGTGCCGTGCCAGAAACGGGGCACACATTGAACTCTACTAAATGGTAACAATCTTGATAAATTTACCTTTAAGTACATGTATATAACATTAACCTACTTTTATGATTAAATTAAAAAATTTTGCTTCAAAATAACGGAGTTCGTTTATGGACACCCTGTATATAGCAACTACACAACCACAGTTACCTAATAAATTATCCTTTCAAATATAACCGTGACAATCAGATTCCCTAAGATTCATACATATTTTGTGAAACTTAAAGAAATTACAGAATAGGTCTTATTTAATGTTAGAATTCAAGACTCTACGATCGCACGAAAAATCTCAAAACTCACTCGACCACCCTTATAAACGAGTAGCTAGGCATTCCATCGGGATGTATTTTTGTGTTTTAATGTATTTTTTTACTACCATCAAGAATATAAAAAATGAATCAGGGAATGAAACAAAAGTGTTATATGTTTCAGTGCAAGTGTATCTTTAAATATTTTGTTCGTATGGAAAATCTTTCTTTCAGTCAAAACGAACACATACTGCTGATACGAGGGGCAGTCCAAAAGTTTCCAGGATTTCGTTGTAACTCTTTATTACTACAATATAGGAACGCACTTACTTAATCGCCTTCAAAGTGGGCTCCGTCAGAACACACACATTTGCTCCACCGCTCCTGCCATTCATGGAAAAAATGATGAAAGTCCTGATTTTGTATATTCCCATGTTCAGCCGTCGCTTTGGTTATGATGTCTTCTATGGTGTCAAAAGAATTACCTTTGAGGTCCATTTTGATCTTGGGGAAGAGCCAGAAATCCGATGGTGCTAAATCCGGTGAGTAGGGAGGCTGGTGGAGGATAGGAATATTTTTTTTTGCGAGCACAACAATCAATGTGTGGGAGGGAGTGTTTTCGTGATGCAGTGACTATCCTCCTCGCCATTTGGCGGGCCGTTTTTTTCGGATTGCCTCTCTGTCTTTTCAAAACTTACACGTACAAAGGGCCGTTAACAGCTTGCCCAGCTGATACAAATTCACAGTGTACCACACTTTCGTTGTTAAAAAACGCAATGAGCGTCACTTTTATTTTGGATTCGACATGACGTGGTTTGTTTATTATGATTTCTCTGTTATGAATTCCGGTAGTAAAAAATATAGCGGTAGTAAGCAAATAAATTAATTATATTGTGGTATTGAAGAGTTACAACGAAATTCTGTGAACTTTTTGACTGCCAAAATAGGGCAAAATAGCTAGTTATAAATTTAATAAGACTTCGAAGTAAGAAGAATGGTCTGTGCGCACATGTACTCTCGTGTGATTAATGTCTTTCGGGTTATAATAATGGATTGATTCCAATCATATGATACTCAACATCAAAAATAAAATGGTGTAAATTTGTTACTAATTTTAAAAAAATGTTTTAAGGCCTTTTATGTTACGATCACAAATTTTAAAATATCTAAATTAAAAAAAAAAAAATCTTTTCATATACATAATTGAAAATATACGAATAATTTGTAACATTTGTAAGAAAACACTGTGATACAAAGTTTAATTCCTTTCCTGTTATTCTTTAAAATGTAACTTTAATTATTTCAATTAACTGTATAAAATAGAAGAGGAAATCGCTTATGAGGCAAATTACGGCATCATCATTTCCATGTCCACTACAGGCTGACAAACCAAGATAAGGGCATGCAAAGTGAAGATCAAGACCAAATTGTATTCCTCCTTCCAATTTTGTTTCCCGAGATTGAATCCCTCTGCCTAGGTCGGTCCCTTTCATCGAATACGAACCGCTTTATGGATCGCCATGGTTACTATGGCAACGAGAATGATTAATCTCTCCCTCCCTATGGGGCTGCTTGCCCCCCCCTTATCCTGTTCCTTATTCTACCGTTTGCGGAGCCAAGGAGGGGGGTTATAAACGATTACACCTGTATCGATATTCATGTGGATGGCGTGAAATGGTCCAGCCTCGTTCACAGCGGGAAGTTTATTGGATCTTATAACACGTGCATCCATCATATAAGGCGGATATATAAAAGCATCGAATACTATGTGCAGTTCCGGCGAATGAACCTTGAATTATCGAAATTATCGATGCTGTTCAGCTCTTTAGAGAACTTCTTCCAATCTTCAGACAAGAGAGTGCGGGGGAAAAAAGAAACTTTCAGAAAACTGGATTTTTTTTTCTGTTAAAATTACTTTATCAACTCACGCAAGTACAAAAATTTATCTTAGCTACAATTGTAAGATTTGTTTTGAAGTAATTGTAACAGAAATCATTCTTTTTAAATCGTATCCCGAAATATTTCTTTCAAACATTCTTTTTAACCTAAAACTTTATTTTCTTTTTGTAGAAATAGAAGTGCTTTTCTAGCATCTAAAATTTATTTTTCAAGATCTTCATCAGCAAAAATTGTGCGAAAATTAGTTCTGACTTTACGAAGAAATAGCTTTATTTTTTTGTCAATTTCAAATTTAACGTTAAATATTTTACAAGGAATACTCATTAAGTTTCTTTCTTTAGAAATTGGACAGTTTTTCTTTAAAATTCAACTGTTTTACTGGCCAATTATTTAATTCTTAGTCTTCTTTTAACTAATGGTTTATAGAAGGAAAATACAGGGTATCCGAAAAGTCTTTTCCGGATTACAAAATTTATTCGTATCCGCTACATGTAAGATAGACATGTGAAATTGGCGGCAAAATGTTGGAATACTCACCAAGTTTTTTGCTGCAGGTTTCCGTAAAGTGGCTGTAGTGTAGCAGTATCAGTGACCAAAAACAGGAAACGTCCACAAATCAGGAATAAGAGTGTCCTCTGGTCCTCAGTATGTCCTCTGGTATCACGAGAACTTTTGGCATCTGTAATTCACGTAAGGCCGTACGCACAGATTTTTTTGGATCTCACATCTTTCATCCTTTCAGCTAAGGTTGATGGTCGGCCGGTTTTCGGTACGTGGTTCGGTTCCATGGACACTCTGACATTGATACACTACAGCCACGTTACGGAAACCTGCAACAAAGTGGCTGTAGTGTAGCAGTATCAATGACCAAAAACAGGAAACGTCCACAAATCAGGAAAAAGAGTGTCCTCTGGTCCTCAGTATGTCCTCTGGTATCACGAGAACTTTTGGCATCTGTAATTCACGTGAGGCCGTACGCACAGATTTTTTGGAACTCACATCTTTCATCCTTTCAGCTAATGTTGATGGTCGCCGGTTCTCGGTAGGTGGTTCGGTTTTCTGGACACTTGGACATTGATACACTAAAGCCACGTTACGGAAACCTGCAACAAAAAAACTTGGTTAGTTTTCCAACATTTCGGCACAAGTTTCAAATACCTGTCTACGGTATATCTCTACGAATATGAATAAATTTTGTAATCGGGGAACAAAATTTTGGTCATCCTGCACATTTCTGAAGGATCATATCTAAAATAATTTCTCATCAATGCGCTCGTTTAGAATCTTTTTATACTCTTGGAAAAAAATTCATATGGTAATTTGCATTTTATAATTTGCATCTGAGAAATTGAATCGTTTAGAGTTCCTCTATAAGAGTAATGGCACCATATGGATACGGACAATAAAATATGATTAGTCGAGACGATTTTAAACAAAAGCGAAATGCAAAACATCTTCGCAAGCCTGCCATTATTGCCTAGCTAGTGTTTGCTGACTTATCTCACTCGTCTAATGGAACTCGTTTAAACGTGTACCCATTTACCCATTTTCCATTCAACTGAAACGATTTTCCGATTACTGATGTTATAAATAATATTGAAATAGAGCACCGGGGGGGGGGGGGTTAGGTGAGAGTAATTTCTCATCCCCAGATTTTCAAATTTAATTAACTAAATTTTCTTTTTCTTCGAATTTGAAAAAAAAAAAAGAAGTGTTCATGAATGTAGGTTACCATAGTTTTAACACTAGCTTTAATATGAGCTTACAATAGCTTTATATAGTTAAAAAAAAAAAAAAAAAAAAAAAAATTGGAAGATTATGTTTTAAGATGTATATAGGATGAAGAGATACGAAAATAAAATTTAGCATTAAATTACGAAATCAAATTTAACACATCTTGGTTTTTATAATGGTGTATATCAAAATACAGGAAAATCCAGTGACGCTCAGAGGGATAGATTTACTTTAATAAGAAATGGAAATCAAGGGTCAGAAGCTATAAGGAGGCAGTACACCTTTAACTGTCGCCGAATATGCGAAATTTGCCACGAATTTGACATTTTTTTTTAAAAAAAGGTAACGACTCTAGAAGCACCAAATTTTCAGAGTACATTTAGCTAATGTTGAACTATGTTTAAAAAATTTTAATTTGGATATAATCATAAAAAAAATTTCAGTGTGTGGGTTTCAAAGTGATAATTAAAATATTTAATTTGGATAACACTTCACTGCGTGCATGATAACTCATGCAAATTTCATGTAAATGAATGTTATCTTAAATTAAACACAATACTCTAGACTTTAATTTGAGCTAAAACTTTTGTAAACGGTTAATTAGATAAATAGTTATTAACTATTAATTAGAAAAATTAGAAAAAACATTAATTTTTGCATATACAGGGTGATTTTTTTTAAAGTTGTAAAAGTAAAACCCTATAACAAAAGAACCACTGATCCAAATGACCTAATATTTTGCCAGTATGCTCCCAAAGCAATGGGGATTTTTAGGCATGGTTAAAAAAAACTTAAAATCACACCGACAGATGCCGCTGTACATGCAGTAAAGTCGGGAGACGAACTTGCGCCCATCACATGCACATTGGCGATAAAAACGTGAAGTACGCACACCTCGTGTTCATTATTCTACGGAAATCCTCGCAATCACTTCGCTATTGACGGACCGTGCGTTGTTAGTGAAACTGTATTATCAGAATAATGACAACGCAGCAACTGCTCTTAGGAAATTTAGGACACTTAAGAATTTAAGAAAAGGTCCAATGACGACAGAGGACCTACGGAAGATGGTTTCTCAAAGTACCGTCCATTGTTTTCCCCCACAGACGATAGCGCCATCTGTCGGTGCAATTTTAAGTTTTTTTAACCATGCCAAAAAAATTCCTATTGCTCTGGGAGCATACTGGTGAAATTTCAGGTCATTTGGATGAGTGGTTCTTTTGTTATAGTGTTTTACTTTCACAACATTAAAAAGAATCACCCTGTATTTAACTTCATAATTTTCTTCATACTAAACACAGCTTCACCATTCTAGTTCATTTTCATGATTATATCAATATTTAGGAAGAGTAAAAATTTTGAAGCTATACTTCAAACGATTATAGAGATATTATGCGCGTAAGAGTAAAAAAAGTCATTTTGAGAAAAAGCTGTTTTATTTGCAACAAGTTTTATTTGTATTTTAAAAATACTAGATTTGTATTTCAAAAATACAAGAAACAAAGCTACTATTTTTATAACTTATTCAGTATTCAAAATAAAAACAGATGCTAGTTTAAATTGATAAATATAAAATAGTTTGTAAAATGCTGCAGAATATAGGAACTTGTGTCAAAAATAAATATATTTAAATGTAAAAATGTAAGGCTTATTCTTGAAAAAAAAAAAAAAAAAAACATATAAGTTAAAATTTTATTTCGCAATTTTTGATAAGTGAATTAAATATGCTCTTTTTATAAAATGAAAGTATTTAATGCAAAATGTAGGCTATTTTTTAGGGATTCTGGTATTTAAATATCTGATTTACATACGTTGCAGCACAACAATTTGGGTAGTTTAGAAAAAATAATAATAATATCAAAAAGTCCGTATCCAAAACTGTCAAATTTATTAATTTTTAGTTTTTTATAAGAAAAATTAGCACTTTAGGACATATTTTTATAATAGCATTTTGTATAGCGATAACCATAAAACTGACGATTTCTTTCACGCTCTCATCTTAACATAGTATAAAACAAAGTCGCTTTTTCTGTCCCTACATCCCTATGTACGCTTAAATCTTTAAATCTACGCAACGGATTTTGATGCGTTTTTTTTTTTAATAGATAGAGTGATTCAAGAGGAAGGTTTATATGTATAATAACATCCATTAAACAGTGGAGAAATACTGATATTTTTGAGGTTTAAGTCGCTTTTTCTGTCCCTATATCCCTATGTACGCTTAAATCTTTAAAACTACGCAACGGATTTTGATGCGTTTTTTTTAATAGATAGAGTGATTCAAGAGGAAGGTTTATATGTATAATAACATCCATTAAACAGTGGAGAAATACTGATATTTTTGAGGTTTAAGTCGCTTTTTCTGTCCCTATATCCCTATGTACGCTTAAATCTTTAAAACTACGCAACGGATTTTGATGCGGTTTTTTTTAATAGATAGAGTGATTCAAGAGGAAGGTTTATATGTATAATAACATCCATTAAACAGTGGAGAAATACTGATATTTTTGAGGTTTAAGTCGCTTTTTCTGTCCCTATATCCCTATGTACGCTTAAATCTTTAAAACTACGCAACGGATTTTGATGCGTTTTTTTTAATAGATAGAGTGATTCAAGAGGAAGGTTTATATGTATAATAACATCCATTAAACAGTGGAGAAATACTGATATTTTTGAGGTTTAAGTCGCTTTTTCTGTCCCTATATCCCTATGTACGCTTAAATCTTTAAAACTACGCAACGGATTTTGATGCGGTTTTTTTAATAGATAGAGTGATTCAAGAGGAAGGTTTATATGTATAATAACATCCATTAAACAGTGGAGAAATACTGATATTTTTGAGGTTTAAGTCGCTTTTTCTGTCCCTATATCCCTATGTGCGCTTAAATCTTTAAAACTACGCAACGGATTTTGATGCGGTTTTTTTTAATAGATAGAGTGATTCAAGAGGAAGGTTTATATGTATAATAACATCCATTAAATAGTGGAGAAATACTGTTATTTTTGAGGTTTTTAATGTGATGTCGTAAATAATTTCATTTTTTCCGCTTATACATTGCAAACGCAGGCTGAACCCTACAAGATTTATCAAAATAATGTACTAATTATTGTACACATTAAAAAGGTCTACAGAAAACACAAAGATATGAAGGTTTTCAAGGTTAACCCGAAGCAAAGCGAGGGAGGGCCGCTAGTTCATTATAAAATGGATAATAAATTCTAAAACATGCAATAATAATGCAAAATTAGGAAAATATTATTCTGAAAAGAACATTTTTGTTTCAAATTAAACGCTTAATAGCGAATAACAGCTAAGCTAAACTGTGATAATATTTTAGAGTAAAAGTATGTAATTAAAAGTAAACAAACTTGACAAAAGTGGAAGTTGAAGTTCATATTTTAAAGTTTCTTATTATTATGTACGGTATTCAACAAAAAACAATTAACGCATTTTAGCATATTTCCAAAGGATCGATAATGTGAAAGCGTGATAATAAAATGTTAACAAGCCGCCATTACAGTTTTCGCAGTGCATTTAAATCGAAAATGGAGTGGTGTGTACATTTTCCCTAATATCTTAGTAAATAATTATCGCACATTTAAAGGATTAGTATCAAGTTATTCAGAATAAAATTATCTTTCAAAAAATGTAAAAATGTAAAAAACGATTTTTTGACCATTTTAAAGGTGTACTGTCTCAAACAACTCAAGCAATAAGTCTTCGTTGGACGCCCTTCGACTAATTTTTTTGTATAAGACTCCCAATGCTTTCGAAACCTAATATTTTGAGCTTTTAGCTTCTTCTGACAATTGTCCAGTTGGAACAGCAAATTTTGTAATTACACCTTTGCCATGAACAGAAATTTATGTACAGAGGTTGGCATACAATACCACCCATATTTTGAGGTACATTGTTTAGCAGTTTACAGCGTGAAATTGTCAATTATTTTTGCATTAATTTCTTCTTCAATCCAGACCACTTGCATTATAAATGAAAAATGTTTAATAAGTTCTTTGTTCATTCTAGTAATCTCACCTGTCTTTTCAAACTCATAAAAAAATGTTTTCGCATTGTTTCCATTATGTGTCAAACCACTTCCCTGTTTAATGACATCAATTAGCAAACCTAATTCTTTTCTGGATTTTCTTCATAATTCTCTCCTTGATTCTTTTTTTCCATTCTTTTGGTCCTCAGTTCACCAATGCTTTATGAGGATGCGTTTCCATTTCTTTTAACAATTTTATCAATGATATTCATTTGCGAACAGGGCCTCATTATCGCACAGATTGACTAGGTCACGGCCATGGGCCCACCGCGAAACTGCCCTCCAAAATAAAGAAAATGATTTAGAAAAAAATTCTTTAAAATGTAGTTTTCTACAATGATTTGGTCATAAAACCATAATATTTAATGATAAAAATCATAGGTAATATGCACAGTTGTGAACAGTCTCACTTTCCATCTGTCATTAATTATTTATGTTGGAATTGCAAAATTTTCTAGGTGTTTTTTGGTATGAGAAAGAACCCAAAAAGAGTGCTTGGCCTTGGGACCTAAAAAAACATAATTGGGTTCTGTTTGCGAAGGTTTTTGCACCATAAATATAACATGTTGAACATGATGATGTATTGGAAATTGCAGTAATCATTTTTCCATTAATCATGGTTAAATACATCTCGTGATCAATGGTCACATTTTTAAACATTGTAGGCTTTAAATTTGTTACTACTTCTTTCATTCGCTGATACCTCTTTTTTGATATCTCAGTATTCTCGCCCACAAATTCGAATCTAACAAGCCGACAATATCTAGTAAAGGATCGAGTTAGTTTTTGCCTAAATAACTTCAGTCACACATAATAACCTAATAAGGACAAAACTAGTAATAAAAATTGAACTATCTGATTGTAATGAGCATTCCTCATCAAAATTTTTGTTTATACGTGCTTTGGCTTGAAGTACCATCTAAACCCCATTTACATATTAATTTTAAGTGCGTTTTGGATTCGAATTGTGATTTACATGTACCCAAAAGTCTAATTACAATTACATCTAAAATTGACTGCAAATTAATTTAAATTAAAGTATCTTATACATATTTCTGATAGATATTTCTTTTTTATATTTTTATTGTTTTATCTTTTATATATATTTATTATAGATATTTCTTTTTTTTGGAATGTAACATTCCAGTTTAGCTTTTAGTACAGTTATCTAGCATTTCTCTAAATTCTTTTTTGCAGCAAAAAAGTATGAAATTGTTCGTAAACTTAATTTCAGTATTATTTGTTATACTCATTTAAACCTCAATATAATAAAAAAACATCATATGTAGGGGATTATCATCCTGGTAATCCTATGTTCGACACTGCCTATACTTCTATCCACTATACGACGGAGAAACAAAATGTTCGTAGCAGATGCACTTCGCTCCTCCTAGTAAAGAGCATTCCTACAGCAGCTTTTAGATTTAATGCTATAGGACTAAAACCAAACTCATACTCTTACTAAACTCATTACACTCATAACCAACACATACTAAACTCATAAACTAAATTATGGAGTGAATCTTCTTTTTTAACTCTTCTGTTGCCTTCCATCTCTTCGTCTTCTGATTCACCCATTTTATCCTCGCTCTCTTTTACTAGTGAAACTTTTTCATCATCTCTTAAAAGTTCACACTTTTTATCTTGCCCGCCCACCAACAATACCTTCAATAATGTCTGCGCAAACTGGAATTTTCTTCAAAAAGCCCGCAATTTCACAACTTCCGCCTCTTCTCTGTTTTCTGGTAACTGGTTTTCTAACTCGTCCAGCATCTTTCTCCAGTACTGAACATACTCAAATATAATTATTTCAAAGATACAGCTATATTACGAAAGAAGGAACTTTAATAACGGCAACACTGTTGTAGAGATGCTATGCAACGGAATTTAGGAAAGCGTTCGTCACCACACATTCGTCACATACCTGGCCTTAGCTCAGAGCTAATGCGCTTTAGCCAGAAACGTCACACTCCTGTGCAATAACAAGACAGACAAAGTCATGTTTTAGTTGCCGGTCCATCGTCTAGCCCAGCCATACTCAACCGGCGGCCCGGCACATATAATCATTAAACCATATTTATAAAATTAATTAATGTACATAAAATAGATTTAATACCTGCAATGTTATGTTTTGTTTTATATATTTTCATGGGAGAACAAAATCTGTTCTGTTATTTGCATATAATTTAAAACATCTTACATCCATTTTCTTAGTCAAAACTTCTTTTTACATGTAGTCCTGTTTGTGCTACAGTGGTGTATACATTTCTCAATCTCCCAATTAAACATTGTAACAAATTAATTAAATTTGTATCATATATACATTTAAAAATGTTTGCCAGCGAGAAAATAATGGCGCCAAAAACATTTACACCACTATTTCCAAACAGCAATCTTCGCGGAATAATTGTACAACATTTGCAATAGAAATGTATCACGAAGTATATTATTCGGAAATAGTGATGTTAAAATTTTGAATGACATTTCTTCCTCGACAAACTTTCAACCCTACTAATAATATTAACTTCGTTACAATGCTTTGTTATCTTATTAATTTAATTATCCCTTTTTTACATTAAGAAAGTGTGTTGCGGCCCGCGAGGGAAAAAAGGTTGAGTATGGCTGGTCTAGCCTAACCATCAATGCGCAGTACTATAGTTCGTTCATGGAACAAAACAAACGACCAGCGTTGAAGAAGAAATGGTGACACATTCTGCAGAACACACTCATCATCTTGCATGACAATGCTCGTTCGCATGTAGCGTAAATTGCTGATGCGTTTGCTCGCTGGGGGTGGGAAGTGGTTCATCCCCTCTTATTCCCTGGACTTAAGGTCCGTTTAGTGACATACTGAGCAAGTCAGTCTAGGATGGGCATCAATCATGTGTCTTTCCATTTTTTAAAAATCATTTTGTGGTCATCGACAAAAAAAGGAGAGTTTCAACAAAAGAAACCGGCTTTGACAGTCTCTCATCCCCGTTCCCTGCTTGATCTCTGAACTTTAAGCATGCTAAGAAAGTCATAAAAGATAAAATAGTCCAATATACCACATCAGAGACGGTTACAGACAAGAATGCTGTCTATTTGGTCCTTCTAGCCCCTGTATCTTTGATTTCATCCTCAATATGAAGGAACCGTTCCGGGGCATTCTCCTTTGGGAAACACATAACATATTTAAAAATCCAATTTCAGGAATTACCAACAATATTCGGAAAAATATCCGAACTCTTTTGTACAGTCCTGTATATAATTTATAGATTTGTATATATACTACATAGATTGCTAAATTTTAGTTCAGTTAGGAAACGCGTAGCACAGTTTAAAATTCTCCTTCTGGAATATCCGTCAATAAATGGAAATGTACTCGAGAGTTTTTATGCTGTCCTGTATATGATCTATAAAATTTATACACATCAAGTAATAGACAAAAAATGAGTTAAATTTAAAAATGCGCTGAGCATCAACTGAAAAAACACTTCCAGCAATTGAAAAAAAACTTCCAGAAATTATTGTTAACAGACAGTACCGAATTCTTTTGTGTGCTCCTGTAAATGAACAATGAATGCTATCAATATTCTATAGTAAGCCTCTTGTAATCTCCCTTCGTGGTATATCAATTTAAATATGTTTGGAATAGCGAAACATTATTAAAATAAACCGCAAACCATTTTTCTTCATAGACCGTAATGTAACGAAATTCTTTTGACTGTCCCTGTAAAGGAACTGTCAGTGCTATGAACACCATATTCTATAGTAATCTTCTTGTAGTACACATCAGTGACATATATAAATTTCAATATGTTTGCAATTGTGTAACATCATTAAAATAAACCGCAAATGATTTTTCCACATAGACCGTAATGTAACAGAATTCTTTTGAGTGTCCCTGTAAAAAACCCATAAGTGATACACACTTCATTTTCAATACCGAACATGCCACAGTAAACTTCAATAATATATATCAATTGGATGACAGTCCGAATATACTTACGCGAGTTAGAGCACGGACAGATAGACAGACGGCAAACAGACAAACCGAATTCATAAACACTTTTCAACTATACTGGAATGTGTTGAAAATGAACATTCACTGGAATACGGGATTTTGTATAGCATAGAAAATTAATTAGTTCAAAATCTCAATAATAGAGAACGCTGCTGCCGATAATTCCATGGTGGTGTAGCATGAATATCGCTTATACAACTCGAAATTAAAATCACACAAATATACACACCGTGATTTATCGTTCTATGTCTACGTAAAATCCCAATTTCAGAATTATTTGATATAAGTTTAATGCCAAACATTACTTTGTATATGTAATATGTGATTCTAATATTACTTAAGAAGGTGGTAATTTATGTTTAAATGTCATTTTCGAAATCTTTAGTATATTTGGAAAATAACTATGTTTTTTTTTAAAATAAATGCATATATTTATGTATATACAGTATGCCCACTAAAGTCCCTTGCCACCCTCTTAACTTCGGAACGGCTGCTGCTATATTCATAAAAGTAGTGTCTAGGTATAGTAAAGTAGCCATGCGCTACTCAGTGAAACCACCTACTGCGCCACCTGGTGGAATATTGCGGAGTTAGCATTCCTATCTCGAAAACGGAAAGAGATAGAGATAAAAAGGGATTTACAAAGTTGTAGAGCATCATCGATTTAGTACGAAAAGATACCTTGTGGACATTAATGCGAAGAATAGAACGGTTAAAACACGCATTTGTCTTTTCGTGATTTCCTACACTGTGACGTGACAAAACGATCTTAGAAAGAAAAAAACAACTAGATATAATAATATACCTTTATTTTAGATGTTCAAACTTCTCACCGTCAGCTGCAATACATATTTGGATGCTTTTTTGAAATTCACGTTGCACACGTTGGAGCATAGATGGCGACACGTTGGCACAAGCGTCCGTAATAGCGTCGTTTAATGTCCTGCAATGTTTGTGGAGGGGTCGCACACACCTGCTGTCTCATAACTGGTTGTTTTTTCTTTCTAAGATCGTTTTGTCACGTCACAGTGTAGTAAATCACAAAAAAAAAAAAAAAAAAAATGCGCGTTTTAACCGTTCTATTCTTTGTATTAATGTCCACAAGGTGTCTTTTCGTACTAAATCGATGATACTCTACAACTTTGTAAATCACTTTTTTTCTATATCTCTTTCCGTTTTCGAGATAGGAAAGCTAACTCCGCAGCATTCCACCAGGTGGCGCTGTAAGCGGTTTCATTCAGTATCTCATGTCTACTTTACTATACCTAGACACCACTTTTATGAATATAGCAGCAGCCGTTCCGAAGTTAAGAGGGTGGCAAGGGACTTTAGTGGGCATACTGTATAACAATAATTAAGTATATTTACTAATAGTAAGTCAACAGCAATGGTTTAACTTTAAAACACGTGAAAAGTAATTTTGGCCAGGATTTTGCCTCAAATACTCCACTGTGTGGCTCTGAGATGGATAACTCTGTTCTAATGCATATTTCTATGATTAAATAAACGAAACTGCTTTCAATATAGGTATTTAGTGCTGATCAGTTTTCTTAAAAGATATTGTCTCATTAAATGTTATGTGACAATAAATATCCATCATTAGATTGAGATTTTAATTTGTAATATTTTACTTATACAACGTATGTATTTACTAATTTTTAAAATTAAATTTTTTCTACTCTTAAATAAGGAAGAAAAGAACAGAAAAAAGGAAGAAATATTTACTTTTGACAGAAAAATTTAAAAAATATATATTATGTCATTTGATTTTGACATTCTTTAACGTATTTTATAATCTTTTTTTTTTTTTTTTCCTGAAAAGGAAATGTTATCACCTATAGTATTTTGAAACATAACAAAATACATTACGGGAAAAAGAAGCACTTTGAAAGTATAAAAATTAAAAGATATGATGAAAAATCTTTTTGCTAAGTAGAAAAAAAGTCGAAGGATTTTTAAAAATCCCATACATCATTCATATATGTCAGTAACACTTTTCTCCATTTAAGTTCCCCAGCTTAGAGTTTTAATTCTCTCTATCCTCACTAGGTGTTTTTATTTATTTTTAAATATTTATTATTAGTAGTATTATTTATTAATTAAAACATTCTTAATATATTGATATGTTTTTAATAACATTTCCCCCTTAAATCTTTTGTTCGTAAAGGCTTTTTTGCCAGTGTTCTGGTTTAAGTTTAATTGCAGAATGCAAAATACGGAATTCGGAATGCTCTTGTAATCCGTAATTTTTTGAATAAAAGAATTTTAATTTTATGTCTTCTAAATTATACTTCGACTATATCAACTTATACTTCGTTTACAGGGGAACTCAAAAGAATGCCGAAACATTATTTTCTATGGGGAAAATCCTTTGCAGTGTATTTTAATGATGTTAAACTATTTGAAATATATTGAAATTGATATACTTTAGTGAAGTGCACTACAAGATGCTTACTATCGAATATGGTACGAGTAGCACTTATAATTAGTTTACAAGGAAACTAAAAAGAATCCCATTATATTATGTTTTATGGGGGGAAATCGTTTGCGGTGCATTTTAATCATGTTATACTATTACAAACATAAATGAAATTGATCAATTTGTTAGGTGCAGTAAAACGTGCTTTCTGTAGAATAAGGAGTGTAAAGCATTTATCATTCATTTACAGGGCCACACAAAAGTATTCGGTTACATAATGGTCTATCGGTGAAAAACTGTTTGCAACGTATTTCAATTATGTTAGACTATTTGAAATATAATGGAATTCATATACATTACTGAGTGTATGCATTTTATCAAACACTATGATGGGTTCGATATAATTTTATATTCAAGCCTTTTAATTATCACGAAATTTATTTACACACTTATAAAATACAGATATGGGACATTCGACGAGATGTTGATATAGACAGTTATTTACATATGTACAAATTCTAGATTAATTTTACCTTGATTCTGATCATCGTCCTATACCCAATAAAAGATTATCCTAAAGTATATCTTCTTAGTTGCACTTTATTCCATGCCCGTCATTCTTTTTCTGGAAAATTAGACGGTGTTCTTTAAATCACATTCGTAGCTACACCTAAAAAAACATTCCTCTTAACTACACAACAAAAAACAGATGCCAATTTCTTTTCCCTAAATTTTTAACCTCTTCTCTTGAGATAATAAAATGTAAAAAGAAGACAAAAGAAAAAACAACTACGTTGCTATAGCAACGAGCCGCATTTAAAAAATAAAATAAAATATAAAAGAAACAATTTTATCGGCGTTAGCTAAAGTCGTCTGCATAAATAAAAATATTAATTCACCGATTCCTAACACTGAGGTTTACTATACAAGATACATGTTGTATAATATGTTGTTCATTAATTTTGTTTAAATGTCTGAAGAAACAAAATTTTGAGTTTGAGCCCGGGCCCGAAGTTTAGTACAACAAGAAAATAAAATCATGCCTCAAGCAGCGATTATGAATCACTTTTCAATACTCCCAGAATACTTTTAAAAAACCTTCGATTTATAATAGGTAAATAAGATACCTAAGTAAACATTTTAGAAAATGCAAAACACATTTGAAAACCAGATTTCAGCAATTACAGGCCATAGCCAGAAAAGTACTCTAATTCTTTTGTACAGTCCTGTATATAATTTATAGATTTGTATATACGCTATATAGTATGCTACAATTTAGTTTAGTAAGAAAACACATAACACAGTTGAAAATTCATCTTCATTAGTTTCTACCAGAAGACAGAAACATATTTGAATTATTTTGTAGAGTCCTGTATATTATTAGCTTAATATTTTATAAATGCCACATGCTAAAGTTTAATACGGGAAAATACACGCTGTAAACTACTGAAATCACACTTCCAGAAATTTTCATATATAAGCAGTCATGTATCCACTTCTTTGCGTATTTACATATATATGTAAATACGCCCTGTATATGATTTTATTTATATTCAACAAATATCTCTTAGTATATACTAAATATACCGGGTACGGCAAAATGAATATAACAATTACAAACGGCTATAACTATTTAATGGAAAAGAGTTTATCGATAAGATTAACACAGAATGTAGACGGAACTTCAAAATTTTGTATACATACGTCATAGATGTTCTATGTGACTTTCCTTGGTCACACGGACAATATTTAGGCGGTAGTCCATTTCACGCCATACATTCTGAAGCATTTGTTCAGTCACCGACGCAAGCGCATTACAAATGCGTACTTTGAGTTCTTCAATTGTTTTGGGCATGGGAGACACATACACCTTGTCTTTCACATAACCCCATAGAAAAAAATCGCAGGATGTCAATTCCGGAGATCTCGGTGGCCAAGAGCAGAACACATCATCGGCTCCACTTCGACCGATCTGTGGGATTATGTGAAAGATATTCCCATGCCCAAAACAATTGAAGTACTCAAAGTACGCATTTGTAATGCGCTTGCGTCGGTGACTGAACAAATGCTTCAGAATGTATAGCGTGAAATGGACTACCGCTTAGATATTGTCCGTGTGACCAAGGAAAGTCATATAGAACATCTATGACGTATGTATACAAAATTTTGAAGTTCCGTCTACATTCTGTGTTAACCTTATCGATAAATTATTTTCCATTAAATAGTTATAGCCGTTTGTAATCGCTATATTCATTTTGATTTACCCTATATTTCACGTTCAAAATGCATAACTCGATTTTAAAAAATCTTTCAGCAATTTACGCTGATACACAGTAATGCTTACGAATATTTATATTGTAACTGTTACAAAATATTGTTCTTTCGCAGAAATTTAGACACTTTTTATAGTGTAGTGTAAATTTCATTGGTATAATTCACCTGCATATAATGCTTGATATTCTCTATATATTGAAGTTTCATAAATTTCATTTCTCATATTAAAATATTTTACAGAGTACATGCATACACTGTATTCGAGTTGTTGTTTTTTAACAGACTCTTAATTACTTTTTTACATTCTTCTTCTTTTCGTTTAATGACACTACTGAGTTCCTATACGAGTCTAAATTACTAATGTTTGAACAAATTTAGAGTTCACTATTCCATTACAAATGAGACATTAATACAATAAATTTACCTATTTTGAGGAGTTCGACTTAAATCGAATGTAAACAGAATTTTTTTTTTTTTATAAATATTAATGTACTAGCTGTTATTAAATGTTCTTGTACAAAGTTAATATAAGTTGTTAAAAGTGTCATTAAATAAATTTTTCACTAATGCAGTTGGAGACTAGTCATTGGAGGCCACCGTAATACTTACCCATCATGGATATGCATAAAGTAAAATATTGAAAAAAAAATTGTAAGCTACTTATAAAATGCATTGCAATTCGAATAAAACTGTGGCTTGATGACGTCATAAACTTTAAATGCTCTATTACTCCAAAATTGATAATCATATTAACTAACGGTTTACTGCGTCGTATTAAGCGTCTCATTTCCAATTAATATATTCCTTTTGAATTGAAAATTGAATGAAATACAGGGTTGGGAAAAATCGAAGAGTGTAGAAAATAGGATTACAAATATTTCGGCGACTCATTATCCGATCAACTTCATGCTTTATGCAAAATTTGTGTTTTTTATTGTCTTTTACATTCACTCCTTAAAATAAACAATTTCGAAAAATTTTATATACCTTTTATCAGAACGAATATTTTGAGAGTCCGAAAAAAATAATTCCGGATAATCGAGGTTACTGAAATTCAATAAGCTTCTTCCCATTATTACATACTAAATGCATACCAAATTTCAAGTCTCTATCTCAATTTTTTCGGGGGAAAAATTTTATATACCTTTTATCAGAACGAATATTTTGAGAGTCCAAAAAAAATAATTCCGGATAATCGAGGTTACTGAAATTCAATAAGCTTCTTACCATTATTACATACTAAATGCATACCAAATTTCAAGTCTCTATCTCAATTTTTTTCGGGAGATAGAGCGTTTACAGACACACAGACACACGGCAAATTTTTTGTTCCTAAAAATATGTTTTTCGGAGTCTCCAGTGTTTAAAACGTGTAAATCCGTCAAATTTTTTTTTTCGATTTTCAAAACGATTACAAGACTTACTACGTATGATGGGTAAGTAAAAAAGAGTAATCTCCTGGACTATTTCCAAAATAAGAATTTTCATGAATCAATATGTCAATGTGATTAAAATGATTCTATTTTGCTATAAAGTATACATTTCTCCTACATGAATGAGGGTAAGGAATGGGGGTAAGGATACTTTTGATGAAAAATATGTATGAGTTGTTTTTAATTCATTGATACATTTATAATATCCCAAAGACAAAACAGTTGTAACTTGTCCCCAGAGAATATAAAATTATAGCGTTTATAAGATTTCGAAAGCGTAAATTTTTAGGATTAAATACACCAGTATACAATAGTAAAAAGGCGGTTTTTTTAATTATTTGCAGTAGTAGCTATTAAAAATTATGATGAAATGCGAGTAAATTGTTCTTCATGCAGTCAATGTTGCCAAATCTGGAAGATTTTTTATTCAGAAATTCTGAACCCTTACCAGAAATTTTGAATAGTTATTTTTGCTTATATAATGATACATATTCAGTTAATAAAATAAAAGAAAATTACTATTTAAAATTTCTGGTATATAAATTCTGATTAAAAATCCGCCAAATGTGGCAATACTGCATGTAGTTTGTTATTTTCATATTTCAAAAGAGCCGTTTAAGAAAATGAATAAAAGAACATTCTCATGAAAATTTCTTATGAAAAAAAAAATGTAGGGAAAAACCCTAGTTTTTATTTTAAATGTACTTTGAAAATAGTAATAAAAAATTGCCTGTCACCTTAACAGGAATCACACGTACTAAATATTGTTTTATGTGATTTAAATAACTTGAAGGAAGATTTAAAGCCGCTAGCTCCGATTTAAAGCAGCTAGCTGCGCTTTTCAGAGTAATCGTAAAGATACCCAACAGGATTAAAATCTATAGGATCTAGATAGGAAACCATTTATTCGTTAATAAAGCACCTACGTCACTAAAACACATTAAAAAATATATATTGGAAAGTAAGGCATTATCATATTCAAGAAGTCTTGAAATTATTATTATTATATACACTAAACTTTATTTGAATACATTATTGATATTTTTCATATAAAAACATTTTTGTGGTGTTGTTAATAGGCAGTAAAAATAATACATTAAATGTAAAAAATGTATTAGAGTTTTCAATTAAAAAAATTGGTTTTCTCCTTTGTTCTGTAACATGGGAAGCCATCAGGGCTTTCTCTAATCAGGGAAACTCTAATACATTTTTTACATTTAATGTATTTTTTTTATTTTAGACTGCTCATTAACAACACTAAAAAAACTTTTTACATGAAAAATATCAGTAATGTATTCAAATAAAGTTTTGGTGTTTATTAAAAGCGATACTTTCGTATTAGCCCCATTCCGAAGAAGAAATTGCCAAAGGTTCAAAGTGGGTAGTTCGATTATATGTATGTTAAATTTGCGTTATATTTATATTATTTTTGTTTATTTATTAATGCAGTTTTCATTTATTTATGGAATATCAGTCGTAAATGAATGCTGAACTATTTATATTACTTTAAGTGCAAATGGGTTAATCTTTAGTAATCGGGCTGCACGCTATAGACATAAATTTAAAGAAAAATCATGTTGAAAATTTAAAATTTTAACAAATCGTGTTTTTATTTTAAAAACCGTAAAAATCACTAAATTGAGATAGAGTTTTCAAACAAATAGCATTTAAAAGAAAAAAATTTCTCATTCGACGCAGTAAAATTGAAATTATGCGATGTTTAGAAGTTTAAAAAAAATGCAGTTAAAGCGAAATTTATTGGTCAGTTGTTGTCATCGTCAATATGACGACAGTGTTACACAGGAACATATTTTTAATTTATAATATAGATTTGGGAGAAACCTATTTACTACATAATATCCTGTAAATGATTTATTTTATTATTAATTATTAATTTTGTTTATTCAAAATAGTTTTGGGAATCAGAATGGTGATAAAGATGAAAATTACTGGAAGAAGTCAAGAAATTGTAAAATAAAGTCTCCTGATTTCAAGAAGGAAGAGAGGGGATATTATCTTCTACTTGTTGGGCCACATTACCTTAAAAAGAATCGCCCTATAATTATGTAAAACCAATAGCTGCCAACATTTAATCTTTTTGTATAACTATTTTTTTTAATAGAAATCTTCGTCTTGTTTAATTTCAGAATTTCTACGATTAAATAAGACGAAGATTTCTGTTATGAAATAATGGTAGCAAAAAAATAAGCATAAAAGTGTGTAGCTATGATAAAACGTAAGAAAATAGATTACAAAAAAGAAAGTCGTACAAGTTCTCAATTATGGTAATATTCTTCAAAGGATGACAGTATCACACTCACTCCTTAGTGTGACTCTTTTAATTAGTCACAAATAAAGCTTTTTTTGTTATCATTGCCGTTTT
This sequence comes from Maratus michaelseni, assembly GCA_963931845.1. NCBI lineage: Eukaryota > Metazoa > Arthropoda > Arachnida > Araneae > Salticidae > Maratus > Maratus michaelseni. Next base: position 323,041,674 of record OZ007594.1, on the reverse strand, counting down.
ATTTTTACTGTTTACTTTGTCTTTGCAAATAGTATTATATAAAGAAAATTTGCTACAATTTATAATATAAAAACGTCATTTAACTAATTCCGAAAGCGCCCTTTAGCAGTGGCGTAGCGTAATAGAAAAGGAAGGGTGGAGGAGGAGGGGATTGTGCAGAGGTGCCGATTGTCCTGGAACTAAATAAACGTTGCACAAAAAAACAAAAAACTATAGCATAGAAAACTATAGTATCCACAAAGGAGGGGGTGCAATATTTTGAAATGTACCAGGCGCCCAAAAACCACTGTACGCCACTAAAACCTCCACAAAACGATTCATGATTTGAGTTTCCATCGTGCATTACATACTGATTTGTGTTTGTGTAGGTGTGAATTATCTCACCTAAATATTTGTACTAATAATTTAAAGTCAGCCTGTGTAACCATAAAACCGGTTAGCAGTCTGGCACATTGATTATCAAATGCACTCCATTTTCTTCTACTATCTTCAACAGTCACTTTATTCGCATGGAAGAACCAGAGGTCAGTGATCCCAGAAACACAGGCTTTAAAGAAATATCAACCCAAATCATGGCTTCACCTCATCTATAACTGAACTTTTCAATAACGTTGGATACATCAGAATTAGTACCTTATTCTGTTTATGCCACAACTCGACCTGAATCATTCTTGAACGTAAATCTAAACTTGTCTGTGAAAAGTACTGACCTTCGTCGTTGATTGGGCGTGGTAACATGTAATCTTGCACAATGTAACCAGACACTTCTCAGCAATTGATTAAGAATGTCATACGCAACTGATCATGACTGTGAAAATGTCTCCACGCCCTTCTGTTTGATGTATATATTTTGGCCTCTGTTGCTACAAAATGAACTCATACAATCAGGTCCGGCCTTTTCCTTAAAGGGTCTCGGACTCAGTGACATTTTTGAGGCTCTACAATTTTATAAACGATAAAAAAATGTTTTAAATCTCGTTTGGTGCCAACTATAAGCGTGGGAGCTATGTGCGAGTCTGGGTGCGAATCTTTCTGGAGCACCCCCCCATTATATATATATATATATATATATATATATATATATATATATAATCCAGCAAAAACATGATTTTGGCCTGAACTAGCACCACCCCCCTCACCAGAAACAAGACAATACAATAAAACACTGTAGAACATATATGTAAAAATAAACAAAAACAAGCTGCGGCCTCATCAGCAGTGGGTAAATTCAAAGGCAGCCAAGCATCCGAACAAAAAGATTAACAATTAGTGGCAGTGGGTTTCGGCCAGAGCTCTGCGTAGCAAAAATTCAAAATGTACAGAAACATATTTGAATACTACTTAACAGAAACTCCCCCCACCGTACCCTACGCCACAATATAAGCGAATGCTGTACCAATATCGCAATACTGAATCACCATAGTTGAAACAAATGTCTCTTCGAAAATACACACAACCAATTCAGCCACATTTAAAAAAATAAAACACGATAAACAAACCAAATCCGTTATTCAGTACACAATTCAGAATCGTTCCACGTGGGATGCCAACAAACACAGCCATCATCATAAAACCGTCCTTTTCAGGCTTTAGGAATTACGAGTCATTTACTGTTGAATGTAAGCAATCTATCAATAATGGAGGCAGTCTGCAAAATCTGAATATTTTTTGATAAATTTTAGAGGGATATTGTTTTTATAATATAAATGACTGATAAAATACAATAGTTCCTTATTTAACAGGTTTTTATTTGAACAAATTCTGTAAAAACGGTAAATTTGACCAATTATAATATTTATATATATACGTTTGTGAATATTTGAAGACCAATGAATTAATTGATTCACAGTAAACGGAAAACTGGTACGCTTATCATAAACTGAAATGATCAAAACTGAAATTTTCAAAACGAACTCTTAATTTTTACAACATATTTGATTTGTCTGTAAATTTTTCTTTCAGGCACCAAACGGAAAGTCATTCGGTCCAGTAGTTTAAGAAATATGCAGATGTCAAGTTTTGAGCTCCTATTGTTAAATTCATTTTTAAACGTTACAAAAAGATTGCATTGCGGGTAGTTTTTTAAGCATAACACAAAAGCTATTGGTTGGAATATGAGCTGTAACTATGAATTCGCCTATTTGAAGCCTCTAGAAATGGATTTATGTTAACAAAACTTATAGGTTACAATTCATATTTGTTTCGAAAATAAATATATTTTTTCAATTAATTTTTGAAAAAAAAAATAATGGTAACCTTTGAATTTTTTAACAGAAATTGATTTGTAGAAACTTCAAAATTTTAGAACTTTCAAACTTCTGCGATTCTAAAATTATAGCTCATTTCGCCGAGTACACTGAAAAAAAAAATGTTGATTTTACAGTATAATTAACAGTAATAAACAGTAAAATAAGCAGTAATAAACTGTGTATTACTGCTTATTTTACTGTTAATTTTATGGTATAATACTGGCAGCTGGGGTGCCAGTATTATACTGTAAAATCAACATTTTTTTTATCAGTAAAGCTATGGCTGTGATTGTCCAGGTATATGATTTGAGAAGGTTAGAATGACAGTGGAGTAAGTCAATATTTAGTAATTTGAGAAATGAAGGGTTTTGTGAAACTTGTCGTATTGCACTCAGAAAAAGGAATTGATTAAAACTACAAAACATTTTTGTTGAGTACATTTTGGTTGTTTTCGCAAAATTGGAGTAAAATTGAACCATTTTACTTCAATTAACAAAACATTTTTGCTGACGATACAAATTTTTTTTTTGGAATTGCAAAAAAAAAGTGGTTTTCAACAAAAAAATTTTTTTTGTTGATTCGAACAAAATTTCCATTGACCCATATTTAAACAAAATTTTTGTTTAAATATGGGTCAATAAAAATTTTGTTTGAATCAACAAATTTTTTTTTTTTTTTTTGCAATTCCAAAAAAATTTTTGTATCGCCAGAAAAATGTTTTGTTAATTGAAGTAAAATGGTTCAATTTTACTCCAATTTTGCTAAAACAACAAAATGTACTCCAAAAATATGTTTTGTAGTTTTAATCAGTTTCTTTTTCTGAGTGTGTCGTTGCATTAAGAGGTCCACTGCCATTAAGCGACTCCCTAAGTGAACTATGCCTTATTTGACTGTCGCACTGTAAATAAATTAATATACGTTCAGTGAAAATATGGTTATCTAGATTTTTCAAATGTTTGACTAACTCCACTGTCATTCTAATATCTCATTTGTCATACTCTGTAGACACAATATTTTTCTGAAAAAAAAAAAAAAATACGATTCATAAATTGTACGGTTATACAACACCACATTTCCATAGTAACATATTTTCAATTGCAATTGTTTGTTTAACATTTTTTAACATCGTTTTGTACGTTTGTAGGAGAATGGCAACGATCTGTCTTAGGAACAACTTGAAAAAATAAGCTCCTTTATCACTTTTTGTTATGCAAAAAAAGACAGGTATATCGTTTCTTTCAAAAAAAAAAGAGGGAAACTTTATTCCTATTTTACATACGAATAAAGTTTCTCTCTTTTTTTAAAGAAAGAAAAATCATGGTTCAAGCATAGATTATGAAACACTTTCCAACACATCCAGAATACTGTAACGGAACTTCATCGTTTAATAAGGTGAATAAGATATCTTAAGTAAGCAATTTAGAAAACGCGTAACAACTGAAAACGTACTTTAGGAAATAACCATCCTTAGACGGCAATGTAATGTCCATTGCCCAGTTCTTAACGTAGTAGTTCTTAACGTAGTCTCTTCCTGTATTTGTGTTTATTTATATTCTAAAATCATCTTTTAGTATAGTAAATATATTTCAGCTGAAAAATGCATACAATCAGAAAAAAGAATTGATTAAAACTACAAAACATTTTTGTTGAGTACATTTTGGTTGTTTTAGCAAAATTGGAGTAAAATTGAACCATTTTACTTCCATTAACAAAACATTTTTGATGACGATACAATTTTTTTTTTTTTTGAAATTGCAAAAAAAATGTGGTTTTCAACAAAAAAAATTTTTTTGTTGATTCAAACAAAATTTCCATTGACCTATATTTAAACAAAATTTTTGTTTAAATATGGGTCAATAAAAATTTTGTTTGAATCAACAAAAAAAATTTTTTTTTGCAATTCCAAAAAAAAATTTTGTATCGTCAGCAAAAATGTTTTGTTAATTGAAGTAAAATGGTTCAATTTTACTCCAATTTACTCCAATTTTGCTAAAACAACAAAATGTACTAAAAAAATATGTTTTGTAGTTTTAATCAGTTTCTTTTTCTGAGTATAACTAAGTTAAAAAAGGAACCTTAAGGAAATCTCGATCCTACACAATAATGTTTACGAATTCTTTTGTGTAGCTCTGTATATGATCTATAAAATTTATACACACCAAGTAGTACATAAAAAATTTCTTAATCTTAAAAATACATAACCATATAATAAAATCCCTAAATTATCATTAAAATAGAGATTTAAATGCTTAAGTGATAAAAATAGACAATAAAAAATTGAAAAGGACAGATGGCAGACACATTGCAGATGATAGATGACATACAGACAAACCGAAGTCATGTTAAGTCATACGAAACGCTTTTCAATTGTGTTGGAAAGAGTTAAAAAATACATGAATAAGGTTCGACATGTTTCAAACGCACAAATGGCGCCATTATCAAGATCTACAAAGATAGTCTGTTTATCATGTATATCTTGAAAATGGCGCCGTTTGTGCTTTCGAAAGATGTCAATAACTTTATTAAAAGATTTTTATATGCCTTTTTGTTTTCTATTTTTATCACTTAAGCATTTAAAACTGTATTTTAAAAACGCATACCAAAACTGAAAATGCACTTCCAGCATTTATAGCTCAGAGGCAGTAATGTAACCGAATTATTTTGTGTGATCCTGTAAATGAATGATAAATGCTTTTCACACTGTTAAAAATCTGCAGCAAACTGTCCAGTCATTCCACTATTCTTTAGAGATAACGGCTACTTGATAATATTATTAAATCTATATGAACCATAATATTGACGGTCGAAAGACCAGACAGTTTGCTGCAAATTTTTAACAGTGCCCGCCATATTATACAGAAAGCATGTTTTAGAGCACCTAAAAAATGACTATCAATTTTATTCTGCTTGAAATAGTATAACATCATTAAAATACACTGCAAACTATTTTTCATCCATAGATCATAATGTAACGGATTCTTTTTTGTGTCCCTGTAAAGGAACTATAATTGTTACACACTCTATTTTCATGAGGAACCTCAATAGCATATATCAGTTATTAGAAAACCGAGTATATTTACGAGAGTTAGAGTAAGGACAGATGGCAGACAGACTGCAGATGATAGACGACAGACAGACAAACGGAAGTCATGAAAAGTCAGACGAAACACTTTTCAACTGTGTTGGAAAATGTTAAAAAGCAAACATTGTCATCATCAGTTACTAACAATTAACGAAAATGTCACCGCATCTATCTTACTTTTCCTCAAGAAATGGAAATAAATAAAAAGAACTTCTAAATATTAAATTTTATTTAGAGAAATTATGATAAAATGAGATTGGTGAAAGTGATACAATAGACAAAAATGAGAAGATAAATAAATATAAAGTAAATGTATTTCCATTTAGATAATTAAATAATTAAAGTTATCGATCTATGAAGGGGTTAGAATGACAGTGGAGTAAGTAAATATTTAGTAATTTGAGAAATAGAGAGTTTTGTGAAACTTTTCGTATGGCCATTGTATTTAGCGGTCCTACTTGTTTTGTCCTCTTGCGACTCCCTAAGTGAACTATGACTTATTTGACTGTCGCACTGAACAGAAATTAATATACGTTCAGTGAAAATATGTTTATCTAAATTTTTCAAATATTTGACTTACTCCACTGTCATTCTAACCCCCTCATATTATAAATGGAAATTAATCTGGTATATAAAGCATTCTAATAAATTTTTCAACGTAGTGTAAATTTTCACAAAATGTTTTTTGTAATTCTTGCGAAATAGTTGAAATGTTTTATTATTTAGATCCTTCTATCTATTCGCATGTGTGGCTATTCAGCTTATAAGTTTATTATAACAGTAAAAATTATTTTTAAATTTTTATACATCATTTAAGTGTGTGAACTCTGTTGCAGTTAAAACTATGTATTTTAAATGGTTGCTACTCCTACTTCAAATTAAGAAATGCAAGTTTTCCATTCTCAAAATCCTATTTCAAATATGTGATTTATTTGACTATAAGGAATTGCAATATCTTATTAGTATATATCTCGAATTAAATTTTAATAATATGCCTACCCTTGAAAATGTATTATAGATAATAAACAATAGACCCTGTAGTTCGAGAATGCTATCTCGTCACTTCAGATTATTATTATTAACGAAGCCAATTAATTCATGCTACTATGTGCAATTTATTTTTTAATACGGTACAAAATCTATTTCAATAAAATTTTAAGTGTGTAATTATTGTGTAATGCTGTGCGTAGAAATGCTGTAAACCAACGAACGAAACTTCACAATAATCTCTTCCGACTTATCCACGATTTCGAAAAGCGTTCTTTATTATTATAAACCTCAAAAATCTATTTATTTTCGAGATTTAAAGAAGTATTTATAAATACAAAGTTTCGTTTGCTGCCACTAATTTTCGTAAACGTTTCCAAGTAGTTTTTTTAGCGGATTGATCAGTTTTATGAAACCGGAATATTGGTTTATAGGATGCTATTAATTCTCAATTAAACATCCTCAGCTGCGTCATTGAATTTATACATGCAAGTGTAACAAAATAATATACATTTTAATATAAAAATTAATGTTGTTAATTTAATATGTTTGCTTGTTGAGCAGGAAAAATTTTACATGATAATGGATAGCATGCGAAAAATCTATATTCCGGATTGAGAAAACAGATTAATACACTATAAAAACTACTCGGAAACGTTCCCGAAAATCAGTGGCAGCAAAAGAAAAGGTTTATGTATATATATTTAAAATGAAAACACGTGTGAAAAAAGAAGAATGAGATATTGTAAAAATCAATGGAAAGGATACTGCAAGAATTAAACTTAATAAAATGAAGAATGGAAAATGAAAAATGAAAAACTATGAATATCTTATGGAATCGTCAGAGGAGCTTCATAAGAATAATTCATAGTAAACATATGTTACTTCATCAAATATTGTTAGCATTATGCATAAAATGAACAATATTCATCTCCTAATAACATATATAAGAAACAAAATCAAACACAATAAAAACCCACAAGAGATCAAATAAAAAAATAACTAACCAAATAAATTATTATTCAATATCAATGGAAATTATATCATAAAGCAATGGACAAAACTCGCCAAACAATGAAGATTAAGGATGATTGAACAAGATGAGATGTGCTTTGCAAAAAATGCTACACTTAATTTCACCAATAAACACAAAATGGCTAAAAGCGCTTTGTCATTGCGTAAATATATATGATGAAACAAAACAATGTTTGTGCTACCATATAACAATATGTATAACTATATATATATATATATATATATAGCTTCTATAAATCTCGAAAACCTATTCGTTAATGAAGTTTCTACAGATAAAGAACACTTTTCGCAATCGTGGGTAACTCGGAAGCGGTTATTGTTTATTTTAGACCGTGATTATATTTCATTTACTTAGATTAAGAAATATTTGTCTTTTTTTTTTACAGTGTATAAGAAAGCCTAATTTTAAAAAAAAGGTGAGAAAAAAATTGCAAATCATTTATAGAATGAAATAACATAAATAATTACATTAACCTTTATAAAGTTTAATTTGAAAGAGAAAATTAATATTTAGATGAAAAGTAATTGAAGAAAACTATTTCGGTTATACTTTCTGCGAAGTTTTTAAAAATATTCCATTTATCATCTATTCAACATAAACTATTACCTCCGAAGCAATTAAACTTGTTTGAAACTTAAGTGATTTTTTTTGACATTGTGCAACTTTTTACAGAATGATGTGCAAAGATGTCGTGACAAACAGCTCTGGGGAGACGTCCTAAGTGCGCTCATCCAAACCTTAGCACGCGAGAATTGGCCGCTGCTAAAAGAACAATCGCCTTTTGCTTTCGCAAATCGCCATCGGTTAATTGGTAAATATGTATAGCGTTTTTATTAGGAAGTTATTTCTTAAGATTGATCTCATGTAGTTTCTTTTCCTCACTTAGACTGTGATGTTGCTACTTTTTAATACCCATTCACAAGTTGTTAACACATCTTCGTGCATCAGAGTTCAAGAGATTAAAAAATAATTATCGATTTTTTTGCATCATTAAACCGGGTGATTCAAAATAGATGTTATGGCGATTATCTCTTAAACCGCTGATGATAGAATCATACTCCCAGTTACAAAAAGTATGCAAATCAAGTATAGCTTTCAGCTATGACATTTGTTTCTATTACAAAATTTTATTTTTTATATGGCCTCCCCTTTTCACAACTCATATTTAGAAAATGTTGCCCTGCATCTACTAAGGACATCCCATTTTTTACGATAAAAATTTATCGAGCTATGATATTTTGTATTTTATGAATTTTCTGGCATTACAAACGGAAAGATGCCCTTTTAGTGCCTGAAAATTTTGCCTTGATAGAATTAGAAATTATAATAGAAATTTTCGCCTTATTCAAACGCCTTATTCATGCAAAATTTCGTTCAGAAATAAGGCAAACATTTCTATTTGTTTTTACTGGTGGAACTTTGGTGGTAATATAATCTCTTTCACTGACATTGACAGGTTGATTGTTTATGTTGTCACAATACGATGGAACCTTAGGGCCTGACTAACGCCGGGCAGGCCAAACTTCCACCAGTAAAAAAGAACAGTTTTTTTGCCTTAATTATGACAAAAATTCTGTATGAATAAGGTGTTTAAATATAAAAAAAATTTCTATTCAAATTTACTGTTGGATGTTTGGCTTGGCGGTAATCAGCTCCTGCGGATTACAGTTGAAGCTTCATTATTTTGAGGATATGTCAATTCTTTTTTATTCATAGTTCCATGTTTTATTGATGTTACGATATTTCAAACATAATGAGATTAATGTGCATCAATGAGGTGGATTACAAAATGCCTTCTCAGGAGTATAGAAGAAGTAGCATTTATAGCTTATTTACAGGGACGCACAAAAGAATTCCATTGCATTAGGATCTATGGAGAAAATCGTTTGCGGTGCATTTTAATGATGTTATAAAACATCAAACATAATGAAATAAAAAATTATCACTGAGGAGTGCCACAACATAGATATGATATAGATATTATATAGATTATGGAGCGCGTAGCACCTATCATTTATCTACAGAGACGCACAAAAGAATTCGGTTATAGGATTGATTATGATCGATAGTTACTTGAAGTGGGTTTCACGCTGTGGCATGCATTTTTAAACTTAATGTTTAGTGTATTACGTGGGGTATGCACGAAATAATTCGCACAAATTACTGGATGATTTTTACTAAATTGTGTGTTTTTTTACATCGCTTATTTAGATTTCTCATTTCATTGAATGAAAAATGAAATTTCTTAATAGTATTCTAATACTGTTGGAAAGTGTTTCATAATTTGTGGCTGATGCGAGATATGCATAATTCGAGTAAATTTCGTTTATGCTTTTTTATGTGTGTTGTTTTTTTGCTTTAAATTGAATGTTCAAAGTACAGAGAGGCCATAATTAAAGTACATGTGTTTGAAGGTCTCTACAAACTAAACTATTTGGATAGTGTATGCGGAAACGAGTTATACAATAAAAATGATTAATTCGAAATTTTGCCAATAGAAGATGCTTACATGTTAGGGATGTTTTATTAGCAAATATTTACAAAAATAACTCCTTTTGAATCAATATCCTTTGAGACGACGATATTCTTTCATAGCAGCACTATAATTATTAACATTTTGATTAAAAACAATTTATTAACAGATCGTGCCTTTTTTTTAGCTACAATTTTAGGGCTCATAAGGCTTTTCATGGCCTTAAGCTAGAATCATGTGAAATTTGTGATAAAAAGTTTTAAAAGTTAGCTTGTAGGAAATTCTTCATTTTTCTTTTCCTTTTCTTTTTTTTATGATATATAACGCCAGCTATACGAAAATTTCTATTTTTTTTTTCTTGCAGAGCTTGTTTCCGCATGCTCTAAACAGTATAAATACCAAATCTTTTTAAAATGTTCCAAATAGTTCAGCTTGTAGAGCCCTTAAACACGTGCACTTTAATTATAGCTATACCCTGTACATCCAAAGTACGACTCTTTGGCTTGTTTACTTTTCCAGTTACGGGTTGAGCAAAAAATTTCATTACACTGGATAAAAAAATTAAATAGCAATAAATTTGGTAAAACGAAAACCTATCCAAGATGGATTTTACGCTTAGAAGTTTTTATTGTTCGTGGAAAAGATAGAAAAGCTATATAAATTTTGATAAAATTGACTGCAGCTTAGTGCCTAGCTACTGTTTTCTGAAGTTAGTCTGTGGTCTAAGTGTGTTCTCGGATTATGCGTGCGATTGTAGTGCCCTGAATTTTAACATTTCTGTGGGAATGAGCTATCTATTTTGTCATTTCTTTAAACTTCTCAAAGGGGATTCCTGGAATCTGACTTTCACAGGTATGATTTTTCTCCGGGAATCTGACTTTTACGGTTATTATGTGTAATGATATGATAATTAGGTATCTGTGGTTGTGTATCTGCTATATATATATATGCTGTGGTAGAAGTTCGTTGGATTGGGCGCATCTTGCCCATATCAATAATTAAGCGGGGATTTTCTCCGCTTGCTTTTGAAAGTAGAGTTTTCAACGTGCTGAATAGCCAGTGAAGTTTCCATTTAGTTGTTTTTGGAGTAGAATCTTCGGCTGTGATTTTGCTATCGTAGTAAGGAGTTAAAGTTTCGTATTCAAAGTGAGACAGCATTGGAATCTAAGGGATTCCAATGAATTTTTTAAAGTGACATTTTATTGTGCTAACACAGCGTTTCTTAGTGGCATTTTACAGTAATCTGAAGTGACTGATTCTTAAGTCTCTGTAAACGCATAGCGAGGACATTTTTCATGGAGCCAAGTGATTGAATTTAATAAGTATTTTGTTAAAGAATTTACCCTCTGAGTAGTTAGTGTTTGGAGCTTATTTTTGATAGTTTAGTTAAAATTATCAACTCCATTGTCATCTATCCTTATTATTGCTTTTTAATAAAATGTTGTATACATGATATGTTCGTTATCGAATTGTGCAATATCATTTGAAATGTCAGTGCCTCCTTCCATAAAATCTATAAATGATGAAAAAAAATTACGTACTTTAATTAAGCACATCGGATTTATGTGGAATTGTGTGGCTTCGTTAAAAGGACAAAAGAATTGTAACATTTCATTGTGCAGTGTCATAACAATGCTTGCAGCTACAGTAAAACAATTTTACTGTGCTGAAATTATTCATTGCATTCTGAATAAAATCTTTTACTTTTTTTGAAAACTTCATTCAAATGTTTCACTTACAATTTTACAAAATCCATTTGGCCAGCTGAAAACAACAATGTAATTTCAGATTGAAAATTTATTTCCCGACGGTTACTTACATTTGTGTAAGATACGTCTAAAAAAAAAAAATCAAGCCAAATGAAAAAGTTGAAAAGTTGAGTCATATAAGCATCGCTAATTAACAAAAGAACCGAACCATGATTTGCTTTAAGTAGAATTGTTATATTTCGGATTTATTTTTATAATGGTATTTTCTGTATTTATGTATAATTTGTAGCAGACTTAGAAAAAATATATTGGGGTTTTGTAAACGTAAGATGACATATTCGTAGTAACAAATCCATATACAGGGTGAGTCTAAAATCATGAACCAACTTTGGGGGGTGGTAGAGCTCACTATAACAAACAATTATTGTATCGGAATATATGACCGGAAGTGACGCGTTGAGGCACAAGCACAAAAAATAACACAAGAAATGAAAAACATTATTTAGAACGTCATCACTAAATGCTTTTTTTACAGCAGTGTCTACAATAAATGCTCAATATTGCGGCCACCGACAGTAATGCAAGCTTGGTAGCGTCGGTGGAGTGATTGGTGAACAGATTCCCAGACCCTGGGTGTTTAACGTACGCGTGCAGCCACACAGGATAGTCGAGCAACGAGTTGCTCAATGGAGTCAACTGGAGTCTCGTAAATGAGGACTTTCAAATTCCCCCATAGGAAAAAATCAAGACTCAATAAATCTGGCGATCGTGGTGGCCATCAGACTGACCCACCATTCCCAGTCCAGCGCATCCAGGTAATTGCGGACTTCCATACTGAAATGTGCTCGCGCACCATCATGCTGAAACCATATTTGATTGTGAACGCCGGTCGAAACTTCCTGCAGCAATTCTGGTAAAACCTCTTCCAGAAAAATCCGATAACAGCGGCCATTGAGTGGGGTTTGTAGGAGATATAGGCCTATGAGGGAATTAATTACAATGCCTGCCCAAACGTTCTCAGAGAAGCATTATTGGAATGCATGTGTGCGTGTGAATTTCCTGTTGCTCGCACATGAAAATTGTGGGCATTGAAAACGCCTTCGTGTGTAAAAATCGCCTGATCTGTTAATAGCACATGAGCTGGAAAAGCCGGCAGCAACGTTCTCTGCTGCATGAACCATTGGCAGACATCCAAGCACAGAGAGTAATCACACGTCTGCAAAGCTTGGACTCTCTGTATGTGGAATGGGTGTAAACCTTCTGCTTGTACTCTCCAAACGTTTTTTTTTTATTGACATGTAGATGGCATGCTACATCCCTTGTGCTTGTGCCGGGTATTTCGTCCACATGGTCCAAGATGGTTTCTTCCATGTGTGGTTGTTGTACAGTTCTTGATCGACCCCTTCCATCAGTACTGGCGTTAAATGAACCATTTTCACAAAGTTGCCGATGTAATCGCTTTTCCGTTTCTGAAAATAAAAATCGATCTTAATTACTTTCTTTAATAATTAAATATATAAAGACAGTTTCATAGTTTTTTTTAAATCTTTTTTTAAGTTTCCATGAATGTTTTCTCCATACAGAGATATGAAATATAAAGTTCTATATTAAGATTCTAAAGAGAAATTTGTTATTATAAAACAGTCCTCATTTTCGCGAAAAGGTGATTTTTTTATTATTATTATTTATTAAAATTTAGCGGAAAAAATCCAAAATTGCCGTACGAATACCAAATAAAGTTTATTGGAAAGAGAAGAAAATGTACTATATTGGACTGAAATATTACATTTGGATTGCTTTTATGACTGCTCAAAGTCGACAGAGAACACAGAAAATCAAAAAATGCACGAAAATACACTTTCACTACAAAATAACAAAAAAATTAATAAAAAATAAAACAAATCTGAGTATCAGGTGCATTAGAACCTGTCATCGTGTATCTGGAACCAAATTTTCAGACCACTGCGTGCAATAGATTTCCTTAGCCACCACGAAAAGACAGACAGACACATGTGTGTTCATTCACACACACAAAAACTAACTTTGAATATGAATGAGTGATATGTTCATTTCTCTACATAAAAGACAAAAATGGTATTAATCATCTTATTGTAGACATTTTTCCCATAATTCCATTGAAATATAGGTTAATCGTTTTACATTTCGGATTTTGGATTCGAGTTCAAGTATTTTGGGTTCGAATCGGAATTCGGTTCGACGAAAATAATTTTGTCGGAATCGGATCGATTTTCGGGTTGACTTCAAGTTTAGGTAATGTTATGAAATTCTCGACTATCGCGGTGCGGTAAAATAAGATTCGTAAATAAATTTGTCGGTAGACTGCAAAGAGAGCCTTATCTCTCAAAGATCAGACTCAAATTCGCTCGCCAATTGCTTATCGCTTGTCAGAGATTTATCTCATCTATGAAGTAGTCTTCTATTTAAAACTTCTCTGACAAGAAATATGTCATAACTTCTCTCAAATATCTCTGAATTTTTCGGCATCTTGTCTTGTATCTGTCGTAGGACTTCGATCTGTCGAATTATTCAGAAAAGTATTGCCGAAGAATTTTATTGTCAAAGTCGCCAAGTTGCCAATTTCACTTACGACTGAACTGTCATACATGGGTGTTATACTATTCATCCTTAATTTTGCCTTATTGCCAATAGCTCCACCCATAGTTGATATTTTTTTACTAAGAATAACATAAACTAGCATATCATACTGCGTTTTATTCACAATGTAATGTATTAACACATTGAGGACGGGAGACGTGAATTCACGTCTTTTGGACATTTATAATTACTCCCATGGGCGATACTTTTGCTTTTTATATATTACATTATTACTCAAAAAACATACAGAAAATTCGTATTTTTACAATTAGAATACTGTGCATATAAATAGTTCGATTAGAGACAATACCATTATTATCTACATTCATTTATAATATAAACACAAAGTGATAAAAGATTGTTAAATAATATAACATGCAAATGTAACGCTCATAGGAGGAGATTCCTTTTAAAACACGAAAACTACCCGTCCTCAAAGTGTTAAGTAAGAAAACAAACTGGATTTTAACTAGGTATGTCTGTAAAATATGAAATTCTTTTTAAAAACGAAATTTGAACAGAATTGTACAATATGTCTGTCATACGGTTTTCACCTACATACACATCCAGTTTATTCTACCCCTCTTTGTATACTTACACAAGATGCCACTGACTTTTCCATTTCTATTTAAATAGTATATTTAAATAATATAAACATCATCTCGTCTGCTTTAATTTTCTTACCTATATCACTTGTCTTACAACACGGATTTCTGTAACTTTCATACAGGATCTACGCCGAGCTAAAACGGAAAAATGTTAAAGTCAAACGATCACAAAAATAGCGATTTTTAGTTTCATAAATTTAAATGTCATTTTTAACCTCTCCTCTGCTTTATTTTCCTTACATAGACGATATCGCTTACATCATGAATGGTTGCATCTTTCATATCTTGCTAAGAAGGGAGGATTCTAAAGATAAAGATTGAAAACAATAAAATTAGCTATTCTCGTTTCATAAATTTAAATGACCTTTTTGCTACCCAACTAAACGGTAGCTAATAAAAACTCTCCTGTACTTAGAACCCTCCACACTAATCCACAGATTAGATAAGGGCAGTCAGCATGTAATGATCCTTTCTCAACACCATTAGCGAACCGCTGCCTCCTCTATTTAATATTTAATATTCTAAATATTTCCTCTGCTTTATTTTCCATACCTAGAACACTTGCATAAGTGGCTTTAGAATTGCATAAATGGCTGCATCTTTTATATCTGATCTACAACATTCTAAGAAGGAAATCTATTAAAGGCAAATGTTAAGAAAAACAAAATTAGCGATTTTCGTTTCATAAATATAAATTACTTTTTCTTTTTTACTTTTCTTCTGCTTTATTTTCTTCACCTAGACGATATATTTTACAACATGAATGACTGCATCTTTTATATATTCCTAAGAAGAAATTATGTTAATGGTAAAGGTTAACAAAAATAAAATTTGCGATTCTCGTTTCATTATATTAAATAAGCTCTTTTTACTACCTTACTGAAAAGTAGCTGTTACATATTGTATTGTACTTTTATAACAGTGCATTATAAGTGACACATTAATACAACAAATAGCATTGTAAAGTGTAAATAGAGCAATATGCTTATGCTTAATTTTCTTAACCTAGAATATCTCTCTGACAATATGAATGGCTGTATTTTTTACATCTGAGTAATAAAAGAGGACATAAAGGAAAAAGTTTAACAGAAATAAAATTAGCCATTACAGTTTCTTATATTTTCATTATATTTTTTCAAAGGTTCCGTACAATTATACTGCACATTTTTAACAGAATTTTTAGCCTTATTTAATCGCCAAAATATGTTACAAATTTTACGATCAAACGGGGTGATTACAAATTCTGCCCCTGAAATATTAAATAGACATATTCTTAACTGAAATACTTGTGCCAGATTCCTTGGAAATTCAAATGCATGTTAGGACGCACCTTGTTTTTACTACACAACTAAAGAGTGACTACTAAAGATTCTCCTTGTATTTAAACCCTCCACACTAATTTACAGATAAGATGAGGGCAGTCAGCATGTAATGATCTTTTCCCATTAATGCGCCCCTGTCTCCTCTATTTAATATTTAATATTCTAAATATTTCCTCTGCTTTATTTTTCTTACCTCTAACATGTCTCTTACAGCATGGATGGCTGAACTTTTCATAGTTATATTTTTCAAAGAAGGAAATATGTCAAAGACAAAAGATAACGAAAAAAATTAGCGATTATTTTCATAAACTTAAATGATCTTTTTACATCTCTGGTTTTATTTTCCGTACTTAGACTATATCTCGTACAACTTACAGCATGAATGATTGAATTTTTTATATCTTGATTAGAAGGGTGAATATTAAAGACAAAGGTTAACAAAAATAAAATTAGCGATTCTCGTTTCATAAATTTAAATGACCTTTTTCATTATCCATCTAAACAGTATCTACTAAAGGTTCTCTTGCACTTAGAATCCACCACACTAATCCAAAGATTACATAAGGGAAGTCAGCAGGTATTGAGCGCCTGACTCCTCTAATTAATATTTAATATTCTGAATGTTTCCTCTGCGTTATTTTCCTTACCTGGAACATGCATTTTACAGCATGGATGGCTGAGCTTTTCATATCTGATCTAAATTTTTCTAAGAAGTAAAAATGTTAAATACTAAAGATAACGAAACAAAATCAGTGATTCTTTTCATAAATTTAAATGACCTTTTTACTTCTCTTCTGTTTTCTTTTCTTTTCCTTGACTATATCTCTTACAACAGGAATGACTGCATCTTTTATATCTTGCTAAAAAGGGCGGTAGTTAAAGGCAAATGTTAACAAAAATA
Organism: Maratus michaelseni; assembly: GCA_963931845.1. Taxonomy (NCBI): domain Eukaryota; kingdom Metazoa; phylum Arthropoda; class Arachnida; order Araneae; family Salticidae; genus Maratus; species Maratus michaelseni. Next base: position 323,024,691 of record OZ007594.1, on the reverse strand, counting down.
AACTTAGCGATTCTCGTCTCATAAATTTAAATGACCTTTTTCATTATCCATCTAAACAGTAGCTACTAAAGGTTCTTTTGCATTTAGAACCCTCCACACTAATCCACAGATTACATAAGGGAAGTCAGCATGTAATGAACGCCTGACGCCTTTATTTAATACTTAATATTCTGAATGTTTCCTCTGCATTATTTTCCTTACCTAGAACATGCATTTTACAGCATGGATGGCTACACGGTTCATAACTCATTTAGATTTTTCTCAGAAGGAAAAATGTTAAATGCTAAAGATAACGAAACAAAATTAGTGATTTTTTTCATAAATTTAAATAACCTTTTTACTTCTCTTCAGTTTTAGTTTCTTTACCTTGACTATATCTCTTACAACATGAATGACTGTATCTTTTATATCTTGCTAAGAAGGGCGGATGTTAAAGGCAAAGGTTAACGAAAATAAAATTAGCGATTCTCGTTTCATAAATTTAAATGACTTTTTTTATTACCCATCTAAACAGTAGCTACTAAAGACCTTTTTCATTATCCATCTAAACAGTAGCTACTAAAGGTTCTTCTGCACTTAGAACCCCCCACACTAATCCACAGATTACATAAGGGAAGTCAGCATCAGATGATTAGTTTCCTTACCCAGAAAATGCATTTTACAGCATGGATGGCTGCATGGTTCATATCTGATCAACATTTTTCTAAGAAGGAAAAATGTGAAATGCTAAAGCTAACCAAAAGAAATTAGCGATTCTTTTCAGAAATTTAAGTGACTTTTTTACTTCTCTTCTGTTTTATTTTCTTTACCTTGATTCTATCTCTTATAACATGAATGATTGAATTTTTTATATCTTGCTTAGAAGGGCGGATGTTAAAGGCAAAGGTTAACAAAAATAAAATTAGCGATTCTCGTTTCATAAATTTAAATGACCTTTTTTATTACCCATCTAAACAGTAGCTACTAAAGACTCTCCTGCTTAGAACCCTCCACACTAATCCACAGATTACATAAGGGCAGTCAGCATGTAATGATCCTTTCCCAAGACCATTAGCGAGCCGCTGACTTGTTTATCCGTAGCACGCGGTAGTCAAAAGGGACATGAGATCGAATCTTGTCCCTGGGCACCTATTCCTTTGGTCCTCGGACAGACGGTTCCGGATCGACCAGGTCTCCATGGAAACCTGAATTTCCTCACTCCTCATGAATCACTCGTCTCCACTTCCTTCCCTAACAATTTTTGTGCCGCCTGGTCACCGAGGGAAATCTTTTATAACATCTCTTTTCTACAATATTGAACATTTCTTATTCTTGGAGCACTGCACTTTTCTTATCCCCGATGCTCTTCAGCTCTACTCTTCATGTGCACTTTTTAGGGAGAGATGGGAGAATTTATAAGAAAAAAAATCTGTTTTCTGTATCAAAGAATCATATAGAATGAGATCTCAAATGAAATTAAAAAATATATATATATTACATTTGATATCCTGATAGGCATAAATGCCGAAAATTTAGTTAAGAAACTTGGGGACGGTATTCTAAACAACATTTCTCATATCTTTAAATCTAATGATTAAAAATCGAAGAAGGGTCCCTTATTTCTTTTTATAGAATTCGGAATTTATCGGTGATTTTCATGTCCACATCCATATACATATGTTTATCACAGTTCATCACTACTTTTATTAAAATAACTTATTTAATAAATTTAACGAGCACTCATCCTTCTTTTTCAATAAAATACAACTTTTTTAATAATAACTTTTAACACATTCCGAAACAGTTGTTAACGCATACCAACGTAGTTAAAAATGACTTCGGTTTGTCGGGCCGTGTTCTCACCTGCGTATATATATTTGTATTACCATGAGCTTGCTATATGTTATTTAGGTTTAGCATAGAACGTTCCTTATTGAAATGGAGTATGCAGCATTTATAGTTCGATTACAGGGACACACAAAATAATTCCATTACATTAAGGTATTTGAGAAAAAAAACGTTTGCAGTATATTTTAATGCAGTTATAATATGTATTTCAAACACATTAAAATTGATATACATCACTGATATGCACTACAAGTTGCTTACTGTAGAATAGGGTGTGTATAGCACTCCTCGTTCATTTACAGAGATACACAAATAAATTCAGTTACAATACTTTCAATGAACAACAATTGCACATAAATTGATACGCAATATCGAGGTGCAATACAATATTTATTCTGTAGAATATGAAGTGCTTAGCATTTATCACCCATTTCCAGGTACGCACAAAATAATTCTGTTACATTATGGACCGTGAGAAAAAATCATCTGTAGTGTATTTCGAAGATATCTCACTATTTAAAACATAATGAAATTTATGTCTATTGCTAAAGTGAACTGGAAGTGCCTAGCTGTAGAATATAGAGCATGGCTTAAAGTGTATAGCAGTTATTCGTTCATTTACTGGGACAAAAAAATAATTGTTGCTCACCAAAGGTTGCAATATTGACTATAAGCGATAGATACTGGAAATGCGTTTTCAGATGCTATGTGTTCTTTTAAGCCTAACCTGAGTTTAGTACATTACGTGGTGTGGATAAATTCTAGGATAAATTCTTTGGATCATATACAAGGCTGTGCAAAAGAATTCATAAGCATTGCTGTCTATGGGCGTGAAATGCTTAGAGGTGCTTTTAATTGTGTTGTATATTTTCCAGCTTAACTGTATTTAGTAAACTAAGATATGTTTGTAGAACATAAATAAATTTACATTCTGGGATCCGCAAATAACTGCATACATTGCTGTCTATGCATAGTAATTGCGGGAAGTGCGGTTTTAATTGTGTTATGCATTTCCCAGCTGAATTAAATTTTAGCTTCATATGTGGTGTGTATACAAATCTGCAGATTATATACCGAGCTGCACAAAAAGTTTCACGTTAAATTCTATAGGTGGTAAACGCTGAAAATAATTTTTGAAATGTGTTATGCGTTTTATAGTTGAATTAAATTTTATCAAATACGATAAATTTTAGCAATGTCTATCGATCTACTCATTATATACAGGCTGTCAAAAGAATTCGAATAACTTATCGATTACGGGCGTTCATTGCTGAAATTGGGTAATTTTCTTTTATTTCTAAGAGCTGGAATTGTTGGACTATTCAAAAATACATTTATTAGATCACGCCGTGCTAGTTGTCCAGCATAGTTGAGGACTTTACAGGTAAGCGTTTCTCACATATTACACGATATTTTGTAAATTTTTTATTCCACGAGCATATATGGAAAACAACAAACATGTTTTTACCAAACCAGTTTAGAACAGAACGCTGTTCTATTTTAGAGCATGTCTTTTTACATTGCTACTAATATTGACGATTGTTCATCTACACTGTTCTGCCGCACTTACTGAATATTCATTATACACAATAGTGAAGACTTGCAGTACAATGGTGCCAAATTTCAACTTTTTATTACAAATTTAAATTTTGTCCATTGCATTAAATGCTGTACGTTCACATCGACATTTCACATTAGAAAGCCTAGACAAAGGACAGAATCCGGATTTTTTCATGTAATTAACAATCCAAATTTCTTCACAGTACATTTCATTGATTGAAGCTAATCCTGATATAGTATAAGTGAACCAGTAATTGACCTTTTAGTGCAAGTTTCTTTCAGTTTTCTTTTTTTTTAATAGCATAAATATTGAATAATTTTTCTGAAAATGGGGGTAAATACCAGTTAAAGTATGAGAATTAATAATTCGTAAAAAAAATTCCCGTTTTCTCTTCTACAATTTAAATTATCAACAATATAAGTTGGGAGAACAATTAGTCATCATCTGACTCACGAAAAGAAGAAACACACTAACGAACACTGCAAGTCGATGCGCCATTTGAAAATTGATGTCTCATCAACCTGTGTTCTCCCTAAGTAAAAACTTTCTGCTTTCATTTTTTGAATTTGTGGATGAAATTTTAATAAATCTTTGAACCAAGGATCTACAGCTTTATTCTCACGAAATGCGTTGAAATAACCATTAGCATATTATTTCTTGACTTGTTTAAAAAAGCATTCGTTTTTTAATTCCAAATCCTTTTTTGTATTTCAATTTTGATTTGTTGCTTAGAATGTGTTCTTACTGAAGGTGTAAGGATAGTTGGAGATATATAAATTTTCTTAACTCAGAAATTTTCCTTTCTATTTTATTTATTAAATTAGAATGACAAATATTGCATCCACTCGCACTTATCCAAATTTGTCTATTTTTTTCTGTTGTTTCAGTAATTGCATCTTTGAAGTTATCTTAAGAATGCTTCTATTGTTGCATTAAAATTTTATATTTTTTTTAAACGGAGAAAACATTCTACTAAGTTAATATTAGCTTGTTAGTTAATTTTATCCATGTCAGTTTATTCGTAAAATATTATATTTAATCTGGATAAAACTTTATTTTTATAATATAGAAAACAGTGAATATTATGCACACATATACGCAGTATTCACATCGTTCCTAAAATTTTCTGCCTTTGTTACCACTATTAAAAAAATATATATATATATTATATGCGATTTATTTTGCATATGTTAAATTAATCTACCACTACCGTCTACACCCTGACAGTCTAAATTCCACACTACGAATAGCATCTAGAGATGAGTGCTGAAATTTTAAAATATTGTTCTAAGGTTTTGTCGGGTAGAGCGCAAGGAGGCTCAGTGGTATGACTTTTGTTTCCTGTGCTTTGGAGTCAGTCGGGTTCATATGCAGGCAGGAAAAAAATCTTGAAGAATAGAATTAGTATTTTTCAATAAATTAAACTATAAAAATAATTAAAAAAAATATTAGCACTTTATATAATGTGGATTTTACTTTAACATGAGTTTTAGTGATCGCGGTTTTAACAAATTTAATATTTTTAGAGATTTCAATGCAACGAACCAGCTGAATACAGTGATGCTTTTTGGGGTTTACAATGGCGCGAAGCTCTCATACATGCGTTATAGTGATAGCGGCTATAAAGATTTTCATACTTTTTGATATTCCAGTACAATTAGTTAGCTGAATTTACTGATGTTTTTGTGTTGTTTTCATGAACGCGAATCGCCCATACATACGCTTTAGTTATATATAGAGAATTATAAAGAGAAACTATAAATAATTCCATACTTTTAGACATTCATATTTTTTTATAATCATAGGGAAGAAGGACCGATCTTTAAGTTAACGGCAAATGAACAAATATAAAATTTAACTGTGAAAAAAATCCATACAAAAAAGTTAAAATTTTACAGTACAGTGGCAGCAGATCTCCATTGGTGTAGCTCCTGCTAGCTACGCCAAAGTTGGACGGTCGGGGTGTAGACACTTGTGACTATACCACGAAGTTCTTCGTTTTCAAATAGTGGTAGCAGATGTAGAAAATTTTAGGAATGCTGCGAGTCCTGTTATACGTTCAAAATAATCTATATTTGGAGTTACAAATACTTAAGGCCTATGTAAACATAAACTAAAATATTTGAAAATGAATTGATGTAGTAACTGACCAAGAAAATTTAGTAAATAACCACACTGTTTAATTGTTGGAGAAATCTCTTTTTCATGACTAAAAGTAACTGACTTTTGCTATATAAGTATGAATTTTTATGCTTGTTTTGGTTCCCAAAGGTAACTTTTCAAAATAAACAAAAATTCAGTATTTTTCCAGTTTGGTCAATGACTAGTGCAGTTGACATTTTAGTGATTCAGTAATTGATCAGTCGCTAATAACTACATAAATCATCATTTTATTAAAGGAATGCAAATTTATTTACACTGTGAGAAAAAACTCGTCTTTATACACTAAATTTTTCCTCATTTTTCAACAAATAATTTCCGTACTCCTAGAAAACATGCCTTTTTCCGTGAATTCTTCAAGAAAGTCTACAGAAGAGGGAAAATTTCCGTTTATTCCCTGCATGCATGCGTATTGGCTCTATTAATATGTTGAACCTTATTTTCAAAATAAAAAACTAAAAATTCAATAAATTGTAATTTCGAATTTATTAAAAAAAAATTGGTGTTTTTGAATTTAAAAATGTAATAATTAATTTTCTCATTCATTTAAAATTATTTGCAATTTATTTTTTAAATTTATAAAAAAACACTTGCACTTAAAATGTATTCTAAACGAACACGTTTTAAAAAATATATAATAGTTGAAAAAATACAACAGTTAAAACCGATTTTACTAAAAAAAAAAAAAAAAAAATTCTTCTCGAATTTAATTAAAAATATAATATTCATATTTTACATCTAACAAGCAAATTAAGAATATATATAATTTATGTTTTTATCCTCTGTTAATACTAAATTGTTAAAACCCCAACCATCATCTTGTAATGTAGAAATCTCCCCGCAATCAACTTCTAAACCCCAAATTGTTTAAATACCAAACCGCCATTTGAAGAAAACCACTATCATCATTCTAAACTCTTCTTCTGCTAGCCTTAACGGAAAGATGCTTGGTTGAAGACAGACCCTGGATCGATCCCAAGGTCAGCCCAAAAATGTTCTTAAAATGTGTCAAATGATAAATACTTCCGTAATTGTCCATAGATAGCATCACACAGAGAAAGGTAATTTCTTAAATCCGACGTTTTTCAAATAACGGAAAATTTCCCTCTTGTAACACAGGAAAACAATAAACGGAAATTCTTCAAATAACGGAAATATACCGGCAGCAGTGCTGTCAGGAAAATATCCCTGATTTAAAAGAAGTATTGCTAAAAGTGTACATAAAACAAACAAACGATGAACTATATACCTCAATTAATGAACCCGTGGAATTAAATTTAACATTTTTCAATATAAATTAAAAAAAATGTGAACATACCGTGATTTGTTTCCTATTAGTGGGCTGTTTAAAACTTTCTAATTAATCCATTTCAATATCCAATCACAGCGTCAGTTGTAACTATAACTTGCAACAGTGTATTTTATTGGATGTTATATACATTTTCTATGAATCAAAATTTCTATATCCATGCATTATTTTTTGTTTTCTACAGTTTTATGCCCTGATGGTCAATTTCTGTGCACTCTCATCCTACTCCAAAATACATCGTCTCATTACTTACACCTGTCATAGTAGACGTAACACGGTTTAACGACTGTATAAAACATAGTGCCTCTGATTGTCAGTGAGATTTCCATGTTTTAAGCCCTAAATTGCCTCGTTTGGATGCTCCTGTATTTTTGTTGCGGTTCTTTTGTGCGGTACCCTACTTGCACATTCTTTGGCGCGCAGACGACAAAATCTGTGAGTTGAACTAAAAAGACTTTTGTTTATGAAAGATCTGTTCTATGCTTTTTTCTGAGTAAGAAGTACAATCGTAGAATGAAAATGTGCAGAAGTTAATTTCATGTAAAATTTTAGTGTCTGTATTTGTGTCAGTGTACGTTTTATGTCTATTAAAATGTTTCGTTTCTTCAAAAGCTTGCATCTTCAATTAGGGTAATGCTCACTAACGAGATCAACTATTTTAAAAGCGTTTTATGAAATCACGAACTGCGGTAAGAAAATTTTATATCATTAACACTAGAACGACCAGAAAATTTTCTCAAGTTTTATAAAACTAATTCACACCAGAATTGTTATTTAAAACTATTTAACTTTTTTATTTAACATACTTCTGTGAGTTTTATATTTATTTTAAAAAGAAATTTCTGATTTGAATCGGAATATATTAATTTGGTAGCAGTCAAAATGACCGCTCATGGTCGTTCTAGTGTTAACAAGAGATTTAAACTGAATTATTTAAAGAGATATAGAAATATATTATTATTATCATTTTTAATTTTAAAGCTATAAACACTTAAAGTCCAGTGTCTCGTGCGTGGCTGCCGCTATATCTATATCTCATCAAAAACAACTCGTTGTAAATGATCCCGCCAAGCCACAAACCTAAAAAGTCAGTCACAAAAAGAAGTGATATCACATAAAAAGAAGCGATATAGAAGTGCATACTCCAAGTCCCGTGTAAAAATCTATCACCACTCATAATGTTTCCAAAGGACTCGGAGTGAGGTACAGTATGTGAAAACTGCTTGGCGACCTGCAGGTTTTTATAATATATGCAGTGTATCAATTTTGAAAATCGAAAAAAATAAATTTTTAATTTTTGTTACATCATTATTTAAATATTTTTGTATGCGAAAGAACTGACAGAACGGATTTTTCCCCAGATCTATGCGATTCCGCACTCATTCCGATACCTCACTCCGAGTCCTTTGGAAAATTATGAGTGGTGATAGATTTTTACACGGGACTCGGAGTATGCACTTCTATATCGCTTCTTTTTTTGTGATATCACTTCTTTTTGTTACTGACGTTTTAGGTTTGTGGCTTGGCGGGATCATTTACAACGAGTTGTTTTTGATGAGATATCACTCCTTTTTGTAAGGTATTTAATTTCAATTATACGGATTCCATTTTTATTCAGAAAAGAAAAGATGAAAGGGGCAAAAAAAATAATAGTGATGCTATAAACAGAATTATACAATTTATTGAATGACTTATTCCAATGTACATGTCGCTACCATAACAACTGGGAAACTTTTATATTAATTTCCTTACATTGTATTCATCAGATTATTTATGACATATTTATTTTCCTTTTTCTTTTGTTTATATCACTCTCTCGTTTATATACATTCAAAAACAAAAAATTAGACAATTTTACAGTAGTTTACAAACTAATTAAAATACTACAGTTTCAGAAAAATGTGGAAAAATAAGAAGCACTTTTTTTCGGTCAACTACAATGATAAGTTTATGGGGCATACTTTACCGAGAATAATCAACATTTTTTTTCCCTACGAACCTATTTCTATTAATATAAAAATTTACAGGGATTTTTATACTAACATATTAAATATATCATTTTTGAAAATTACTGAGCACCTTAGAAGTTTTTTATTTGTTTAAGTTTTTTAACTCAACGTTTCGAGAATTTGAAAAATATAAAATTTGCAACGTTTGCAAAAGTATAAAAACTATTAAAGGGATTTCTGTTCATATAGTCTGTTCATTCCAATTCGGTGATCCTAAAATATAGGTCCCCAATCTTCGGCAGTCCATGAATTAATTAGGACATATGTATGCAACTGTTAAAATGTTCTCAAAGTTGACAATAGAGGCAATAAGTATAGCTCGGCAAATATGAAACATGAAATATGAAATTGCTTTATCATGGCTTTGTTTCGTGAGGTGTTCGTTCTCCGAACATAAAAATCTCACGCGAAAGTGTTCGTTAACCGATTTGTTCGTTACCGATCACCTATTGTATACGAAATTTAGCATTTTAAGTTCGTCATAGTCGCAGATTCGATGAACGACAAATATTTATACGCAAAACTTGTAATCTTGGGGTATCAACATTTTTACATTCTATTACTCAGCGCATGAAAGTAAAGTTGGAATTTTGTAATCGCTATTTCAATCAATTCCTGATACGCTAGAATTATATATTTATAAATAAACACAGTTTTTTTAATCGATGAAAATACTATATTTTAATAGATTTAGAGCTTAAAACATCGACGAGATTTCAGACGGACAAAATGAACTTATATTAAATTTTAAAGCAAGATAATAAAAACTTACAGAGATTGAAACAGTGTAAAATCATTAAAATACATCTCACTCAGTAAATATACATCAGTTGTAGTGTAATCAAGATCTTCTCAGAGACTCTGTAAACGAAACGTATATGCTTCAATGCCGCTTTACAATAGAGAGGATGTAGTAACATATTTGAATATCTTGTGTATATAGCCAATTTGATAAAAGTTATGCAATTTACAATTGTTTTTCCTCTGTGTTAAGTACAGGAATCATGTACTTCAACGTAAAAATTTGTTAATTACACAACTTTTTAGTCTTATTAAAAAATCTTTTGAGTTACCCTGTAAACGAACAGTAAATTCTACAATTCTGTTTTACAATAGGAAACTAACTTAGGTAGTTCGTAGTAACATATTTTAACATCATGCGCATACGTTCTTTTTGAAAAGAGTTAGACCTTTTAATATTTTGTTTGCTTCATCTTAAGTATAGGAATAAATCACCTTAAAGTGGTATACATAAAAAACTAATTAATATTTTTAAACGAAATATAAAACATTTGAACTACTTATAAAAACAATTCAAATGCGGCAAACCGCGTAAAAATCGGATAATTACACAACTCTTTAGCCCTATATCAAAATATCTTTTGTGAGACCCTGTAAACGAACCTTAAATGTTAAGATTTTTTATAATAGGAAGCTTACTTGGGTCGAGTGTAATAACATATCTTAATATCATGTGTATACAACCATTCCTAAAAGAGTTGGGTCATTTATTATTTTTTTGCTCTATGTTAAGTATAGGAATCAATAACTTTAAACTGATATAAATCAAAAACTAATTAATATTTTTACATGAAACTTACAAAGGTTTGAACTACTCATAAAAACGGTTCAAATAACGTAAACCGCGTAAAAATCCGATAGTTACACATTGCTGTAGCCCTGTCAACAGTTTTTTGCTCTATGTTAAGTATAGGAATCAATAACATGAAACCGATATAAATCAAAAACTAATTAATATTTTTACATGAAACTTACAAATGTCCGAGCTACTCATAAAAACGATTCAAATAACGTAAACCGCATAAAAATCCGATCGTTACACATTTCTGTAGCCCTGTCAACAGTTTTTTGCTCTATGTTAAGTATAGGAATCAATAACTTTAAACTGATATAAATCAAAAACTAATTAATATTTTTACATGAAACTTACAAAGGTCCGAACTGCTCATAAAAACGATTCAAATAACGTAAACCGCGTAAAAATCCGATAATTACACATTACTGTAGCCCTGTCAACAGTTTTTGGTATGAACAAGATTTAAAAAGTGCAAAAAACAGCACTTTTAAAATCGCATTTACTGAAAACCTATTCGTCGGATTTTGCTTTACTTTTGAATTCTAGTCCCATGGCACGCCCCATTCCATAGAATCAAGAATTTTGTTTCTATCATAAATAGAACGCGAGATATAGATGTGTCAAAAATCCGTTTTGTCCCGTCCGCAAAATATAAACTAGACAGAGTTAAAAAAAAAAATGTAAAATCGTTTAGCATCCATTGGCGGAAATTCCTTTCATTTACGGTTCAATGCATTGCTGTTTCTTATGCTTGGCGAGAAACTCTGTCGAGTTTCTATGATCCTTGGGGCTTGGTCTCCTAATGCTCTTTCATATTAGGCGAACAAGTAAATGCTTTCTGTTCATCTACATCAACACTATATGTAAATATGATGTCTGACTTAATTAATGCCAATATTAGATAAACGAATAGCAGCATAAATGACCGCAAAGACTTTCCTACGGTTGAAAACGGCAATACTCTTGCTTTTAAAATATATGGAGGGAGATAAATTTATTACTCCCAATTTTGTAGATTAATTATTTTGGGGGAAATTTATAAGTTTATTTAAAACCACATCCATTTTTCAACGATTAAAAACAACAGCACTCTGGTGTAGAAAGGATTTAATAATAAACTTACTTTACATGAATACGATTTATGAAAGATAGGTTTAATGTTATGATAAAATACTAGATTAAAAAAAGATAAAACCCATCAACTGCCGCCTTAAATGAGATTGTCGTACTGTGGTACCACTGGTCTATATTTTAAATACCACTTTTTCTAAAGAATAACTTTCGTTGTATATTTCTATTGTGAATGCTGTACAAACCTGCAAAAAAAGATTATTGTTCTAAAATACTGGTATCAGAGGTGCCATTTTAAAAGTTTCAATGGGAAGTGGTCAAAGGTCTCAGAGGGAGTGAGGAGGCATCGGATGGAATGTCATAACTTTAATTTCCAACTGTAATATTTAAGATGCTTATGAAAAATTGTGTTGATTCTATATTGACTTTGATACTTCAACAAGGGATGTTGCTATACTATGCTATTTTGCGATAAAGATTAGAGCTTTTTCTCAGTTTCTATTTTGCAGAAATGCACCACATTTTACATTTGAGGTTAATGATTAAAAATATAATTGATGGACTAATTTTACATTTTAAATGTTGCAGGAAACGCTGTTTGCCGTGCTTTTTGCTATTCGTTGATCACTGTAACCATGTGTTAAATTCGAAGAATAATCCTATACTTCGCAATTGTTGATGACTAACTCAGCTATTTAAATTAGTTTATTAGAATGATGCAGAAGAAAGTTTTGTGATGGATACAGTATTTTAGTTTTAATAGATTTTATTTTTATTGATAATTTGTAAAATGCGAATGATATATAATATTGTCGCTATAAATTAAGAGGTTGAGTTGATTTTTTTAGAATCTGGTTGCACTGCGATTGTTTTAATATATTGGGCAAATTGAATCTCACATTCTTAACAATGGGATTTTCCTGACTCTTTTATGAGAAAGAGATCGTATTCAACAAATAAAAATGAAAGAAAAATGAATGTGGATTCAGTGTACTCCAGAATACAATTGTGCGATGCACAAAGTTCATTCTCTTTCTTTATTGTTTTAATGTTATGATAAAATACTAGATTAAAAAAGATAAAACTCATCAACTGCCGCCTTAAATGACATTATCCAACTTTGGTACCACTGGTCTATCTTTTGAATACCACTTTTTCTAAAGAATAACTTTCGTGGCATATTTCTACTGTGAATTCTGTACAAACCAGTAAAAAAAATTATTGTTTTAAAATACTGTATAGGAGGCGCCATTTTAAAAGCTTCTATAGGAAGCTTAGAGCTTTTTCTCAGTTTCTATTTTGCAGAAATGCACCACATTTTACATTTGAGGTTAATAATTAAAAATATAATTGATTGTCTAATTTTACATTTTAGGTGTTGCAAGGCGGCGTTGTTTTCCTGTTATTTTTGCTATTCGTTGATCACTGTAACCCTGTGTTAAATTCGAAGAATCGCATTATACTTCGTAATTATTGATGACTAACTCATCTATTTAAATTAGTTTATTAGAATGATGCAGAAGAAAGTTTTGTGATGGATACATTATTTTAGTTTTAATAGATTTTATTTTTATTGGTAATTTGTAAAATGCAAATGATATGTAATATTGTTGCTATAAAATTAGGAGGTTGAGTTGATTTTTCTCTAATCTGGTTGCACTGCATTTGTTTTAATATATTGGGCAAATTGAATCTCACATTATTAACAATGGGATTTTCCTGACTCTTTTATGAGAAAGAGATCGTATTCAACAAATAAAAATGAAAGAAAAACGAATGTTGATTCAGTGTACTCCAGAATACAATTGTGCGATGCACAAAGTTCATTCTCTTTCTTTATTCTCTTACATATCACACTTGACGTTTTACTACAATAATGATTATATATATATATATATATATATATTTAAAGTTATTTGATTTCTCCGAGTGGTGTAAAAAATGGGGGGATATAATTTTAAATTAAAATTAGTTTAGTTTTTAAGTCAAATATTTTAATTTTATCGTTTGTGACGCAAGTCGCACACAATGCAGTTCATCTATTGAAGGCAGTTCGTCAGATTTTGCCCAAATCCACTAAAATTAACATGATATGTAATAACGTTAATAATGTTGCTATAAATTAATTGATTTGGTGGATTTTTCTCTAATCTGGTTGCACAGCATTTGTTTTAATATATTATGCAAACAGAATCTTACATTCTTAATAACGGGATTTTCCTGACTCTGCTATGAGAAGGACTTCGACAAATAAAAAAGGAAGAAGAATGCAATTGATTCAGTGTACTCTAGAATAAAATTGTGAGATGCACAAAGTTTATTCTCTTTCTTTAGTCTCTTACATTTCACATTTGACGGTTTACTGCAATAGTGATTATTATTTTTTTTAATTTGTCAAAAAAAGATTATTTGATTTCTTCAAGTGGTGTAAAAAAAGGAGGGGGCGGGGATATAATTTTAAAAGAAAATTAGTTTCGTTTTTATGTCTAATATTTTAATTTTATCGTTTGTGACGCAAGTGGAACAAAATGCAGTTCATCTATTGAAATTAGTTTTACAGATTTCGCACAAATTCACTGAAATTAACAAAGACTCTATATCAACCATTTATCTTCTATAAGTTTACATTTTTGATTGTTTATAGATAAGAATGAAAAATAAATTTTGATCCTAAAGATAGAGCCTGACTAATTATGTTTTCGAAAAACATAAGTGTAATAATTAGCATAGGAGCACGTCGAGTAGACATAGCTGTTATCACACGATATGCCTAATTACTTCCGAGGTGGAACAAGGTCCATTTTGCGTAAATTTACGGTATATGGGTAAATATCATATCTATTATTTCTGTTGTCAACAGCCCTTTTTCTATGAATTTACGAAACACACGATAACGAATGATGTATCATTCGAAAGGTTTTTGGATCTACTTCTGACATACAACTCTCACATTTCATTAAAACATGTTTTTTGATTAAACGTTGCTGTTAATTAAAAATTAAATCGGCAGTGTTTTCCTAAATAAAATTTAAATTATTCCTCAAAGTAGTGTTGTTACAAAATAAAACAGCGCATTATATGATGCTCAACGGTAATTATAAAAAATAAAAATAAATATTATAAAAAAGATAAAGTATGATTTCTCCGCACGGGTTTAATTAAAAAGTAAAATTGAAATGTTTAGAAGAAGAAAAACACCATCGATCGATCGAAGAATCACGTGTAGCCTATAAGATATACTTTGTTATATTAGATTAAATAGTGTTTTATGCGTATTCAATTTATTTTTCTTTGTCCCATATTTTTCACAAAACAGATGACGTCATCTTCTTATGCAGTTAAAATACAATTGTTATTTTTTTTTCTCGCGCGTGTCTCTTTCCATTTTATATCGGTTTTTCCTGTAAATTTGATGGAATAAATGAGATGATATTCTGGCTTAACTAATGTTTTAATGCTTGAAAACTTTTCCATAGAAAATTTCTCACTCCTTGCATTCATAATATTTCAAATTTTAATTGCTTAAAAGGCGTATAGCCAACATAGTGAAAAAGTATCCAAGCCGGGACTCGAACCCAGGTCATCAGTATAGCGCACTAACGTTCTACCAACTGAATCACTTGGAACGATACCCAATCTGGCACTTCTCACTATCACATGTTGGAAAGCACAAGATGGAATATTAGCACAAGATGACTCACGGAAAAATATTCCATCTTATGCTGCTATTGTAGCCTGGCCAACATGTGATAGTGAAAAGTGCCAGGCTGGGTATCGTTCCAAGTGTTTCAATTGGTAGAACGTCAGTGCGCTATACCGATGACCCGGGTTCGAGTCCAGGCTTGGATACTTTTTCACTATGTTGACTATACGCCTTTTAAGCAATTAAAATTTGAAATATTGACTAATGTTGTTTGCAGATATTTTCATTCTTAATTTTTCTTAAAAATTTTAAACCTGCATCTCTAAAGCTAAAAAAATTATTGCTAAAAAAATATTAGACTTCAATGCGAAACCCTCGCACGGGTCCACTGGTATAGCATTTATTGGTGTGTATCATATATGACACACCATGCAGTAAAATGGTAAGATGTTCCCCTGGCTCATTTTTTTTCCTCTGGAAAAAACATAATATATTATTGAAAACATTACTAAACTACATTTATCCTAGTAGACGATTCACCTTCCTGTGTTTTTCCTTCATCTGTACCCAAGTGTGTCTGCCGGCACAGAAGTATCCACTGCTGTCACTTTTATGGATCGACTATCTCCATGGCAACAAGAATTCCCCATCATGATTTATAACTCCCCCTTCGTAAGGGGGGGATGCAATGTTTCCCTCCCCCACTCTCCTATTTACTATGAAAGGGGGTGGCAGACAGTGTTGTTCATAATAGATTGGCAGCGTCGTTTTAATATTCACACCAGTAGTGGCATGAAATGGGGCTGCTCCCGAATGAAATCGGAAATCTTCCGCACCAGTACAAAAATGGGAAGAGAGAAATAAAAAAAACAATAGAAATGATGAACGGCATATTGATCTTGTTGAAAAATACCCCCCTATTCTGAGGTTGTGTATAATAGGCATTCTCATTTGGTATTATGTACGCTTTTATGTTAGATAATGTTCTAAACCATTGCTGACTCTCATAGCGTATCTAAACATATGATTTCAATTCTTTTGGGGAGAGTTACATTAAGTGGGACATCGTCTGAAGTACAGTATTTTATACAAATTGTTGAGAGATGTTGATTACATTTAACTTTCACTTAAGTGAAAGTAACATCGCTATGGAAAGAACTGTATTTCTGGTGTTGGCTGTACCTGTAAGTTGTATCCCAAACAAGTCGCAATGAATACTACTCTATTGATGAGGAAAAATATAATGATGAGTGAATTTAAGTGATAGTGTTATTTGCTCTTCTATCTTTAATTGAAATGAAAATTTAAAAAAGCTAATAACAAAAGCAATTTTAGGATTGATCAATGAGGATCTTGTTGAAAAATATCCCTTATTTCGAGGTTTGGTACAATAGGCATTCTCATTTGGTATTATGTACGCTTTTATGTTAGATAATGTCCTGATCATGGTCGACTCTCATAGCGTATCTAAATATATTATTTCAATTCTTTCGAAGAGAATTGCGTTAAGTGGGAAATCATCTGAAGTACAATGTTTTATGCAGACTGCTGAAAGACGTTTGTACATTTACCTTTCACTCAAAGCTAATATAGTATTCGAAAGAGTTGTATTTATCGACTTAAATAGAATTGTAAATTGTATGCACATATCAATCAGAATAAATATTGCTGATGGACAATAGGATAGCACGGGAATTTAAATCGCTGTGTAGTTTGCTCTTATATCTTTAATTAGAATAAAAATTTTAAAGTTTGATGTCAAAATGAATTTTAAAAGAATAAAACAAAATCCAAATATTAAGCATACCACTAGATGATATGTTTATTGAATATATTTATAAAAAGGATATGTTTATAGAAGTATTGAAGTAGTTTTTATCCATATGTTGCTGTTAAAACCATTAGAAAAGAAATAATAAAACAATAGAGAAAACACAAAACAGTTTCAACACATCACTCAATGGACTGAAATTAGATTTTGCACAATGCATTAGAAATAGATAATTCGAATATATCACCCATTCGGATATATCGTTCTTTTTTCTGTTTTACAAATCTTACTTATAATAAAATCCAAAGGCAAGAAAGGTATGGTCTGCGAGTCGACAGTAGTTAAACGCCATGTTAGGCTTACTGAAAAATATATGTTAACACATGACCACTAAATGATAATTTCTTCTACTTGAAATAATATCTGTTCATCATAATTTCGTATAAAACATGTATATTATATCCAGTTATAATGTTTTAAATTTTAAATTAAAAATAACAGATTAAACATCGCTTTACCTGATGTAAACAAACAAACACTGTTGCCATTCAGAATCATAAATCCCATATCTAGAAAAAAAATGAATGACTCTTTGAACGTTTCATTAAAATATCTGGTTATGCTCTTAAAATATTTGTAAAAGCATATTAAAGTCTTTAAATATATTAAAGGATTTCTTTAATTTATTTCAGTAAACATTTTTTCCCTGTAAGTACTTTTTTCAGAAATAGCCGTGATAGCTTTTATAGAGAGGCTTTTTTGCGATGATCCATCTGCAATTACATGTCGTTCCGAAGTACTTATCTGGCGCCTTCTATTGGCAATAAATATAAATGAAGGAGATTTCTGTTGTTTTTTATTTGATAAATTGATAGTTGATATTTTATGTAACATAATAATAAAGTTGTAAAATAATATAAAATGCATGTAAGCATATTTTTAAACTGAGAAAAATTCAGGGTGTATTGATTTATTTTAAAATAAATTTTTAAAAACTTCAACTTAATATCATTTATTTCTTAAAAATTTAATGGGTTAAATGAAATTTTAATCGCCTATCCAATTACATCTGAAATTTTGCTTGCATTGTAAAATGAATATTTCTTTTGAAACACAATTAAAATATAAGGAATATGTAGTACCGCATACCACATATGTTAATTATATCAATGCAGATCAAATTTTGATTTTTAACATAGTAACATTTAAACCTAACTTTGTAGTGAAAAAAAAAACTGTAATTTAATAAGAGAATGTGAAAAGATATTTTTCAGTTATATTAATGCATTTAATAATTTCAATTTACTTATGAAATAAAATAAGAAGATTTTTAATGATCAAAATTTATTATAGATTTTTCAGGCATATTTTTAAAATAAGACAAAATCAGGTTTTACTTTGATGAATACTTTTAAAAGTTAAAGTTATATAATCTACTTTCATCGTTGTATTTATTTTAACTATTTCTTCATTACTGGATAACTTTGTTTTTTCTGTCATTTTAAATGGGATATTTTCCTACTGTGAATTAAGAAGCTAATATCCATAAACATGCAATTTTCTGTCTTTCTGCTATGTAGTTGTTTCTTCATGACTAGAAAACTTTGTTCTTTAAGAAATATTAAAATTCAACTCTATTATACTATTAACTTAGACAATTGAAAACGAACAAAATTTTAATGTTTTGTGCAATCGTTGAACCATTTCAGAATTTGCATTTAATTTTTCTTACGTAACCAAACAATGAGCTGTAAGTCAAGTTCTTTAGAAACTCATTAATATATATATTTTTTATTTTAAACCTTTCGCACATGGATTATTTTTTAAATATTGTTGAATGTTTTGTCCAATTGTTGAACTATTTCAGAAATTGAATATTGGGTAAAAGAAAAAATCCTCATCATTTGTATTTGTAGAAATAATTTGCCATTCTTAAAATGTATTTTTCTAGAATACAAACCTTTCAATAACAAAATTTTCATGCTGTTTGTTTGTATGAAGTCTTATGAAAATGAAACGCAGATCAACATTCCGTCATTTTTGACGGGCGTTATATACTAGTAAATAAATAAAAGTAAGATCTATCTTTTAAACTCGTATAAAATATAATACCGGGTGATAATAATTAAAGTTCAACTTTCAAAAAGCTGTAAAAAAAAAAAGAACCACTGGTCTGAATGACCTAAAATTTGACCTGAATATACGCGAAGAATGAAGAATGGTATGACATAAGCAAAAAATAATTCTAAATTATAGCAATAAATAGCGCCTTACTCGTTATAACGTAATAGGATTCGGCTGCCAGTGACATTGAAATCCCGATGCGATGGCTATTGTGTGAGTTGCAGGTTAAACCAACTGTATTGTTCAATGTGCATGACTGTATCGGTTTTTCACTGAAAAATGACTTCCAAGTCATTCAGCCGTTGTGACACTCTTAGTGGAAAGCCCATGGGCAGTGGATGGGCAGTGGAAAGCCCATCCACCACGACAAGGTAAAACCACATTGGATGAGAAAAATCGGTTTTTATTTGTCCTAAGGCTAAAAACCGCAGAAAAAAGTAACAATGAAATCGGTTTTTAATATTCTCGAGACTTGCTCTAGAAATGTTCAATATGCTGTCTACTGTTTTCTGCCAAAGTTGAAACCGAGAAACAGCATGTTCCACAACAGATTAGAGTGTATCAATGATGAAATTTGGAATGTGTTGCGCAATGCGTGTCTTCAATTCACCTAAGTTCGCAATCGGCCAAACGAATACAATATTTTTCAGATAATCCCACACCCAAAAATCAAAAGGTTAAGAGTTGGCGGCCAGGATTTTGGAACAGGACGACTGATAATTCTATCATTTCCGAAATGCATGTTGAGCAGCTGTTTCACTGGATTTGCAATGTGTGGAGGAGTGCCATCTTGCATAAAAATTATGATACCCTCACATGTACGCTGTTGAAGTACTGAAATGACGTGGTTGCGCAAAACAGCCTCATAGTGTTCACAATTGACAGTACAGGTAATAGGACCCGCAGAAACCTATCTGCTCGAAAAAGAATGGACCTACAATAAACGATGCCGTACACCCGCACCACACATTTACCTTTGCAGAATGAAGAGGTACTGGGATTAGAATGGATTTTCCGTTGTCCATATTCTGCAATTCTGAGTATTGATATACCTTGGAGATGAAAATCGGCCTTGTATGTCCACAAAATATTCCAGGGTCATTCCTTCTCCACTTCCATGCAAGCATTTACCTTTGCAGAATGAAGAGGTACTGGGATTAGAATGGATTTTCCGTTGTCCATATTCTGCAATTCTGAGTATTGATATACCTTGGAGATGAAAATCGGCCTTGTATGTCCACAAAATATTCCAGGGTCATTCCTTCTCCACTTCCATGCAAGCAAGAAATTCTCGAGCAAAGGTTTGTCGTACTAGCAGGTCAGCAAATGGAAACACATGAACATGGATGATTTTGAATGGTTAGCTATGCAGGATGTTTTGTAAAATTTTATGCACCATGCTTACAGGCATATCTAATGATCGGGCAATTCTCCGTGCACTGCAGCTGCGCATACCACTGCTCGTCTTTTCCTGCAATACTGTGGCCACATATTCTACTTCCTTCAAAGCAATAGCTTTCGTCCCTCTGTCAGATTTCACTTCGAATTTCTTAATCATTTACTCCAGACCGTTGGAAGACGTCGTACCACAGCCTTTTTTCAGACCCTTTACAGTCCGGAACTTCTTCAGAACTACTGCCGCACAGTCACCGTTCTTGTAAAACAACTCCACAAACAGAGCACACCCTTTCATTCAGAGAATCATGACGAGCTTCAAAGATGCCATATGAAGGAAACGGCAGGTATCCCGCGTTTTTATAACAAATGCAATGTGTGGTGCGCATGACATGTTTTTTATTTTGCATATTTTGCATATTTTGACGAGTAAAGCGCCATCGACTGGTAAAACTTCGAAAAAATTTTTTAATACCATACCATTTTCTCCGCCCGTCCGCCCCTCCATGTGATCCTGACTTGTCCCCTTAAGTGGGGAACATGACCGGAACCTGGCACTGCGAGATGTTTTTCGACACGACGGGGCAGGTAAGCTGACGAATAACCACCTCAACGTGGAGGACGGGTGTTAAACTGATGTCCGACTAGCCGATAGTGCCGGAGGCTGGGTAACGCCTGCCCACATGACTTCGAAATATCCCCTCCTTTGATTCGGCTCTCGGCTGCAGGAGGTTTGCGGTCTGGCTATGCCCTGGCGGACCTATGCAGAGTTTCACCCATGACCCGTGGTCGGTAATGCCTACTGACGTGGGGTTGGGGATGAAGTCTCCTGCGAGGACTTCGGGACGACCGGGTGGTAAAAGGGCATCACGTAGGCTAATCCCTCGAGCCTAGGCGACCTGCGCGAAGGATGCTGACACGAGGGCAACGGCTAGCGAACGGTGGTAGGACAGCTTCTGCATTTATCTAAGGTGAGATGAAGGTGCGGACGAACTCTTCAAAACAAGGATAGCTTGCGGTTCAGTTGTGATGTCTGGTCAGTGCGTGAGGTGGCATGCAGCAACCCTCGGTACTGGCAGGTGGCGGAACGTAGACAGCCGCAAGGATCAGGGGAGCCTGGAGACCTAACCGTGGGGTTCTTGCGTCTGTTCTTTGCGACTCCCTCTGTAACTGGAGTAGTTGTGTGCCACCCTCAATGTTCGGTCATAAAAGGAAGTGCCCTGTTTGACCAAGAGTGGATCAAGTTGCGGAGGGCCCCTCAGATCCGAGGTCCGCGGCTCGTATCACCTTCTCCGAAAGGGGTTTGAACATCATCCTGGACTTATCGAATACGAGGGACCAGGCCGGTGGTTCGTCAGTAAAATGACGGCGTCCAGACCTAAGTCGAACCTTGGGTCGAAATCAGTCCAGCGCGTCTATTTGAAGTCACAATTTTCTGTGTCTGACAGTTGGGACTATCAGGACTCTATTAATAACTTTCACGCCACTTACCTCGATCAGGGCCGCTTCTATGGCGCTTTTGAAGGATTTGTCCAAGCCCTTCAGAGTCCGATAGTGGTGTCTAACCTCACTTTCCGTTGTTATTTAACATTTGTTGTGATTTTGTTTCTGTTTTTGTGTGTTTGTTTTACATGTCATGTGTTTCCGAATGACCCCTTATTGAGTCGACCGTTCTACGCCGGCGTTTTGCCAAAGGGAAAGCTCTCGAGGGTCACGTGGAGACAACCTAAGACAGGACGTATCTATGCGTTCAGGGACGCTTTTTTCGATGTCATGGGCTGGCGAGAAGCTCTCCTCCTTGCCGCAGCCAATGAGGCCAGTCGCTTCCTCCTTCCATAGGATTCGATAATAGGAAGCTGTGGTATAGCAACGGTTTGTCGGGGAAGGCGACTTAAGGCTTAGGCCCCGGTCTCCTCTTTTGAATTCCGGCTCCGAAGCTGTCAGACAACACAGTCGGACTCCCCAAGTTTTCTGTGGTAGTGTCCTCTAAGTTTGGTCTCCACCGTATGTCGCATCAACCTCTGTCGTCAATTCATTTGGGAGAATGGGAGTGGTCAGTCGGTGGCGGCGCACCCACAACCGTAGCTCATACAGGAGGACCCTCCTGGTCGTGCGCGTTAAAAGTCCCTCAGGACTTGTGTATGCGGTTGACGTGCCTGAAGAGCGCCCTCTGGTGCCCGGCAGCGCAGCTCAGGTTTTGTACCATTTCCCCCTTTCAGGTCAAATTTGAAGTCATTCTGACCAGGGGTTCTTTTTTACAGCTTTTTCAAAGTTGAACTTTAATTATAATCAAGTTGTATATAATAGTTTTAGTATATGCATATAGTTCTAAATTTCAAAAATTGAGGGCACTTGTTGAGGGCAGTTGAAATTAATTTTATATTACATGGCTAATAATAAAGTTTTTTACAAGCCAAATTAAAGATGCTCAATATGTCCACCTTTGCTCAATATGTCTATACAGTAGTCAAATTCGTCCCAAACTTTTGCGAGCATACCTGCATCCACTGCTTCCATGGCTGCTGTTATGCGTATCTTCAGTTCGTCTAATGTACCTGGAAGGAGAGGCACAGAATCGCAGTTTCTTATAAACCTCCACCAGGAGAAATCGCACACTGAGTGGACCGGCGTTCTTGGAGGCCAGACAAACGCTGAAGTGGCGGACGAAGGAAGAGCGTTAGCCCTAACCCGTCGGCAACTGCGTGAAACTCGAGATTTTATTCTTTCTACCTAAATATTATTTGATCAAAATGGATTAAAATCTGAATAGTTATTAATTTATTTTAAATCTCATTATCCTTTTTTAAACACCTTGTATATTAAATGTAAAAAAATCTATTAGAATTTTCGATTAAAAAATTTTTGTACACCGTATAGTATGTTCTGTAATCCATGAAGCCAGTAATGGATCCCCATCTTTTAATCTAAAATAAGAAGCGTACTAAAGAAATTCCCTATTTTACCTATTGAACTTCTGCAAAAATAACTTCAATAGCTGTTTTGTAACTTCAATAATTGTTAACTTGTTACTGATTTTTAAAAATCGTCAGTAAATTTTAGGATACTTTTTAATATTAATTGATTGTGAGAGAAAAATATGCAAGGTAGCTTTTTAATAATTCTTTTAAATTTCTTGATTTTTTGTTCAAGTTGCTACATCTCGGGTATTAATAAAAAACAGATGTATGCATGAACGCTAAATTAATTAAAAATACATATATACTATTCATATTAAAGCGATTTTACCTAACTAAAGCTTAATTGGTATCTAAACTATAATATTTTTTCTTAGCTTTCGGTATTAATTCATTACTTCTTTTCATGGACTTCTAAATAACTAACCGTAGTGTTTTAACAAGCTTACTGGAACTGATCCCAAAAGTCTACTCGCAGTTTATCCGGTTACTAAACCTGAAGCTGAGCTACGCACCGGATTAGAAATTGCTCTTTTCCCTTAATGGCTGCAGTATATTCATTCTGCTTGAAAGGTACCTTAGATGCGATGCATTCTTGAAAGAAAGAGCCAGGCGTAGTGAAGAGTTATTACACTCGACTAACCTTCTTATGGCACTCCCTTTCACATATACTCATCTTACGGGGTTCATATGTTCCTCCCTCTATCCTAATTTTGAGGAATTAATTGACGCTTCATCCGTCATTGGGGGGAGAAGGGTGAGGCAGAGAGGCAATAATAATAGATTTTATTTCAAAATAGTTGCTGGAATAAAGTGTTTCTTAATTATGAGGGAAAGGAAACAGATTTTTGAGACATTACACGTTGCTCGGAGATTTAGCAACGCATTGATTAAGCAGTTTATCAGAATAGTGTGAGTTATGATTTTGTCTAAATATATCCGGCTTTATTTAATACAGGGTGCATCAGAGAAAGGCTTTCACTTTGAATGGTCATAATTCCAGTTTTTATTCACATAAAATTAATATTTAAATTGCAAAAGAATCTAGATAAAATGTGTAACTTTTCCTTCTACTGCCAGATGTTCAAAATTATTACCATTCTGGTCAATACTCTGCTTATAACGGTGGGTTATTGATTCATAAACTTCTACAAACATTTCATTTGGTGTTGTGGCGCATTCTTGCTCAGTTGCGGTTCCTGAACATTGTCTATGAAAATTCATTCGTTTCAAAGTTATCTTTTATCCGATAAATTGTAAGTCGAGTAGGTGGATGTGCCTGAAACTCCCTGCGATATTATTTTTGTATTTCTGCGACATTTTCATACTTACAATAGTATTTTAAAATAAATTTTCTTTTCTCAAAAGTTAATCTTGGTCCACTCATTATTTCCAATTAATTACACTTTGAAAAGAAAGAAAAATTAGAAAGTTATGACCTGTTAAACCGTGTATGTATACATTTTTCTGACTCATTCTGTATATATAAGGTGATTTTTTTTTTAAGTTGTGAAAGTAAAACCTTTTAACAAAAGAAGTATTGGTCCAAATGACCTGAAATTTCATCAGTATGCTCCCAAAGCAATAGGAATTTTTTAGGCGTGATAAAAAAAAAAAAAAACTTAAAATCGCACCAACAGATGCCGCGGTAATTAACAGAAACAAAGAATATCGTCAGTGGGAGGAAAACAATGGACGGTACTTTGAGAAAAATAAAACTTTATTACGCATATCAAAAACATACAGAATGCAGTAATTGGGAAAAGGAACTGCGAACAGCTTCACAGAAACAGAACGAATTAAAAATTGGAGTAAAACTTTCGTACAGAAATGCGCAACTAACGCATAAGGATAAGATTTTAAATGTGCTATCCACCGTTTTCAGCTACAAGTTCGAAACATGAAACCGCATGTTCCACAACAGACCGAAGAGTATCCACTCTGCGTGTGTCGTGCGCAAGCAAGTCTCCCAACTTTACTGCATATACAGAGCCATCTGTCGGTGCGATCTTAAGTTTTTTTTTTTTTTTTAACCACGCCTAAAAAATACACATTGCTTTGGGAGCACACTGGTGAACTTTCAGGTCATTTGTATCAGTGGTTCTTTTGCTATAGAGTTTTACTTTCAAAACTTTAAAAAAAATCACCCTGTATATGAGTGTAAGTCATATGTTTCATTTGTCAATGAAACTTTAATTATAACGTTTCGATTCTCCATTATCAAATAAAGTACGTTTGTTAATAGTAAAAAGACTCAAAAATGTTATTTTTAACTCATTACTTTAATCAGTGGTTTGAAGTAACGGGCTACAAGAAGCGAAACACAGTAGTCGCTACTTTTCCGTTAGTTTGTAGTATAACACTCTATATTTTGAAAAATGTAATGTAGCGAATAACATGATACAAAAAATTAGTAGTTTGTAGCGAACAGTGACGCTACACTATAAACGTTACTTCAGGGTGGAAAATGTGCCATTCTTTTAGTCACGTATTAGTTAGTAACTTGCTTCTTTCATACCAAATGTATTCTGCGCTACGATTTGCGAATATCAGCTGTAGAGTTTAGCAAGGGATCGTATGAAGTTATGGCTATTTCAATTGACACTTGCTGGTAAATACAAGTGCCAAAATTCAAATCAAATAAATTAATTTTCTTGCTGGAAACATTTATCTACTTACTCATTATTAGATCTTCCTGTTTTAACGCCTCCGTCTCTTCTATTGGAATTTCTTTATTTCCGATTTATTATCAAAATAATATTGAATTGATCTGGTCGGTATATAACGAGTAAAATGTGCTTAAAGTAACATTTTATAGAATAACACAAAACATTTTCTTGCATGCTAACCTTCTTAATTTTATATTGCCCTCAGTTTTATCGTATTTTTTTATTGTATTCCAGTGTACGCGATATAACGAAGATCAATTGTATTACTCAATCCGTGTCCTCAATTTCAAATATTGATTGAATCTTTTGACAAAATCTGAAATTAGCGAAGTAGGACTACTTTTAAAAAGTACTTTGTAGTCGCTACTTTTTAAAGCAAGTAGTTGTAGTTGTAGTTAATTACATTTTCGATTAAGTTGTTGTAGTTGTAGTTCGCTTCAAAAATTAAGTAGTTTTTCCAACCATTGACTGCAATATAAATTGACCAGTGGGCCCGTGCGAGGATTTCGCACTGCAATCTAATATTTTTTATCAATATGTAATATGTATTAGATGCATGTTTAAACTTCTAAAGAAAAAGTAGGGATAAAAATATCTGCAAACAACATTTAGTTTTTACTCAAGCCAGAATATCATCTAATTTATTCCATCAAAGTTAGAGTAAAAACTAATCCAAGATTGCAAAAGGCACGCGCGAGAAAAAAATTAACAATCGTATTTTAACTGCATTAGAGGATGACGTCATCCGCTTCGGAAAAAAACATGGGACATAGAAATATAAATCTAAACATTTCAATTTCGCTTTTTAATCATAAATATGCGAACCCATGCGGTGTTTTTTATAATCATTGCTGAGCATCATATAATGTGGTATTTTATTTTTGTGGCAACAGTAATTTGAGGAAAATCTTTCATTTCTTTTATGAAACCAATGTCGATTTAATTTTTAATTATCAGTGAAGTTTAATCAAAAAACATGTTTTAGGAAAATGTAAGTGTGCTATGTCAAAAGCCTGTTCAAAATCCTTTTATATAGCATCTCCTTCGTCGTTCTGCGTTTCGTATTTTCTTAGAAAAAGGGATGTTGACAACAGAAATAATATATATACGATCAATTAATTTCAATTAAGAATGTAATCGGAACGATGGTAGCTACTTTAAGGGGTGATGATGCATGTCAAAACAAACAATTATAGAAACCAGAGTTTTAATCTGTTTTTTCAATATAAATCAGTGAGTGTCACCCTTCAAGCAAAATTTGGATTTTTGTTCATAAATTAAAAAATAATTAATATTTTTAACAGTTCATAGACAGTTTCCAATTTTATACTCCTGTAATCGTAATTGCCAACATTTTCAATTTCGCTGGAATATTTACCCGACTTTTGCTGATGTTCCTACTTCCAGTATTTTATCAGTTTATTACGATTTTCAAAGAACTTCCCATTGTTTTTCTTAGATGAAAAGGTCACATTCATTATTAATTTCCGTAGCTGTGAAATAACATGAAAAGTACCTTAAATGCGAAACATTTTCTTAAAAGAAAGAACCAGGCATGCTGAAGTATTATTACATACAACTAGAGATCGACCGAAATTTCGGTTTCGGTTTCGGTTTCGGCGCAAAATCGGAGTTTCGCCGAATATTCGTTTTCGGCGAAACTGCTGCCAAAATTTCGGTCTGACCGAAACTCGACCGAAACTATCTGTATTTCAAAATCTCGTTCCTTCTTTCAGAAAATTTCAACTTTACTCATTGATATGAGTTGTATCGGCTCAAATGAGACACTGTTTATTGCTGTGAACTCCACTGTTTATCATTATCCGTCATGACAGATTCATGATGCGAGTGTAAATTATAAAGCAAGCAATGCATATATGACTAAACTTAAAAGACGCTTATCACGTGATCTTTAAAAGCTGCAAACTTAACAGTAATAGAAAATTTTTATTTTGAAACTCTGATTGATATTTTGATTGTTTCAAATGCTTTATGAGAAAGATGTTGTTAAAACATATGAAAATTTACGAAATTTATTACAAAAGATATATCGAGGTATGTATACTTAAAATATTTTTTATTAGATGAAATTCGTATAATTGGAAACTATTTCTGTCTTATTCATAAGTTAATTACGTTTTATTTTATATGAAAATAAATAGTTTTGGATAGAGGCACAGAGAGTCAACTTGGCACCGGAGATAAAATTTTCAAACAGGGTGCCATTTCAATACTTTCTTAGAGAGGCAGGGAGTGGCAAAGCCTTTTTAAGTAAACATGTTATTTAAACATATGTACCATAAAAATGTTTGTACAGAATTTTAAATAATTAATAATTATATTCAACAATATTTAAATAAATATCTATATTTAAACGTCTATTAAATTAATAATATTTATATTTATAAAATGGTTAAAACATATTCAATGTTAATTTCCTAAAATACAAACTTTTAAGTACTTTATTTCAATCAATTTAAATGCAAAATATTAACGAAAATATGAATATATTTAAAAATTAAATATTCATTATTGGATTTGTTTGGCATTATTTAGCGACATTGTTAATTAATTATTGATAAATGCCTATAATTTTTGGTTGTTATAAAATAATAAAATAAAAAAGCTCTATTATTTATGTTTAATTTTTGTTTGAAACTTATACACACACATATGTACACTATATATGAATGCGTTTTTGTTAGAAATGTGGTTCAATACACGTATAATTAATAAATTAATTAGTAACGTAATGAGTTATTGTTTAGTCATTATTAATTATTTGTTATTAATTAATTAATTAATAATAATTATATGCAGTTATGTATGTATTAATCAGTTTTTAAATTTTTTACACTTTCGGTTTCGGTTTCGGCCGAAAGTGGGAAGATCACCGAAATCCGGTTTCGGTTTCTGTTTCGGTCTGAAAACCTATTTCGGTCGATCTCTACATACAACTAACCTTCTTAACTCTCTCCATATATACTCATCTTACAAGGTTAATATGTTCCCTCTTCTATCCTAATTTTGACGAATTAATTGGCGTTTCATCCGTCATTGGGGAAGAAGGGTGGTGGTAGAGGAAAATAATAATAGATTTTATATATATATATATATATATATATATATATATATATATATATATATATATATATATATATATATATATATATATATATATATATATATATATATATATATATATTTTCAAAATAGAGGCTGGAATAAAGTGCTTCTTAATTATGAGAGAAATAAAACAGATTTTTGAGACGTTACACGTTGCTCGAAGATTTAGCAACGCTAGTAAACAGTTTTTTAGTATGATGTTGTTATGATTTTGTCAAAATGCATTTGGCCTTACTCATATCTAAGTATGTGTGTAAGGCAAATATTTGTCGGTGAAATTTTAGTTATAACTTGTTTGACTATTCTTCGTTACTAAATAAAGGTACATTTGTTGTAATAAAAAGACTTGATACACACATTTTCTTTTTAACTAAATACTTAAATATATATCCATTTTCAAATAAAAATGTAACAAGAAAGAAGATTACAACTTTAAGGAGATGATAATACATATCAAGGCAATTAATTATTGTAAATTAAATCTGTATTGCAACAACAACAACAACTACAAAAAATACAGTGCATCTCTCACCAACCGAAAACCTAACTTTCGTTTATGATTTTTATAATAAAAATAGGATTTTTATCGATATTTTGAAGAGACATAGTTACAGTTTCAAGACAGTTTTCAATTTTATACTGCTATGATCATAGTTTTGAATTGTTTCAGTTTCACCGGAATATTTACGTGTTTGTATACTGATCTCCCTACTCCCGGTCTTTAATCAGTGTATTCAAAGAAATTTCCATTGTTATTTCTTAGATAAAATGATCACATTCGTCATTAATTTCCATAGCTGTGAAATGACTTGAAATGATATTTACGTGTTTGTATACTGATCTCCCTACTCCCAGTATTTAATCAGTGTATTCCAGTTTTCAAAGAAATTTCCATTGTTATTACTTAGATAAATATATATTTCATTAATTTTCACATATCGTCACATATCGTCATTAATTTCCATAGCTGTGAAATGACTTGAAATGATATTTACGTGTTCGTATACTGATCTCCCTACTCCCAGTATTTAATCAGTGTATTCCAGTTTTCAAAGAAATTTCCATTGTTATTACTTAGATAAAATGATCACATTCGTCATTAATTTCCATAGCTGTGAAATGACTTGAAATGATATTTACGTGTTCGTATACTGATCTCCCTACTCCCAGTATTTAATCAGTGTATTCCAGTTTTCAAAGAAATTTCCATTGTTATTACTTAGATAAAATGATCACATTCGTCATTAATTTCCATAGCTGTGAAATGACTTGAAATGATATTTACGTGTTCGTATACTGATCTCCCTACTCCCAGTATTTAATCAGTGTATTCCAGTTTTCAAAGAAATTTCCATTGTTATTACTTAGATAAAATGATCACATTCGTCATTAATTTCCATAGCTGTGAAATGACTTGAAATGATATTTACGTGTTTGTATACTGATCTCCCTACTCCCAGTATTTAATCAGTGTATTCCAGTTTTCAAAGAAATTTCCATTGTTATTACTTAGATAAAACGATCACATTCGTCATTAATTTCCATAACTGTGAAATGACTTGAAATGGCATTTACGTGTTTGTGTACTCTCTACTCCCAGTATTTAATCAGTGTATTCCAGTTTTCAAAGAAATTTCCATTGTTATTACTTAGATAAAATGATCACATTCGTCATTAATTTCCATAGCTGTGAAATGACTTGAAATGATATTTACGTGTTTGTATACTGATCTCCCTACTCCCAGTATTTAATCAGTGTATTCCAGTTTTCAAAGAAATTTCCATTGTTATTACTTAGATAAAACGATCACATTCGTCATTAATTTCCATAGCTGTGAAATGACTTGAAATGGCATTTACGTGTTTGTGTACTCTCTACTCCCAGTATTTAATCAGTGTATTCCAGTTTTCAAAGAAATTTCCATTGTTATTACTTAGATAAAACGATCACATTCGTCATTAATTTCCATAGCTGTGAAATGACTTGAAATGGCATTTACGTGTTTGTGTACTCTCTACTCCCAGTATTTAATCAGTGTATTCCAGTTTTCAAAGAAATTTCCATTGTTATTAATTAGATAAAATGATCACATTCGTCATTAATTTCCATAGCTGTGAAATGACTTGAAATGATATTTACGTGTTTGTATACTGATCTCCCTACTCCCAGTATTTAATCAGTGTATTCCAGTTTTCAAAGAAATTTCCATTGTTATTACTTAGATAAAACGATCACATTCGTCATTAATTTCCATAGCTGTGAAATGACTTGAAATGGCATTTACGTGTTTGTGTACTCTCTACTCCCAGTATTTAATCAGTGTATTCCAGTTTTCAAAGAAATTTCCATTGTTATTACTTAGATAAAATGATCACATTCGTTATTAATTTCCATAGCTATGAAATGACTTGAAAAGTACCTTAGATGCGAAGCATTTTCTTCAAAGAAAGAACCAGGTGTAGTGAAAAGTTATTATACACGACTAACCTTCTCATGACACTCCCTTCATATATACTCATCTTACGTAGGGTTCATAATATTTCCTCCTCTATCCTAATTTTGTGGAATTATTTGACGCTTCATCTGTCATAGGGGAGAAGGGTGAGGTAGTGGAATATAATAATAGATTTTATTTCAGAATGGTTGCTGGGATAAAATGTTTCTTAATTATGAGGGGAAGGAAACAGATTTTTGTGACATTACAAGTTGCTCGGAGATTTAGCAACACATTGATTAAGCAGTTTATCAGAATAGTATGAGTTATGATTTTGCTTAAATACATCCGAATTTTTATTTACTTATTTTTACCTATCTACAGATGCCAGGTGAACATTTATCAATTTTTAAATGAAATTTTAATGGTTACATTTTGAGGATTCTTTAAGACGAAATAAAAGTACAACTGTTAAAATGTAATATTTTATTATATTTTCTTTTAAATTGAATAATTTTATATAAATGCATCGATTATTTTTATTTATATTTACTAGAAGAAGTCTGTGTACAAATTTAGAGCAAACATTCAAGAGAGAAAAATGTATCTTATAGTGATGATTTCAAATTATTATGTTTTATGCTATTTATTCTAGGATTCATTATTTTTAAAGGACTTTTCAGAAGTATAACACATGACACTTTTAATTAAAATCAATTAAAAGTAAAAAATAACACGAACATTTGCTAAAAAAAAGTTTGTAAATAAATTACAAAATCTTTAACCGGTTCGCTGTCATGGGCGAGTATACTCGCCAGTGAACAGGTTAAATAACGGAATACAATTTTATAAATTCGTATACTCACCATGGACGAATTTACTCGCCGTTTGCGTTACTGTTTCCTTTCCATTCACTATTATACTATAACGAATATACTATAATTATTATTAAACCACAGACCAGGCTCCTACCTGCCGGGCAATATGCCTAGATTAACGAGTTTGTATACCTAATTTGTATACCTAAGGCAAAATTTGCCTAATCTCCTCATAGCCGAGATCCTTGACTGTCATTGGCTGAAAAGCATGAGTAGAGTACATTTATGAAAGTTCTTAACACCAATATTAAACTATGCTTGCTAATCACGAATATACTTTTCTGTAGTACACTGGGACGACTGATCCGTACATTTATAAATGAACGAGCTATGAAAATAATTGAAACTGATTGTTGGTTACATTTTAAGGACTAATCAACGCGCTCTTTTACTTTAGTACTTCTAATTATTTTGGAATCATTTGGAGCAGTCTAGATGTCACATGAAAAGTAAATAATTCTTCTATTTCTCAAAAAAGTGTAATTTTTAAAATTACCAGATTTTTTGGAAAGACAAATACTATAAATAGTTTTCTATTAATAGATAAAAAATTTTAGTGAGCTTAATTAGTGAAATAAAATTTTGTTCCATTACTCCAGTGTTTAATGGGAGTTTCCATACGTCGAATGGAACACATTAATTAAACATAAATGTTTCCGAAATAGGCAAATTCAAGAATTATATAAGCAATGTTATAAATTCAATGAGCAAAATCTTACTTTTAAAATGAATTTTTTTTTCTAATCTATAAAGATTACATTACCTTGTCATGCTTTTATTGAACGTTAATTTAATAAAATGATATTAATATAAAACAATAAGGCACATTACATTTTTTGTACACAAAATATATACTTTAACATAAAGTTTAGAAGCAATGTTTGCACATAACCTCTTTGGGGTCACCCAATCTGATATATCTCATTTGTCCCCATACCATTTTGAACTGCATTTAGGCTTATTGTAAATTAATATTTATCACTAACACAAAACAAAGACTAAAAAAATAGCTTGATTAAAAGCTTCATAATCATATTACATATGATTATGAAGCTGTGTGAATTAATTTGAAACTGTTCGAGTTAATATTTTATCCAAAATAAAAAAAACAATGTTTTAGACCTGAAAAATCCCTTACAGATAGGCTGAGGAGTGTTTTACTTCTTATTTTGCAAGCAGTTAATGATAAAAAAAATTGTTCAATACATGCGCTTGTATAATGCTGGTACTGATATCTATTGACAAAAGCCTGAACATAACAGATTTATTATACGATATAATCCACTTGTTTGTTAGCCCCCAGTCGTTCCTACTTTCAGTGGCGTAAGGTGAATTTTTAATGTCCAGGGTAATTCAAAATATTGCACCCCCCTTCTTAGTAGACACTATAATTTTCTATGGTATAGTCTTTTTCTGCAACAATTTTTTGAACGCACCTAAAAATTTTGCACTCGAATCAATTGCCGCCTGACCACCCTATTCTACGCCACTGTATCTTTTCAGTTTTGGCAAAGCGCCTCACGGATGTTCAATAGTGTTTAAGAAAGGTCATTGGAAAAACATCGTGACTGATTTGGGTGCGATACAGCAGCCTGAGCTTTATAATTGTGTAGTGTATTTCCAGTCATTTTCTTCCTGGAACCAGAAGTCTTCTTCAAGGCATGTGCGGTTTGTTTCTGATTTCGATTTTCATGTTATGTCATATATCTTATGTGATCCTCTATCGAATAAAATACATAAAGCCAAACTACCCACCCCTCTGACTGCCATACACCATGAAACCATTGTGGTACCTATGTTGCTTTACATTTGCAATGAGATCCTTCTGTTCATTAGTCAATCCTTATATTCTCCACAGCACCTTACGTCTGTCGATTTTAAAGAGGCAGTACTTGCTATTATTAGATATAATAGTACAGTAATGCCTCCGCCTCCATAATGGACCGAAGAACGACTAACTTTATTTAGCCGGCACTTTTTGAATCCCCAATATTTGTATATTTGTATGCTTTTACTTCTAAATAACTGACACTTCCAAATAACATACCAATGCCAAAGTTCCAAAGTGTCCGCTATTCAAAAGTTTTAGCGTATTTTCGTCAAAACTCTGGAAGCTTACTGGCATTTATTTGCGATTCTAAGACTCTTCAGTATTGATTTATTGGCAGCAGTTTTGCCAGTTGGGAGGTTTTTTTTTTTATTATTTAGACTGCTACTATACTATTTTCGAATAGTAATACTCGCATTATTTAATCGATCATTAAATTAGGTGATTAGTACTATGTGAATGTGTCTGGCAGATAATAGGCATGATATTTTATGTGCTATAATATTCAACTTTTTTTCAAAAAATTTTCCATGATTTATCATGAAAACTTTTCTTAAACCTCTATCCAATGTTATTCAAGGATCCCTTAAAAATTTACAAAAAATGCGACCCAGCTGTTTATTTTTATTATGAATTTGTAATGTTGCAAATTCAGAAGCTTATTTTCTTATTGGTGGGTTAAAGCCCAAACAACTACAGATTTTAGATGTGTATGATATTAAATGATTCAGTTTTGAGTGGAGAGAATGTAGGTGGGCACCATTATGTGACCTGGGCTAGTGAACAAAAGGAATCAAAGGACGGAGCTTAGGTTATAGGTTATATGGGTGTAATATCGATACGATGTCCTGTAAGGTCATATTTTCCAAATTGCTGCATCAAGAGTATCAACGGTATCAAGGATATGCAGCGCGTTAATAAATTATAAGACCACTGAAGAATTTGCAAATTTTTGAAGTAGAAGAAATAATACGCAAATTTATTTCGTATATTTAAAATTAATTGTAAAACACTTTCTATATTATTTACAACTTAAAAGTAAACTTAAGTTTTATTAAAAGGTACGTTTTTAAAAAAAACTAAATAAGGAATCTATTAAAAAAATTATAAGACCACTTGCGAAAATTTGCATATTACATGTCAATTCAGAATCATCATAAAGAGCATGCAGCGGTCGGAAAACTACTTTTTTATTGTAGCGAACTACAACTACAACTACTTTATCTAAAATGTAGTCACCTACAACTACAACTACTTGTTTTAAAAAGTAGTGACTACAAACTATTTTTTAAAAGTAGTCCCTTCGCTACTTTCAAATTTTGTCAAAGGGTTCAATTTACACTAGAAATTGAAAGTACGAATTAAATAATAAAGCGGCCCCTTACTATATCACGTCTACCGAGATAAAATTAAATAAATTTGAAATGACTGATGACATTAAAAAATTAAGAAAGATAAGATACAAGAAAATGTTTTGTGTTTGCCTCCACAATGTTAGTTTTATATGTTAGTTTTATATGTTAGTTTACAAATTCTGTAGCAAAATTAGGAGAGCTAAACCATCTAAAGATTATCTATTAGATTATGCTATCTAAAAAATTAATAAGATCTAGAAAATTACTTAAAAACAACTCTCAATGCAAACAATAAATAAAACTATAAATAAAGCAATTTTTTATAATAAGAATCGCGGCATTAAAACATGAAGACCTAATAACGAGTAAATAGATAAATGTTTCCAGCAAGAAAATTTATTCCTTTGGTGGTTTAGTATTTGATTTTAGCAGCAAGTGTCGATAGGAAAAATCTATGACTTCATGCGGTGCATTGATATTACGCTGCAATTGAGATTTGGCGCTCAGATTCGCAAATTGTGGACCAGAAGAAATTTTGCACAAAAGAAGCAAATTTCGGACACGAGATTTGCAGAATGGCATATTTTTTTAATTCCTGAAGCAGCGTTAAAAGTAACGACGGTTCTCGCTACATACCACTGATTTTTTGTATCGCGCTACTTTCTACACTACATTGTTAAAAATGTAGCGCACTACACTACAAACTACTGTAAAAAGTAGCGACTACTGTAGTTTGGCTACTTGTAGCGCGCTACTTCCGATCCCTGAGCGCATGCGTTATTATTTTGTAAAGTCATTAACAGAAAAGTAAATTTCCAGATTTTGATTGTGATATTCCGTTACGATTTACTTGTCAATGTCGCGGGGGAAAGAGTTATTTGAGTACGAAGGGAGAAAATTTTTATTTTATAAAGGGGCAGGTGAATCAAAAAGAAAATAGTGACGTTAATGAAACGTTCCAAAATTGCCAATCAGAAAAGTCACAATTAAAAAAAAATCTCAACGCAAAATCAAACAACCGGGAAGGAAGAAGTTGACAACCGGCAAGTTTTTCGGCTATCTACGAAAAAACACTTTACGAATCGTGAAAGTGCAAAGCGTTGAAGCAAAGAAACATCACATGCTACCAATTGGAAAAGACTAAATTAATTATTTATTCCAAATTTAGGAAATTTAAGAAAAATCCAAAGTTAATCATCGACAGGAAATATTGAAATGGCCTAAGATTGCCATGTCATGGGATGATGAATGAAAAAAAATATGATGAAAAAAAAAATTAACCTTGATGGCCCAGATAACTACAAATACCATTCGCATGATTTGAAGAAAGAACCAAGAAAAGTTTATGTACACAAATGAGCAGAAGCTACATATAATGATTTGGATGGTCATGACGGATTTTGTGATTTACAATGAACTTTGAGACATATAAACTCTGAAATTTATGAAACTTTATATTCATTTCATACCATTTAGATCTTTATTATGTGGTTCTCATTTGGGTATTATAGCAGAATAATATTTCTTGACATTCATCTAATTCCAATCAAGAATGGTTTTAAAAAGAAAACAAAATTATGTTTTGTCATGATCCAGATATGAGCCCCATAGAAAACATTTCGGGTACATTAAAGTCGCAGAGTTTATTATAAAGTAGTGATTAAGAGTAGTTAGTAATAAACAGTTTTCTTCTGCGAATGAACTGAAAGTTGTTATTTTAAGAGAATGGCACAATATTCCTGAAACAGAACTTAAAAACTTGGTCACATGAATGATATGCAGAGTTTTTGAGGTGGTAAGAGTGAAACAGAGGACCAATATCATACTCATTTTCGCACCTTTTTAATGATTCCAATATACAGGGTGATTAGATTATAATTAAAATTGAATTGCATTTTCAAAAGGTTGTAAAAAAAGAATCACTAGTCAGAATGACCTGATATTTCATCTGAGCATACATGCAGCAATAGAAATTTGTTTTGCGAAAGAAAAAAGTTCAAAAGTTGACCAATAGATGGCGCTTTACTCGTCATAAAATACTAATTAGACACTAATAAAGACGTGACATGCTGTTGTGGCACTCTTTGACAGTCATCAGGCCAGAGCCACTTTCTTAAACACGGAAATTCTTCAATGCAATTGTCGCACAGTCACCGTTCTTGTAAAAAAGTTTCCAAAGCAGAGCCCGATATTTCAATGATAGAGTCTTGACTACCTTCTCAGACACAGAATAACAGAAACTTCACGTTCCCCGACTTTTTATCACAAGTGTAATGTGCGTATGTCACGTCTTTTAATTAGCATCTTATGACGAGTACACCGCCATCTATCGCTCCACTTTTGAACTTTTTTTCCTTCCGCTAAACAAATTCCCATTTCTACCCGTATACTCAAATGAAATATCAGATCATTCTGACCAGTGGCTCTTTTTTACAGCCTTTTAAAAGTGCAGCTTTAATTATAATCAGCTTGTAGTTGAAAAGTGTCTATGAATTCGGTTTAACTGTCTCTGTTTGTCTGTCCGTGCTCTAACTCCGGTAAATATACTCGGATTGCCATGTAACTGATATATATTATTGATGGCCAGTCAAGAATTTAAACATTTTTCTGTGAAAGCCACAGTTTTGTAGAATGTTATATGTGGATTGAGGAGTTATGTTGTTGAAAGATCCATTCTGAATCACACAAAATGGCACCGAATGGAAGCAAATGTTGATTCGACGTCTCTTGATGTTTTGGGGGATTTTGTCTTCCTTTTGGAAAAGCCAGAGACATCCGGCCGTTGAAGCCGAACGCCACACCATAACAGACTTACCGCCTTGCTGCCAGCTGAAGAATGCCCTTGGTACCTTTGATAGATTCTACCAAAACGTGTTCCACTCATTTAAGGCCATCTAAATTCCAATTTTTCCCGTCACAGAATAAAACTGTAAGTCACTTGCACCGTAGGGTATGTGTTTTTTTGCCCAGTTCATTCTTGCCTGTTCGTGGTGTAGTTTGAGACTTGGTTTGCGAGTCATTTTCTTTCGTATGATGTAATCACATTCTTCAATACGTCTATGTGCAGTGCCTTTAGACACCTGTACACCGAGATTATTTTTAATTTGCTGTATGGACAAATTTTGTTTAGACACCAATTTCCGTATTCTCCGATTCGTCTGAACATTCGTCATATGTACTCGTCCACATCTTGTTTGCCGGTTCAAATGATCATTTCTAGAGAGTACTTAATATATACCATGCTTTGATCGATTTAAATTTTTTAGCAATTTCAGAAACAGTTTTATTTTGCGATTTTAATTTAAAAACTTTCAAAATCTCCCTTTTTGTGAATTATTTTCCTTCGACATTTTTAAAATTAGTGGAAATGATTCCTCCACTTTTATACTTTTATAAAACTAGAGTGCGACGTCATACAACGTCATTACATCACCCGTCCAATCCAGTGTTTCTAAAAAAATTTGCATAAAGTGCTTATCCTTTTGAGACAGTATTCTTGAAGAAAAAAAGTAAATTAAATAAAAATTAATGTAATTTTTATTTTAACTTACAAAAATTGCTTATTTTATTTGATTTTGATTAAATGTCGAGTATTTATTATAAATTGGCTTCATAAAAAGGTTATTTTTTTTTAAAGTTGTGAAAGTAAAACCCTATAACTAAAGAACCACTGATTCAAATGACCTGAAATTTTACCAGTATGCTCCTAAAACAATGGGAATTTTTTAGGCGTGGTTGAAAAAAAGACTTAAAATCGCACCGACAGATGGCGCTGTATATGCAGTGAAGTCGGGAAACGAGCTTGCACACAACACACACACAGTGGCGATAAAAACGTGAAACACGCACACCTCATGTTCATTATTCTACTGATATCCTCGCAATGCGTCGTTAGTGAAACTGTATTATTAGAATAATGACAGCGCAGCAACTGTGCTCTTAGGAGATTCAGGACACTTAAGAATTTAAGAAAAGGTCAAAAGGTCCAATGGCGGCAGAAGGCCTACGGAAGATGGTTTCTGAAAGTACCGTCCACTGTTTTCCTCCCACTGACAATATTCTTTGTTTCTGTTAACTTACAGCGCCATCTGTCGGTGCGATTTTAAGTTTTTTTTTAACCACGTCTAAAAAATTCCCATTTCTTTGGGAACATATTGATAAAATTTCAGGTCATTTTGATGAGTGGTTCTTTTGTTATAGGATTTTACTTTCACAACTTTAAAAAAAATCACCCTGTATTTTCTTCTTCAATTTTTTAAAACTAGATCTGCAGAGTGCTTAAACTTTTGAGACGGACTATAAAAGGAGTTGCTCAAAACAAGCAACTTTTTTTTGCTCAAGTAATTTTGTCGCTTATAGTGTTCCTTACTTGGTGTAAAAGAACAATGTCACTTGGAATTGCCAATGGAAAATTGACGAGGGAGGAGCCTTGATCGTGTGTTACGGCACTTTTGGTCGCTTCAAATTATCCCGTGTAATAGCAACTTATTGAATGTTTTATACGACTTTCAACTACCAAAAGTTTGTAGTATAAATTCTTAGTACAGACACAGATGTTTCATGAAATTTATTCTCGATTTTGCAGTTCAATTTCTTGTGCACGTTCAGAGAAATACAATCAAGGAAATTTCAACGTACTAAATAGAAACAGATTAGGAAAATGTTTAAGAAGCGAAGGTTTTGAAAAATTTATGACAAATGTTGCAAAGAAAATAAAAAGTACTAATTTGAAACAGAAGGGTGAACACGAATGTGAATTATTTGAAAATATCTGTCAAATGCAGATATATATATATATATTTAACAAGAAAGATAGAGGATTGCGTGATTTATAAATCCGAATTAGATAACTTTTGAAGCTTCATGTACTAACCGAAGGTTGCAAAGACGTGGTAAAGAAAGGGGCTCGTATAGATGAAGCCCTTCTCATTCAAAATCAAGACAAGTTAAAAGAAAAAAGTCTCATGAGCTGTTTCAAAGATTTTTTTTCAGTATTTGATCTCTGAAAGAACAACTCTGTAGATAAAGGAACAGAATAAATATTTATTATACTATTAAATATTGCATAAATTTCTCTTAAAGAGATTTCGATTACATCTCTTAAAGATCTCTTAAAGAAATTTTGATTCTTTTAAAATCATATTTACAATTAAGAAAAGAGATATATTCGTTCTATGTTTTAATAGATTGAAATATCATGTATTCAGGATCGTAATTCGGCTGAGACAACGGCGCTTAGGCGGTTCTATACAAAAATGCACTAACTCATAGTTTACATTTTAAATTAGAGATCTGGAAAGATTTAAAAGAAAACAACCAACCAGCGGAGAATGCCATAACATTTTTTTTCCTCCAATACGATTGGTTTTTTTAAATTGAAATTATTTTTTTGACAATGATCATTATTTGAGGTTTTCCTGCATTTGTTACTACTATTATTATTATTACAAAATGATTTTATCATCTTTCTCCCGAATTGTTGCCGTTTTTCTGTGGTAGATATTTATGAAAAAGTATCTGTGCTAGTAAGTTGAACCTCTATACTACGGCAACAAGAAAGCTGTATGGTTTAAGTCCAATTCGTCTGGCTATTAAGTTTACGAACTTCTAACTATTTCGTTACGCCAGTTTTGTTAAAAGTGTCCGGGGGTCAATTGTTTTTCATGAAATGACTCTTTGTATAGTAATTACTTTTCAGATATAAAAAAATTGAAATTTTTGAAATTTTTATTTTTTTTTACTTTAATTTTTAAACTTATTTCATTTTTGATATATGAACTATGTCATGGCGGCAATGGTGTATAGTTCGTAGGCTCGAGACCCGTCTCGTGAGCCTACAAGTTAAGATAAGGTAAGGTAAGCAAGTAGGAATGCTTTTTCTCATTCTTTGTTGTTCAGTTTTCGTTTATTGTGTAGTTTATTTATGTGGTAAGGTAACGTACGTAGGCTTAGAATCGAGTGTTCGGCTCTGAAGCAAGCAGATCCATAACTGACGAACTAGCGACTATCTCTGCAGATTTTGACATTCGATGGCGTTGGTAAATCAAGTGTGGGGCGGGGAGAAGCGGTTTTTAAGGCCTAGGGCCTGGTAACATTTTGGGTTTCCGACTCCAAAACTTCTGGGGGACTCCGGCACGTCCCCAAGTGTTATGCGGCAGTTTCCTTCAGTACATTGGCTTCGCTGCTTAAAAATCTTTGTCAAAGTCTTGAGTGCAGGCGAGTGGTGCGCAGGTGGCGGTGCTCCCCTTGGCCGCAAAGCGTGCCTGCATGGTGCCGTGGGTAAACCGGGCCCATCTGGTTCCCTCGTAAGGGTTTCCTGAACCTACAAGCGTCGGTGAAGTACTGCACCTTGCGCCAGAGTAGCTTGTTTTTTTTTTTTTAACTCATGGACCACTTGCCCGATTTCCTTACGTTTTTCACAATTGTGTGCAGAAAAGGTTTTTTGTTAATTTGTTTTTTCGATTTATTAAAATATTAACTACAAAATTTATAATAAACTTTAAAAAAAAAAAAAAAAAAAAAAAAAAAAAAAAAAAAAAGGATTTATGGGAGTGATTTTTATTTCGAGACCTATATTTTCAAAATTTTTACATGAAATTAAAAATCCTGAAGTCATTTTATTAAAACCATAACATCAAAATCATCCAGGCGAGTATGACTAAGTTCTGACATTTAGATTTGTCATAGTTTGTACAATAACTTCTGTCTGAGCATGAGTCTTGTGCGTATGTCTTCACTCTCATATAGAGGCATACTACTCTGAACTTATGTCTGTAGCAATTTTTTCAAGAATTATACCACAAAAAAAAGTGCAGGAACTGCATTGGAAGCTAGAAGGTGTGTAACTTAAATCTTACGGATGTTCTATAAAAAAATGTTTCTTCAGCGAAATTTTAACCCATATTTACGGACTTATTTTTAAACGTAAAAACATGACACTTGCAGCTATGACTATTGACGATATTTAGATAAAAGTTTTTTTCATTTATCGATAAATGAGTTACATCTTGAGTTATAAGTTATTTCTGTTTCATAATTACTTTTTTAGGGATTGTCAAGTATGCAAATTCACTTCAAAACGCCAACTTTGATAGCACTTTCTGAAAAATCTTATATCTTTATTGAAAAATAGAAAACAATTTCGATTTAATAGTTTCTGAATAAGAGCATACGTTAATCCCGTGTGCTTACGAACAAAACTCAGTTCATGAATATGCAACAAAGTAGCCGATGTGAATGTGAGAACAGTCTATATCTATACCAAAACCTTGAAAAACTTTTACTTAATAACTTATTATAAGTATTATTTCATTATTTTTCTGCATTCTAATAATTTACATAGAAAGGTTTGTTCCTGTTTTTTTCTTAAAAAGTTATTTATTTAAAATAAGTTAGTAAGTATTAAATTGATACAGTCAAAATGGTATGCATAAATAATAATGATGCACACATATGTATAAAATGAAGAAAGGAAAATCTTAAAAACATAATAACACGTGATAATTTATTAATCATACTCATAATTTACTACTATTTTGTTTGTAAAGATAAAGTGTTTTAATTTATAGAAAACGAGTACAAGCACTCCAAAATGTCTACCCTTTGTTTAGTTATTGTTTTGGAACAAAGGATGATAAATTATACTTTGTTTGTTTTCATGCTTTATATAATTTATAATTTTGAAAATGCTAAGACACAACAGATTCATCATTATAATTAGAAGTAACAAAATGGCATCATAAGTTATTTTTCGTTCGCAATAATTGACTTGCTTTTATTTTGCTTGACTTCCAATAAATGCGTTTAAGGTGGTTTTCAGATGACATGTTCAACACCGCGAAACTTTCTAACATATTTTCTGACTCAGTTTTAAAAATAAAGGCATAAAATTAGCAGACCTGCCTATGGAAGCGATTTGGAATCGAAATGAGTTTTCCATTTTTTTGTAAATAAATTACTTATTATTAGCAAGTTATAAGCGATTCGAGTCACGTAACTACCGCCTTTCGCCGTCTTTCTCTGTCACGTCCGGAAATTAGGTTCAAAACGCCAACTTAGACAGTCTTTTCTGAAAGATCTTCTGCCTTTACTAAAAATGGAAAACATCTTTCTATTACAAGGTTAATAAGAGCGCCTGCTAATTTCATGCAATTGAGAACAAAAATGAATTTAAAAAATGTGTCAGAAAGAAGCCTGTTTGTATCTGAGAACAGCCTTAAATTATTTGGAAATCACTTTAAGACACCGCGGTATGTAGATGCCGTGTATTCGTATCAAAACACTGTTCACTCATATTTCAAACATTTTTTCCTCTGCGGAATGCATAAAAATTAGTCAGAAATTTAAAAATTTAATATGAATCATTAATATAAAAAATAAAAAGTATTTCCAGAAAGTCGATTTTAAATTATTGTAGAATAAGGCCGCATTTTTTATCATACGTTTTTGCCCTACTAGCTTGTCTTGGCTCTGTGTTTGATATATTATTTGAAATTCTTATATGAAGAATAAGAACTTTTGGAGAAAAAAGAAGTAGGATTAAAGAAAATAAACGTTGAAGTTTTTTCGAACTAGAACAAAGTGCGAAAAGCCAAACTCTTAAGTTTCTGTGTAAGCTATTGGAGTTTTAAGATTCAATCTAAAGAGGGGGAATGTGAACAAAAATAAAGCCCCTAAGCTAAAAATTTGTGTTTATAATATTTATATTATAAATGTATCTATAAAGCAAATCTAAAAAGCTATGTATTATAAAGCAAAAGCATATCCGTGAGTAACGCTGAAGTCATATAAACGGTGGTCAGAACAATCAATTTTGCTTTTATCGGAATCTATACTATAAAGCAAAAACATGTCCCTGAGTAATGCTGACGTCACTTGGACGGTGGCAACAGTCTGAGCAATCAATTCACTTTAATAGGACTTATATTAGGGATATTATAAAGCAAAAACATGTCCGTGAGTAACATTGATGTCATTTCGACGGTGGCAACGACCGGAGCAATCAATTTTGCTTTTATGGGAAATTTATTATCTTCTCAACTCAACACTGCAAAATTTAAACTT
The DNA here is from genome assembly GCA_963931845.1 of Maratus michaelseni. NCBI lineage: Eukaryota > Metazoa > Arthropoda > Arachnida > Araneae > Salticidae > Maratus > Maratus michaelseni. Next base: position 322,979,955 of record OZ007594.1, on the reverse strand, counting down.
TTACATCGCCGAATAGGGGAAAAAAGTACTTTCAAATATCATTTGTTAAAAACTGCTCCTCAATTAACTGTTTTTTTATTACTTTTAAAATGATTTTCAAAAATGATTTAAAAAATATATATATCTTTATCGCGTGAGGCTCGATTACGGAAGATTAACCGGATTGCATTTAAAACAATAAAAATAGTTCAGAGTTTGTGTCGGGCTAATATTCCCAAAATGAAATTAATATTTCATCAGTAAATAACTAAACAAAATAAAGTAATATAAATAAAACATAAATTTAACATGTGCGTAATCGAACTACCTGTTTTAACACCGAAATAATCTGAATGAAAAAGCTTGCTGTAAATAGCAAAAACTTTGGAGATTTCGTCGGCTATTAACTAAACCTCTGGCATGAGGTTAATACAAAACTATTGCTTACAATAAATTTCAAAGTTTATCTGAATATATAACCAATATCTTTAATATAAAAATATTTTTCAATTTATAAAAAGGTGTTTATTTATGTTTTGTACATCGGGCAGTATGTACCCAAGGTTTGATCCTTTGTTTGTTTGTTTTCTTTTTTTTTGGTGTGGTTTGTTTGTTTGTTTTAACTAAAATAACTTCCATTTTTTAAAACTGAATCTTATAAAAAAATTTATCAGTCTGTTGAAAACAATTAATTTGTGCACAAATGATAACTATCTTATAAGACATGATACAAAAAGCGATCGGAAAATAGTACACTATTTTCAAAAATAAATCAAGTCTTTCTATAACGAACTGCCATATAAAAAATTTCCCTTTTTAAACGAATTTTTTGTAGGAACGGTCACTTTTTCCCATGATTACATTAAAAATAATCTCCCTTAGCGAAATATCTATTCCCACTTAACTATTTTCAAGAATAACTCGAGTCTCTCTATAACGAACTTCCATATAAAAAGTTCACTCTATGACGAACTTCCATATAAAAAAGTTCACTCTATAACGAACTTCCATCTAAAAATTTCACTATAGCACGAATTTTTCGCAGTAACAGTCATTTTTTCCCATGATTATATTAAAAATAATCTCATTATAGCGAAATATCTATCCCCACATAACTATTTTCAAAAATAAATTAAGTCTCTCTATAACTAATTTCCATACAAAAAATTTCACTCTATAACGAACTTCTATCTAAAAATTTCACTATATCACAAAATTTTTTGCAGGAACGGACACTTTTTCCCATGATTATATACTAGGACTTCCCTCAAAGGGATTAGTCTGAGTGATATTGCTGAGAACATAAAGTTAACAATTACGATATAAAGAAGATATCAACAAGAATCTAAGTGAATATACAGCATATGATAGACAAGAGATAGATAAAGATACAACATATGAAAAATAGCAAATTAAATGATATAATTACAAAATATCATATATAAATTCATATACTGTTATGTTTTCATATGCATTTTTTTATAACATTTGGCAAATAATCTCATTTTCTTAAGCGGGAATTGCTCAAAACTTAAAAAAAGAAAAACCGCCGGATCTTTTAAAACGATATTTTTAAAGTCACATAATCAGATTTGCAGCCAATAGCGTATTTTAGCAAGCGTAGTTTAACGCAAATTTAATTTAATTTTTGCAACATTTTCTTTGTGACAAATATCTAAATAAAATATTAAAAAATAAAATATTAAATATTGAAATATTAAATCAAATATTTAATATTCGAATTAAAAAAATTTCCTTTGTTTATTTGTATAACTATTTATAGAAACTCGTATACTTCAAACCACATTGATAACATGCTTTGCTACAAACGTGTCTACCAGTCTAACTACTCGTATGTCTTAGCTGTGTCTCTCTCCGAACTCATCTGTCTACTGTCTCTCTACTCTACTGTATACCCGTCTCAGTATCCGTCTGTCTTTCTACCCGACTCTTTAATCGTGTCTCTACCTGTCTCGCTTCCCGTTACACTACTCGTCTATCAACACGTCTGTCTGTCTATATACCCCTCTCTCTACCCGTCTGTCAAGTCGTCTCTCTATCCACCACGCTACGCGTCTCCCTACCCATCTCACTACCCCTCTGTCAACCCTTTTTTGCACCTGCCTCGCTACCCGTCTGTCTATTCGTTTCGCTACCCGTTAGCTTATCTCTGTCGCTATCCGTCTCTCCACCCGTCTGTATACCCGTTTGTTTACACATCTATATATCTCTCGCCAACTCTTCCCAATATTTAAACAATTTAGTAAACGGAAGCCGTTTATCTGTTATTAAATGCAAACAGGAGTAATTTATCTAAAGAGTGTAATCAGATGCAATTTTTTTAAATACATACATAAACCAGCATAATAATTCACCAGTTTTATTTTCATAGTAGTTTATGTCATTTGACAGTAAATCTGAACTTCTTCAACCCGAACTGCGTCAAGCTTTTTAAAAAAGCCCCAAGGTCCGTATAACTGGGATGGGGAATTGTCCTCAGGGCTATTAGATACATGTTATTAAGTTAAGTGAAAGTTTCGTAATCGGGTTCGCTGCCAATTTCTTATGTCAGAAAGGGTGGCTTCACGCCATTTTAAATTCATTTCTGTAACTTTCTTTTTCTTTTTTTGGTGGGTGGTTGGGGGGGGGGGGGAGGGTTCCAAATATATACACTTAAATTCAAACTTTTGCCCCCATGTTAATATTAGTGTTGTTTGTATTATCAATTAATACTTTGTTGATCGAGCTTCATTCGAAACAAATGTAAAAGACTTCTACAGTTTTTTTTTTTAGGAGAAAGTTCCGTAATCGGGCCCTAAGCTAATCGGGGAATTTAATATCATTATTGTTTCTAACTCTTATAGAGTTAAAACAATATTGTTGCTAGCATTACTCTTGTTTGTGACCAACCTCTTCTGTGTATCTGAATAGGGAAAAGTTCCGTATCATGTACTGGTTGGTGCCAAAGGCAGTTGTAGAATCTTACAAATTTTTCTAGAGAGCGGAAAAACATGTTTTTTAAAATAATTACAAATATACGTTTATTAAACCATGTTTTTGAGCCATTTTAAAAAATTAAGTACGGTGCTAAAATAAAATTTTATTGCCATTTTCGATATTTTAATAAGAAATGAAAATACATAACAAACAAATTTAACAAAACTAAGCCATTTTTGGGTACTTCTCTATTATCCCGTCGACCACTTTTCATAACAAAAAACTATCGCCAAACTGCTAAGATTAAACGCCAAAAATACAGTCCCATTTACTTGATGCCAGAAGCATTATACGTATTTGTTATGCCATCAAGTGGTTTTTAATTCGACATTTGCGTGTATTTTTCATTATGTTTTACTGATTTATTAGTTATTTCATTCATTAAAGTAACAATTGTGTCCTTAAATTCTTATATTTTATTTATTTTGATATTTCAATGGCAACGTTCTCCCGTTTATTTAGCGTTACAGTTTGGCGATAGTTTTTTGTTATGAAAAGTGGTCGACGGGATAATAGAGAAGTACCCATTTTTGTGATAAATAATTGTTATTGCCAGGGGGGCAAATTGTAAACAGTTAATAAGCGAACTAAACAAATTACCGGAAAAAACTTGTGGGAATCTCAAGAAAGAAATATCTGATATAAATAGCATTTAAAATCTTAAAATGGAGAAGTGGTCCGTATAAAAATGCAAAACATTATACACCTGATGTAAGAATTTTTTAATTTTTTTATATTTCCGAAAGCACAGATAAAAGGGTAAAAATCCTGGCACAGATGCCATATACTCACCACGTTGGCGCGATTTTTTCCCCGCCCCTTTGACGAAAACTGTTTGTTGTGTTTGTTTACTTTTATTTTTTATTTTAATTCTATAGATTATTTTTATATGTATATCAATATTAATTTAGGCACAGATGTCATATACGCACCAGATTGGCGCGATTTTTCCCCCGACCCTTTGGCGAAAACTGTTTGTTGTGTTTGTTTACTTTTATTTTTTATTTTAATTCTATAGATTATTTTTATATGTATATCAATATTAATTTAGGCACAGATGTCATATACGCACCAGATTGGCGCGATTTTTCACCCGCCAATTTGGCGAAAACTTTGTTTTTGAATATTAGTTACAAATACCATACAATAATAGCATGTAATTTTTTATTTCAATATAAAAATAAAATAACGTAATAAATGAAATAGCTCCTATTATTCAAAAATGGGAAATAAAAATAAATAAATGATAGTTTGATATAAATAAATATTGATATATATAATAAAAACAATTTATAGAATTAAAATAAAAAATAAAAGTTAATAAACAACAATTGGAACAAAATAACCGGGTTACCATGTGAGGCATAAAATTGCCATTTTGTTGCAATCGCGTCAATGTGGTGCGTACATGACATCCGCGCCTTTATTTATATCAAACTATTATTTATTTATTTTTATTTCCTTTTTTAAAATAATAGAAGCTGTTTCATTTATTACGTTATTTTATTTTTATATTGAAATAAAAAAATCACGTGTACTATTTGTCACACTATTTGTAACTAATATTCAAAAACAAAGTTTTCCCCAAGCTGGTGGAGGGAAAAATCGCGCCAACGTGGTGCGTATATGACATCTGTGCCTTGTTTCATTTCACATAGAGGTACTGCTCTATTATCCCGTCGACCACTTTTCATAACAAAAAACTATCGCCAAACTGTTAGATTAAACGCCAAAAATGCAGTCCCATTTACTTGATATCAGAAGCATTATACGTGTTTGTTACGTCATCAAGTGGTTTTTAACGCGATATTTGCGTGTATTTTTCATTATGTTTTACTGATTTGTTAGTTATTTCATTCATTAAAATAACAATTGTGTCCTTAAACTCTTATATTTTATTTATTTATGTAATTTTGATATTTCAATGACAACGTTCTCCCATTTATTTGGCGATAGTTTTTTGTTATGAAAAGTGGTCGACGGGATAATAGAGAAGTACCCACATATGTATTGGTACTTTTATGTTAACTTGGCGCAGTTGATAAATCGCCAAATATTTTTCTCATAACATCTTCATATTGCATTCATTTCATTTAAATATAAATCTTTCACTGATTTCATTTGAAATACATACATTAAAAATACACGTCTTTCACTCATTTAATTTAAAATACACTAATTCCATTTAAAATACTAAAAAGGAAAAGAAAATAAGAAATAATGCCACAAATCGAAACCTTTTATTTAAACATCAAAGAATTGTTCCTAACATACACACGCGAAATAAAAAAGCTGCTAATGGTGTGATTTACGCCAAATCTCTAATAGTAATACTACTCTTATTAATCTCTAATACTTTTCAAACAGAAAAAATTCCAGATTAACTTTCCATTTTTATTAAATTGAAATATATTTTATTGTGCTGAATATTAGTGCTTGCATATTTTTTTGCTCCATGTATTCCATGAACTTTTCAATTCCGATTGTCTACGAAAATCTCCCGCCGGTGAAAATGACGTACGCACAAAATTTAGTGACGTATGTACTTTAATTGTGCTTTTTTATCTATTTTTTTAATATAACTTCCAAACGGTTTGACATTTATTCTTAGTAATAAATAGACGTCGTTGTCACCTTTATAGGTACCTGCTTTAAAAATTTGAACGAAATCCGTTAAATATTTTTTGAGTTATGCTTGACGAAAGGTTTTAATATCCATCGTAGCTATATATGGGGCAAAGTAATACTGCGCTGTGTATGAGTCTTCGTTGCACTCAGACAATTAAAAATAATCTCCCTATAGCGAAATATCTATCCTCACATAACTATTTTCAAAAATAAATTGATTCTCTCTATAACGAACTTCCATATAAAAAATTTCACTCTATAACGATCTTCGATCTAAAAATTTCACTATATCACGATTTTTTTGCAGGAATGGACACTTTTTTCCATTATTATATTAAAAATAATCTCCCTATAGCGAATTATCTATCCCCACATAACTATTTTTGAAAAATAAATCGAGTCTCTCTATAACGAACATCCATATAAAAAATTTCACTCTATAACGAACTTTCACCTAAAAATTTCACTATATCACGAATTTTTTGCAGGAACGGTCCTTTTTCTCCCATGATTATATTAAAAATAATCTCTCTATAGCGAAATATCTATGCCCACATAGCTATTTTCAAAAATAAACAGAGTCTCTCTATAACGAACTTCCATCTAATAAATTTACTATATCACGAATTTTTCGCAGGACAGTTACTTTTTCCCAAGATTATATTAAAAATAATCTCCCTATAGCGAAACACCTATCCCCACATAACAAATTTTTTCAGAAAAAGCTTCAAATCCACCTGGAATCAATTTTTCTTCACTGATTCTTGGTTTATCTTTCAAAGCTGAGTGCCTCTACCTTATTCTTTGTTTTGTTTATCAAGATGTTTTTGACAAAATTTTTTGAAAATGCCGCCGACTGAGCGAACAAAACTTGCTACTCTGTTTATTAAAAAGGTATTTACAAACCTTTATGGGGACTGTTATCAATTTAAACATATCCATTTTCACTTTAATGATAATAAGTGGTTTTCTTATATAATTCTGCATTCCTGTTAAAGTGTAAAAATTTTTACGAGTGTACAGTTTTGAAATCAAAACAATAAAAAATTAAAACTTTCTTCGTCTAAAACAAATGTAAATTTTCCTTATGCGTTTTTTTACTGTGCTTTCAAATAAATATTTATTTTCCGTTTTGAAACTGTTTAAATAATTAAAAAATTCAATATCAAATTAATCTTTCGAATTAAACATTTCAAACTCTTAATTAAACACCTCAAAAACAGTTTTTTGTTTTCATAATTATACATTAAATAGGAATTTTTTCGTTATTCTCTGTGTAACGAATTTTTCTATGTAACGAATTTTTTGACGGGAACAATGGATTTCGTTATATAGAGGCTAGACTGACTACTTAGAAGTCTCATTACAAGAAAGATTAGAAGAAATTCTAAATTTCTCGAATAGTTGTGTATTTTTAAAACTCATTTAAAAATGTTATATTAATAATTAGGGCTAAATTTAAAAACATAATTTCTAATACAATCTACAAAATTGCTTCCCAATCACTCTAAATTTTCAGAATTATCAATTAATATTCAAAATAAAACTTATATAAATGAAATCGCTAACGAATTTAAGTAAACCTAACGCTCAATTAATTTGACAGAAATGTGTGTTTAAGATGACAAATACTTCATTATCATCCCTGACCATTTGCGATAATTATATGACACATTTAGTCATTCAAATGTTATCGATTCACATTACTCCTCACGAATGTAATATATTTTCCACCTTAATTGCCGAACCTGGTTTTTACACTGGCAGACATTTTTATTGAATTTCGTTGTGACCGTATATTTATTACACAGTTTGTTTGGAGTTTTCGTTGCTTTACAAAAATGAAATTAGGATTTCGTTGTGCTTTTATACGTTTGATTTTATAACTTTTAATACAAGGTAGTTAAAAAGTTACTAGGTGACATTAAAAGTTAATAAATTATAGTTTCATTAACTTTTTTCTTGATCTTTTAGATTAAATATTGCAGTTTTACACAATGACTCAACAAAAAGTTACTTTCAAAATCAAAGCTAAATTTAAAAACATAATTTCCAAAACAATCTACAAAATTGCTTCCCAATCAGTCTAAATTTTCAGAAGGATCAATTAATATTCAAAATAAAACTTAATAATTTAAGTAAATCTAACACTCAATTACTTTGACAGAAATGTGTGTTTAAGATGACAAATACTTCATTATCATCATGGACCATTTGCGATAATTATGTGACACATTTAGTCATTCAAATGTTATCGATTCACATTACTCCTCACGAATGTAATATATTTTCCACCTTAATTGCCGAACCTGGTTTTTACACTGGCAGACATTTTTATTGAATTTCGTTGTGACTGTATATTTATTAGACAGTTTGTTTGGAGTTTTCGTTGCTTTACAAAAATGAAATTAGGATTTCGCTTTGCTTTTATACATTTGATTTTATAACTTTTAATACAAGGTGGTCCAAAAGTTACTAGGTGATTTTAAAGGTTAATAGATTATAGTTGGACTAAATTTTCTCTTGACCTCTTAGATTAAATATTGCAGTTTTACACAACGACTCAACAAAAAGTTACTTTTAAAATCAAAGATAAATTTAAAAACATTATTTCCGAATTATTCCCAATCTACAAAATTGATTCCCAATCAGTTTAAATTTTCAGAAGGATCAATTACTATTCAAAATAAAACTATATAAATGAAATCCCTAATTAGAAATTTAAGTAAATCAAACACTCAATTAATTTGACAGAAATGTGTGTTTAAGATGACAAATACTTCATTATCATCCCTGACCATTTGCGATAATTATATGACACATTTAGTCATTCAAATGTTATCGATTCACATTACTCCTCACGAATGTAATATATTTTCCACCTTAATTGCCGAACCTGGTTTTTACACTGGCAGACATTTTTATTGAATTTCGTTGTGACCGTATATTTATTACACAGTTTGTTTGGAGTTTTCGTTTCTTTACAAAAATAAAATTAGGATTTCGTTGTGCTTTTATACGTTTGATTTTATAACTTTTAATACAAGGTAGTTAAAAAGTTACTAGGTGACATTAAAAGTTAATAAATTATAGTTTCATTAACTTTTTTCTTGATCTTTTAGATTAAATATTGCAGTTTTACACAATGACTCAACAAAAAGTTACTTTCAAAATCAAAGCTAAATTTAAAAACATAATTTCCAAAACAATCTACAAAATTGCTTCCCAATCAGTCTAAATTTTCAGAAGGATCAATTAATATTCAAAATAAAACTTAATAATTTAAGTAAATCTAACACTCAATTACTTTGACAGAAATGTGTGTTTAAGATGACAAATACTTCATTATCATCATGGACCATTTGCGATAATTATGTGACACATTTAGTCATTCAAATGTTATCGATTCACATTACTCCTCACGAATGTAATATATTTTCCACCTTAATTGCCGAACCTGGTTTTTACACTGGCAGACATTTTTATTGAATTTCGTTGTGACTGTATATTTATTAGACAGTTTGTTTGGAGTTTTCGTTGCTTTACAAAAATGAAATTAGGATTTCGCTTTGCTTTTATACATTTGATTTTATAACTTTTAATACAAGGTGGTCCAAAAGTTACTAGGTGATTTTAAAGGTTAATAGATTATAGTTGGACTAAATTTTCTCTTGACCTCTTAGATTAAATATTGCAGTTTTACACAACGACTCAACAAAAAGTTACTTTTAAAATCAAAGATAAATTTAAAAACATTATTTCCGAATTATTCCCAATCTACAAAATTGATTCCCAATCAGTTTAAATTTTCAGAAGGATCAATTACTATTCAAAATAAAACTATATAAATGAAATCCCTAATTAGAAATTTAAGTAAATCAAACACTCAATTAATTAGAGAGAAATGTGTGTTTAAGATAACAAATACTTCATTATCATAACGGACCATTTGCAATATTTACGTGACACATTTAGTCATTCAAATGTATCGATTCACATTACTCCTCACGAATGTAATATATTTTTCCTCTTAATCGCCGAGCCTGGTTTTACACTGCAAACACTGTTATTGAATTTCGTTGTGACTGTATATTTATTAGACAGATTATTTCTAGTTTTCGTTGTTTTTACAAAAATGAAATGATGATTTCATTGCGATTTTATACCTTTTAATACCAGGTGGTACAAAAGTTACTAGGTGATTATAAAAGTTAATAAATTATAGTTTCATTAACTTTTTTCTTGATATTTTAGATTAAGAATTGCAGTTTTACACCGAGATACAACTCAACAAAAAGTTGCTTTCAAAATCAAATTATTGGAACTCAAAGCGCAAACTGGAGACTGGGAAACTGGGGAATCTGTACCCTTTAAACTTTTTTAATAAAGCATTTTCACTTGCATCTTATGCATATTACTTGAAATTATTACAAAATAAACTCATTTTAACTGGCAAAAAAAAAAAAAAGAAACAGAAAAGAAAAAGAAAAAGAAAAAGAAAAAGAAAAAAGAAAAAGAAAAAGAAAAAAGAAAAAAGAAAAAGAAAAAAAAATGTAAAATGTAAAATGTAAAATTAAAAAAAAAAAAAAAAAAAAAAAAAAAGTTGTTAAAATTATTTCTTCTCCTTCAATTTACAATAATAAGCACTGATTTGTTTTATTATGTTTATAAGAGTAAAATAAAACATAAATATCTATCAAAAAATGCTTCAAAAAACACAGATTCTGTTACATTTTTATTTCGAATTTTTGTTCTTCTCATTACATTTCTAGATACATCCTTAATTTGTAATAATAAGTAATAAATAATTGTTGAAGTTTTAGCATTTTAAATATGGGAAGTTTTCAAAGAAGAGCAAACTGCGAAAAATCAATTAAAAGGTTCTATGCTTAGAAAAAAATTATAAAAACTGTTCCATTTTTCTTAATACTAACTGAATATCTTTGCTGCTTACATATACCTCTAAGCTACTGATATTACAGTTGTATTGGTAAACATTTTGTTGTAATTATATAGTACATATAGTATGGCAGTGTTTTACTACACTTATAATTGTCAGATTGTTTCAAAACTTCGATCAAGTATACTAGAGGTGCCAAAGTTTATTTTTAACAAAAAAAAAAAAAAAAAAATCGATATTTTTGTAATTTTTGACCATTTGAAGTCTATCAAGTCACTTTAATTTGAAAACTTCTACATTACATCATTAATTTCTGCATTACTATGATATGTAAAATAGTTACACGTTTTGGACATCATGTTTCTGTAGCTGACTTATCTCACCCATGTAGAGCATGTTCTGCCTTTACACTACATACACAATGAATCACAATACATAAGCATTGATTTTGAAAATGAAAGTATTACTTTTATTTTTTACTCAACATTGTATGTCTGTGCATGGGAAACTCCAAAGTGTATAGATTCTAAATCGAAAAGGGGAAAAAATTATATTAATTAAGTCAAATGTTATAAATTTAAAAATTACCTAACAACTTTTGTGCCACGCTGTATAAATCACAAAAAAAGTAGACGATAATTAAAGGATAAGTTTAAAAAAAGCGATGAAAAAAGACTGAAGGATTATAATAACGCCAGTCTACATAATTTTAACAACTGATTAGTCAATGAATGTTTTATAAAGAATTTTTAATGCTGAAACAGAGTGTGCAATAGGAAATGCTCTATTATGCCACGTTTTCTAGTTATTTAACTTTAAATACCTCTATTATATCCACGTGGGACCAAGGAATAATAAATAATCCATCCGACATCAATTAACAACGCTTTACTCCCGCAGAATCTGTTTAAAATCATGCACTCTGTCACTGCAGATAAAGCCGATAGAGGGTGTGGTTGTGGTGGTAATATACTGTAATTGTATAGAGTTTTTAGAAAATTGTGTATTAAATATATAATAATAACCCAATTTTTTATTCTTTAAGGTCGAAAATAAAAATGAGGTATGCCACAGCTTTAGAAAAATCTGAGTAAATAGCGAAAATGACGTCATCCGACTTTTAAATAACTTCTTTGATGATTGAAATAATAGAAAAGGGCTTGGTCATCATCTTGGTCATCAATTTTTTGTAGAATATCTTGAACAATTTCGGAGGGATACTTATAAAAGTTACGTAACGATCATCTTCCTAAAAAAAAAGTGCAGCTAAGCAATAGTTTTATCTAGAACTCCTATAATAGAGGCTGACGCATCCTCGCAGATTTGGCACCCAAATTGGAGTCCAGTCGAAAAACCTAGCTAATCAGAGCCGGTTCAGCCAATCAGAACCGAGTCTTAGACAACCCCAACTCTGGCTGCTGTAGATTGATGCTGAACTGGGTACCAATAATGCGAAACAAAATGGATATGCGTCAGCTCCTGTTATAGGAGTCTTAGTCTTACCTGCCGGATCGGAAGCTCAGACTCAACTGATACTGACAGGTATGATCAAGCTTAATATTCTCAAACTAATTTTCAATAAATATCCATTAACTTGCATAACATAACAACGAAACTACCATTGAACAATGTAGCATAGCATTTTTTTAAGCAAATGGTTTAGTTAAAAAGGATAATTAAATGCTGAGGTGTTCGTTTGCGGTCATTTTTTACAAACTGTAAAAAATTTAAAATTAAATTCATTATTGTATGCAGCTAAAAAATTTCTCGATTTTAATGATATATTAAAAATATGAGGTGCTCAATACTTTTTATAAAGGCTGTGTAATAGAAAAACCATGAAGATTTTTACTTTTTCAAATATCATTGGTCACAAGCTTATTTGTCTTCAGTTAGTTTCGTAACACAAAATTCCACTTTTATTACTATTAAAAAATATTCCATTCAATCGTTCCTTAATGTTTTTCAAAATTACAAATAAGAATTCAGTATAAAAACTTTCTAAAAGAAAAAAAACTTTGTTACGGTTTAAATAAATCCAATACCTAATTACTTTGAAAGTATTGTCTCTTTAGGGTGTCAAAAAAACTTCTCTATCATTTCGAACCACACACGCTTGCAATTGCTATTTCTTTTAAACGTCATTAATTCACATTAGTCTTCACGACTGTAATGTTTAATAACTGCACAGCCACCATAAAATGAATCTCGCACTAAGTTCGGCTATAGCCGAAATGCGACAGAAATGCGAAGTTTCAGAATTTGTTTTAAAAGTTTATAATGATATATATTAACGGTCATTTGGACTATTAATTTTTAAATGTTCTTCTAATGCAATTACAAAACATGTAAAATATAAAAACATTCATAAAAAAGATTCATTAAAATGTATTACTGTAATAAGTGTCGAAGAAATACGTACAAAGGGTTTTAAAAAAAATTAAAAACCTAGATTTTAAAAGTATATAAAGCATTATTAGTGGTTTCGACCACCTACAAGCATTTTTGAAGGGGATTACTGTTGTCTGGTACAGTCAGTATCGAGCTTTTCTCCATTGATTTCCTCCTTGATAATGGCTTAGTTTTTAGCGGAGAGCTTTATATACTTTTAACATTTGGGGGTTTGAAAATTTTTTAAACTTTTGCATACATTTTATCAACACCTACTTTAGTAATAAATTTTAATGAATCTTTTTTATGAATATTTTCATATTTTGCATAATAAAACAAAGTTGAATTTATCGAGTAGCTATACTTTTTTAAAGTCAATTTATTAGTAATTACAAGACACTTGGCCTTATGGCTGTTCTTAAATCCAAACTAATTATTTTCTGACACATTCATAAAATTTACTTTCTTTCGTAAATACAGAAAATTTTTCACTGTCGTTATTCAGATACCAAAATAAATAAATAAACAGTAAATAACAAATAAATAAATAAAATCTTTCACTGTTCAGGTTTTTGGGTCAATTTTCAAGAAAGGTCATCAAAAAGGAGAAATCAGATATTATTCAAAAGGTATCTCATTTATGGGAAAAAAGAAATTCACAATTTGATCCTTATTCGCTTAAATTACAATATTTGCAAAATTCATGCATCTTCATGCAAAACTGACTTTGCAAATATTTCAGAAAGTTTCGTATTAATGAGCAGCGAAATTAACAACAAAAGAAATGATATCATTTAAATCTTATTTTAGTATACCAATCATGATGCATTAGTATTGATTTTGGAGAGCAATAGTAGCAGAGATGTGTCTTCTCGTATTACTATTATCCTTAAAAAACATTAGACCCTCTTTAAAAAAAATCTTTTATATTGTCAATAAAATACATATCAGTAATCATTAAAAACATATTTAGTTATTTTCTTTAAAAACACATATAGATACAGTCTGATTAGTTATTTTCTTTAAAAACACATATACAGTCTAACGTTTCGAAAGGTATATTACATACCCAATTTTTTTCACAGATTCTTTAACAATTCTTATTCTCGCTTCCCTAATTTTCATTTCACGCTTCTTGTGTTTCTTGTCTTCTGAAAAAAACTGTATACTTCATCCTAAGTCTATAGACACAGCTACACTATGCTGACTCTTCTAACAACGTTTTCGCCTCTATCTCCGAGGTTTCCTCAGTTCGAATGATGTTTAATTTCAATTTCTCCAATCTTGGCAAGAAATCATAAAGCTCTTCCCTATTTTTCCCCATTTATCCGTCAATCTTTCTTTCTCTTGTAACTTCTTTCGCCAGTGGCTGGGTACATATCGTTATTTACATTTCCTTTTGCTAAATAAATTTCAATTGATTCTCTCATTAATGTATTGTGGAGATTGTCATAATTAACGATTTTTTCTATTATAACTGAATTTATTTGCATGAGGGTTCTCATATGTTCCCTCGCAAGAGCTGTTGTTTGGTTGTTGCATTTCATATCCCGGATATGTTCTTTAAATCTTCCTTTATTGATCCAAATTCAATACTAATGCCTGATGATTTGGTATACTAAATTAAGATTTAAATGTAATATGGGCATTATATACACAGAATGTTCTGTTTTTAGACTATCTAGAAATGAGATTAATTTGTTAACACAAAATACAACTTATATCACCATTACCATTCTTTTTAAACACTTTCCAACCTAGTTGAAAAGTGTTTATGACTTCGGTTTGTCTGGGCGTCTGGCCGTCTGCATCTGTCCGTCTGTCCGTGCTCTAACTCCCCTAAATATGCTCGGATTGCCTTGCAATTTTTATATGTTATTGTCGTTATCTATAGTATGTTTCCTATTTCAACAGAAGTGTGTAGCACTTATAGTTTTTTTACAGGGACACTCAAAAGAATTCCGTTACATTACGGTCTGTGGGGAAAAATCATTTGCGGTTTATTTTAATGATGTTACACGATTTCAAACACATTGTAATTGATATATATCACTAAGATGCATTACAAGAAGCCTAATATGGAATAGGGTGTGCATAGCACTTATAGTTACTTTACAGGGCCAGTCAAAAAAATTCCGTTACATTACGTCTATGGAGAAAAATCGTTTGCGGTTTAATTAAATAATGTTTCACTATTTTAAACGCATTGAAATTTATATATATCACTAAGGTGCATTACAAGAGGCTTACTACAGAATATTGTGTGTATAGCAGTCATCGTTCATTGACAGGGACACACAAAAGAATTCTCTACTGTCTGTTAACAATAATTCCTGGAAGTGCGTTTTAAGTTGTTGAACGCGATTTTAAATTTAACTCACTTTTTGTCTATTACTTGGTGTGTATAAATTCTGCAGATCATATACAGGGCAGCACAAAAAGTTCGCGAACACATTTTCGTTTATTGACAGAAACTCCAGAAGGAGAATTTTAAACTGTGCTACGCATTTCCTAACTAAACTAAAATTTAGCACCCTATGTAGTTTATATACAAATCTATAGATCATATACAGGGCTGAATAAAAGTATTCGGATATTTTTCCGAATATAATTATTTTGAAAGCGTTGGAAAGTGTTAGATAATCTATGCTTGACGCATGATTTTTCGTTCTTGTTTCTTTCTGTGAACGTTGTTTAATCCTTTCAAAATTACCAATTAACATTCGGGGGGAAAGTTACCTATATGAATAGTTTAGTTAGGGTTTTAAATAAATCTAATGCCCAATTAACTGGAGAGAAATTGCGTGTTTAGGATGTCAAAAACTTCATTATTATCCCTAACCATACGCGCTCGCAATAGTCATTCATTCAAATGTCATTGATACTCACAACTCCTCACTAATGTAATATTTATAAACTACGCGATCCCCGTGACCGAGTCTTGCGCTTTGTATAATTAACAGGAATCCGAAATATTTGTTTATTTCGAAAGTTTGCATAAACAGAGAGTAAACGATATTTAGAATTTAGACTCTTACTTTTTAAAAACATTTTGGCTGAGAACACAAATTTGTTTGTCTTAATTTGTTAATAGAAAATCAATTTTTATTGCCATTAACAAATCTTCTTTTCAAGTGTCTGTTAATATGCTTTTCGAATTACCGATCAGAAATCAGAAGGAAGACTGTCTATTAGTAATTCTCTATTAGTTAGGGATTTAAATAAATCTAACACCCAATTAACGTAAGAGAAATTGTGTGTCTAAAGTAATAACAACTTCATTATCATCCCAAATTCCATGCGCTCTCAATTGCCACTAAATTTAGCGTCATCGGTTCACATAACTTCTCACTAATGTAATACTTAATAATTACACGGTCCCCGTCACTGAATCTAGCGTTTAGTATAAATTCACAAGAATCCGAAATATTTATTTCCACAGTTTATGTAAACAGAGTAAAGTCGGCATTTAGACTTAATTTTTTTAAACACTTCGGCTGAAATGACAAATTTGTTGTTTTAAGTTAATTTGTTAATATAAAAGCAATTTTTATTACCATTAACAAATCGACTTTCCAAGCGCCTGTTAATATGCTTTCCGCATTACCAATCAACAACTAAGAAGGAAAACTGTATAAATGAAGAATTGAGTTAGGGGTTTAAATAAATCTAATATCCAATTAACTTGAGAGAAATTGCGTGTTTAGGGTGTCAAAAACTTCATTATCATCCGTAACCACACGCACTCACAATTGCCACTCAATTAAACGTCATCGGTTCACATAACTTCTCACTAATGTAATATTAATAACTACATGGTCCACGTCACTGTATCTCGCGCTTAGTATAACTGGCGAGAATCAGAAATATTTGTTATAAATTGAGTATTTGCATTTAGATTCTAAATTTTTTAAGGCACTCCAGATGGAATCACAAATCTGCTTGTTTTCAGTTACTTTGTTAATAGAAAAGCATATTTTATTAACATTAACAAATCTTCTTTCCAAGCGGCTTTCCGAATTACCAATCAACCTTCAGAAGTAAAACTGTCTAAACGAGGTGTTTAGTTAGGGATTTAAATAAATATAACACCCAATTAACTTGAAAGAAATGCTCCCAGCTAGCACAGAACTAACAGATTGGCACAAAAATAGTATCTTTCATCAAGTACTGGAGGTGTTATTTCGATAACAGCGAATCATAACCAAAAAGTATCGATTCTGTCCACTCATTCGATATCTTTGGCGATACTTTGATGGGTTATCGACATTGCGCCAGAAATATGGCACAACAACGGAAATCGGCGATATAGGTGATACGTAATTGATACAAATACGTAGGAATTCCGAGATTGCAGGCATAAAAATGTTAAAATAATGGCACAAATGTGATATTATTGATATCCAATGGTAATCATTTTGAACTGCATTTTTGATGCACATATGACAATATAGATCTTGTGCCAATCGAATGACATTTTATATGTATGTCGGCGAATACTTTTAATCTATTTAATTACACATTTTGTAGTATCGAAACTGTTTTAACCCTTTCAGGGGCAAAGCACTTCGATTGCTACAATGTTAAAATGAATGAATGATACCGGAATTTACAAATTTGGAAAAAAAAAGAAGCTAAATTTCACATGCTTCATGAACTTTTTTTTTATCAAATCGAAATTCTGGTACCATTCTGTAATTAAAATTAAGTGGCTTCATAAGTCATCACCCTTGAAAGAGTTATATAATTGAAAAAATCTTTTATATCTATATAAGTATTCATATGCACATTTAAGTTTCAGAATCTTAAATAGTTGCACGATTTTCTCTAAACTAATTTTATAGTATGAATTAAGCTTATGTTGTCATATTTTGAAATGTTAGGACTGAACACCCCCCCCCCCGCCCCAAGACCTTGCAGTTACCTTATTTTATTGTGTAATACCTAACTTCAATTTTTTTTAGCTTAATACAGATATACTTAGAGAAAGCAATCTTTTTTTTTTAATATTTTATATAAATCTCTTCACTTAGTTTCATGTGTTTCATATTTTTGATCGGCCATGTTCATCATATCCAGTGCAATAAACTAGAACTAAATTTTGAAAAGGGTTTCATTTTAAACAAATATTGATAAATTCTGACAATTTTAATTTAAAAAAAATTATGTTGTTCAATGTAAATATCTCAAACGACATACTTCATTTTCAGTTCATAACACAGCTTCATGGTGAAAAACAATATAATAAACACTTGTTAAATGTATATTCATATGTCTATTATATTTCAGTAGTTTTCAAGCAATAAAGCTTTTATAAAGATAACCATTAGTATAGCATACACTGTTAAAAATCTTCAGCTTTTGCTGCAGACACACTCCACCGCTTTTAGAGAAAATGGTTATGTTACTATATATTACGGAGTGTTTTCATTGGTCAAAATAAAGACAGTCTATAAAAGCAGGGGAGTGACTATGCAGCAAAAGCTGAAAATTTTTAACAGTGTACAGTTGCTAATCTGCTGTTTTTCGATTATTGTCATTCATCCCTTCTAGTTATATATGAGCAAATATTTTTAAAGGGGGGGGGGGGGATGATACAGGTTTAAAATCCAATAAAATAGTTAAACATTTATCTTGCACAAATTTGAACACTATGCAAAATGTGAATGTTAACTACTACACACTTAATTTTCCATGATATTAAATTTTCTTCTAAATGCCACGTGTTTCTATTTTATCCCATGCAGACTCAACTTTCCCAATTTATATCTAGAAAAATCCATCCTAGAAATTTCCATTGAAACATCTTCTCTATCTAGAACCACCAAATTCAATCCTTTACAAACGTAGTGATTGTAAATAGCTTAAATTATCAATGAAACTGGAAGAAATAAAATTCGAATTTTTATTAAATTTTTTACAAGTAATAAGTAGTACTCAGTAGTAATCAAATGTAGTGATTGTAAATAGCTTAAATCATCGATTAATCTTGAAGAAACAAAATTCAAATTTTTATTAAATTCTTTACAAGCTATAAATAGATATAAAAGTTTATAAAAATGGGATAGCATTGGGGGGGGGGGGGGGAATCTGATCAAATTCCTGGCAAGATAGTTAATGCAACTTTCTCTTTGTTAAAAAGAAAATTTAGTAGGAAACTTTTAATGTACTTTTTGAAAGAGTAAAATTGTTTCAATAACAATGGTAATGGCAAGGTCAAAAACATACAAAACTTGATTTTTTTTTCTTTTGGCTGTAGTTTTCCAAATAATCAGATGGTAATTACCAGAAATATATTTAGTATGCAAAAATTCACCTGTTTTATAACCTTCATTAATATGTATTATTTTCGTATCAAATATCTTCACGTATTTACATAAACTAAAACAGTTTGGACTATGATCAGGATGACATATTTGATTTTGCTTCGCTTTTACATAAATTATACATATGCCCCTATAAGAGTGGAGAAATACATTTTAATCACAACAGGCAGGAGGATTTTCTGACAGGGTGAGTGAAATTTTAGGCAGTCTTTGAAAATTAAAAAAAAAAAAAAAAACAAGACATGTTTAAAAAAATAAAAGTTACAAACCAAAATATTGTACTTAAAGTTATGTCCTATACTAAACTTTTCCCTCTTGTGTACAATTCAATTTTATAAAAGAAATATTAAATTATTTGTAAAATAATAAACTATTTATTTTTCAGTTGCTTACATCTTGTCATAACAATGTTCAACTGTATTTTGCATCTTGTTGGCTAGTGAAGTAAATCATTGTCGATAAAATCTTCTGATAATTCTCCCACACCTGCCTGTGTAATTATTTATATTTCACTTATGTTCCACATGATTAACTTGATCACATTCATCATAAAATGTACTATAGTCATCACTACAGTAACATCTCTGTTGCTCCACAATTCAACCTTAAGAACACTTAAAAGCTGCTCCAAAACAAAATGTACAGAACAAATTAGTAACAATTGAAGATTTGAAAATATTTATGCCAAAAATAAAATTTGTTTCTCTAAAATGGCATCGTTTACATACTTAACAATACTTTAAAAGTTTAAATTTGTCTTCAAACTGCAATAATATTGCTCGAACTTTCATTTTTATTTTTTAGATTAGCTTCACTGATAAACTATCTTACAATTTATTTTTAATTAAACAGGAAAAACTATTATCAAGGCTATTTATAAAAACTGACTTTTTTCTTTTTTAGTTTATGCAGATAATTTAAAATTGTTGATATACTTAAAAGAAACATTTATGAGAAATAAATTGTATAAAGTATTTTACATTTTTGGCTAAAGTATAATAAACTTTAAGAAAATCCTTTTTTGATATTAAGATCTAAAAAAAAGAAAGAAAGAAAAAAGAAAAAAAAGAGAAAGACAATACAAATACATGGTTATTTATTTATTAAAATCAGAATTTTCTGATACATTAGGTTGTTTTTTTCGACAGCCCAACTCTCTCTCTATCTGTTGCATATTGCAGCCACTTGGCTATCCAGCTTTGAATGTCACTAACAGCAGCATCTTCAAACAGTTTGTTGTGTCTCACTGAAGCTAGAAAATATTTAAGAATACAATATTAGTACATTATTTGCATATAAATTAACAAGACAAATAAATTAGTTTTGGTAAGATAGGGCTTTAAATAAGATTTTATTTCGGAAAGCTACAGAAAGAAATCTGAGACTTTGGTTTTGTCGCAAGTGACTGCCAAATTTCGTAATATATTTCAATGACAGACTGATGAAATCAAGAGATTTTTTTTCCACGATAGGCGAAATATGCATTTTTTTTTTTTTTTTTAAACAGTGAACGACTGCCAAAATTTGCAATTTTTAATAATGAACGATCAACACATTTTCTGATGCATTTCAATGACCGACTAATGAAATCAGCAATTTTTTTTTTTTTTGCTGCGATTGAATGACGAAATGAATGATTTTTTTTTTTTTTTACAGCGACTGCTGAAATTTGTGACTTGCGACTGCTGAAAATTACAATTTTTAACAACTACTGACTGACGAAATTGGTAATTTTTTGTTATGGCTGACTGACGAAATTGAATTTTTTTTTTTTACAGCGAGTGACTGCCGAAATTTGAGATTTTTTATTAACCAATGGTCGACAAATTTTGAGATTCATTTCAGCAATTGATTGGTGAGACTGAAAAACTTACAGGATTTTTATGATTTTTATCAACTGATCGACAAATTTCCCGATATATTACAATGACTGATTGACAAAATCAACAATTTTTTAATGCGATTGACTGGAGAAATTATTTTTTTTTTACCACTTCATAGACTAAGATCACGATTTTTATCAGCCATCGATTAACAAAATTGGCAATTTTTTTCAATGACCGATAGATGAAATCCATATTTTTTCTTCTGAGATAAATTGATGAAAATCCAGATTTATTTTTAACCGATCGATGAAATTTACAATTATTTTTCGCAATCAAATGATGAAGTTTCCAATATTGCCGCAGACTTAACAAATGAACTTTTTTTTCTTCGTAGGATTGACGAAATTTGTGCAATCACATCTGGATTGTAGAACTTTGCGGCTCACAACTAAATAAAAAATAATTGCGAGGGTAAAGGGCTGAAAAAATAGGAACTTTTTCAAATTTATAGGAAATATAGGAGCACTGCAAGGCCTGAGTATATATAACACTTTCAGAAGCAAAGTAATTCTGCTAATTAAATGCTGAAATGAGATGATCCCTTAGGACAGTTAACTCATTAATTAGTGCAAAATTATCATCAGATGCAATAGCTTTTTGGGCATACCTGCCAGTAAACTTGCTCAACTAGAAATGCTCAAATGATTTCGTGGCCTTGAAAAAGGGAAAGTAGAGTAATAAGGTTCCCCAGGGCAGAAAAATTTTTTGATGGAAGAGAAAAATAAAATAAAATAAAGATTAATTATTGCCAAACTAGTTAAATTTTCTAGTTTTCATCTACAAAGTATGCCAGGCAGTATATTGAGAATTGGTTTAATTTCACTTCAAACCGTCTAACAAAAAAAAAGCCGGAGTCTGAGTCGGCTTGTTTTTTAATGTGATAGATTGGCAAATTTGTAATATTTTGCTCAACTGATTGCACATTTTCTTCTTGCGAGTGAGACAAAATTCACGATTTTCCTTGCATTCGACTGAAAACCGGTCAAAAAATTTCACGACTTTCTTCCCACGACCAATTGAGAAATTTTGCAATCTTTTTCAGTAATAGACCTGTGAATTTTGCAATCCCCCCCCCCCCCCCATATAACTTATATTCCAAGTTTTATCGATATCTGTCAACCAGGTCTAAGCAGGGTAACTTTAATTATAACAAACCTGTACATAACATTTATGCATAATCATACAGTGCATAAATATTTACTATTCTTGCAGCAACCATTCTATTTGGATATAAATTAATATCAAACAGTATTTACTGATAGATTTGTTTCTTAACCCTCCAATAGCACACTCTTAATATGTAATTGTATTGCCCAAAAAAGAATTACCATTTTTCGAAGAAATTTGTTTTTTGAAGCGATGATCAAGTCCCGCAACTGACTGACGAATATTTTCTCATGCCCGTTCAACAAATTTTGCAAGGATTTTCCCACGACAGATTGACAAAATTCGCAATTTTTTCCCCACATCCTTTCGACAAATTTTGCAATATTTTTTCATGAGCGATTGACAAATTTTGTGATATTTTCCTCGACTGATCAGTGATTTGCATGCTTTCTTTTCCCAACATGATTTACAAATGATTTTTTTCTTTAGTGTTCATCTGAAAATATTTATAATTTTTTCCCCCTCGAGCGACTGATTGACAATTTTGCGATATTTTCAAGAAACCGCCCAACAACATTTATGATTTTTTTCCAAAGATAGATTGAAGAAATTCACGATTTTCCCCCCACAACCGATTGGTGAATTTCATGATTTTTTCTGACTGATAGATTGAAAAAAAATTAACATTTTTTTTCGCTGCATCCGAATGAAAATTTTTGGGATTTTTCTTCACAACCAGCTCACGAACTGAGATATTTTTACGCATCCAATTGACAAATTTTAAGATTTTTTTCCATGATAAATGGGCAATTTTTGTGATATTTTGCTCGACTTATGATGCACGATTTTCCTTGCGTTCGACTGAAAATTTTCGCGATTTATTCCCTCCCTCCCTCCCAAAACCAGTCTAAAATTTTCACGACCAATTGACAAATTTTGCGATATTTACCAGTGACAAACCGGTTAATTTCACATTCCCCCCCCCCCCTTCCGAACAGATCAACAAATTTCGAGATTTTTTTTTTCCTGTGGCCAATTGACTAATTTTGTGTTATTTTCCCCGTGACCGATTAACGAATGGTGGGGTTTTTTCTTGCAACGGAGGCAAGTAGTTAAAAACTTTTCCTGCAACAGATCGATGAAATACATAATTTTCTCCATGAAATCAATCAACGAATTTTGGGTTTTTTTCCCCCCACAACTGATCAAGTAATTTTGACAATTTTTTTCCTTGACCTATTGACATTCCGACAACCAACAGTATTTCACGATTTTCTTTTCTGTTACCGAAAAAGGAAAAGAACCGAAAGGGCAGTAAGGTCCACCGTGCTCTGCACCCAACCAAATTTGCCTAGACAGCACTAAGCAGAAATGATACAGATATTAGAACTGTAAAGAACTTGTGGTGTATATGTAATTTTTTTTTTCCTGAACTTTAAGGAAACATTTAAAAACAACAAACTAGTTTATCCTTGCAATTCACAGAAATTAGGACTTGACAATTTAAAGTAGTTCTTATATTCCCTGGTCAACAATGCTAAATTTTCTGACTCATTTTTAAACATAAAAGGTACCTAATTGGCAGGCCTGACTATTAAAGCAATTTGGAATCGAATAGCGTTTTTGGATAAATAAATTACTTATCAACTTGTACGCAAATCTTGTTACGTGACGATATGTTTTTTCCCTGTCTTGTGCGTCAGAATTAGGTTCAAAAAGCTGACATTGACTTTTTCTGAAAAATCTTCGGCCTTTACCAAAAAAATGGAAAATGACTTCTGAATACATAGTTTCTGAATAAGAACACCTGGCAATTTCATGTATTTGCAAACAAAAATGAATTTAGAAATGTGTCAGAAAGTAGTTCTTTTGGATTTGAGAACAGCTTTAAAGTCAACAAGCATTTCTCATCTAACAGAAAAAATAAATTGACTGTTTCCCTTTCAAACTTTGGAGATCTATTTAAAATTTCAATGCATATAGAACCTAAGAAAATACCAGGGATTCAGGTTTTACCTATATTTCATTAAGGATATAATAAAACAATTTTATTCAGAAATTGATATTGATGTCATCACCCTGAATATGTATTTTTCATACAAGTAGTTAAAAATAAAGACACATAAGATTTTGTAAAGTTTCTGAAATTTTTTTTAAAGAGAACATAACTATAAGTTTCCAATATTTTCCAATGTTATAAAAGTTGCTCTTGTGCTGGCCTGTCACAAGTGTACCTTGTGAAAGACTCATCTCCAGTGCACAAAATCGAATAAAATCAGAAATTCATTTAGCAACCCAATTGTTAAAAGGTCCATAACATTGATGAGCATTGAAAAATATAGAGATTGTTGTGTATATACATAGAGCTTGACTTTCTTCCTTTTTTAAAAATATAAATAGACATATATATACACGTATATAATATATATAATAATCATGTATAATAAATAAACATGTACATAATTATTCTGAGTTCTAGATTTCAATTTTTTAAAAGCTTTTTGTCATGTCTGTATTAATGTGATTCTTCAAATAGCATATAAAATAGTGGGATAGATTATTTTTCTTCCTTCCAAACAGTTAAACTCCCCTCCATTTATAAATGTTGGGAGGGAGACTACCCTCCTAGGAAAATTTGAATTTCAAACCTTGTCTATAGATAAAGCAATTCCAAATAAAAAACCTGGCGGTAAAATATGAAGACATAATGAGTAAATAGACAAATGTTACCAGAAACCAAATTAAATCCTTTGGTGGATTAGTACTTTATTTTAGCAGCAAGTGTCAATGGGGATAAAAATATACGACTTTTGACCATATAGAGAATAGACTGTAGCTGAGGTTTGTTGTTAAGATTTGCAAATCACACAGCAGAACAAATTTTGCACCAAACAACAAAAGTTACTGCCACAAGATTTACAGAATGACACACCCTGCCCACCTCTTGAAGCATCGATTTCGCTACAAAACTTATTAAAAATTAATACTTATGTCAAGAAGTTTTAGGTAGGCAGACTTGACACGCTCTGAAACCCAAAAATCAGATTTTATTTCAGAAAGCTTTTTGGTAAAAAAACATTTTTTAAAAATGCAAGCATGTTTAGTAGAAGTTTAATTTAAAATTGTGCTTGGATGTCTTAGAAGATTAACTATCATTTTTACTCAAGAAAAAAATATATACTACTTCTTAAATGTAGAAAAATTCAAGCATATCATATTTAGATTAACTACGAACTGAGGAATTTTTTTTTTCCTACATAATCCCATACAAAACAAAAGTGAAGATTTTAATTTTTATTTGAGGCAGCTTTTGATAGTCAAAAGAACAGAGTAAGAAAATCAGAAGAAATATGTCAAAAATCAGGAATGCAGGAAAATGTGTGAAAATTAGGAGACATGTCAAGTCTCGGTAGGTAGACAAACCTGCAACAAGCTCGATGACGTGCTTGTATTCATGGAATGAACATTTTACAAAACTTCCGATCCCATTGTACTTCGTGTCTAATATATTTGAAGTTAGGAACTCATTTTCCTGGTTGCATTATGGGCATCTTTGCTATCATAGGCTGAAGTAAAAGAGAATCTGAAAAAAAAAAGTTACAAATGTATTTTTATCAAAGATCAGAAGAAACAGTTTTTGCTATTTCAGATACAAACTAGTGTAAATAGTTTGTTTAAATTGCAATATTGTAATTAAATTTTATTTTGAATTTAAAATTATACACCCTTATTAAGAAATGTGATTTATGTTACCAGCATACAGGTAAACATCCATCTATTCTATGTGCAAGCTGAATCAATTTGTGCATCAGTCAACCCTTCACCCTTACGGTTAAGATGCAAAATTAAACCAAAAATGGTATGGTTTCATGATTTGATCCATTCCTATTACACACATTTTCAATATGCAGCTTAAGTGAACTTTTTTTAAAGAAAACTTGACCAAACATGACATGCATCAACAATTGCAGCAGTATCTCGTTGAAGAATATCTAATCTCCAAGGTCAATCTCCAACGTTGTTAGTTTTTACTTCTTTGATTTTAGTTCCCATTATTTTATACGAAGTTACTTTTACTTTCAGAACCGGTTCCAAAATTAAAAATACTCGCTTATAAAAAAAACTGCAACAAAAATCGAAAAAGTAAAATCTTGGAGATTGATCTCAGCTATCCTAACAAAAAAATAGTTTAAAAATATTAAAATGAGAGCGAGAAATCGCTCTAGAACCTTCCCATAGACTTAACATTACCTTGAGCGTTTCTTCCCGTGACTAGTGTAGGCTCTTAACAAAATTTATGATCAACTAATTGAAAACAGCAGACACAATTTGCTTTTTACACTCACAAAAAACAAACTATTAAGATTTAGTAATCAGTTTAAGAAAATTTTATGTTTTATACAACAAAATAATTTGTTTTTATTGTCATATTTCAACATAAATATGGTCTGCTTAGCTGAACAAAACGAAAACCAGAAAAAATTATTTGTAATGTAGCTGCAAGTTTATCTAAATTACATAGTTTAACTTTCAGCAGCTTTTATAAGTATTGTCCGACATAATTATTGATTCTACATTTAAAAATTCAGCTTGGTAAAGTTTGAGGGAGGAGAGCTAAAAAAGACACTATAAGAGCAAAAATTCTTTATCTACAGAACGACATAGCCAATAACAGTTAAAAAATTATTTTACATTTGTTTTAACTGAAAATATCAAAAATATTGGATATACATCCCTGAACCCTGACGAAAATAGAAACTTACATTTATATAAAATACCAAAATCTATTAAAATCATTTAGAATGTAAAATTTTATCTTTAAAAAGCATGAATTATCATTAAAAACATGCATTAACAAATAACAACAATAAAATAATTCATCAAAAAAGAATTAGGCAAGTTTTATTAAAAAAATTAATTATCATGCTGCAGTTAACCAACCGTATCCTCTACAAATAGGTTTCAAGAATGTATTTGTGCATTTTATTTAGAATTTATAGATTAAAGTCTATCCAACTCTACTAAATAATTCCTTTAATGATATTTTATTAAAATTAGGTTTTTGAAGTGACAATTTTAACCATATTTAAAACGAGTTTATGCCACCACATTAAAAAAACTTACCAACCCTGATTTAAGCATATATGAGGCATTTCATGTTTTTACTGCATTAAAAATCTGATTAAAAACAAGTCCAGAAAACCAAAACTTTTAATTAAAAAAATATATACCTACACAAAAACTTTATATTTATCATGTTACATAATCAAAATAAGATCCTTCCCCATTAACCGCTTAGCACGAAAAAAAAAAAAAAGATATATCACCACATAATGCCCAATAAACAACTGGTGGGGGGGAGGGGAGGGTATTGTGAAAACTGAAAATTCCCCATAACTTTTAATTATGAAACATATCGAATCTGTTTAAAGTTATTATTACTTCTAGGAAAAGGGTCGAAAATTTATGTATGACAGATTTTTGATATCATTAAAAATGGCCTCAAGAGGACGGGGGGGGGGGGGAATTCATAAGATATCAAATCCGCTTAAATTTATTATAAATCCTCTTAATATTATCTAAAACTTTCATATTGACAAGTTTTTTATAAGACCAACCTTTACAGGAAAAAAAAAAAAAAAATCGGCCAGCTCTGCCTACTTGACACAGGTAGATTTCAAAGTGGGCAGTTCCAACTGCTGCATCATGGTAAAAAGGTCATTTCTTCTGAAATTCCTAATAAACAGACGCCCCACGGTCTGCATCTTTAAAATCTACCTGTGCATGTAGGGGCCGAGCCGTCAGAGATTTTTTTTTTTTATAGTTGTGAATGTGCCTTGTCCGTTTTTATATAGCTGGAAATGTGCCAAATTATTTTGAATTTGCAAAAATTGCTGGCATTAATTTCACCAAAAGGTTGCAGGAAAATATCGCAAACTTCAACTATCGGTCACGAGAAAATATGACAAACTTCATCTGTCGGTTGCGTATAAAAATGCAAAATTCAGCAGTTGGTTGTAGAAAAAGAAATTGTGAAATCCATCTACGATTGCAAGAAAAAGCCCCTTAAGTTTCACCATTAAGTTTAAAGGTGAAAATAAGGAATTTCGCTTAGTAGCCACTGGCCAGTAGGCTGATTTTTGCGTGATCAAATGCGTAAAAGTCACGAATTTAGTCTATCAGGCACGTAAAAATTACGAATTTCATCGACTGAGCATGGAAAAATCACGAATTTTATCGACTGCTTGTGTAAAAATCATGAGCTTCGTCGATCGAAAGCATAAAAATCATGAATTTTATCGATCGCCGCCTAAAAATCACGAATTTCATTGATCGTGCGTGTAAAAAATAATTAATTTCAACGATTGGGTGCAGAAAAATAATGAATTTTGTCGATCGACTACGTAAAAATAAAATTTCGTCATTCGGGAGTGTAAAAATCCTGAATGTCGTCGATCGAACGTATAAAAACCATGAATTTTGTCGATCGAATGGATAAATATTATGAATTTCGTCAATCGGGCGCGTAAAAATCATTAATTTTATCGACCAAGCGTGTAAAAAATCATGAATTTTATCGATCGCCGCATAAAAATCATTAATTTTGTCAATCGTGTGCATAAAAATAACGAATTTCGTCGATCAGGCGCAGAAAAACAATGAATTTTGTCGATCGGCTATGTAAAAATCAAATTTCGTCATTCGGGAGTGTAAAATTCCTGAATTTCGTCGATTGCCGTGTAAAATTCCTGAACTTTGTCGATTGCCGTGTAAAAATCACGAATCGATTGCCGCATAAAAATCAAGAATTTCGGCGATTACGCACGGAAAATCGTAAATTTCTTCGAACGGACGCGTAAAAGCTATGAATTTCTTCGAACGGACACATAAAAATTACGAATTTCATCGAACGGACGCTGAAAAATCGTGAAATTTAGGGAAAAATGGTAATCGGGAAATCCTGCATTTGGCCAGTTCTTTCCATATTTTTAATCGTCAGTTTTTAAAGTTTAATCGACGAGTGGCGACTGCATATTTTTATCTTTAATTAAGATGCATAAAAAATCGAGAAATTTGTCTATTGATCGCAAGAAATCCCCCTTCCCCCAGAAAATTTACTTATCAGTCACAAGAAAAACTGCAAAATTCAGCAATCGGTAACAGGAAAATATCCTGAAATTCGTCAGTCATGGAAAAAAAATAGCAAAATTCATCCATTGATTGCATGAGAAAAATCGCTAAATTTGTCAATCGATTGCAGCAAAAAAAAATTAGAGAAATTTGTATATCTGTCACGAAAGAACATTTATTTATCTTGGAATGCTGTATTGAAATTTGTAAAGTAGCATAGAGAGAGGAAAAACGACTAATTCGTGTTCCAGAATTTTTTTTTTTTTTTTTTTTTGAGATAGTAATTATTCAGATATTTTTAAATAAATTATATTATTTCAAAAGAAAAATGTTCCTGAAATAAATGGCTATTTTTTGGAAAGGAGGGGGGGAGGGGGGATGGTACTAGATAGGCAGCATAGAAAAACTTTAACGTACAAATTGATCAAGGAAATGTATTTTTTGGAATAATAAATATTTTTTTAAACAAATTTTTTGAGTAAAAAAAAACTGAAAAATAAATACAATGTTGTAAATGACCATTAACATATAAAATTGAAATTTTCATACTACAGTAGAACCTCGATTAACCGAGCTTCGATTAATCGAGGTTTCTGTTAACCGAGCCAATAACGAAGTCTGATTTTTTTTATTTTTAGGTAGATTTCGTAAGAAATATATATATATGTGTGTGTCACTTTTTTATAGACACGATAACTTCAATAATTCTGCACAAATCTCTTCCAAACTGATACATAAAATCAAGGGGCATAAAATCTCGGTCAAGTTCGTTAATGTGCAAAATCGAACAAAGGGGGAAGGAATGGGGGGTGGAGGCTTTTTGAGAAAACAGAAAAAAAAAACAATTTCTTAATTATGATACGTATCAAATCCGTTAAAGTTATTATTACTTTTAGGAAAAGGGCCGAAAATTTATGTATGGCAGATTTTTGATATCCTTAAGAATAGCCCCAAGGGGGGAGTGCGGGGAGGAGTAGAAGAAAAAATTCATAACTTCGTCAATTCACAACACAAGATATCAAATCTGCTTAAATTTATTATAAATCTACTTAATATTATCTAAAACTTTTATATTGACAAGTTTTTATAGGACTAACCCTCATAGCAAAAAAAAAAAAAAAAAAAAAAAAATCCATGCCGGCTCCGCCAGCAAACAAGTTAGGTTCCGAAGTGGGCGCTTCCAATTGCCGCATCAAGACAAAAATATCATTTCTTCCACAATTCCCAACAAACAGGTGTCCCACGGTCTGCGTTTTCGAAATCTACCTGTGCCTGTAGGCTGAGCCGTCAGGGATTTTTATATTTTTTTCGTGAATGAGCCTTTAAAAAGACTATAACTTTATATAGGTTTATTTTTATAATTTAAAAAACGTTGTATTGTTTTTTATTCCAAGAGATGTTAAATTCGCGAGTAGGGTGAGTTTTTATGCACAATTTCTATTAACCGAGATTTCCGATATCCGAGGTACTAGCAGTCCCAATTAGCTCGGATAATCGAGGTTGCACTGTACTATCAGGGCTGTGTTTTTGCCGGCAGAAAGTGGATTCTGCCGTGCCAGTGGCAGAAAATGGTTATAACCGGCAGAAACTGGCATAAATACATTTCATGTCAAAATCTGGGACTTTTTTAGGTAGTACAGTGCAACCTCGATTATCCGAGCTAATTGAGACCGCTAGTACCTCGGATATCGGAAATCTCGGTTAATAGAAATTGTGCATAAAAACTAATCGTGGTCGCGAATTTAACAGCTCTTAGCATAAAATACAGTAAAACGTTTTTCGAATAATAAAAATAAACATATATAAAGTTATGTTTCACAGCTGAACAAATTTAAAAAGGAAATCAACTAAAAATAGTAAATTTTAAAAAGCAAATTGAAATGTTTTTAACTATTCTAAATTAAGTCCAGATTTTCTATCAGTGGCTGTCCGATCACGCCAATTTTTGAGCAGCAGAAGATCTATCGGTGCAACATCGCTTCTTTGCTCCAAATATTTTAGGGCAGTTGTTAGTGCTTGAACACCTTCAGTATGACTTATAGTCCTTGAATCCTCAAAGTCCTGGTCCTCATTGTCAGCATCATTAATGTTCAATAGGAATTAACGGCTTGTATAATTTCTTCATCATTAAGGATTTGAAAACTTGGATGTTGCTTTTCAACGTCCAGCTATTCGGAAATGTCCTCTTCCAAAACTTTTTCACACCTCTTAATGCGATTAATAATCTCAAATAGTTCTCCGTCTGTCGGTGGGTTTACCCTTTGCTGGGATTCATCCTCTCTTCTCTTTAGAATAATTATGTAGCCTGCAGCATGGACAGTGAACTAAAACGTGTGGTATTTTTCAAGGCTCATTCACAAAAAAAAAAAAAAAAAAAAAATTAAAAAAAAAATCAGACTTTGTTATCGGCTCGGTTAACAGAAACCTCGATTAATCGAAGCTCGGTTAATCGAGGTTCTACTGTATTAAATTCCTTAAGTATATTTTATTCAGGATAAATAACAAATAAAATACTGTGGATAGTTTTAATTTAAAATAAACATATTTGTATTAGAAAAAATGAGTAATGTAACAGATAAAATTTGTTATAATATGGTCGTGTAATTTTATATATAAACAATTATTAGAGCATTTGAAATCTCAGTTTAAAATTCAAAATAGAAAACTATATCCAATACTTACTCAAAATACTTTTCTGTAATTTAACATAATTTAATAACTGTAAAAAACCTTTCTCATAGAAATGTTATACAGCTCCAAATCAAAAAATTAGAATAATTAATTCCATTTGTATTTGGAATAGCATTTAGCTTTATTTCACTGTAGTACAATTGAAAAAAAAAAAAAACAGCGGTGGATGTTTTAATGCATTTGCATGTTATTAAGGAAAATTAAAACTGTAAAATATTAAATTTTGAGTGAATATTTAATTTTTGTAAAATTTCATTATTCAAAATATTAGAATACTAAAATAGGTGGTTCAAAAAATTAGAATACTTATGAATTTTCCTGATTTGTTCAGAAGGTTGCATAAAATAAGCATTTATGGCACAATAGATATTGCGCCAAAAAACAAAGTTGAGCTTCTTTCCAGCATAAAGTTATAAAATGTAAAGGTATTACTTTTTGTATAAGCGATACATAAAAAAACCTTTTCTTCACAATTCCTTTTTTTCTATTATTCTAATTTTTTAACTTGAAGCTGTAGTTATATGTGGATCTTGTAATTCTGTGGATTTAAAAACATTCCATTTAAATACAGTATTCAAAGGAACAAATCTGACATCTTTTTTTAAATTTAAGACTGTTAGTTGAAAATGTTCTAACCATATATATATAAACCATATTCCATATAGTTGATAACCTTTAAGTTATTGCATTATATTATTTATTTAAAAATTCTCTGAACAGTGATTTGTTAAAATATCATAGAATTTTTTGTAAATTTCTTTCTTGTTTTACTTTTAAATAGAAATGTAACTGCAAATAATAATATTAATAGTTAAACTTATATAATATCAGATTACCATTATGAAAATTTCTGTTTTTCAAGTAAAAGAAAATTAGTATTATATAAATAAAGTATATTTATATGATCATTTTGAAGCATTTTGCTACTTTGATTAACACTCGTTATCTTTAGTGTTAATTTTTAATTTGTTTACATATCAAATACATGTGTGAATTATGAATCATTGCTGCTAAAATTCTTCATATTTTTCTTAGTTTCTGCCTTGCCAATTTTAACCGGTTATAACAACCCCGGCAGAAACTTGCCAGCCCTGACTACTATCAAAACAAAAACATACAATTTTTTACAAGAAAGTAAAAAATATATAAATAAATTAATTCAAGCTCTTAGCAGTTAATTCAGATTTTCACTCAAAAACAAAAACAAAAAAAACTCATGAAACTGTGAAACATAATTTTCTGCCAAAGATTGGTTTGATTAAAAGAGTCAACAGTAACATAGATTAAAAAACATGCAAGGGGAAGTTTAAAAAAAAAAAATACAGGTTATTTTTTTAAAAACCAACTTTTACTACCCTATATTTCATTTTGCTGACTAGTAAAAACAGGTCTTTGGCTGTTAAACTACTAAAAACAAATTTCCACTCTTGTGCATGTATAAGAATTTTGCACACGAATACAACAACAAAAAATTTCTGAATGCAGTGAAGTAGTTGAATCTCAAACGAAACGAAACGCACAAGAAATTTGGAAAAACTCGATCACTAAAGTATCAAGTATCAGTAACTTTTAACAATAAAATTTACTATATAACTATTAATGAAAACAAAAAATAATCTTTGATATTTATTCACTTAGTCAGAGAAAGAAATTAAGTGATTTGAAAGCAGATATTAAAAAAGCATGCATCACTTATCATTTCAATATGTAATTCAAGCTAAACAAGTACGTAACCCTAATTACATGTTTTTATACGTTCGCAAAAGATTTACTTCAATAAGATGACTTAAATCATTATAAAAAAGGAAAGATACAAAATTTCAAAGCTAAACAGCTAAAAGATTAGAGAAAAAACTTACTTAAACTGGGATATTCTGCAGACCATCTTGATGTACACAAACAACTAACGCGCGCGGCCATTGAAGACAGAAGTGAAGGTCGAGTGTGTTGCCACTACGGTTTAGATAAATGCCTAGACGACAACAATGATAGTATATGGATGATTAATCGGTGGGCGTTAAAAAATTATCATATCCATGGCGTCAAATGGATTTTGCTTTTCGATAAACTAGTGGCGCGACGCAACGCTATCCTTTGTAGTCTAGCTATTGGATACCTAGTAATTGACACGGATTTTGTGGCGCGTAAGATTATCGCCATTTTTTTACAGTACAGACACCACTTATTTGATAA
This sequence comes from Maratus michaelseni, assembly GCA_963931845.1. Taxonomy (NCBI): domain Eukaryota; kingdom Metazoa; phylum Arthropoda; class Arachnida; order Araneae; family Salticidae; genus Maratus; species Maratus michaelseni. Next base: position 322,945,726 of record OZ007594.1, on the reverse strand, counting down.
AACTTTAATTTGCCATGAAACATTTATCGGAATGTTACATGAAAATCGATGTATCTGACAATAATGATATTACTTATACCAATTCGTGACATTTCTGACAATTCTGTGTTTGCTGGGCTCATTTAGAGTGTCAAAAACTTCATCATCATCTAGAAACACTCGCGTTCGAAATTGCCATACTACATGTTTAATCATTCAAACGTTATTGATTCACATTATCATGAATAAAATATTTAACCCTTTGCACTCGAGGCTATTTAAAAGCAATATATTTAATGCCCCTACAACAGAGCCACTGGAGTGCAAAGTGTTAATAACTGCATAGGTCCTGTAACTGAATCTTGAATTAAATCTTGTTATTGTAGCAAATTAACAGAAATCTGAAATATTAGCAATCGCTGCAATTACAAATCTGCTTATTTTGATTTAATTTTTCAACACTTAAATACAACTTTATAACCATTAAAAAATTTTGTTGTTTTCATTTTTTTATAATTTTCAATTAGCATTCAGAATGAAAACTATATTAATGAAGAGATTAGTTAGGGATTTAAATAAATCTAATACCCAATTAACTTTAGAGAAATGTGTGTTTAAGGTGTCGAAAACTTATTTATCATCCCATAACCCACACACTCGCATTTGCCACACTTTCCATTTTGTCATCCAAACGTCATCGATACACATTACTCCTCACGAATGTGTGTCAACAAATACCCAAAATACCAGAAAAGTTTGTTTATTACCAAAGTTTACAGACTCTTAATTTTTCAAGATTATTTGACTGCATTTAGAAATAAATCTCTCTGTGTTAAGTTAATTTGTTAACACAGAATATAACATTTACCACCATTAACTTCTTTCCGAGTGCTGTTTAATCCTTTCAGAATTACCAATTAGCATTCAGAATGAAAGCTATCTAAATAAAGAGCCTGGTTAGGGATTTAAATAATTCTAACACCCAATTAACTTGAGAGAAATGTGTGTTTAGGGTGTCAAAAACTTCATTATACCATCCCGAACCACACGCGCTCGCAGTTGCCACGCGACCCATTTCGTCATTTAAACATCATCGATTCACGTTACTCTCACTAATGTAATATTTAATAACTGCACGGCCCCCGTAACTGAATCTCGTGCTACGTCTTGGTGTGATAAGAAATAACGCGGTTTTTCTGCTGCACTTGTTGACAGTTTTACGAGACACCATGGTCTACCATTCGGAACGGATATGCCTTCTACTTATCTTCTGCTATTCGAAGCACGTTCAGTGAGCGGACAACGCTTTCAAACAATTGACTTTTTTTTTTTCTTTCTGTAAAGCCTCAGTGGTTTGTTTAAAATCTACAACAATAACACATTTAATAACTGCCATCCGAGAAATTGTAAAAGTGTTTAAGTTGTTTGTAATTAAAAAAATTAACAATGGAGTTTAAATTATATTTTATTATGGGATGAGTGAAATATTGCATGATAACACTTGCATGTTCTATGCTCATAACAATAGAAGTTATGGATTTTAACCGGAATTCGAGAGAGTGAAAGAGAAATAAATTTTTATCAGATAATCTTTGAGGCATATTCATTTGTTACATAGTTATAAATTATGTGGGTGAGAGAGCATGATAAGATCTGAAAATATCTTTCTCTGCAGATTTGCAATATTGGTATTTTAATTTATAACTTCTTTAATTTCATCCTGAAGGCATTGTTTGAAATGTGGGTGTTGCGTGGCGAAGTTTCGTTAACTTGATATGGGTTCTCATAAGCAACCGTCTATTACAACCGCGAAATCGATCGTTTTCATTTCATTAATCACCTCCCCATCAAATGAAGGCAATATTTGTGCAATGTAAATGTTATTAAACTATGATAAATACCTGAAAATGCGAAAATTTTACATTCATATAAAAGAGTTGAAACGAAAAGAAAAAAAATGCCGTTATAAAGTTACATATAGTTCATAAAATTAAAAAGAAAATCCTAATAATCTTTTCAAAAAACGTTAAAATATATTTGAGATTAAGTAATTAGAGAAAGAGAGAGAGCACGGCTAGAGTCCTAAGCGGATCTGGTTGTACTCGACGCGGACCAGAAAATTCTGCTTAAAGTCAGTCTGAATCCTGACCCGAATCTGACACACTTAAAGCCGAAACTGACCCGAACCCGACCTATTCAAACCTGAACCCGAAGTGAAAGAAAATTAATTCATTTTTTAATACTATTATGGTAAAGTAGTCTACAATTATATCTCCAACATCAATTTTACCTTTTTGTATAAAAATGAACATACATAAACTTATTTATATTCAAATATGTAGTTTTTTATCTTTAAAAAACAGTTCAACCCGAACCTCACCGAAAGAATAAAAATACGACCCGAACCGAAACATTTAAAGTTAACTCGGCCGAAATCGAAAGATTTAAAGTTAACCCGACCCGAAGTCAACCCGCGACGAAAGAAATTAGCGTCACCCCAATTCCGGGTTCGGGTAAAATCGGGCTAACCAACCCGATGCAGGACACTACTCTGCACCCCATATTGATTACCTGATAACAAGATCACAGACAGGAGCGAAAAGCACCGTCTAACTGCCGAGAATATCCTCTGTCAGTTTATATGAATCACTGAAGTTTAGAATAAAACGGAGTGCTTTTGAATTTTATAGGAAACATAAGATATTTGCAACGAATAATTGTATTGCTACATTAACTAATTTACTATATTTGAATATATTATTTCTGAATACTGGATATAATTTCAATGTAGTTCTTCAGGAAAAAAAACATTAAAACAAGATTTGTAAACTATTCTGTTTTCATTTGTGTAACACTAATGGGCCAGAAAGCATTATAATGTTAAAAGGTTTAGAACATTAAGCTTGTTTCTTAGGGGGAAAAAAACAAACAAAAAACACTTAAACAAAATTGTAAGGAAATGTTTGAACAATCTCACTCTTTTGAATTGTGTTTCTTAATAAATAAAATATACCGGGTGAACCAAAATTTCGTTAAAACTTTAAAAAATCATAAAAAGGGAAGAAATTATGATAAAGAAGTGCGGTTTGCAACAAAGAGCTCACAAGGTCGTCGGATTTTTTTTAGCAGCAAAAAAAAAAAAAAAAAAAAAAAAAAAAAAAAAGTTAAAAATGTCACTGGTAGAGGGCGCTGACGACCCGAAACACAATGAACAGGACAACAGTACGCTCCATCCATTTATTCTTGCTATAACAATTGTTCAACATGACCTCCAGAACACATCCTACGTCTTCAGTTCTTTCCCCGTGCAAATAGAACAATTTCACCAACAACGCTCGATCGGGTAATAATAACATTCTGAAAACGAATGAGAAATCCTTGTGTATCCCGGTCTTTTATTGCAGGATTAATTTGAATAATTTCGCTGAATCTCTCGCATGTTAGCGCCATCTACAGTTGACTTTTTTAACTTTTTTTTTCTTTTTTTTCGTTTGGCTGATAAAAAAATTCCGATTACGAAGGGCTTTCTTGCAAACCGCACTTCTTTATCATAATTTCTTTTTTTTTTTTATGAATTTTTTAAATTTCAACGAACTTTTGGTTCACCCGGTATTTGTTTTTATTAATTTTAAATCATACCAAGAACTGAGGCCAACGCGCAAGCTAATAATCACAATTGAGCCATATGAACTACTTTTTTTATTTACTTAGTCAAATAGCATCTAATTAAAATGACTTATCATACAAACAGAATATGTATTTTATGTAAATCTGGCAAGTTATTTTTGCCAAATCGTGTGCAAAACTTTAATTCTATATCTCCAAATTATGAATCAAAAAAGTCCCACCTGAATAATTATCTTCCTTAATGATTAAAGGTATATTAGAGAATTTAGATAAGATTTTTCATTAAAACTGATTTAATAAGTCGGTTGTTATAGCTATTTTTGTAAAATATTTAGAAGAATAATTAGATTGATTAACAAAAAATATTTTTAGGGAAATTTCGCAATTCTTATAAAAACAATGTATATAAATGTATTGTGATCCTATGAATAAATGGAAAGGGTTTTTTTAGTTGCAAAATTTTCATCTAACAATTTTTAATAAGAGAAAAACTACACCTGTGTAAATGGTTAATAAAATAACCGCTATAAAATATTTGGCTTCGACTGCTTCTTTGCGCTTTGTAATTGGGATCGAACAAAGCATTTTGTATAAAAAGTAAAATTTACTGTATTAATAGATGAATTAATTCAATGTTATATTAAACTTTCTTTAATGGTACTTAAAAGTAGCGTCGGAGCATAAAGAGTTAAAATAACTGCTCCAAAGGAAACGAATTTGAAAATTAACATTTCTCGTACCTTCACATTGCGATAACTGAAGTCTTTTGACAATAACTTTTATTCTAATTCACAATTTTCAACACGGTGTTTATGCTTCACTTCCTTCATATCGAAATTATTGCCCTATTCACAAAATTAGAAAAATATGGAAGACACTGTTTACATAATCGTGTATGTAGACGACTTATTGGCAGCAGGAAACAAAGAAAACATTAAAAAATTTGTGGAAAAATTGAAACTTCAATTCAAACTCAGCGACCTAGGTGAAGTCACCAGTTATTTAGGGATAAGCATAAAGAAATTAAATAACAGCTACGCTCTAAATCAAACGTCGAAAATTAATGAGATAATAAATTCAACCTAAAAGAAAGTAAACCATATAGCCCCTCTATGGACACAGGATACCTAAGAATAGACAAAAACGGAAACATACTTCCAAACAAATATAACTACAAATACAGACAAGGTATCGGAGCGCTATTATACTTAGAGGCTGTCACCAGACCAGAAATATTAACCGCCGTAAATATACTTAGTCGGAAAAATGAGAAACCAACCGAAATACAGGATGGTTATAATTAAAGTTACCCTGTTTAGACCTACGTAGAGTCCACTCTGGTCGACAGATATCGATGAAACTTGGAATAAAAGTTATATGGACCATGGGGAAATGAAATCTGCAATAAAAAAAAATAGTTCAAATTTCGACCACCAGGTGAGAAGGGGACGCATGAAGACCAAAAATCTCAAACTGGAAACACAAAACTTTTTTTATTTACAGCATATGTTCAATGTGCACTCAATACGTGTCAAACATATGTTCAAAGCGTATTATTATCGTGTTCAATAGTAGCGCGAAGGGTTTTTCGATCAATTGCAGCAACATGACGAGTTATGCTTGCTTTCAAATCAGGCAGAGTCCGTATGCTTACTGCATACACACGATTTTTCAGGAATCCCCACAACCAGAAGTCACAGGGATTCAAGTCCGGAGAACGAGGAGACCAGGTTGTTGGAAAACTTCTCGAAATTACCCGATCTTCTCCAAAGTGGGCACGAAGCAGTGCCGTCACTGCTCGGGCTATGTGAGGTGCTGCACCATCTTGCATGAATACGATAGTCTCTAAACACTCTCGCTCTTGTAAGGATGAAATGACCTGCTGCTGAAGGAGGTCGCAGTAACAGGTACCCGTAACAGAACACCTTTTAAGACCTGAGAAGTGTTCTTCTAAAAAAAGGAACCAAGAATGAAATCAGCCGTAAAGCCACACCATACAGTAATGTAATCAGGGTGCAAAGACTGTTCATGCACAATATTAGAACTTGCAGTACCCCATATGTGACAGTTCTGAGTATTCACTGCTCCATCTAGGGTAAAATGCGCCTCGTCCGACCACAAAATGTTCCAAGGCCATGCATTGTCAACGGCTATTCTGGACAAAAGCACCCTCGCAAATTGAGTTCGTGTGTAAGGGACTGCAGGGCTTGCACAACGTGAATCTTGTATGGATACCACTTTATAATGGATCGAAGAACCTTTCGTACTGTAGACCAACGGAGAGACAAATCACGTGATACTGCTCGAGCACTTGTCGAAGAATATTGGGAACCAGACGCTCTTTCGACCACGGCAAGAGCGGCTTCTTCGGCAGTTTCATTTAAAATCCGTTTCCATCCTCTTTCTTGCAGCACACCCAGCTCCCCAGTCTCTTCGAATTTATACATCATCTTTTTCAAAGCGTACCTCGACATTGGTCCTTTTCGTAAGCCTTTCACGTGTCGATATTCTCGCTGTGCAATGGACAAATTACTGTCGTTCTGATAAACCAACTTCACCAGTAGCGCTCGTTCTATTCTTCTCTAACGGCATGGTGCAGAATGACTTTACGGCAGCGACTACTGGCTTTTTAAACCACTCCAAATTTGCATAAATTCCTTTCTCGAAGATGAAAACCGCAATCTATCGGTCGAAATTTGAACTTTTTTTTTATTCCTGATTTCATTCCCCCATGGTTCATATAACTTATATTCCAAATCCAAGTTTCATCTTTATCTGTCAACCAGAGCGGACTCTACGTAGATCTAAACAGAGTAACTTTAATTATAACCACCCTGTAGACTGGAAAGAACTAAAACGGGTGATGTGATATCTAAATGCAACAAAAAACTTAAACATCATTATAAATAGCGAACATGCCCCAATTCTAGAAGCATACTCAGATTCTAATTGGGCACAAGATTCCGAGACTCGAAAATCAACATCCGGGAATGTGTTCATGATAGGCAAGAACCCAATTTACTGGATATCCAAACGACAACCATGCATCGCTCAATCATCCGCTGAAGCTTAATATGTAGCAGCAGCAAGCGCAGCTAATGAAATTCGTCTGGCTTATAAAACTTCTAGAAAATCTAGATTTACCGTAAAAACGTCCGATAACACTTTTTGGGGACAATCTTTCAGCAATAAAGATGACAGAATCCGAAAAGCATTCCACCTGAACCAAACACATAGACGTGAAGTACCACGTCATAAAACAGTTAAAAGAAACAAGAATCATAGAGCTAAAATAATGTGCCAGTAAAGCCAGGGTTGCGGACTTCCTAACCAAGCCCACACCCAAGACCGAATACCTAATGAACCACGAAAGACTGGAACTACAAGAGTTTCCTTCATCCAGGGATTAAAAGGGGTAGGTTGTGAACCTATCGCTCCGTTTAATAATCCCAGGCTTTCGGAAACGAGAGAACCGAAGATGCTAGTTTACGCGTAGGACTGAATCACAAACCACATGGCCCTTCATGACGTAAACTGTACGAGTCTGAACTTTTGAACTTCTTGACCCCGTGCCTGGATATCTGAGCTTGCAAGAGCAAGAACTGATAAAGGACTATATTCCTATTTTAATTAGTGCAACTTTGATTCTCATTGTATAAAGACATCTTTTTTACTCGCTCCTAAAGCGAGAATTAATTTCTTAAATAATGTCTGTAACAGTGTGATGTATGGGGAACTAGGGGATGAATGGGACAAGGGATGGATGGGACATTCTCAATATTTCAGGCAGTTAAAAAAAAATTAGTTGCTTCCTATTCTCATAGATGACACTATCATAGTGTGCTTCAGAACCAAAAACAAGACCACATGGCTGTTTTCAATTTCCTTCAAAGTTGCATTTCCTAAAAACTTTGCTTAAAAGTAATTTTTTTTATATTTGAAGTTGCTTACATATTTTATGCATTATAAACAATTAAGATATGTTATAATTATTTATTTCAAGGCTCAATGTTTGTAATTAAAATGAATGAATGTTAACCATTGTGACAAAATAATCCTGAGACAAAATAGCTGACAATTGAATATATGCATCATGGGGTTGATTGGGACATTTCAAATGGGGATGAATGGGACTGCTTCATTCATCCCTAGGGGATACTAAAAATTTTTTTTTAAACTAAATAATATTATATAAGTTGATAAATTAATAATTTATGTTAATTATTCTTTTAACATTTTCTCCTCATTGTAGCCATTCTCTCCTCATGTAGTCTTCAGCCATTGGATGTTACTGCTTATGGGCCTTTAAAGGGAAAGCTGAGATCAGTCCAAGATGATTGACTGATAAATAATCTTAGAGAGCATATTACAATTTATAACTTCTCAGCTTTTGCCAAGCAGGCATTTTTGTCAGCTTTTAGTACTAGCAATATAAACATAACCAGCGGTTTTAGGAAAACTGCCATTTTCCTTTTTAACAGCAATACATTCACTGAAACTGATTTTAGATCAGCTTACGCGACTGACAGACCACATTTGGAACATTTTAGACAGACCACATTTATTGTGTTACTGAATATCTGCACATCCGTTCAACTTTAACTTTGTAGTCCATTAAAATTTCAGTTAAAATATATAATATAAATTACAGCTTTTTTAATGCATAATTAACTGCGATTTCACTTCTTAGATTATTAACACTGATATATAACAGCCATATAAGATCATATATTACAAATATAATTACATATAAGTTTATAATTATAAATTTTAATTTGGTATAATTTAATACAGAAGGGAAAATATTTGTGTCCCATCCATCCCTGCTGTGGGGATGATTGGGACAGAGAGGAACCTTTTTTAATTTCATAATATATTTCTGTATAATAATCATCTTGAATAAATATTGTGCATAAGATGTAGACAAACACCTAATGTATGAAATGCGATATATAATATTAATAATAACTTACAAAAAATGTTTAAAATAAATATTTTTGTGAAAATGTCCCATTCTTCCCCTATCTCCCCTACATGTTTTCTAATATTAAATACTTAATTTAAGTCTATGAAATGGAACATATCATTTCACAAATATTTCATTTACTAATTCATTTAATTTACACTATAGAAAGAATAGGTGTAATAAAGATAATAACAACAACATAACCAAATGGATACAACGACCAATGTGTGAACGCACCCTGAATTACACGTGAAGTATAAAGTACAATCTACCAAAACAGGTAAGAAGCTTTTACTTAACCTTCTACTATTGAGTGACATAACTATTTACAACTGTATAACTAAAGGTGACTAAGAAAGAATCATTAAATTACAAACGAATAACTGTATTATAATTGAATTATGAATAAACAGATTTCCGGTAACAATTATTTGAATGATTAGATGTACTCATATTGAATTGGGTATATTTGGATATAAAATGAAGCTGTTCTTTCTCAATTATGAAACATCACATGGTATCAAACGCAAACAAAACGATAATTTTGTACTTCGTAATGCTTTAATACATTCAAGGCGGTATAAAAGATGTCTATTGATAGGAAAACAATGCAATATACCCTGAAAATCAGGGAATAATATAACATTTTTATTCCTGGAAAGGAACTATATTTTGCACCTCCTTTTTAATGCGTAAGATTATATTGCTTTGTTGTTAGGAGGCTCCATATATACATACGTGATCTGTCCGGTCTGTGCGTTGAGTGACATGTATTTTTTTGTGAAAAAAAAATTAGAAGAATGGGATTTTCAAGATTTCGCCTGTAATTTTGAAAAGTACTCTCTGTTAAATATTCAATACTTTTTTTTATGTAATCAGCTGTATATTCTGTAAATATTAAATTATTGTACATATTAAATCATGCACAGTATTTTAAAATAATTTAACAGTGCCTGAAAACAATGCTCTTGTCATAAAAATATTTAATTTGGGTATTTTGATGATAATTTTTCTATTTTTCCTAAATAAATAATCAATTAAATGTTTCTTGTTAATAATTTTGAGCGCGAAATAAATGTCAGCACATTTTTATTTTAATCTGTAATAATCACTGTTCGGAGCAGAGCCCCTTGACAAGAAAACTATTTTTTTTTCTATTTAACTTATTTTAGTTGTGAAAGTGTTTTATTAAACGTCTTTTAGCCTATGTTTTTACTTAAATTTTGGTTTCCCACGTGTTACCAATGAGAAATTTTGAACGCCATCTTGTTTTCCTTCATATTTTTATGGCCAAGAGTATTGTTTTCAAGCATGTTTAAAATATTTTAAAATATTGTGCATAATTTAATATTTACATAAATTTAATATTTACAGAAAGTACTGCTGATTACATAAAATAAGAAAAAAAATTATTGGATATTTAACGGAGAATACAGAGTTCATATTTGAATACATCCATGAGATCAAAAATGAGTACATCACACTTCATATTTGAATACATCCATGAGATCTAAAATGAGTACATAACGGTTAATATTTGTACATATCCATGGAATAAAAAATGAGTACACGTGTTTCTCAATTTTGAGAACATTTGGATCGGAGCTATTTTAAATATGTGATCTATTTAAAATTGAGTAGATTTTTCTCAATTTTGAAAACCCGTTTTTTTCAGTGTTCCATTTTTGGAAAACCGAAGAACTTTCCGGATGACCCAATAAAAACCATGAAACAAATAAGACTTATTAAAAAGTAAAAATAAAAAATAAAAGCTTCAACTGGCTTTTACTTAAATGAAGAATTAAAACAGTTATTTATTTTTTTATCAGGAGTAGGGGGGGCATTCTCGTGAAATGCCCTTTAAGATAATTTTTAGAAACATGAACGTAAAAAGAAAAACAGAATCGAAAACTGACTGTCACGGGGGAGGGGGAAACTCCCCTGACGAAAAAAAAAAAAACTTAGTTCCTTTTTCTCTTAGTGCCTTAAATCACTTGAGAAGAATATTTTTTTCTTTTAAAAATCATGCGAAGGAAAAGAAAATTTAGTTAATTTGAAAATTCAGCGAGAGGCGGCAATTGCCCTTCTTTTTCTCTTTGCGGGCACCTAAGTTTCTCTCTTCAGAAAAATAAACCTGGAATAAGAAACTGTATAATTTTGATAGCATTATAATCTGTGTTGTCTTCCAGGGGAATATTTAGTTTTCTTTCACACTTACTGTGACAAAGGATAAGTATACCATTTTTATAGTTACCAATTATTTGCACTTGACATTAAACAAATAGTTATTATAAATGCTTGCGACAACATTAGTGGTAAAGCTATTCCAAACTATTTCAGAAGCATTTTTCAAAGAGTTCAGTTATGTATTGGAAAGGAAACAGTTTAAGAGTTCTTTGTGAATTTTCTTTTATTGAATCAAATTTCTAGGATACACAGCAACATTTATCTCTTTAAATGACCTCTGTCTGTTTTCGCTTAACTGTAAAAAATGAAGTACTCAAAACTGAGTAAGTCCATGTACTCATTTCGAAATGAGTATTTTTGGATCAAAAATGAACACGTGCATTCTCAAAAATGAGTAAGTCCATGTACTCATATAGAAATGAGTATTTTTGGATCAAAAATGAACATGTGCATTTTCAAAAATGAGTAAGTTCATGTATTCATATCGAAATGAGTATTTTTGGATCAAAAAGGAACATATGTATTTTCAAAAATGAGTAAGTTCATGTACTCATTTCGAAATGAGTATTTTTGGATCAAAAATGAACATATGATCAAACCCAACATACTTGTATATTTCATAATGTGTAATGACGAAATTACGGAGCCTAAAAAGCTATTATTTGAAGGAAAAACGAAGAATAAGAGAAATGAAAAGTGGATCTGGTTCTTCGGGATTTTCATCAAAGTTGATCCACTACAACACATTTACTCTTTTTTTTTCCTCACATTTTACACATCTTTTTTTTTTTTTTTTTTTTTTTTTTTTTTTTTTTTTTTTCTTGATAGTACTTCAAAATTATGATTTTTTTCCCCACTAATTTTTTTAAAATTTATTTTAACTTTTTTAACGTGAGACAATATTGTGTTATTTAAAAGTTTCATAACATAATATCTTTGCAAATTATAGCTATGCAAATTGGTATTAAACTAAACTGATTTGGCTTACAAATTTATGAATTACACTAAAATTTATTATTTTATAAATTATAATTTTACAAAGTTTATAATTTTAGTATTTCAATCTATGATCTTTTCTAATATCATTTTTTAATTAATAATTCTTCGAACTACCTGTTACTTCAGACATTATTTTAATCTTTAACACATATAGACAGGCACTGTACATCCTTAAAAACATATTTAAAACCTCTATCCCTTCCTAACAGATGGCGCCAGATGCCAGATACTGTTAGGAAGGGATAGAGGGAGAGTTTCAAAGTAACTAACAACATTTGAGAAGAAGGCGTGTCCCCCTCATGGCGCGTTGGTTTGGGTCGTCAGGTTAGTAAACAGGACATCGCGGGTTCGATTCCTCTCTTGGGCAAGGGTTGGTTACTTACTATAAACTCACGCAGGAATGAAAAAAATGAGCAGAAATGTATGTATAATCCCTTTTAAGGTTGTTCTCGCGAAGTAACTTTTTTTTTTTATCCTATAAATTTTATTTTAACGACATAAAAAATTTTAAATTTGAATACATCCATGGGATCAAAAATGAGTACATAGGAGTTCATATTTGGATACATCCATGGAATCAAAAATGAGTACAGGTGTTTCTCAATTTTGAGTACATTTGGATCGGAGCTATTTTGAATATGTGACGTATTCAAAATTGAGTACTTTTTACTCAATTTTGAGTACCCATTTTTTACAGTGTTTTTTTAAATATATTTGTAATCCTATATTTGCTTTTGCATATGTATTTGATTCCGTAATAGAGTCTGCAGTCAATGTTATTGTAAAGCCAAAAAGATATTAGCAATAATATGGTTTTATGTAAATGTGGATATCATTAAAAGGTTTTCAGAAATATACAGGGTCATTCATAATTCCCTCCGGGGTTTCGAAACGTTATAGTAAAAAAACGAAGATGAATATGAAAAAAAGAAACATATGAAATTATTCCGAAACTATTCAAGTTTTACTTACATACATTACAGGTGTTCTATGCGTGAACCCTTAGTCACACGGCATACATCCATGCGATAGTCCAGTTCCTGCCATACTCCGTTTCTTTAAATCTGAATCAGTGGTGTCAGTTCAACGGGCCTTTCGTAATAAATATCGAAAACAGGGACCAACTGACAAAACAATTCATGTGTGGTACCGGAAATTTAAAGAAACGGAGTATGGCAGGAACTGGAAAATCGCATGGATGTATGCCGTGTGACCAAGGGTTCACACATAGAACACCTGTAATGTATGTAAGTAAAACTTGAATAGTTTCGGAATAATTTCATATGTTTCTTTTTGTCATATCCGTCTTCGTTTTTTTACTATAACGTTTCGAAACCCCGGAGGGAATTATGAATGACCCTGTACTTCATTGCAGCAAATCGTATTAGCTAAAATGTGCCAATTTGCAGTGGACCCTTTTACGGGCATATTGCAAAGGACATGAATGACTGTAAATGAGTCGAGCGCTTTCTGTCAAGAATGATGAAATACTACATAACAACAGAAAATATACAAAATACTGCCACAGTTGCAAAGAGTTCTATATTTCACTATAAGAATCATACGATTTGCCGAAGGATTAAACAAGTAAATTAAATTATGAATAAAAGCAACAGGCTGCAATGCGTGACATAGTTTTAAGGGAGAGAAAACTGGTCGCCAGAGGCGGCTAGTTTAGATATATTTGTGATACAGTTTTTTCATTATTTGTTAACATATTTTTGATCTAAAGAACGTCATCATCAATTTGCACATGGTGCCTATTTTCACTGATGAAGTACCACTTTAAACAGTATAAAATGTCATGTAAGTTAGCTTTTATGCTTCATTATAATTCAGCTAATTTTAAAGATGCAGATAGGAAATTTTCTGCAATGGTTTTGTTGTAGCAAAAGGAAAAACTTTCTTATTTACCAATTGTGTCTAGAGGGCTCATGTAACAAGTGGGTAAGCGTGATTGAGTATCGCTCAAAGGGTTTCGTTAATATTCCTTTCAAAACACTTTATCCTTTCTTTAATAAATCCATTCAGCAACCAAAAAAAAAAAAAAAAAGGTCATGTTTTTATAAAGTAAAAATTTACCGGTTTATTTTTTCGTTTTTTTGAATATCTAAGCGCCCGCTGTTATATTCTGTCTTAATAATCTCTCATGCTGACTAAATGCGATATTTAAAAAAATAATTTCAAAATTAAACATGTTGTACACCTTCAAAATATTAAAATATGCGAATATTTCCATAATCGGATTTTTATCACGATTCAATATGTTTCTCAAACTCATATATTTACTATTCATTACTAGATGGAACCCGTCAAAACTTGACGCAAAAAGAATACTATAACAATATCAGTAAAATAAGCTTCTTTATTATTTATGAAGGGGTGCGTATAAAACAGTCTTTCAAATATTTTATTTTATGTTTTTCCCCAGTCAAATACAGTACTATTTCCGATGCAAACTCCAAACAAACAATCCGTAAATAACTGTGAAATGCAAATCAGTTTGACATTACCACCATATTCCCCACGGCAAGAAAAAAAATTCATGGACCTATGAAGTATATACAAATAGTATATTCCTACGTTCATATCATATTCAGTAAATAACAGAACATAGTAAATAAAGCACACATCTCCCCCCTTCCTGCGATAATGCAACCGAATGAGCTGCTATGCGCATGTGCATTGCATCTGCCCAAAAGCACCGTCGAAATTCGACGTTAAAAAATTTTTAAAATGATTAAATTAAAAGTTTTAAAATGTCCTCTTTAATCATTGTTCGTTTCAAATCCATATCTTCTAAAACGCATCCATTGTTTTAAGCTAATCAATTTTTATGCAAAGATTAAGAAGTTTTTTACAGTAATAAATCTATCTGCAGATGAGGGAGATTTTTAATGTTTTCAAGTGTAATTTATTTGTATGGTTTCTTCGGTTTCTTCACATAATCAGGATGATTATCCCTTTTCCATCACAGTCGGGGATATTTTTCCTCTTATACAGTTGGCAAATGTAAAAAAATATAAAAAAATGCAATTCCTAGCATCTCCTGATATCTGATGGAACATATTCATCGACGAATTCAACATATCAATTTTATGTTCAACATAAACTAAAAATAGTCCTTTTTTTCTTTTTTTTTTCCCTGACAGATTTTTGTTTAGCGCAAAAATGTTCTATCTTATGGATAATCTGATCTTATGATTTATCACTTTTTTTTCTTTTTTTTTTTTAAATTATCATTCACTTTTTATGATGGTTAGGGAAATCTATTTTCAATTGTGGCAACTTTCCCAGGGCTATTTTACATTATTGAAGTAAACTGGTGGTCATTGATAAGATAGAATTGAAAAACTTTTCATGCTTGAAAATTATTTAAAAAGTCGTTAAATTAATCGGCAGTTTTCAAATAAATTTCAATCGAAAGCTAATTTTTTTTCTAATTGATGATGTAAGAATTGATATTGTAAAATGTAGTAAAAAATAGAAATTTGTAGTATTTCGAAGTGATGTAAGCGCGATGAAAGCTAAAGCTATAGCGCCTTTGTTGTCACAACTGTTGTACATTTCTAAAAATTGCAACTGTATTTTGGCTGGCGTCCAAAAGTGGAAAAACATTTTTTGACATCGAAAGAGAAATTCACAGTGAAAGAAATAGGACTTTGCGCTAATAAGGAACTGTTAAATGAACTTATAATAAATCTACCAAAATAATTCCTATGAAATATTAGTCTTACATTGTTTATTCTAGCTAAAAATACGATCATTATTTCAAGATTTTTTTCTGCCATAACACTATTTTTAATAACTTTAAATTTCCTGAAATCCTTTACTTTTGTGATTTATTAAAAAAGGAAATCTTCTATCCTATAATTTAAAAAAAAGCAATTGGTAACATGTAATCAAGGTATGCAATCAAGATGAAGAAATCAATGACGGCTCCAATTCTAATCTTTATAATTATGAATGCAAAAATCAGTAAAATTATGTCATGTTAACACAATCATATACATTTTTCTCTTTAGTTTTATCAATGTTAAAATGCACTTCAAGCTAAGCATAACGTCATTTTCACCGGCGCAAACTTTTCACACGTACTTCATATACCTTACATTAATGCTTAAACACCATGCACACAAATATAAATATATTTTGTATTTAATTGTAATGAAAAAATAGCATCAACAAAGTTATAATGCATAATGATAAAATAAACCCAATGGACAATATTCCCGTGACGTCACAATAAATATGAATTTTTATTCTCTTATAAAACATGCGGATAAGTATTTTTACCGAAATTTAACTTGCAAATTAACAAATTCGGCCTTAAAACCGCGTGCTTTTATTTATTATTTCTCTTTTATTCAACCACAGAGTTTAGAGAATAAACTGTGTGCTTCGCAACAGTAGGCGTTACCCGATTATGACGTCATTAGCAGAAGTAAAACTTTAATTGAAAATTACGGTTAATTAATTAAATGTTCGAACAAACGAATGCACGATAACAAATCTGTGTCCAAATATCTTTCATTTAAAAAAAGAATGATGTAATTTGATGCAGTAGTTTGTTCTCACGGATTGTCGAAAGAAATCGCTTAGCGTTTTAAATATATAGATTACTCATATTCATACTCACATTGTATTATTCTCAAATATTTGAAAAATTTGTTAAACTTCCAATATGACGTCAGATTCTCTTTTTAATTCTCTATGACGTGATATCAACCTGCTTTATGTACACGAACATACTCATACTCCTTGTGTTATTGATAAATCTTAGAAATTTTCCGCTTTATTACTACTATGACGTCAATCAATTTTATTTCATATTTATATTTTTTTCAATGGGTGAAACGTTTTATTTCATTTTCACTTTTCACGTGAAAATCGTCTGATTGAAAATTAATTATTGTAAAAAGAATTTCATGTGGATTTTTAATTTTTGGCATCTGCAATAATGAAAAATGTTTAAATTTAATAAGAAAAGGCTGTTAGAATTTAGGTTTTTTATCCATATTTATTAAAATAATACGAATTTTTTTTATTTTAATATTTTCAGCTCTTCACAGCTGATATTCTGATTTATACACAAAGTTTCAACTCTGTAAGTTACATAGTTTTCTAGAATGGCTCTGAGACAGACAGACAACGGAGCGGGAGCAATAGGGTTTCGTGAGATGAACGAAACCCTAAAAAGATGCAAGTTTTTGAGTATTAAAGGAGTGACTATTTCATTAATGTAATCTTATTTTCTATCTTATTTTGAACACTTTTGGAATTTACATTGCTTACTTATCTTCAACAAGTAAAAAAAGTTTGCGTGTTTCAGCCTTTTTGGAAAACCCTTTATTTTGAATAAATACTCTCGGTCGATTTAATGCGCTCAATTCACAATATTTATATACGTAATAGGGTCCTGCATTGGGGCATCAACCACTTCTAAATAATTCTACTTTATCTGCGAGTCGGGTCAGGTCAGGTTGCAGGGGTCGATACAAACAAAATTTTGGCCCTATTTAGAGACCCTTCATACAAAATTCCATATAACAAAGAAAAGCCCTTCACAAAATTCCTCTGAATAAAATAGGCCCTTTCTCAAAATTCCTTCTTAATTTTTTGTTGTAGTTAAGTTTGAAAATGTCTAATTTGCAAAGATAAGAAGTCCACCAGAAAAAAAAACTTCAGCAGAAGGACTTAAAGAAGTTATTATTAATAAATGCTTAGTTCGAATTCGAGTAATTTCAAGTAAATTATTAGAATTTGAATAACTGAATTTAATCTTTCGTTATAAAATATTATTTTTCACAAAAATAACTTTTACTTTTCACAAAATGGACCCCAAGATAAAAATCCTGCATCGACCCCAAGGTTAACTCTTTCAAGTTTTGTTTTAGTTCTTGTTGTTCTGACAACAACATCATTGACACAACCAGTTTGACAGACATCAAAACCATTAATGCCAACATCTATTAATTATTCCGGAGTCCGATCCACGACAAACATGTTTAAAACAGGAAAGTGTACATAAGTAAAGATGTCTTCTATCTAATAAGGTACTTGTAAGATTTCATTTTTAAATATTTGTTTAAATAAAATTTTCGGTTCAAAACATGTTTGTCTTGTATCAGACTCCGGAATAATTAAGAGATGTTGGCTTCTATGTCAAAACTAATCAAGAGTATTAGTATAAAAATTGTTAACTAAGAATACAATTCGCATACATCCTCAAAAAAAAAAAAAAACATATTCAAGTACGAAAAAGTTGAAAAATATTGCTTTAGACATGCTGTAGCATGTTTGAATAATACTTGATCCACAATTCCACAATCTTTGAAAACAAAACAAAAAAGAAAAATAGAAAAGAAAGAAAAGAAAACTGCCTAAATTCCGTTCAACCAGATCGATTTTTTATTGCGTAAAATTTGAAAGATTTGAATGCTTGAAACGGATAAAAATTGAATTATGGAAATCAGTTCCAGTTTCCAATAGAGACAAACTTTTCGGCAAAAATAAGATAATCAAATCTGGGTTTCCTGTAGTTTTTGAAGGGAGATTTTTGAGTGGCAAAGACTTGGTTTTTCCAAATTTCTATGACAGAACTGATTAAAATTTCTCTCTAGTACATGCTGAAAAGATAATTGTTTATTTTTTAATATTAAATTCATTAAAAGAAGTGGAGAAAATAATTAACTATTTAATTCAAAACATACATTTTTTTTTCTTTTTTTTTTTAAGAAATAGGATTAGTTACAATCATATATTCATTGTATAAATGTAAAATACATTACATGTAAAATATATACAGTCAAACCTCGTTATACCGCCATTATCCGTTCAAGAAATTTTTGGCGCTATAACGAGTTTGGCGGTATATCGAATTAAAATACAATAAAAAATAATTTTCATACTATTATACTAATATTATTATTATTATAAAAATAAATATCAGTAATGCCTTTTTATTAAATTATCCAATGGTATATAGTATATTATAATAGTATAAATTAATATAATATAATTAATATACATAATATAATTAATGCTACATGATTCAAAATTATCCAATTAATGTATGAAATTAACATGCACTTACCTCTTTATATAGTCAATTTTAGATAAAGTAGATAATTATGCACATAACAGACACACACATACATTAAATATCACACTGAATTATTTTACTTTAATTATCTTTTACAGGAAAATATTTTAATATGCTAGTTTGAGTTTTCCTTTCAATATTGATTTTTTCAATATCTTTTTCTACAACTAAAAGATTGTTCATCATTTTTTTATCAGTTGCATGTTTTTCTAAGAAAATTCTTATTTTCCCAATGCAATTTTTAACTTCATCAGATGTAACATGCGGCGTTTCAGCTTCTTCAGCTTCGCTGTCAGATGAATTTTCATTTTCATTTTGATTGGCAACAATTTCTTCGATTGTCAAATCTTCAAATGTTGAAACACTTTTGTCTATATTAATGTACTCAATTGCCGATAGAGGATGCTCAATTTCTGTTAATTTGTGTATTTCGTCTTGTAGTTCCTGAAGTGCTGTACTGTTTTGTTTTTTAGTAGATCCTTCAGGTTTAATCAATCCAGTATGTTTCCAGCAGTTAACAATAGTTTCTGATGAAATTTCATCCCATGCTTTTTTTATCATGCGAATAGCATCATGTAAAAGGATTGGAGAAAAATCATCTTTACTGATTTTTTCAATGATATGGCGGACGTGATACTTTCGATAATGAGCTTTGAATGAGTTTATTATACCAGCATCCAAAGGTTGCAAAAATCCAGTACAGTCAGGAAGTAAAAATTCAATGCGGATATTACTCATTGGATATGTTTTGTGACAAGGGGCATTATCCAAAATGAATAAAATATGGCGTTTGCTTCTTTTCATTTCTATGTTGAAATTCGCTAACCATTTTTGAAATAATGCTGAAGTCATCCACGCTTTGTTATTATTCTCATATTCTACATAAAGAGCAGGATTAAAATTTTTAAAACATCGTGGCTTAGCTGATTTTCCAATCACTGTCATAGTTCTTTTATCAGATCCATCACTATTCGTACAGAACACAAGAGACACGCGATCTTTTTTTTTTTTTAATCCTTTAGCAGGCCCACTCGAAATTGTTTTATCTGGCTGCAAGCGGTAAAAAAGGCCACTTTCATCCATATTGTAAACGTCCTCTTGTTTATATTCTAAAATCAGCGCACTCAGTTTTTTGCGACCATTTGACACAATATCTTCATCAACACCTGCAGTTTCACCACTTCGTATGTACTGAGAGAATCCTTGTCGCATTTTAAATCTGTTCAACCAGCCACTACTGTATTCGAAATCTGTAATATTCATTTGCTGGCCAAGAACTTTTGCCTGCTCTCTGATGACATCTCCGTTGATAGTGGCATTTTTAGCACTCATTTGTTGTATCCATGTGCAAAGGGCATCCTCTAAGTCTTCATGTTTCGCTGTTTTCAGTCTTTTTACAGATGATTGCAGTTCGTTGGTGTTAATCCATTTTTCTGTATTCATCAAAATGTCTCCGATGCAGCGCCTGCTAACAGGCTTTTTCCAGAGTGTAGAAAAATGATTGGAGATGTGTTGCTGCGATACATTCACATTTCTTTCTTTATATTCACAAATTTCCCGCTTTTCTGAAATTGATAAAACTGCTCTTTTCGCCATAATGAGTTAAAATAAAGAGACAGAATGATATTTTACAGATTTAGCTGGTGAATTCTTCGATGTTTCAATCAACGTCCGACCAAAATTTTGAATGAGAGATTTTGCACTGCACACCGTTTTCTTTCTAAGAAATCGACATAAAGTACAGGGAGAAGTTATTTTTTACATTGTTCTCACCTGAGAGAGGAGAGACCCTTTCAGCCAATGGCGTGCCATGCCTTGTTTTCTCCCCGCTCCAGAAGCGGATCGGATCACGTGACTCGCCAGTCTGAATCAGAAGTTTTACTTGCTCGGCACTCAGTGCGCGTTATTTTTCTTCTCCCAATGACAAGTAGAATGGGTAGCAGGTGCATTTTGGCAGGTGTTGAGAACAATATAAATTCTTTGCTATTCAATAAAGTTTGAATTGAGCTTGAAAACATCTAGACACATAAAAAGGAAGTGTCCTTTGAAATTCTAACAAAAAATTTAAAAAAGAAAGATATGCAAAGAAAATACATTAATTTCTAGACATTTTTTTTGGCGGTATATCGAGTTGGCGCTTTAACGGATACATTACATTGAAATTCCTATTTGGCAGATTTGTTCATAGACGCAATTGGCGGTTAAACGGAATTGGCGCTATTTCGAGATGGCACTAAATCGGGGTTTGACTGTATTTGTAAAAATGCTAAGAACACAATTCGCATAAATCTTCTAAAAAAGATACGCAAGTATGAAAAAGTTGAAAAATACTGCTTTAGACGGAGCATGTATTAATAATACTAAATCCACAATTCCACAATTCTTTGAAAAAAAAAAAAAAAAAAACTTGCTAAATTCCGTTTAACCGGATCGATTTTTCATTACGTAAAATTTGAAAGCTTGAAACGCATAAAAATTGAATTATTTAAATCAATTCAGGTTTCCAATAAAGACAAACATTCCGGCATGTAAGTTTTTGAAAGGAGTTTTTTAAGTGGCAAAGACTTGTTTTGTGCAATTGCTGTGACAGAACTGATTAAAATTTCTCTCTATTAGATGCAGAAAAAATAATTGTTTATTTTTTTAACATTAAATTCGTTAAAAGAAGTGGAGAAAATAATTACCTATTTAAGAAAAAAAAAACACAATTTTTTAAGGTATAAAATCAGTTACAATGATATACATTGTATGAATGTAAAATGCATTACATATGTAAAAACACATACATTGTAAAAATGTATGCATTTTCACTTACTTTCTTCTATCTTGACTTCCTGGTTTCGCCGTATTTATACATTTTAGAAGACCTTGAACACGATTTGACTGTTTTAAAAAATGTCTGTCGACTGTGTAGGCTGTCTGTGTATTTGGGTATAACAGAAATTTTGTGGATGCTCTATCTCAAGAACTAATGCACGGAATTTAATCAAATATTAGATTCAATTAGACCTTGACAAAAATTGGTGCTGATCAGATTTTGGGTGTCAATCTCCCAACCGGTGGCATTGCTATGCTGCATTTTTCACGATTTCCTTAAGAACCAATACACGGAATTTCATCAAACTTCATATTATGTTACACCTTGACATAAATTGGTGCTGATCATGTTTTGGGTGTAAATCTCCCAACAGGTGGCATTGCTATGTTGCATTTTTCACGAGTTCCTAAAAAACTAATGCACGGAATTTCAAGAAAATTCCTATTATGTTAGACCTTGACATAAATAGACGCTATAATTAGATTTTGATGTAAATCTCCCAACAAGTAGAGTTGCTATACTGCATTTTTTAGGATTTACTAAAGAACTAATGCACGGAATTTCA
The DNA here is from genome assembly GCA_963931845.1 of Maratus michaelseni. Lineage (NCBI taxonomy): Eukaryota > Metazoa > Arthropoda > Arachnida > Araneae > Salticidae > Maratus > Maratus michaelseni. Next base: position 322,923,480 of record OZ007594.1, on the reverse strand, counting down.
TCAAACTTCATATTATGTTAGACTTTGACATAAACAGGCGCTGATTAGATTTTGATGTAAATCTATTTAGATGTAATTAGATTTTGATGTAATCTAGGTGGCACTGGTATGCTTCATTTTTCACGATTTCCGCGAGAACTATATCTCAAGAACTAATGCATGGAATTTCACCAAACTTCATTTTTTTTAAGACTTTGACATAAATATATACTTATTGAGTGTAAATCGCTCAATCTCTCAATGCTGCTTTTATGTTGTGTTTATCTCGATTTCTGCTATATCATCTCAAGAACGAATAAAGTGACATTTAATTTTTGGTGCAGACGATTTGATTTATATAGAAGAAATTTCTACGATGGCTACAACATACTAATTATTACTTAATCACGTACTTTAAGGACATCAAATCTATCGCAAAATTCCCTGCTTAACTAAATCATTGACAAATTATAGAACAAAGTGCCAGCAAATAAATTTTTCCATCAAGTCACACCAGTATTAGTTGTGTTATAGGAAATTTTCAAAATGAGTATCCACACTTTTCTTAGTAATTTAATTTTTATTTTATTATTTTATTTTCTAAATTGATTTTAAAAGATTTTTTTTTTAAGTATAGTTTTTGGTTTATGGCAATTCTTACAATAATATATTCCGTCCTGAAATATCTTCCCTTTATGACATACAATACGAATCATGTACACTGTATTTTGTAGAGTTAATTTTAAAATTTCTTATGGTCTTTCGATCACTGATATTTCAATTAATTCGACATAAATTGTCAATACTACTTTTTTTTTCCTTTAGCACTAATGGATAATTCATAATATATAAAGCATCATATATATTATTTCTCCTGTCAACATCCCTTTTTTTCTGAAAATACGAAACGCAGAACGACGAATGAGATAGCATATGAAAGGATTTTGAAAACGCTTCTGACATAACACAATTAACATTTCGTTAAAACATGTTTTCGATTAAAAATTGCTGATAATTAAAAAATAAATCGGCATTGTTTTCCTAAATGAAATGAAAGGTTTTCCTCAAAACATTGTTGCCAAAAAATAAAATACCACATTATATGATGCTCAGCAATTATTATAAAAAACACCGCACGGGTTTATTTTATATTTATGATTAAAAAGCGAAATTTAAATTGAAATGTTTAGATTTATATTTCTATGTCCCATGTTTTTCCCGAAGCGGATGACGTCATCCTCTAATGCAGTTAAAATACGATTGTTATTATTTTTTTTTTCTCGCGCGTGCCTTTAGCAATCTTGGATCAGTTTTTACTCTAACTTTGATGGAATAAATTAGATGATATTCTGGATTGACTAACAACTAAATGTTGTTTACAGATATTTTTATCCTTGCTTTTTCTTTAGAAGTTTAAACCTGCATCTAATAACTATTACATATTGATAAAAAATTGTACTTCTCTTTTATCCCGTCGACCACGTTTCATAACAAAAAACTATCGCCAAATAAACGGGAGAACGTTGCCATTGAAATATCAAAATAAATAAATAAAATATAAGAATTTAAGGACACAATTGTTATTTTAATTAATGAAATAACTAATAAACCAGTAAAACATAATGAAAAATACACGCAAATGTCGAATTAAAAACCACTTGATGAATTAACAAACACGTATAATGCTTCTGACATCAAGTAAATGGGATTGCATTTTTGGCGTTTAATCTTAAAATTTGGCGATAGTTTTTTCTTATGAAAAGTGGTCGATAGCATAATAGAGAAGTACCTAAAAAATATTAGATTTCAGTGCGAAATCCTCGCACGGGCCCTCTGGTCTAATCTAATATTAACATGATTTCATTTTTAAGCAAATGTGAGTATTTCTACAATTACCTTTAAAGATTTGGGCCAGATTTCGATTAAATTAAAACTGTGTCAAAAATAAGATGAAGGCTCTAATGCTTTCGAGTACGTATATCTCAAAATATCCAATTTCTCTGTAAAAAAAAAAAGTTTTACGAACCGTAATATTAAACTTGAATCATTTTATTATGAAAAATATTCAGTATAAATAGATAACTAAAAAATCTATATAAATACATAATGATTACAATAGGAATACGTATTAATTAAAATAAATGGTAAATATCCTAGTATTACCATGAAAATGAGAAGTTGCCGATTGTTACAAGAGGCACAGTGAAGACGAAATTTATATAGGTTAAAACTCCCCACAGAACACCGAAAAACTAATATGGGAAAATAATTCAAATTGCTACGAAATTTTGCGTCTGAATTTTTGAACGCCTGAACTATTCGATAAGTCACTTTTCACTTATCATAATTTTTTTTTTAAATACTGTATACAACGATTTTGAACATTTCTGTTCCTACAAAATGTCCACAATGTCCTAAAAACAGTGTCGCCTTTACGTGTGTGACAGAGGGGGGCCTAGGGTCCCGACTCATCCAGGGATACTCTATATTAGCAGAATCTGGCTTATCATGCATTTTTTTTTTTTTTTTTGTAACTTAAAAATGTATACTTGGAATTCAGAGATATTTTAGTGAACAGTAATAAATAAAACTAATTTCATAATTATTATTATTATCCATTATTAGTGACTATAAAAAAAAGCTGTTCACAGAATTATGTTGAATAATGTACTTTTCAACTGCATATTAATTAAAATTTATGTATTTATAGATAATTTTGCAGTAATTCGATAAGATTAGAATATTAATATTAACAGATTACGTTTTAGAACGGCATGGTGGTGATAATTTTTCACATTGAATGAATACCTTTAGGAAAATTAAGTGGGTCGGTCAGTCAGACCTCAAATTTCCGTCGCTAATTTTAAACCTATGGGAGTGGAATGCATTATTATATTTTAATTATTTCATAAAGGAATTCATATTTTTTACTTCCTTCTTTTTCTGTGTATTCTTCTTAAAAGATGCATCTTGTTTTTTCTTCTAGCTGTCAAAATATTTATAAAATATATGCTTAATTTTATCTGAAGTGTTAAAATCTTACTCACAGCTCGTACGATTTTAACACATAAAATATTAAATTAAGAATATATTTTAGAAAAATTTCCAAAAAAAAAGAAAAAAAAAAAGCGACAACTATTAAGAAGAAAACACAGAAAAAAGAAGTTATATTAATTTCCTGGCGAGATATTTAAAAAAAAAAAACACTCTAAAAACGGCATTTTCAAAACTGAGAAAAAAAAGTACTCAAATCTGAGTATGTCGCATAGTCGAAATGACTCCGAATCAAAATTATTCAAGTTTGAAACACGTATATACTCATTTCTGAAAACAGGCACACACTAAAGAATAAAACATCATGTGCGCATATTTGAGTATGTCCATGTTTCAAAAATTAATATGAATTGACTTCTATGCGTTCATTTTTGAGTATTTCCATGTTTCAAAAATGAGTATGAACTGACTTCTATGTGTTCATTTTTGAGTATTTCCATGTTTCAAAAATAAGTTTGAACTGATTCTAATCATTTTTGAGTATGTCCATGTTTCAAAAATGAGTATGAACTGACCTCTATGTGCTCAGTTTTGAGTATGTCCATGTTTCAATATTCTGAGTATTTCTGGTATTTCAGAATTGAAAGCATTGGGTCATCATATTTGAAACAAAAAGTTTCATAAAAAAATGAAAACATCGATTTACTGAGATTTGAAAGTGTCATTTTTTTCAGTGTACTGTCACAGAACTGCAACGTTTAAAAAGATGAAACATGATGCCTAAGTAAAGAATTTGGAAAGAGCATAACACATTTAAAAACCCAATTTCAGCAGTCATCATCTATACTCATAAAATATATGAATTCTTTTGTGCAGCCGTGTATTATATGATCTATAGATTTTACACAAACCAAGAAATATGCAAAAAATTAGTCCGATTTAAAAACAAAAAGTTTCATAACAAAATAAAAACATCGATTTACTCAGATTTGAAAGTGTCATTTTTCTCAGTGAATGCATTCCTCTCCCATAGGTTTAACATTAGAAAATTTAATTGGAGATCTGACTGACCAAACCCCTAATAAGGGAATAAATATTAATTTCTGGGGCACCCTCAATACCAATCGGACATAGAGCCTCTAAATACAGGGTGCGTCAGAAAAATGTACATACACTGTTTAATGCGTCAAAACTTTCTATTTTTTCTTTCTTTTTAAAGTGCAATTAATTGTAAATAATGAGTGGACCAAGATTAAGATTTGAAGAAAGAAAATTTATTTTAAAATACTATGTTAAGTATGAAAATATAGTAGAAGTACAAAAGCTAGCTGGAATGCCAGTATTATACTGTAAAATCAACATTTTTTTTTTTTTCTTGCAGTGTATTTTATGATAGTGGAGAAGTCTCTGTAGAAGAAGATTTTGCCTTCTCGACCAGGGCCCGCTTATGACTTAGAAGTAGGGGAAGCCCGACGTCACACAGGGGGGGGGGGGGGGCTTTTACGCTACCAATTATGCTTCAACAATTTGAAATTTTAGCGGCAAAATTTCAAGTAAACAATACTTTTAGTATTAAACTAAAACTAACTACCTATATACATATAAAAAATATTTTATTATATACATAATTATACATAACAAATTAATTTTATAAATTAATTTACAAATATGGAAAAGTGCGAATATCTGAACTTTAAAATATATTTTATGCTCTGAAAATTGCAGGATTTGCCAGTGTTAAGAACAGTGCATGTACAACAATTATTTGACGTAAACTTATGCTTAGCTGCAAGACAATTTTGTTTCTATTTTATAAACAGAAATTTGATATCACCTGAATGCTAATTACATTCCCCTTTATTTAAATAACCTATTCTCCATATTTTATATAATTTCTCTACAATTAATGAATATAAACAAAATATAATTATTCAAATTAAATTTTCTGTTATTTTTAGCATGTTACAGTCTTAAACATTTGAAATTAAAATGTAAAACATAAGAAAAATGAAAATAAGTTGTCTTTAATCACTGTTTTCATACCATTTATTATATCAACAGAAGAAAAAAATAGAGTATAAATGTGTCAGTATTAATCTGAGGGAAAATTTAGTACCTATAATTAAGAAAAAAATATTTTTCTTTTTCCCCTGACTGAATTTTTTTCCGAAAAATTAGTTTTGAAAAGTAAATTTGGGGGCCTATGAATTTCAGTGAGTAAGCTCAGGCTACACGGGCCTATTCGGTGAACAAGCCCTGTTGTCGACTGTAAAAACATTTTTTTTTTTTTTTTTTAAGATTGAAAACCAAAAAAGTCTACTTTCCTTAGTACATTTTATTCCTCTCTCCTCCCATCTTTAGATTGTTCGGTGACTAATACAATCAATCTGCTCCCTCTTGCAAAACGTCTATGAGATTTGGTTTGGTGTGGCAGGAAAGCAAATAATAAGGGAGGCAGGCAGGGAGAGAGTCAAAGCAGGTGACGGAAGAAGGGACAGAACGTGCGTGGCATGCGACTTGCTGGCTGTCGAATCGGTGAAATTTTTGAGGTGCGAATGACGGCTTGCAGGAAATCCGGTTCAGCTTTAAGATAAAATTTGATTGATAGGACTCAAGAAGGAAAGATATTATTTATGATTGATAAAGAAAGGGGGGAGAATAATTGGTGTCCATAACAAAGGTATACTTATCCGTTGTCACCGTAAGTGTGAAAGAAAGCCAAATAATCCCCCGGAAGAGGACAAAGATTCTTAACGGTACACAAATGATATCACACTGGCGCAGCAAATGAGGAAGGGGGAAGGGGGAAGGTAGAATTACCAGATTAAAAAAACGGAATTTTTTTTAACACTATTTTTTTTTTCACTTTTATATTTACTATATTCAGCTAGAAGATAGAAACCGGATTATTTTTGCTAATGTGAAAAAATCGCGTAAAAACGTTAAAAATAGCATTAAATATCGTTAAAATTTCACAAATTGTAGAAAACTTATATATATATATATATATATATATATATATATATATATATATATTGGACTAAAAGACAAACAGGATTCCTTTTACGAATGTTTAATATTCGAAGCGCAAAATATATAAATTCAAATAAAAAAATCGCAAAAAATCTCCTTACGAATTCCGAATAAACTTTATTGAAAAGGGGATAGAATTTACTAAATTGTACTAAAAGTATAAAACCGGGTTAGTTTTAATAATGTGGAAAAATCACCGCGAAACACAAAAAAACCCGTTAAATCGCATAAAAATCGCTATAAATTCAGAAATCGAAGATGAAAATATTTAGTACAGTGGGCTTAAACATTGTAACCGGAATCTGGCGATCCAAGAATTGACTTCAGGACTAACAAATAATTAAAATTAAATCCGAAAAGGGATTTCCTACATGCCCAAATCATCATTATATCTCCCAATATGGGATCCTACTAGCGCCAAAGTGGATAAACAGGCTGGCATAGCTTTGCCTCTATTGACAAGTAAGATTTGGCGGAACTTTAGTTTGCTTTTGTTTTATCAAACTACCGTCATTTTCTACATCCTACTGAACTGTGTTGAATGTAACAATAATGCCTTCTGTAAAGAATTTTCTTTTTAAAAAAACATTAAATAATTGTTATTTTCCAACTGTATTTGCATTCGAATAACAGTGTTTCATTAATTTTGCAGTCACATTATTGTGGCAAGGAGTGCATTAAAAGAGAAATTTTTAAAGAAATTGGAAAGATAAACTGATGAAAATTCTTTAAATTATAAAAGTCAGACATGTTTGTTAAAAAACGAAAGAATCGTCGTACGGGAAATGTTTAAGCTTATACACCGTACAATAAGCTTGAAAAAAGTACAAATTAGGTTCTTGAACAAGTGTCCGGCGATGGACATAAATCACTCATCTTCCCATTCTTTTCGAATCATTTTGTGGTCGCAGATAAAAAAAAGGGAGATTCAACAAAAGAAAAGGGTGTTTCCTATGCTGTCAGTGGCTTCCCTGCCTGACTGTCGGACTTCTCGGACATGCTTAAAAAGTCATAAAACTTCAAGGAAAGCGATATACCACATAAGAGACTCCGCCAGTTAAGTCTGGACTCTGTTTGCACCTTAAAGCTGCGTTTATGCAAACTTGCAAGTCTGCCTGAGAGACGCATAAGTAATACGACTTCGCATTCTTTTCGAACGATTTTGTGGTTTCAACAAAAAGCTGGGGAGTTTCAACAAAATAAATAGGCGTTGATGACATGTCACCATGCTCCCCTGCTTGATCTCTGAACTTTAAACATGCTGAAAGTCATAAAAGATGAAATGAAACTCTTGACCAGGTGAAAGACAGCACCAAGTTAGACCGTGCTCTTTTTGCACCTTTACGGAGAAAACGTACAATTTGGCAATCCTAGGAGAAGGGTATTTCGTGGTTAAAACCCCTCCCAGAGATTTTAAAAACTGATAAAATGCATAAAAAGCCTCTGCTGTTAGGATAGAAGTATCCATATTTTTAAAGCAAAAAGCGCATTCTGTCAAATTCCACTTTTTTCCCCTACACAAAAATGGTCTCATTGAGCATACTTCAACTTTTTTTTAAGGCTTCTTCCCTCAGAAACAAGGAAACCCGTTTAGTCTAGGGGGATTGAAAAGGGTTGATGGAAAACGAATGGAGGCGTACATTGCATTGAAAGCATAGACCTTCTGATATATTTTTGCTCTGATGTTGAAAGCTAAAGCTTTTTTTTAAAGAACTCATGTTTTCACTACTAAATATGCATATTTTTTCGCAAAATTTTAAAGAGAGCTTGGATAAAGTTATATTTATAACCAATTGAAATTTCAGCTAGTTTGGAAGATGAGAACTATATTTTTACTGCTATGTTAAAGGAGACAACCCGAAAACAAACAAACAAAAACGCGAGAATAAAACATTTCTTTTACAACTAGATAACAATATTTTTTCACGAAATTTTTACATGGGCTGCAAAATTGTTTTATTTACAACCAATAAAGATTTCAAAGAGTTCGGACAAAAAAAACTTTTTATTTTAAAACTATGAAACGACCCTACGTGAAAAAACAAGAAAATGAGCGCTTTTATCACTAAATATCAATCGTTTTTCGCGAATTTTTCCTTTTAAAATATAATTTCATTGATTTAATTTTTAATTAACTACGATTTTTAATCAAAAAACATGTTTTAACGAAAAGTGGGTGTATGTCAAAAGTCGGCTCAAAAACCTTTCGAATGATCTCTTTCATTGTTGCGCGTTTTGTAAATGCATAAGAAATAGGAATGTTGACAACAGAAATAATGATTTTTAGATCTTGTCTTCACGCTTATTTTTCCCAAGAAATAAGCATAGTCGCCCACAAGGGGTGGGGGTAATTGCATCTCCTGAATTTTCAAATTAATTAACTACATTTTATTTTCTGCTATGATTTTGAAGAGAAAAAATTCTTCTTCTCAAATGATTTAAAACCATTAAACACTAAACCGAAAAAGGAACGGAGGATTTTTTGTTCGTGGCTTGTTACCGTCCGTGTTACTTATTTTTTGCAATATCTCACACATTTACTTCTCTAACAGGATGCATCAGTTCACAATGGTTAACTTTCAAGTAAGCCTAACTCATTTAATTTTAAAGATAACAGTGTGTAGTTTTTTGTAATCTTGTTGAAACAAAATGAGAAAGAATCAGGGTCCATAAACCGTGTTTTTGACCCATGAAATAAGACAAAAATTCGATTTTGTTATACTGACTTAATTATTTCACTTTTTAATATTAGAAGGTTCATCCTATATGATTTCTAAAATTGCTTTTGCATTTTATCCGGATTTATATGACTTACACAAGCTCAAAGTTCGTATTATTCGTAGTTTTTGATGAAAAATACGCAATTTATCTTAATTGTACCTCAATTTATTTATATGAGCGCAATTGTGCATCACTTTATTCTTTACGTATATTATAAAATACATCAAAATGTACAATATATGTAAAAATAAAAGTGATGCAAAGCTGCACTCATAGTAAAATATTAAAAATAGAATTCCCTCACGTCACTAAGAGACTTTAGAATGCAGCAACGTGTTTAAACGTGCTAAAAAGAACGTAACTATTGCTAATGTGAAGGAATGCAGTTATTAGCAATAGTTACGTTCATTTTAGCATGTTTAAACACGTTGCTGCATCCTTACGTCTCTTAGTGACGTGAGGGAATGCAGTTACTTAACTCTCTATTTTTAATATTTTACTATGAGCGCAACTTTGCAACACTTTTATTTTTACATATATTGTATATTTTGATGTATTTTATAATATACGTAAAGAATAAAGTGATGCACAATTGCGCTCATATAAATAATTGAGGTAAAATTAGGAGAAATTGCGTATTTTTCATAAAAAACTACGGATAATATGAATTTTAAGCTTTGTGTAAGTCATATAAATCCGAACAAAATGCCAAAACTATTGTTGAAATTGTACAGGATAAAACTTATAATATTAAAAAAGTGAAGTAATTAAGTCGGTATAACATAATCGAATTTTAGTCTTATTTCATGGGCCAAAAACACGGCTTATGGACCCTGATCCTTTGTTATTGACTAATTTTGCCTAGGGGACCGTTATTTATTTATTTTATTTTATAAATTTATTTGTTATATATACATGGCTGCTGCTTTATTTCTTGGAAACAAAGCGTAACATTAGCTTATTGATTGGACTTCCATGTCTGGCTTTTATCACAGATAGAGCTGATAAAAGTATTTTCACATAAATAGAATTTTAAAAAGACGTTTTTCAGTGGGATAGTTGTATAGAGTTATTTATTCAATTTCGAGTGAAATAATTCAAGATAAATATTTATAGGATCTATTTGTACACTCGTGAAAAAAAAAAAAAAAAGATATATTTCCCTATTCCCTATTAACTTTGCCGCAAAACATTGCTTAAAAATAATACTGATAGATACAAAAGATTAGTAATAGCGGCTACTATTTATAACTTATACTTAAAATTATGCTCCGTGGGTCGTCTACATATGGAAAATTGAAACAAGGTTTAAAATTTTAACCCTTCTTTGCATGAGTTTTTCTTTTACAATTGTGTTTTTTTTTATACATATATTAAATATTAGACACCAGAAATTTTAAGATAGATTTTTAACTTTGTTCAGCAACATAATTCAATTTTACTGGATTAATTGGAAATTTACTGGATTAATATTTCTATATAAATATAGTGGTGGCGAAGAAGTTGATTTATTTATTAAAAGTTAAATAAAAAATTATGGAAATTTACATCACTATGCAATTAAGGGTTAATTCAACACCTAATTTGACATCAGATTTGGATTCGGTCCGGTAAGAAAACTCAAAAAGTAACTAGGCGGAATGAGCAATAATTTTGGATTCCCATATTTTGAAGCTTCTTGAAATCGATTTCTGTTAAATTTCGTAACATCATTAGATTTTATTTGTTAGTATTATTTATTCAAATTTACACTGTTAAAATAATGTCCTGAAAAAAAAAAAAACGGAAATTGTACTGGCAATCGGGACGCCAGTACTATTTCCTTATTTTAACGGGAAAAAAAATCCGTAAATTCCAGGAAATTTACCGTGATTTCTGAAATATTCTTTTTAAATCTCCGTTTTATAACAGATATCTTCCGTATTTTTAAAAACATTTTATAATTTTAAAATAAACATGATAGGACAAAAAAAAAAAGACTCCCCAAGAATAACCTTATAAAGGATAGATATATTTTCCCCTCCTCATTTTGGAAGTAGTTTTGTATAAATAACCAAACCTTGCCACGATGAGAATCGAACCCGTAGTCCCCCGTATACTAGACTGGAGGTCCCGACCACTACGTTACGATTAGATACTCAACTTTATCAAGCGTTGCTACTTATTTCAGTCGCTTTTTATGATGTAAAAACTTGAAAGTTCCATGGATTTTTTTTTCAGTTCCAATGTTTTTAATATATTTTTTTTAATATTTTTCAATATTTTGCTTTATTCAAACAATTTTTTATAACAGATAAATTTTAACTTTTTATGTATTATATGAGTTAAAAATTGTATTAAAAGTAATGTACCAACATTTTCTTTTTTCGAACTTTTTAAATTATTTGTCTGATGATCTATTTATCAATTCCAATAAAACAATAATTATCTTAAGGAGACGTATTTAATACCCACTATTAAAATGAATTTTCGTTATCTTAAAACTTATGAAAATAATTTTTTTTTATAAGAAATTAAATTATTACATTTTAGCTATGCTGAGAACTTTTGTGTACAGTTCTGTCAAACTGAATAGTTTTAATAATATTAAAACAAAAAATTGACTTTTAAAGAAAATTTCGAAATTACTGATCTTGTAATAGGTAAGTTTAAATTTGGACTCATTGATTTAATTTAAATTAATTTAGTTTAATTTATAAAATTATAAGCTAAAGGAATAAATTATAAAGTTAATAAAATTATAAACTTCATTTTAATAAAAGTAAAGAAAAAATATTAACTATTTTTATAAAATTAAGGAAAAAATTATAGACGTTGTAAAATTATAATTTATAAAATAATAAATTTTAGTTTAATTCATAAATTTATAAGCCAAATCAGTTTAGTTTAATACAAATTTACATAGAGATGACTTGCAGAGATATTATGTTATGAAACCTTTAAATAACCCAATATTGCCTCACGTTAGAAAAATTAAAATAAAATTTTAAAAAATTGTGAAAAAAAAAGTCCTGATTTAAAGCACTATTAATAAAAATGAAAAGCAGATTAAAAAGAAATATTTTTCTGCAACTTATAAAAATAAAATCAATTTATAAATATTTCATTAAAAATATAAATATTACTATTATTTTCACAAAAATTTACCGTCCAGACATGAGCCCGGTTAGAATGGGCCAGCATATCGAGCCGGATGAGGCCTGGATCCTTGAAGAACTCTAGTAAATAAAACAATCTTAATTCGCATTTCAAACATGGCGATTTCTGCACCCAAGCCGCTAAATTTTATTTACGGAAATTGCACTGTTTTGGAAGAAATACAGACATTGTACTGTTTTGAAATAAATACGGACAAAATCCATTAAATTTACAAAAAACTTTCTGCATATTTACGGATTTGAAATCTCCTTTACGGAACTAATGTCATTTACGGAAATTGTACTGTTGTTTTGAAAAATGAAACTTCTCCGTAAAATTTTACGGAAAATCTCTTGTATTTTCATGGATTTTTTTAGAGTGTACTCCATCAGGTGTCTTTTAGAGGTTTGTACGAGTGGAAATTTTCAAGCCAGGACACAATCCGACCCATACAAAAAATTAATTGGCGCGGTCCGGCCCGGCCTGACTGAATTTCTACAAAGCATGCCGATATATCTGAAGCTGAAGCAAACATTTTCCTACAATTAAAATTATTCAAAACACACTTACCCTAGATTTTATTTCAGAATATGTTTGAAGTTCATGGAATACAGAAAAACAATAATATTAATGACCATTTAGTCAATTACATACATGAACACTTATTAAAAAATTTGGCTTAGACATTACATTCAAATGAAGATTCAGTAAGAAAATCAACGTAGTTCAGAATGAAGTAAAAATATGATAAAAGAAAATTGTAATTTTAAAGCTCTGTAAAGAAAAACGTAAATTAAAAAAAATCTCTGTAATTTATTAAACCAAAATTAAATTTCCAAAGATTTCACTGAACAAATGTACAACATCACTATAATTTTTACAAAAATAAATAAATAAAATGACTGCCAAACATGGGCTCGGACAGATGAATTTAGAGGTCACCACGGGCATGGCCAGGCCAAGAAAAAAGAAATCAGGCCCAACCCGGCCCGAGTCTCGTGAATGAACGTTTGCCCTTTACAGGCCTTGTTGTGTGCTTGCCCCGGGTTCGTACAGACATGTAATACCTGGAAAAAAAAGTACTATAGATCCATCAAATATCTTGCTCATCAACAAAAATTCATATCGGACCATATTTAAATGTAAAATTTTGTTGAGCCAAGCAATTTTTTGTCGTATCAACAATGATTGAACAAAAATATTACTGACCCAAACAAATTTTTGACTCAACAAAATTTTCTGTATAAAATTCGTAGGTCTAATATTACTATTTGTTTTGTCATTTTTCTTTCTTTCTTTCTTTCTTTCTTTTCTTTTCTTTCTTCTAAGATGTAACTTAGGGTCTTCTTTATTCTGTGTGTGGCTTTATCCATTATATCTATAAAAAAAAATAGGTCTGTAAGTTCGTATATTGTACTTTATTGTAGAAAATTACGGTTAGAGATGAAAATTTTTCTTTGAATTTTTTACTACAGCAATTTGAGTTTTATCATTTTGTAAAAATAGAGCTATCCCGAATCACATAGCCGCTATGTAGTGTTATAGCAACAATAAAAAAAAAAAAAAAAACCAAGTGGGTAAGTATGATCGAAGATCGCTCAAAGGGTTTCGTTTAATATTCCTTTCAAAACACTTTATCCTTTCTTTAATAAATCCAAATAAATTTCATTTAGCAACCAAAAAAAAAAAGTCATGTTTTTTATAAAGTAAAAATTTACCGGTCTATTTTTCTCGTTTTTTCGAATATCTAAACCAGCCCGATAGCGGGCGAAACCTGCTATTATATTCTGTCATATTAATATCTGTCATGTGGACTAAATGCGATATTAATAAAATAATAATTTCAAAATTTAACATGTTGTACACCTTCAAAATATTAAAATATGCGAATATTTCCATAATCGGGTTTTTATCATGATTCAATACGTTCCTCAAACTCATATATTTACTATTCTCTATTACTGGTATTTATACTAACTTTGTATTATTCTGAAACATTTGAAAAATCCATTAAATTTCCGATATGACGACAGATTTTCTTTTTAATTCTCTAATGACGTGATATTAATCTGCTGTGTGTACATACAAATACTCATACTCCTTGTATTATTGAGAAATCTTTCCGTTTTATTACCACTATGACGTTAATCAATTTTATTTCATATTAATATTTTTTTCAACTGGTGAAACTTTTTATTTCACTTTCATTTATCACGTGGAAATCGTCTGATAGAAAATTAATTATTGTAGAAAGAATTTCATCGTGGATTTTTAATTTTTGGCATCTGCTATAACGAAAAATGTTTAAATTTAATAAGAAAAGGCTGTTAGAATTTTGGTTTTTTATCTCTATTTATTAAAATAATACGAATTTTTCAGATTTTAATATTTTGAGCTTTTTATAGTTGCTATTCAGCTATATACACAAAGTTTCAACTCTGTAAGTTATATAGTTTTTGAGAATGGCTCTGTGACGGACAGACAGCTTAGCGGGAGTAGATAGGTTTTCGTGAGATGAACGAAATCGTAAAAAAGGAACAGCACTGGTTAAAAACACTGTTCATCATTTAAATATTTCAAAATTTATAGGCTGCAGTTCTGTATGACAATCGAAATTCTTTAGAACAGGGTTGTTTAGTCTTATTGCCAATATTTATATTGTCGCCAGTATTTCCATATAGTAACCCTTGCCTTATTTAATAGCAGAGTTTTGTCATTAAATAAGGCAAATTATACAATACAGAAAAAGGGGTAGCTCTGAAGCCCGCGGACCGCAGGTTTGACACCATGCAGCTTTAGATAATTAGAATTATCCATTCTGTAAAAAAGTTTTAACAATAAAAAAAAATTATAATAATAATAACAGAAAAATAATAAATTTCTTCTTTTAAGCAAAATGTATTTATTTTCAAATAATTAGATTTATCTTTTTACAAAAGAACGATTAGATTAAATTTATCTTTTTACAAAAGGACGCAAATCATTTAAAAAATATATTAAACAACAAATCATATTTGTTTTCTTTCTTCTTTTTAAAATCAATTTGAACAAAATAATTCTGTAAATGGATAGTGACCACAGAGGAATAATTTATTTAGCTTTAAAAAATGTTTTGAAATAAATTATTCTTCAAAAAGCTTATAAAATTACAACATTTCGTTTATAATTTCAAAATTTAATCTTTTAAACATATAGATTTCAACTTATATGAAAGAAAATGTACTTGTCATTTAAGAGAACATTAAAGAACGAATTCTAGACATTTATCTTTTTATCAATTTAAAAATAATTTCTTTAAGAGACACAAACAAAGAGAGAATAATCGATGTAGTTTTTCAAATTGTTTTGAGATAAAATAATCTTGGAAGAGCTACGTTCATCGAATTTTTTTTTATAAAGTAAAAGTAATGCACTGTCATTTCAAATCCACTTTTTGACAATTGTGTAAAAAGATGCTCCCAGGAGAGCTCTGACGGGGGCCATAAAACGCGCGTTACCTGTGATAAATGCGCCATTTGCGTCGCCATCGAACGCACCCGAAATAGCGATCTCAGATTTATGTCGATAATGATGCAGTAAGCAGCGCCACCTTGCGGAGGTAGCCGAGTCAGTGATGGACGGTTGCATTATTTATTTCTCAGGATACCGTGAAACATAAAGCTTAGTCTTAAAAATCTATTGATAGAAGATGTATTCTGCAAGTTTATCTTTTATTATAAAGTAAAATGTGGCAGCAGTCAGTCTGAGTCGTTTCTGTTATGAAACAACATGAAATGTGATTTTAAAGTATATGAAAAATTGAATACCTTTTCTTTTGTTTCAGAACATAAATGCACGAGGTTAAAAAAAAAAAAAAGAAGAAGAAAAGTAAGCATTAAAAGGAAGACCCACCGGAAGAAATACTTTAAGCTTTTAAGTACAGACACGAGTACAATTTATACTGAATTTCGATTTTTTAAAAGTTTTTTTCCTCTATACTCTTGTCATATCCTCTAAAAGTAGTTTGTCAACAATGACAGAACTCTGACGTTTCGTTTTTAGAAAGAAGAGGGATTGGAAGATATTTAAAAGCTTTTCAACATTAATTTTCAGGTGATTTATAGCATAAGACTGTCATGATTTTATTTAAGAATAGTTTTGATTGATTCTATTAAAAAGCGAATTACTTCTGTGAAAACAAAATAAAGACAGCCAGTTTCCTATACACGTAGGATGTACGCTCGTTATATTGCTGTTGTCGGGAGACAGGAAAAATTTTCGATATATCCGAATGCACGATATAACGAGGGTATTAAAATTTAAAAAGATTGTAATTTAAAAAGACATGTGAATGTCTTGTATTTGTTTAGAATATATTAATAATGCGAATATTGCAATTTTCTTAATAAAATTAACGATACAGATTACACTTATGGTATCTAACGTTAGGGAAAGTTACTTAAAATTGCAATTTAGGTAGAACTTATTTTCGGGTAGAGGCACGAAGAAGAGAGCAATATATCCGAATAATCGATGTATAACGATACATTCATTGGTCTGCTTCAATTGGAACTTAATATAAAATGTAAAGACAAAAAATAATCAATAGCAATACAAAAATTGCATTCGCCATCTTGCTATTAATTTTAATTTGTTTCATGTTTCACTTATGAGACGAACTATGAGACGAACATTCTCTGATTTGCTACCATTGTGTGAGAAATTCGAACTTCATAATGGAAAATTCCAAATTTGTAATAAGTATCTTTATTTGGAGCCGTATAGAGCCTAGAGGAATAATCCAAATGAAATCAGAAATGGTATAAAGTAAGCTGCGCCGCAGGCGCCCATGAGGGAGCGCACTGCGCGTAGACGACCACCGAACCCAAGTCCTGAGAGACTTTTATCGCGCCAGTAGCTTTGGCTCGCTACGACGCTTCGACCGGTCAGATAGCCGCTCCCCACTGCGGACCCTCTAACCTTGAACTCACGTGTCGACGACGTATGCCGTTGCGATAAGGGGTAAAAGCACGGGGAGTCACCGTGAGACACTTGGAGACGGGCCGGCGTCCCCCAACAGCTTCGGAGCTGGAAACCTAAAAGGGAACCAGGCCCTATGCCTTAAGTCGGGATGTTCCAACCCGTACTTGCTCTACCACAACTCGAGGGGTGTGAAAACCTACAGAGTATTTAAGAAAGGGAAAAAAGAATGAAACAACAAAAAATTTTAGTTTGGAAACTGCCAATAGAGGGCGTTGTAAGACCTATAATGTTATGTATAATACAAAAAAAGGATTTAAAAATAATAATAATAAGGCTGATAGCATAATTTATTAAAAATTTTCACGGTAAATGCGGTTACGCTGTCGTTGACGATCAAGTTCTTGTTCCACAATTATTCCATTTTACTAAACAACACCCTCCATGCGGTGCACGGCGCTTTCAACTGTAGAATGTAACGCAGGAGTGGTGGTCCACATATGCTATGATATGTTATCTTTAAATCAGTTACATTTGAAACACCTTCATGATACACACGAAATTTTAAGTTACACCCAAAGCCAAAATCTGTTATGTACCGCGAAACCTAACTGAATATCACAACGTATGTGAACCACCATTTCTGATGCGTTACATTCAGCAGCTGAACACGGGGAACCGCATGGAATGTGTAGTTTAGCACAATGTAATAATTTAGTAATCTCAACTCGATCGTCAACGCTTAACATGTCATTTTCCGTGATATTTTCCAATAAATATGCTATTGGATTTTACGTTTTAGTTGTTTGTCTTTTTGTTGTATGCATAACATATCAAGATTTAGAGAAACCTCTATCTTCCTATGTTTTGCTTCCCCCTTTTTAAATAGTAGGTATATGGGCTACAATAAAAAAAATAATATTAATATTAATAATAATATTAATCTCCACATACCGATACTTGTTTTATAAATACTTGGTCTATATATATGTATATATATATATATATACAAATACATTTTCACACACACACACACACACACACATATATATATATATATATATATATATATATATACATATATATATATATATATATATATATATATATATTAATTCTATTTGTTTTACTAAGATAATAATAAAGAGCATTACTAATTTTTTCTAAAACTTCTAAATCATATAATAATAAAAGTTTTTTTTTTTATCTTTTTTTTTTTTTTTTACAGAACAAAACATTCTTTTTGATTACTTATCAGAGAAACGACATTCTTATTTTAATCTTTGGAAAAATATCACTAATTCTTTCCTCCTAGATAAACTTTGGAGGTAAACGAAGCATTATCTCACTTTAATATAGTACTGTGTAATGAATATTTTAGCAACTTTTGGACACAAAAATTCTCTTCCTCTCCGGATAAGACAATAAATATTGAAAATAATAATAATAATAATAAAAACAACTTGATAAAATTCTCCTGCTTCAAAAAAAAAAAAATAAAATAAAAAAAAAAAAAAAAAAAATGAAGAGGAAACAAATAAGTTGCTGTCCAGCTAATAAGTAAGATTATCTTGGATTACGAAGATTAGTGGCCAACTAGTTTTTGTTCCATTTGTGATAAGAAATGCAATAGATATTGACTGATTATTACGTCGAAAATGGAGAATCTTTCGGTACGATAAAGAGAAGGATTTTTTGTGCATTTGTAAGGAAAATCATAACAGCATGAAGTTCTGTTACTAGTTTTAGTTCAATTAACAAGAAAATCGTTCTGGAATATCTAGCAAGAAAAATGCAAAAAGTTTTGGAACAAATAGGAAGCATTGGACACTGATTCAGAATAGATAAAATGTAATCTTTTAAAATAAGTTTTGAAAATAAACATTTTCAAAACTTGTTTCAACAGATCTAACAGATTACATTTTATCTTAAGTTAAATAATTTAAATTTAGCTGTAAATGGTTAGTTCAGATGATAAGAAGCAAAACAAAGAAAAATAAAATAAAATAAAAATATTTCGAATGCGCCAATTCATTAAAATCGTGATGGTAGTTTGTAGATAACATTTTAATCCTTCCTGGCATAGTAGTCCCACTCCGGGCACACCTAATTTTAATTCCAAACTTGCATTCGGCATCAAGAATATTTTAATAAAATTTTGCTTCTACAATGAAAGCTTAAAATATATTTTTCTTATTTTTCTTATTTTCTAAACAAGGCGTTTGTAAATTCCGGTGTCAGTCAGTAATTTCGCATTTTACGAATAGAATTTGTCTGTGCCGAAAAGGGTTAAAACGATTTCCATATTTGTTTTTTGTTTTTTAATTTTAGTTATTTTATTAATGTAATAGCTAAAAGCATTATTGTTTAACTTTTCTTAGACTTCCAAATCGTACAATATCAAATGTCTTTTTTCTTCTTTTAACTGAACATTTTTTTTCTTTTAATTACTTATTAGAATAACGATAGTATTTTTTTAATCTTCGGGAAAATATCGCTAATTCTTTCCTGCTAGATAAACTTTGGAAAGAAACGAAGTATTATCCCACGTTAATAATGTAGTATTTGTGTAATGAACATTTCAGCAACTTTTGGTCACAACAGTTTTCTTCCTCTCAAGATAAGACAAAAATAATTATTGTAAAAATAATCTTGAAAAAACTCTCTACTTGAAGCAAAAAAATAAGAGACAGGAGAAAAAATAAGTTGCTGTCCAACTAATATGTGAGATTATCTTGGATTACGAAGATTAGTGGCCAACTAGTTTGTTCCATTTGTGATAAGAAATGGGATAGAAACTGACTGATTATTACATTGAAAATGGAGAGTATTTCGATACGATAAAGAAGTTTTTGTATATTTGTAAGCAAATATTATTTTTTAATCTTTGTTCAATTAACAAAAATATCTCCCTGAAAAAAAACAAGCAATTTAAATGAAAAAGGTTTTGGAACAAATTATGAAAGTTCTGTAACACTTGACAGTGATTCAGAACATATAAAACTAGTAAATCTGTATATCAAGGAGCCTCAACGTCAATTTTTGTCTCACTTCACACAATATCTAACATTCTGCCATCCGCAATTTAATAATGTTAGATTTATACTATGTAATTTCTAAGCCTATATTATGATTTCCCAAAGATAAAATAAAATCTTACTTTTAAGAACATGCTACATTACGGAATATTCCAAAATAATATGCTCTTCAACTGCTTATTATTGTAATTTTTTAGATTAAAAATGTACATGTGTTCTGGGGGCTTTGCCGGCCTGAACCCACCATTTTCTCAGTGAGTTTATGTTTGCAATTCCCAATGTGTACTATTTCAAGATTTTAGTATATCTTCGAGTGCGTTTTAAACTGTATTTCATTGTAAGTTTCTCATTGTGCTGGAGATTTTACCCTACCCTAATAAAGTATGGACATACTTGTCAACCACGAAACATCAGAATTTGTTGTCAAAGTTGGATAAAATCTCATCTGACAAAATACTTATGAAAACGTAAACTCTCCTTAGGAGACTTATTTTAGAAATCCGTTGTTTTTATAATTTTCTTTGGAAAAACCTGTTTTGGCGACTATTGTAGAGTATAAAAAAAAGAGCTATTTTATATTTATTTAAATTTTTTGTTCAAATCTTCCTTAATCGGAAAAGTTTCACTGAATGAAATATTTTAATACATTTTCTATTACTGACATGTTACGAAATATAGTTGCTAGGCAACTTTTAAAGTAAAAAAAGAGAAAAAAAAATACTTATGATAGAAAAAATGTGAAATTGAAAACTTAAAATATTTTATATTTTTTGAACCCGGGTTCAGTTATATATATAAAGGGATGTATATCTTGATATATATCGTGATATATATCCAATATTTATTTTCAAAATATCATGAAGTTTGATATTTTCGATATTTTCATACATTTGACTTTTTCTTTTTTTTTTTCAAAATACTGTGTATGATATTTTCTGTCAAAACAAGTAGAAATGAATTTTTAAACTGTTATTGACTGTGTCGTTCTGTAGATAAAGATCGTTTGCTTTGCTAGTGACTTTTTATTGCCCCCCCCCCCTCCCTCTCCAAAAAAAACAAAAACATTTTCCAAGCTTTACGATTGAAGCTGAATTTTTAAATGCAGAACCAACAATTATGTGGAACAATATTTACACAGAACAATCATTGAAAGAAAAACTGTATAATTTAACAATACGTTATTTACGGCTTCATTAGAAATAATCTTTTCTGGTTTTGATTTTGTTCAGTTTAAACTGCACTACAACTACAGGTTAGGGAATAAAAAAGCAGACAAGTTCACATTTATGTTGAAAAATTTCAATAAAAACATATGTATTTAAAATTTTATTTTTGAAGCATAAAGTTTTCTTGAAACTTGATATTAAATCCTATAATTTGAGTTTTGTGAGTGTAAAAAGCAATTTGTGTCTGTTTTCAATTAGTTAATCTTCAGTTTTGTTGTAAGTGAAAAAAAAAAATAGAATATATTGTTTTATTAAGTTTTCATGTTAAATGCAATATTCTATATTTATATTAGGTTCGAAAATATTTATAATCATGATTAGTTTGAAAATATCGGATATATATGAAAATTTCGGATATTTTTTATGTTTTCGAAAATATCTCAACACTTACGAACTCCGTTTATAACAAATGAACAAATTTCCATCACAAAATATAGATTGACTGACATATGTATTAAACAAAATTCGCAACTAATCGGAGTAATTAATCTAAGATCACCATTGGGAAATTTTGACATAGGGGAGACCGGTACACAGTGGACCACTTTTCAGTTAACATTTTTTTTCTCTTTAACAGACTGACTGATCTGTATGAAAATATTTTTGAATATTTCTTAAACCTTCTTACATCCATCATAATTTTCTCACAACTTAGTTTTCAATACATTTTTCAAAAAAAAAAAAAATTATATGCACTTGTAAAGTGGACCACTATTAGGTATTATCTAAAATACAATATAAATCTATTTTTCATTAATCTAATTATTTTTTGTTGCCCCTTCACCCGCAAAATAACATAGTAATATAAATTTTGAAACAAAAACAAAAAATTAATTGTATTTTGAAAATAATAACAGATTAATACAGGAACAATTGCAATTTAGTTGAAGTTATTACTTAAGTACAAAAAAAATCAGCTCACAATAAAATTTGCAAATGAAATTCCAAAGTACTTATGAGTAAGATTGAGCCTGGAAGTTTCAAGAGCAACATTATGAAATCATTGACATCAACAGCAGATTCATCTACAGTTTCGGGAGAAATAAACTGATTTCCATTCAATTTGCGTCTCATGAACCTTACTCGAATTAATCATCAACAATTAGACTACAGTTATATTTATCAAAGACAGTAAATACAAAACAAAATATTTCTTACTATGTTAAATAAATTGTTATTTTTATTTGTTTACTTTATTTTATAGTTAAATCTACTTTAAAACAATCTTTCTTTATAGAAAATAAGCAATTATTAAATATTTCGAACATTCTGCATTACAGAAGCTGAGTGGATTGTGGACCACTGTGCCCCAGGAGTGGGTGGTCCACTGTACCCCATGTTGAAGTTCAATAAATAATCATATTAATATTGTTTATAGTTTTCTTTTAAACATATTAACTTTATAGTAAAATTTAAAAAAAGTGTCTTAGCTTTGCAAAAAAGCTGTTTTATATTATTTATCTACAACCTTTAATTACTAAAAAAATATAAATATGATAAGGAAAAATTTTACTTTTAGAAGCTCAAAACAACCAATCAGTATAAAATAGTTCAATCTGAGCTAAACATATTTTCTGAAGGCTATAAATAATCATTGCAGTGCTGTTGTCTATTAGGATAGAAGAGAAGCTTAAAAAAAATTAAATAAATAAAATATTAGGGGGTGGTCCACTGTGCCCATAGGTCCACTGTGTACCGGTCTCCCCTACATAATTTAACATTTAATTCAATTATCCAAATGCGTCATTTTCTTTTCAATGACTGGTAAAATTTGAAAATCGTCTGAATTCCCAGACATTAGGACGTAAAAGAAAATCTTCTATATTTTTAAAACGAATGAACCAAATTTAACCAAAATCTACACAGCTAATTTCGCATATCTCACCTACATTACCTACTTAATAACAAGTTAATCGAATACTTTTTGCGGCAGTTAGGCGGAATAGACAGAACTAAAAACTTTTCCTGTCTCCACAGTGAGCCTAAACCGGCGTTTCGGCAATATAAATCTATTAAATCAATTTTTGAAAAATAGTTAAATTAAGTTTAACCATAAATAGTTAATTTAGGTGATAAGAAAGAAGCATACAAATTGACAAATAATAACAATGAATGCAGCAATTCGGCAAAATATGGATGAGAGTTTACAGATAAAAATGGGTGAGGTTTGCATTTAAATTATGTCTTACACGAATGTAAGATTATGTCTCTATAGTTTTAAGTAACTGAACATTGGGCAAAAGAAAGAAAAGCGTCTTTAAATCTCATATTCTATTTTATAGAGTAAGTAAAGCAAAAAATAACATTTGTCTTATAGTAAGATTTCATTTATGCAAACAAAGCGGTTAATATTAATAAATAAATTTTGATTTCTAAATACCTTCACCTTGAATTGTTTGTACTTAATACTTTATCGCCCTATTTACGTTCTCAAGCATTTCTTTCTTCAATTGATTTGATTTTCTCATCTGCAACTTTAGTCCATTTATTTATTCATATCCAGGTAACTTTTTCATTTCAGCCCATGTCATAGGTTCATGAACAGTTACAACAGGTATCTTATAAGCTGCAATCTTACGCGGGAGATACACTTTTATTTGACCGTTCCCTATTTATATGTTTAAATACACATTTCTTACACACATTTATTGTTTGTACTGTAACATTGCTGCGCGTCGTTTAAAATCTGTGAAATGTTTTACGTATCGATATTTTATGTTTTGTATATTCGATATCGTCTGCTTTAGAGTTTAGTGTAAAAAAACTCGTTTTGCGAATGTTAAAACCATGGAACTATAAATATATAAATATATATTTGTAGTTCCCAAATTGATGAAGCTTCAACTGTAACCGGTTCCGCCACATTGAGACAAGATAAACAAACCTCCTGTCAGTTACAGTGAGTGAGATTTTAATCATCGTTTTAGTTCAATGATTATAAAAATAATGGGCTCTTGTGTAGCATATGGCTGCACAAATACCTTTAGTAAGAAAATTCCTGGAAAAAAAATTCACCGATAAATAATGTGTTCGGTTTTTAAGAACGTAATTGCTTTATGGTATACAAATGTATCGAAATCGATTGTTAAAAGAACTGCTATGTACATGGATGAGAATCTTTCGTGTTTCAGGAGACTTGCGTGTTTGTTATGTGTATGTAAATTTTCACATGAATTGCATTGTATTTCTGCATTTTTTTCTTTTAGTTTTGGTCATTTTCTTTAATGTTTACATGGGCTAAATCAGAGTACACGGATGATGTTTGCATTCATATCAGTCAAGAAGTGTATATCTCTCTCATTATCTCTGTGTCATTTTACACAAAATTACAATATATACAGGGTGTCCGAAATTCTGGAAACAGTCGAATAACTCGAAAAATATACATAGGACTGAAAAACGGAAAATATGTGTTAAATATTTTTGAAAAATCTATTTAGGAATATCAAAGTTGCCCAACCCCAACTCTACCCCCTGGGGGAAATGGGGGAACTTTGAAAGCTTAAATGATAACTCCCCCTCCCCCCATTTTTTTATTGCAGAATTGGAATTTACGGGAAAAAATACGTAACTTTTCCATTGAACATTTTCTTCCGAAAACCGTAGAAGGCGTTGTAATCGAGTAAAATGCAGTGAGAATCGTTTCCATTGAAAAGCTGGAAACGGTCGAATAACTCGAGAAATATGGTTCGGGTTGAATAACGGAAAAATACGTGCTCAATATTTTAGATAAATAGCAACTTTGATATCCCTAAATAGATATTTCTAAAACATTGAACACATATTTTTCCGTTTTTCAATCCGATGTGTATTTTTCGAGTTATTCGACCGTTTCTAGACTTTTTAATGGAAACGATTCTCACTCATTTTACTCGATTACAGCGCCATCTACGATTTTCCCAAGAAAATGTTAAATACAAAAGTTACTTATTTTTTCCCGTAGAATCCGAATCTGTAATAAAAAAGGGAGGGGTTATCATTTAAGATTTCAAAGTTATCCCCTTTCCCCCCAGGGCAGGGTTGGGGGGGGGGCAACTTTGATATCCCTATATAGATTTTTCAAAAATATTGAGCACATATTTTCCGTTTTTCAATCCGATGTATATTTTTCGAGTTATTCGACCATTTCTAGACTTTTCAATGGAAACGATTCTGACGGCATTTTACTCGATTACAGCTCCCTCTACGATATTCGAAAGAAAATGTTAAATATAAAAGTTGCGTATCTTTCCCGTAGAATCAGAATCTGTAATAAAAAAAGGAGGGAGGGTTATCATTAAGATTTCAAAGTTGCCCCCTTTCCCCCCAAAGGGCATGGTTGCGGAGGGGGGGGGGGGACTTTGATATCCCTAAATAGATTTTTCAAAAATATTGAACATATATTTTCCGTGTTTCAATCTGATGTATATTTCTCGAGTCATTCGACCGTTTCCATACTTTTCGGACACCCTGTATATATTGCATACACTTTTTTAAAAACCTACAGCTCATAACTACAAGCGGAGATTTTACCGAAAAATCCTGCCAGCTATACGACCAAATTTCCTCTGTAATTTGTACAGAGATTCCTCTTTAATTGATACAGACTTTTTCTGTATGAAACATAATTTTTCTTAATTTCTGAATAGGTAAGGTAATTCTATTAAATTGAAATAGAGTTTCTTGTACCTGCGTATGAAACAAGATTTTTCCATCCTTATAGAAAGTGCAATCTTGTTAAATAGGAAGACTTCTCCCGTATGCAACAGAATTTTCCTCACAAACATTATAATCTTAACAGGGTTTTACTGTATAATATCACTTTCCTTTTCCTTTACAGTATTTATGGATTTGTTTATCCGTTTATTTTTATATATTTGTTTATCAGTTAAAAGTGATGAATTTTGTGATTTACCAGTTTCTGCCAGAGGGGGGAAAACGATATCTACTTATTAAAAAAATATTGTTGATTTTACGGTATAATATTGGCAGCTGGGGTGCTAATATTATATCGTAAAATCAACATTTTTTTTACAGTATAAACGTGAGAGAGAAAATCCGCAATTTACATGAAATGAAGATTTTCTGTTAAAAATACAGTAAAACTTTTGTTAAATCAGCGTTTTTTTTTTTTTTTTTTTTTTTTTTTTTTTTTTTTTTTTTTTTTTTTTGCTTTGTTTTGTTTACAGTATAGGCAGAATATTGTCAAAGGGAAATGGGCTATTTCCAGAATTTCTATGCGCGAAATATGCGCAAGAGAGAAAAATAAAAGACTCTTTACAATAGTGCACAGTACCAATATGTTTCATTTTGGAGTCTGAGATACATACAACCGTCTGCATGAACATTCATAACCAGTATAGAGTATCAGTACAAAAACCCTTAACGGGTTAAAAGTGTTGACGCAGCACTTTCTTTTGGCTCTATGAATTTTAAATATGGGTCTTAAAAGCAATGATATCAAATTTAAGTGACGCTATGTTAATAATATTTTTTTAAATCATAATTTTCTTTTTAGTTTTATTTATGTTCACAGGTGCAATTATTATCTTAATATGAAAAAATATATAAAATTTATTCGCTGATGCTTTTTCATTCACATCTCTCATGAATTCAAAATATGGGTTTTAAAAGAAATGATATCAAAATTTGAGTGACACCTTGACGTTAATTTAATAGGACTTTTTTAAAATTCAATTTAAATTATTTTTGGTTTGTCTTCTAAAGTATATTTACACATACAAACAATACTTTTAATTTTTCAATACACTTTTAAATATATTACTTTCACTGAGCCTATATTATGTATTGAAATGTATTTATTTCAATAAATTGATTTATCTTCTGTGCCACGCTATCCAAAATCATAAGTAAAATTTACGTAAATGATTATTTTGCGTCATATTATCCACTTGCATACATTTCCCTTTGTTTGGATACTATGACGCAAAATAATCATTTACATAAATTTTACTTATGATTTTGGATAGCGTGGCACAGAAGATAAATCAATTTTTTGAAATAAATACATTTCAATACATAATATAGGCTCAGTGAAAGTAATATATTTAAAAGTGTATTGAAAAATTAAAAGTATTGTTTGTATGTGTAAATATACTTTAGAAGACAAACCAAAAATAATTTAAATTGAATTTTAAAAGAGTCCTATTAAATTAACGTCAAGGTGTCACTCAAATTTTGATATCATTTCTTTTAAAACCCATATTTTGAATTCATGAGAGATGTGAATGAAAAAGCATCAGCGAATAAATTTTATATATTTTTTCATATTAAGATAATAATTGCACCTGTGAACATAAATAAAACTAAAAAGAAAATTATGATTTAAAAAAAAATTATTAACATAGCGTCACTTAAATTTGATATCATTGCTTTTAAGACCCATATTTAAAATTCATAGAGCCAAAAGAAAGTGCTGCGTCAACACTTTTAACCCGTTAAGGGTTTTTGTACTGATATCATTACTTTTTTAAGGTTATTGATGAAAATGTCAATTAGTCGAAATTAAGTATAGGGTATGAATTAATCATTAGAATAAAATTTTAAAGAAATGCTAAAAAAGACCCCTTGGACCCCAATAAAATATGAGGGTGGTGGCCCAGGGAGAGGAATCCAAGACTCAACTTTTAAATTATACAGTGAGAGAGTAACACAATTAGAAGGATGAAAATGCATGGCAAAACTCGTTTGTTCCATCTTCCTCCGCCAAAGGGCGCTATCTTTTCTATACAAACATAGCTGAAAATTTTCAGGCTGTCGATTCCGAGTCAAATGAGCCATACATCGTCGTGATCGGTCCCATAGAACCCGATAGGGAAGTGCCCTGGTGGTGAAACTTGGAACTAAAATCAATATATCCTGTCGATGTCGAGTCGAATGAATCAAACTGCATTGTGATGGGACCCATAGGACTTGAGATAGCTGCAAAATCCGTTAGTTCCATCTTCCACCACCAGGGGGCGGACTCTGTTCCATGCAAACATAGTTGAAATCTTTGAGGCTGTCGATTTCGAGTCGAATGAGCCATACCTCGTCGTGATGGGGCGCATAGGACCCGAGATAAGAAAGCGCCCCTGGTGGTGAAACTTGTAACTAAAATCTATATATCCTGTTGATGTCGAGTCGAATGAATCAAACTGCATTGTGATGGGACCCATAGAACTCGAGTTAGCAGCAAAATCCGTTAGTTCCATCTTCCACCACCAGGGGGCGCACTCTGTTCTATACAAACATAGCTGAAATCTTTCAGGCTGTCGATTTCAAGTCGAATGAGCCATACCACGTCGTGATCAGGCCCATAGAACACAAGATAGGAAAGCGCCCCCTGGTGGTGAAACTTGTAACTAAAATCTATATATCCTGTCGATGTCCAGTTGAATAAATCAAACTGCATTGTGATCACATAGAACTCGAGTTAGCTGCAAAATCTGTTAGTTCCATGTTCCACCACCAGGGGGCGCACTCTGTTCTATACAAACAGCTGAAATTGTTGAGGCTGTCGATTTCGAGTTGAGTGAGCCATACCTTGTCATGATCGGGGCCATAGAACCTGAGATAAGAATGCACCCCCTGGTGGTCAAACTTGAAACTAAAATTGATATATCCTGTCAATGTCAAATTGAATGAATCAAACTGCATTGTGATGGGACCCATAGAACTCGAGTTAGCTGCAAAATCCGTTAGTTCCATGTTCCACCACCAGGGGGCGCACTCTGTTCTGTACAAACAGCTGAAATTGTTGAGGCTGTCGATTTCGAGTTGAGTGAGCCATACCTTGTCATGATCGGGGCCATAGAACCTGAGATAGGAATGCACCCCCTGGTGGTCAAACTTGAAACTAAAATTGATATATCCTGTCAATGTCAAATTGAATGAATCAAACCATGTTGTGATGGGACCCATAGAACTCGAGTTAGTTCCAAAATCCATTAATTTCCCCTACCTCTGCCAGGGGCGCACTCTGTTCTATATGAACATAACTGCCCCTGGTGGTGAAAATAAAATCAGTAAGATCTATTGAGGTCGAGTCGAATGAGCTAAACTGCATCACGATTAGGAATGCACAACCTGTGGCCCGTGATGGGTAACTGGTGGAACGCAGAGACCATACATGCCAATCTATCCAAAAATTTCGAATTTCCTTAATAATTCGTGAGAAAAATGCGCAAATTTTGTCCATAGATCGTAGGAAAATATGAATTTCATCGATCAGGTGCATAAAATTATGAATTGCATTAACTGGATGCAAATTTTGTCGAATGGGCATGGAAAAATCACAAATTTCGCCATTTTGTCGCTAGAAAAAGAAACGCAAATTTCAATAATCGGTCAACAGAAACCAGAGATGCCAAAATCGGTAATTCTGGAGTTGTAAATTTGGTCAATCACTCAAAATCTTGAATTTTGTAAATCAGTTGAAAAAACCTGCAAATTTTGTCGATAAGGCACTTAAAATCGCAAATTTCATGGATCGAGCAATGAATTTCATCGAATGGCATGGAAAGATCGCGAATTTCAACGAACAGTCGCGGAAAAAATTTGCAAATTGTCCATAGATTGTGGGAAAACATTGTGAATTTTGTCTATCGGTTCTGCAAAATTATGAATTTTTTCGATAGG
This sequence comes from Maratus michaelseni, assembly GCA_963931845.1. Taxonomy (NCBI): domain Eukaryota; kingdom Metazoa; phylum Arthropoda; class Arachnida; order Araneae; family Salticidae; genus Maratus; species Maratus michaelseni. The sequence goes on along the minus strand of OZ007594.1, from coordinate 322,893,773 downwards.
CATGGAAAATCGCAAATTTCGTATATTGGGCGTGGAAAAATCAAGAATTCCATCGAATGTTTGTGAAAAAATTATAAATTTCAACAAACGGTAAAAAAAAAAAAAAAAAAAAAAAAAAAAAAAAAAAAAAAAATGAAAATTTTGCCATTGTCTAGAGAAGAAAAATTGTGAATTTCATTAAATGGCCGACGGAAAGCATATCAGTTGAAAATCACGAATTTTGTCAATCAGGCACAGTAAAAACATGAATTTTGTGGATCGGGAGAAGGAAAATCATAAATTTTGTTGAACGCATGCATAAAAATCATGAATTTTGTTTATCGGGCATATAAAAATCATTAATTTCGTCAAACGGATCCATAAAAATCAAGAAAGCCATCAATCGGGTGCGTAAAAATCTTGAATTTCATCGATCAGGCGTGTAAAAATATAGGACAAAATTGCCATTCGCCAATCGGCGAGTAATACTGAAAATTTGGCGACTGACTTTACTGCCACCACTGGTCAAACTTAATAGTCCCAATTGCGATGATTGAATGGAAAAAGATTTTTTCCCCCGCTGTCGCTCGACAAATTTCGAAACCATTTGGCGAATTTCACGATTTTTTCCCCGAAATTATTTGACGGATTGTGACTTTTTTTCTTCTCGAAGCCATTCAACGATATTCGAAAAATTTTTCCACTGAAACCAGTTGATGAATTTTGTGATTTTTCCACTATCAATGAATTTTGTGATTTTTCTGCTATCGATTGATGAATTTCGTGATTTATCGACTATCGATTAATGAATTTCACGACTTTTTCCATGAACGAACAAATTGTGCACTTTTTTTCCACTGCTATTCGACGAATTTTGCAATTCTGTTCCGCGATTGTTAGACAAATTTCACTATTTTTCTCCCGAGATCATTTGATGAATTTTGTGATTTTTTTTCCCCCGAACGTATTTGACGAATTTCTCTAATTTTTTCACGACAGTTAGACATAATAAATTTTTTTCCTGCAATGCCTGATTTCTTTCCCGAGACCATTTGACGAATGTCGCGATTTCTTTCCCAACACTATTTGACAAATTTCGCCGTTTATTCCACAATCGTTTGACAAATTTCTTAAATTTTTTATCAAGTATTTGTAAATTTGTTATTGGTCATTGCTGAAAAACAGGAGTAAAAAAATCCATGTACTGGCCAGTGGTCACTGAGTAAAAAAGTTGAAACCTATACATAAAAGTTGAACCTATACATAAAAATCATGAATTTTTTAGAACGGGCACATAAAAATCACAATTTTGTCAAGTAGCCGCATAAAAATCACAAATCCATCTAGTGGGTGCATTCTTCCAAATTTGCAACCGAACAGTGCTGTATGTATCGATAATGCTAATTATCCCCCCCCCCCCCTACCCAACATCTCCTCGAAACAAAATTCTCTCTGTGCTACTGATGGTGGTCCTCGACAACCAAACAATTTTTTAAGTGGCCCTTCGCCTAAAAAGATTGGGCACCTCTACTATCAATTAACAATAAATTAACCTATCGCTTGTGTCATGTATTCATGAGCGGTGATTGCAATGCAAATTCTTGTTTACAAGAATAAGACTCATATTAGGTATTTTATTATTTATTTATTGTTTGTTTACTTATTTTGATTTGATTTTCTTGTCCTTTTAGAAATTGATTTTAGATTGTTACTTAAATGGTGAGATGATTGTCAATTACCTGTTTTATCGATAAAAATGATACAAGGTAAGGAAATTGCATCGTGTCGAGTGAATATTTAGGAAGTATTTTAAAACCCGCAGACTAAAGAAGATTTGTGTTTTACTTGTTAGCTATATTTTGCAACTCTCCAAATTACTGCAATGTAAATATAGTATGAAGTTAACTTTCCTCTGTTGTATAGCTAATTTTATTGGAAAAAAACCCTGAAAATGCATTGTTGTAGTAATCAATTATTTTTGCAGTTGTGTAAATTCTGTCATAACAATTTTCAACTAAGGGAAATCTTACATTGGACATTTAATCACAGTATTTTAAATAAGAAAACTTAAAATATTTGCAAATTAAAGAAATGAAAAGAGATTTTGTTTAAAATTACATCTAAATATTTTTTTTTTTTTTTTACAAAAAATGCAAAATTCGCCAGTCATTCGGGAAATTATCACAAAATTCTACTAATAAAATGGGACTGTAAACAAACCGGTTCAAAATGTGTCCTTTTTAAAAATTAAATTCCATCCCAGCAGCCCTGTTGTTATGTTAGTCGAGCACTAGCTGATCGACAAAATTTTTTAATCTCGCCAACCTTTTTTTTCTGACCAATCTTTAACATAAGCTAATAAAGTATAGCCAACATTTTAACATTGCTATATAGTATCTTAAAAAACTTACTTAAAAATAGCTGAAATATAATCTTGATAAAATACGTAAACACAAACATATCAATACAAATAACAAAATCTCATGTAATCGGGTAGGGGAGACCGGTACACAGTGGACCACTTTTTCAGTTAAATTTTTTTTTCTCTTTAACAGACTGACCAATCTGTATGAAAATATTTTTGAATATTCCTTAAACCTTCTTACATCCATCATAATTTTCTCACAACATAGTTTTCAATACATTAAAAAAAATATATATATATACACTGGTCCACCCACCAGGGTACAGTGGACCACTATTAGGTATTATCTAAAATATAATATAAATCTATTTTTCATTAATCTAATTCTTTTTTGTTGCCTCTTCATTCGCAAAATAACATAGTAATATAAATTTTGAAACAAAAACAAAAAATTAATTATATTTTGAAAATAATAACAGATTAATACAGGAACAATTGCAATTTAGTTGAAGTTATTACTTAAGTACAAAAAAAATCAGCTCACAATAAAATTTGCAAATGAAATTCCAAAATACTTATCAGTAAGATTGAGCCTGGAATTTTCAAGAAATAATTTTGGGTCTGCGAGCAACATTATGAAATCATTGACATCAACAGCAGATTCATCTACAGTTTCGGGAGAAATAAACTGATTTCCATTCAATTTGCATCTCATGAATCTTACTTGAATAGAATCATCAACAATTAGACTACAGTTATATTTATCAAAGGCAGTAAATACAAAACAAAATATTTCTTACTATGTTAAAAAAAAATGTTATTTTTATTTGTTTACTTTATTTTACAGTTAATTCTACTTTAAAACAATCTTTCTTTATAGAAAACAATTATTACATATTTTGAACATTCTGCATTAGAGGAGCAGAGTGGATTGTGGACCACTGTGCCCCAGGAGTGGGTTGTCCACTGTACCCCATGTTGAAGTTCAATAAATAATCATATTAATATTGTTTATAGCTTTCTTTTAAACATAATAACTTTAAAGTAAAATAAAAACAAGTATCTTAGCTTTTCAAAAAAGCTGTTTTATTTTATTTATCTACAACCTTTAATTACTAAAAAAATAAAAATATGATGATGAAAAATTTTACTTTTAGAAGCTCAAAACAACAAAGCAGGATAAAATAGTTCAATCTGAGCTAAACATACTTTCTGAAGGCTATAAATAATCATTGCAGTGCTGTTGTCTATTAGGATAGAAGAGAAGCTTAAAAAAAATTTAAATAAATAAAATATTAGGGGGTGGTCCACTGTGTCCATAGGTTCACTGTGTACCGGTCTCCCCTATATTAATGATAGGCTTAGTCATTAAAAAAATGTTAAAGTAAGCCATAACATAAATTAGAAACATTGTATTTCATAATGAAAACATCGTATCTAATTTTATATACATAAAAGTGAAAACTTACGTTATATAAATTCCCTATATAATATACCAAAGTTTCATCACAATTAAACGTATTTCAATCACACTGAAATAAAAAGTTTTAGTTATTAAATTTGTGTGAGGTGAATGATGGGAAAGTTTGATTTGGAGAGTTGGAAAATATAGCTAACAAGTAAAAAACCAATCTTCTATCGTCATCTGATTTTTAAAAGACTTCTTTAAAAGATTCACTGGACATAATGCAATTTCCTTATATTATTTTTAACGATAAAACAGGTAATACTATTGACAATTATCTCACCATTTACGCCACTAAATCAAAAGACAATTTCTAAAAGGACAATCTAATCAAAATAAGTAAACAAACAATAAATAAATAGTAAAATACCTCATATGAGTGTTATTCCTAAACAACATTCGCGACTCAAAACAAACAGATGATTGATTCGTTGATTAGAGTCTGTTTCAAATTAACTGATAAAAAAAATTCTGAATATTTTTTTTCCTTTAAAAAATGACAAATTAAATATATAAATAATAATTAAATTGTATATATATAATTATAAAATATTTCAATATTTTAATCAAGGAATCAAAATATTTTTCGACTTAATGAAGATTTTGAAATGAGAAATTCTTTATTATAACAAAAAAGAAAAATATACAAACAATAATTTAATTTAATACATATATATTACATATTAAAAATTGCATTAAAAACTGTTTTCGTATTAAAAAAAAAAAAGAATCTAAATAGTTTTTCAGCGATATGGATATGCTTTAACGTTTAACTGTAACCGTAATAGGCAAGAGCTTCCTTATTGCGCAGTAATACAAAGCAGTGAAAAGGCTGAAGATCTGTAATGTTAGTCTACCAGAAAAGCATAAGAAAATAGTCCGATTTTAAAAGTGGATTATATTGAAAACAAGAGTTTTCCTACGTTAGCGCAATATCTTAAACGCTTCATCTAAAACTGATTAATATAATATATTAATTTTAAAAAAATCGTTCGATCCATTTTCGAGATAACAACTCTGTGCCCATTACACCATTACATTTTCCATTTTCGCTTAAAAATTGGTTTCCAGATCTCAAAATCTACTGCATGTAGAAATCTATAAATTTCAGGATAGAGTTAGGCCATAGATATAAGACTAATGTGAAAAAATCGAAACGGTATGCCTCATATTTACTGAGATATTAAATGTCGGCGTTTCGATTTCCCTTTGATGTCCTGCTAGCTGTATATATGAGAGTGACGGAATCTTCGGTTTTGGGCTTACGGTTTTCGGTTTTTCGCTGCGTCACTCAACAGACTACCGTCTCTTATGATACATCATCAAGTAAAATTTGCAAAAAGTGACATTTTATGTAAATAAAATGCAATATTTTTAATTATTCGTCTATTTTAAATAAGAAACTTTATTCGATGAATAAATTTCAGTAACATAATATATATATTTAACAATGTATCCTTTCACTCACATATGCATTATTCAGCATTATGAAAAGCAAAATTTTGCCAAGCATAGATTTTTTTTTTTTTCTCAGAATATAATTTTTCTTACTGGAAAAAACTAATGAAGATAGAAAAAATATTATTTCGACAGAAAGGATAGAAATTAAATGTCAAAGTACCAGTATATATTGATTGCATAGTTTGCAATTTTGACCACCAGTTGGCGCTTCAGTTTTTTCAGTCAAATGTCTATAGTAAAAAGCATAGGGAGAAATTAAAGCTTACACGTGTTCATTAGGCCGCCCACGCCGTCCGCATATCTGTCGGACAAACCGCCCCACAGCTCACCGCATTAAGCAACATTTTTGTCGTATTTCACACAGGGCCCAACTAACACTACTTGGGACCATAAGACAAATATTCACTTGGTTTCGAAACCCATTGATGTTTTTATTGCCACAATTTCTGCTCATTTTAAGGCTGGCATTGTTGACACATTTTTTAACTCATTTTTGTTTGCAAATGCATAAAATTGGCAGGTGCTCTTATTCAGAAACCTTGTAATAGAAAGATGTTTTCCATTTATTGATAAAGGCTGAAGATATTTCAGAAAACACTGTCAAAGTTGGCGTTTTGAATTGAATTTCCGGACGTGACAGCGAAAGACGGGATAAAAACCGGTCGTAACGTGACTCGAATCGCTTATAACTCGATAAGTAATTTATTTAGCAAAAAATGAAAAACTCATTTCGATTCCAAATCGCTTCCATAGGCAGGCCTGCCAATTTTATGCTTTTACTTTTAAAATTGAGTCAGAATGACTCAGAAAGTTTCGCGTTGTTGAGCAGGTTATTTAACCACCATAAGAAAAAATAAATGTTGTTTGGCTTTGAGGGTCCTTTATATGTAGTGCCCCCGGGCAACTTCCCTGTTTGATATTGTAATCATCAGGCCTTGATATCGCATGTTCAATATAGTATCATGTAATGTTAGCAATAAAACTCTTACAAGGAAGGTCTCTTTAAAGCGCATACTCAAAATATTTGGGGCGGAAAATGCTAATTAAACTACTCATGTACGTTATAAAGGATCAGTCACATTTACCTGCGAAATCCCAGTAGAAAATCTGTAAAAATATAAAATACTTTCGAGTATTTGGTGCAAAAAGACGCGAATTGGTGAGCAACACCTTTTCCTTGCCAAATGCAAGCGATTTTAATGCATTTGAAAATTCTTGTTAAACGAGTAGGAAAGGAATTTACACTTAGATGACGAAATAGTTTATTATTATTTTTTATATAATATATATAAGTATTTACATAATATATACTTTATATATTACATATAAGCTTATATATACATGTTGCGTATTACTCAAGTTATTTAATTTTACATAGCTTCGCCGGCTGGATAAGTTTTATGTGCATTTTAACAGCAACTGCCCGATTAAGAACGCTCTCATAATGCATTTCGATATTGAATAAGGCGTTGTTTCCATGGCAACAGTACTTTTCTCTTGTTGTCAAAGACACTAACAATATCGAAATCAAATTGGCAATGCTCAAAAACGGACATTAATTTAGAGTTTGAAGCATTTTAATTAATTTAAATATTGTTCTAAACCGTAGAATACGATCGTTAATTTTCTTTATATATACATATAAATATATATGGCAAAACCGTAGTAATAAAAGTGTATTTATTTAAGTTAAGCTTACTTTAACTAGTTCAGTATGAAAAGTCTTTCCTAAAAGAGTACTATTTATCGTAAAAGCGCATTTATTTATTTATTTTATTTTTATTTCAATGTGATGCCCACCAGCGATAAATCGCCAAAAACACGAAATTTTCATAATTTTTTTACGGATGTTATATCGAGATTCCGCAGCAATTTTTTTTTAAACGTGTATGTCCGCATGAGAAGAATATCCTGTAATTTTTTCAAAAATTTCAGAGTATGTGCTTATGGAGTCCTTTTTGTGAATAGCGGCGCACTTTTCGATCCAAGTATTCTCACAGATAAAAGTCACTAAAGTGTCAGGTCGAGCGATCTCGATCTGGCTGGGTGACTGTGCACGTACGTGCATGTGTAAAGGGTCGAGGTTAGTTGAGAGTGAGAGCACGGTAATCTCTGAATGTTGAGAATAACGGTCGTTGCACGATCTCAATATATACAGTGGTGCTAAATCTGTCATATAGAGAACGTTGCTCATTTATATACCGTTAGTCAAATAGGAAACTATTCTAGCATTAATTTCTGATAACCTGATAAAAAATAAATAAACAAATAAAGGGCATTATTTTATTTCCATTTAAGTATGTGAATGTAATGTGTTAAATATCAAACCGTTTTATTCTCACTAACAACAATTAATATAACATCCACAAACACACAATAATGGAACATTAAAATAATAATGAGGAAAAGATACGCCGTATTGCCATACGCCTTATATAAATTCACAACTTTGAAAAATAATATTTTCTTCATCACTGGAGCGATGCAAAAGCAAGATGAAAGATGCGCCTTATAAAAAAATAACGTATTTTCTGCCATGAGAGAAATACTACACCATTCTTTCTATGCAAATAGCATCTTTCTATTTTCACTAGTTTGCGAATTAATAATTTTTCAAATATTTCCTGACCTTTGATCTCCCAGTATATACCATAAAAGAGCAATACCGTTGAGGAATCCTTTCAGTATTTCCAGAAATTTTGCTCTGAATGTTTCATTCGTAAAGATTTTCTAATTGATTTTTGTTTCGTTTCAAAATGTTGAAGTAGTACAAATTTCAATAATATGTGGAAAAATCCATTTTGACAAACAATGTTTCAACTCTCGCTTTGCCGGCTGTTATTTCTAGAAAAATTTAATTATTGCTTTCTCGTGTTGAGCCTTCAAGCTTATTTGCATTGTGAAAGGTATATTTTCCATCTAATTTTTCTGGTAAAGATGCAGCAGTACATGCTAATAGAAATGTTTAATTAATAATTCATACGTAATGTCGATGTCTAATTAATAATTCACCACTTTTCTTTGTAAGTAAATGTAGAACATGTAGATAAATATTAATGCACATGTAAGTTGCTTAGAACTCAAAAATTTATTTAGAAAAGTATATAGACATGTACGAATATATGAATGTGGGAAGGCATTATTTCAAAACGTCGCGATTTTTCATTGTATAATCATGATAGAGGTTTATCTATTATACTTTCTAAAAAAGGCGAGGATCCTATTCAATTTCTTTCTAATGCAGACTACACTCACTGCATAGGGTCGGGTCGGGTTAACAATAATTTTCACTTTTTGGATTCGGGTCGTTTTCGGGTTGGGGATTTGACTCTTGCGGGTCGAGTTCGAGTTGACCCGATTTTTTATAGAATGTTTTTTGAAATGAAAACAACTAGATATCTGAATATTGATGAAGTTTTGCATGTCTATTTTTTAAGATAAAAGATAGAATTATAGTATTAGTGATATAATTGTCGGGTATTTTTCCCAAAGTTTTATTAAAATATGAATTAATTTTCTTCCATTTCGGATTCGGTTCGGTTTCGGGTTTAATTAGCTCGGGTCAGGTATAGGGTTGACGAAAATGTTTTTGGAAAAAAATTTCGCATTGTGGATTTGACTCTTGCGGGTCGGGTTCGAGTTGACCCGATTTCTTATAGAATGTTTTTTGAAATGAAAACAACTAGATATCTGAATATTGATGAAGTTTTACATGTCTATTTTTTAAGATAAAAGATAGAATTAATATTAGTGATATAATTGTAGGGTTTTTTTTTTCCATAGTTTTATTAAAATATGAATTAATTTTCTTCCATTTCGGATTCGGTTTGGTTTCGGGTTTAATTAGTTCGGGTCAGGTATAGGGTTGACGAAAATGTTTTTGAAAAAAAAAATTCGCATTGTATAATCATGCGCTGGTGTAAACCAACTCGCGCAGTAGCAGATCCAGAAGCGAAATTATTGCTGAAGGCACGCAAAAGTTAAAAACAAATCTATATTATAAAGCAAACACATGTCCGTGAATAATGGTGACGTCATATCGACGGTGGCAAGAACTTAAGCAATCCATTTCCGTTTGTTCTCAAATTAAATTTTACTTCTAAATATCGCATAATTTAAAATTTTACACTGTTGAATAGGGGGGGGGGGTGTACTTTTAAATGCAATTTGTTTGAAAACTATATCTCAATTTAGTGTTTTTTTTAATTATTTTAAAAATATTTTCAAACATGAATTGTTTAAAAATCTCTTTATCACATGTAACTCGATTACGGAAGAATAACGAGTTTGCACTTAAAACAATACAAATAGTTCAGCATTTGTTTCCGACTAATATTCCTTAACGAAATTAAAACTTCAACAATAAATAAATAAATAATAAATAAAATAAAACACAAGTTTAACAGATATGTAATTGAACTACCCGCTTAAAAAATGAAATTAAAAAAGTTTGCTATAAATAGCTACATATTATTGTTTTCATGTGGTTAATACTAAAGTACTGTTTTTAAAAAAAATTCAAAAAATTATTTAAACACTTAATTGATATATTTTTTTATATATAAACATACTTTTTTAGTGTTGTTAATCAACAATTTTAAAAACAAAAATTTAATGCAAAAAAATTAGAGTTTTCAATTCAAAAGGGTTTTAACCATGTTCTGTACACCTGGCAAAATGCTCTGTTACGAAGTCCCAGGTTCATCTTCGAGTGAGAAACCATTATATTATTTGACTTAATAAGTACTTTAAAGATACTGTAGAAAATATCGTTACAGTACCTTTATTATTATTGCTAACGAAGATCCAGGATCAGCTTCGAGTGAGAAACCATTATATTATTTGACTTAATAAGTACTTTAAAGATACTGTTAAAAATATCGTTACAGTATCTTTATTATTATTGCTAACGAAGATCCAGGTTCATCTTCGAGTGCGAAACCATTATATTATTTGACTTAATAAGTACTTTAAAGATACTGTTAAAAATATCGTTACAGTATCTTTATTATTATTGCTAACGAAGATCCAGGTTCATCTTCGAGTGAGAAACCATTATATTATTTGACTTAATAAGTACTATAAATATACTGTTGAAAATATCGTTACAGTATTTTTATTATTATTGCTAACGAAGATCCAGGTTCAGCTTCGAGTGAGAAACCATTATGTTATTTGACTTAATAAGTACTTTAAAGATACTGGTGAAAATATCGTTACAGTATCTTTATTATTATTGCTAACGAAGATCCAGGTTCAGCTTCGAGTGAGAAATCATTATATTATTTGACTTAATATGAGGGTTGCGACTCTGGTTTTCCATACGAAAATAGCCTGCCTTGATGTATATTATCACCTCTAAACGTTTGTCTCATCTTTTTTTTTTTTTTTAACATTATCTGTGTGTAATGGAAAATTATGTTAAAAGCTTGCTCACAAAATAGTTAATGGGCGTCTTTAAGTAACATAAGTAAATTTACAAATTTTTTTTAGTGATATTATGTTAGCTAAATTGATCAATAACATCTTTATCGTCATATTTTCATCGAATTAAATATTAATTTTAGCAAAATCAAAACGTTTATGAGAAAATAAAATTTAAATGTATTATGACTACATCCATATGGTTAACAACATTTTACTAGAAACATTTTTTTTTGGCTTCAAAATTCCTTTTCGTACATTTTTATTAGTAAATTAGAAAACAACAACAACAACAAGAACAATTTAATAAAATAGAAAATCACGCGAAAGCCTGGCAAAGAAAAATCTTGCGTCTGCATCTTTAAATTACATGACTCAGTTTGCAGAATCTTTGTACATATTCCTCTTAGCTAAATTAATTCTAGCAGCATCAAATTTTTACTAAAGTTAAATTTAATAAAACTTAATTTAGCGATGTGTTTTTATTAAAAATGTTGCACACTTTTCCCCATCTGTAACATTTGATGAACTGGGTGAAAATCTTCTTAGTCGTTACATGTCGAGATAATTATATCTTTCGAAAGAAAGAAAGAAAAAGAATTTTTCGCTGTTGGATGAAATCAACAATTTTGGCATAATCGACACTTTATATATTCGTAAAAACTCAACGTAATATATTAAGTTCTGATATTGAAAAAAGAAATCAGTAACAAAGATTTGTAAACTTCTAAAAATATCTCTTATGTTTGTTGCATATGAAATTAATAAGTACTTAAAAGGCTAATCTTTAAAAAATATATATCCTTTAAATAGTTTTTCTTCACGTTTTTCTTAACCCCTTGAAGATCGGTGTGATATTATACACCCCATTTAATTTTAATCGCCAAATGTCACAATAGCACTAGAATTTTTGTATAAAATTTCGCTTTTATAATGTGCCAGAAGAAAAGCTGTTTTTAAAAATTGTTCGTAAATACTGGTGTCAATCAATCATTTCATCATTTTTAGCAACAGAAGTACTTTGCCCCTAAAAGGGTTTAAATTTTGTGAAAATCTATATATTCATACATTGAAAATAATCTGGAAATTCTTTTTCAGATTTTTGTATAAATGTAATTTTTACATTCTCATATCAACCATATAATTTCTTATAATTATTTTCTGAAAATTATGCTTTTCACAAATAATTTTTGCTGTTTAAATTCATCAATAAATAAATAAATAAATAAATAAATAAATAAATAAAAATGCAACAGAAAATTGTATTAAAGATTTGCTAACAAAACATTTAATCGGTGATCTTAAATCACATTAGCAAATTTACAAATATTTTCTTGATGTTATTGTACTAGCTAATTTAATTTAATAATTCCCCTTTTCAGTTGCACTAAATTAAAAATTAATTTTAGTAACATCAAAATGCTCATAAAAAAATTAAATGTATAATGACTATAGCCATCTTTAACAAATTTTACTAGAATAATATTTTCTTTTACTTGAAAATTCTTTCTTATATATTTTTATTCCCAAATTAGAACAAAAAAATACAACAAAACAGAAAATTACTCGAAGGCATGGCAAACAATATTGCGTCGGCGTCTTTAAATTATATAACTCAATTTGCGAAAGCTTCTTTGTGCAAATTCTTCTTAGCTAAATTAATTTTAGCAGCATTAAATTTTCACTAAAGTTAAATTTAATAAAACGAAATTTAGCTATCTGTTTTTATTAACATTTTTGTATACCCCCCCCCCCCCCCCCCGATAACATTTGATGAACTAGGTGTAGTGTGTGATGCATCTTTTCTTAGTAGCTACGTGTTGAGATAATTCTATTTCTCGCCTCTGAAATAATAAAAAGAGACCGTAATCAAGAAAAAGTACACTGCGTAATCGAAAAAGAGAAAAAAAAAAAATAAGGAAAAAGAAAAAAATGAAAAAAAAAATCGAAGGAGAGGGTGGGATTACGCTTAATGAATGAGATTACAGAGGTGTTTGGACGCATACTTGCTCTTCTTCAATATAGAGATGGAGAATAAGGGGGAAAAATATAAGAGAAGATCTTGTTGGGATTTTTTTTCCTCTATTCCATGGTAAGTATTTTTCAAATAAAGACAGTTATAAACTTATTAAGGGAAAATGTCACGTTGGGATAAATTTAAAATCTATTTGGATGGCCTAGAAAGGTTGAAGTGTTTTTCCCAGACATTTATCTTCTAAATTTCTCCCGAGAGAGTTTTTATAGAAAAATCGGACATTATTTAATTTAATCATAAAAACCTTTAAGAAATAACATTACTTGAGATATAAGTTTTTCCCTCTTCGAAGTAATTATTGCGAGAACATTGTTTTGTAGAAAATCTTATTTAAAACCTGAAAGAAGTAATCTGGCATTTTAGGAAAAAAATTTAAAAACGATGGAATAAAAATTTATTACATTTTACAAAGAAACAAAATGTTTTGAATACTACTTATTATTCCATAATACTCATTCATCCGAAGCATGGATAACATAAAATGCATGAATTTTAAAAGAAATGGAAATCTGTGATTTTTCTTTAAATTGTCAATTTAATGGCAATAATTGTCCAGTTGAATGTAAAGCGCTTAAAACATTTTAACCTGCTTAGTTGCACTATAAAACTAAAATGAACTAAACTTAAATGATAAAATATTATATGATGAATTCTAGATGGCATTCTGTCCGCAGACGATAATTTGTTCTCTGGAATAAATAAAAACTAATTTATGAAAGCCTGAGTATGTGCACGTTGTTTTTATAGAAAAAATATTTTATTCTTTCGAATTTTTTTTTTGAAAACGTAATTATAGTATATTTTATTTCTCTAGTAGCCATGCACTGAATTATGCAATTAATCTATCTTCAATACAGGATGGTTCAAACATAGAATGTTATGAGTTGTAATTTTCCAACTAGGCGAAAAATTTCCACGCCAAGATTCAAACCAGGGACCTCGTAGATGAAGCTGCCAAAGCTCTCTCAACTGATCTATCTTCGACGAACCTGGAGGACCTAATTCACACAGATAACCTTATTGATCACAGCATCTGGTCTGATATCTGAATCAGCTCAACAGAAAAAAACAACAACAGATGATGGAACTCCAGTAAACGCTTTGGCAGCGGCAGCTTTAGCCAAGAGGTCCCTGGTTCGAATCCTAGCCCGGATATTTTTCGTTCAGTTGGAAAATTATAACTCGTATGATTTATTTAACAATTACATTACTTGTATTAAAATTAAGTATATAGTTAGTACAGATATAGTAGTATAGTTAGTACAGATATAGTAGTATAGTTAGTACAGATAGTTAGCACATTAATATAGTACAGATCCCTACGGTACAATGTTACATGGAGTGGCTATGTAAAAAGAGAAACTAAAAATGTGAGTCCATGTGGCTTATGCCTATATGGTGTAAAATACCTTATTGTTTTACTCTGTTACTGTTGCCACTCTCTTATAGCTAAGAGAGTGGCGACAGTAAGTGGCGACACTCTCTTAGCTAAAAAGAGAGTGTCTACATAAAATAAGGTGAGCAAACGCCTTAGATGTGTGGGGACAATGCTCATTTTGAAGTCATTTTACTGCGTTTTGCAAAATTGAAATGAGAATAAAATTGACTGAAATTAGGATAAACTGACCAAATGATCATCTTATTCTAATCAGCTATTCCGTCTGACATAGATATGCCTTAAAAATGAGCATTGTCCTGACAAAGTGGGGTCCAATCTTGTTGAAAAGTGTTTAAGACTTCGGTTTGTCCGTCCGCGCAAATGTACTGGGATTGACCCGAAATTTGTGTATGTTATTGACATTAACATGATCCCTATTAAAAATAAAGTGCGTAGCATTTATAGTTTATTTACAAGGACAGTCAAAAGTATTCCGTTACATTACAGTCAATGCGAAAAAATCGTTTCAAGTGCATTTTGATGATGTTTCGCCATTTGAAACATGATGAAATTGATTCACAGTTATGAAGCATACTGAAACATGCGTTTGTAAAATATAGGGTGCAAAGCATTTATTATTCATTTATAGGACCACGCAAAAGAAGTCAATGTTCTACGGGTAAAAATCGTTTGCAGTTTAATTTAATGATGTTTCATTATTTCAAACATAATGAAATTTATATGCATTACTGATGTGTACTATAAATTGCTCACTGAAAAGTTTGGTGGGCATTGCGTTTACCGTTCATTTACAGGGACACACAAAAGAATTCGGTTACAGTCTTAGTTATAGTCTATGTGTGACAAGTGCGTTTTCAACTTTGGTTTGCGTTTCAAGTTTAGCTAAATTTTTGCATACGTGGTGTGTATAAATTCTTTTGAGCATATACAGGGCTACGCAAAGGAATTCGTAAGTATTGCTAATTATGGGAGTGGATTGCTTAAAAGTATTTTTAATTGTGTTACGCATTTTCCTGCTGAATTATATTTAGTAAACTAATAGAAGTTTGGGGAATATAAGAAAATTCATATACAGGGCTACGCAAAGAACAAGATACATTGTCGTTTGTGGCTTCTAATTCCTGGAAGTGTGTTTTAAGTTGTGTTATACGCTTTTTAACTGAATTAAATTTTAGCTAAATATGTAGTGTGTACAAAAGTCTTTAGATGATATACAGGGCTGTACAAAAGAATTCGAGTGCATTTCCATCGATTGACGTAAATTGCTAAATGTGAATTTTCTAATTGAACTAAATTTTATCACGCTATGTAGTATATATCCAAATCTAAAGATCATATACAGGGCTGCACAAAATAATTCGACTACTTTTTTTTACTATGAAGGTAATTTCTAAAACTGTATTTTTAAATGTTTAATATGTTTCCTAAGCTGTTTACTATATATCTTCTTTCGCCTTGCTTAACGGTGAAGTTTCGTTACAGTTTTCTGGATGTGTTGGAAAGTGTTTCATAATCTATGCTTGACGTATGATTTTTCAATCTTCACTGTAAAAGATTTTGCAGCAAAGTAACCGGTCATTCGACTGTTTTCTATAAAAACGGTCGAATGACCGTACATAGCCGTAATTTAACGCTATTTTGACCATAATATTGCTCATATTAGGGTCAGAACACTGTTAAATTACGGTTATGTAACCGTTTTTTATAAAAACGGTCGATTGACCGGTTACTCTGCTGCAAATTTTTTACAGTGTTGTTTACAGTGGAATAGCTTAAAATTAAAAAAATTATACCTGTATTGAAATATTAACACCACTTTTTTTTTAAATTGCTAAATAAGTTTGATATAATGATCTCGAATAATCTAAGCCCCACCAGTGGCTGAGAGGTTGTGCTCTCGAAGCTGGTAGACGGGAGGTGCTGGGTTCGATCCCAATCGCGCCTGTCGGCCTAATCGTTCGGAGTTTTCGTGGTTTTCTTCGAGCCGTGGATTTATCCATGGGGGTACGGGTTAGGTTCCCTTAGAAAGACCCCCACGAAGGTCACTCTTCCCCGGGCCTATATCCCATGTGTTGATAATTGGCCGTCAATAATCAACCCAACCCAACCCTCGAATAATCTAAAATGGTACTTATTTGAATAATACCATTTGGCAATTTGGCACTATATGGATGTTCTAATAAACTCTCATCTTAAGATAAAGCCAAAATAAATTCCGTTGGCCTTTAAATATTAAATTTTGTATCCCAGATATATAGCATTGTAAATTTCTGCACGGAAATTCTTTTATATAATCAGGTGCTCTTAAATTTAATTATAAAAATATTTTAAACTTACGTGAAATAGAAGCTTTTTTATTTTCTTTTTACTTGTTCTTATAAGAATATCATTTCTCTCGAAAGCCTTTTTAAAACCAGGTCCAAGAAATTTGGTACTTTAGAAGAGTAATTTAAAACGTTGAAAATGATATCTATCAGATTTCTAAAGAGGGTATATTTTTAAAGGTACTATCCATTATTTTAAAGTACACATTCTTCTTTCATAATATATTTAAAAAAAAAAACTTTTAAAAAGATTTAGGGGGTATTACTTCCACATTAATTATGCAATTAATTTATTTATAATACAGAGTGGATCAAAAATCTATCGCACATTCCAATAACTCATTTAAATTACAACGATAAAATTTACAACTATAATGCATGATGCTGGTAAAATGCATTTGGAAATGCAAAATTAATTACAAATTTTACGCATAAAGGATGCAGTACAGTGTGGAGTTATGCATTTGTGTCGTCTTAGATGTGACTCCAGTTTCAAAGGGATATTAAATCGCAGAAATACACTGCTCAAAACAATTAAAGGATATTGCAGTTTTAGGTGGATTTTGTATCTGGGAAACTTTTTAGCTGATCGATACATGGTCGACAGACATAGTAGGTTATATGAGAATAAATTACACATGTTTGGCAGAAAAAAAATGCATTTTATTGCGCATTTGTGTACAAAAGGAAAAAAACACAATTTGTGCATATGAGAAAAAAAGAATAAGAAAAGCTGTTTTCTTCAAAGAAAATCATTTTCAGTAGGGAGTATGGTTTCCACGGGCGGCCAGCAACGTTGAACACCTTTGAGGCATGGACTCAATGAGGCTATTAATGACGAGTTGGGGTATTCTGCCCCACTCTTCCAGAAGAGCTCTTTCCAGTTCTTGGAGAGTTTGTGGGGGTTGTTGGCGGTTAGAAACTCGTCTTCCTAGAGCGTCCCAAACGTGCTCGATTGGATTCGTGTCTGGAGAACACGCTGGCCATTCCATTCGAACGATTCCTTCCTCGAAAAGGAAATCCTCCACCAGGTTTGCACGATGTGGCCTGCAGTTATCGTCCATTAAAATGAAGTTATCTCCGACTGCTGCAGCGTAAGGGACTACAATAGGTCTGGGGATCTCATCCCTATATCGGCGACCAGTCAGAGCTCCATCTCGAATGATGTAGAGGTCATTTCGCCCGTCAATGGAGATGCCACCATACACCAACACTCCTCCACCGCCAAATCTGACACTTTCGTGCACGAACGCAGGATTATTCCTACTGCCACGGTCCCTCCAGATGAAAATACGCCTATTATCCGGATGCACAGAAAAACGGGACTCGTCAGAAAACAGAATATTGCTCCATTCATTTCTCCTCCAGTTGACATGCTCGGTTGCCCACTCCCTGCGGTCGCGACGATGCCTTGATGTTAATCTAACACATACCATCGGTCGGCGAGCATACAGACCTACAGCATGGAGCCGGTTTCGGACAGTCTGAGTTGAAATCGTGGTGCCTGTAGCCGAGCGAAGGTGTTGTTGGAGAAGAGTAGCGTTCATGTTTCGGTGTCTCCGAGCTGTTAACGCTAAATACCGATCTTCATTGGGCGTTGTTGCCCGTCTACGACCTTTCCCTGGTCTTCAGCCTGCACATCCACTCTCCAAAAAATGGTTCCAGATCCTGGAAATGACACTTTGTGACACTCCAATGGCTTGAGCTACTTCGGCTTGAGTTTGGCCCCCTTCTAACCTACCAACAATTCTCCAAGCTTCTGAATCTGTCAAATGACTTCGCTGAGACATCGTACTCATCGAAACAAAGCAATCACTGAATGCCGATCATCCTTGTCTTCATTCTCTTTTATCCAGTTGAAAGTCAAATTTCATTCGCTGCCGCTGAAGCGACGTTTTTGACGTCGAACTCAAAATTTGCATACTGCACAGTTTGAAAACCAGAAAAATTTGCATTTGTGATTCTCTTCTTCTATTTTCGGCAAAAAAAATTTCGTTTATATCTTTATTTTATATAAAACTTCAAATATCCTTTAATTGTTTTGAGCAGTGTATTATGAAACTGCCTCAAACTGTATTATGTACAATAGGTTATTTATGTAAAATATTTTATAGTGTAATTTTTATAGTTGATTGATGCAGTATCACCCATGCATGAAATTTTGAACTATGCTGTATTTTTTTCTGATCAAAGTTATCACAAGCATTTAATAAACAAATCACACTGATGTACAAGGTGCATAGGAAAATCCATATATTCGGAAATAACTCGTGAAATAACAAATAAAGCTAGAATTGGGACACAAATGTCTACCTATAGTAAAACAACGAAGCGCTATCATATGAAAGTGATTGTAGCGTTCCCAAGCAGCGAAAAGTGGACCCTATCAAAAACTATGATGCATAGCCAAAAAAGTCAATAACGAAGAGGAAGAATGTCCCGTATTTAGTACGAAATGACGTCTTATATCTAAAAATAACTGTATTAGAAGAACTAAAAATTTAATTTTGTGATAACTAGTCACAGGCTAAAACACGTCACTAGTCACTTCTAAAAGTGTGGTGTTATAAGACAGATGCATATTTGTTAATAAAACTAGTACATGCTGCAAGCAAGGTACAATTTACTTTAATAAAGAAATAAAGTTAAGTATGCTCAATGTTCCCAGCATCTAACAATACACCATACACTCGCATGCATACACATACATTACTGCAGATAGTGGACAAATAATTGTACTTGACTTAAATGTGTTAATTTTATTAGTAAACTAAGCAAGCTACGCCCGCTACGCTGGTCAATTTCTCTTAACGAACTTTTAATCAAACAAAATATTGACATTTCATAATTCACTCTTATATTTTAACAGAATAATAATGCTACTATAATTTGTGAATCGTGCCAATATACATGTCAGGACACGTCGCCCTTATCATTATCTTTTTACGCATGAAGGTTTTGCTATGATTCTCCATTGCGAAATTTAATAATTTTTTTAATTCAATATTTGAAAAACGGCATAATCATTAGATTTTAAATTTATATCAAGAAAAATACAGTTTTTTACCTTTCAAACGCAGTTTGTCTAACAATTTTCTGACAAATATTTTTCGAGCTATTATTTTTTTCAGTAACTTCAAATGTTTGATTTTCCGAGATTAATCTGTGGCAAATATTAGCAAAAAACCCAGTCGTCAGCAACGCATAGCTTTTTATTAAAGAGTCTGTTGGAGCAGGGATTGTCACCATCACTTTGCCACCATCACTTTTGAAATCGGTTCGGTAGTTCCAGAGATTCCATAGAAATTGTAATTTAGAATGATTTTAGAACGCGTTTCGCTCATTTCACCCTTTTAAATTTTGATTTTTTTAAATTATTATTCTTAGAGAGCATTTACATCTTATAAGTAACTACAATGCCAAATTTCAAATTTCTAGCTCCTTCAGTATAAAAAAGTCGCAATTTTCGAACATTTTTCGCTCCTGCACCACATTGGGGTTAGTGGCACCGACATAAAATATAGCTTGTGTTGGAGTAGGGATTGACACCATCAATTTGCCACCATTACTTTCGAAATCGGTTCTGTAGTTCCACAGATTCCATAGAAATTGTAATTTAGAATGTTTTTAGAACGCTTTTTGCTCATTTCACCCTTTTAAATTTCATTTTTTTAAAATTTGTCCTTAGAGAGCATTTACATCTTATAAGTAGCTACAATGCCAAATTGCGAATTTCTAGCTCCTTCAGTATACAAAAAATCGCAATTTTAGAACGTTTTTTGCTCCTCCACCCCCCTGGGAATAGTGGCACCGACATAAAATATAGCCTATGCTGCAGCAGGAGTTGTCACCATCAATTTGCCACGATCACTTTTGAAATCGGTTCGGTAGTTCCAGAGATTACCCCCTACAAACAAACAAACAAAGAAACAATCTTTACTCCTTTATAATATTAGTATAGATATACATCTGTCTAGTTCTACAAATTTTTAATGGCGTATTTGAGCCAGTGATTGGTTTTCGAAACATTAACATTATAGCTCTTCTAATAAAGTTATTTTTACATGTTAGACGTCATTGCATCATAAATCGTGGACGGTCTACACTTTTGTAATTGACTTTCTTTCGCTATCACTCATAGATTTCGCGATAGGCTCAATCGTTTCAAAATTTTGCTGCTAAAACCGCTACAGTAACTTTCATATGATAGCACATAGCCGTTTTAATATAGGTAGAAACCTGTTCCGCAATTCTAGTTTTATCTGTTCAAAAGTTATATCAGAAGAAAGAGACTTTCTATGCTACCTGTATGTAAATTGGTGGATTTATAATAAAGTTTATCATTATGTTCGATACTCTTTGGCTTTACAGTTTTCATTTATCAGCTATAAGACGTGTTCAAATAAAAGTGATTCGAAGCGTCACATGCGAACAGTTTTCAATGTATTTTCGTGAAACAAACGCTATGGTGAAAGTGTATGTACCACGTGAGCGCATGCGCAGGCAGATTTGTGATAACTTCATCCGTAAGGACGTGGCATTCAGTTAAAACTAGTTAGTGTGGATGCAGCTGCGTCAGAAACGGATCAGCGAGCTGTAATTAAGTTTTTAACACTGTGAACGGTGACACATTTGTGTCGAATCCCACGGTGACGATGTGGGCGAGAATGTTTAGTGACGGTCGACAGAAGACAACGGATTTGCCGCGGCCCGTACAGGCCCAGAAAGTTGAGACAGAGAAGCTGATTACGGATATTGACACTGCAGTCAAGGGAAATCGACGTCGAAACATTCGTGCCGTCGCAACTGAATACGTTTCCATGATCAACCGACATCGTTCTTCGCGGACGGAATTCGTAACCTTCCTAAGCAATGGGACGCCTGCCTAAACGCCATGGGTGATTTTTTTAACAAACTTTATGCATTTCACTCATTAAATAGTGTTGTTTCTATCTATGTATCTGTCTCATTTCTGTCCCTACGCACCTCATTTATACACGCCCTGAATCACTTTCATTTGAACACCTCTCATATTTATAGTTGTAAATGTGATACTACTTACATCATCCGGTAACGTAGCCCAGAAAATATTTCCATATTGTGAACAAAGTACTTTTAATGAGATAACTTTTTAAAAGATAGATAAAGTTCCATTTATATGGGCCACGCTTTTCAATAAGCAGTTATTATTTAATTTTAGTTAATTATTGTAAAACATGGCAATTATCAAAAAACATAAAATTATGGTGTAGCATCCAATTTTGTTAATGATTATGTGTATCATATGTATCTATATTCTTCCATAGTCTATGGTAGCAAGAGAATTTAAACAAAATTCTCTGTTTATAGCATAATAATGTTTTTACATTTAAAATATATTATACAAAATAACAATGAAAACTATTTGCAAACGAAAACTTCTTCAAGAAGATCATATCATATCGGCTGTATGTTAGATGAAACGATTTTGAATATCTTCTAAATGAATGGTTCCAAACCTGAGGTACGCGTTTCTCTAGGGGTCAGTTGGAAGTAAGCAACAATTACATTGATAATGGCAAAAAAAGAAAAAAGAAAATATTAGAATGAAAAAACAATAGAAAATTTGTATAACTTTCGTTTACAAGGAGAGATTTATGACCCGTTGGAAGTATGCAACAAGTACATTGATAATGGCGAAAAACGAAAAGATAAAATATGAGAATGAAAAAACAATAGCAAATTTGTATAACTTTCGTTGGAAGTAAGCAACAATTACATTGATAATGGCGAAAAAAGAAAAAAGAAAATATTAGAATGAAAAAACAATAGAAAATTTGTATAACTTTCGTTTACAAGGAGAAATTTATGACCCGTTGGAAGTATGCAACAAGTATATTGATAATGGCGAAAAACGAAAAGATAAAATATGAGAATGAAAAAACAATAGCAAATTTGTATAACTTTCGTTGGAAGTAAGCAACAATTACATTGATAATGGCGAAAAAAGAAAATATTAGAATGAAAAAACAATAGAAAATTTGTATAACTTTCGTTTACAAGGAGAGATTTATGACCCGTTGGAAGTATGCAACAAGTACATTGATAATGGCGAAAAACGAAAAGATAAAATATGAGAATGAAAAAACAATAGCAAATTTGTATAACTTTCGTTGGAAGTAAGCAACAAATACATTGATAATGACAAAAAACGAAAAAATAAAATATTAGAATGAAAAAAAGCAATAACAAATTTGTATAACTTTCGTTTACAAGGAGAGATTTATGTAAAACTTCAAAAAGTCACTCGCAAAACGCAGGAAAAAGAATAATTCCTGGTTACTATCCCCATCCATCCCTAATAACATCCCGAGATTACGCACGTGCCCCCCTCTCTCTTCGCCGCAAAATTGTCACTCTTTAATCTGTGCTTTTATTTTCTTTGCCTTTTAAAAAAAATAAAGTTTTTTCTAGTAATTCTGATAATCAGGGCCCGACATAGACTATGTAGGACCCTGGAGCAAGCATCATTCTGGGGGGGGGGGGGGGGAGGTCTTTCTATCAGTAGAAATTGTTCTTGAATTATGCTTAAGTAAGTAGTGCTAAACTTCATACCCAATGTATTCATACATAAATTTTGCACATCTTTTTATAGGGTATCACAAGAAAATTGGTCACAATTTTAAGAAAATACTAATATGAAAATTAATAGGAAACAAGTAAAAAAGAAAAACGATGGATTGTTTGGTGTGAGTATTTGTTTGTAAACTTTTCCTTTGCTTATCTACGTATGTCATTAGATGTCTAAAAGAAAAAAGACCCAATTGGTCATCATAAATGGTTTTAACTTGCCTCGTTAAGAGGAAAACGTCAATAATGAGTTCTTGAAAAAAATAGACTACGAAGTTTTCATAATAAAGTTTCAATTATTAGTTCTCTCATGATGTAGCTCGTTTCTTCCTTTCTTTTTTTTTTTTTTTTTTTTTTTTTTTTTTTTGTGGGTGGTGGAGGGTGCATGGGATATTGGAAGAGCAGCACTGTTCACTTTCCTAAATCATTAAAAATATTTTTGGTCACTTTTGGCTATTTTTAACCATTTGGCATCTTTTTAGCAAAAATCTTGATACAGCCATAGTGGGGGGGGGGGGGTTCTCGAATACGGGGTAATTAATCGCCCGGAGCAATTGCCCTGCATGCCCCTGCATTAGTCAGGCCCTACTGATAATGTAATATATACATGTAGTCTCATTTTAATACTTGAGAGTGCGCCATCTAAGTCAATAACATGTATTAATGGGCGTAACTTCGTTCCATTTTTATTATGAGTGTTTAAATGTAAATCTTTAACTTATATTTACTATTTTGAGCAATTTTCTCTTGATATAATTATGTGAATCCAAATGAATTAGTGACTGAAAATTAGAAAACAGATGCAATAACTTGCATAATTAACTAGTATATGAACATTACTAACGAACAAAAAAAAAAAAAAAAAATATTTTTGGGACCGGGTTTATGCGAGAAGGGGTGCGCATAAATGAATAGTTTAAATAAGAGACCACTGCACGCAGAGCTATAACATTTGGCAGGGAATTACTTCTATATCTGAATTGGGTTCCATGCCTAATTTTAGATAATTTGATTAGATTTTTTAAAATAAAATTTCTTGTAAAATTTTTAGAGGATTTTTTTTTTTTTTTAACGATTTTTCTACATTAGTAAAATGAATTATGTCGCAATATTTTAGCCCAATATAGTAAATTTTGTTCGCTTTTCAATAAAGTTAATTCTGAATCTGTGCAGCAATTTTTGAATTTTTTATACGATTTTTGGCGTTCCTTTGCGTTTTGTGCCGTTTTCTTAACAGCCATGAACGAATTCCAGTTACAATGATTTAGCCCAACGTAGTAAATTTTGCTCACTGGAATTTTTTATGCAAATTTTCTTTCTTTTTTTGCCAAATTCTGTCCTATTTTCAATAAAGTTTATTCGGAATTCGTACAACAATTTTTGAATTTTTCGCCAATGTCCTTATCCGATTTTTAGGGGTTTTCCTTGTTCCGCAGAAATTTTTCGACATTCGTAGAAGAAATTCTGTTTTAATATTTAACCCAATATAGTAAAATTTGTCCCCTGTAATTTTTATTTTTTTATTTTAGCGGGTTTTTTTGTTTTGTTTTTTTATTAACGGCGATTTTTCCAATTTATTAAAAGTAATTCGGTTTCAATATTCTAGCACAATATAATAAATTTGTAAATTTGTCCTCTTTCCAATAAATTTTATTTAGAATTCGTGCAGTGATGTTTGAATTTTTCGCGATTTTTTATTGTGTTTTTTAGAGTTTTTTGGCATTTCGTACTATTTTTTTACTGTTCCGGGTTTTACCAGGTGGGTCAGCTAGTAAGGAGTAAACAAGTGTATTATAAATTGTGTGTTTCAAAAACTTAATTTTGAATACAAATAATAAAGGAATTTCACTTACTTCTTTAATAGATATTATTGACTCTGCTCGATCATACAAATCATGTAGGCTATCATTTTTGCATAAACAATGCCTTTGTGACCAATAAATCATCTGACTGACTATTTTCCACTTCCAACTAAATTAAATTAACAATTTCTTGAAATGATCTAATCTAAAATGTTAGATAGGAGCAATAACATTGTATAATGCTTGAATATCTATCTCTCGTCATAAAATATCTCATCGATGGATTTTAAAAAGTGTAACATTTCTTTAAAAGTGTAACGTAAGAGAGATAATTCAATGAAGTAGGGGAATTTTAGATTCTTATCAAAATTGAGCAGCAGCGACATAACTTAATTCACATCTGGAAATTAATTTTCGAACAAATAATTCCCGAGATAAAATATATTAAAATCCCACTGAGGACTTACTTTTAATAGAATGATGGTTGGAAGTTGAATTAATTAAAAATGTAGAAAATCAGCTTAAAATCGCATTAGTATCATTGCTATATCATTTCGAGAATTCATTATATTCTGATGATATAATATTATTTTAATATACTGTCAGACTGAATATTTTCTGCAATTGCATTGTAAGAAGCAGTGTGATCCCGTAATTCAAAATCCATTAGAAAATATCAATCAAACAAAATTATCCACTTTTGAATAAAGTTTTTTGAAAAAGATATGAGTTTTAATGATAAGTGATCGCGCGCGTCTCGGTCGTACAGCAAAGATGCAAAATAGATACTATAAAACCATATTGCAAACATGCATTGTTTTCAGGAACTGAAAAAGAAATATTTTACAGTTCAGAGCATATGAATACAAATTAAAAGCAACGAGAATACAAGACACATACATTACACACTGGAGATGAGTTCGGGATCTTTTTACAGAGCCCGATTCCGTAAAATTTTGTGACATCAGTGATTGAGCCCGTCCGAGTACAATATGGAAAGTCCATAGTAGAAAAATGTTAATAACATTTTAAAATTGCTTCAAGATTAATTTTCATATTTAAAAATCTATTTTTACATAGAAATAAATATTAATCCTAAATACCCTTCCATGAAAATGTTTCGGTATTTTTAGGTCCCTGAAAATCTGTCTAAAATAGTAAATTTGTCATTTATAACCACCTACTGGAAGAAATTTCCAAAAGTTTCAATTCTTATTCTCTTAAAATATCATTGTACAACTGTGGAAGAAAGACACGAGTTTTCCAATAATTCTAAAAAAGGATTTTAAACAGAAAGCGAGGATAGGCAAGGAATTTTTCACGTCTGTTACAAACACTGACCGTGGTTAATCCTCGCCCCGTTGCTAGGTATCAACCCGTTAAGCTGGGCAAAAGCCTAGCAGGTAGGGGCCTGGTCAGCGGTCTAAAAAAAACACTGACCGTGGAAAGGTTTCAGAATGAGATGAAATACTTATCCTTATATCTATATTATAAAGGACAAACGTGTCCATGCGTAACGCTGACGTCATTTTGCGAATGTCAACACCTGACGATGAAATTTCGGTTTTCCGATTTTTGTTGCTGCATTTATTTAAATTTCTAACCACCGTATATTTTTAATTTTTACACTGTTATATAGGAAAAAAAATTACTTTCAAATGCACTTTGTTTGAAAACTGTATTGCAAGTTACTCATTCATTATAGCATTTAAATTAAATTTCAACCATGATTTTTTTGTTCTTAATCTATCTCTTATCGCTTGCAGACGATTATAAAATATTAATCCGTTTGCACTTTACAATATACAAAGTTCAGTATTTGTTTCCGGCTAATATTCCATAACGAAATTAAAACTTCATTAAACAACATATAAAATAGTATAAATAAATATCAAATTTAGGAGACATGTAATTGAAATAAACGCTTAAAACCGCTGAAATTATCAGAATAATAAAAAAGAAAACTGCCCAGTTAAACTGAGGACAATGAGCTCACAGGCTATTCACACTAATTATTATACTCTTATTTCAAAGCATTTGAAATAAGCCCCTCGAAAAATAAAGAAATCGACAATATATTATGGGAGGAACCTCCCGTTACCACCCCTCATAGTTAACTAATGAACCCCTTAAACTAATCAGGGAAGCCTCTAATTACAATGAATGTATATACAAAATTTGAAGAAAATCGGATAATTCTGCATGAAAAATCCATTTATCTAAATTAAGGGGGGATTAGCCCTCTTTCCCCCTTTATACTTTACCAATGAACCCCCAAAACTATTCAGAGAAGCGCATTATCACAATGTTTGTATATACAAAATTTGAAGAAAATCGGATAATTCTGCATGAAAAACGCATTTATCTAAATTAAGGGGGAGGGGTTATACCCCCATTTCCCCCTTTATACTTAACCGATGAACCCCCAAAACTATTCACAGAAGCGCATTATCAAAATGAACCTATATACATATTTTGAAGAAAATGGGATAATTCTGCATGAAAAACCCACATTTATCTAAATTAAGGGGGTTAGCCCCCCATTCCCCCCTTTCATACTTAACCAATGAACCCCCAAAACTAATCAGGGAAGCGCCTTATCACAATGAACCTATAAACAAAGTTTTAAGCAAAACGGTTATTTCTATCAAGAGTTATCACGTTACGTACATACGTACATACATACATACAGAACGGGCGGGCACATTAGCTCTCAGGCTTTGATAGCCTATGAGCTAAAGAAACTGCTGTAGATACTGAAATGTTTGGCGATTTCTTCGAATATTAACTTTTGGCACGAAGCCAATACGAAATTACCGCTTTTAATAAATTTCAAAATTTTATTTGAATATATAATTGACATATTTCATATAAATATGCTTTTTGGTGTTGTTAGGGGGAAAATTATTTAATGTGAAAAATGTATTAGAGTTTTCAATAAAAATAATAAATGGTTTGCACCTATATTCTCTATCCCGGGTTGGATGCCCTAGTTCCATTAATAACTTTTAAATTCCCTTTCAAACTGATTTTTAAAGCATTGTAAAACGCTTTAAGAAACTTTGACTACATCCTTATTTCGGAAATAGCAAGTTCTCCCTTTTTAACATTTTCCTTACTTCAAAAGCGTTTATGAATTCGGTTTGTCTGTCTGCCGTCTGTCCATGCTCTAACTCGCGTAAATATACTAGGAATGCCATTAAATTGATATATGTTAATGAGGTTTATCATGGCATGTTCGGTATTGAAAATGAAGTGTGTAGCATTTTTGGTTAGTTTACAAGGACACTCAAAAGAATTCTCTTACGTTATGGTATATGTATGGAGAAAAATCGTTTGCAGTTTATTTTAATGATGTTACACTATTTCAAACATAATGAAATTGATATATATCACTGAGGTGCGCTACAAGATGCTTACTATAGAATACAGTGTGCATAGCATTCATCGTTCATTTACAGGTACACACAAAATAGCTCGGTTACAGTCCTGTCTAAGAATAATAATTGCGGGAAATGCGTTTTCAGTTGTGGTTCGCGTTTTCAAATTTAACTGTATTTTTCCATGCTACTCTGCGTGTATAAATTCTATAGATCATATACAGGGCTGTACATAAGATCTCGAGTACATTTCCGTTTATTGGCAGAAATTGCTGAAGGTGAATTTTCATTCTATGCATTTCCTAACTGAACTAAATTTTAATACACTTTGTATTATATATAGAAATCTATAGATCATATACAGGACTGCACAAAAGAATTCGAATATTATTGCGACTATTGATGTTAATTGCTGAAATTGGGTTTTCAAATGTGCTACGAGTTTTTGTGTGTTTATGTGTGTTTTTGGTGTAAATAGTCCAACAGGTGGCGCTGCTATGCTACATTTTTCACGATTTCAGCAATAGCTCTATCTCAGGAACTAAAGCACATATGTTCACTAAACTTCCTATTCTGTTACATTTTGACATAAAGAGATCTTCATTAGGTTTGGGTGTATACCGCCTAGTTGGTGTCGGTGCTATGCTCTATTTTTTACGATTTCTGTGTAAGCTATATCTCAAGAAACAATAGATTGCCATTTAATTTTTGTTGCAGACGATTTGAGTTATACAAAAGAAAGTTTTGTGATAACCCCAACATTATAGTTTAATTTGGGAATAAATAAAATTTTCACTTTGAGCCTAAGCCTTAAGATTGGTATAAAAATTGAATCCGAGTCCGTCTCATCTCAAATACACACAGAAATAGACAGGCAAGAAAAGAGAAAAGATATATTTCATTGGCATGTTTTATTTGCGAGTGATAGTGGTTAATTTAATAAATATTAAACTTAATTAAACGTTTGTAAAATGTTCTTCATGTTGAATACCCCATACTTATTATCTGCATAAGCAATACTACGCATGCGCGGCAGCGTATTACTGTTTATTTTACTGTTTATTGCTGTTAATTTAACGGTATAATACTAGCAGCTGGAATGCCAGTATTATACCGTAAAATCAACTTTTTTTTTTTTTAAATTACTGTACATTTTTTTTTTTTTTTTTTTTTTTTTTTGTATGAATACCAATGCCATCCATTAAATAATATTTTAAATATTTTCAAAAATAATGCCGCAAAATTTATAGTATAATAAGTCATTTATTTTATTTTTATATTCATTATAATTAATACGCTATTGAATTTTAATGCTTAAATGCCATTTTGACGACAAAATGCTTAAAAGAAATGGGTCTACTAAATGTAAACAATAACTTTTATCATTCAAAGGACATTGTAAGGGTTGTGAAACAAGGTCATCTGCTGCGTATTGATATGCATTATTATTACATTTCCATTATAAAGATCGAAATGCTTATAAAACGAACCCAGAATCTCTGACATTTTTCAAAGCAGTCCCGAGTTTATAAATCTACTTCATATTCTACCACTAACAGCCATGCTTTCTTTTTTTTTCTTTTTTTTTCCGGATGATGATTATGAGAACATGGGTGGAAACCATTTTTAAAAAAATTGAAAACCGTAATAGATTTTTTACATTTAATATATTATTTTAGATTGTGCACTAGCAACGCCCATAACGCATTTTTATATGAAAAATATCAGTAATGTATTCCAATAAAGTTTCGAAATTTATTAAGAACTATACTTTCGTATTAGCCGCATGGTAGGTGTTAATAGCTGAAGAAACCATCAAAGATAGCTACTTACAGCATCTTTTTTGATTCTGACATTTTCAGTGGTTTAAACGCGTACTTCAATTACATATGTCTGTTAAATTTATGTTTTATTTATATTATTTTATTTATTCACTAGCAAAACCCGCGACTTTGCTCGCGTAATTCTTGAAAAATGCCAAGTGGTATTCGTTGGCCTATTTTACTACCACAATTAATTCAGAAATTATTAATTAAGCCTTACTAATGTCGAAATAAAAATCGAAATTTTAGAACGTTTTTCACTCTTACACCTCCCCCCCCCCCTTCTCTGTGGAAGTGTCACCGATATAAAATATAGCCTATGCTGTTATTATCAATTTGCCACCACCACTTTTGAAAATGGTTCTGTGGTTCTAGGGATTCCATAGAAATTGTAATTTAGAATGTTTTTAACCACTTTTCGCTTATCTCACCCTTTTAAATTTCGATTTTTTTTAGAATTTGTTCTTAGAGAGCATTTACATTTTATAAATAACTACCATGCCAAATTTCAAATTTCTACTTCTTTCAGTACACAAAAAATCGAAATTTTAGAAAGTTTTTCGCTCTTGTACCTCCGTGTGGTAGTGGCACCGACATAAAATATAGCCTAGGTTGGAACAGGTACTGTCACCATCAATTCGCCACCATCACTTTTGAAAACGGTTCTGTAGTTCCAGAGATTCCATAGAAATGGTAATTTAGAATGTTTTTAGAACGCTTTTCGCTCATCTCACCCTTTTAAATTTCTAATTTTTTTAGAATTTGTTGTTAGAGAGCATTTACATCTAATAAGTAACTACCATGCCAAATTTCATGTTTCTAGCTCCTTCAGTATAAAAAAATCGAAATTTTAGAACGTTTTTTGCTTCCACACTCCCCTGAGAGTAGTGGCACCGACATAAAATATAGCCTATCTTGGAGAAGGGACTGTCACCATCAATTTGCCACCATCAATTTTGAAAACGGTTCTGTAGTTCCAGATATTCCATAGAAATTGTAATTTAGAATGTTTTTAGAACGCTTTTCGCTCATCTCACCCTTTTAAATTTCGACTTTGTTTTTAGAATTTGTTCTTAGAGAGCATTTACATTTTATAAATAACTAC
This sequence comes from Maratus michaelseni, assembly GCA_963931845.1. Taxonomy (NCBI): domain Eukaryota; kingdom Metazoa; phylum Arthropoda; class Arachnida; order Araneae; family Salticidae; genus Maratus; species Maratus michaelseni. Next base: position 322,862,602 of record OZ007594.1, on the reverse strand, counting down.
CATGCCAAATTTCAAGTTTCTAGCTTCTTCAGTATAAAAAAAATCGAAATTTTAGAACGTTTTTCGCTCTTGCACCCCCCTGTGGTAGTGGCACCGACATAAAATATTAGCCTGTGTTACAGCAGGGACTGTTACCATCAATTTGCCACCATCACTTTTGAAAATGGTTCTGTAGTTCCAGAGATTCCATAGAAATTGTAATTTAGAATGTTTTTAAAACGCTTTTCGTTCATCTCACCTTTTTAAATTTCGAATTTTTTTAGAATTTGTTCTTAGAGAGCATTTACATAGTATAAGTAACTACAATGCTAAATTTCATGTTTCTAACACCTTCAGTATAAAAAAAATCGAAATTTTAGAACGTTTTTCGCTCCTGCACCCCCTTGGGAGTAGTGGCACCGTCATAAACTATAGCCTATGTAGGAGCAGGGACTGTCACCATCAATTTTGAAAACGGTTCTGTAGTTCCAGAGATTCCATAGAAATTGTAATTTAGAATGTTTTTAGAGCGCTTTTCGTTCATCTTACCCTTTTAAATTTCGATTTTTTTAGAATTTGTTCTTAGATAGCATTTACATCTTATAAGTAGCTACAATGACAAATTTCAAGTTTCTAGCTCCTTCAAAATAAAAAATAAAAAATCGAAATTTTAGAACGTATTTTGCTCTTGCACCCCCTGTGGTAGTGGCACCGACATAAAATATAGCCTATGTTACAGAAGGGACTGTCACCATCAATTTGACACAATCACTTTTGAAAAGGGTTCTGTAGTTCAAGAGATTCCATATAAATTGTAATTTAGAATGTTTTTAGAACACTTTTTTGCTCATTTCACCCTTTTACATTTCGAATTTTTTTAGAATTTTTTTCTTAGAGAGCATTCACGTCTTGTAAGTAACTACCATGTCAAATTTTAAGTTTGTAGCTCCTACAGTATGAAAAAATTCGCAATTTTAGAACGTTTTTTGCCCAGGGGGTACGCCAGGGAACGTTTTTCGCCAGGGGGTGCTTTTACACCCCTGAGTAGATAATAATTAAGAGTTCTACATCAGCGGCGTACGCGGCGTATGACCTCTGTGCTCTGTGAAGGTCAGCGGAAGTGGCAGGTGTGGACACCGGATGTAGCAGGTGGGGATAACAGGCATGTTGAGACAGGAAGTGAACAGGAAGTGTAGATAGGAAGTTTAACCGGAAATGTGACAGGAAGTGAATGCGATAAGGGAGAGAGGGGGAGGATTTATTTTTGTGGGGGGCTTAATTTTTTTTGTTGGTTTTAATCCTTCTAGTCGAGTGGAGTTGAGTTGTAGGAATCCTGCTATCAGAATGAATTTAGTTTGAAAGTAATATTAGCAAAATGTTCGATTTTTTTTTTTTTTTTTTTTTTTTTTTTTTTTTTTTCACCTGAAATAAAAATTTTATTTGCTAACTAACACCTAATATAAAAATGGAAATCTTTCTGACTTTGTTTTACTTTATAAAAGTTTAACGTGAAATTTATTTTTAGACTGGAAACGCGACAGGAAATAAGATCGGAAACGGGATTAGACATGCTTTTTCCAAAAAGGGTTTTCAGGAAGCAGTAAACATGTTTTAGGAACATGTTTGGGAGCTTGTTGGGACAGGACAGGTGGTTTGTGAGACCGGAAGTAATTAAGATGAGAGAGATAAAGAAGGTGCATGATTAGACATATAGATTTTGTTCTTTGTAGAGGGTGAAATTTTGTTTTATTTTTTATTTAAAGTGTTTTCATTTTTTTTTTAATTTATATAAAGCGTTTCAAATTATTTTTTATATTTTTTTTTTTTGTAGTGTTTTACGTATTATTTTAATTTTTAGTGACATTAGAACCTGCAATTTCCGTATCACACATGTCTTATCTTAGGTTACCAAGGATGTGTGTTGTTATCTCTTTAAATGCGAGAGATGGTTACTTCAGACCTGCGTTGAGATATCTTTATCATAGTTTTAATGAACTGCAGTAAATTGCCTTTAGCTATTGAGTAATTCGCGAGTTTTGGTTTAATATGAATGCTATTACATCTGTTTGTTTAATTTACAAGCACATTTCTCTTACAACATTCTGTCAACAGATCATTTCCATATTCGAAATAATAATTTAGAAGGAAAATTTTTATATGAAAATACTATGAAATGTCATTTATAGAGATTGACAAAAATAGCATGCTTGTTTCTTTCTCGTATTAACCTTATAATCATTTATTTTAGAAATATAGATTTATAGTTTTGTTACGAAAAATAACGTGTTTACATATTTTAAAAACGAAAGCAAAGTGATTTTTACAAATGTAACTATAAGCTATACACCCACGCATTTGTGTTATTGAATTAAATTACAATGCTTAAAATTGTATTCACCGTACTATTTTCCTGCAAAAGCCGTTTCGCAAACTTGTGTACTGAAATTAATGTGGCATTTTTAGGGAAAAAGTTAATTCAAGTCTTTGAGACTAATCTTTCAAAGGAAAAAAAAGATTTGTCATACTTTCTCTTACATTATATCTTCCGTTTTTTAAGTTTACAAATTTGTGGAGTAACTTAAATAATCGTTTTTATGCTAATTAAACAATATATTTTTTTAATTATATGTTTTTTTTTTTTAAATTAACTTGTAATAGCTTCTTTTTTTTTTTTTTCTTTTTCTTAAAAGGGTACTGTAGAATAACTTATGTCACAAATACTACATCCTTCTTTAGTTAAATATGTTTCACTTAAGACATGACAAAGTGTCTTAGAAGCATTTCATTTTGGAGTTAAGTGATTAAACAAGAAAAATATTATTTATAAAAACACAACACATAAGACTAGCGGCTGAGAGGTTCTACTCTCAAAGTTGATAGATGGAAGGTGTTAGGTTTAAACCTCTCTCAAGGTCGTCGACCTAACCGTTCGGAGTTTTCTTCGAACCTTGTCAATAGGAGTTAGGAGCCCTTAGAATGACCCCTAGAGTGACCTATATCCCTAACTACAACCCTATATTTAACCAACCAGTCACAACACATAAGACATTTTAGATCATTACATAAGACATTTTAGATTATTACATTTAGTTAAGAAGTTATTTGACGTGCAAAATATTATTTATAAAAATATACAATAAGAGAATTTTAAAGATTTTTTCCTTTTAAATGAACAATTTTTAGTAACTATTTAACTTATTAAAGAGAGCGGGTATTTTGTTTAGAGTTATACGATTAAAATAAATTTTCAATAGATTTGACTTTATACAACCAACATTTTAAAAAAAGGGAATGGAATCTAGTTTTTATAAATTAACGTATTTCAATTTTACAAATACTTTACACCTCCTCTTTTTCCCCTCTTTGTTAGACTCCATACACATAAGACATAAAAGGCGTTTTAGAATACATCATTTAGAAATTAAGCGACTTGATAAGTAAAATATTATTTATAAAAGTAATAAAGATTTTTACTTACAAATGTATGAACTTCTGATAGGTAAGACTTTCTCAGTCATTGTGCAAGAATTAAGTGCTTATTGAACTTATAACATTATAGGATGAAATAATCGCGTGGCGTATTTTTAAACCAATAAAATGTCAGTATTTTTAAACCAATAAAAAGTTAGTATTTTTACACGAGCGCCCTCTATCATTATATAAATTTCAATGAAACGAGTTGATATTATTATACTGTGCCCTGAAATTGTTGTAATAGGTTGTATTTTTCGTTAAGTTAGTTTTCATTTAAGTTATTATGGAACGAGTTATGAATTCTTATGTTGGTGATGTAACCAACTTGGAGTGTCAACACTCATCACCAAAGTTAAATAATCAAGAGATGGATTCTACACTTTTACCCAAAGAAGCACCCGTTTCGAATTATGAAGTGAAACCCAACTCATCAGGACTAAAGTTACCCTTTGTGTGCACTACTTGCAACAAAGCTTTTTCCCGAAAGTTTGTCTTAATTAGACACATGAAATTTCACCTGGAGAAAAAACCTTTTGTGTGTGACATCTGCGAAAAACAATTTGTTCAAAAGAGTGACTTATTAAATCATGTGAAGATTCATTCAAAGAGCCCAGTGATTTATAATTGTGATCTATGTGCTGAAGTTTTTTCAAAAAAGAGTGACTTACTTCAACATAGCAAAATTCACAAATCTGTCAAACAACATAAGTGTATTGAATGCAATGAACTGTTTTCGAGAAAGTATGACATATTGAAACATAAGAGGATGCATAAGCCCCGAAAGCAGTATGAATGCATCCAGTGTAGTGAAATATTTAATCGAAAATATGATTTATCACGTCATATAGACACTGCACACAAAGTACTACCCAAAGTTGTCAAATCGTCATCTTTAAAAGATTCGTTATATGAAAAAGTGAAGCATTTTAACAGACAAAATGCTTTAAATGTATTTACTAAAACTGTAATAAATTCTAATGAGGAGAATGATCAAGACTTTCACACATTTTTTAACAGTATTCGGTCGGACGTTTTGAATGAATTAAATTATCAGATAGAAGTAAAAAGGTCAATGAAATGGTATGCAACTGCAAAAGTTGTTGTAAGTCGCCAAACACCGGACGGTGATATAGATACTATCACCCCATATTTTCATTCAAGAACTGTACTGGAATTGACGAATCAAAACATACCTGTACATGTTGAGGATGCCTTTACGAAAATTATTAACTCTTTTGAGAAATTCACTCAACAAGGATCTAATTGGACATTGCAACAAATATTAAATCTAGAACTGTCTACAGCTAAATATAGAATGGTTTAAAATGTGTGGACTGTTTTTGAAACATGTATATTCATGTTTTTGCTATTGTAGTTATTTAAAATGATAAATAAATAGCCTATGACTAAAAAATCTTAAGAGTTTTTTATTATTTTCATGGTAACTATTTTATATAAATTACTTATAACAGTTTGACAATGCTACATAAACTACTGTTTAACATTTTGAATGTCTTAGACAAAATGGGAATGAATTTGTTGAAATTATGTAAAACATGATGAAATAAATGCGATGTATTTATTATATGTTACTTAAACTACAAGAGAGATGATTGGAAATGTGTTATTTTAAATCTATGGTACTTTTAATAACTAACAAGGTAAGACGTGACGTTATGAATCATCGATGGGTTTTCCTTTGAATATGTATTAATCTTACTTATTGATAAGAAAGTTGGAAAAATAGACTTAACACATTGTTAGAGGTTTTGGAAAAATATATAGTTGGTTAAAAATTTTAGAAAATTTAACATAAAGTAACAAATTTTAGAAAATAAACATTTCGATAAATGAAAAAAATTAAATTTTGGTAAACTTTACACTTAGACAATATTTCAAACTAGGAAAAAATAATAACTTTACACTGAGACAATATTTTAAACTAAGGAAAAATTAGACTTAACGCATTGTTACAGTTTCTTTGAAAAATATCTAGTTGGTTATAAATTTTAGAAAATTCAACCTAACGAAATTAACACACTTAAAAATATCTAGGTTATACATTTTATAAAATAAGCAACAAATAAACATTTCGATACATTGACAAAAGAAAATAATTAAGTTTAAGTAAACTTTACACTTAGACAATATTTCAAACTAAGAAAAATAATAAATTTACACTTATACAATATTTTAAACTAAGAAGAATAATAACTTTACACTTATACAATATTTTAAACTAAGGAAAATTAATAACTTTAAACATCAGACTTAACACATTGTTAAAGTTTTTTGAAAATAACACAACATTTTGAAAGCAGTGGAAATAGTATACCTGCAAAAAATTCAACTTAGTGGAATTTAATATTGAAATTTTTTAACCTCACTCATTTAAAAAATAAAACTTTATAAAATTTTCACTTTTTTTTTTAAAATAAGCAACTGTTAAACATTTTGAATGTCTTAGACAAAGTGTGAATAAATTTGTTGAAATTATATAAAACATGAAAAATTTCATAACTTTTAAAGGAAATTTTATTTTTGGTGAAATAAACTCGAGGTATTTATTGTATGTAACTTAAACTACTAGAGAATTGATTGAAAATGTGTTACTTTTAAGCACTCACAAGATAAGACACGATGTTAGGAATTATAGATGTGTTTTTCCGCCACAATTGACGTCACTTGTAGCATATTTACTGACCAAGTCATAAAATCATAGTTCAGGGTATGTTTATGAGCACGGCGTTTAGTTGAGATTTAAGATATTTGAGAAATATAAACTACAACTTTGACTACTTTTTGAAATTTCCCCCTACATAAGAAAAAGGACATAGGAAAATAAAATGAAAAGTTGTCTTTGAATGGAATCGAACCATTATCCTTTCACTGAACAGCTGAATGCGTTGGCAATTACATCACAAAGGCACTGATAACAACTGGTTGAATATATTGGGTTTCTTTTTTAAGGTTAAATTCATTTAATATTCAAGTTATTTCTTAATGATACACTTAAAAACAATAAATTTAATTAGCATTCAAAAAACAAACGATCACATTATTGTGTAAAACAATCAAATGTTTTGAAAGTCACGAGTTAAAATTTTGGAGGGTGCGATAACTTGGAAGTGCACTGCAGAAGGGGAGTTAAATTTTTGAAGAAGTTTAATCTTAGAAGACTAGAGTAAAATTTGAAATGACTTAGAGTTTAATTAGAATTTAGATGTGAACCTTTTAAAATGAAATAATATTTTATTTTGTATCGCCCTCTATCGGTGGGTAACGGAATTAAGAGATAATTAAAAGTTTTAACTTGGATTCGAACCCACAACAAAAATTATTTTACGGTTTGATAATTTAGGGTAGGTTTAACTGAGCAAACGATGATATTATAGTATTTAGAGATACGATTCACGAAAAAAAAACGATTCACGATAAATTTATAAATTTAAATTTAAATATTTGAAAAATACTGAAGTATTTTTATTTATAATTGTTCATTTATAAATAAAATATTTAAATTTAAATTTATAAATTTATCGTGAATCGTTTTTTTTAAGTATGGTGAACTGTGTGTTGAGTATTGTAACCTTGTAAGATATTGTGTGTGTGTGTTTGTGCATACATTTTTTTAATTACAAAAATATGTGAACTATTCTAACTTTTTCTTATATTATTTATCATGAGACTGAACGAGTTAGCTATAAGTAATATTATTTTTACAAAACTTGTATGTACAGGGTGTTTACGATACTTATTATTAGTGTTAAAATGTTACAAATTTGGGGAATTTATCTTAGACTTCGATTTAAAATCGGACTTTACCATATTTTTGAATGAAAGTGACTTAGTAAATGTATAAGAATTTGATAAAATTTTTGAATAATTAATATTTTTATCAAAGTTTAAGTAAGTTGTGACAAGACTTTTATATTTAAGTGATTGGTGTAAAGTATATTCAAGCTATGACAAAAGACATGAGGTGGTTGACACCACCAAGGCCAAACAGTTAAAGCAAAAGATGAATCATCAAAGCAGACGAAACAAGTCTAAACGAGTAAGAGATGAGTTAGCAAAACAGACGTGCAGCACAGAAACAAGACTGGACAAGTTTAGACAAACACGTGATGACGTCATTCAACACGTCAAAATAAGAAACTAACAACTGCTATCAAGTAAGAGTGGAGGAAGAATGACCGAGCGAGTGTAGTTTGTATTTAAAGTTTATTCTTATCTCAAACCGGAAATGACGTCACAAACCGGAAGACTGGTAGCGCCTCTACGTCGATTGCAGCGCCCCCTAACAAAGATAAGGGAGAAAGGTTAGTCTAGTGAAAGAAAGCATAAGAAGTGGACGTGTTTTTCGGTAAGTATTTAATTCTATTTTGTTTCTGAAAGGTAATCGAGTTGTATAAAAATTAGCAAATAATTTAAAATCGAACTCAAGATATTGTAAAAGTGTATGTTTTTTCTGCACATGTGCAGATAGTTGATATGCACCAGTTGGTTACAAGAATTAACAATTAAATTATAGTCTCTCAATAGTTAAAATTAAAAAGTTAATTTTAATTAATTTAAAGATTTTTAAACTTTTTGTAAACTTTAAATTTTTTTAAACTATATTTTTGTTAACTTTTTTAACGTAACTTACAATTTTTTAAACTTTAAAAACTTTTAGTAAACTTTATTTTTATGAAATTTTAATTAAAAAAAATAACTTATTCAACCCTCTGTTATTAAGTAAACCTAACATATCAAATTTATTCACTTTAAACATAAATCCTAAGTTTATCAATAAGTAAATTTAACCTTTCGAAAAATATAATTAATTAAAAAAACACTATGTATCGTGCTCTATTCATTTTGTAGTACTTTAAGCAGTAAACCATTCAATTAAATTGAAAATTTAGATGATTTCCTTTATCGAATATCTTAAAACATCTTTAAATACTATAATATCATCGTTTGCTCAGTTAAACCTACCCTAAATTATCAAACCGTAAAATAATTTTTGTTGTGGGTTCGAATCCAAGTTAAAACTTTTAATTATCTCTTAATTCCGTTACCCACCGATAGAGGGCGATACAAAATAAAATATTATTTCATTTTAAAAGGTTCACATCTAAATTCTAATTAAACTCTAAGTCATTTCAAATTTTACTCTAGTCTTCTAAGATTAAACTTCTTCAAAAATTTAACTCCCCTTCTGCAGTGCACTTCCAAGTTATCGCACCCTCCAAAATTTTAACTCGTGACTTTCAAAACATTTGATTGTTTTACACAATAATGTGATCGTTTGTTTTTTGAATGCTAATTAAATTTATTGTTTTTAAGTGTATCATTAAGAAATAACTTGAATATTAAATGAATTTAACCTTAAAAAAGAAACCCAATATATTCAACCAGTTGTTATCAGTGCCTTTGTGATGTAATTGCCAACGCATTCAGCTGTTAAGTGAAAGGATAATGGTTCGATTCCATTCAAAGACAACTTTTCATTTTATTTTCCTATGTCCTTTTTCTTATGTAGGGGGAAATTTCAAAAAGTAGTCAAAGTTGTAGTTTATATTTCTCAAATATCTTAAATCTCAACTAAACGCCGTGCTCATAAACATACCCTGAACTATGATTTTATGACTTGGTCAGTAAATATGCTACAAGTGACGTCAATTGTGGCGGAAAAACACATCTATAATTCCTAACATCGTGTCTTATCTTGTGAGTGCTTAAAAGTAACACATTTTCAATCAATTCTCTAGTAGTTTAAGTTACATACAATAAATACCTCGAGTTTATTTCACCAAAAATAAAATTTCCTTTAAAAGTTATGAAATTTTTCATGTTTTATATAATTTCAACAAATTTATTCACACTTTGTCTAAGACATTCAAAATGTTTAACAGTTGCTTATTTAAAAAAAAAAAGTGAAAATTTTATAAAGTTTTATTTTTTAAATGAGTGAGGTTAAAAAATTTCAATATTAAATTCCACTAAGTTGAATTTTTTGCAGGTATACTATTTCCACTGCTTTCAAAATGTTGTGTTATTTTCAAAAAACTTTAACAATGTGTTAAGTCTGATGTTTAAAGTTATTAATTTTCCTTAGTTTAAAATATTGTATAAGTGTAAAGTTATTATTCTTCTTAGTTTAAAATATTGTATAAGTGTAAATTTATTATTTTTCTTAGTTTGAAATATTGTCTAAGTGTAAAGTTTACTTAAACTTAATTATTTTCTTTTGTCAATGTATCGAAATGTTTATTTGTTGCTTATTTTATAAAATGTATAACCTAGATATTTTTAAGTGTGTTAATTTCGTTAGGTTGAATTTTCTAAAATTTATAACCAACTAGATATTTTTCAAAGAAACTGTAACAATGCGTTAAGTCTAATTTTTCCTTAGTTTAAAATATTGTCTCAGTGTAAAGTTATTATTTTTTCCTAGTTTGAAATATTGTCTAAGTGTAAAGTTTACCAAAATTTAATTTTTTTCATTTATCGAAATGTTTATTTTCTAAAATTTGTTACTTTATGTTAAATTAAAATTTTTAACCAACTATATATTTTTCCAAAACCTCTAACAATGTGTTAAGTCTATTTTTCCAACTTTCTTATCAATAAGTAAGATTAATACATATTCAAAGGAAAACCCATCGATGATTCATAACGTCACGTCTTACCTTGTTAGTTATTAAAAGTACCATAGATTTAAAATAACACATTTCCAATCATCTCTCTTGTAGTTTAAGTAACATATAATAAATACATCGCATTTATTTCATCATGTTTTACATAATTTCAACAAATTCATTCCCATTTTGTCTAAGACATTCAAAATGTTAAACAGTAGTTTATGTAGCATTGTCAAACTGTTATAAGTAATTTATATAAAATAGTTACCATGAAAATAATAAAAAACTCTTAAGATTTTTTAGTCATAGGCTATTTATTTATCATTTTAAATAACTACAATAGCAAAAACATGAATATACATGTTTCAAAAACAGTCCACACATTTTAAACCATTCTATATTTAGCTGTAGACAGTTCTAGATTTAATATTTGTTGCAATGTCCAATTAGATCCTTGTTGAGTGAATTTCTCAAAAGAGTTAATAATTTTCGTAAAGGCATCCTCAACATGTACAGGTATGTTTTGATTCGTCAATTCCAGTACAGTTCTTGAATGAAAATATGGGGTGATAGTATCTATATCACCGTCCGGTGTTTGGCGACTTACAACAACTTTTGCAGTTGCATACCATTTCATTGACCTTTTTACTTCTATCTGATAATTTAATTCATTCAAAACGTCCGACCGAATACTGTTAAAAAATGTGTGAAAGTCTTGATCATTCTCCTCATTAGAATTTATTACAGTTTTAGTAAATACATTTAAAGCATTTTGTCTGTTAAAATGCTTCACTTTTTCATATAACGAATCTTTTAAAGATGACGATTTGACAACTTTGGGTAGTACTTTGTGTGCAGTGTCTATATGACGTGATAAATCATATTTTCGATTAAATATTTCACTACACTGGATGCATTCATACTGCTTTCGGGGCTTATGCATCCTCTTATGTTTCAATATGTCATACTTTCTCGAAACAGTTCATTGCATTCAATACACTTATGTTGTTTGACAGATTTGTGAATTTTGCTATGTTGAAGTAAGTCACTCTTTTTTGAAAAAACTTCAGCACATAGATCACAATTATAAATCACTGGGCTCTTTGAATGAATCTTCACATGATTTAATAAGTCACTCTTTTGAACAAATTGTTTTTCGCAGATGTCACACACAAAAGGTTTTTTCTCCAGGTGAAATTTCATGTGTCTAATTAAGACAAACTTTCGGGAAAAAGCTTTGTTGCAAGTAGTGCACACAAAGGGTAACTTTAGTCCTGATGAGTTGGGTTTCACTTCATAATTCGAAACGGGTGCTTCTTTGGGTAAAAGTGTAGAATCCATCTCTTGATTATTTAACTTTGGTGATGAGTGTTGACACTCCAAGTTGGTTACATCACCAACATAAGAATTCATAACTCGTTCCATAATAACTTAAATGAAAACTAACTTAACGAAAAATACAACCTATTACAACAATTTCAGGGCACAGTATAATAATATCAACTCGTTTCATTGAAATTTATATAATGATAGAGGGCGCTCGTGTAAAAATACTAACTTTTTATTGGTTTAAAAATACTGACATTTTATTGGTTTAAAAATACGCCACGCGATTATTTCATCCTATAATGTTATAAGTTCAATAAGCACTTAATTCTTGCACAATGACTGAGAAAGTCTTACCTATCAGAAGTTCATACATTTGTAAGTAAAAATCTTTATTACTTTTATAAATAATATTTTACTTATCAAGTCGCTTAATTTCTAAATGATGTATTCTAAAACGCCTTTTATGTCTTATGTGTATGGAGTCTAACAAAGAGGGGAAAAAGAGGAGGTGTAAAGTATTTGTAAAATTGAAATACGTTAATTTATAAAAACTAGATTCCATTCCCTTTTTTTAAAATGTTGGTTGTATAAAGTCAAATCTATTGAAAATTTATTTTAATCGTATAACTCTAAACAAAATACCCGCTCTCTTTAATAAGTTAAATAGTTACTAAAAATTGTTCATTTAAAAGGAAAAAATCTTTAAAATTCTCTTATTGTATATTTTTATAAATAATATTTTGCACGTCAAATAACTTCTTAACTAAATGTAATAATCTAAAATGTCTTATGTAATGATCTAAAATGTCTTATGTGTTGTGACTGGTTGGTTAAATATAGGGTTGTAGTTAGGGATATAGGTCACTCTAGGGGTCATTCTAAGGGCTCCTAACTCGTATTGACAAGGTTCGAAGAAAACTCCGAACGGTTAGGTCGACGACCTTGAGAGAGGTTTAAACCTAACACCTTCCATCTATCAACTTTGAGAGTAGAACCTCTCAGCCGCTAGTCTTATGTGTTGTGTTTTTATAAATAATATTTTTCTTGTTTAATCACTTAACTCCAAAATGAAATGTTTCTAAGACACTTTGTCATGTCTTAAGTGAAACATATTTAACTAAAGAAGGATGTAGTATTTGTGACATAAGTTATTCTACAGTACCCTTTTAAGAAAAAGAAAAAAAAAAAAAAGAAGCTATTACAAGTTAATTTAAAAAAAAAAACATATAATTAAAAAAATATATTGTTTAATTAGCATAAAAACGATTATTTAAGTTACTCCACAAATTTGTAAACTTAAAAAACGGAAGATATAATGTAAGAGAAAGTATGACAAATCTTTTTTTTCCTTTGAAAGATTAGTCTCAAAGACTTGAATTAACTTTTTCCCTAAAAATGCCACATTAATTTCAGTACACAAGTTTGCGAAACGGCTTTTGCAGGAAAATAGTACGGTGAATACAATTTTAAGCATTGTAATTTAATTCAATAACACAAATGCGTGGGTGTATAGCTTATAGTTACATTTGTAAAAATCACTTTGCTTTCGTTTTTAAAATATGTAAACACGTTATTTTTCGTAACAAAACTATAAATCTATATTTCTAAAATAAATGATTATAAGGTTAATACGAGAAAGAAACAAGCATGCTATTTTTGTCAATCTCTATAAATGACATTTCATAGTATTTTCATATAAAAATTTTCCTTCTAAATTATTATTTCGAATATGGAAATGATCTGCTGACAGAATGTTGTAAGAGAAATGTACTTGTAAATTAAACAAACAGATGTAATAGCATTCATATTAAACCAAAACTCGCGAATTACTCAATAGCTAAAGGCAATTTACTGCAGTTCATTAAAACTATGATAAAGATATCTCAACGCAGGTCTGAAGTAACCATCTCTCGCATTTAAAGAGATAACAACACACATCCTTGGTAACCTAAGATAAGACATGTGTGATACGGAAATTGCAGGTTCTAATGTCACTAAAAATTAAAATAATACGTAAAACACTACAAAAAAAAAATAATATAAAAAATAATTTGAAACGCTTTAAATAAATTAAAAAAAAAATGAAAACACTTTAAATAAAAAATAAAACAAAATTTCACCCTCTACAAAGAACAAAATCTATATGTCTAATCATGCACCTTCTTTATCTCTCTCATCTTAATTACTTCCGGTCTCACAAACCACCTGTCCTGTTCCAACTAAGGCTCCTATAAAGGCCCCAACAAGCTCCCAAACATGTTCCTAAAACATGTTTACTGCTTCCTGAAAACCCTTTTTGGAAAAAGCATGTCTAATCCCGTTTCCGATCTTATTTCCTGTCGCGTTTCCAGTCTAAAAATAAATTTCACGTTAAACTTTTATAAAGTAAAACAAAGTCAGAAAGATTTCCATTTTTATATTAGGTGTTAGTTAGCAAATAAAATTTTTATTTCAGGTGAAAAAAAAAAAAAAAAAAAAAAAAAATCGAACATTTTGCTAATATTACTTTCAAACTAAATTCATTCTGATAGCAGGATTCCTACAACTCAACTCCACTCGACTAGAAGGATTAAAACCAACAAAAAAAATTAAGCCCCCCACAAAAATAAATCCTCCCCCTCTCTCCCTTATCGCATTCACTTCCTGTCACATTTCCGGTTAAACTTCCTATCTACACTTCCTGTTCACTTCCTGTCTCAACATGCCTGTTATCCCCACCTGCTACATCCGGTGTCCACACCTGCCACTTCCGCTGACCTTCACAGAGCACAGAGGTCATACGCCGCGTACGCCGCTGATGTAGAACTCTTATTTATTATCTACTCCCCTGGCGGTAGTGGCACCAACATAAAATATAGCATATGTTGGAGCAGAGATTGACATCATCAATTTGCCTATTCACTTTTGAAATCGGCTCGGTAGTTCCAGAGATTACCCCCTACAAATAAACAAACAAACAAACAAACTTTACTTCTTTATAATATTAGTATAGATTAATGAAGTTTTTGTTTCGTTATGGAATATTAAATGGTAACAAACGATTTACAACAAACTATTATAACAAAAAATTACCAAAGATGAACGAGCTATTTATATTGCTTTAATTTCAAACGGTCAATCTTTCGTGATCCGGCTGCACGCTATAAAGATAGATTTAAAAAAAAATGCTTCAAAATTATTTCATAAGCAATTAAAAATTAGCAAATTGAAATACAGTTTTCAAATAAATTGCATTTGAAAGAATATTTATTTTTTCTATTCAACAATGTAAAAATTGAAATTGTGCGATGTTCAGAAGATAAAAAATTGCAGTAAAAGCGAAATTTATTGATGAGGTGTTGCCATCGTCATTATAACACCCGCTTACTCACGGACATGTTTTTCTTTTACAATGATTTGCATTGTATTTACATATCAAGAAAAAAAAAATTACAGATTATAAAATAAAGTTTGAACTTTTACTCATTGTTTTTCATTGTATTCGGAGAGTGATTGCTCCACACTCCCACATTCTTCGTAATTTCAACCCTGTAAAACAACTCCTACGTATGACACGTAATCACTTCTAACATTTTTAAAAAAATGCCAGATCTTTTTTTTTTTTTTTTTTATGTCTTGTAACTGCAAATGAAAGTCCTTTTCTGAAGTATACTTTTGTTTCCAGATGAAAATGATTATCGAAAAGCAACTTATTTTGCAGTATCATATCGAAGAAAATATGATTAAATCTCTTTTAGTTAAAATGTGATTTGTCAAACGTATCTGAAAGAAGACAAGGAAATGAAAAGAAAGAAAATATAAAGTATGAAATTCAGGAAAAGAAATATTCTTGGTTTGATTGCCAAAGATGATAAAAATGACAGAGGTGTAGAAGTAAAGTTTTTTTTTTTCGCATGTATGCGTAAGTGATAATCCTTCGCAAATACCCTCATTAAATATTGCTGAACTGCGATTTTTCTACAGCTAAATCAATATTACATAGTCCGTAATCTTTTTAAAAAGTTCTTTGACCGAAAGTTTGCTATATGAATGAATAAAATACGCCTGTTTCTTATTAGTGTCTTGTTCTAGAATGATCATCGAAGGAAAATTCTGCCTCTCTTTATAATAATCATGAATTATTGGTGTTGAATAAGTTACATTGACATTGTTTCGTTATCATTTTATCTAGTTACTATATTTAGTTTTTTAATTTATAACTTATTTTCTGAAAAATAATTTTTAAAAAATTAATTTTCAGGGTAGGTATTCCACTGAATGTCGAATGGCATGCATATGCACATGCATGAAAAAAGAAATTTCTAACATTTTAATTTTTAAATAAATTATATACTACTTATTTCACCATTGAAAAAAACTACAGCTGTTTTTTTGTAATTCATTTATAGAGATTATAAATTACATTTTTCCTTTTCTGAGATCTCTTTTAGAAACTACTTCACGGAGAAATAGGGTGGAAAACTTTTAACTGTCTTTGATATATGCATAATCATAAAAGGTTAATGTTTCAAAATAGTACTCATATTTGTTACATGCTGACTACACTTTAAAAATTATTTTAAATTTGAAGAATTAATCTTTTTATAGTAACTTTTGTCATTTACGATAACACATAAGAAGAGAGGGATATATATTAAAAATAAATGTGCAACGTTAAATTAGCACAAATTAAAATCGTTTCTAATGGCAAACAGCTGTTTCAGAGCCCTTAAGATCCATCTTCAGTGCCAACTCAAAAGGTAAAAACGAATTAAAAACTCCTAGGCCATTACCGCCTGCCTGCCATCTCTCGCCCCGCGGCCAGATGAAATGGCGTTGAATTTTTCAAAACAACAGCGGAGACGAGGAAACACACGTGACAGAGAGACCAATAGGAACACTCCGCCGACCGGGAAAGTTTAAGTGTGGAGGCGAACAAAGGAGGGGGGACGAAGAGAATGAACTTAGCGAAACGCAGCCAGACGTTTGAAACGCTTTGTACGGCAGAGAAAAAACCAGAAAGGGGGGGGGGAAATATATATATTTCAAAACTGGATGATTGTTTATGAAATTTATGAAATGTAGATGCAATAACAGGATTTAAAAAATATATGAATACAAAAACATGAACAATAAAGAACACAATTCAAAATTCAAAAAGGAACTGCCCCTAACTCTTCGGAAGGTGGGAGGAGCAAAAATATAAAAAATATTTGGAGCCTATCAGGTTTTGCAAGGCACAGCTAGCTTGCATACTCCAAAGTATATTAAAAAACTAAGAAATTGTATATAATTTTAAATAAATTAATAACATTTAAATAAAAAATAATGAAAAATTAATGAAAACACATCTTTTTAATCCAAATAAAGTAAATATGTAAGCAAAACTAATCATGACTGGAGTATAATAAAATCTATTGATATGAAAACAATAGAAATTTCAATTTTAAATAAATCAAAACTATAACATAATTTAATTGAATTAAATTATTTTGTATCAAAATGAAAATGCAAGCCGCTATGCCACCCACCTTGACCTGACAAAACTTTCGAAAAAAATATTGCCTAACAGCAAGCTCGACTTTCCATGATTCCATCCTCGGTTGGAACAAAATAGGCTTAAGATGTTAAAAGCCAGCATCAAATATTTTATTTGAATTGTCGGTCCGTCTGTCCAAACTCCACATATATGATCCTGTCTACTGGTTTCCAGGCAATGATGAACATCCAAAAGCACACCTTCCATCCAGGACTTTAGCTGTGTTTCTCCATAAATATCAAGACTTTTCGCCAGAGTCCATTACAGTATTTGGCACTTTTAACGTTGCCATTCGAGAAATTTAATAAAATTATTTGCATAATGAAAAATAAAATCAAACGGATAAAAAATACTGTAAAATAAATTTGCTGTAAATTTAAAAATCTGTTTCATGAAAAAATTCATATTGTTACAGATTTTATATTATCTATTACATTGTCCTAAAGCAATATTAATGAAAACCTTTTTTTTAAAAATAGAAAACCAGTGTAGCATAGACTGAGTACTAAAATTTAGAAAAATCGCGTTTATCAAAAAGATTAATATGTAAATAATTATTATCTATGTGTAAATCTAAATCCAGAAAATTAACATGTAAACTATTGTCAAATGCTTCATTTAATTTTAAACAATTGGGATAAATATTTTTAATTACAAGATGCAAATAATTATCAAAAATAAGTATGTCATCGATATATATAACAAATTTTAAAGCTATTATTGGATTTCAAAACATAATTAAATTCATATATCAAAAGAAGAAGATTAGCTAGAAAAATTCGTGCCCATACCAATGCAACATACTTGATAATAAATAGAGTCATTAAATTTAATAAAATTATTTTTAAAACAAAAATTGTATAAGCTCAAGAAAAAAAATCTCTTTTAATATTTAATTCCTTTTAAATATAAAATTAATCGAAAACCTTTTTTAAAGTATCATATAATAAATCTATTGGAATATTGGAAAAAAGTTTTCAAAATCATAAGTTTATAAATTAATGGGTGTAGTTTTAAATTTATTCAAAACTTCATTACTATTACCAATACAATATTTCATAAGTAACCATGTCAAAAAGTAACCAGCTTGGATTTGAGAACAGCTTAAGGTCGGGCTGGATTTGGCCTTCATTGTTCCCAGAACGTGTAAGGCCAGTAATTTTATTTTTAAAAATAATAGTGACAATGAACTTTTGCTAACGAAATCTTTGCAAATATACTTTATTAAATTACAGAAAAATATTTCAAATATGATATTTTTAATTGTATTTTTTCTTATATTCTAAACTACTTTATTTTTTTTAATGAGTCTTTATTTGAATGCAATATCTAAGCGTTTAACGCTCGTATTCACCATCTACCCCCAATTCCCGATTAAGCACAGTAGCCGCGGTCGACCGCTCAAAAAGTATTCACCATTAACCTGATAGAACCTGATTGCAGTCGAAGTCCAATCAGGTTAATAGTGAATATCGTTTAAGCGTTCGACCTAGATATTCCTGCTAAATCGGGAGTTGAGCTAGATGGTGAATATGAGCATAAATGATCATTAATGTTGCTATTCTGTATTATTATATGTCTTGTGGACTTATAATTCGGAATGTACTGTAAAATTTTTGCATAAATATGTATGATTATTCTTTAAAAGAATCTTAATTGTACATTAAGAAATATTATAATTTTTTGTAGAAATTGAGACGGGCCAGGACTAATTTTATTAATTTTTGTATAGTTCGGCCCGGGACGTAAACTGCGAAAATATAAACGGGCCGGCCCGTTTTTTTTCAGTTTTTCAGTCCATATTTCCAGTCCGGACCTACTCCGGGACTGGAAATTTCGGCCCGTGCACACCTCTAGTTGTCTTCCCTTTTTGAAAAACCAGATTATTTTCATTTTAAATATACTCATATATTGTTCTTTCGATATATTTTTTATTTACCCATCATACGTAGTATAGGGAAATCTTGTAATCGTTTTAAAAATCGATTTTTTTTTTGACGGATTTACACGTTTCAGACTCTGGAGATTCCGAACATATTTTTAGAAAAAAAAAATTGCCGGCCTTCTGTCTGTGTGTATCTGTAAACACTCTAACTTCCGAACAAATTGAGATAGAAACTTGAAATTTGATATGCACTTAGTATGTAATAATGAGAAGAAGTTTATTGAATTTCAGTAACCTCGATTATCCGGAACTATTTTTTTCGGACTATTGAAATATTTGTTCTGATAAAAGGTATACATAAATTTTCGAAATAGTTTTTTTTTTAAGGAGTGAATATAAAAGACGATAAAAAAACAAATTTTACATAAAGAATGAAGTCCATGGGATAATTAGTTCCCGAGATATTTGTAATCTTATTTTCCACACTCTTCGATTTTTCATGACCCATCAAGTTGATTTCGAGTTCATTTTACTAGTTTTCATTCAACTTTCAATGCAAAGATATATTTCAATTGGAAATGAGACGCTTAATCCGACGCAATAAACCGTTAGTTAATAGGATTATCAATTTTGGAGTTATAAGGATGTTTCTTTTACGCAATTCAGTAATAGAGCATTTAAAGCGAGGCTAACGAAAAAGACAGGCTACCGCGGTACATTCCACTTATGTTTTTTTACAGACCGCTAGAGTGACGTGATGCTCTTTTCGTGCACCTTCATTGGTGCATTCGAGCATCACGTGACTCCCGCGGTCTGTAAAAAAAGATATGAATAAAACACCGCGGTAGCCTTTCTTTTTCGTTAGCCTCGATTTAAAGTTTATGACGTCATCAAGACACGATTTTATTCGAATAGCAATGCATTTTAGAAATAGCTTACACATGTTTTATTTTCATATTTTATATTACGCATATCCATGATGGGTAAGTATTACGGTGGCTCCCCAACGACTGGTTTTATTTAGTTTCCATTTTATTCAGATTCAATTTTTCATATGAATATTTTGTCAGGTGTACTTTGTCACAGAGAGATGGACGAGTTTATGCTCCCTCAATAACTCAAGCTTTTCTTTTTCTTCTTTTTCGTCAAGTACTGAAAACAAGAATGTTTTGTTAGCAGAGAGAGCGAGCTTCCTTTCTATATGAAAGAATAACAGGGTCATAATTCCCTGTAGGCATATCGCAGGAAAGGGAAGAGGTGAATTCAGAAATATTTTCTCAGATAACACCTTTGCATCCGCCACAAATAATACAGCACGTAAAAGGGTGAAACAGAAACAATGGATGTGTAATAATGGGTGTAGAAGAGTGACAGAAAAAACAATTTAGTGACAGATTTTTACTCATAAAAGGTAATGATATGTATGTCTCAAGTGCACTGCAAAAAAAAAGTGTTTATTTTACAGTATAATACTGGCATCCCAGCTGCCAATATTATACCGTTAAAATTAAGAGTAACAAACAGTAAAATAAGCAGTAATACGCTGTCGAGCATTAGCGTATTACTGTTTATTTTATTGTTTATTACTGTTAATTTTACGGTATAATATTGGCAGATGGGATGTCAGTATTATACTGTAAAATCAACACTTTTTTTTTTGCAGTGTGTTATCTTAAACAATTTCTAGCAGTTATAGAATAATTTAATTTTGTTTGCTTTTTTTGAAACGGCATTATATTTGATGGAATAGGAATGCGTTTCTATTAATAAAACAGAATTAGATCACTATTGTTTGTGTTGGCTATATCTTGGTCAGTATTCATAATATTGTCTTGAAATATTGTCCCATTACTGGGGTGTTTATATTTTGCCACTATTGCATCAATATTGACATTTCGCCATTCCATTGTCAAATTTCCAATGTAAAACTAATATTTCTGCAATATTAGTGTTTCATAGCAAATATTTCTAATGTAATGCCAATATTTGACCAATATTGGTATTTCATTGGAAGCATTTCTGATAAATGCAACATTGCGCAATATAGGACCGTGGTATAACCATTATAAACGATATTGTTTTCTACTAAAATTAACTTAAAACTAAAATTTTCACAAATTTATCTTTACTTATTTTAGAAACCTGAGACTTTTTACTTTAAATACATTTATTTACATAGTTATATTAATTTTTCAATATCAATGTTTTGCTTATTTTTCATTTCATTCAAATGCAATTTTTTTTCCTCAATATTTTTTCAGGTGTACTCTGATGTAGGAAGATCCACAAGTTTATGCCCCTTTAGTAACTCAAGCTATATTTTTTTTTTCTCCCTTGGAAAACAAGAATGTTTTGTTAGCAGAGAGCGCGAGCTATATGAAAGAATAACAGGGTCATAACAAGTAGTCGTATCGCAGAAAAAGAAAGAGGTGAATTCAGAAATATTTTCTCAGATAACACCTTCAGTTCCACCAGAATAATATAGCCGTAAAAGGGTGAAAGAGAAACAATGGATATGTAATAATGAGTGTAGTAGGGTGATATAAAAAATAATTTAACACAAGATTTTTACTCTTAAAATGAAATATTGCGTATGTTTTCGAGTGCTAGATTAAATAATTTCTAACTGTAAAAATTAATAACATTATTTGATTTTTTGAAGAGACACTTCATATTTTTTGGAATGGAAATGCATTTCCAATAATAAAATAATATTTTCCCAATATTGTTTATATAGGCTTAGTCAATATTTTTAATATTGACATGAAATAATGCCACAAAAATCGAGCATCTACATTTTTATTATATTGGTTTAAAAAAAAAAAAAAGTCGTTATTCAATTAATTGACAACATTTCCAGTGTAAAGCACAAATTCCTGCAGTATTAGCATTTCATTTCAAGTATTTCCAATGTTAAACCAATATGTCTGTGATAAAACTATTTCACAGTAAATATAACTAATGTAAAGCCAATATTTAACCAATAATATTTTTTTAATGGAAATATTTTCGATGAATGTCATGTTGGTGCAGTATAACCAAAATCGGTTTGCTACTACACTATAAAAAACGACGAATATTTCTTAAGCTAGTTTTTATCTTTTTAAAGGTTTACGAAAATATAATAAATAACTCTTTAGAGTTACCATCTATTCCGAAAAGTGTACCTTTATCTTCAGAAACTCCATAAACCAATAGATTTCTGAGACTTAAATAAGCTTTTCCAAAGCAAAAGTTTGTTTTGCTGCCCGTAATTTTCGGAAACGTTTCCGAGTAGATTTTACAGTGTATTAATCAGTTTTCTTAACCCGTAATATCGGTTTTTAGGATGCTATGAATGCTCAAGTAAACATTTTCATGTTCAACAAACATGATAAACTAACAGCATTAACATTGATATTATAATTAATAGCATTAGCATTAACACGAAAAGTTGCATTATTTTCTTACTCTGGCATGTATAAATTCTGTTACGCAGCTGAAATTATTTAATTAAGAATTGATATCATTAAAAAAATATAGCAACCAGGTAAAGAAAACTGATTAATACACTGTAAAAACTACTCGGAAACATTTCCGAAAATTACGGACAACAAAAGAAACTTTTTTTTTCAGAAATACTTCTTTAAATCTAGGAAATCTATTGGTTTCAGAGGAACGGTTTTCGAAATCGCAGGTATCTCGGAAAATATAATATATTTTCGTATCAGAGCTATTTTAAGATTTTTTTTTTTTTTTTTTTTTTTATTCGATAAAATCTGGTAGCGAGGAAAAAAGTGCATTGTCTAGTAAAAAATACCCCCTCCCCTCTGTCATTGATTTTCAAAAACAACAAAAGACTTTTATGAAAATATTGAGCAAAATTAATAACAAGCATGGTTCAGAATTATTAATTATATAGTTTAGAATAATATATAATAAAGAAAGATATAGAAAAATAATATAAACTAAGTTTACTAGCGAAACGTATCAAAATTATATATATCTGGGAAAAAAAAATACTGTAAAGGCTGAGTTAACCGACATGCTCGGGAAATGCTAGGTGCCGAGAACTTCAGATGTCCACGTAGTTGAGCGCTACAAAATCTATATCTAATGAGATGATATAGATTACGCAAAAATCTAAATACCGCATTATGTTCATCGATGAAATAGTGAAGCAGAAAAATAATTTTTGCCTATTTTCCCGTAGAAGTTAGTTAAATAATTCTGAATTTTATTATTTAAAAATTTGCATTTGACGAACTTATTTTGGCCAAATTTAAAATAAAAAGTAAAAATATTTTTTTTTTAATATAATTTCTAAGTGTATTTCTTAATATTTCATAACCTTGCAACATCTATAACGAGACATCCTATGAGAATTTTAATTCAAACGAATTACTTATAATGACTTATGTGTCATTATTATTTAAAATGAATGGGATAGATTAATCAATTTTAATACTGAACACAAAAAATCTGATTTTAAACTTACTAAATATCTCGAGCATAATCGCCGGATTAAATAATCTGGTTGCCAGGTAAAACATCTTGATCACCAGTAGCGACCTGACAACCGCATTTATGAAGCCCTGCTCATAAGCATATTTAAATTTAAAATTGTGCTTAAAATTTTTTAAGCAGAATACTTAGTAAAATCGATTTTAGGTTAAAAAATACCCGATAAGTAAGCTTTACGTTTGGATTTGGTGATGCGGCTAATTAATCCCGTGACATTATTGCACTAATCGAAACATAACATACATTGAATGGGCAAAACTGAAAATATATCCAGAGCCAACTTTATCAAAAACCCAATATACATAAATGAACGATTTAATGATATCCTATGATATTGTTTTTGTTGCGTTGTTGTTAACATGTGCATTTTACAACTTGATTGGAAACTTTAAGAAAAGTTTATCTAATTTTCGTGAATTCCCATTAACATAAACAAGTTAGCTAATTTAATAAATAACAATAGCGAAACATTGAAATGTCAGTTTTAATTTAAATTCTGCATTACTACAATTCTTCAGGCTATTTGTGTTAGCTTATTTACCACTAGGTTAATTTTTTTAAATTACATAATTTGATTTAAAACTTATTGTAATATAATTTGATTACTTGAAATTTACATACGTTTCAATTCATTTTAAGTAAAAACTTACCAATTACCAATTGCGCAGTTTTTCGTATTTTTTTAAATGCATCTTACAGTAACATAAAATTTTATTTTCTACCATCGGTGCACTTGCATAATTCCACTGATGTCTGGGTTCATATTTTTCCAATGCTGTCTGGGGAATTCGAAGTCTTGAAAAGCTTCTTAGAATTCTTTAAGGTTATTTCTTTTTTCGGCGTTTTCTGCAATTTTTTTATTTTCAAAAATTTGACGACATCTTGTTAGAGAACACTCTAAACACGACATTTTCAAAACTGAGCAAAACATACTCAAATCTGAATATTGTAAATAGTCAAAATAGCTCCGAATCAAAATTACTCAACTTTGAAACACGTATATAATCATTTCTGAAAACATGCACACACTCAAGAATAAAACATCATGTGTTCATATTTGAGCATGTCCATGTTTCAAAAATGAGTAGGAACTGACCTCTATGTGCTCAGTTTTGAGTATGGCCATGTTTCAATATTCTGAGTATTTCTGGTATTTCAGAATTGAAAGCATTG
Organism: Maratus michaelseni; assembly: GCA_963931845.1. NCBI lineage: Eukaryota > Metazoa > Arthropoda > Arachnida > Araneae > Salticidae > Maratus > Maratus michaelseni. Next base: position 322,838,109 of record OZ007594.1, on the reverse strand, counting down.
GGTTGTCATATTTGAAACAAAAAGTTTCGGAACAAAATGAAAACATCGATTTATTTAGATTTGAAAGTGTCATTTTTCCCAGTGAAAGAGTGTCACCCATTTCGTGCTTTGCGAACTATTCGAAATTTTTCCCGCACTAATCGACGGAACATCTAAAAAAATTTACTGATCTAACCAAAACCGCACTATGCAAGGTATACCTCTGTATATGAATACTTCATCAGCGAATGCAAAGCAAATGTTAAAGTCAGATGGGTACGATTCTATCACAATTTTCGAAAAATATATTTTGTATTATTTTAGTCGCAGGAGTATATTACAAATTCTGCGATTAGTCGCAGAAAATTTTTTAATCTGAATAAAAAATATCAAACAAATATTTATAATTTGAAATAGTGGTGCCATACTCCTTGGAAATTCTGAGGAATGTACGCACTTTGGACATTTTTTGCAATGGAATAATTATTAAAAAAATTACTTCAGTGAAATAAACTAGTAAAATACCAAATATTTTATAAATTTTCCTTTAAAGTATAATTTTTTTTTCTTCAGCTTAGTATATTTCGAATTGATATGCTGTGTCTTAGGATGTAATGATATTCGTTTATCTAATATCAAATAATATATAGTTACGCAAATTAATACAAATACTAGCTGTTTAACTCGTACTACGTTCATGAATTTAATTATAAAACCAAAATAAAAAATAAAAATCAGTACAACCAAATGTATATATGTAATATATAGAAAAATATTTTTCTAACTACTGTGCATTTTTTAAAAATGAAATTTAATTTATCACATTGCTATGGCAGCAGACGATAAAACGATATCTTTGGAATAAGGGAATAAATAGAATAAAAAGTTTTGTTGATGTTTGTGATAAAATGTTTTTCTTTATTTTTTTAAAAAAGGTAATAATTAAGCACAATTAAATAATTGCTAATTATTTGCATGCGAGGTAAAATATTTATCATAATACCGGCTACAGCTTCTTAGTATTGCAGCGTGGCGTACGTAATATGTATATCTCACATTGCAGTAAACATTTAGGACAGGTTAGAACTCGCGCGATTACGGGTTGAACATAAAAAAAAGGCAAAAATTCGTCAAAAACATAAAATAAAAAATATATATTTAAAAATTTCGAATGTTTTGCCCCAATCGTTCATGGGCCCCCTACCAGCAACCAGTGTGCCAAATTTTGTAGCCCTGCGCACTGTGGTTTCCGAGTTTTTGAGATTACATAGATAGATACGCGCACGGATTTTAATAGGGTAGATTAATAAATAAATTCGCAAGGTCAAATGACTCAAATGTTTTCACAAGAAAGTTTAAAGAAAAGAAAAATTTAATTGGTTCAAGAGAGCCTGTTCTATATTATAAAACATTTCTTTTATAAAATATACCCATTTTCCTATAGGAAATTTTTAATGAAATTTTGATCAATCCATTTACAAAATCATACATGTAAGAGAATAATTTAAAAAGAAAAAAACAATAAAATTTGTTTCACGTTATAAAATAACAGGTGAGTACACTTCATGTAGAAAATAATGTATATTTTTATTTCTGAGGAGTGTGCGTATGTTAAAATACATTTTTCGCACTGGAGAAAAATAGACGTACAACAAAAAACTTTTGAGAGTTTTGAAAACTTTATTAAATTTCTAACCTGAAATATTTCGGGCAAGACGGATTACATAATTTTCACATAACTAATGCACAGATCATACAATGTTTTTAAATAAAGTATTAATAAGGGAAATTCGAAAGCTCAAAGTTGCTCAAATGTTTGCATACGAAAATATTCAGAAAACAAAACTTTAATTAATTCTAGAGAACTTGTTTCTTTATTTCCAAAACTGCGTTTAACCATATACATTTAACCACACATTTTTATACAAAAACAAATATTCATGAAATTTTCATGAGGCTGTTTACGAGAAGAGAATTTTGCAGTGGAAATATACGATGAATATAGTCTCCGTTTAATAAATGTCATATGAATATGCTTTACATAATAACAAAATTCCCTCTAATTTATCTTCAAACAGAAATAAAGTTGTGAAATACGTTAAGTTTGCTTCAAGGTTTACTTTGATTTTATTGTGTTCATTTCTTTTTTATTGCAGGTTTATATGGATAATGGTTTCCAGGTTTTCATTTTATAAAACAAATTCATATTAATCAGCTTAGAATGAAATCTGTGAGTTATTATTCAGATTGCTTTATTCATTTAAATAAAGGCTCTGACATATATAATCAGTTATTCCTATTTTTAGTTTTGTTTCACTTGTTAAAAATCTCTAATGCAGAAAATGTGTATTTATGGCCTTTATGTGTCTGCCTGTGTCTGTGTATCCGTATTCATTCAAACACACATGTAAAACTAATTGGATTAAAACACTACCAGTGGGCCCGTGTGAAGATTTCGCACTGCAATCTAATATTTTTTATCAATACATATGTAATATTTATTAGATGCAGGTTTAAATTTTTATAGAAAAAGTAAGGATAAAAATATCTGCAAAAAATATTTAGTGTTTAGTCAAGCCAGAATATCATCTAATTTATTCCATCAAAGTTAGAGTGAAAACAGATTCAAGATTGCAAAAGGCACGCGCGAGAGAAAAAAAAATTAACAATCGTATTTTAACTGCATTAGAGGATGACGTCATCCACTTCGGGAAAAACATGGGACATAGAAATATAAATCTAAACATTTCAATTTCGCTTTTTAATCATAAATATAAAATAAACCCATGCGATGTTTTTTTATAATCGTTGCTGAGCATCATATAATATGGTATTTTCTTTTTGTGGCAACAGTAATTTGAGAAAAACCCTTCATTTCTTTTATGAAAACAATGCCGATTTAATTTTTAGTTATCAGCAAAATTTAATCAAAAAACATGTTTTAGGAAAATGTATTTGTACTATGTCAGAAGCTTGTTCAAAATCCTTTCATATGGTACCTCATTCGTCGTTCTGCGTTCCGTATTTTCTTAGAAAAAGGGATGTTGACAGGAGAAATAATATATACGATTATATTTATCAATGAAGCTAAATTTCCCCCTTAACATGGAAATTTTAATTTGAAGATAATTATCCTTGAGATAATAATCCTTTTGTAATAATACCTGAGAACGAAATAATTTTAGTCTGAAGCTAAAAATATATAGATTACTTGCCATATTTGAGCGTTTTGTTCCTTTTTTTATGTATTATAAAAAAAAGGTAAAAGTTGCTTGATCTAAGGAAATATAACATAACCCTGAACGAAAATATAAAATAACCTCTTCCAATTTACTCACAATGTTGTTAACCCTTTCAGGGGCAGTGGTATGTTTATGAAACCACTTAATTTTAATTCCGAAACGCCACAATGACACCAGAATAATGCTAAAATCTTTTCCATTTAATATGTATGTGAAATATAGCATTTTTCTTATTTCCAAATAATTTATTTTGTAAATTCCGATGCCATTCATTTATTTCAACATTTTAGTACTGAAAGTACTTTGCCCCTGAAAGGGTTAAATAAAGTATAATAAAGGAAATTCGAAAGGCCAAAGTTTCTCAAATGTGAGCGTAAGAAAATATTCAGAAAGGAAACTTTAATTCATTCTCGAGAACTTGTTTCTTTATTTCCAAAGCTGTGTTTAACCAGATATTTTAACTTTTATGCAAAAATAAATGCTCAAATTTTCATGAGGCTATTTACGAGTAGAGAATATTGCAGCGGAACTATACGCTGAAAATAGTCTCCGATTAATAAATGTCATACAAATATGCTTTACTTAATTACGAAATTCCCTCTAACTCATCTTCTAACAGAAATAAAGTTGTGAAATACTTGTAAGTTTACTTCAAGGTTTACCTTGATTTTATTGTGTTCATTTCTGTTTGATTGCAGGTTTATATGGATAATGGTTCCCAGATGTTCATTATATAAAACAAATTCATATTAATCAGCTTATAGAATGAAATCTGTGAGTTATTATTTAGATTCCTTTATTCATTTAAGTAAAGGCTCTGATATATATAATCAATTATTCCTATACTTAGTTTTGTTTCACTTGTTAGCGATCTCTAATGCAGAAAATATGTATTTATGGCCTTGATGTGTTTGCCTGTGTCTGTGTATCCGTATTTATTCAAACCCATATGTAAAACAAATTGGATTAAAACACTGTTACATTTATCAATGAAGCTAAAATTTCCCCATGACATGGAAATTTTAATTTGAAGATAATTATCCTTGAGATAATTATCCTTGAGGTAATAATCCTTTAGTAATAATCCCTGAGAGCGAAATAATTTTAGTCTGGGGCTAAAAATATATAGATTGCCTTTCCATATTTCAGCGTTTTGTTCCTTTTTTTATGTATTGTAAAAAAAAGACAAAAGTTTCTTAATCTAAGGAAATATAATATATTCATGAACGAAAATATAAAATAACCACTTCAAAATAACTCATAATGTTGTTAAACAAAGTATTAATAAGGGAAATTCGAAAGACTAAACTTACTCAATTGCTTTCATAAGAAAATATTCAGAAAACAAAACTTTAATTAATTCTCGAGAACTTGTTTCTTTATTTCTAAAACTGTGTTTAACCAGATACTTTAACCTTTATGCAAAATCAATTTTTCATGAAATTTTTATAAGGCTATTTACGTATAGAGAATAATGCAGTAGAAATATATTATGAAAATGATTAATAAATATCATATGAATATACTCTTTCCATAATAACGAATAAAATTACCCCTAACGTATCTTCCAGCAGGAGTAAAGTCGTGAAATATTTTAAGTTTGTTCAAGGTTTACTTTGATTTTATTATGTTCATTTTTCTTTTACTGCAGGTGTATATGGATAATGGTTTTCAGGTGTTCATTTTATAAAACAAATACACATTAATCAGCTTAGAATGAAATCTGTGAGTTTATTATTGAGATACCTTTATTCATTTAAGTAAGGGTCTGACATATATAATCAGTTATTCCCATTCTTAGTTTTTTTTCGCTTGCTCACAATCTCTAATGCAAAAAAAGTGCGTATTTATAGCCTTGATGTGTCTGTCTGTGTCTGTGTATCCGTATTTATTCAAACATATGTAAAAATAATTAGATTAAAATACTATCATATTTATCACTGAAGCTAAATTTTTCGCATAACATGGAAATTTTAGTTCGAAGTAATCCTTGAGAACGAAATATTTTTAATCTGAGGCTAGAGTGTAGATTGCCTTGCCATATTTGTTCATATGAACGTTTTGTTCACATGACCGTTTTGTTCACATGACCGTTTTGTTCATTTGTTTCTTTCCTTCTTACTGTAAAAACACAAATGTTTCTTAATCTAGGAAAATATAATATAACAACGAACAAAAATATAAAATAATCTCTTCTGAATTACTTACGATTCCGAAAAGTGTTCCTTATCTTTAGAAATCTCAAAAACCAATATATTTTCGAGATTTAAAGAAGCATTTAAAAAAAAAAACTTTTTTTTTGCTAACTTGGTTTTCGGAAACGTTTCTGTAAATAAAAAAAATCATGTTCAACAGACATATGTTTTACGGACAAACAGGAAAAATTAACATAATTAACGTTACAATTAATAATTTTGTTATTCATGGATGTATAAATTCAATTACGCAGCTGCAAAGGCATAATTCAGAATTGATAGCATTTTAAAAACCGATATTCTGGTTTGTAAAAATTGATTAATACACTTAAAAAAAAAAAAAAAAAAAAAAAACACTAAAAAAAATTGATTAAAACACTGTTTTTGTAATTTTCGCAAATTAAAAAGCATTTGTCTTTTTTTCAGTGTGGGAAATTCTAATATATATATATATATATATATATATTTTAATTGGCAATAACAATTACTTGATTGCCACATTGTCATCAGTCCTCGTTTTGTTTTCCGTAAAACTTACAATTTCATTTATAAAATGAAGTAGAAATATGCGCATTGTCCCAGCCAAAAATAGTTCTTGTAATCGTTAAAGTTTTTATAAAACAATTATTTTAAAAAAAAATCTATAATAATATTCGGAAAATTTTTATGAAATTTTAATATGTCAAATGGTGCAATTTTTTTTTAGAGTTTCTCTACTGAAAATTGTCCTACTAATCGCAATGGCTTTTGCTTGAAATATGATTATAATTTTCAGTTTGATTGAATTTGCATTTTTATAAAGTAATATTTTCTAAAATGTAAAGAAAGTATTAGTATTATCTGAATCCTACAAAATTCCTTTGCAAGATAAAGAAAATACTTTGCAAAGTACTTAGTTTCAGACCAAGTCTATACTTAGTTTCAGAGTTCATTACATATTTAAAATACTTCACTATTTAGATGTTTATACACAAAATTAGTATTTTACGGCATTTTTGTATGTTATTTATTAAATATGTTAAACAGGTATACAAGCTAAAAAACTGGAGCTAAATATCGTGTTTTACTTGTTTAGGTGACCTGAATTTTGCTAATGTCAAGCAAAATAAAGATCATAATTAAGCAAAATTTGCTATCGATACACCTTGGAGTATTGAGAAAAAAATAATGCCATATTTACCCATAAAAAACAAACAAATAAATCAATAAAATGATTTAAATTGAAATAAATAACATATTTTTCATTCTCATAGCCTAGTTTTGAAAAATACAGGCAGTCGAAATACACTGCTCAAAACAATTAAAGGATATTTGAAGTTTTATATAAAATAAAGATATAAACGAAATTTTTTTTGCCGAAAATAGAAGAAGAGAATCACAAATGCAATTTTTTCTGGTTTTCAAACTGTGGAGTATGCAAATTTTGAGTTCGACGTCAAAAACGTCGCTTCAGCGGCAGCGAATGAAATTTGACTTTCAACTGGATAAAAGAGAATGAAGACAAGGATGATCGGCATTCAGTGATTGCTTTGTTTCGATGAGTACGATGTCTCAGCGAAGTCATTTGACAGATTCAGAAGCTTGGAGAATTGTTGGTATGTTAGAAGGGGGCCAAACTCAAGCCGAAGTAGCGCAAGCCATTGGAGTGTCACAAAGTGTCATTTCCAGGATCTGGAACCATTTTTTGGAGAGTGGATGTGCAGGCCGAAGACCAGGGCAAGGTCGTAGACGGGCAACAACGCCCAATGAAGATCGGTATTTAGCGTTAACAGCTCGGAGACACCGAAACATGAACTCTACTCTTCTCCAACAACACCTTCGCTCGGCTACAGGCACCACGATTTCAACTCAGACTGTCCGAAACCGGCTCCATGCTGTAGGTCTGTATGCTCGCCGACTGATGGTATGTGTTAGATTAACATCAAGGCATCGTCGCGACCGCAGGGAGTGGGCAACCGAGCATGTCAACTGGAGGAGAAATGAATGGAGCAATATTCTGTTTTCTGACGAGTCCCGTTTTTCTGTGCATCCGGATAATAGGCGTATTTTCATCTGGAGGGACCGTGGCAGTAGGAATAATCCTGCGTTCGTGCACGAAAGTGTCAGATTTGGCGGTGGAGGAGTGTTGGTGTATGGTGGCATCTCCATTGACGGGCGCACTGACCTCTACATCATTCGAGATGGAGCTCTAACTGGTCGCCGATATAGGGATGAGATAACTTCATTTTAATGGACGATAACTGCAGGCCACATCGTGCAAACCTGGTGGAGGATTTCCTTTTCGAGGAAGGAATCGTTCGAATGGAATGGCCAGCGTGTTCTCCAGACATGAATCCAATCGAGCACGTTTGGAACGCTCTAGGAAGACGAGTTTCTGGCCGCCAACAACCCCCACAAACTCTCCAAGAACTGGAAAGAGCTCTTCTGGAAGAGTGGGGCAGAATACCCCAACTCGTCATTAATAGCCTCATTGAGTCCATGCCTCAAAGGTGTTCAACGTTGCTGGCCGCCCGTGGAAACCATACCCCCTACTGAAAATGATTTTCTTTGAAGAAAACACCTTTTCTTATTCTTTTTTTTCTCATATGCACAAATTGTGTTTTTTTCCTTTTGTACACAAATGCGCAATAAAATGCATTTTTTTCTGTCAAACATGTGTAATTTATTCTCATATAACCTACTATGTCTGTCGACCATGTATCAATCAGCTAAAAAGTTTCCCAGATACAAAATCCACCTAAAACTGCAATATCCTTTAATTGTTTTGAGCAGTGTATTATGTGCACGCTGTTACACATATTTTTAATAGATTAGTCCTTCATTGTTGTAAAATCACTGAGTGGATCACAATTAAAGCATACTGTATTAAAAAAGAAAAAAAGAAATCATAACTGTAGATTAATATATCCCCAACATAACACAAGTGCGTCATATTACGAGAAACATAACTTTCTAAGCGTAAAAGCTCCCATGTGTCCACACTGTCATTTCGATACCTTGACTATTTACGATATTTTAACTGACTGTCCGGGTCTCCGGCACTTGTATAGAATACATTTTAATTCATCATCACCGCTCTTGACAAATCTCATTGGGAAAACACCTCATGGGGCACTGTTTACTTTTTTAAAACATGCAGGATTTTATTTTGAAATATAATTTTTAACACTTTCCAAACCTAGTTGAAAAGTGTTTATGGCTTCGGTTTGTCTGGCCGTATGGCCGTCTGGCCGGATGGCCGTCTGTCCATGCTCTAACTCCCGTAAATATGCTCGGATTGCTCTGCAATTTTTATATGGTATTGTCGTTATCTATAGCATGTTCCCTATTTCAACTGAAGTGTGTAGCACTTATAGTTTTTTTACAGGGACAGTCAAAAGAATTCCGTTACATTACTTCTATGTAGAAAAATCGTCTGCGGTTTATTTAAATAATGTTTCACTATTTTAAACGCATTGAAATTTATATATATCACTAAGGTGCATTACAAGAGGCTTACTACAGAATAGTGTGTGTATAGCAGTCATCGTTCATTTACAGGGACACACAAAAGGATTCTCTACTGTCCGTTAACAATAATTCCTGGAAGTGCGTTTTAAGTTGCTGAACGCGATTTTAAATTTAACGCACTTTTTGTCTATTACGTGGTGTGTATACATTCTGTAGATCATATACAGGGAAGCACAAAATTTCGCTAACACATTTCCGTTTATTGACAGAAACTCCAGAAGGAGAATTTTAAACTGTGCTAAGCGTTTTCTAACTGAACTAAAATTTAGCATCCTATGTAGTATGTATACAAATCTATAGATCATATACAGGGCTGAATAAAAGTATTCGGATATTTTTTCGAATATTGTATATGTTGAAAATTTCTAAATTTTTTTTTAAAAATATGGTATGCGTTTTCCAAATTTTTTACTTAGATGTTATCTTTTAGCTTATTAAACGGTATGATTTGTAAAATTATTTTGGAAGCGTTGGAAAGTGTTACATAATCTATGCTTGACGCATGATTTTTCGTTCTTGTTATTGTTTTCATTGGTTTAACAACCCAGTTCTGTCTTTTACACTTTTGCTACATTTGGATGGGAACACCATCCAGATTGTACTTTTTAAAATCATTTTATTTTTTAAATAATTTTACAGTTTACTCTACTGTTTTTTTGGACTTGAAAGCTTTTTTTCTGCACTTTTCTGACGATATATGGGTGGGAACCCCATCCAGATTACTTTTCCGTTTGCTTATTTTGATTTTACTTGCATTTTTTCTGTTTCATCTCTTGATTTTTTTTACATTTTTTTGACGCAGCATGTCCCTTAAGGGACTTTGTGCCATAAAAACTCATACAACCAACCAACCATCTAATCGTAAAAATTTCACTAAAAAATATAAACAAAAAAGTTTTATATCATTCATATTATGTTTAAATTCATAACTATATTTCATCTCTTTTAAAATTCAGTCTTCTCATTACTTGATGCTTAATTTATTTTATAAAGATTTAGCGGGTAATTTTCTTAATGGTATTGTAACGAAGGATACAACTATGTATAATACAAATACACCATGTTTTGTTTTATAATGCTATGCTAATTTAGGGTAGGATATCAAACTTAAACTGATCATCTCAAATATACTTTATGCATATGAATTAAAAACTTATTTTGTTAAATAAATTATGCTTTACTAGTAAAATCAAGAACAGGGGATACATAAAGTTCATGATTATTTCTAGTTCAGTGAGAATACTTCAAAATTAGTGACAAACGACAATCTGCGCATCCATAGCTAATAACTGAAATTAACAAGTTGGAAATTGTACGTTAAACGTGACAAATGAGGTGCGTTCGTATACTGTTATTATTTCAGTGACATGAATTATATCGTCTGTTATTATGATATGATTAATTTCTGTAAAAAAAAATAGGTACATTTTAAGTTGGCAACATTTTATCTTCTGTTGACATTTACTGACAATTCCAATGGGAAACATAAGCTTAGCTTTAAAAATTTCAAAACTTGAAATCCATATTTAGACTCTTTTTCCATTTAATATCTATTTCTCCGGAAACATCTATCCAAAAAACTGTCGGTATATTATAGGATTGGTATAATTAAACAATTTTAGTATACAAATTCGGTTTTTAAATTCAGTAATACAGAAATAATATGACTCCTTCTTAAATATGACGTAATCACCATGGCAACCTATGATTGGATATCATTGAATTAAGTACGTATGATAGGATTTAATAAAATGAAGAATGTGACAATAACTTTTCATAGAGGTTATAAAATGTCATATATGTCATACATGATTGTAACGTCATACATGTCAGATAACTTGGCGATACATCTCGGTCGCTCAACGATTAATCCTCGAAATCGGTACAAGGAAGTACCGATTTTTAAAATATTCAAATTACTTAATCGATATTTTTATTAATATCTTTTAAAGTTTTGATTCGATTTTCATAAAATTTGAAATGACTCGACAAAATTCTGTCAAGATTATATATATTAAATTTCAAACCATTCGGTTGGGTAGTTTTTGCGCTGCTATATGCGGACAGACGGATGGACGGACGGACCAAACGACGACTATAGGAGTTAAGTATTTATATAATTACGAGCGCACCAAACTAGTCGTTGGGGGCCACCGTAATACTTACCCATCATGGATATGCGTAATGTAAAATAATAAAATAAAAAAAGTGTAAACTATTTATAAAATGCATTGCAATTCAAATAAAATCGTGGCTTGGTGACGTCATAAACTTTAAAGGCTCGATTACCGAATTGCTTAAAAGAAACATCCTTATAACTCCAAAAACAATAATCCTATCAACTAGCGGTTTATTGCATCTGATTAAGCGTCTCATTTCCAATTAAAATATATCTTTGAATTGAAATTTAGATGAAATACAGGGTCATGAAAAATCGAAGAGTGTGGAAAATAGGATTACAAATAACTCGGCAACTAATTATCCGACCGACTTTATGCTTTATGCAAAATTTATGTTTTTTTTTATTGTATTTTACATTCACTCCTTAAAATGAACAATTTCGAAAAATTTTATGTACCTTTTATCAGAACAAATATTTCGAGAGTCCGAAAAAAATATTTCCGGATAATCGAGGGTACTGAAATTCAATAAGCTTCTTCCCATTATTACATACTAAGTACATACCAAATTCCAAGTCTCTATCTCATTTTTTTCGGGAGGTAGAGCGTTTACAGACACACAGACATACAGACACATGGACGGCAATTTTTTTTTCTAAAAATATGTTTTTCGGAATCTCCAGTGTTTGAAACGTGTAAATCCGTCAAAAATTTTTTTTCGATTTTCAAAACGATTACAAGACTTACCCTATACTACTACGTATGATGGGTAAGTAAAAAGGGATGCATCCTACCTCTGAATGTTTTTAATAGATGATGAATGCTATCATATAGCACAAATCATTAATTTTCATTGAATATATATTTTTCAATGTATTCTATTATGTAAAATCGCTAACATATATATATACATATATATATATATATATATATATATATATATATATATATATATATATATATATAACCACAAATGAAACATTATCATAACACCAACTTAAACCATGAAATAATCAAGTATGAAATAACCAGTTGACAATGAAAGACTCCCCAACACACCCAATATGGAATCAAAAAACATTGAAATAATAAGAAATTAAATAAAAATTGAATCAATGGAATTAAATCAATTAAATGAAATGAAATTTGTGGAATTTAGACAGAATTATCAAGTCCCAATTGCCTAAATACCAGAAATAAAATGAGATGTTTCATCTTCATATTAGCCAAACATTGCTAAAAAATATGATATTGGGACAACATCTCAAATACAATGATTCAAATCAGTGATAAAATAAAAAATAAAATACAATATAAAAAAGGAAAGAAACCATACTTATAAAAAAATCCATAAAGATGAATAAAGATATAAATAAGATACCTCGCAGTTCATGAACCATCATGAAAACTCCAACATGACTGGGGAATGAATTGCATAAAAAATCATATCATGTTGCCAATTTTAGAAATATAAATTGCTTAGAAATATAAATTGCTTAGCAATGATGCCAGATATAATGTTAAAATATAATGGATTATAAATAAACAGGAACATTAGTGCTGCCATCTATTAGTAGAAAAAAAATGGATATAATCTCTATATATATAATCCTAATAATGGATATATATATATATATATATATATATATATATATATATATATATATATAATTATAATATCTATGAATTTCAAAAAACATATCAAGTTCTTATATATATATATATATGTATATATGTACTGTAAAAAATTAACTGTACGACACCGAAAAAGACCGTTTTTGTAGAATAACAGAAGTGTTACATAAATTAACAAAGTATAGTTTTCTAAAATGGATTTTTTATTCATTTGATTTATTTAGACGTTCTGTTACATTTTTTGCATATTATAGTACAAGTTAATCATTAAATTTTATTTAAGAATACAAAACACGATTCCAAAGGAATTTCAAGAAGAAATGTCCATATTTGCATATATATTTCAAATTTATTAACTTAATTACAAATTTAATATCGCATAAAAAAAAATTAGCATTAATAAAGCTCTATAATGTATTTTAACAATATGCTAAAAATTTGCAGATAGATTAATATAGCGAATTAACAGAAAATAACAAGCACAGCAGACAACGGAAATAATTTAAAAAAGAAAATATTTTTAAAAAAAAATTAAAAGTCTGTGTTACTGAAATTTTACATGTATATAAATAAATCATACCTTTTGTATGCTATTTTTTTATAAGCTTAAAAAATATTTTCATCATAAATATGTTTTAAAGACATATAAAGAAAATTTTATAATATTCCCTATCTTTGAGATGTTAGTACAGAGGGATTTTAGTTAACCCTTCAGATTGGAGTAATTTTAGTTAGCCCGTGGGTCGGGACCGGCAACTATTTGTATATTTATTCGCTCTACATTTTACAAAAAAAGAAAAGAAAAAATTCTTTGTAGCAGATTCTCTTGAAAATATCCTAATGTAAGTGTTTGTCACAGACTATTAGATAAGAGTCACGAATAGAATAAAACAAAATTGGCGACTGGGATGTATATGTCCCAACCCATAGTCAAAGAGTTAACAAAAAGATTTTCTGTATTTGCCTTTGTATTTAAAATGGATATATATAATAATAATAATATTTATCATCGATATATTTACATGCATAGTATACTGATTGTATACATCGGACTTCTATGTATAGGGTTATGAAACAATAAAACATATAAATATATCCTAATATAAGGCAGAGATTATTTTTCAAAAAGTGGTACGAATAAATTAAGAGTACTTCACAGGGAAACATAAGTCCCGACCCATAGTCAAAGGGTTAACAAAAAGATTTTCTGTATTCGTTTTTATATTACAAGTTTTTATATAATAATAATAATAATAATATTTATGTGCATAGTATACTCATTGTACACACAAAAATTTTGTGCATACTTTTATGAAACTATAATATATAAAAATACCCTAATATAAGTGTATGGCAGATATTTTTTTTTCAAAAAGTGGTACGATAAAATAAAATGGAAGAGGCAGCACTAAAATGAAATTAGAAAAATAGTAGTTGAATATGTTTAAAGAACATAAATTCTCAATTAAAAAGAAACAATGTTAAGAGCAGTGGCATCATTTTAAGATCCTCTAGAAAATTGTCCCTTCTCTAAAAAAGTCGGAGCAGACGAAAAACAAGGAAGATTTTTGAATTTTTTTTAAAAAACTTGTAGTCTTGGATTTTAAATGTACTGAAAAAAATATTAGATCGACATGAAGCACTTTTTCTTTTAATTTTGAATTCTTCACTGTACAAAAAATTCCGTTGATTCCCACAACAATTTCCGGATTTTTACGGATTTTTTTTCCTCGGTAAAAATGATTTCGTGAATGTGTCAAACGGTATGGGTTTCAAAATATCTTTGACAGCTAATTCTATTTTTTCATTTTCTTTGATGATGTAGGATTTATTTTTATTATTATATTGCAAAGAATAAAAATCCGAAAATTATACTGTTAAAATACGGAAATACTTTTTATAGTGTAAAAATATAAAAGATACCAAATGTTTAGCGAAAACAAAAAAAATATTTAGACTTTTAGCACTGCTATCTGTCATGGATATTCTTAGATACTTATTCGCTGATTCCTGACACATTCACGAAATCATTTCATCGAAGAATAAAAATCTGCTCAAATACGAAAATGGCATTGGCAATTAAAATAATTTTTTGTAAAATGATAACAGCTCGGTTAAAAAAAAAAAAAAAAAAAAAAAAAAAAAAAAGTCTTGTTTTTGCCGAAAATACAAAACAATAACAAGATTTCTAAAATGCATGTAATAATTTTCACCATGTATCACTTTTCTGCACTGAAAAAAAATGGGTACTCAAAATTGAGTAAAAAGTACTCAATTTTGAATACGTCACATACTCAAAATAGCTCCGATCCAAATAACATGTTATTTAAAAATGTATGAATTTAATTTTTAATAGGTAGTACTAAAAGGTCGAATTTTTGTAAAACTTTTATCTTTCATGTGTTGGAAACAAACAAATAGAAACTTTCAACCACGGTTGCAACGTTTATTTTCTATAAGGCATAATATTCATGATTACAAGTAAAGTTTCTTATAACAACAATAAAAACCTTATGTGGTCTTTCTATTTCTTGGCTTATATGTAAAATCAACTCCTCAGATTTAGTAGAGTCAATGTTATATATGTTTCTTTGAAAGAAAACTCATAATTCTAGTTGCTGTCAAAATTTCTCAATGAAAAGAAATTTACTACTGTTATAATATCCATTTTAAGAAAAAAAAATCTAAAATACAATTTAGTAATATGCACAATTTTTCACTTTGTAATAAATAGAATTTGCAGAAACACAGTCAAACATTGTATTCCAATTTTTTTTAAATTATTAACAAAGAACTAAGTTATTATGGAGAACCACAAAATTACACTTTTCATGCATTTTTGAGAAATAATTCAGAAATTCATGTCTTGGATGATTATTTTTTTAATGACTCTTTTGTGCACTGTTTTTCTAAGCCTAAAAAATTTAATTATATCTTCAAGCTTTCCTTAAAACTTCTACGCAAATTCTATAATATTTTCTGTATTTCAAATCTCAAGCGGAGAGTGATATTGTTAAGAAAAAAAATTATAAGAGAAAAAGACAATGCACAAATGAAATTAGATAGAAATTAACTAAATACAATATATATATATATATATATATATATATATATATATATATATATATATATATATATATATATATATATATATATATATATATATATATATATAAATTAAAAAAAAAAGAAGAAGAAAAAGAAAAAGAAAAAGAAAAGGACATTTCATTTTAACATGCTCTGGAAAATTTCCACTTCTCTAACAAATTCGTCGTTCCAGTCGCATTCAATTTTTCAAAGTTGTTTTTAAAATATCTTTTGCGAGGATTTCTAAAATGCATGTAAAATTTTTCAACATGTATCAGTTTTCTTTTATTAAAAAAATGCATGCATTCAATTTTTAATAGGTATAAAATGTTGATTTTTTTTTTAAATCTTATTGTTAAATCTCCGATTTCTCATGTGTTGGAAACAATAGAAGCATTCTACCACATTGAAACCTTTATTTTTTATAAGGCATATTATAAAATGATCACAAGTAAAGATTCTTATAATAACAATAAAAACATCACATGGTCTTTCATTTTCTCGTCTTATATTTAAAATCAATACCTCAGATTTAATAGCATCAATATTATTTATGTTTGTTTGAAAGAAAAACTACTAGATATAGTTGCAGTCGAAATTTCTCATTGAAAAGAAATTTACCACTGTTATAATATCCATTCTTCATTTTAAGAAAAACATTTCTAAAATACAATTTAGCAGTATATCCAAATTTTTCACTTTGTAGTAGAAAAAATTTGTACAAAAAACTAACAGAAACACTGCCAAACATTGTAAAATATTATTTGAATTTCAAATTTTTTGAAAAAAAAAAATAATAAAAATAAAAAACTGAGTTATCTGAAGAACCTTAAAATTACACTTTTCATACATTTTTGAGAAATAATTCAGAAATTCGTAAATCTTGGGTGATTTTTTTCTTTAATGACTCTTTTGTGCACTGTTTTTCTAAGCCTGAAAAATTAATTATATCTTCAAGCTTTCCTTAAAACTTCTACGCAAATTTTATAATCTTTTCTGTATTTAAAATGTCAAGCGGAGAGTGATATTGTTAAGAAAAAAAATATATAAGAGAAACGGACAAGGAAAAAATGAAATTAGATAGGGATTAACTAAATATGATTAAAAAAAGACAAATTCTCATTTTTTTTAAAAAAAAGAGAGAGGTGGCATCATTTTAACATGCTCTGGAAAATTTCTCCTTCCCTAACAAATTTGTCGTTCCGTACCATCAAGGAAGATTTTAAACGATTTTTTTAAAGCTCTTAGATTCTCATTTTAAATGACAGGAGAAAATGATTAGATGAAAATGTTTTTTTTTTTTTTTTTTTTTGTGCAGTAAAAAAGTGTTTTTTCTTTTTTTAAATAATTTCTATTTATCTGAAAGTTTAAAATTATCAGTTCTGTAATAAAATTCATTCGATTTCTGCAGTTAATAAGAGTGTTTTTTTTTTTAATATAATTCCTATTTAACTGAAAGTTTAAAATGATCAGTTCTGTAATAAAATTCATTCAATTTCTGCAGTTAAGAAGTTTTTTTTTTTTTTTTTTTTTTTTTTTTTTTTTTTTTTAATTTGTCTGAAAGTTTAAAATTATCAGTTCTGTAATAAAAATTTTCCAAGCTCATAATAATAATAAAATATTACGGGTTTATTTTGTTTAGATCATAATTAAAGTTAGCTCCTTAAATTTTATAGCCCGATGACCAGGCAAAATTGACCTCAAAAGACAATTTTTTTTTCCTTTAAGTCCCTGATAAAATTAAATTTTTACTAACAATTAATACTAATGTGCCATCAAATTATAAGAAAATATTTTTTGTTAATTTGAAAAATATTTTTTTCCTGTGATGGTAATTAATAAGTGTTTAATGTTTTTAGTTTGGTTTTCATTTATGAATAGCATTCATAGCTGTCAACCTTCTGGGTTTTTTTCTTTTTTCTTTTTTTAAAAGTCAAATAAGCATACTTTAACCAGAAAATTTATTTAAAAGGTGAAAACAAATAAGTACGACTTAGAAATAGGTCAGTTATCTTATTAAATAGTTTTACAAAATAAATTTTATGGTACCATGTATGTAATCAGAAAAATACGGAAGGTTGGCACCATGGCACCTATAAACATGTTATAATTATTCATAGTGTCTAAATATCATAATATTTTGGTATTATTTATTATATCATTATTATATCATATAGGGATGTTTTACATATTTCCTTTCCTAAAATTCAAATAATTTAAAAATATTCTTATATAAATAAAAATCGATTCACAATTACAAACTTTTCGGAAATAAATATTTTATAATAAAACTTATGTCGTAAAAAAAGAAAATATACAAAGAGGGAATTGTAAGCGACAGTTGGGGAGGAGGGAGGGAATATAATATTTGCTTTATCGCATAACACTATTTAAAAAATTTAATTAAAGAATACAGATTTTGAAACTTTTAAATTTCTTACATAAAAAATCAATTAAAAAATGTCAAAGCAACCCTAAATATTAATTTTAAACTAAAATATTTAAAATAATGCATTTTGGGGGCTTAAAAATTGGTTACATTGAAGCAAAAATTTAAAATCAGCAAATGCGTTTATGCATTCTTAGCCTCACGGACGTCAGAATTATGCATTATGATATGTAAAATAAAAACTTAATTATTCACATCTTTTCAGTGATATCAATTCTATGCTGTCGACATTAATACTTTTAGAATGGAGTTTTTACAAAAATATTGTTGTAGATTTGTCTACAATTTGCATGTTTTTTTTTCTCTCAACAACATGTATTGTGATTAAGCACGTTTACATTGGATATATGTACGTGGGATTGTGATGAGTAATATGTAGTTTCAACACAACAGAAGAATATAAATAAATATGAACAGCAACGTTTAATAAAACAAGAATATGAAAAACTGAAGATTCAGCATATAACTAGATTATTATTAATGAACAGTCACAACTTTCCGTATTTCAATAAATACATGATTTGCAAGTTTTTCTGAGCATTGCGTCCAAAATCAATCAACTGATTCGACTCAAACTTATAGATCTCTCGTTCATGCTTGCGCGCTTTCCATTCTTGTATATTGAACTCGTATTTTTGCCTGCCTTAGAGGTCTGCAGGGGCTCCCAGTCTGGCTCGAGGCCCATATACCCGGCATGACATGGCCCAATGAAGGCAACTTTTCAAACGGGTAGGGCCGATAAAAATTAATAAACATGCCGGTAATAAAAATTAAACGGACATGCCTGGCCGACGAAAAAAAAAAAAAAAAAAAAAAAATTAGCGGGCCAACCGGCCCGATATCAAAATTTAATGGGATCAAATTAAATTAAAATCATAGGGAGAAATGCAAATATTCACCTTGCGTTATTTAGAAAATACTTATATGAAACTCAAAAGAGCTCAACTTTTACTTAAAAGGTGACATTTAAATATAGAAATAGATGTTATAAGAGAATTTTAACATCTTTTAACATCTATTTCTATATTTAAATATCACCTTCTAAGTAAAAGTTGAGCTTATTTGAGTTTTATTTTTTAGAATCAAACTATGCAGACAAAGTATGAACAACTTTCAATGGACGCGACTAGGACGAGAATAAATATAAATGTGATGCAGCTTGATAACATCAATACAGGAATACAACATGTCCAGCGTAGAAATCGGCATCGGACAGTTACATCTTGTCTGAGTTCGGGCTTAATTTTTTAAGCAGACTCGGACAGAGTGAGATCAGGCTTAGAATTTATTCTACATCTACATACTCGGACCGCGCAGGAACTGGACTTAATTGTTCACAGGGCGTGTCGACCCAGCAATTTGTTTTGTAAAATTAGTAATCGCGATAATGAACTTTTGTTAACGGTATATTTAGAAAAATACTTTAATAAATTATAGAGAAACATTTACAAAAATCTACTTTTTTTTTTAATTATACCTCAACAAAAGTTATTATGTTTCAACTATCTTTTTTTTAATTTCTAAACTACTTTGATTTTTTTAATGTGTTTATTTGAATGTTTTAGTCTAAGACTTCTAAGTGATCATTAATGTTGCTATTATGTTTTCTATGGCTTGTAAATATATAATAACTTAAAATATACTGTAAAAATTTCCCATAAATTTGTATGTAGTATTCATTAAAATAATCTTAATTGTATATTAAGGAAAATCGGAATTTTTTGTAGAATTTGAGTCTGGTCTGGCCGGGCTGGGAATATTTCATTGATTTTTGCACGGGCCGTGAACTGCAAAATCATAAACGGTCCGGGCCGAAATTTTAGTTTTTACATCGGACCGGCCCGGCCCTGGAAAATCCGGCCCATGCAGACCTCTAGCTTGCCTTTATTGCAGCTTGTGGTTATTATTATTTCATTGATTTTACTTTGTTGTTGTTATCTTTATTGTTCCCTTTCATTCCCACATATATGCATAAATAATGTTTCTTATAGACTTTTATCTATAGCGAGGGGTTTTTTTTTTTCTGCCAAAATTTTAGTTTTCTCTATATTTTCATGCTTAACGTAAAAAATGCAGAGTTAATCGTTCTTAAAACATTTTCCCCTTATAAACATCACATGTCTTATAATATTACTTTTTATCCTTAACTCAAAATCTAGAAAAATGAGGTAAAATTACCTTCCCATTTCAAGTATAAATAACTGAACAGTTACACATGTTATTCAATATTTTTTAAATTAACAAGTGTAATATTTTGTTTCTGATGAAAACCTGACAAAAACAATGAGCTTCATAATTTAGTTGGTGGAATAGCGTTACACGAGACGTTTTTCAGGATAACGTCTGAAGATGAACACGGTCAAGGCCGCAACCAAGTAGGAAAGGGGATGATTATAGGGTTCAAAACCCCTCCAAAATTTTGCGAATCAATAAACATTTATTAAAAAAATTGAATTATTTAAATTTTATGAAACTTTTGTTTTCCAAAGCGAAAAGGTAGACTAATATATTGTATAAATTATGTAACTTCAGAAGAACAGTACATGCCCAAATACATTTATAACATATTGTATTAAAATTTAAAACCTAAACTATATTAAAATTTAAAACTGATTCGGAGATGCGCGTGAGTAAGCAAAACAAAATCAGTTTCCCTTAGTTTGTACACAGTCATCAATTTATACATATGAAACTTTAGATCAAATTGTAACATTCATTTTACATTGCTATCAAAAATATCCATTGAAGATGAAGATGGAAAACTTTTATTTACTGACTATACTGTAGAGATATGTATTTATTTATTTATTTATTTTACTTTTTAAATATTCAATAGAACAGTGAAGAGGTGGTTCTCAAGTTATTAAAGCAGCAGGAGAAAGAGTAATTACAGTCTAAAGCTTATTTTTATTTTCAATAGATTAAAAAATTTCGATAAAATAATGAGCCAAACATTAAAATATATCATTAAATTTAGTTTTGATGTATTGTATCGAAATCAATTCTTTGATTGAGAATTCAGAACTTAAATTTAATATTAATAAGCTAATACGAGGGCAACACTGAAAGTTTTGAGATACGGCTAAATGATACAAGTTAAACTTAACAACTCCTAAGAGTGTTCAAAGTAGTAGATCCCTCCAAGATCAATTCACTTTTGTAGACTAAGTTTTTTCATAGATTAAATTCCCCGAGTCCTCCATTTCTTGGAATAAATGAAAAATATGTTTTTATAGTTTCATCAATCTCATCTTCGGAATTAAAACGACGCCCTCGTAATTATTTTTGTTTAGATTAAAAAATAGCCAAAAGTCACACGTAGCAAGATCAGGAGAATAGGGTGGATGTTCTATCACTTTGATGAGTTTTTTGTTCAATAAATTTGACTCTAATCCTTGCTGACTGAGAAGTTGCGTTCTCTTGTTGAAGTATGAGTCTCCTAACATTCACCTCTTGAAGAATTTCTGGTAGATACTTACTGTTATACCAGTTAGTTGTAACTGTCTTCTATTCGTCTAGCTTTAGGACTTTAACCAGCCCTCTACTTCTGAAGAACATGGCATACATTACATTTTTGAATACTCATTGTCTTTTTACAATTGTTGGTTTGGGGTCATCTTCAAAGACCCCTACTATACTTTCTTAACTTGTTGGAACGTCAAAAAAGATATGTACGTCTCATCACCAATTATGATTTTAGAAATAATGCCGTGCCTACTATCATCTATCATTAAGTATTTTCAAGTTTTCTTTACTGATTTTGACACGTTCCACTTTTTGGTGTTCTGTGAACTTATGGGTGACCCAACGACAAACTAATTTCTTCATATGCAATTATTCATGAATATTTTTACGTATAAATTCCTTCTGTATTATTTGGTAGGCACAGCGATTCGCACCGATTAACATTTTTCGTGACACATTTTCTGGGATTACAGCTGACAAAAGTGCCTGTGTGTTTTTTATCCAGCAAAGAATATAAACCGTTTCTAAATTCTGCAAACCATCGGAATACAGTGTCTCGAGATCGAACTTCATTTCCCTATGCCTATTGTAGACGTTGAAAACATTCATCTTGATTTAAGAAAATCATAGTTCGATATTGCTTTCGCGTAAACTCCCCTTTTCTCTTCTTTCAAAATTTATTCTACAATAGCTAAATTGCAATTGTTGCCACAAATCATCGTCTGCTTTCATAAAAGAGTTAAAATTTAAATATCCGACCAATATTCTTTTTTGGCGCCCTTGTCTAAAAAATTTTAGTGTTACGTTCATATATGTATGTCATAAAAAGTTTAAACTTTTGTGCATTTCCATGTTTAGGGACCTAGATGTTTGTACGTTAAATACTGTTGATAAATACTTTTGTTAAATACCTTGACTTTATTTTTAAGCCAAACCTCACGAAATGTAAAATTATTCGCAATTTATCTCATCTCTGTTTTCTGAGATCAGTTCCTGTTGCATGTTTCATTTTTTATTTTTTTTTCTTATTGTCTGATTATCAGAATTGGACCCATCACGCCACCTTGTCTTTTCAGAAACGAGAAGCATGGATAATAAAAACTTAATCTTAAATTTCTTTAGCGAGCGAAACATCACTGTCAAGCACTCAAACTTATTTGTAACACTCCTGACAAGGTTTCAAATTTGCATAACCTTTCGAGTGAAACGTTATAATTGTATTCAACCTTTCTAATTTTGTTAGAAAGACTTAAGAGGCTACTTCACTCAGACGAAAATACCCGCTCGATAATGTTAATCCTGTGGGGGAAATATTTTATAGTATCTCGTTTGCGTTTCAGTATCTTTAAATGATTTTTTTTTTTTTGCATTGGATAGCTGAGGTAGATCTCTATGCAGGTCTTTCTAATTTTTCCGATTTTGATTACAAGTTTTTAACACTTTCCAACATAGTTGAAGAGTGTTTATGAATTCGGTGTGTCTGTCTGTCTGTCCGTGCTCTAACTCGCATAAATATACTCGGATCGTCATGCAATTGATATATAATATTAAGGCTTACTGTGGCATGTACGGTATTGAAAATGAAGTGTGTAGCACCTTATAGTTTTTTTACAGTGACACTCAAAAGAATTCCGTTACATTGCGGTCTAAGGGGAAAATCATTTGTGGTTTATTTTAATGATGTTACGCAATTTCAAACATATTGAAATTGATATATATTACTGAGGTACACTACAAGAGACTAATTATAGAATGTGTTGGGCATAGCACTTATAGTTACTGTACAGGGATACTCAAAAGAATTCCGTTACAGTCTATGTAGAAAAGTCATTTGAAGTTTATTTTAATAATGTTTCACTATTTCAAACATATTGAAATTTATATATATCACTAACGTGGATTACAAGAGGCTTACTATAGAATACTATGTGTATAGCTTTCTTCGTTCATTTACAGGGACACAGAAAAGAATTCGGTTAAAGTACTGCTTATTATTAATAATTGCTGGGAATGCTTTTTCAGTTGCTGAAAGCGTTTTTAAATTTAAAACTCATTTTTTGTCTATTACTTGGTGTGCATAAATTGTATAGATTGTATACAGGGCAACACAAAAGGTCTCGTGTACATTTCCCTTTATTGTCGGAAATTGCAGAAGGAAAATTTTAAATACTGCTACACGTTTCCTAACAGAACTAAAATTTAGCATTCTATTTAGTATATATACAAATCTATAGATCATATCAGGGCTGCACAAAAGAGCTTGGATATTTTTCCGATTTTTAAATATGTTATGCGTTTTCAAAATTGTTTAGTTAGATATCATCTTACACCTTACGGTAAAGATTTGCAAAATTATTTTGGAAGTGTTGGAAAGTGTTACATAATCTATGCCTGACGCATGATTTTTTGTTCTTGTTTTTATTGAGGATACTTTCACTTTCGAAACCTGTTATGAAAGGGTAAGTATCTTAATAAAAAAAACTTGTAATCAAAATCGGAAAAGTAAAGAAATACCTGCATAGAGATCGATCTCAGCTATCAAATGCAAAAAAAGAAAATAATTATAATTAAAAAAATAATAAAAATTTAAATTAAAATATTGAAACGCAAACGATATACTATAAAATATTTCTTCCACAGGATTAACATTAGCGAGCATACGTTTTTGCGTGATTGATGTAGTCTCTTAATACAAAATGTACATTATGTAAATGCCGTTTCAAATGGAAAATAGCTTTGATTGCATCGCAAACGGATTTTGCTAAGAAGGAGTAATTGACCACTGAATAATTTTCCATGATCAGATAACATCGAGAGCACCGGAGACATTAAAATAATAAATAGCGATTACTTAATGTACTTCTACTGTGTAGAATTAGTAGTTCTAATTTCACGGGACAAGATATTTTAATATTCTTCTATAACACGAAAAATAACTCCGTTAAAGAATAACTGTAGATAAGCCTTTAAAACTAGCTTCAATTTGAAATTTCTGACATTTTATCCTACTGATGTTCAAAATTCAGTAGCTTGTAAGAGTTTTAAAAAATTTGAATAACGTTGCAGATTTTGTTCTTGTCGAATTAATTAGCTATTAGTATCAAAACGTACTAATAGTTTTTATGAAAATATGTATTTTTATTTTTATTCAGATGAGGGGTTTTGTGAAAATAAATGTGGTAAAAATTCTAAAATATTTTTCTTTAACAGAAATTTAAATTCAGAACTACAAATTTATCAAGGAAACAAAAATCTTATAATGAAGCTTGTGTAAAAATGGCGATTATACCACTAAATTGGCTATAATTTAAATTTAATAAACAATCTGTAAATTTTATAATATTATGTTGTCAATATAATTTTAGACCATTTAAAAATACAGACATGTTATACAACTTTTTTTTATAGTTTTGTATTTTGAATTTCTATATAATGAAGAATAGGGATGTTGTCTATATACATCTAAGCACTTAAATATAGTTAAGGGGTAAATTTTGTTTTATAAACAAAAACACAAAAGTTTAATGTTGGTTTCGCAATATAATAAAAAGTAAAGAAGGGCCTGCATAGAGATCGACCTCAGCCATACAATGCTAAAAAATCACTAAAAAATATTGAAATGCGAACAAGATATCTTAAAATATTTCCCCAAGGATTGAAGGGTGTGATATCAGACTTTTACAAAACATAAATAGAAATATACAAATTTTGAAAGCTTTATTATTATTATTATTATTATTTTATGAATCGAAATTTCACAATAATCGTAAATAGAAATTTGAAAAGAAAGAAATATTTAATACATTCGCGAATGCTGGCACGAACTCATGTCATTTATATATCTGTAATTCCGCTTAGATGCGTTCCTTTTGAATTTTATATGGTACTAGCCAACCCGCACGGCGTTACCCGGGTCCATGATAGCAGTCTTAAATAAACCCTAAATTTGTATGATTTTATATCTTTAATCTGATTTTGTATGAATTTATATTTTTAAATGAAAATCTTTCCAAATGAACATTTTAAGAACAAACCTCGTATCGAGGGAAATAAAAAAATTCTTTAAAAAGAATAATAAGTTATTGAAAGGGTTAAAATTCGTATTTTTTTAACGGATTGCACCATTTGAAAGTAAAAAATACTACATTAAGCCTTTACGTTTAGTTTTTCGTATTTTGAACGGTTTTGCCGCTGGAAGCTTCGAAAGACACCCCCCTCCCCACCTTCAACAAAAAAAAGGAGAATTTCGATCCATCGTATTCTCACCACTAGTGATCTTTCGGAACGGTCGCCCAGCACTATTTTAAGAGAACAAAAATGTCTTTTTGATGAGTTTCTGTTGAAGTTTTTAATTAATATCTCGGATTATTATCAAAAAATTCAAAAGCTGAGATTCAGTTACATTAGGACCAGCCTTGGAATAATTATCCTCATCCAAATTTTCAGAAATTCTACATGTGGTACATTTTTTATGCCATCGCACACACAAACACTTTTCTTTTATTAGTATAGATATTTTTTTTTTTACTGTATACAAAATATAATGATAAAACTACACACAAAAGTCATATTTATACAATCAGTATATGAATATTAATTGATTATTATTATTATTATATATAGCCATTTGTAATATAAAAATGAATACAGAAAATATTTTTTGTTAAACCACAAGGAAACATTTTGTAAATTATAGTACGAGTGAATATAAAAATAGTCGCAAGTTCTGGCCCGCAATCAAAGGGTTAAATAACTGAACAAAGCAAGAGTAACACATAAAACTTACTGATAAAAAGACGAAAACACGCAGTCACAAAAGTGTTAAAATAGCACTTTTTTGAGAAATTATAAACTGGGCAGATTGTAGATTAGTAAATGCGTTCATGCACTTTGAACCTAATGGAAATAGTATTTTGCATGAAGATAAAAGGTTTTTTCGATGCGTTCGTAATTATATAAATACCTAGCACCAATAGTTGTTGCCTGGTCCGTTCGTCTGTCCGCATATAACAGCGCAAAACCTACCCAACCGAATGGTTTGAAATTTAATAGACATAATCGTTGTAGAATTTTGCTGAGTCATTTCAAATATTACGAAAATCGAATCAAAACTTAAAAAGATATTAATAAAAGTTTTCTTCATTCTATTGAATCCTATCATACGTATTTAATTCAATGATACCCCATGATAGGTAACGATTCTAGGTTGCCATGGTGATTACGTCCTATTAAAGATGGAGTCATATTATTTCTGTATTACTGAATTTAAAAACTGAATTTGTATACTAAAATTGTTTAATTATAGCAATCCTATAATTTACCGACAGTGTTTTGGATAGATGTTTCGTGAGAAATAAATATTAAATGGAAAAAGTGTCTAAATATGAATTTCAAGTTCTGAAATTTTCAAAGCTAGGCATAAGTTTCCCCATTGGAATTTTCAGTAAATGTCAACGAAAGATCAAATCTTTCCAACTTAAAATGTACTCATTTTATTACGGAAATTAATCATATCATGATAACAGACGATATAATTCATTTCACTGAAATTAGTTATAGTATGAACGGGCCTCATTTGTACGTTTAACATACAATTTCCAACTTGTTTTTTAATAATATCAATTCAGGCAGTTAGTAAAAGGTCATTAATAGTTTTTAGATCGGACTTAAAAAAGACAAAAATATATATATAATAAATCTCCACCCATAAACTGCATTCTTTATTTTTTAAGTACATATACATTGATTTTATATGACATTCCCGGGAAAAGGTAGATATACACATTTCTTTTGTACCTATTAACAGATTTCTGCACTCTACATTAACAGTTATAAGCCTTTTGTATGCATTTTTGAATTACCTTTCTGTTAAAAATACCAGCACAAAATGCATGATTTTCTTCCCAATTCCTTCTTCTGTAATAAATTGAATTTTCTAATGAGTTTTATTTGCCGTACTCTAGCTTTCATAACAGCTATTTTTGTTAAATAGATGTAATTGGCCCTATAATTAACTTTATTCTTTTCTTTAGATATTTTTGTTTCCATTGATTTTCTTGAAACAATTCATTTCATATTCGTTTTTGATAAACATTAATATCTAGTTGAATATTTATGTGTAATATTGTATTCATATGTTAATCGTTTTATGACATAACGAAAACATCTCACAAGAAAGCATCTGTTATTGTTATTGATTAATTATGAAGTAGGCTAAATATTATTATTACAGTATAAATTTTATCACGTAGCATCTAGTATATTCTAGTATATATTCATTATATAAAGCAATATATTTTATTCTGTTGTTTTTTTATCTAATTATGTTTAATAAATTGGACAAACTGTAAAGGCGTAAAGAATTATCAGAAAGACTGGACTATAAAGAAAATACTTTAAAATAAATACTTCTACGAAAACGAAAAACAAAAAACGAAATACGAAAAAACGAAATACGAAAATACGAAAAGATTTTGATAATTGTGTTTCAAGAGGTTTTTTTTAATATTAATGATTGCAAAATTTTTATGAATTAAGTGATATAAAAGAAAGAATCTCCAAATTTAATTTCCGTAAAGTAAGAAAAAAAATTAAATTAAATGCAGGGAAAATGATGAAAGTTTTATGTTATTTTATGGTATTTTTATTTAGCCCCGCAAATTTCGAAAATTATGGAGCAAGAAATGGACAAAATACCCATGTTAATATTATAAAAAGAAGAAAAAACTATTACGAGAATAAAGGTGTAGAGTAATAGTAACGATGCCAAATAGAGTATTTAAAACACAATTTTTAATGTAAAAAGTCCTTCCAGTCTGTACCGGGAGGAAAAGGTAGCTTCCGTAATCCATGTTTATAAAAATTCAACTCATTTTACTCACACACCCGAAGTTAAAATGCTTGGAACACCCGATTATAGAAGATCCAATCCCAGTTTTCGTTAATACTGAATTTGAATGCGAATTTCAACATGAGAGTTGCAGCATAACAAATATCAGATTGTTTCAAAATTTCAGCCAACCTAGAAATTCAAACAGCTATATCTCAGCTGTTTTTTAAGATAAAGCCAAAACAAAAATTGCTCCGGAATCTTTGTATCACGGTCTAACAGTTAACGTAAACAATTGTTACAATTTATAATTTTTAATACTTTTTTTGACTTTACTAAAAAATTAAAATTTTTTAACTGGCCGCCATTTTGAAACAAGATGACACTTGAAGTTGACCAACGAACTCGGTCGAGATCTTGGTATGTCCTGTACACAATATCAGTCACATTCATATCGGTTCATAAATACGAGAGTTATAGCATAACAAAAATCAGATTGTTTCAAAATGTCAGCCACTCTAGAATTTCAAACTACCATATCTCAGCCATTTTTTAAGATAAATCCAAAACATGTAAAATCCGTCGTGGGTGTAAAGTCCTCCAAGTTCCCTGTGAATTATACCTCTGGGGGTGCCTAATCAGGTGAAGGTCTCGTCACCTGATCAAGGCTCTAAATTACGAGACCAACTCGCATAACGATGACATGACGTATGGGTATGATGCCAAGCGCAGGTCCATATAAAAAGAATAACATCAATTAGCAGCAAAACAAAAATGGGAACAAAACTAAGTCCTCCACATAGCCGTCCTGCCAGCAACGGCCAGCCGCTACGCGGCATCTCTTCAGTGGCGCTACGTGCCCCGGTGCCAGGCACTAAACCCGTTTAAGGTAGGGAAACCTGGCAGGTAGGGGCCTGGTCGCCGGTCTAAAAAAAAAAAAGATAAGATAAATCCAAAACAAAAAACATTTCTGAATTCCTGTATCACGATCTAACACTTGAAGGAAACAATTTTTTCAATTTATAATATTTTTGTACATATTTTTGAATTTTTTTTTAAATAAAATTTTTTTAACTGGCCGCCATATACACATACTGCGCACTTCTAAATAAGACAGCATGACAAGTGCCAGATATATATTAGAAGAAAACAATAGACATATTTTAAATTATCATAAGCTATTAGGCTTAAAAAATAAAAACTTCAATTTTCCCTACTTTGTTATAATTCCTAAGTTTCACAAAAATTCTTTAACATTCTACACTATCACTGTAGGATGTAATACTTAAAACAAGTGCGCTAACTCACTTTTCTTAAATATTCTCACACAAATCTACGATTTATATATCAAGAAAGATAACACTTACTGTATTAAAAACAGTTATGTGCTAGTTAATAAAATCAAGGCACTTACCAACGTCAACAATAATACCACATGTGATTTTAAGGACCTTTTAAGCAATATTCTTTTGGCATATACACCCTCTACTATTAATTAACTTCTTATAGAATATTTCGCATCATTACATTTATCTGATAACATCGATATTGATTATTCGAAACTTTAACTATTTTTTTTTACTTTTTCATAATTATATCATCCAAAATAATGCTATTTTTCTTCAGACAAAAGGATTTCAACAAGACTCAGCTAGTTCCAGTGTGCTTTCAGATTTATATCTCTATTTCTATGAAATAAAGTGTATAAACAATAATATTTTGCTCTATAGATGTATATATATGATACAATTATCTTTTCCCTTAATGATAATCGTTCTATTTCGCTACCTGTAGCATATCCTTCCAAACTTGAACTTAGTATTACTCATTTAAATAAATTTACTATTAATTTTATGGGCATTAATATCTCTATTCTTTCCAATCACACTTTAACATTCAATATCTATGATAAACGTAATGATTTTTCCTTCAATTAATTTTATTAACTTTCATTCACGTCTACATATTTCAGTTTACAGAAATATTCTTCTAAACCACTGCAATCGTATTAAACGCTTATGCTCCTCTCATTTCATTAGGCCTAATTTATTACAATTAAAATATACATCTTTGTCTTATAATTATCCCCTTGCTTTTCTTTCGTCATGAATTAAACATTAAAACATTAATTTAATTTTACCAGTACGAGCATTAAATATGTATAAAAATTGTAAAATTGAAAGAAATTTTACGAATAAAGGGCGTGAATTGCTGAAAAAATTATAAAAAACTTATTTTTTTTTTAAATTCCCAAAATAACAAAATACCCCCCCCCCCAACCACCACCCAAAGAAATTATGAAATAAAAATAGTATTAAGGAGGGATGATGCAGGACTGCTAAAAAAATATACAAAATTTATTTTAAAAAATTGGGTTTTATGCATTTAGTCATTTCATTTACATAACAAAATCATTTACATAACATAAATAATACACTCTTTATTTTATTCACACACTGTTATACATGGCTAATTATTGTACTTGTCTTCCTATTTCATCTTTCATATTTATTAATATTTAAATTTTATTTGCTTCCTTTAGTTTTCAATTCATTTTAAATTTTATTTACATTAATTTTTACTTTGTCTAAATTTTTTCTTTTAATTTTATCTTCTCTTCATTCATAATAGAGGGCAGCACCAGAATTATTATTTAACTGATCTATAATTTCAGCTTTTACTTACATTTTTCTGAGACAGATGGCAGTACTAAACAATTTTTAATTTCCTCTCATCATTTTTTTCAAAGCAATGACTGAGCTTTTAGCAGCTATTATATGTATGTGTGTTACTAGGGGCTTAATAGTGTCTATTTTAGGCAAAATGCTGACAATATTTGCTCAAATAACATATATTTACTATGAATATTTTTATAAAGCTCCTCTGAAGATTCTATAAGATATTCATAGTTTTCCAATTTTTGCTTATTCATTTTATTAAGTTTAATTCCTGCAGTGTCCTTTCCATTGCTTTTTATAATGTCTCATCCTTTGTTTTTCACATGTGTTTTCATTTTTAAATATATATATACATGATATATATATAGATATAAATCAACATTGGAATGGAGGGTGGTTTTTGGGGTCTGGGAGTCATGATCGGTGAAAATGTACCAATTTTTTTTGGAATTCTTTCCTCCGAACGACTGCAATAGGTAGCTTTTTACTTTTTAAAATGAAAGCTACCTAAAGCTGGTGTATAGTCTAACAAAATTATCCAAAAAATACCCGAAAAGTCTCAGTATCTTAGTCAGATAAAATTCTATAACATTTATTCAACATAAAAATACAAATTCTTAATTAGCTTTTAGATATTTTCAACAGTGTGATCACAGACGGTAATGCCTATTTAAATCAGTCTTTTTATTATTTCATTAAATTAGCTTGTTACCTTTTACGATAATTAAAAATGCAGCACATTTAAAAAGTATTTTGAAATCTATTGGCCACCATTATTGAATGTTTATTAAACAAATGAGTATGTAATCAATCATTTTTATGAAAATTTTATAAAAACATTATCTCAATGCATTATCATAAAAGTATTTAATCTATAAAGGGTATTAGTTGCGTCAAAAGGTATTAGCATTTGTTTACTGCATTACTTGAGAAGAGAATAAAAAAGTTTCTAGAAGACATTTTTCTCAATTGCATTTTAGTACGAAATCTGTCGTAAGAGGATAAGTATAAGAGGTTTTTCTATGTCAAATTCCGCATCATCTATTCCTTAAATAAAAATATATTCCTGCCTTTTTATATCAAAGTATCTATATTATAAAGCAAAAACATGTACGTGAGTAACTCTGACGTCATTTTGATGGGGGCAACGGCCTAACTAATAAATTTTCATTTACTGCATTTTATTTAAACTTCTAAACATCACACAATTTCAATTTTTAGATCTTCGAATATGAAGAAAAGTGCAGTTTCAATTGCAATTTGTTTAAAATTTTATCTCAATTTACTGATTTTTTATGATTTTTAAATTATTTGCGTGCAACTCAATTCTCCGTGAAACCCATGCGTTGGCATATAAAACAATATAATTAATTCAACTTTTGTTAGTTTTCGTGTAGTATGCCATAGCTAAATTTCCAAACTAAATTCAAACTTTACAAATAAAGAAATAAAACAAGAATTAAAAAGATATGTAATCGAACTACGCGCTTAACAGCTGAAATAATTATAATCAAAAAGGTTTATATATATATATATATATATATATATACTGTTCTTAGCATTATGCCAGTAGAATTATGAAATACTGAACTATTTTTTAAAACACATGTGGGTGCATCCAGGCTGATGAGTACATGTACATGTGTTTTTTCATATCCATTTCATATTTAATATCCAATTCATATTTAATTCTCTTGTGGTCCAATTTTAAATTGTATAAGGTTCATATTTAATTTATTAATCCATTTGTATTTACTTAATAGCAACTCCAATTTATAATTTTTTTTCCTTTTTCTTTCCCCCTTTCTCTCTTTTTCTTTTTAAATATTATTCAGGTATGAGTAAATTTGGCCTATTACCATTGAAGCACGAGCTATGGTAATATTATGATTGCACATGTTAAATATTAGATATGTGGTATTCTGTCTACACAATATCATTAATTATCTCTTTGGAGATTTAAGTAGTATGATAATAGAACTTGATATGTTTTTGAAATTCATAGATATTATATATATATATATATATATATATATATATATTGCGTTCATTATGTAACTAAATATTAATTATGAATAATTATGATACCAATAGATGGCGACACTTTACGTTTTAGTTAGTTGATGATATTATAGATATTATTTTGAATTTAACTATAGAGGGAGCTATTGTTTGTATATTAATTTTACTTTCAGGAATTAAAATTAGATGGAGTAATTATATATTCACGGATATAATTTTGTTATAAGAGTATTATCAACAGAATAGTTTTGTGTGTTTTTGAATTATATTGTGTTGGGGTGTCATTGATCGAGTTGTGTTTTTAAAAAAATGAGCTCTCAACTTGTCTTTCAAATCATTTCTCTCAACTCGACTCGAATGTCAACATGTTTGATACGTGCCATGTGGAATTGATCATTATGAAGAAGTTGCTATATTTTGAGGATACTGTATCATTCTTGTGAGTAAAACATTTTTTCTACAATTTAAGGGTTCAAAATTCCAATATTATTTCAAAAATGATATCTGGTGGTTATATAGTGTGGTGATTTATTAAGATTTTAGGATAATCGTTGTAAGTGATATATTATATATTTCTTAATGGTTTTTTATTTACATTTTACATATTTCCAATTTTAAATTTTTCCAATTGTTGTCTGGTAATAATTCAGTATACTTGGCTGATTCTACTGTACTTAGCATCATGCCAGTAGAATTATGAAATACTGAATTATTTTTAAAACACATGTGGGTGCAGCCAAGCTGACGAGTACATCCACATGTGTTTTTGCATATCCAATTCTTGATTGGTTCTCTTGTGGTCCAGTTTTTCCACTGAATAATGTTCATAATTAATTTATTAATCCATTTGTGATTACATAATAGCAACTCCAATTTATAATTTTTTCCCCTTTCTCTCTCTTTCTTTTAAAATGTTCTACAGGTATGAGTAAATTTGGCTAATTACCATTGAAGCACATGCTATGGTAATTTTATGATTGCACAAGTTAATTATTAGCTATGTGGTATTCTGATTACACAATATCATTAATTATCTCTTAGTAGATTTTAGTAGAATGATATTAGAACTTGATATGTTTTTGAAATTCATAGATATTATAATTATATATATATATATATATATATATATTCATATATATATAATTATAATATCTATGAATTTCAAAAACATATCAAGTTCTAATATCATTCTACTAAAATCTACTAAGAGATAATTAATGATATTGTGTAATCAGAATACCACATAGCTAAT
This sequence comes from Maratus michaelseni, assembly GCA_963931845.1. Taxonomy (NCBI): domain Eukaryota; kingdom Metazoa; phylum Arthropoda; class Arachnida; order Araneae; family Salticidae; genus Maratus; species Maratus michaelseni. The sequence continues at coordinate 322,803,646 of OZ007594.1, read as the reverse complement.
AATTAACTTGTGCAATCATAAAATTACCATAGCATGTGCTTCAATGGTAATTAGCCAAATTTACTCATACCTGAAGAACATTTAAAAAGAAAGAGAGAGAAAGGGGAAAAAAATTATAAATTGGAGTTGCTATTATGTAAACACAAATGGATTAATAAATTAATTATGAACATTATTCAGTGGAAAAACTGGACCACAAGAGAACCAATCAAGAATTGGATATGAAAAAACATATGTGGATGTACTCTTCAGCTTGGCTGCACCCACATGTGTTTTAAAAATAATTCAGTATTTCATAATTCTACTGGCATGATGCTAAGTACAGTAGAATCAGCCAAGTATACTGAATTATTACCAGACAACAATTGGAAAAATTTAAAATTGGAAATATGTAAAATGTAAATAAAAAACCATTAAGAAATATATAATATATAATTTACAACGATTATCTTAAAATCTTTATAAATCACCACACTATATAACCACCAGATATCATTTTTGAAATAATATTGGAATTTTGAACCCTTAAATTGTAGAAAAAATGTTTTACTCACAAGAATGATACAGTATCCTCAAAATATAGCAACTTCTTCATAATGATCAATTCCACATGGCACGTATCAAACATGTTGACATTCGAGTCGAGTTGAGAGAAATGATTTGAAAGACAATTTGAGAGCTCATTTTTTTAAAAACACAACTCGATCAATGACACCCCAACACAATATAATTCAAAAACACACAAAACTATTCTGTTGATAATACTCTTATAAAAAAATTATATCCGTGAATATATAATTACTCCATCTAATTTTAATTTCTGAAAGTAAAATTAATATACAAGCAATAGCTCCCTCTATAGTTAAATTCAAAATAATATCTATAATATCATCAACTAACTAAAACGTAAAGTGTCGCCATCTATTGGTATTATAATTATTCATAATTAATATTTAGTTACATATCCATATTATTATTAACATAATCACTTCATTAAATTTAATCAATATATAAATTTTAATAAACAATACTTCCTTGTAGTTTTAATATTAAATTCGAATAAAATCCTACAATATGAATAAATATACACAGAATTTATTCATCCTGCACAGCATTTCAGATATTCTTAACAAAATTATATTTTGTAAAAGAGATATTATTTTAAAACAAAGTGCTTTGCTGCCAGCTGTGTTAAACCACTGATATATATTATAAACTTATAATTAAATTATTAATTTTTTATTGTTACTTCTACTTAAATATATTTTAGACTTGTTATTAAATAATTAATGTATTGTTTATACTTACACTTAATTATATTTTAGGTTTCAGAGATTAATTTAATATCAAATTAAATAATTATTATTATCACTACTGTGCTTCAATCAAATTTATGCTATGCAGTAATTAAAATTACTTATTAAATTTAATTTCATAGATAAAAATAAAAAACTATATCTATATTTATACACTTTGCAAATAGATATGTTTGTGAGTTATAATAACCAATGTTATCATGTATAATTTTAAATGTATGAAAACTGCTCATCAATGACACCCTAAACATATGTGATCGGCAACGCACAATCACATACTATACAGAGTGTATATAATGTTCAATCAAATTTTAAATTTCCTAATATGTTATAATTGTATTAATGTATGTTATAATTGTAATATTATATCTAGTGTTATATGTTATCGCACATTCAAACAAAAATTTATTACATACAGTGTTAATAATTTAATGATATAATAAATGTTATTTAAAAGAGTTGATAATTGAATTTATCATAAAAATTGGATAACCATATATTTTTGCTTGATCTCGAATAAATCTAATATTTTTGTTTTTATTTATATCTGAGCATAAGTATTTTATACGATGTAGATAATTGATAATTATATTTTTATATACAGATTTATGTAAACATGAAGCATAATTGGTAAAAATATTTACTTTAAATGGAAAATCAAATCTCTTATCATAAATATCAAAAATTAATTTATAATTATTATTAATATTGATTTTTAAGTCAAGAAAGTTAATATTATTATTAATTAAATCATTTTCGCTTAATTTAAGTTGAGTAGGATAAAAATTGAGTGGTGATGTGCAATTTTTTTCATTGAAATAAAATATGATAATGTCATCAATATATCGATAAAATACATAATCATTGTTCGTACTAATATTTCTTTCATAATAATATAAGTAAAGGTCAGAGAGAATACTAGATGCTGTTCCGCCCTGCGGAATTCCCTGGCATTGTTTATAAATAATATTGTCATATATGATGTAATTATTATGCAATGTAAAATTTAGTAAAGTTTAAAAAAATTTTACTGAAATATGTTCTTTTAATTTTAATTGAGATTTAAATTCTTTAAATAATATACACATTGTTTTATGTAAGTCTTTTATATCAATGTTATTAAATAAATCATTAAAATCCAATGTTTTTATGAATTTTACCGGATTGATATTATGTATTTTATTAATGAGTTGAAAACTGTTTTTTAGGCAATGTTGGTTATTATGTTTTAACGTTATATCATATATCTGCTTTAAAATATTAAGTAGTAAATTACTTGCATTATTATTATATGTGTTACACCCGATGGTAACAGTGCTAAATTTTATAGGATTTTTATGAAATTTTGGAATTATAACAAGATAAGGATAATTTAAATTATTACATTTGATTTTTAGTAATTTGTGATAATTTAATAATTTTCTATTATTTATTTCAATATTTAATTTAGTTTTATTAAAAATATTACTTGTGTTGATTGCATTGTGAATTAACACTTTATAGTATTCTTTACAAATGATAGCATAATTATTTGGAGATTTATCTACATAAGTAATTATAAATTTGTTTTGTAATTCTGATATATGTTTATTTATATTATTAAAAGCTGCATGTGTAATATGATGATAATTTTTTATAATTTCATTTTTCATTTTATCTATAACAGAAAATCTCCATTCACTAAAATACTCGATTGGTTTATTGTAATCAATAGCAATTTTATATATAAATAAATCAATATCTTGAATAAACTGCAATATTATGGATTTGATATTACACTTATATGGAAGGCGAAATTTTGTTCCATTATGCATTAAGTTTTGTAAAATAGGTTGTTCTACAATATTAAGATCACCAGTAATGATATGACCATGTGTTGTATTTATGTACTTTTGATATTTTGGGTCATTACAATAACATGGGTAATTATTTGAAGAGACCATTTGTTTTGCAAAAGAATTGTAATTAAAAATTTTACGTCCAAGTGTGCGATTATATTTGTATGTTTTGTGAATGGTAAAATTTTTTATTGGAAAATTGTTAGTAATGTTGTTTATTATATTGTGTAAATTGATATTATTAAATACATGATTGGAAAAATTTATAATTAATTGTGTGTTATTAGTTTTATATTTAGGTTTATTAGAAAGACGTATTTAATAGGTTTGCTCTATAATGTAGAATATCATAAAAGATATCACAAAAATGTGTAGAATATTGATTCTTTTTAAATACCTTGAAATATTGGTTCAAATATTTCTTTTTTATACTAAAAACATGTTTTCTTATATCAAGCCAACAATAATCATTACAAAATTTTGCCACAAGATCATCAAGCTCCTTTTGAATCACGATATCATCAGTGTATTTTTTGTTATTATGTTTACCTCTACCAGATCTTGAAGTTTTTTTTATGTTTGAAAAATTTAATCCTGAATAAAGATTTTTATAATATTCATATTTAGTTAAATCTGAAAATACAGGATGTGATTTTTTGTATACTAATTGATTTAATCCATAAGGATATGTAGTATTAAAATGTCTTATATATTTAGATTCTAGAAAAAGTCGTTCAGTAAAATTTTTTTGTATTTTAAGTATTTTAATAGTAATATTTTTAAAATCATGATTTTTGAAATGAGTATATTCAATATTATGAGTTGTTTGAAATTTAGATTTTTTATATTTATCAATATGAGAACGATGTAAATTTAGCCGCTTATGTAATTTTTGTCGAGACTGTCCTATATATTCCATATTACACGAATTGCATTTCAATGAATAGATTACATTGTATGCTTTGCAAAATTTTACCAAATTAAGATTGTTATTATTTGAAATCTGTGACTTATCAGCTAATGGACATGTAAGGCAACGCTTTGATTCACACTGACGAAAAACATAGTACAGGCTTGGGACAATAGAATAGGTTATCTGATAACGATCCAGGAAGATCCCTAATAATCTTCCTGTACCGAGCATTAGTCCTGGATCCACCAAGGCCTAAATTGCCAGTATCTAACATTTTACTAATAACTGCCATAATTGTTTGAAAGCAATAGAAATTGCAAGAGATACATATAAAAATATATTTAAAGATAAAAATGTTTTGAATCAACCTTATTGTTATAAAGTACTTGAATATCCATAAAAAATAAAAAATAAAATAAAATAAATTAAAAATAAAAATAATAAGATTGACTTTTTAATACTTGATTAAATATAATAAGGCTATATTATAAAACAATATACATATATACATAAAGTCCCATTAAGCAAGCTAACATCAAAAGACAACAATATAGAATCCCCTAGCATTCATAAGTCAATACAAAATTAATGTTGGTAAAAAAAAAAAAAAAAAAAAAAAAAAAAAAATTAAAAGAACCTGAATAAGATTTTAAAAAATGCAATTGAAATTTCAATAGATAAACAAATGATACCAAGAAATAATAATAATATTCTAAAATTATTATTATTAAATTATTATTAAATACACCATTAAAAGCGCAATGCAGCTATACTAACTATGTATTTTAAACAGAAGTTAATCAAAGTGATTTATGTGCCAACTGGGCTAAATTATGGTATCATAAAACTCAATACTTTCAACCAGCTATAATTGAAAAGAATATTGAAAAGAATATGTAAAAACCATTCCATACCAATTTGCGCAATGCAGCATAATTTTATAGAATGTTAAATAATTATAATATCTATGAATTTCAAAAACATATCAAGTTCTAATATCATTCTACTAAAATCTACTAAGAGATAATTAATGATATTGTATAATCAGAATACCACATAGCTAATAATTAACTTGTGCAATCATAAAATTACCATAGCATGTGCTTCAATGGTAATTAGCCAAATTTACTCATACCTGAAGAACATTTAAAAAGAAAGAGAGAGAAAGGGGAAAAAAATTATAAATTGGAGTTGCTATTATGTAAACACAAATGGATTAATAAATTAATTATGAACATTATTCAGTGGAAAAACTGGACCACAAGAGAACCAATCAAGAATTGGATATGAAAAAACATATGTGGATGTACTCTTCAGCTTGGCTGCACCCACATGTGTTTTAAAAATAATTCAGTATTTCATAATTCTACTGGCATGATGCTAAGTACAGTAGAATCAGCCAAGTATACTGAATTATTACCAGACAACAATTGGAAAAATTTAAAATTGGAAATATGTAAAATGTAAATAAAAAACCATTAAGAAATATATAATATATAACTTACAACGATTATCTTAAAATCTTTATAAATCACCACACTATATAACCACCAGATATCATTTTTGAAATAATATTGGAATTTTGAACCCTTAAATTGTAGAAAAAATGTTTTACTCACAAGAATGATACAGTATCCTCAAAATATAGCAACTTCTTCATAATGATCAATTCCACATGGCACGTATCAAACATGTTGACATTCGAGTCGAGTTGAGAGAAATAATTTGAAAGACAATTTGAGAGCTCATTTTTTTAAAAACACAACTCGATCAATGACACCCCAACACAATATAATTCAAAAACACACAAAACTATTCTGTTGATAATACTCTTATAACAAAATTATATCCGTGAATATATAATTACTCCATCTAATTTTAATTTCTGAAAGTAAAATTAATATACAAGCAATAGCTCCCTCTATAGTTAAATTCAAAATAATATCTATAATATCATCAACTAACTAAAACGTAAAGTATCGCCATCTATTGGTATTATAATTATTCATAATTAATATTTAGTTACATATCCATATTATTATTAACATAATCACTTGATTAAATTTAATCAATATATAAATTTTAATAAACAATACTTCCTTTAATATTAAATTCGAATAAAATCCTACAATATGAATAAATATACACAGAATTTATTCATCCTGCACGGCATTTCAGATATTCTGAACAAAATTATATTTTGTAAAAGAGATATTATTTTAAAACAAAGTGCTTTGCTGCCAGCTGTGTTAAACCACTGATATATATTATAAACTTATAATTAAATTATTAATTTTTTATTGTTACTTCTACTTAAATATATTTTAGGTTTCAGAGATTAATTTAATATCAAATTAAATAATAATTATTATCACTACTGTGCTTCAATCAAATTTATGCTATGCAGTAATTAAAATTACTTATTAAATTTAATTTCATAGATAAAAATAAAAAACTATATATATATGTAATAATAAAAAATTTTCGCCCTATTTCTTTAGTTAAATTATTCCAAATTCTTCAATTATTTTTTCCCTCTCTTTTTAAAATATCTCTTAAATCTATTTTGTATTTTATTCCATAACTTAATCAAAATATTCTGTTATTTATCATTCTAAAAATCTTAATCTGTTAAAAGCTACACGTATTTATTAAAACCTTATTCTCTTAAATTGCAACACTGCCTCTAAACGCACCTGCCTAATTTCTTCTTTTGAGACATTTAATTTTTATTCTTTGGAACTTTTGTAATACCATTTTTATTTCTATTTAATTCATTCGGCATCCCATGATTCCAAGCGGTTTTCGCGCCCAAAGGCCTTTTTACCTTTTTAATTTGCCGCTTCTGTTAAAGAGTTTTAATCATACGTCAGAGACACGTCTTCGTGGCCTCATTTTTTCATCCATTAGCGAGAAAGCTCCGCCTTCTTTATTCCCCTAGCGCCCTCCGAACATGGATGCGAGTGGACCAGCTTGTTCGCGCGTTTTGTACCTTTGGGCCAAATTTTGAAGTATTTATACGGTTACACTGGCTTCGGAGAGAGAGTTTACACGAATTAGTGGTTGTCATCTAATTGCCGTCACTGGGGAGTCTACACTAATGCATCGGTAGTATGTTCTTCAAGCTCTACTAATTCTTCAAGATCTTCCAATGTGTTCAGTTTTAATGAAGCGAAAGTTGGTGGAGTTGCTTTCATCTCTGTGATCACAATAAAGCCACTGCTCATCTATTAAGTTATTAAATCTTCTTTTTAATGTTTTTGGGAAATTTCTTCTGGATTTCACTGCCTCTGCTCAATTTTTACGACTGCTAATACACTACGATTTCCGATGTGATATACTTCGAGATTTGTCTTCATGGTGAGCGACTCGAAGTGATGCCCTGTCAGGGTGTCATGACTACATTTCAACGATCTCGACTGCGGCTACCTCGATATGATTATCAGGTAATTTTAGTGGTTTCGGACTGAGATGTTCCGATTGTCTGGTGGAAAGAACGTTCAAGTCGACAGCAATAGCGATCGTCTATAATGTGCCAATTTTCGACAGGAATGTATGATATATTTATACACTTTGCAAATAGATATGTTTGTGAGTTATAATAACCAATGTTATCCATGTATAATTTTAAATGTATGAAAACTGCTCATCAATGACACCCTAAACATATGTGATCGGCAACGCACAATCACATACTATACAGAGTGTATACAATGTTCAATCAAATTTTAAATTTCCTAATATGTTATAATTGTATTAATGTATGTTATAATTGTAATATATATATTGCTATTTGGTATTGTGGTTTCATTGTGTGTGGTCAGTTTCTTATATTTCAATGGTTTAATTTTACAATAAATTATATATATATAAGGTTTAATAAACAACGAAATATACAACTGAGGATTCAACATATAACTAGATTATTAATAATGAACTATAACAACTTTCCGTCTTTCAATAAACACATACTTCGCAAGCTTCTCTGAGTCAAAAACAAACCAACTACTTTGGCTAAAATTTATGGAACTCTCGTCCATTCTTGCGCGTTTCCATTTTTGTGGAGCGTGAAGTCATATTCGTGCTTGCATTTATCGTAGCTCGTGGTTATTATTATTTCACTGAGTTCATCACTTGTTGCTGTTACTTCTCATTGTTACTTTTCATTCACACACACACATTAAATATATATATATATATATATATATATATATATATATATATATATTTACTTTGGATTTAAATTCTAGTGCATTAGCGAAATCCATTATCATTTTATGATATAGCTTACTCAACAACCTTTAATCAAAATCACATATAATATTGCAAAATATTTTAATATTGTGTAACATGATTGACTGCGCCGAAGAATATAAAAAAATCTTCTAGTACTTTTTTTTTCCTTTGCATATTAGTACGAAATCTGTTTTGAGAAGATAAGTATAAAAGGTTTTCCTATGTCAAATTCTAGATTAAGGATTTTTTAAATAGAAATACGTTCCTGTCTTTTTTATATTGAAGTATTATCTATTATTTAAGTATATAAATTTCTCACAATGGATTTTCTTACATTTCCATAGATTTATATATTATATATAAAGAGGGCTTAAGAACAGCGGTCGCGAAGTAGGCATTGGCAACCAAGTTTTTACTTGGCGACTAAATTATTTAATCGGGAGGGGTTTTTTTTTCCTTGGTACCTAATAAATGAGCACAACCGGCATTTTTCTCTCACCTACCCCTATTCTGAGCTTCCTCATCTCTCGTACTTTAATGGAATAACCAAGTTTAAAAGGCATTTTCCATCTCATGCACAAAAAAGCCATTATTTTCCTCTCTAGCCATCTTGCATGTCACGTTTTTATAATGTGAGAGGAGGAGAGTAGGAGGTTTGAATGAAACTAATAAACAGTGTCAATCCAGCCTCTGTGTCATCTAAAATTGGGTACAATGATTAAGAAATGCTCAAGTTTTTCTGTAAGTTTCAAATCAGATTTTTGCGTTCATCATTACAACTGATTAATCAATCACATTCATTTTAAAGAATAATAACATATAAGTGATTATAAGTAATTCATTTGAAATGAACCTATAAAACTTAATTAAAATTCAGGATTTTGAGTTTCCTTAGAAAACTTTTTATATTATCTTTCTAAAGTATGTACTTTTCTATATTATGTAGCACTAATAATTATAAACTATGCTTATTATTTCTTCTCAATTAATTCATGAAAAACTTTTGCGTTTTTTGAAAATCAGTGACAGGAAAAGAGGGTGGGGGGGGGGGTTACTTTTTACTGGCGACTCGAATTTTTTGCTGGCTACTAGTTTATCAAATTTGTAAAGCTCTGTATATATATATATATATATAATAATTATTATTTTCTTTTCACTTTTCGAACACATATGGTAAGGAAAATATTGTAATCATGACTTGCATGTATGCGTGTGAGTGATTGAACAAGCGGACTTCCCACAACTTCCGACTGAGCACTCATTTTGTGAACATGTTACATACTACAATCGCAAGAACTGTATAGATTTTCGTAAAAATCGACCGACGAATTAGATAACGACCGATTCTATAGGGAAAATCACCAAGGAAATATCACAGACTACAAAAAATAAATATTACGACGATGTAATTAAGCATAAATTACGCAAAGGAAACATCAGCAGTTTCAAAACGGAAAGTTCAGCATTTTAATCAAGCGGAAAATCATGTGGACTCACTCCGGATTTTTACTTACTCATCATACGTGGTATAGGATAAATGTTGTAATTGTTTAGAAAAAAAAAAAAAAAAAAAAATGACGGATTTACACGTTTCAGACATGGGAGATTCCGAAAAACATATTTTAAGAAAAAAAAATTTGCCGTTCGCCTGTATGTGTGTGTGTGTCTGTAAGCGCTCTATCTCCCGAACAAATTGATATAGAGACTTGAAATTTGGTATGTACTTAGTATATGTAATAATGGAAAGAAGCTTGTTGAATTTCAGTAACTTCGATTATCCGGAACTATTTTTTTCGGACTCTCAAAATATTCGTTCTGATAAAAGGTATAAAAATTTTCGAAATTGTTTATTTTAAGGAGTGAATATAAAAGACAATAAAAAAACATAAATTTTGCATAAAGAATAAAGTCGATCGAATAATGAGTTGCCGAGATATTCGTAATCATATTTTCCACACTCTTTGATTTTTCATGACCCTGTATTTCATTCAAATTTCAATTCAAAAATATATTTTAATTGGAAATGAGACGCTTAATCCGACGCAGTAAACCGTTATTTAATAGGATTATCAATTTTGAAGTTATAAGGACGTTTCTTTTACGCAATTCAGTAATAGAGCATTTAAAGTTTATGACGGCATCAAGCCACGATTTTATTCGAATTGCAATGCATTTTATAAATAGTTTACATATATTTTTTTTCATAGTTTATATTATGCATATCCATGATGGGTAAGTATTACGGTGGCCCCCAACGACTAGTTTCAATTGAAGTTGAATTCTCAGTCAAATTCATTTCCATGTTATGAAATATTTATTCAACAATCTTTAATGAAACTCACAATCATTCTACAATACCTGTCTATAATTATAAAGAAACAACATGTCCCTCACGGACGCTGACGTCATCTGTTGCCATCGATCTGCATTATTGCTTTCGCTTTTATCGCACATATATTCTCTTGTAAATATAGCATAATTCCAATGTTTGCACCATCGAAAAGAATAAAAAATGAAATTTAAAATAGAATGTGTTTGAATGCATTATTTTAAAAATCTAAATCTATTTGTAGGCTACGCAAGCTACGCTGCTGGTTTTTTCATAAAAGTAAAAAAAAAAAGAAAAACTATTATGTTTTGACGCTATTTTCTTTTGGTTTAAAAAATTTGCCTTTAAATATTACACCATTTTCTCCTGCGGTAAACTTTTTTTATTTACAAATACTCAATCTCTATCTATCACTTCAAAATTTCTTCAATTTTACTATGAAATAAAACAGTTCCAGATGACGTCACTTCTATCTATATCTACGTCAACTGCGACGTCTGCGATGACGTATTCGCTTGGATCCAAAAGTCTCATAATAACTCTTAAAATTTTTAATTTAAAATATTAAAAAAGTAATATTAATGAAATGTTAATTTATTTTAAATTTTAATGAAATTTCTATAATAGCTGCAAAAAATTTTTCATTGCAGTGGCAGCGAGAAATAGGTAATTTTTTATAAATATATTTTTATTGATGTCATCTTCTCATTAATTGAAAAGAAAATCAAGGAGAAATTTTAATCTTTTAACATTCAGTTGGACAATTATTATTTCGCATATATCCGAATTAGTCGTTTCATAAATTCGTTTCATTAGGATTTTATATATATAGGATAGATGTCAACAATAAATATGTGTTTTCTAGAGTGATGTGAACTAACATTTGCAGTAATATAATAAAACATTCAAAACTAAGGAGTAAATGGTAGCGCTTGCAGAGTCGTAAATTGACTGTTATGCTTGGCGAGTATTTTTTCCTTCATCTACCTTACATAACCCCAAAGCAAAATTGCATGTTTCCCTCTATTAACGCTGGTAATTGATCCCAGGGCCTGACTACCACATAGGTAAACTTTCACAATTTTTTAAAATTTTCACCATATTTAATCACAGATTTCTGCAAGTAAATAAGGTGAAAATTTCTTTAAAAAAATTTCTGGGCATTTGTCTAGGCGTTAATACCACCCCGGGATAAATTAAACTCACTAATCCAAGAAAACTTTTTCCTTCATCTATCTTACACAACCCCAAAACAAAAGTACAGGTTTCTCTCGATTAGTTCTGTTGATTGATCCCAGGTCCTGATTACCACCTAGATAAACTATCACCATTCTTTTTTTTCGTGTTATTTAATCGCAGATTTCTGCAAGTAAATAAGGTGTTTTTTTTTTTAACTTTCGAACGTTTGTCTAGGCGGTAATACCATCCCGGGATAAATTAACCGCACAAATCCAGAGAAACATTTTCCTTCATCTATCTTACACAATCCCAAAACAAAAGTGCAGGTTTCCCTCAATTAGTTCTGTTAATTGATCCCAGAGCCTGATTACCACCTAAGTAAACTTTCTCCATTTTCTTATTTCGCCTTATTTATTCGTAGATTTCTGCAAGTAAATAAGGTGAAATTTTCTTTTAAAAAACTTTCGGACGTTTGTCTAGACGGTAATACCACCCTGGGATAAATTAACCTCACTAACCCAGAGAAACATTTTCCTTCATCTATCTTACACAACCCCAAAACAAAAGTACAGGTTTCCCTCAGTTAGTTCAGTTAATTGATCCCAGGGCCTGATTACCACCTAGCTAAACTTTCAACATTTTTTTTAAATTTCGTATTATTTAATCACAGATTTCTGCAACCAAAGAAGGTGAAATTTTCTTTTGAAAAGATTTATGGACATTTGTCTAAGCGGTCATATCACCCCGGGATAAATTATCCGCACTAATCCAGGAAAACTATATTTTCTTCCGTAAAATTGAAAAATGGCTAAACTTATTCTTATGAAAATTTGCATATTGAGAGATTAACGAGATTAGGACACACGTTGCTTATTTCATTTAAACATGAAGTTTGTGGTACAGATGTCGCAGACGCACCAGACGCACCCGGGTTTCTTTTTGTCACAAAATGGCTATTTTTTACCTGGAATTGTAACTCGGCGATTTTTGCTTCGCATGGCAACCTAGTGTTTTATAACAAAATTTGTGGGTTTTATAATAGTATTGAGTGTACGCTTCCTAATAATAAAATAATATAATATAAAATTAATTAATAAATAAAATTAAATGTATGTGTAGTAAAAAATAATATTTCTGTTAAATAAAAATATGTGTGTTAAATAAAATTAAATGTGTGTAGTAATAAAATTAAATGTGTGTGTAATAGTATAAATTGATAAGATAATTTCGTAATAAAATGTAACTAACATGTTATGACACAAATCATATATTTTTAAATTAAAGTATTCTAAATTATATACCCTCGTCATATCATGTAATTAAAAGAAAATCCTCTATCTAATTTAACGTGGAAAGCTAAGTCATTTTTCCTTTTATTATAAATCAATCTTTTTCTATTTATTAGGTTATTTTCGTCATTACTGCATGATATAAGCAACACACAAAATAATAAAAGTAATATAAAAAATCAATCTATGCACTTTCATTTTTATCTTACTTTCATAAGATGTATTGCATCGCGATATTATTAATCTTATAATGACCGCTTTAAATCTTCATAACATCTCCAATGCAATTCTGATAGATTGCTGTCAAACGCCTCTATATATTATTCAAATTAATAATTTCCTTATTTATCTAAGTTTTTACTTAACGATCACGATTGCCTTTATGTTATGCAACTATAACTTAAATTTTTATACATTATTTGTACTAAGATCATAATATAAAAAGGTTATAAATCTGTCAAGACACTTTCTTAATGATCGAATGTAATTTCATTTCTCGTATTTCGCATTGTTACGCAATTCTTTCTGAATCAATATTACAGATTGGAGTAGATAATATTTAAGTCAGAATGCAATCAACAGTTTTGTTTATGACCATTTCGATAAAAATATAATTATTATTTCGTAGCTAAATGACTGTTTTGTACAGTTTTACCATAATTTATTTCGGATTTAAGATTGGAATAAAGTTTGCCAAATTACAATGCTGTATTTATTTGAAATTTCGTTTGCTATATCGTAACAGTTATTTTAATTGGCTCACGATAGCTCAATAAAAATTATGTTGGCATTAAGATTAAAATGTTTTTGCAATCACTTCGATTACGACGATTCTGCTACATAGTTGACTAAGAAATTCGATGAGGGCCATCCTTCTTTTTCCTTTACAGAAACTTCTTCCCAGAAATCATGTTATCAACAATAAAAGTTTACCGGTTTATTCTAATTATCTTGGAGTTTCTTTTGTTTCTTCGACTTTGTTTCTCTATGTCGGGACGAGAACTGGAGGTTATTGGGGAAAAAAGTGTACGCAATGTTACCTTTTAGCAATATCACAAAAGTTATAAAAAATCACGGCTCCCCTCATATTTAATCTGCAACAAAAACCATACCACACATGTTGTTTTTACACGCTAGGGCTAACAGATATTCAAAAACTAGGTTTTCTCGCCAGAATAGCATAAAAAAAATGGCGGTAACACCAGTCTGCGACATCTGTTCTAAGTTTATAAGAAATTTCCAAACATTATTATTTGAATACATACTTGATATATTTCATAAAATAATCTTTTTGATGTCGTTAATGGGCAATAAATTGCCCATAAATTGTATTAAATGCAAAATTTTCAAAAAAGTTATTTTCACATATGTTTTGTACACCAGGTAGTATGTTCTGTAACCAGTGTAGTGCGAGTTCTATCCTGGTGGCCACAGACAAAAAGAAAACAAAAAACTCTTGAATATTTGCTTTTATCAATAATTCTAATCTTCCACACTTTAGTTTTCGAATAAAAGTATTTTTTCTTTGAAAGTTATTTTTCTGTGTGATTTACTAATAATTAGTATATTGATTTTTTCAGAAAATTTTACATACTTAACAAATACTTCAATTTTGGTAACTGTTTCTCTACGCGAGGAGTTTTCTAACAGAATATAGGTTATTTTGGAAATGCAATTACTCATTTTTAGCGTCCGGAAGTCCCCTTTTAGTGCCACGTCATCCTTGCATACCCTTGCATGTCAATCAAGTGACGTCATTACACAACGTGGAAGAAAAGCATCTGGTGAATGGGAAGTTTTGTGTTTAGATTAATTAAACTAGGCTCGGTCCAAACTGATAAGGGCTCAGTCTGCGATATTGGAAATGAGAACCGGGGGACTACCGAACATGATTGAGACATCACGAAATAATGCACTGTGTCAAAAAAAGCTGCAGGTTTCTCCTAATGAATATGTATACTTTTTTTTCTCTTTTTCAGCTGACGTAAAAGACAGCCAAAAGTCAAGTTTCCCCTCCCTTACCTTAATGGATAATTTTTAATTTAGATTAATTTCCAGAAGATTGATGATTTAATGAACCTCGCATAATTGTTGACTCCTGAAAAGAAAAAAAAAACAAAAAGAAAGAGAGAAATGTAAATTTTGATGGCAAAATATATACATGAGTAGATAGTATATTCCTTATGCAAAATATCTCTTAAATATCTTACAAAGTAGGAAAGGGGAAACTAGGCATTCGGAAGCTAACAAAAATCCGAGAAGGATATACGGGGTGGCCCAAAGTACATGATAAAAACATTCCTTTAAAAAATAATTCAGAAATATTCATTCATGCAAGATGGAACACGGCCCGCAGACATATTTTCTAGGCTAAAAACAATGTTCAGTGACCTAAGGGGGGATAGTTAAACTAGAAATTACAAATTAAACTGTGAAAATGAGAAAAAAAACAGTGATATGTGACGCAGTTAAAGATTAATGTGGAATCCCTTTTCATCACTAAAATTGTCTCATATTCTCCATGCGAAAATTACGCGAATAATTGTTTTCTGGCAAAATTTCCTTTCAAGATTGCAGGATGCTAAAAATATGCGGGAGCATAAATTGTGCTATGAAATACGGTATATACTCTATTCATAATTTTTTTTAAGCAAGATTGCACATACATATACACATAAACACATGCACATACACACATACAGGCACGTTTTAATACTTATAATTAAATTTTCTGCACTCCACATACGTTCATAAACTCTCGCATTTAAACTAATTTACAAATTTCTCCGAACTTAATCAAATTTTCCCTTTGCCGGTGTTAACAGGACGGTGAATTTGAAATGAGGTCCAAAAGTCAGTTTGTCATGAATGGGCATTGAAGGCCTGGGACAATTATCGAGCGAGCGCTTCCAATTAGAAACTCGTCGGGAATTCGAGAGGGTATTGTTCATGGAAAATTCCCTCTCTACTATACCCACCTCTCTCTCTCTCTCTCTGTTTTCTGCAGATTCTTTAATTTCCTTCCCTGTTAAACGTGACGGTTTTGAAGCATATGGTATGGTACTGATTTGACCAGGATATTTCTTCTTTTCAGAAAGTTCGAGTTACTGAGTTGATTTCGGGACACCTTAGCTGCCAGAGATAAATTGAAAAATTTTAATTCTCTCATGAAGAATACTTTGGACGTTAATTCATCTTTCGTGATAGGGTTAACTTTCAAATATTTCCAATTTTGCCAACTTAGTTTCTGAGTGATTTTTATAATTAGAAAATAAAACTGATTTATTGTAATTTTGATGTAAGAATTTAAAAACTTTCAAAGGGATTTTAAAATACCTGAAAAATATGAAATTCGGGCATACGGATACAGACAAAGATCATATAGGAACACAGAGTTGCAATTCACTTGTTTAGTTAAATTTACAGGGGGGTCTCATTTAAAGCTGGACATGAATCACAGCCTTAATGATAATGAAGATATTGTAACTATGCTTTTACCAAATTTCCTTTTATGACGATATGGCAAGAAGCGCTGGAAATACATGGAAATTCGATCAGTGGCACCATACATACTTTCAGCTACATTCCGTAAGAATGTATGGTCTATCTCATTGTTGTGTCAGTGTAAAAAATTCAGGGTTCCTCACTCTAACCACAGGTGGTTTAGAGTGAGGAACCCTGTATTTTGTATACTCTTTTGTTAGGTGCGTTTGTAATTATATAAATACGTAGCACCTATTGTCGTCGTCTGGTCCGTCCGTCTGTCTGTCCGTCCGTCCGCATATAACAACGCAAAAACTACCCAACCGAATGGCTTAAAATTTAAGATATATTATCTTTGCAGAATTTTGTTGAGACATCTAAAATTTTATGAAAATGGAATCAAAACTTTTGAAGATATTAATAAAATCATTTATTAAGAAATTTGAATTTTTAAAAAAAATCGGTGCTTTCTTGTTATAGGAGCTTCCGAGGTTTAACCGTCAAGCGACCGAGATACTTATTTTATTGCAGAAATTAATCTGCAGACGATATAATTCATTTCACAGAATTAAAAGTCATCAAGATCTGAATATTTATATAACTAGCTATAGTACGAACGCACCTCATTTGTCACGTTTAACGTACAATTTCCAACTTTTTTAACTTAACTTGGTTCATGTATGTTGAGATGAACTTTTGTGATCGATTTTTAACTCGCTATCTAATAGGCTAAAATTATAAACATATTACACAGGCGTTTTTCCGATGGCAATACAACATTTTAATACTTTTAAAACTTAATTAGAAATTAATAAATTCATTTTAAGGCATTTTTTCGTTAGGTGGAGCAGGGGATAAATATCCAAATATTCTTTATGGTTATAACTGTTTACAAGTTACAAAAACAATGGAATTAATTATAGGGGAAACTGGCCTAAAATGACATACCCTAAGGGAAAAATGCTTCTATTTACACAGTTTTTTTCTGATGACCTTTATTTTTTACAAGCTAGTTTTGCGAAGTATGCAAAATGCAATGGTGCCTTTTAAAAAGCAACAAATAAAGTCACAATGTCATAATAACGATTTATACAAAATGCTGCACTATGTTATTTTATGTACAGTGCTGTCCTAGGACGACACAGCCGTAAATTGCTATTAATTTTACTTGCATACATCACAAATATTTTTTTTTGCAAAACAAGAAACACCGACATAGTGTATTCACTTTGAACACTTAAGAGCCTGCACCAGTCATGCAAAAAAATGCTCAGGATAATGTTAAGTCTATGAGAAGGTTCTTGGCAGATTTCTAGCTCACATTGTAATATTTTTAAATGATGTTTTTTGCATAGGATAGCTGAGGTCAGTCTCTAACGTTGTTAGTTATTACTTTTTCGATTTTGGTTCCATTTTTTTCATATAAGGGTACTTTCACTTTCAGAACCGGTTCCAATTGGTTCCAAAATTGAAAATTTCCGCTTATAAAAAACTGTAGCCAAAATCAAAAAAGTAAAAACTAACAACGTTGGAGATCGACCTCGGCTATACGATACGAAAAAAAAAATTAAAAAAATTAAAATGCGAGCGAGAAATCTGCCAAGAACCTTCCCATAGACTTAACATTAGTTTGAGCGTTTCTTCGCGTGACTAGTGTAGGCTTTTAACACATTTTATCCGCTAATCCTTCGGTTTTGAGTGACTGAATAAATCATTGCAATAAAGACAGACTTCTTCATCATCATCATCATAATTGGCAAAAGATCCATGTCTTTGTCATCACCATTGCATGTAATAAAGCGAATGTTCTTCTTAGCCTGTAGAGCTGCACGTCTTGAGTGTGAATTATATTTCTCAGCAGCTTTTGCCTTCGCTTCGGCAATATTAGGACTGCTAGTCAGAACTTTTGCACCTTCATGCTTCTTCTTTTTAGAGGATGATCTAGCATGAGATGCACATGGATGTGGAGATACATGAAGTTGTCTGATAAATGAAGATGATGAACTTGAAGGTGCTGCCGGTTGAAACGATACACACGGTCTTTGGAGTATTGGAAACATATATTATCGGCGCTGAAATTAGAGGAGGTGACATTAAAACTGTGAAAATTGACGGATTACGTCTAAATAGGCTATTATCTGTAGAACTTGTGTTTCTGTTGTTGTTTTCCTTATTTTCTAGTGGACCTTCTGTCACAACTGAAGAATAGAAAACATGATCGGGAAAAATGTCTTGCAGCATGTCATTTTACCTACCATCATCATATAGTATAAACAGAGGCAGTATTCGAGAACACATGCATTTGTAAATTTCCGTATATATAGAAAATAATCTACAAAGAAGTAAGTACTCAACTTATACATCAGATATATAATAACTGAAATGAAACAGACGTGAATTAGTGCCAAAAAATAGTCCCAAGAAATTTCTGATGGAGATGTAAACAGAGAAACAATGAAAAAAAAACAACTTTCTTTATAAATAATGAAAAATACAAACTTGAAACCTTTGCCATTAAATGCTTATCGTTGCCTTTCGATTCCAGAATATAACTGCGTATCATTAAGTGCTGGCCCCTAACGGCAATATTAAGAAACATGAGGTATGTCATTTTTCCTAAGTATGTCATTTTGGGACACTTTCCCCTACTCCGAACCACTCTCCCCAAAATAGGCCAACGGGCTGTGAAACTGCAACAACGAAATATTTTAAACACTGAAATGTAGAATATATAAATAAAAAATAAATAGTGTACAATTAGATCAAAAATTACCCTTTTATCATTTAACTGTTTAATATTAATTAAATTGTGATTATACGTTGAGAAGAATCGTATACGATTTACAGCATCAATGGAATTAATTATGCGCGAAAGCACGTTCGCTAAAACTGGCTGTGAAACTACAACAATAAAATATTTTAAAAACTAAAAAAGGAGAAATTACAATAAAAATAATAAAAATAAAGAGTGTAATATTTTTTATATACGCTTTTATCAATTAATAGTTTAATATTAATAAAATTCAGATTATAAGTAGAGAAATTAGAAATCCTCATTAGATAGTCTAAAAAAATGCATTTTACACCATTGCCATATCTTAAAAAAAGAAATAGTAACCATTATATATTTTTTAATAATTTCACTAGTTCGCGCTTTCTACAAAGCATAAACAAAGGTATTTTTCCATAATCAGGATCCATGCCAAATAAACGTATTGTAACGAATATTTTTTGGAACAATATGAACTGTTGTCATGAAATTAGGCGTTTATAAGTTAGTAACTGAATGCTTACAAAATAGTTTTTTTTTTTTTTTTTTTTTTTTTTAAACTATTTTTACTTTTTTACTTATTGTCTATATCAGTGAATTGCAGCGTTGTGTTGATGTATGCTATTTGTTTGTATCGTATTCATTTCACATTTCTTCTTTTCTGAAAATCTGGTTTACTTAGCTAATTTCTGGTCACCTAGCTGCCAGAGATAAATAGAAAAATTTTAATTATCTCCGAGAATGTTTGCGAAGTTAATTCAACTTTGCGAAGGGTTCGTTTTAATCTACTAGCTACTTTTAAGAATGATTTTTCTAATTAGGAAATAAATTTGGCTGCGTAATACTTAAAAACCTTTAAAGGGACAAATTACACTTTAAACTTATAAAGAAATTGAAGTTTTATTTATTTATTTTTTTTTTACCCGAAAAGAATTTTAGTTCTGAACTTTGTGACAAGAAATTTGTTTCTAGGTCATTTTGTTTAAAAAATATCACACAAATAATGAATATGTTTTTACGTTCTCCTTTATTGAAAAGCGTTAAATGTTTTCATTTCAGAATAATATATATATATAATATATAAGCGAATTATGATATTGCGCGTCTGATTTCTTCAACCGCTGCATGAAAATATCGAAATTTTAAGAAGACATAATCCATATATTAAATATTAAATATAACATAATAAATATTATAATTCCAATACAAAAAAAAAACTAAAATATTTTACAAAATTAAATAATTAATATCTATATTTCAAAATTAATGCGAAGCAATGGAATATTTTGGATTTAAATATGATTTTTCAAGAATTTTTAGGCAAATTTTTTTCATTTTCTAAAATACCTACAAAAATTTCTCCCGTTTTACAGATAATTATTCCATATAACAGAAAATTTCAGACCATTTCATTCGATGGTTTTGAAGCTATCTTGGACTGAGTGTCATAATTTGTACTTCAAGAAATAAACTTGTTTGATATTTTTGAAATAATCGAATGCAGAAATAAAAATTTGGTGTCAAAATGTTTGAAATTAAAATGGTTTAAATTTAATATAAAGTTAGATTTTTTTAACTTGTTAAGATGTATCCTCCCCTTAATATAAGAAACAAAAATATACTCCGGAATATCGCACATTCTAATGAATTACATAAAGCTGCAATAATCGATTATTTTTAAAAATTTAACTGGTAACTATTTAACTGGAAAAGCATTAAAAAACACATTAACAAATACGTAGAAATATTTTGAACCTTGAAATATATAATTCCAAATCAATTAGTGAGACAAATTTCAATTTATACTTTAGTATTCTGATTTATAGGGTGGTCTTAATTAAGGGTGAGAGTTCGATTATACAAATTACATTGGGTCAAACGCAACAAAACTTGTTTGTAAATACTCTTTAGAACACGGGTAATAGATTTAACAAGAAATAAAGTGAGATCGCCACCTAGAGCAGAAGTTCTTTTTTAAGGCGCAATTGGCCACCTAAATAGCCACACGAACATATTGCAAGAAGAAAATTGTAAATGTTAAAAACTTAATGTAAAGGTTAAAAATACTTATCAAAGTTAAAGAGGCTATAAAATGTCTCCTTTTTCAATCTCCATGCCTATTTTCCTGTTAAATTCAGCCTGAATCTTCACTTTTGACACTGGCAGGAAAAATCTAAATTTATTCATTATTATCAACATAAATAAATTTAGATTGTTATATATTTAGATAAATCCCATGCTCTAAATCAGAGCGACCCAACTTGGCACTCGAGGTCGCCATGGCGTCCTTTAAAGGTTGACTAGACGCCCCTTCACATACTTCATATTTTTCTAACACTTTCCAACACGAATATGAATTCGGTTTGTCTGTGTGTCTGTCTTTCCCTGTGTATGTCTGACCGTGGTCTAATATAATCGGATTACCCAGTAATTTTTATGTTAATGAGGTTAACTATAGAAAGTTTTCGATTGAAAATGAAGTGCATTATTTATAGCTCGTTTACAGGGTCACACAAAAGAATTCTGTTACATTGGTCTATGGGGAAAAATCGTTTGTGGTGCATTTTATTCATGTTACGATCGTTCAAACATAAAGAGATTTATATTCGGCATTGAGGTGGGATTGCAACATGCTTTCGCTGGAGTATAGAAAATGTAGTATTTGTATTTCGTTTGTAGGGACGCACAAAATAATTACATTACATTATAATCTATGGGAGAGGGAATCTTTTACGGTGCATTTTAATGATGTTATGATGCTTCAAACATAATGCAATTAAAATGGATCACTGAGGTGCACTACAACATGTTTTCTATAGAGTATGGAGTACGTATAGTATTTATCGTTCATTTACAGGGGCGAACAGAAGAACTGGGTTATAAGACTGATTATCGGTAATTGCTGGAAGTGCATTTTCCACTGTGGTATGTATTTTTAAACTTATATAATTTTTAGTGTATAAATTTTATAAATCATATACAGACTTGCATGAAAGACTTTGCACACATTACTGGATATGGACAGAATTAGCTGAAAATGGAGTTTTACTGAGTTCTGTATTTTTAAATTGCTTGTTTAGATATCTCATTTCATTGTATGAAAAATGAAAAATTTCAATAATATTATGTTAATGTTGGAAAGTGTTTCATAATTTATGACTGATGCATGATTTTTTGTTCTTGTTTCATTAAACGTGTTATTAAGGTTATTGGATCCTATTCTCGCAGACGTTTTTGAGATACGCATACGCATCCCTTCTAACATGTAATGCCGTGTTTATTATGATTTACGCTTTTGTCCTCTTTTTAACACTTTCCAACCTAGTTGAAAAGTGTTTATGACTTCGGTTTGTCTGGCCGTCTGCCGTCTGTCCGTGCTCTAACTCCGGTAAATATGCTCCGATTGCCTTGCAATTTTTATATGTTATTGTCGTTATCTATAGCATGTTCCCTATTTCAACTGAAGTGTGTAGCATTTATAGTTTTTTTACAGGGACACTCAAAAGAATTCCGTTACATTACGGTCTATGGGGAAAAATCATTTGCGGTTTATTTTAATGATGTTACACAATTCCAAACACATTGTAATTGATATATATCACTAAGGTGCATTCCAAGAAGCGTAATATGGAATAGGGTGTGCACAGCACTCATAGTTACTTTACTGTGAAAAGAATTCCGTTACATTACGTCTACGGAGAAAAATCGTTTGCGGTTTAATTAAATAATGTTTCAATATTTTAAACGCATTGAAGTTTATATATATCACTAAGGTGCATTACAAGAGGTTTGAGGCTTACTACAGAATATTGTGTGTATAGCAGTCATCGTTCATTTACAGGTGCACACAAAAGAATTCTCTACTACCTGTTAACAATAATTCCTGGAAGTGCGTTTTAAGTTGTTGAACGCGATTTTAAATTTAACTCACTTTTTGTCTATTACTTGGTGTGTATAAATTCTGTAGATCCTATACAGGGCAGCACAAAAGTTTGCGAGCACATTTCCGTTTATTGACAGAAACTCCAGAAGGAGAATTTTAAACCGTGCTACGCGTTTCCTAACTAAACTAAAATTTAGCATCCTATGTAGTATATATACAAATCTATAGATCATATATAGGGCTGAATAAAAGTGTTCGGATATTTTCCCGAATATTGTATATGTTGAAAATTCCTGAAATTACGTTTTTAAATATGTTATGCGTTTTCCAAATTGTTTACTTAGATGTTATCTTTCAGCTTATTAAACGGTAATGATTTGTAAAATTATTTTGGAAGCGTTGGAAAGTGTTACATAATGTATGCTTGACACATGATTTTTCGTTCTTGTTCTTTTTACAAGGGCCATCTCCATTGTTAGCTTACCTCTGTGAGACATATGTGTATCATACAGACGGGTGTATAGCGTTACTACTGCTAAAGTAATATAATATAGTTGCATGTTTCTATTCATTTAAATAATGGCGCTCTCAATTGTTCGCCGATATTTGAGGTTCCCCATTAGGGTGGAGCGAAAAAAATTAATTTTTTTTTACAAAAAACGGGTAGGTGCCAAAAGTTGCCTTTATAATAGTACATCAAATATCTGAAATTTTACCGCTGAAAAAAAATGGCTTGAGTCTGCGCTTTTGGTCCAAATGTCGAAATTTTGGGTAAAATTTGACAATTTTTCAAAAAAAATAAAAAAATTCTGTAGAACTGACTATGATTTAATAGTGTCATTTGAACCTTTATTAATAAAGATTTAAAATATTGAAACGATAAAAAGATATCTTTATTATTTTTAACTGGAGCAAAACTGACAAATTTCCGTAAAAAAGGGGCGTTGCCATTCTGGTACAGCATACAACGACTTGTTGAAAAAAAAATTAATAGAAAGAAGATTAAATAAAGCAGCACCGCAATTAGAAGAGGCTGCATGTGAAATTGAAATAAACGAATCAGTATGCAATGATTCAATAATAGATAAAAATTTAATTCCCATCTTCATCCTCATATACCGAAACTCGAATGAAGTTTGAAACTTTTTCTAGAGCATGTGATAGCTACACTCTTAAAACTGTGCCTCTGATATATAAGGCACCAGCGCATATGAGAGGCACACAGACAAAGTGCCTCTGATTAGCTGATAAATATCAAAGGCACAAAGAAATGAGAGGCACAAATGAAGGTCTCAGAGGCACGGAGGACTGAACGGAATATATCAGAGTCACGGCGCGAAATGTGTGCCTCTTAAAAAAAGGGGTCATTTATTCAGCGGTACAGTGGGAAAGCGCGCATGCGTACAAATGTTTAACCCATGATGCATTGAGCGGGCGCGGGATATTTACTTTCAATGAGGGATAGGGGAGAAGGAAGAATGGACGCTTGACCAGAAGAAATGGCGTTTTGTGGATTATTCGAGAAGCGGTACCTGACGACACAAACAGAGTTTATATAATATATCCTTTTCGCAAGACGATTATTTTTACTCAAGAGGTTTTGTGCTTTCGTTTTTTAATTACGCTCGTGTTATTATTGTCGTTCAGGATTGCAACAATATCAATCGCTGATAATAGGAGTTAGGTTTTCCTACGATATAAAACGACGCCGCAGAGGTAAATTTTCCTGTGAAAAATACAATGAATTTATGTTATGAAACATAAAATTACGTGTAATGGTGTTATTATGCAATCATCCACCGGCGGATTATAATGAATATAGATAGTTATAGAAAAGCCTGCAATAAGTAAGTGTATTTAGTTTAGTACTTTATTATTTTCTTTGAATGTGTATAGTATAAAAATCGACACTGTAAAAGAAATGTTTTATGTTCAAACATATGTATATATTGCGGATAAATGTATCATTCCTTTGAGAAATTTAATTTTTTTATTAATAGTTATAGCTAATAAAGTCCAGTTTCTTTTGTATTATATTAATCAGTGTTGAATTCAGGGGGTGGCCCGGGGGTGGGGGCATTCCCTCTCCGGAACAGTGATCGAAAAGTGTGAGATTTTATTCTTTTTAATGGACAAAAGTGCAACCCCCCCCCCCGAAGCAAAGCCGCGAAAATCCCTCCAGGAGAAAAATGTCTGAATTAAACTCTTTTATTAATCTGTCAACGATATTTAACTAATCTCAGCTACATTTCCCATTGTAATCGAAATTTAACTGCAATAACAAAAATAAATTAAAACACCCAAAATTTCAGCAATGGACATCCTACAGAAAGTAATAGATATTGTTTTTATAATCGTATTTTATTTAGAATCGGAATTCAGTATAATGAAAATATATACTAATGAAACAAATTAGTTATTTTCAAATAAATTTAACATTTAGGATACCAGTAATGAAATATTTATGATCAGAGTTACTTTTTGAAATTAATTGTTGTCATTATCACAAGATCAATATTGTGATTATTTTACGCTGATTACTTTTAACGTTTGTCTTATTTGTTTTTAATAAAGCTTTCATGCCCTTTTATGTATTTTGACATGTATAAAATAAACTGATATGTAGACAAGGTTCTTTATTGAACCACAGAACTGACTTAGGCCACATGGACACACATTTTAATATTTATTTCAAATTTGCTTCAATAAATTGGGAGTGAGAAAATTTTCTATTATACATAGTATTCTGCCTTACACAAAATTTAATATGTCTTTGGATATGCCATGCTGGAAAATCTTTCTGCAGTAGACAGAATTCACTGTAAAGATATAAATGTAATATAAAATATAATTAAATTACATTCTGTTCCTCTTATAATGGTCGCACATGCATGTGCCACCATTATAAGAGGCACAGAATGTATTTTTAAATAAGAGGCACTTGAATATATAAATTCAGCGGCACACTGTGCCTCTTAATTTCAAAGGCACTTACGCTGTGCCCCTGAATCTCAAAGGCACTATGTACCTCTTAATTTCAAAGGCACCATGTGCCTCTTAATATTCAGAGGCACAAAAATTCAGAATGTACCTCTTAAATCAGAGGCACAGTTTTAAGAGTGTATAGAATTTCTGATCAGTCTGCTGTAGTTCTTGCTTTAGCGGTTCTTCCGGATTGTGTACGTACAGCAAATGACACTGGAAAACATAATGTACCCGTATCCGTTACAGATAGAAGCAAGGTAAGGCGTGAAATCCAATCGGCTTGTTTGTCTCAACGTAAAGAACAGAACCCTAAAACAGAAATAAGAGCCTTATATTTCGACTCCCGAAAAGATGACACAATGTGTATAGAAAAGAAAAGTAATAAACATGCGTATCGTAGAATTATGAAAGAAGAACATGTTACTATCTTAGAAGAGCCTGGCTCCAAATATTTGGGGACTAATTTTGCCTAACATTTCCTCATCTGGAGCATCAAAAGATATTTTTAAATGCATATCAAAGTTTTTAAAAGATGAAAATATTGATTTGTCCAGCCTCTCATGCTTTAGTTATGATGGGTGTCCGGTGTCCTGTGAATACGGGGAAGCATACTGAAGAAATCCGTCGAATGGAAGAGAAGCTTGCAAGACCATTGCAATGGGTCATATGCCAGCTCCAGTTAAATGAATTGCCTCTGCATCATTTGTTAGGCATGATCGATGGGAAAACTTCTGGCCCAAATGTATTAGGGAAATCCTTGTCCACGTGCCATTCACTCCCTATTGCAGTTTTTGAACCTATAAAGAGTAATTTAGAAAACATATTTCCTGAAATCGGTGAAACGGCACTCAGTACAGACCAGAAATACCTGCTGGAAATTTGCAAAGCTATTTCATCAGGATATTGCTCTAAAGAACTAGCGAATAGGAGCCTAGGAAAATTATCCCACGCAATATGGCTCACAAGGACGAATAAAATTCTTCGCCTTAATTATTCGCATTGACTGCGCGTCAGAGTCTCTATTTTCACTCACAAAGTATGTGATCTAAGTTTATACCCATGATGGCTTATCAAATATAATCCACAGCTAAAGAATGTATCTAAAACCTCATGGGAAACTACTCGGCTACACAAACAACATAGCAAACGCCATAAAACGAATAGTTAAAAAATTTATTCAGGACAATGGTTACTTTGCACACTCAGAGCAAATTCTGATTGGAATCATATTAAACAACTAGCTGCTCATCCCATAATAAATGCAAGAGGTAGAATAAATGATGACATACGCATATTTGAAATACTGACAATCAACACTGAAGCAGATAATTATATAAATCTAATTGACTGGAAAACTATTGCGATAACAGGACCCCCCAATCATTATGCATTTATAGGATGCAAGTTTGTTGAAGATAATAGACGGCTGGATAGATTCCCGTACTAACATCCCCAATGGGTTACTTTTCATGCCTTCTCTTACTCACGCAGTAGAAAGATACGTGAATTAAGTCACAGCCAGCATCATCCAAAGTCTGTGGATACGAAAGAAGAGATGAATACACCAAGACTAGGTTGATATACAGAAAACTCTGATAAAAAAATCACAATTCATTGTATAAATAAAACATTGCGCTCAGATGGTAGGGTGGTTGTGCTGGTTACGGGTGGGACATGATATGCACCCACCTCCACTCCTGGGTAGTTGTAAAAGCAACTAGCGGAGAGCTGCATTCAAAATAACAATTCGTTGTATTCTGTACCAGAATGGAAATACCTCATTTTTATCGAAATTTGTCAGTTTTGCTCCAGTTATACAGAATGAAGATATCGTTTTATCGTTTCAATATTTTAAATCTTTATTAATAAAAGTTTAAATGACACTTTTAAATCATAACCAGTTCTACAGAAAATTTTTATTTTTTTTTTAAAGTTGTCAAATTTTACCCAAAATTTCGACATTTGGACCAAAAGCGCAGACTCAAGGCATTTTTTTTCAGCACTAAAATTTCAGATATTTGATGTACTACTATAAAGACAACTTTTGGCACCTACCCGTTTTTTGTAAAAAAAAATTCACTTTTTTCGCTCCACCCTATTCCCCATGCTTACTGAAAGTTTAGAGAAGTATGTTCCAAATACTATTTACACTAAATTTGGTTGTGTTTGGTTAAATCTGGAAGACGTGAAGTGCTTGCTGTGTTCGAACCCATGTCGGGCGCTTCGGCCTAGCCGTTCGTAGTTTTCCGTGGATTTTTTCGAACCTGTGTAAACACTGAGTAAATACGGGTTAGGTCTCCTTAGAAAGATCCCCACTGATTGCAATCCACCCCCCTCCTCCTTCTCCACCTATATTCTTTGCGTAGATGACAATCAGCCATAAGAATTAACACCACCACCACCAGCAATTTCTTTTTTGTGTTTGGGTGAATATATATATATATTTAATAACCCAGCTCTAAATAACTTCTTATACCCCTTTCTCTTGCATCGAGATCCCCGTTATATCAAGTCTGTTCTATTGTGGCCATGGCCATCGTATATTTCGATTCTATTTCTGCGTTAGGTGTCTTTTCAGGATTGTTTAAAAAATATACAGAAGGTGTCTTTAAATTTTTTTTTATTATTATATTTATTTATTAATTGACGGATGTACTATCGACGTTTCTTTACAATATCTTGTTACCTTACGAATAAAAAATAAAGACAAACGAAATCTTTTATTATTTTTTCTTTTCGTGTAATTTACAAAGAATTGGTAAATGTGAAAGGAAACAGGAAGATGCTCAATCATCAACTGACATTTACAACTGGGGACGATTATTGATCGATTTCCTCTGATCAGAATGTCTTCGGAAATATCGGAAGATATTGCTGCTAGAAATTCCTCCTTCCTGCATCATATCTGTCGCGTCCTTCGCTTCCTAAAGTAATGTTTCTGAAACATGTGGCATATAATATAGGGTTTGAAATCGGATATTTAATCTGGGAGTTTAATTGTGGGCTAAACTAAATTTGTCATGAAATCCGTTGAGCCGACCAGTAGATATTTTATGGTTTATTTATTGTTTACGCAGTGTTTTGATGTTATTTTCAATTTCCAAAATCTCTACTTTTCTGCATATATTTTTATTGATTTTTGTTTGAAAATGCTTGAAAATGCTCTGATTAAGAAATTATGTAATTGAATTGTGTTTTCCATTTTTCGGCACAAGAAAGGGATCTTTCGGAAAATGTTATCAAAATTGGCATTCTGAACCGATTTTCCGACGCGACAGCGCGGGAGAGGAAATAAATTGCTTTCATGCGGCAACAATCGCTTATAACTCAAGATGTAATTGATTTATCGAAAAACGCAAAAAACGGTTTGATTACAATTCATTTCAATAATCATGCTTGCAAGTATCATGCCTTTATGTTTAAAAATGTATATCCTTAACTATGTCAGAAAGTTTCGCGTTGTTGAGCAGGGGAACTATTTTTTCCGAGAACCGCCATAATAATTTTTGCCTGAGTTTACGTGCCCGAGTAAGTTAAGATGAAAAAAAAAAAGGCTTTTTATTTCAGATTAATTTTTGTTTTCAAACGCATGAAATTAGATGGCGTTCTTATTCAGAAATTATGCAATCGAACTGTTTTCTCCCTTTTCCGTTAAAGGTAGAAGATCTTTCAAAAAGGGCGGTCAAGATTGGCGTTTTAAACCAAATATCCAGACACGATATCGCGAGAGAGGATAGAAACTGCCGTGATAATAGTACAACAGCTTATAACACAAGATGTAATTAATTTATCGAAAAACAACCATGCGTGCAAGTATCATGCTTTTATGTTTAAAAATGAGTCAGAATATGTGACAGAAAATTTCGAATTATTAAACGGTGATATCTTTTTTTATTTTATTTTTTTTTTTTTTTTTTATTTTTTTTTTTTTTTTTTTTTTTTGAGAACCGCCTTAAATTAATTTATTTTGAACTTTTCAAAATACTCTCTTTGTAGGTACTGTAGGTACTTATCCTCAAAATTTAATTATTTTGGAATCAGTGATTAACGTTAAGCTTTAATATGCCTGTAAATATCAGTTGTATGATACCGTGAAGTACATCTTTGAAATTCGTTCAGTAGATGTTATATCCTTTTCAGATGTTCCGGGTTCAATACGTGCAATAAATATAATAGCTCCTTTTTAGTTGCGTACGTAATTATATAAATATTTAGCACGTATAGTGGTCGCCTGGTTTGTCCGTCTGTCCATCTGTCCGCATATAACACCGCAAAAACTACCCAACCGAATGGTTTGAAATTTAATATAATCAGAAATGCAGAATTTGGCGAGTCATATCAAATTTTATGAAAATCGAATCAAAACTTAAAAAGATATTAATAAAAGTTTTCTTCATTCCATTAAATTCTATCATACGTAATTAATACAATGATATCCCATGGTATATAATGATTCTAAATTGCCATGGTGATTACGTCATAATTAAGATTAAGTCGAATTATTTCCGTATTACGGAATTTAAAAACCGAATTTGTATACTAAAATTGTTTAATTATAGTAATCGTATAAACTACCGACAGTTTTTCGGATAGATATGTTTCCGGAGAAATAGATATTAAGTGGAAAAAGAGTCTAAATATAAGTTCTGAAATTTTCCAAGCTAGGCTTAAGTTTCCCATTGGAATTTTCAGTCAATGTCAACAAAAGATAAAATGTTGCCAACTTAAAATATACTTATTTTATTACGCAAATGAATCATATCATAATAACAGACGATATAATTTATTTCACTGAAATAATAACGATGTTTTTTTAATTTTATTTTTTTTTTACATTGTCTTATATTGGATATTTGTGCATAGTATAATTTTAATGTAACAGAATTGTAATTAATTGTTTATAAAAGTGTATTGAAACTGGATTTCAAAAGGTAAAATTAATATCGATAATATGAAAATCTGCACATAAAATAAATTTTGTATTCATGCATTTTTACATAAGAGTGCAACAGCTATTGCACGAAGATCTGAATATTTATAAAACTAGTTATAGTATACGAACGCACCTCATTTGTTACGTTTGACATACAATTTCCAAATTGTTTTCAACTAATAAGGGTAATAATGACCAAATATATTCGTAATCCTAATCCACAACATTGTTAAGCAATAGAACAATGTGCATGAAACAATAGTTTGTTTCCATTACTGGGATGCTTTTATCAAAAATGACAATGATTGATCGATTTATTTCGTTCAGGAGATCTTCAAAAATATCGGAAGCTATTGCTGTTAGAAATTCCCCCTTCCTGCATCATAATTGTCGCTTCTTCCAAAAGTTATTGTTTTAAAAACCTATAGTATAGTTTGGGGTTTGAAATAGAATGCTTATTATGGGTGCTTAATTGTGGGCTCAAAGAAATTAGTGATTAAACCCGTTGAGCAAATATTTTGGCACGTCATTTGGTGTTCAAGGTTTGATTAAATAGCGCAATCATGTTTTTGGAGATTTTCAGCAAGTGTTAGATCCTAAATTAGAGAAATTTTAAAAACTTAAAAATTATGTTATGTCAAAAATGTGTATGTTGATTGACGAAATTTTGATAAATTTGATTTCTTGAAGATTTTCTTTTAAATACAAAATAATATCATTTTTTTCTTCTTTAAAATGAATAAAGGAAATCAAAGAAACAATTTACAAAATGTTTTATTGATACATTTTATTTACGCTCAGAGTGGTTCAGATTAAAAAATACATTTTAATTTCGAAACTGCCATCATTTTGAAAACTTCATACTTAATACACTATATTGCCAAAGGTGATTGGTCACTTGCGATTTTAGACGTTTTGTTAACTATCTAGGAAAATACATGAGGAATTCACCTGAAACTGCAGGCGTGTAAACAGTATAATATAGGTTATATATTTCCGCGAAGATTTTTTCACGAAACCCCATAGGGGACGGTCAACAAATTGAAAAAGAACGAATATCTTTTGGATAACCCTGTAAAAACTAATGTAGCAAAGGCGTTCAAACTCGAGATTATTAATAAGTGGCATTTTGTGATATACTGTGTTTATTTTTATGAGGATAGCATGTATACTCGTAGAGAAATTAAGGTTTATATAAAAACAGTCCCAAATTTTGCCAAGTTTTTTACTTATAATTTGCAGAGTTCTTAATATAAAGAAAAGCTCTTTTCAGAAAATATGACAAACAACATTGTACATAATACTCTGCAATCAGAATTAAAAAATAATAAAAATTGGATGAAAAATGAGCAGGTTTACTAAAAAATGTTTCACTGCGCATGCGCGAATGCAATCAAAATATAATATGCATAATGTATTAGCTAAGTATATAGAGCAACATTTGTGAAAGTCTCAAAATCATAGCTTGAAAATTCTGAAAATTATCGTCGAGAGAATAAGCTCGAAATCCGTTGCTCCCAAAAAGAAGCAAAAAGATCAGGGGTTGTATCCAATATAGGTACGTGCAATATTGTGTACGCTATCTTGGCACTAATCAACAGATATTTGGATACAACCCCTCATCTTTTTGCTTCTTTTTGGGAACAACGGATTTCGAGCTTATTCTATCAACGATAATTTTCAAAATTTTCAAGCTATGATTTTGAGACTTTCACAAAAGTTGCTCTGTATACTTAGCTAATACATTATGCATATTATATTTTGATTGCATTCACGCATGCGCAGGGAAATATTTTTTAGTAAACCTGCTCATTTTTCATCCAATTTTTATTATTTTTTAATTCCGACTGCATAGTATTGTGTACAATGTTGTTTGTCATATTTTCTGAAAAGAACTTTTTTTTATATTAAGAACTCTGCAAATTATAAGCAAAAAACTAGGCGAAATTTGGGACTGTTTTTATATAAACCTTAATTTCTCTACGAGTGTACATGCTATCCTCATAAAAATGAACACAGTATATCACAATAAGCCACTTATTAATAATCTCGAGTTTGAACGCCTTTGCTACATTAGTTTTTACAGGGTTATCCAAAAGATATTAGTTCTTTTTCAATTTGTTGACCGTCCCCAATGGGGTTTCGTAAAAAAATCTTCGCGGAAATATATAACCTATATTATACTGTGTACACGCCTGCAATTCAGATTAATTCCTTATGTATTTTTCTAGATAGTTAACAAAACGTCTAAAATCGCAAGTGACCAATCACCTTTGGCAATATAGTGTATATTATCTTCACACATGCAGAAATCGTTTACTTATTTACATGCTTTTACTGCCCGAGATGGTCTGCTCAGACCAGGAAACCAAGTCTGTAAAGCATAGATGTCCCTCTCAGTCCGCTTTATTGGGGTGTTAAAAAAAAACCAAAAATCAGCCGAAGCTGAACCCTGCGATAAGCCCGAAAGAGGGCGGGTGTTGAAGAAACACTTGGCAGAGAATGAAAAAAAAACAATGACGATAATACAGCGGCAAATGACGGCCCGACAGTTTCTAGCAATAAAATATGATGCGATGATGCACTATAAACACTTCTCAAAAGACAGCGACATTGGCTTGAAGTAAACACACATAACACTTAAAATACTGTAGAATGGCGACACGATGATGAATATGAGTAGAACTCAGATGACAAGTGTTATATGGCGGAGAACACATGATGAAGCGACACTGAGCAATGGAAGTTAAAAACAATGACGGAAACGCAGCTTCAAATGAGAACAAAGGCTAAAGATGAACATGAATAAAACTCAGAAGACTAGGAACATATGATGGAGAACACAATGTACAATACTTTTAACAGAAACAAGAACATGTTTATTTTATAAGATATATTTGAAAAAAGCTATATACATTTGAGCACTAACTGGTTGCTTCATAAAGATCGAGCCTTTCCAAGCATGGATCTATTAGCCGGACAGCTACCATCGTAAGATATGTATTTAAGTGTAGGATCCAGGATGCTATAGGAGCCCCCCCCCCCCCCGTCGATGTCAGAACATTGAAACAATTACAACAACAAAGTTCACTATCTGGTACTGAACTGAGCTTTGTGATCATCAGTGCAATAATTATTATATTCATTTTACTTACTGATAATACATGTTATATATTTGCATAGATGCTGTATAATACAGTGGCGTAGCCAAGATCCTCATCTGGGAGGGGTTTTGAACCATTGTTACTCATAAAGTGAACAATTTCGTTGTGTGACATGTTCAAAAGGTAGTGTTTAGTAAATATGTGACACATGAAAATCAGCGTAATGAAAAACAACTATAATAAATTTAGCATTTATGTGTTTAAAGGTTTCATAAAAGAGCATGACCTTCAATCTTTAGAGAGAAAAAAAGAGCAAGGAGAGGAAGAGCAGTAGAAGTAATATACATACTATTTTGCTGCAATTGCTCATAAATTTTTATTTCATTAATTATGTGTTAAAATTAGAGTTGCAAAGGCTAGAAAAAACCCGGTTTAAACCCGGGAATAAACCGGTTTTTTGGGGAATAAACCGGGTTTTTTGGGAACAAACCAGGCCTTTTGGGAATAAACCTGGCAATAAACCGGGTCTATTGGAAATAAACCCGGGAATAAACCGGATTTTTGCAACTCTAGTTAAAATAGAGGCTCCTACTATGAAGTCTCGAAAAAGTTAAATGTTAAAAATTTTATGTTGTTTATGTGTTTCTTTACATTGGTTTTTACACATCATAGTTTTATTTTAAAACGAGTGGTTTTGTATGCAACATCTTACCAATTTTTAAATGCTGTAGGAGAGGGTTTAATTCCGAACTTCTTTTCCCTCATCTTCGCTATGACAGTGCATAATATATATACATATTTACAAGCAACAGCTTTCAATTAATACAACGGATATAACAACATTCTTCTTTTTCAAAAAATAACACAGACCAATAACGAATCTTCCATAATTCTGATTCATCAACTAAAAACATAATAAATCTTATGAGTTTGATACAATACTTGGTAACGTAAATATACTTGAGATGTGTATTTAACAGTGCCCAGAATGGATACACAGTGGTAAACAAAACAGACATGGCCCAATCTGGGCTCATACCTAAGAATCTTTCAACCCAAATTGGGTTTTATTTTTTTCTGTGTAGTTTTATCTTAAAACGAGTGGTTTTGTATGCAACATCTTACCAGTTTTTAAATGCTCTAGGAGAGGGTTTAATCCCGAACTTTTTTTCCCTCATCTTTGCTGTGACAGTGTATAATATATATACATATGTACAAGCAACAGCTTTCAATTAATACAACGGATATAAAAACATTAAAAAAAAACACAGACCAATAACGAATCTTCTGATTGCATAATTCTGATTCATCAACTGAAACATAATAAATCTATGAGTTTCATAAAATACTTGGTAACGTAAATAGATTTGAGATGAAAAGCATTCAGAAATTAATTGGTAATAGATTTTCCTGTGCTATTCAAGAAGAGTTTCTTATCATGACCTGGATACTTTATCATAAATGACACGCCGTTTATTTTGGTGATTGAATGTATTAAAAATTCTCTTGCTTAATAAACAAATACATTTAACAGCATGAAAGTTAGCGATCGATTTCCTCGAATCAAGATATCTTTGAAGATATCGAAATATATCTTTTAATTGCAGATTGAAATAAATGTGTTTAATTTCGGTACGGAGACATATTAGCAGTTAGCGGTGTGTTTAGAATGTTTAAATTCCGAATTAATTTTCAGAAATGTTCTATCGTGAGCCGAGGAGATTTATAATATAATATTTAGAAACGCATATATATTTAGAAACATAAAACTATTTTAATCACTGTTAAAAACATATTTAAAAATTAGTACAAAAATACATATATTTAAAAATAAAATTATTTTTCCATTTAAATTGGATTTTTTGACACGCTTTACTTTTTATCAAATTCTGAAAGTTGAATGACAAATCTATATTTTTTTCGTTTTTCTCTAAAAATATTAGATACTTTTATTAGTATTACAGTTACTGATCGCTTTCATCCAATCAAAATTTCTTCGAAAATATCGAAATATATAGCTCCCAGAATGTCCTCTTCCCTACATAATGTCACGAAAACACCCGCTCGCTAATGTTAATCCTATGGAGGAAATATTTTAAGATATCTCGTTCAGATTTCAATATTTTTGAATGATTTTTTTTCTTGTTTGCATTGGATAGCTGAGGTCAATCTCTATGCACGCTCCTTTCTACTTTTTCGATTTTTATTGCAGTTTTTTTTTTATTGAGGATACTTTCACTTTCGAAACCGGTTCCGAAAGTGAAAGTATCTTAATAAAAAAAAAAATTGTAATCAGAATCGAAAAAGTACAAAAAAGCGTGCATAGAGATGGACCTCAGCTATCCAATGCAAACAAGAAAAAAAATCATTCCAAAATATTGAAATGCGAACGAGATATCTTTAAATATTTCCTCCATAGGATTTACATTAGCGTGCGGGTGTTTTCGTCTGAGTGAAGTAGCCTCTTAACCCAACGTTGTGATCGCACTATGAGCGTTTCTCTCACGCTAGGTTTAAGAGGCTACTTCACTCAGGCGAAAACACCCGCTCGCTAATGTTAATCCTATGGGGGAAATAATTTAAGATATCTCGTTCACAGTTCACAATTTTTTAAATGATTTTTTTTTTTAATTGGCATTGTATAGCTGAGGTGAATCTCTATGCACGCTTCTTTGTACTTTTTCGATTTTTGTTGCAGTTTTTTTTATTGAGGATACTTTCACTTTCGAAACCGGTTCCGAAAGTGAAAGTATTTTAATAAAAATATCTTGTAATCAAAATCGAAAAAGTATGAAGGAGCGTGCATAGGGATTCACCTCAACTATCACCTATCACCTCAGCAGCATACAAAATATCATTTAAAAATATTAAAATGCGAACGAGATATCCTAAATTATTTTCGCCATAGGATTAACATTAGCGAGCGGGTGTTTTCGTCTGAGTGAAGTAGCCTCTTAAAAGGCGTATATTTTAATTTGATATGACCTTCAAATACTCTTGTTTTTCTTTAAATATAAACTATACTGTATTTCTCCCAAATTAATATTTTATAACAATTTCTTTTATGGATACTGCTTATACGAGTACAATGGAAAAGGAGTGCGAAAGAGAAACGCTCACGCGAGACCAATGGAAATTTTCATATAGGAACCAATGACGATGTGAACGATTACATATCCATCATATTATGATGGGTGGCGTGTGGCATGCAACCGCTTTCATTTATGTAAAACAAAAATAACTTTAATGAAATTAAAGTCAATTCTGGATTAAACAAATGAAATTGTAACAACACAATTGTTTCGTGAATTTGTCGACTATTATTGAGAGTTTGTAGAGGAATTAAATAGTTATTGCATATAAAGTCTTTGTGTTTTGTCACCAGTTCTCTAGATAGTGGAATACTATTCGAAGGGAAACTCGCTGACTTAGAAGTTTACCATTGTGTTGATGATAACTAAAGTTTGTCACAGAATTTTACCACGTTCAGAGATTGTTTATTTCTCGTTGCTTTCCTCACTCAAGTATCTGGGTTTTTGTTAATATCGAATGCTTGAGAGCCTTTCTCACCCATGTATGCCTTTGGTATAGGATATACCTCCAAGAGTTCTAATTCCAGAACCCTCCCTTAGCTCTTTACCGAGGCAACAGTTTATTCCGGAATTTATCCGGAAAAATAAACCCAGCTCATAAACTGAGCTGTTACTCCTTTCCAGTACTTCTCTCTAACTGAAAAACTTCGATGCCTTCCTTCACTTCTCGGGATTAAATATGGAAGGTAATACCGTCCTATCTGAAGATGAGAAAATGATTTCATTCTCAAAGTCTATCACCATTGGTTGAAGAAGGAGGGGGGGGGGATTACACTCCGTCATTTTGAACATCACTACCGCGCATGCGCGCCTGCGTATTACTGCTTATTTTACTGTTTATTACTGTTAATTTTACGGTATAATACTGGCAGTTGGGGTGCTAGTATTATACTGTAAAATCAACACTTTCTTTTTGCAGTGTATGGTTGAAGCTATTGCAGCACTAAACGTTTTTTCGCCCAGCACTAAATTTTTAACAGTGAATCTGCTACGAACTTAAGCTATAACATCTACATATTTTGTTCAATCCTCTGGAATCAAAAACAAGCAATATAAAAACTAACCAAATAATACATGAAAGATTATTTCTCACATAACAAATTTACATGTCTTTAAAATAAATATATCACACATTTATTTTTTTAAATCCTTCTCAAGAAATAGATATTTTATAAGAATAACAAAGTTTCTGAAATGTTTCTGATGTCTGCTTTTAAATAATTGAAATATTAAATGAGAAACTATGATTACTTAGTTTCAAATCGATATTCAACTACAAGGAGCTGATATTAAAAGATTCCTTTCACGAATTCTATAATTTGGAATATTATAACTGAAGACCTTTTCCCCGATATTTTTCGAAGATGATGTTTTTCCCCCTTGCTTTTCTAATTTCCTCTGGTGTTGAGCGGGATTTTTGCAAAAGCATCCTGGTTATTGTATAGTTGTGTTCATTTATCTGTTTCAGTTTCTAGACAGTTTTCTACATTTTGACGAATTTGCATAGAACATAAACAGAATTTCAAGCTAATGTTAATGCATTTTAATTAACACTTTATTTAAATTTATTCGAAAGAAAGATTTCCTTTCTAATATATGCATATACTGTAGACAAATAATACATTCCAGATTGTTTTTCACATTCAAGAAAAATACTGAACAAAGTTACATGTCTTTCAAATAAATATATCACACATTTATTCTTTAAAATCTTTCTCAAGAAATAGATCTTTTATAAGAATAGCAAAATTTCTGAAATTTTTCACATGTCTGCTTTTAAATAATTGAAATATTAAAAGAAGAACAATGATTACTCAGTTTCAAATCGATATTCAGCTGCAAGGGACTGATATTAAAAGAATTCTTTCAATTACGAATTATATGATTTGGAAGATTATAACTGAAGAATTTTTCCCGATCTTCTCCGTCGATGATGTTTTTTTTTGTTTGTTTTACTTTATCCCCTGCT
Organism: Maratus michaelseni; assembly: GCA_963931845.1. Taxonomy (NCBI): domain Eukaryota; kingdom Metazoa; phylum Arthropoda; class Arachnida; order Araneae; family Salticidae; genus Maratus; species Maratus michaelseni. The sequence goes on along the minus strand of OZ007594.1, from coordinate 322,764,327 downwards.
TTTCTAATTTTCTGTGGTGTTGAGCGTGACTTTTGGAAAAGCATCCTGGTTATTGTATAGTTGTGTTCATTTATCTGTTTCAGTTTCTAGACAGTTTTCTACATTTTGACGAATTTGCATAGAAAATAAACAGAATTTCAAGCTAATCTTAGTGCATTTTAATTAACACTTTATTTAAATTTATTCAAAAGAAAGACTTCCTGTCTAATATATGCATATACTGTAGACAAATAATACATTCAAGATTGTTTTTCACATTCAAGAAAAATACTGAACAAAGTTACATGTCTTTCAAATAAATATATCACACATTTATTCTTTAAAATCTTTCTCAAGAAATAGATCTTTTATAAGAATAGCAAAATTTCTGAAATTTTTCACATGTCTGTTTTTAAATAATTGAAATATTAAATGAAGAACAATGATTACTCAGTTTCAAATCGATATTCAGCTACAAGGGACTGATATTAAAAGAATTCTTTCAATTACGAATTCTATGATTTGGAAGATTATAACTGAAGAATTTTTCCCGATCTTCTCCGTCGATGATGTTTTTTTTTTTGTTTGTTTTACTTTATCCCCTGCTTTTCTAATTTTCTGTGGTGTTGAGCGTGACTTTTGGAAAAGCATCCTGGTTATTGTATAGTTGTGTTCATTTATCTGTTTCAGTTTCTAGACAGTTTTCTACATTTTGACGAATTTGCAAAGAACATAAACAGAATTTCAAGCTAATGTTAGTGAATTTTAATTAACACTTTATTTAAATTTATTCAAAAGAAAGATTTGCTGTCTTATATATGCATAAGACATCGTTAGATATACTCGCGTTATATCGTCTCTCGATATATAGCTCGTTCGTATGTATTCTTATTTTTGTCTATCCCATAAATATTGTAGAAAAAAATGTTGTACATTAGCAACATACTTTAAATAACTTTACATAAATTTCAATTATAATAATTTTTTTCTGTTGATTTTCTTAAGAAAATTATAATATTAGCATAAATTATTATTTTGGTAGCAAATGTAAAAATTTACTACCAGATTGTCACCATTCTTAATTTTTAATGAGTTATATCGCGTTTTCGGATATATTGCTATTTTCAACACTTTACAACAAGGTCAAAAGTGTTTATGAATTCGGTTTGTCTGTCTGCCTGCCGTACAGGCATACAGCATACGCCATGTACATGGCTACACAAAAGAATTCGTAAGAATTGCTGTTTACCAGCGTAAGTTGCTTAAAGGGTTTTTTTAATCGAGTTATGAATGTTGAACGTGAAATATATTTGGCATACTAAGAGGTGTTTGTTGAATATAAATGAAATCATATACAAGGCCAAGCAAAGAACTGGATGCATGGCCGCCTCTGTATGGCAATTTCTAGTAAGTGAGATTTTAATAGTTTTCAGCGTATTTTTTACCAGAATTAAACTTTAACGTAATATGTGGCGTGTATAAAAATTTTACGGTAATATACAGCGCTGTACAAAAGAACTAAAAAAAGTTTCCGTCTATTGGTAGAAACTGCTGAAGGTATGAATTTTCAACTGTGTTATGTGTTTTCTTTTCTAAACTAAATTGCATCATACTAATATATAGAATATATACAAATCTATAGATTATATGCAAGGCTGCACAAAAGGATTGGGAGTACTTTTCTGACTATGGCCTGTAATTTCTGAAATCTGTTTTTTAATCGGTTTTGCGTTTTCTAAAATGTTTACTTAGGTATTTTATTTACCTTATTAAACACCGAAGATTTGTTGAAGTATTATGGTAGTGTCGGAAAATGTTTCATAATCTATGCTTGATGCATAATTTTCCTTTCTTGTTCCTTTTTTTATCTCACGACATGCATAATATAACAAGGGGCTAGTACATAATACGTTTATTCTGAAATATATTTATTGAAAGTCGAACAAAATGTTTCTTTTATTTCAGTTTTGAATAATGAATATTTTAAATCAGAAACAATACTTTGCTTCAAATTGATATTCGGAAGCGATCGCTGTTGTTAAAAGAATTCTTTCAGTTAAGACTTCTATAATTTGAGACGATTACAACCGTACATTTTTCTCCAATCTTTCTTTCTCCTCAGTGTTTTTTTTTTTTCTGTCTGTTTTTCTAATTTTCTCCCCTGCATTTGGAGAAGCAACTATGTTATTGTGTGGTTGTGTTTATTTCTCTATTTCAGTTTCTGGACATTTTTCTACATTTTGACGAGTTGATTGCAAAGAGCTAAAGTATAATTCTAGCTTGAGCATAGGAAATTTTAATTATTTTTATTTAAAATTCGAGTAGTCAAGCAAAGTTGTTATGACTTATTAATGAATATACCAGTAGACACGTGCGAGACTTTTTCATTTCAATTTTTGGAATTATTTGATGGTACTTTTTCATTAACTTTTAATTAATACTGGAAGATAAATCTACAAAAACAACTTTTCAAAAGTAAAAAAAAAGCCAAGCGTAAAAAAAAAAAAGTTGTGGCTAAAAAATGGTGTGATATCAAATTTCCAAGCTATTATATTACTTTTTTAACTTTTTTTCCATTAAATAAGTTATCATATATATAAGTCGAGTGCCTACGTATATGTTAACAGAAATCGTTTTCTCCTGTACTAAATACATCCTAACGAGTTTCTGAAAATTCAATTTTTTTCAAATTAAGCATGATGGGCTTGGCGGCCATCTTTGCATATTATTCACAAAATTCTAAGCATCCAAATCCGTAGTTAAAATCCGAAGTTCAAAATGGTTATTTAAGCAAATATTTTAAGCGTTTCATTTATAGATTTGTATGATTTGAAAATTGTGTCTTAAGATAATGATGACTTATCTTAAAGATTCATCTTATGATTTATTTTTTACAGTAATTAATAATTTCAAACTAGTAAAAATCAATTTCTCAAAATATCAGTCTTATCTAATTTATCTGTCCGTAGTTAAAATCTGAAGTTCGAAATTGTTATAAACATATTACATTGCAAACATATTACGCTTTTACTTTAGAAATTTGGGTGCTTAGAAATATAAAAAGATGGCCGCCAAGACCATCATGCATAATTTGAAAAAAATTGAATTTTCAGAAACTCGTTAGGATGTATTTAGTACAGGAGAAAACGATTTCTATTAACATATACGTAGGCACTCGACTTATATATATGATAACTTATTTAATGGAAAAAAGTTAAAAAAGTAATATAATAGCTTGGAAATTTGATATCACACCATTTTTTAGCCACAACTTTTTTTTTTTTTTTACGCTTGGCTTTTTTTTTACTTTTGAAAAGTTGTTTTTGTAGATATCATTTCTTTTTTTTAAAACACAATAAACATAATTTAAATAATCTAAACATGAGAAATAATTTAAAATTACATTTTACTTTCAGTCATTGTTTAAAAGGTTAACTAGAAATACCAGTAGATTTTTAAATTAAACTAATAACAACATACTAAATGTGGCTTGTTATAATACTTGTTATCCCCCGTTAAAAAATATCACTGACTTATCGATGAAATGAATAAAAATGCAATACGTACATAGCGTGTCAGCGCTGCATTTGAAATCAAACGTGATATCACACTCTTTTATTATTAGTACTAGCTGGCTTCGCCCGCTAGCGGACCCCTAATTTATATCGGGGCCTCGAATCTTGTAAAACCTCGAATAAGATAAACCTCGAACCGAACGAACCTCCGACCTGGTTCTCCGCTGCCTTCGGCACCGGATAATCCCTTAATTTGCACATCGAATAGTATAAACCTCTAACCAAACTAACTTCCGACACGGGTCCCCGCTGCCTTCGGCACCGTATAGCAGTCGTGCTGCGCACGCTCAAGTTCCATCTTCCACCACCAGGTAGCGCAATCTGTTCTGTATGAACCTCGGGCACTGAAATCGTTAAGGCTATAGATGTCGAGTCGAATGAACTGTACCCCGTCGTGATCTAGCCCATAGAACCAGAGATAGAAAAGTGCCCCCTGGTGGTGAAAAAATGAACTAAAATCGGAAAGCTCTATTGATGTCGAGTCGAATGAGCCATACCCCGTCGTGATCCGACTGGTAGGAACAGATATAGGAAAGCATCCCCTGGTGGTGAAAGCTAATCGCGCTTGGGGGGCAAAAGGGGGGATGAACACCGGAGATGCATAATAGGATTAAGCGGTCACAGACCTTTCCAACGATGTATCACATGAGGGGTATGTGCAAAATTTAGAAAATACCCCCCCCCCCCCTGCATATTATGATTAAGCGTTCACAGACTTTTCCAACGATATATCACATGAGAGGTGTCGGCAAAATTTAGAAAAGTGCCCCCTTTGGGTGGGAGGGCTGAAAGTGGGAGGATGGACCCCGAAGATACATAATATGAATAGCGGAACAATTTTTAGAATTTCTGAAAGCTGATTTTTATTTATTTATTTATTTATTTATCTATTTTTTATTTTTTGTTTATTATTATTTTATTTTTTTTGCGTTGCCATGTGCATGTTTGGAATTTCTTAGCAATTTCTTAGATTTACCTTATTTTATTCAATTAAACATTGTACTGTTACAATAAATTTAAATGGAAACTTCACTTCTAAAACAAAAATAATTTAACAACTGGATTTCATTAATTTATAGGAAAACTAGCAAGCTACGCCCGCTGCGCTGGTCGGTTTCTACAAATGAACCCTGAATCAAACGAAATATATCGTTTAATTTGACCTTGTATTTGAAAGCAATCTGTATATTTACGTGGAATATCCTTCCACATTACTGAAAAATGACGCGATTGCGCTATTATATTTTCTAATGTGCAGTCAAAATTTTAGCTGTTAAGGACCAACTCTTTTATTTGGTCTTTTACAGTTAGGGTTTGCTAAAGAATGATAAAACTATATGCAATATACTAAAACCATCACTAAAAATTATCGAAATAACAATGCAAACAAATTAACTAACAAAATCCATTCAGAAGAAGTTTTTATAAAGGCTAATCTTTGATAATCTGATTATTGAACATTTCCACATAATTCTAAAACAACAAAACGATATAAAATATACTAAAACAATCCTTACAAATTATCTACTTAACAATGCAAGTCGCAAAAAATACGCCCAGATATTTCGGAATCGGGTTCACTTGACTATATAACCTTCACACATAACTGTTGGACTAAGCAACGTAGGACAATATATAGTACATTAACACCATTTCTGAAATAGCATCTAACTAACAATACAATTCTCATCAAAATCCGTTCAGTAGAACTTTTTTAGAAGGCTAATCTTTCATAATCGGAATCAAATATTGAAAAGGCTAATATTTGATTAAAAAAATGGTCACCCGATTTTCGAATTTCCCCCTATAATTCTAGAACTAAGCAACGTTATATAATAAAACGTTCCCTAGAAAATTATTTAACAGTATAGGTTCCATCGAAATACATTCGGCAAAATCTTTTAAAAAGGCTAATCTTTCATAATCGGATTGATCTGATTATAGAACTTCCCAGAATAATTATATAACTAAGCTACACACACACATGTATATATATATATATATATATATATATATATATATATGTATGTATATACATGTATTTGTGTAGATATATGTGTATATATGTGTGTGTATATATATATATATCACTGGCGCCCGGCTAACCAAAAAGTACCAAAAAAAAAAAAACTGCGAAAATGCAGTCGTACACTTGAAAAAAAAACACCTTTTGGCCTAAAATCTCTCATCAAAACTGTTTTTCTTTTTTTTTCTTTTCTTTCTTTTTAAAAAAAATAAAATTAGTAACAGTTTTTTCTTTTATTTTTCCAGATGTATAGCCATTTCAATTCTTTCTGCAACAAAAAAAGACACTTTTTGGCTTAAAATCAAATTGTTTGGGGTCAAAAGTAAAATCAAAATCGCCAAAAACAAAAGATAAATCGCCAAATTTGTTTCAATAGAAATCTTGCCCCTTGAATAATGTTTTAAGCATTATGAACATTTCTAATCATGTTTAAATTAAATATTTTCGTTTTATAATATTCTCTCATCAAAACTCTTTTTTTTTCTTTCTTTTTTTTTTTTTTTTTTTAAATAAAATTAGCAACAGTTTTTCTTTTATTTTTCGAGATGTATAGCCTTTTCATTTCTTTCTGTAACAGTAATGATCGCCAAAAAATTAGCAATGGTAACCTTTTCGGCCAAAATAACAGAACTTTCTATCATAATTCGATAGCTATTATACGTAGAACGTTGTGTTACATACTAAAACCTTCCCTGAAAAATTATCTCTCGAACAGTGCAAGTTCCATCCAATTCCATTCAGCAGATCTCGAGTTATAAAGGAACGGAACGAAATTTCCCTTTGTGTTTTATATATATAGCGAGTATATATAGTAGATGACGTGAAAGGTATTCCTGCGAACGAAATGCCTGTCCTTTACCGTGTTTTTTTCTTTTTAGAAATAAATGAATCACATTTAATTCATTTCAAAATTTTTGTTTACGTTTGGAAAGAAATTTTAAATGGCGATAACTCTTAATGTATACATTTTAGAAGGTACATCTTCCCTCAAAAACTAATTTATTTTTAAAGATCTTTCTAAAAACGTAAATTATATATTTAAAATATTTTTAAAGCATAAACACTACGTCTGATTACTTTATTTTACAATATTTATAAGAACACGCATTTTATCAGACAATTAAATACACTAAACAAACATGAGTGAAAAATTGACCTGGGCCTGGGCTCGAACCTGGGACCTTATGCGTACCAAGCCGACGCTCTGCGACTGAGCTACCCAGATCTATATCCGTAACCGGCAATTTCTCATACTTATTCATGTTAGAAACAATCATCTGCCACAGTTTGCAGTCATATTTAATTATTTGATAAAATATGTGTTCTTATAATTGTGAAGTTTTATTTTTAAAAAAATATCTTCAGAAGAAAATGGCTGACTTGCAGATGAAATTTGATGTGGTTATATTATAACCTGTAACTGATTTGTGCTATTTTAATACAGATGGTACATGGTCGTTGGCGGGTTTTATCTCTGTTTTGGCATAATTTTTTAATCGCCAAGTTAATTAACAGTTTTTTGCTAATTAAGGATAGAAAATATTTTTTTTTACACTGAATTTTATAAAAGCACATAGATTACGTAATTACTTGTCCAAAAATGCAATCCTTTTTTTATTCTGCCCAATATTAAGGCCTGTAGCTTGTTTGAAAAAAAAAGTTTGACGAAGAAAATAGTGATCATTTTAAGTAACTCGACGTTTTTTTAAAAAAGCTATATCTCTGTTTATAAATCACTTATGAAGATGAGTTTGATCTTAAATTGAAGAAATTCTTCTTTAGATTCTTCTAGTTTTCGTTTTTTTTTTCTACGACGCTTGGTTTGTTTGATATCTGATATTTTAATCTGGCATGTTTTGTCGATTTAACATTGCGAAGTTGCTTTCTGTATATAAGCATTAGCGGTCTTTATTCCAGTTCTTGGCGTTGTTTGTGTGGCGTTTTTTTTTAAAGCTTGGCTTGGCAGAGCGACCGCCCTGCTTGATTATGCATATCAGTAATAAAAAGTTAATTTGTATTTCGCTGCCAATCGCGAGAGCCATGATTCGGATACATAACGTTTTGTCATAAAAATTTGCAACAGCGCACTTCGTTGGAAAGTCGCTGCTATTTATCAAGAAATATATTTTTCTCATTTTTTTTTTCTTGTATCTTTTTTTTTAAGTAATAAAGTCTGCAATGAGAAATAATAATCTTTAACTGCAAATCGACATTCAGCCTTATGGAAACTGTAATAATAATTATTATTATTATTATAATATATATATATATATATATATATATATATATACAGTAGGACCCGTATTTAACGAGGAGCTCGGGACACAGAAAAATGATCGTTAAATCCGGTCCCTCGCTAAATCCAAATCCTAGTTAATAGCTAATAGTATTTACATAAAAAACAACTTAAGTGAATTACTGCTTGGTAATCTTTATTGAGAATTGGAAAAATATTCATCCAAAGTTGATTGTTTGAGTTTACAAAATTTCGTTTCTTTCAATTTTCGTCTTAAAACACTTAATGCATTAAATGTTGCATCATCAGTATTTTTCATTGCTTCAAAAAACTGTTCTAGATTTTGTAATGACTCTTCAGCACAATCACGTGTCGGCGTTTTAAGTACAGTTTCTTTTTCCGAGTCACTATCACTTGCATCTCCCGTCTTCTGGGTTTTTACCACTTCCACGACGATATCCTCAGTGGTGAGTAAGCCCGAAGTTAAGACATCGTCATCAACGTCATCGATGTTTAAAACATCGTTAAACTTCTCAATGTTATTTTGTTGAAACCAGACTGAGAGTGGCAAGTCACCTTAATTTTCTCAATCCATACAGCTTTCCTGTAACAATTTTGGATACAGGATTGAGTCTCACTTCCCCAAGCATCTGTCATCAGTTGTATAGCGTCAAGAACAGAAATTTTAAGATCCTCATCTTTTTAATTTCTCTCTCACATCATGAGAATCAATTGCTTTCTATAATAGCATTTGAAGCTGCGAATAACACCTTGATCGAGACCGAGAGGCTGTAACACTGAGGTTGAGTTACGCGGTAAAAAAGCAAGTTTTATGTTTTTTAAATTGCTGACCTGCGGATGAGCAGAACAATTATCAATGATGAGTGCAATCTTTCTTTTCTGTTTTTGAAGCACCTTATCCCACTCGTGCAAATAAGATAAAAATAATTCAGAAGTCAGCCATGCCTTTTTGTTCGATTTGTAAGTCACTGGGAGACTTTTTACCCCTTTAAAGCATCTTGGATTTGCAGATTTACCGACGATAAAAAGTTTTTTCTTGTCTTTGCCTGACATGTTGCAACACATTAACACAGTTAAGCGATTTTTCAGCAACTTACCGCCCACACATTTTTCACCTTTTAAACTTCATCGTTTGATAAGGAGTTAGATTGTAAAAGACGCCGGCCTCATCAGCATTGTAGATGTTATCGTCAGCATAATTTTCACGTACATCTTTCCATGTGCAATTTAACCAGTCTTTCACATACTTGTCGTTCACACTGGAGGCTTCGCCGATGATTTTTCCTGCACAGATGTTATGACGTTGCTTGAAACGATGTAACCATCCATTAGAGCAAGAATAATCTGTGTAATCTAGCTGAGCTGCAATTTTTTCCGCTTGGATTTTAATGATGGGCCCAGTTATCAGCAAACAAGAATTCCGTTTCTGAACAAACCATTTTAACAGCGCTTCATCCAAGTCCTCTTTTTCACATTTATTCAACCGTTTGGAATCGATCACATTTGCTTCATATGCTTTCATTAAGGACTTTTTGTTTTTTAAAAGAGTTGACACAGTTGAAGAAGAAAGTCCATACTGCTTACATATTGTAACATTTTTTTCACCTTTATCCAAGAGTTTTATAATTTCCACTTTTTCTCTTACGGATAAAACTTTTCTTTTCGACATTTTAAACAGCAGAATAAAAAACACGCTCTCAAGAAAAGGCACAAGCCGAAAATAATTTTTACTTACACGTAGTTCTGTAACCGGTAATTACAGCTGATTTCGATTGGGTCAAGTCATTGAGGGAGGAGTCGTCATGAACAACGTCCCTAACCCTCTCCCTCTTTCCTGCGTCCGCCATCTTTAACCGCTGTAAAGCACCAAGTGAATTCCATTCTTTGGAATTCCAATCTTTGTGAGTTAGGATTCTGTCATTCTTTCCCGTCCCTTTCCTGGAAAAGGACAATCGGACTGGCCTCCAGTTAACACTGCATCCCTTCCAAGAATCTATACCTTTCTCTGACGATTGCACCTGTTGGATAACTTTAAAGAATGCTTATTTTCCTTTACAACAGGAGTGGGGAAATTCTAGGAAAACTGTGTGTTTTTCTTTTTTAAAATTAACATTTTTGTAATTATTTCATGCTTCCATAATTATTTTCCTCGTTAAATCCGAGCAAAGTACAAAAATTTGCTCGCTAAAAGAGTATATTTCAATACATTTATTAACATTATACAAGCAAAAGACTCCATTATGCGGGCTCGCTATGAACGGGCTCGACTGTATATATATTTTAAGTTTTTAATTTCGAATTTCATAATTTGGGTTTTTTACAAAATAAATAAATAAATAAATAAAATAAAGGATTGTTTCCTCCTCCTTGATGTTTTTCTCCTGGCTTTCTAATTTTCTCAATTGTAAAGTTGGCCCAAAAGAAAAAGAAAAAAAAAAGAAAATAAAATAGAACAACCTCATGCATTTTAATCTCCATAATGTCATAGAAGAAAACGAAATAGCATTCGACTGTAAAAGTATGTCTTCTTACAGTTTACGTTTAAAAAATAAGCTTAGAGGGTCATCTTCATACTGAAATTGTACCAAACTCTGAAATTTTCAATACAAATTTTTGAAAACATTATAAATTGTAACCTATAAATTGCTTATCAGAAATCGGTTTCTAGAAGCTTCAAATACGCGAGTCCAGAATTACAGCTCATACCGTGAAGTAGTTCTTAAGTTCTGTTTAGTTCCGCAGTGGCGCGGACGGTAAAGCTCGGCTCTCGTAAGATCGCCGAAAGCCAAGCAGCATCAACCACGGTCACTGTTTGGGAGGGTGCATCGTCTATCTTCTCTCGTCTGCCTCTGCTGTGGGACCGTGTACGTTAATGGGAGCTGGTGCAAGTTAAATCTGTTCGTGGCTCCAAAGTTCTCCAAGTTCTGTATAAGCGCTACCTCTGGGGGTGCCAATCCAGATGCAGGTCTCTCATCTGGAATTGGTTCAAAATTAGGAGACCTGGGGGATAGTACAATAGACCTCTGGTCGCGGTGCTTTGGCTTTCGAGCCTCCCCCCCCCCCCCCAGTAATACAGTACAGTAAGTTCTGTTTAAGAAAACTACCAGCATTGCAATCTGTTTTGCAACGATTACAAACGAATTTAACGTAATGAGTTCCAAACTTTAAACCTTCATAATTCCTAAACTACTTGACCGAATAACTTTTCGTTTGGTATCCTAGGGTAAAATGTACCGAAAATTAAGTGTTCTTATTGAAAGTTTTAAAGTTTGGTACAATTTCAGTATAAGGACGACCCCTAAACTTTACTTTTAAGCATAAATTTAAAAAAGACATATAATTTCCAGTAGAATGGCTATTTACGTTATTTTGTGAAAATTTGAAGATTAAATTGTGTATAGCATGTTCTCTCTCTCTCTCTCACACTCTCTCTCTCTTTCTTTCTTTCTTTCTTTTATTTATTTTCCGTCTGAACGTGATATTTACAGAATAATCCTAATCCATTGTATTGTGTGCTTAAATAGAATTTCAAACTGAGCTTCCGAAATTCAAAGTTTTTTTTATCTGTAATTCACTAGCTTCTTTTCCTGTTTAAATTATATTCATTCCCAAAGCTTAATTTCCCTCCATATTGTGGAAGTTAGTAAACAACTCTGTTATGAACTATGCTTTAACATTTATAGATTCTATTTAAGCAATCGCCTGAAAGTCACAAAAAATAATACAAAAGCTATACAAACATATCAAGGTTTGTTTTTCACATTATACACTGCAAAAAATAAGTAACACACTACCGCGCATGCGCGGCATATTTTATAAACGAATATTTATGCATTTATTATTATTATTATTAATATTATCATTTTAAGTTTAACGCATTTTCTGATATTTTCTTTGTTTCAAGTAATACAAACTTGAGAGAAACAGAAATCAGTTTCGTTGCAAATCGACGTTTCAGTAACAGTGTCTGATATTAAAAGAATCATTTCAATTACGAATTCATTAATTTGGGAGGATTACAATCCAAGAGTTTTCTCAGATCTTCCTCTTCGTTGATATTTTTTCCCCGGTTTTCTAATTTTCTCCGATGCTGTATGTGACATTTACAGAAGCATTCCCCGTATTGTGAGTTTAAATTTATTTCGCTATTTCGATTTCTAGACATTTTACTGTATCTTGATGAGTTATTTGCGAAAGATTAAAACAGAATTTGAAACTATGCCTTGTGGAATATAGTTTATTTTTACTTAAAATCCATTTGTTTGATTTTCTGTTTAAATAATTTCCAAAGCTTTAATTTAAATGCTTCATCTCTACCACAATTTCATAGTTCATGCGCGACTCAGCTATGAACTAAACCAGTGTTCGGAAGTAGCGAGCTACAAGTAGCGAAACTATAGTAGTCGCTACTTTTTCCTGTAATTTAGTGCTCTGCATTTTGAAAAATGTAATGTAGCGAGTAGTGCGATACCAAAAATCAGTAGATTGTAGCAAACTGTGATGTTAATTTTAACACTACTTCATGGGAGAGATGTGCCATCTTATGTAACTTGCTTCTTTTGTGCAAAATGTGGTCTACGCATCACTTTGCAAATGTCAGAAACTCAGCTGCAGTGATTAGTAATACATCGTATGACGTCATGGCTTTTTCTATTGACACTTGCTGGTAAATCCAAGTGTTAAACTCCAAATCAAATAAATTAATTTTCTTGCAGGAAACACTTGTCTTCTTACTCATTATTAGATTTTCATGCTTTAATGTCGCGTTTGTTTTTTTCAATTTATTTATTTATTCATTTATTTTTAATTGCTTTTTTACAGATTTTTTTAAATATTACGACAGAGAAAATTAATACTGACTTGAACTGGTTGACATATAACGAATAATATGTGCTTAAATTAACATTTTAGCAAATAAAGACAAAACATTTTCTTCTAATTTATCTTTCTTAATTTTTGAATGCCTTCAAATTTCAATATTTTCTTGTATCCCGGTAAACGCGATATAACGCGGGACCATTGTATTACTCAATACAGGTCTGCAACTTCAAGTGTAAATTGAATCCTTTGAAAATATCTGAATGTAGCAAAGAATAGACTACTTTTAGAAATTAATTTATGTGCTTTTTAAAACAAGTAAGTTGTAGTTGTAGTTAACTACATTGTCGATAAAGTACCTTACCCGTAGCCCTAATTTTTCGCGCATTAGTTTTCGATGCTTTTTTGACAATAAAAGTAAAAAATAAATCAAAACATTTTATCTAAATTATTTTTAATAAAAAATGATACATTTTACAAGTATATTGTGAAACTGAACAAAAAATAATAAACGACACAAACTTTGAGGTCAATGAAATCCATTTCCTGGCAATTTTTTTATGTCCCTTATGTTTTGTGCATTTTCAAATGAGAAGAAATAAGTAAGTCTTACCACTTCGTTGGTCCTCCTTTGACAGCGTAAACATCTCTCACTGTTCTCGGCATAGTTGAAACTAGTCATTGGCACTCAGAAATTGACCCTTTTTGCCATTCTTCAAGAAGAATTCTTTTCTGATTGTCACGTGTCCAGTTTTTTTATATAAGGGAACTTTCACTTTCAGAACCGGTTCCAACCGGTTCCGAAATTAGAAATGTCCGCTTATAAAAAAACTGTTACTGAAATCGAAAAAGTAAAAACTAACGACGTTAGGGATCGGCCTCAGCTATACTATGCAAAAAAAAAAAAAAAAAAAAAAAATCCTTTAAAAATATTAAAATGCGAGCGAGAAATTGCGCAAGAACCTTCCCATAGACTTAACATTAGCTTGAGCGTTTCTTCGCGTGACTAGCGTAGGTTCTTAAGTACCGCCACAAATCCTCGATAGGGTTGATGTACGGTGAATTCGAAGAAACCCAATCTAGCACAGGAATACCATTTTGTTGAAGCCAGGTTTTTGTTGTCCTGCACTGTTAAAAGTTTGCAGCAAACTGTCCGGTCATTCGACCGATTTTATAGAAGACAGTTACGTAAACATAATTTAACACTAATCTGACCATAATATGAGCAATAATATGGTCAGAACGGAGTTTAATTACGGTTATGTAACCATTTTCTATAAAACGGTCAAATGACTGCGGACAGTTTGCTGCAAATTTTTAACAGTGTAGCTGTATGCAGTTTGGCCAAGTCTTGTTGAAAATGATAACCCGATTGTAGGCCAAGTTGTTGAATTGAAGGCAACAACTGATTCTGCAAAATGTTCCGATAACGTTATGCATTGATAGTCCGAACATATGGCATCATTTGGCTAACATCAGAACAACCAAAGCATCCCGAAATTTAAACACATGACGGAGATTTGCACTCTTGATTGATGCATTTTGACTTTAAAGTTTTAATTGCTTGCCGTACGATCCGACAACCGATATTGCCATTCAAAACTGGAAAAGAGGATTTATCTGACCATATTACACTTTGCCATTGCTGATCTGTCAATTTTAAGTGGTCCACAGCCACAGAAAACATTTCCTTTTTTTGAGCAAGAGTTAACATCGGTTTATATTAGCTTTTGTAAGATTTGAAGCCCATTTTATGCAATCTTTTTGTAGCCATTTTACGAATCATTGCTTGCCCTATACTGTCTTGCCATAGGAATGCGGTTTCTGTCATCGTTCCTGGACTTCTGTACATTTACCATTCGTCGCAACATTCGATCTTCTCGGGCGGTTGTTGTTGATGGGCGACCGTTACTGTTTCTTGGCTGTATATCTCCGGCTGCAACGAAAGTTTTCAAATCATGACGCGCTGTTGATTCACGTGTCGGGAAACATCTCGGGTGAGATGCTAAAGGTCCACGGTCCGGCTTTGCTGGACCGATCTGTCCCACTCAGGCATTAAATCCCTGCCTATTTGCCTCATTAGACACCCACTATTTCATTTTTCGATTATATTTACACTACTATCAATCTGTTACCATCCATTTTACACTTATTATTTAATTTGAAACCACTCTTCTTTTAAACGACAAATGCCATCAGTATCCGTATGCGATAATTTGCATAGTTGGAAACAACCAGCCAATCGCAATTGTCGATAATTTTCTTTAAATGCACACGTGCAAAACAATAAGGCTGTCTATTTTTGAGAGGGAAAATGTTTTACATACCCAAATCTGAGTTTGCGACTTCGTTTATTTATTATTTTTTTATTCAATACAGTTCATTTTAGACGACTGACATTTCAAGAATTTCATTGTTTATTTAGATAAAGTTAAGATTGCGTTTTCTTTCTTTGAAAAACATCACTTTTAAACTGGTGCGCAAATAATTAGGGCCACGGGTAAAGTAGTTGTAGTTTTAGTTCGCTACAAAAATAAATTAATGTTTCTGACTGTCATAATCCCTGTGTTTCAAGCGGGATCAGTGAGGTATGGTAGGGAGTAAAACACGGGGCACAGATCAACAAACAAAAACAGTTGAATTTATTAAATCTACGAATTACGGGCTATTGCAAAAGAGTAACCGTTGGGTTCTTTTAATTTCATGATTAATTTCCGCACTTAGATAAGATCAGTTAGTAAGAGCAGTTAGTAAGAGCAATTACTAGAATAGGACTATGTGACGTCAATTTGATAATAAAGTTCCTTTCAAGCACTTATTAAAAAGTTCACTAGATTAAACAACCTTTCTCTAACATCGATGTTTCTATTCAGGATATCTACTGTCCCGATACTCCTCAATCAAGGGCGCAGCAAGGGTGTTGTCAAAACAGGACACTTTCCGTATCCTTATTTCACCTAGCCTTTCTCGGCTAATCTTTCTTAGAAGCAAGGAGAAGGATTTTACCCTCTTCGGACTCTCAACCCAGAATAATTTTCTCTCCTTCGAGCTCACCCTCCTCTGTTCCGAGGGGGGGACATGGGCGGTGAACTACGTAACATTTTGTCCTATCTGATCATGTTCTCGCCACCATTGGATACCTGAGATTGCATCATGACGCCACACGCATCTGGGACCAAAACTGCTGCAGTAGGCAAATCTGGGGGATTTACGTAATCCATTAACATTATACCAGGGTGCCCCGAAGTCTGGCCTATTCAAGTTAGTAGTCGAACCTAACTAGAAAAGACCAATGGGTGTGTTTGATCTTACCGTCCGCATGGGTGGCACTTCTCTAGCTTGGGAATATATCTTATGCGAGAAGCTATACTAGCTGGGATATTTAAGTATTCTCAAGATATCACATGACCATGAACTAAACTATAAATCTACTACAGACTTGAGCTATAGCAGTTACAAATTTTGTTTAAACTATCCTGAAAAGCGCAAAAGGAGTAACCAAATGCTTTCAAGTTTTCTTTCCAAATTCAGGAAACACACTGTGCAAGGTTATCATGTCTTATAAATAAATATATCCTACGTTAGCATCGTTAAAGAATTTGTCATGTAATAGTCTATTGTAAGTATAACAAAATTTCTGTAAATTTTCACGTATGTCATTTTTAATATAACACAAATTTGAAAAACAAACAATAATAACTTATTTTCAAATTAATATTCAGTTTCGGTTGACTGATATTAAATAATCCTTTCAATAACGAACGCTATATTTAGGGAGGATTACAACCGAAGAATTTCTCCGAACTTCTTTCTCGTTGATGTTTTTTCCCTTGGTTGTCAAATTTTCTCCGCTGCTGTACTTGACAGTATCTCAGAAGCATATTGTGTGGTTGCGTGTATTTTTCTATGTTAGTTTTCAGTCATTTTTCTATATTTTGACAAGTTATTAGGAAATTTTACCTAAAATTACAATAAACAAAGTTAACATGTCTTATAAATGAATATGTTAAACACGTATTCTTTAAAGAATTAATCGTGAAATGTAGTTATGAAAGTCTGACAAAATTTCTAAAGCAATTTCTATTGCTTTTTTTTTTTTTTTAACAATACAAGTTTGATATGAGTAAGTTTGAAACAGTAATCACTTGGTTGGAAATTGATTTTCTTTAACGGAGGGCCCGATTAAAAGAATACTTTCACTTACTAATTCTATAATCTGGGAAGATTACAGACGTGTAATTTTCTAAGAACTTTCTCTTCGGGGATTTTCCCCCTTTCGCTTTTTAATTTTCTACACTGCTATACATGGCATTTGCAGACGCATTCATAGCACTGTGTGGTTTTGTTTATTTCTATATTTCAGTTTCTAGATATTTTTCTATATCTTGAAGAGTTATTTTCAAAGCTCTTTGCAACTACTGATTGCAGCAGCTACGTAAGCAAGCAGTATTTAATAGAAAATTATATATATAAAAATATATAAATTCTCTCCTCCTTTTTTTTCCTTGTTATATTTGTGAATAAAAATTGAAAAGAAAGAAAATAACGAATGCATATATATAAAAATAATTTTTTTTTTTAAAAAAAACCTCACAGTAGCAATTTTTTTTTAAATTTGATGTGTGCGCTTGTTTACCCTTGCATGTATGCATTGAATATTTGAAGATAGTTTGTTGAGATACAGCAACGTCTACACTGTTTTTCTACTTTGTTTTGAAAACATCAATGATGAAAAACCTTTTTACTAACCTGTTTAATTGCGCCTCGCCGTAAGTTTGTTTACGGATAGACTCGCCGCGCATCCCTACAAAACTTTCACATACGCGCCAAAGGGTTTACGCGTACTCCATTTTGAGAAATACTGTTTTAGAGAGACGGTGAAAATGTGGAGTAAAACGACAAATCATGTTTAAGTCACCAATCTTAAAGAGATATTGCTTAACACGTTAACTACCATGGAAATCGCCGGACGACATATGTAATTCTGAATAAATACAACATATGCATCATAATCAATATTTCTAATTTAGAGTTTTTATTTTTTATTCAAAATATATACTTGAATTTTAAAATAGTAATATTTTCTAGAGGTAATGGCTGGAAAACTATGAAATTAAAGTAAAAAATACTTTTGGGAAATTCTGTTGAATTTAAAGAAGCGCTCTAATCCAGATTATATCATGGCCTCCAGATTTTGAAGGAATCAATGTAAGGATGAAAGTTAACGTGTTAAGTATCTTTGGCCCCTTTGCATCATAATGTAATTTTAAAGGAATTATTATTATTATTGTTCTTGTTATATGATTTGAGAGATTCAGAGTGAAGATTTGAAATGCTCAAAAAGATATTTTTTTGTAATTTTTTTCCTTTTTTTAGTTGATAGAGATTTTTCTCAGAACATTTTATTGCTTGAACACCATACGGATTTTTTATAGTAAGAATTGAGCATTGTACATACTTTAAAAAATATAGGCGGGAACTTAATTTAGTTTAAACTTACTCAGTTAAAAACAATGCTTCAAATTCAAACCAGATATGACATATCTTCTCATATGGAAACTGTATATAAAATAGTGTGTCATTGTCGTTTAAAAATGCAATTGTTTAATAATGCGTGCGGTCTGAAACGTAATTTCTGGAAATGATAAATATTAAGAAAAGCCATTTTTATTTTTAATACTACCCATTAAACCTGACGTAATTCATCACAATTTTCATGACACAATAATTACCCAAGCAAGCGGCACGATATTCTAATTTCAATACAAAATTAGGAGTACACCCATTTCTAAAATGAGTGTATTATTTGGCAGAATATTAAAAAGTTGAAATAGAACTGTTTTAGAATAGCGTTACAATTGCTTTGCAACATTCATGCAGTGATAATGAACATTAATTTCCCAAAAAGTCTAGGTCCACCGAAACAATAATTTTTTTCTACTAGAATATTATTTTAACTTTCAGAATGAAAAGGACGCCAAACCGACTGAAGGTATTTCTTAAAAAAATGGTATATATGTATTTATATATATGTATATATACATATAATTATATATATGTGTGTGGGTGTGTGTTTCGCTACGTGCCGTCACTGAATTGGCGCATCAGTAATCTGATGTTTGAACTTGTTAATTATATATTAACTTAATTGTATTTTGTATACACTTTATAATTATCTTCTCTTTAAATAGGCGATTTGCTTAGATTTGATGCAAGAACTTGTTTAATGTACTTTGAAATTCAAAGGTTTTACGGTATTACAATTATATATAAGTATATATGCTCAACAATGCGAATGAATAAAAATATGTAATCAGTATGAGGTGATTTCGAATCAAATACCGTTTTGCATTTTTCTATAAATTGATTACATCTTGAGTTATAAGCGAATGCTGTTTAATGACGACCTTTCACGACCTGTTCAAAACATCAACTTCAACAGATTTTTCTGAAAAATCCTTTGTCTGTATCCAAAAATTTAAAATGTTATTCAATTCACAGTTTCTGTATAAGAAAACCTGCAGTTTTCACGTCTCTAAGATTAAAAATGACTTTCTTAATGCGTTAAAAAAATTTTCCACTTTGGATTTAAGTACATCCTTAAATATTGCAGGAGATCTTCTTTGAACTAATGTATCACAGTATTTTATTTAACAGATAGAAATTCAAAAAATATGGCCTTTCTCTCCGAATATTTTACTGCTTACATGGCGTGGTAAAATATTTAAGGGATCTGAAACTATATGCTAATGGATTCTTGTATCCTGATGATTTACATTTTTTCTTAAATATATATACAGGGTGTCCGAAAAAGGTTGGACAGATTTGAAAGAATCATAACTCTAAAAATAATTGAGTAAATGCAATTATTTTTTTTTCAAAGTACTCGTCAAATATCCAAGATTTGTTAGATGCAGCTGTTTTAAAATCGTGACATTCAAACGATGCGCAGAATCGATGATCGGAAAATGCAAATCGCACCACACATTCGTAATTTTAACTTTTTGCTTAGGTTATTTGTGTACATATTGGATCCTTTCCTATTAAATCGAAGATGTTGAAGAACTTTCTAATTGACAATTTCCAATAACTCCAATAGTTTTAGACTTATACGCTTTCCACTCCGGAATCATCGAAGAAATTGCGAAAGTGTGGGGCGATTTGCATTTACATATCATCAATTATGCGCATCGTCTGAATGTTACGACTTTAAAACAGCTACATCTAACAAATCTTGGGTATTTTTCGAGTACTTTGACAAGAAAATACTAGTTGCATTTACTCAATTATTTTCAGAGTTATGATTCTTTCAAATCAATCCAACTTTTTTCGGACACCCGGTATATGTATATATTTTCAGGATGATTCAAAATATAGATTTAGACGATTAAATCGCCAATGATAGAAACATACTTCCAAACATAAAACGTATTCACGTCAAATACAGTATTTTTTAAATATGACATTTGTTTTACAAGCAGCTGTATCTCTCTATATATAAATCAGTGTCTATGTGTAGGGGAAAGTGGGGGCTAATGGGACATTTTTTTATTTTAGGCTAGTATAAAAACAAAAATGCATATTTTAATATTATTTTTTTTTTTATTCCAATTTTTTTTACAGTTAAGTAAATAAAAACTTCCTAAGAAAGTAAATAACTTTACCAATCATTGTGTTGTATCCATTTTTGTACTTTAATACAATTGTACCATTAGCCCCCATACTTGGGGTCTATTGGGACACACTGCAGGGCTATTGGGACATGCAGTGTAATTGGAAAAAAAGAGCCTTAATTGAATGTCAAATGCATTTTTTATTAACAAACGCTATACTGCACATGTGAAAATTGTTGTGCATCAAATTTAAACATACATCTTAATTCCACAAAGTATTTTGGAATGTTTAGGTTCAAAAGAATATCATCCTCAATAACAAAATA
Organism: Maratus michaelseni; assembly: GCA_963931845.1. Lineage (NCBI taxonomy): Eukaryota > Metazoa > Arthropoda > Arachnida > Araneae > Salticidae > Maratus > Maratus michaelseni. The sequence goes on along the minus strand of OZ007594.1, from coordinate 322,743,733 downwards.
TTGGTCTTCTTTTTCCAGATAAAAAAAATAACCACCCATGTTTGTCCTATCTCTTCAAGAATGACATTTCATATTCTGCTGCATCCACTGTCAAAACACGACCCACAAATGCAATGACCCAGTTTCATCACAGTTAAATATTTGGTGTGGTTGAAAAGCATATTTTGCATAAACCTCTGAAAGATTTTTATAAAATGTTTGAATGTTTGTTTTATTAAAACTCGTTGCTTGAGCTAAGCTGGTGGCTTCAGGAGATCGAATTGAGAGACCTTTATGCCGTTTCATAAAACTGTACAACCATTCTCTTCCGGCTTTTCCATCAGAATTCCAGTTGTCTGCAAACTTCAAGTGTAGTGATTTGGCAAATTTATATGCCAATCTTCGTGTTGCTATAGTAGTTAAACCATGGTTCAGCCTTGATGCTTTAATTAAATAGGATTCAAATTCATCTTCTTGCTTTGTAGTGAAGAGTTGATTTGGTATCATCCTTGGTTGAATGCAGAAATCAGATTCTTTATGTTGTCGTGCATCAATAACATGACGAGACAGCTTGGATTTTGAAATTTGGCACATCTCTGCCGCTTCTCTAATGGAAAAGTTTTCTTTGATGACTTTATCTACGGCAAGTTTAATATCTGCAGGTGTTGCTCGATTTCTGTCTGTTTTTGAAGACTTGTTTCGTGGCATCTGAAATGGAATATTGACATAGTTATTATAATGATAAAATATAGACTTAAGAAAACAGAAGTATAGGTTATCTCAAAATGGTAGGATAAATGTAAAATAGGAGTTGCCTACCTAATTGTAAATACCATTAAAAATAAAAACATTTCTTGCAGGATTTTTAATATTTGTTACTCTGCAAAATTGAAATCTGCCCAATTTAGAAAATTAATATCGATTTTTTTAGTTTTTTATATGCTGTGTTAATGTTTCTAACCCCTGTTTACATTTAACCTAATTGACTCTAATTAAATGTACACAAAGTGAAGACAAACAAACCATTACAATGTTGTTTTAAAGAAATATTGAGTCATGCAGGTTATCATTAAGTTGTCCCATTAGTCCCCACAAGAAATGTCCCATTAGACCCCACAATGTGCAAATTTATAATTTGAGAAATAGTTATTTACATGTGTAATTCATTATTTTCTCAGTAATATTTTCTCATTCACTAATATTTGTAGTATCTAAAACAGTATTTAAATAGGATATAAGTATTCTGAATTATTTACAAAATAAAATCAATCACTAAAATTAATAATTACTTTGGCTTGTTCAAAAATAAACTTTGCGTTTTCTCAACAGCAATCAACTGTCATGGCTGACCTCCCATGCTGCAAATGTGTGCTAGAGCTGTTGTCATTCAGTGGTGTATAAATCTTCACTAAAATATATGTAGTGTAAAAGAAATCCATTTGTCCCATTAGCCCTGTGTCCCATTAGCCCCCACTTTCCCCTACGCTTTAGAATATGTGTACATACATTTATACATACGTCTTACAACCAGAGTAAAGTTACTGGCTACTTTAAAAATTTATCAAATCACACTTTACCCTTTTTCTCAACAATCTGCCATAGTTTATCATTATACAAATGTTTTTAAGAAATTTTTCTTTTCTGTTGCCACAAAGAGTTACTACGTGTGAACAATATTTTTATAAGCCAATAAAAATTCAGATTTACTTCCGTTTCAGATATTTTCGCATCCAAAACTAACGTTTTTTCCAGAAATTAAAGCGCAATTTTCAAATATATAATTTAAAACTTTACTACACTGCAAAAAAAAAGTGTTGATTTTTAAGTATAATACTAGCGCCCTAGATGCCAGTATTATACCGTAAAATTAACAGTAATAAACAGTAAAATAAGCAGTAATAATGTAAATATATATTAAAATAGTATAATACCAGTATTATACTGTAAAGTCAACACTTTTTTTTATTTATTTTTTATTTATTTTATTTTTTTTTTGCAGTGTATAAGTGAGTTAAAATAACGTAGTAACATAAATGCCTTTTTGTGTACTGTTTTTTATCACTTTAAGCGTTAGCTATATTTTAGTAGTACCTTTATTTAAATGTGTATAAGGTTAAAGCATAGTACAAAAATTTCATTTTCAAGAAAAATATTCAGAAAAAAAAACTTAATAGAAAAATAATCTTCAAAATATTACTTCACATAGTGTGAGATGCATTCAATGTGACGTCAAACTGATGCTAAACAAGCGGTTGCCAATGTTTTATTTCTTACTTATCTATTTGTCGTATTTCGTTTGTATATTACAAATATATATTACAGCTAAGTATTTTAATACTTTAGATGCAATGGTAACATTTTCTACGATTTATATTAAATAGGAAATGTAATATAAAAACCACTTTTTATAGTTATTCTTTCTCTTGTCAAGCAAAACATCATGAGTGACAACACGATAAGAAGCATCTAGAAATTGACGTCATTCTCATGTAATCATTATAAATTTAGTTGTATACTACAACTAAGAAATGAAAATGCAAGATTCCATTTTAAAATATTGTCATACGAAATAGAATTTTACTAAATGCTACGTACGCTGTTTGGTTGAATTATTTGCATTTTTTTTTTTTTCGGTATTGTCAGGGAAACCGTATATATTTCTGTTACACGCCTCAAAGAAAACCTGCATTCTCATTTATAAAACTGAGAAATTGTATTATGACAGCGTCAATGTAACGTGATTTTTTTTTTCTGATTGCCTTTTAACGAAAGTTCCTTTATTGTTATCGCCGTATTATTGAATTTTTACGTATTTTATCCGGAATGGTCCGGAATGGTTTATCCTCCCATGGTTAAAACGGGGAAAGCCAGAGAGTTCTGCTAGTATATATTAAAATGGGAAATTTATCTTTTTTATACGGCTCTTTTATTCTTTCACTTATATTTAGAAAAATCTTGTACTGCATTAAAGAAAGACATTTAAGGAAATACCATTATTTTACAACAAAAATTAAGCGAGAAATGATACTTTGAATTTTATTAACTGTCAATTTTTTCTGGCACTAAAAACGAAAAAGCGCGGCTTTAAATGCATAAAAGTACTGAAAATTAAAAATAAAAGTGAAATTTAAAATAAAAAAGTATTGTTCTCGTAAAATTTTGGATTCCTGTTTGCTTTAAACTTTTTAAAATGAAGTGAACTTAACTAAAAAAAAGTATATTTTACGTTTTACATCACCATAATCAGATAAAACTAATTCATTTTTATTCCTCCATGTGTTAGCCGAGAGGTAGGGGAGACCGGGGCAAGATGAAGAGTGGGGCAAGATGACGAATGTCTTAATTTTTCCGTTTTCCGCTAGGTGGCAGCATCAACCGGACACTACTGGCTCTCCTATCGGCCGTTCGTTAAACAATACTATAGAGACGCTGAAATCGCCATTTTTGTGTCAGTTGTGAAGCTTTGATTGTTTTCCGCTGCCACGTTATAACTTTTATGCATGTGTAAATAAGCTCTGCTACAGATACAGGCAAGATATATCGTTTCTCTTTAATATTTACGAGTAACTTAGTTTAAATACTACTTACTACCATGAATAAATGTCAATTAATCGCCTTCCTTCATGGCAATGAAAACGAATATTTTTAAACAGGCAGTCCGGGGCAAGATGACGAGCTCGTCATCTGGCCCCGTGTTTCGGAATTTATTAAACTAACTATGTTGTCCATTCTATTTAAATCCTGTAAACGCTTGTTTGTCTTTGTGTTTGTTCGCGCGACTTTGCGCTTCTATCTCCTCTGGGGCTAAGGGGTGCATGGGATCGGGGGAGGTGTCGTTCGAAAGGGGGCGACCAGAGGAAGACATTTTTGCCATCCGCTAAGCCCCCCCCCCCCTAGCCTCCAGAAAGAAAAACCCTTTCGGGGTCCGTATCTCTACTTCCAATCCGATTTCAAAAAGCGTTTAAGGCCAACTTCCGACATTGTGACCCACCAACAGAAGAATAGATCCAGTGCTGTAAATGCCAAGAGTGGTGGCATGAGGAATGTTCCAATTATGAAAATGGCATTTTTATTTGTGACTATTGTTAGTTGCACAACTAAACACTTCAACATTACGTTACACTGCATTATGCTTAGTTTGATACTTTGTAAGATGCAAAAACACAGTTATCATTTGTTAAACCATGTAACATATTCAGAAGATAAAATATGTTCAATCTTTTTCAGTGTTGTCATCTTGCCCCAAGGCCAAAGTCATCTTGCCCCAGTACTGGGGCAAGATGACGATTTGTTAATGTTATGAAAAAATAAAATTATCCTTTATTTTTTTATTTGAAAAATTAAATGGTAATGTATTTAATACTACAAAGGTATACTCTATCAGTTCATGTAAAATTAATTTTACTATTACTTCAAAATAAATTAATAAACAACAAAAATTGTTAACATAGTCATCTTGCCCCGGTCTCCCCTATATTATTTAACATCGTTTGTCTTTATTCTTTGAAATATTAATTTTGTAGATTTATCCTTCATTATTTTTTCCTAACGAACAAACTCAGATTTGATTTCTTTCAATTTATTGTTCACTACTTCTTCTTTATTTACTAAGATACTTTAGAATTTTGGGTGCTAATAAGCTTATCTTTTAGTTTACTCTCTTGGTTCTAAAAGCTAATCGCTAAAAAAATAAATATGTTCTATTAATATTAATATTAATATTAATATGTTATTTGAATTTCACTAACCACATTTAACTATTAATCAGAGCGAAAAACATAAACAGATTTTTATCTTCTTCTATCTTCACAAGAAGAAAGTACTGGATTCATGAAAATTTTTGACTTCCGGTTTTTGATGGATTCATACGTTTTAGTGAGTTCTGAACATGATTTGACTGTTTGTGAGTCTGTCTGTATGTATGTCTGTATGTGACAAAAAATTTGTGGGCGCTTTATCTCAAGAACTAATGCCTGGAATTTAATAAAACTTTAGATTAAGTTAGACTATAATGTAAATTGGTGCTGATTAGTATTTTGTATGAATCGCTCAACAGGTGGCGCTGCTATACTGCATTACTCACGAGTTTCAAGACAGTTATATCTCAAGAATTAATACACGGATTTTCATCAAACTTCAGCTTCAGTTAGACGTTGATATAAGTTGTTGCTTATTAGGTTTCGTGTAAATATCCCAATAGATACGCTGCTATGAGGTATTTTTCAGAATGTTCACGATTTTAGCAATTGTCATATATCTAAAACTAATGTACGGAATTTAATGAAACTTCAGATTCAGTTAGAACTTTATATAAATTGGTGCTGATTCGTTTTTGGTGTAGATCGCCCAACAGGTGTCACTGCTATGCTGCATTATTTTATTCTAAAATGCATAATTTATAAAATTACGTTTTTCGAAATATTAATATGTATGAGATAGAAAACAGTTTTGGGGTTGGTACAACCGACTAGTTTTCCTTGAAATTTCCTTTTTTTAGAATTACATATAAAAAAAATAGTACGTAATTACAGAAATTTCGCTTTTATTTATATTATTTGTCTTACTTTATTTATATTAATTATTTTATGATAAAATTTATTTCTTTTACCTATAATTCTTTACTGCATGATAGTAGCTTATTTATATTATTTATTAGTAACTTTATTTATTTATTAGTTTATTTATTAGTAACTTTATTTATTTATTAGTTTATTTATTAGTAACTTTATTTATTTATTAGTTTATTTATTAGTAACTTTATTTATTTATTAGTTTATTTATTAGTAACTTTATTTATTTATTAGTTTATTTATTAGTAACTATATATTATTAGTAATTATTTAATAACTTTATTTATTAGTAACTATTTATTTTATTTATTAGAGGATCCAACCCGGACCTCCCGGGTTACAGAATATAGATAGAAAACTTTTTTTTTTTTTTTTTTGAAAACTCTAGCAGATTTTTTTACATTTAATATATTTGTTCTAGATTGCCTACGAACAACACTAAAAAGCATTTTTATGTGAAAAATCTCAATTATGTATACAAATAAAGTTTTGAAATTTATTAAAAGCGATACTTCCGTATTAGCCGCGTACCAAGATTTCGCTTCTTTCAACAACCTTTTTGATTCGCATAATTTCAGTGGCTTAAGTGTGTAGTTCAATTACATGCGTGTTAAATTTGTGTTTTATTTATATTTTATTTATTTTTTGATGAAGTTATAATTTCGTTATAGAATATTAGCCGGAAACAAATGCTGGACTATTTATAATCTTTTAAGTGCAAATGGGTTAATCTTTCGTAATCGGTCTGCACGCGATAGTAATAGATTTACAAAAAAAAATCACGCATGAAAATTATTTTAAAAATAATAAAAAATTAGTAAATTGAGATAAAATTTTCAAACAATTTGCATTTGAAAGAACATATTTTTTCTCTATTCTACGGTGGCAAAATTGAAACTGTGCGATGTTTAGAAGTTAAACAAATTGCAATAAAGGCGAAATTTATTGGTCAGGTGTTACTACCGTCAATATGACATCAGAGTTAGCCATGGACAAGTTTTTGCTTTATAGTACAGATACGTCTTACACGTTGCGTTCATCTTTTATAATTATATAAATCTTAACACACATAACTTACATGCAAGAACTTTCATTACATACAATAGACGTAACAACACTTCTTACAATAAATAAACGTAAGTATGACTAATGAGGAATTTTCCATAAGCTGTGTAAAAGTGAAATATAGTTGTATATTCAGGTGTTGACACCGTCAATATGACGTCAGCGTTACATACAGACATTTTTTTGCTTTATAATATAGATTTAAATTATACTTTAATGATCGTGCAGTTAGATATTGACTTTGATAATACCCTGTAGTATGTGACGATTTTATTTTCCGACATACCTCTGGGCCCGTGATTGTCGGATAATCGAGAGTCTATTATATTTTACTTAAGGAATGCAAAAATATATTCGTATATATGATTGGATATTATTCCACAAAAGCATTTCGACAGCGAAGAGCCAAAGAAATACTCACTGGACACCTTTCTTTTACCAAAAACTCACCGCAGTAGTATAATGAAAAAATATATATGCCTACCTAATAATGAAAAAGAAAGAAAAATAAGAAAAAACTAGTCAAACACACCTAAATAGTGCGTTTCTGTAATCTCCTTACCAGAGTGTTCAGGAAATACGACCTCATAGAAGAAGTAACTCCACCTTAATCTCGTTTACAGGTTTATTTTTCCGGACTTCTCTTTTGCTCTATCTTTCTCTATCCCTCTCTCTCGTTCTCTCCCATCACTTGTTTTATTCCTGGGGCGTAGGAATGCGAAATAAAACGTTCTGTTATGGACTAGAAATTTCTGGGAATTGAATTTCTTCGGCGTTAGAAGAGGATGTGAAGATTTGAAAGAGAGAGAAAGGAAAAGAAAAAAAAAAAAAGATGAAATAAATAAGTATCGAATTATTTTACTCTTGTTCTTTTCGATAAAAGATTTCTGGCGAAGACGATTCCAATTTTATTTTGATACGTTTAAACAAAATATTTGGTGTTAGATAAACAGATTGTAAGTATTAAAAGGAGAAAAGCTGTCTTGTTAGAGACATCGTAAAATTGCGTTTTCTAAAAATATCAATACGTAACAAACAACAAAAAAAAGTGACGTTGAATAACAGTTTATAAGATTGTATTTCGTACTATACTTTTCTCAAAACAGTATTTTAAATAACTATCGAATTATTTTACTGTCGTTCTTTTGAATAAATAATTTCTGGCACAGAAAATTGCAGTTTTATTTTGATACCTTTAAACAAAATATTTGCTGTTAGATAAATATATTGTTAGTGTTCAAAGGAGAAAAACTGTCTTGCTAGAGACATCGTAATATTGCGCTCCCTAAAAGTCAACACGTAATAAAAAAGCGACGAGTGACGTTGAATAACAGTTTCTAAGATTGTGTTTCATACTATACTTTTTTCAAAAAACGATATTTTAAATAACCATCGAATTAGCTTACTGCCTTTATTTTGGATAAATAATTTCTGGACAGAAGACTTCTTTATATATATATATATATATATATATATATATATATATATATATTTAAAAATACATTTAATGTTAGATAAGTAGATTGTTAGTATTAAAAGGAGAAAAGCTGTCATGTTTACAGACATCATAATATTGCGCTTTCTAAACATAAGGTAAAGCCAGGAGAGATGGCGCGGTCGGAGAGATTGCGCACATAGAGGTTCAAGGGGAAGGAGTAGAGTGAGAGCGCAGCGACTCCAGGTAGTTGTAGAACAACAGTAGTGGAGAGTCTGCTTAAAAGTGCACGTTGATTGCTTTGTGCGTCAAAGATAAAGTATTGCTATTTTGATTTGTTTTCCCAAAGTAAGTGCTTGAATTTTCATAGCTATTCATCAGAATTTCTATACAATGTCAATAGTACAAAATATTTTTAACTTAAACGATTTCTCATAAGCTACTAATCTAGACTAACAATGTGAACATCAAAGGGTTCGTTTTAGTAGCGCCATGTTTAAATAAAAGGCCGCGCAATTTCTCCTACCGAAATTGGAGAGTTTGCGCATCTGCTACTTAGGAGAGATGGCGCATTGTTTCCAACAGTTTCCATGCTAGGAGAGATTACGCAGCTTATTGGTAAATTTGCATAAACAAATGAAAAATGAAAATGGACTAATTTTAAGTTAAACGTGTTAAGTTACATAATTTTATTTTGTAATCTTATCTTGCTTTTTCTGATTCTTTAATTTTTTTCCATTTAATTAAAATTTTTAATCGTTTTTAAAATTATTTTCTTTTTCTGATTCTTTTAACATCAGGTTGAAATATTCACTCCCAATACAATAAAATTTGTTCACAAAAACCTTACAGCAATGTCATTTAAGTGTAATTATTATTGTTAACAATTTAATTGTAGTTATTATTAGTAACAATCTCTCCTACCCATGTGCGCAATCACACTAACCCTGTAAGGACAGATTGCGCAAAATAACTTTCTTGGTTTTATTAGAACTGTTCTATTAAATTGCAACATAACAACAAAATAGCAATGGAAATGCATAAAAAACAAATGAAGTAAAAATTATTCATGGATAGTTTAGCAAAAAATTAATATTTAGATTTTTTATTGCTATTCTTTTGAATTGTGCGCAGACTATCCTAGCTTTACTTTATCAACATGGCTAACAAAATAAGTGACGTTGAATAAAATTTTTAAGGTAGTTAGTATTTCGTACTGCACTTCTCTCAAAACGATATTTTAAATAACCATCGAATTAGCTTACTGCCTTTATTTTAGACAAATAACTTCTGACACAGAAGATTCCAATTTTATTTTGATGCATTTAAACAAAATATTAGGTGTTACATAAATAGAGTGTTAGTATTAAAAGGAGAAAAGCTGCCAGTTTACAGCCGTCGTAATATTGCGCTTTCTAAACATATCTAACAAAATAAGTGACGTTGAATAACAATTTGTAAGGTTGTTTGTATTTCGTACTGCACTTCTCTCAAAACGATATTTTAACTAACCATCGAATTAGCTTAATGCCTTTATTTTGGATAAATAATTTCTGACACTGAAGATTCTAATTTTATGTTGATACATTTAAACAAAATATTAGGTGCTATATAAATAGAGTGTTAGTATTAAAAGGAGAAAAACTGTCTTGTTAGAAACATCGTAATATGGCGATTTCTAAAAATATCAACACGTAACAAAAAAAACGACGTTGAATAACAATTTTTAAGGTTGTATTTCGTACTGCACTTCTTTCAAAACGATATTTTAAATAACCATCGAATTAGCTTACTGCCTTTATTTTGGATAAATAATTTCTGACACAGAAGATTTCAATTTTATTTTGATACATTTAAACAAAATGTTTGGTGTTAGATAAATAAATTGTTAGTGTTAAAAGGAGAAAAGTTGTCTTGCAAGAGACGTCGTAATATTGCGTTTTCTAAAAATATCAACACGTAACAAAATATATAAATAAATAAATAAATAAAATAAAACGACGTTGAATAACAATTTTTAAGGTTGTTTGTATTTCGTACTGCACTTCTCTATAAACGATATTTTAAATAACAATCGAATTAGCTTACTTCCTTTCTTTTGCATAAATAATTTCTGGCACAGAAGATTCCAATTTTATTTTGATACATTTAAACAAAATATTTGGTGTTAGATAAATAAATTGTTAGTGTTAAAAGGAGAAAAGCTGTCTTGCAAGAGACGTCGTAATATTGCGTTTTCTAAAAATATCAACACGTAACAAAAGAATATAAATAAATAAATAAATAAAATAAAACGACGTTGAATTACAATTTTTAAGGGTGTTTGTATTTCGTACTGCACTTCTCTATAAACGATATTTTAAATAACCATCGAATTAGCTTACTTCCTTTCTTTTGGATAAATAATTTCTGGCACAGAAGATTCCAATTTTATTTTGATACATTTAAACAAAATATTTGGTGTTAGATAAATAAATTGTTAGTGTTAAAAGGAGAAAAGCTGTCTTGCAAGAGACATCGTAATATTGCGTTTTCTAAAAATACCAACACGTAACAAAAAACAACAACAACAACAAAAAAAAACGCCGTTGAATAACAATTTTTAAGGTTGTTTGTATTTCGTACTGCACTTCTCTCAAAACTATATTTTAAATAACCACCGAATTAGCTTATTTTGATACATTTATTAAACTTGTCTTGCTAGGGACATCGTAATATTGCGCTTTCTAAAAATATAAACACGTAACAAAAGAGTGACGTTGAATAACAGTTTCTAAGATTTGTATTTCGGTCTATACTTTTCTCAAAACGGTATTTTCAATAATTATCGAATTAGTTTATAGTCGTTCTTTTGGATAAATAATTTCCAGTGCAGAATCTCCCAAATTTATTTTGATATATTTAAACACAATATTTTCCGTTGGATAAAAAGACCTTTAATATTAAACTAGAAAAGCTGTCTTGTCAGAGACATTGCATTTTTAAAAATTGCTGCAGTAAAATTACTGCAGCAGAGACTCCAGGAAAAGTCTACAATAATAATAATAATAATAATAATAATAATAATAATAATAATAATAATAATAATAAAACATGTCTTTTCCTAAGATAAATGAGCTTTGCCATTAGATAAACAGGTTTTGCCCGTTAAAATGTGGAATTTACAGGATTAGGCTGTTTAATTTGAAAAAGGGCATTTCCCGTAGAATTACGTTAGAAATTCCCGGAAAATGTTCATGAATTTATATTTTTTTACAGTGTGTAATACTGCACTCTCTAAATACATCACCACGTAATAGAAAAAGGATGCTGAATAATACTTTATTTTTAACAGTGTTTATATTTGTTGTTGTACTTTTTAAATAAGCATCGAATTATTTTAGTGTTATTCTTTTGGATAAACAATTTTTGGCGCAGAGTCTTCCAATCTTATTTTGAATTATCTATCTATAATATAAAGCAAAAACATGTCATTGAGTAATACTGATGTCATATTTAAGGGGTCAACGACCCGAATAATAAATTTAATTTTAACTACACTTTTTTAAATTTCTAAACATAGCTCAATTTCAATTTTTACACCGTCGTTGGGATTCGTATAGGGAATAGAATGTTCATTCAAATGCAATTTATTTAAAAACGGTATCTCAATTTACTGATTTTTTATGGTTTTAAAAATAATTTCAAGTGTGAATTTTTAAATTTTATCTCTATCCCGAACAGCCCAATTATGAAAGATTAATTTGTGCATACTTAAAACAACAAAATTAGTTCAGCAATTGTTTCCGACTAATATTTCATAACGAAATTCCAACTTCATCAATAAATAAAAACAAAAATAAGATAAATAAAACAAAAGATTAACAGATGTGCAATCAAAAAAACCCTTAAACATTGAAATAATCATAATAAAAAAGTCTGCTATAAGTAGCGAAATGTTTCAAGATTTCTTCGGATATTAACTCCTGGCATCAAGTTAATAAGAAAGTATTGTTTATAATAAATTCTAAAACTTTATTTGAATACATGAATAATATTTTACGTATAAAAGGCTTTTTGTTGTTGTTAGTGGAGAATCTAAAAAAAAAAAAAAAAATAGAGATTTCTTAGAATAAATGGTTTTCACCTATGTTCGGTAAACTGAGAAGCCCGGGTTCGATCACTTGGTTTATTTATAGAAAATTTTGTTGTAAATAAATATTTGTTGTTCAATAAATGCATTGTTGGTAATTAAAATAGAAGAGTTGTCTTCTTAGAAGAATCGTAATACTCTGCAATTGTGCTCTTAAAAAAAAAATCCGCATCGTAACAGAAGAGTGATATATTTAGTATAATAGTGTTTATGTTTCATATTGCCCTTTTTTAAACCAATTTTTTAATAAGCATCGAATTCTTTTAGAATTATTTGTGGGGGTTAGAATGACAGTAGAGTGTAAGTCAAAAATGTGAAAAATCTAGATAACCATATTTTCACTGAACGTATATTAATTTCTGTTAAGTCAAATAAGTCATAGTTCACTTAGGGAGTAGCTAGAGGGCAAAACAAGTTGGACCACTTAATACAACGGCAATACAAGTTTCACAAACCCTTTGATTTCTCAAATTACTAAATATTGACTTACTCAACTGTCATTCTAACCCCTCATTTTTTGGATGAAACATTTATAGCGTAAATTTTTCAATTTTATCTATTTTACAAAAATATTTGGTTTCGGGTAAATAGATGGTAAAAAAAAGAGAAAAGCTGCCTTATTAGGGACATAATATTGTGTTTTAATAATACATATTAAAAAAATATATACGTAATGAGAAAGTGATGTTGAATAATAATTAAGAATATTTTATAGAATATATCGTAGAATGCGAAATAAAATTTTGAATTAGGTACTAGAAATTTCTGGGAATTGAATTACTTCGGCATTAGAAGAGGATGTGAAGACTTGAAAATAAAAATAAAAGATGAAATAAATAAGAATGGAATTGCTTAAATATTGTTCCTTTGCATAACAGTTTTCTAATGGCGCTGAAGCTTCCAATTTTATTTTGGTACGTTTAAGCAAAATATATATCGTTGAATAGAAAAAAAAAAAAAAACGTTAGAATTAAAAAGAAAAATGTTGTTTTATTAGATCATAATATTGCACTCTCTAAAAAATAAATGCGTAACAGAAAAGTGGTTCTAAATAATAATTTATTTATATTTTGTTTATTTTGTACTGTTCGTTTTAGATATTTTAAAGAAACATCGAATTATTTTACTGTTATTGTTTTCGATAAGAGATTTTCTAGCTCAAAAGCTTCTAATTTGATTTTCATGCATATAGATAAAATATTCGGCGTGGGCTAAATATATTGTTAGTATTAAAATGAAAAAAGATGTCTTGTTAGAGACATCGTAATATTATCCTTTCTAAATATATCGACATGTAACAGAAAGGTTATTCTGAAAATTTATTTATATTTTTGGTTATTTTTCATACAGTACTTTTTCCAATATTCCAAGTAAGCATGGAATTATTTTACTGTTGTTCTTTTGGATGAAAGATTTCTGGCGTAAAAGCTTCCAATTTTATTTTCATACATATAGGCAAAATATTTGGCATGGGCTAAATAGATTGTTAGTATTAAAATTGAAAAAGATGTCTTGTTAGAGACATCGTAATATATTATTCTCTATGCTAAGTAGCCCAAAATATTTGGCTACTTAGCATTTTGGCTAAGTAGATTAAAATGGGAAAAGATGTCTTGTTAGAGACATCGTAATATTACCCTTTCTAAAAATATCGACATGTAACAGAAAAGTTATTCTGAAAAGCAATTTATTTATATTTTTTTATACATTTCGTACTATACTTTTTCCAATATTTTAAATAAGCATCGATTACTGTTGTTCTTTTGGATGAAAGATTTCTGGCACAGAAGCTTCCAATTTTATTTTCAACATTTAATCAAAATATTTGGCTTGGATAAACAGATTGTTAGTATTAAAAGAAATAGATTTGTCCTGTTAGAGTCTTCGAAATATTATCCTCTCTAAAAATATCGACACATAACAAAAAAGTTATTCTGAATAACAATTTATTTATATTTTCTTTATATTTCCTACTGTACTTTTTCAATATTTTAAAAAAGCATCGGATTATTTTACTGTTGTTCTTTTGGATGAAAGATTTCTGGAGCAAAAGCTTCCAATTTTATTTTCATACATTTAAGCAAAATATTTGGAGTTGGATAAATAGATTGTTATTATTGAAAGAAGGGGAGCTGTCTTGTCTTGTTAGAGATATTGTAATGTTATCCCCTCTAAAAATATTGACACGTAGAATGGTTTTTCTCAATATAAATTTATTTTTATTTTTGTTTATATTTCGCGTTGTACTTTTTTTTATATTTTAAATAAACATCGAATTATTTTACTGTTCTTGTTTTGGATGAAAGATTTCTGGCACAGAAGCTTCGATTTTTATTTTTAAACATTTAAACAACATATTTGGTGCTGGATAAATAGATTGTTAGTATTCAAAGAAGGAGAGCTGTCTTGTTAGAGACAACATAATGCTATCCACTCTAAAAATATCAACACGTAACAGAAAGCTTATTCTCAATAGAAATTAATTTTTATTTTTGTTTATATTTCGGGCTGTACTTTTTCAATATTTTAAATAAGCATCGAATTATTTTACTGTTGTTGTTTTGGATGAAAGATTTCTGGCACAGAAGCTTCGATTTTTATTTTCATACATTTAAACAACATATTTGGTGCTGGATAAATAGATTGTTAGTATTCAAAGAAGGAGAGCTAGCTGTCTTGTTAGAGAGAACGTAATGTTATCCATTCTAAAAATATCAACGCGTAACAAAAAGCTTATTCTCAATAGAAATTAATTTTTATTTTTGTTTATATTTCGGGCTGTACTTTTTCAATATTTTAAATAAGCATCGAATTATTTTACTGTTGTTGTTTTGGATGAAAGATTTCTGGCACAGAAGCTTCGATTTTTATTTTCATACATTTAATTAAAATATTTGGCTTGGATAAACAGATTGTTAGAATTAAAAGAAATAGATTTGTTCTGTTAGAAGCATTGAAATATTATCCTCTCGGAAAATATCGACACGTAAGAAAAAATTTATTCTGAATAACAATTTATTTATATTTTATTTATATTTCGTACTGTACTTTTTGATTTTTTTAAAAAAGCATTTGATTATTTTACTGTTGTTCTTTTGGATGAAAGATTTTTGGCACAGAAGCTTCAAATTTTATTTTCATAGTTTCAAACAACATTTTTGGCGCTGGATAAATAGATTGTTAGTATTCAAATAAGGAGAGCTGTCTTGTTAGAGACACAGTAATGTTATTCACTTTCAAAAATATCGACACGTAACAGAATGGTTTTTCTCAATAGAATTTTTTTTTTTTTTAATATTTCGTGCTGTACTTTTTTTTTATAGTTTAAATATGCATCGAATTGTTTTACTGTTGTTCTTTTTGGTGAAAGATTTCTTGGACAGAAGCTTCGAATTTTATTTTCATACATTTATGCAAAATATTTGGAGTTGGATAAATATATTGTTAGTATTCAAAGAAGGAGAGTTGTCTTGTTAGAGGCATCATAATGTTATCCTTTCTCAAAATATGGACACGTAACCGAAAAGTGATTCTCAATAACAATTTATTTTTATTTTTATTTATATTTCATACTGTATTTTTCAATATTTTAAATGTGCATCGAATTATTTTACTGTTGTTGTTTGGGATAAAAGATTTCCAGAAGCTTACAATTTCATTTTAATGTATTTAAGCAAAATATTTGGCATTAGATAAATAGATTGTTAGTATTAAAATACTAACAATTGTTACTATTTGTCAGATAAATGGATTGTTAGTATTGCGATGTCTCTAACGGACAGCCCTCCTCTTGTTAGAAACATCGTGATATTACGCTCGCTAAAAATATCACCATGTAGCAGAAAAGTGATACAGGAGAATAATTTATTTGGTATATTTAAACAAAATTTGTGTCATTGCATTGTTAAGATTAAAAAGGAGAAAGCTGTACTGTGTTAGAGAAATCATTATGCTGTTACTATTGTTCTCTCTAAAAAATGTCACGTAGAAGAAATGTGGCACTGAATAATAATTAATTTGTAATATTTCGTATGCATTTCGTATTGCATTTTTTTTAACAGTATTTTCTGTATTTTACATGAAAATGAATTTTGTAATCTGTATGCATGATAATGTACTTTTTATTTTTATACATTTGTATTCATTTTCAAAGGTACGTCAGATGGAAATTAAAATATTTTTTTCGGGTTAAATTCTTTTAGTCAAATCGTTCGATTTTACAGCTGCATGAATCAGTTGATGAATTTAAACTATAAATCGATTATTTTAAACTTAATTTAAAAATAAATATTTTGTTAAGTTTCATTATTAGAAAGATAATTCTATGTATTTGCACACTCAAATTTACTTTAAAACAAAATTGAAAAAAAAAAAACTTTAAATAAATCATGTTTAATATGCATTCTGAACAAATTATTTTAAAATTGAATTTTAAGACTTATAAAAACGCGCTTAAGACGCTTTAAAATTTGGGTTACTGCATAAAATTAAAGAAAGAAAGTTATCAAAATGACTTGATATATCCTGGCGACTTCTTTCAATTCTGAATTTAAAGTATGAATTAAAAAGAAAAATGTCAATGAAAAAAATGCTAAGATGCACATATTTTCAGATTTATATTTTATTTATTTATTTATTATTTTTTTAAAGATTTGTGTAATTGGAAAAAAAAAATAAATGATAAGAAAAATCTTCATTTCTTTCACCTTGATAATGATTCGATATATAATGAATGCAAAGATTTAATTGGAGATGAAATTAGAGCGGTAGGGGAACTCCCCGCTCTTTTGCACTTTAGCTTGTAATCTAAAAGACGATGTATCTCTCTCTCTCTCTCTCTCTCTGTTTTTTTTTCTTTAATGAATGTTACATAAAAAAGCATATTTACTAATGAATATTAGGACCGCATATTATATATTTGTTTGAGAAATTTCAAGAGGAAATAAAATCGTGTTATCACATCGAATTTTCTTTTTGGTGTAATTGCAATTATGACAACGACGCTGAAATAAATGCTCAAGTAACAAATGTGGTAAATTTAAAGCGATAAACTATTATCATTGTTTATTTTGCGCATACTCTAATAAAAATTCCTTCAATAAAGAGAAAAACTACTGACAGTCCAACTCTCAGAAAGCTTACATAATTTCATGGAGTTTCGATGGACGCACTTTAAAATGGATTTTGATTAATTTGTTTTTTAGCTTAGATTGGCGAATATTTCCTTTTTCAGAGAAAATAGATAAATAAGAAATTCTGTCAAAAATCGATACAAGCCATTCCTGATTTAAATGAAAAACAGCTTAGATTGTGAATTTTGGTTTTTTTTTTTTGTTTAGATTGGAAAACTTTCGGTGACTCGGGAGAAAATGGACAGAACAAATTAAAACTGTTGGATTATAAGAACGGCAAAGCTATTGATATATTTTTTTTTATAATGTATGTACACTGTAAGGCTGGATATAAAAGAGATGAAATTGAAGTGGGAAATTATTTTATTAACGCTAAGTCCTAGAGTAAATGAAGGTCTATTTTTTGTTTTAAGAAATTTTTTTATGCCTATTTGATCCGGAAGCAACTGTTTTTAGATACAATTTATATACAGGGTGACTTTCAATTAACATACAACTTTAAACTGAACTAACTTCTCAGAGCCTCACTAGATGGCGGCACGAATGCGTGCAGTGAAAGAGGGCATAAAAAGGAATTTGTTTAGTGTCAGTTCCTTGCAATTTTGAAAATGTCTGCCAAAACGTCATATTCAAATGAAGATCGTATTTTTATTGTTAAAAATTGGTATTTATGTGTTGAAAATGCAATACTATTCCTATGAAAATTATCTTCAACATTCAAAAAGTGACCTAAGCCTTCTAGAGCAATGGTAAGAGATCTGACAAGAAAATTGGCTACATTATTCGCCAGATATAATCCATTTGATTTCTATCTTTAGGGGTCATATGAAAGATTTGGTTTACAAGAAGAAGCCGACAGACCTTATTAGCCTTAAAAGTTCTATAAGTGCCTCATTTTACAGCATTAAAAAAGATACGCTCGATTTTGTTACTGACAACTTTGTGACTAAGTTGCGCTATTGTACCACCGCCGAAGGTTCTCACTTTGAAAACTTTATCGAGTAAATTCCTTTTCAACGTTTTTTTTCAATAAAAAAAAATTGTTAATAGTGCTATCTGCAACGACTCAAATTTTTATCAAACGACTCAAGAGTTATTTCAGTTAAAAATCATAGATTAATTAAAAGTCAACCTGTATATATAGATAAATATATATAGATTAGGGCAATTTCAATTTAGTTTAGCTGATTAAGGACATATACAGTAGAAAAATCGTCTGAAATGTAAGAGAATTAGTATTGGAATTATAAGTTCAACTTGTGTAAAGTTTCATACAACCAGTAGGTGTAACTCTATGTAGAGTACGTTGTAAGTTTTTCGATTATTTAAACTTGCAATAAGGCTTGCAGTGCATAGGCTTGCAGTGCAGCTAGTTGACATTTTAGATTAATTTATTTAAGGATAAAATATTCCAAAATATTATTCAGTTTTTACATGAACACTATCTCCCGTTACTGCAAATAAGTTAAGAGCATGACGTTTTTTTATTCAAAGATTCAGTTGGCATGTCTTTCATTCCAATCTACAGAAAATTTTCTGCTTTTGAGATAAGAAAAAAAAGTTTTTGTTTAGAGAAGGCCTGATATGAAACATCCATCTTCATAATTTTGCTGTATAAATAACCACCTATCTATTTGATCCACTTTTCTGCACTGGCATTTTACAGTTTTCCAAGTACGATCCTGTTTTCACGTAAACAATCATTTCCAAAAGATTTCATTTTCTGTCAGTTGGTTCTTCGAGTCCTAAACTTATAAATACTTAAACTTAACAGTTGCTTGACTGCCTGCCATTGATGATTAATACAGTGGACTTCTGCAGACAACGATTATTCTGAGAGGCAGCATCACATTCTTGGAACCAAATTAGCGTCGATGATTTTGGGATATATGATAGGTTAGATGGTGCAGATAACAAAAAAGCCAGTCAGCTGGTACACCAGTGGCATGGGAGGGGGTGTTATCATAGCAACATTGTACACCCCATTGAAATATGAAATGATGGCAATCTGAATATTAATAATGCCCCTAATCATGGTAAAATCAATAAACGAGTTGTCATTCATTTCACATGGCAGCGGGTTGTACGATCTTGCTTTGGAAACATCCTCCAATAGTGCGCCAGCTGACTGGAAATTTAGTCATCTGCACCATCTAACATGTCATATAACCAAAAATTATCGACGCTAAAATTGGTTGGGAAAATGTGGTTATGCCTCCCAGACTAGAACAATAGTAATTTCTAAAAATCAAGATTACTTAACACATCTTTGTATTGTGCTATGCTGTGTCTTTCCTTATATTTACAGAAAATGTCTGTGCACATAATCTGGACATTTTTAAATGCTAAAGTATATTATTAATTATTAAAATTATTAATAAATTCATAATAAAAATTTTAATTAGTACTTACATTTATTTTTTCATAAAAGTAATCAGCGTTGTCGAAAACCTGGTTACGAGTCTTTGCAGCTTATTTCTATCATTAGTTTTCTATAAAAGAAATGTTTTACTTTTTGATGATCTAAAGGGTCCGTATTCCGTTATCGTTTGTATGTATCTATTATCGTTTATAACTGAAGCGAAAGTTTTATAATTTTTTTTTTCAAAATTTTCTCTTGTAAACAGTTTATTTTATATTTAGAATTCATAAAAAAAAACATTCGGTTACTAATTGAATATTCCCAGTACATTTCCCCGTAAGGTCTTAAATTTATTTTTCTATATTTATTGATAACCAATTAACATATTTTTTTTATATATATAACTCTATGAATATATTTTTAAAAAATTCATAAACTATGTTCTTTTCCGTGCTGCTTTGAACAAATAAACTCAAATAAGTGTCAGAAGTGGGTGTTATCATTTGAAAATTGAAACCTGATGCAATTTTTAATATGTAAACGGTTCCCGAAGCATAATTTCCGTATAATATTGAATAGTAGATATTAATGCCAGTTGATTGATACACATATCTTTTTTATACGATTATTTGAAACAGAAACAGTAAAGGGTGATCACTTTTATTGTCAGAATTTATCTATTTTCGTACTAAAGAGTTAAAGAAATTCTTTACATAGGGACGAAGATTGCGTACAATCAACATTGAGAATTAACTTTCTTTGTCAGTATGATTTCTCTTTTAACATTAGATTGTACATTAATATCAACAGCTGAGTTGTTATTCGTTAACCGTTGTTAATCGATGTTAATCGTTTCGCCTTCCATCGATATTAATACATTTTATGTGTATTTATAGATTTTTTAATTGTGTTTCCACAAAAATATTTTGTAATTTTGTTAATAAAAAATTATGTTCACTTGCTTATAAAGAATCTTTACAAAAAGTTACAAAAATAGCAAAAACCATTAAAAATTGCAAAAATTACGCATACATACTATTAACATGAAGGTATAAGTTTGCATAAAAACGATATCTTATATGTATGTAAAAAGATTGAAGTTCAGATTAAATATGTAAAGTTAGAATGTTATTTTATTAGAGATTTTTACCATTATATACATAACTTGTCATTTTTGGTCACCACTATTTTTTTTTATTATTTTCGTGGTAGATAAATACAACAATCGCAGGAAAAAACTGTGGGTTTTTACGACATTTGCAAGATTAATCTAAAACAAAATTTTCGTAAGGAAATAGTGATGGTCAATATTTTGATTTGACCTCTTTTAAAAGAGACCGCTGCATGGCCTGCAGTAACGTGTAATTTCTAAGAAACGGTGCTTTTGTTTTAATAACCTAGCATTAAAAAATAAAAGAGAAAAAATAAAACAATCTTTAGATAAATCTTTCATATCTAACATTATCTCTTGAGTTTAACCACGTTACCATCCATGGTTTGTCATTATTTCACAACCGTAAAATAGGCGTGAAATCGGAAATTGCAAGATGTATTTTTTCAGTTGTTTATGGTTTCATTTTTTTGGACTATCACGAAGATAATCAGCATTGAAGCTTATACATAACATCGAAATAAAAAACACAAATTACGATTCATATAGATTTATTTTCGCTGTTGATTTGGGAGGCTCGATTATTACGGTTACGTTCAGGCCAATCTGAGTTACTTATTTTCGTAAGTGAATTTTCATTAACATTAAAGATTGTATGATGTTGCAAAACATTTCTGAAATAATTGGCTGTCGTTCTGGCTACAGTGCTTTTATATTGGTATGTTCGAACATGGGGTTAGAAAATAAAGGTAAAAATAGTTGTTTTAAGAGAACACTCTTTTACAAGCATTCAATGTTTATCTTAAGGTGCCTGACTACGTACGAAGCAATTTTTTCCCAAAAAGCTATTGAATTATTTTTTAACTTATTTTTACTAAGATTATGACTAGAAATTGTAAAAAAAGCAAAAAATATTTCATTCATTGCTGAAAATTCGGTAAAAGGGGGATTTTGTGGTAAAATTTAGTGAAATATGGCCCAATACGCAAAACACTCTACAGAAAAATATATTGTATGTATCTTAATTTCCTTTGTACATTTCATACTTACCACATTGGGCAAAGCAATGAACTAAAATCTAAGAGATATTTTAAATGTTTCAAAACTTATACCATATCGCATCTTTTTACATGCTGATTTTCATAAAATTGATCGATGTCTTTCCACAAAAACATCCATAAAACAAAAATATTTATTCTAAAATTAAATCTTTAGTTCATTGCCTTCCCAATAGTATGAACAACAAGCAATTTAAATTTCATAGTGATATTCTAATAACTTTGTGAGAAATCATGTTTTGCGTGTGGAATTTTGTATTTGCACAGTAATATACATCTGAACTTCACTGTTTTTAATAGCCGTACACATTTTTTAAGTACTGAGCCTTTGCTTATTTCTAGAAGGCCATAGTTTTGCTTCCCACCTACCAGTTACTACCTTTAAATAGTACTTCCGGTCCTTTAAACAGTACTTCCGGTTTCAGTGACAGCTGTTGAGTAGTTTAAAACCCGCTACAACTCCGGTTCTATTTATCGTACAATAAAAATAAATGCAGTTTTGAAAAGGTAAAAAAAATGGGCTTTAATTAAATGTAATAAAATGGTTTTGACAATTTTGGTCAAAAACCACTTTTTAAACGTAGTCAGATACCTTAACAGGCTGCAAATTGTACGTCAAACGTGACAATGAGGTGCGTTCGTACTATAACCAGTTTTATAAATATTCAGATCTTGGTGCAATAGCTGTTGCAATCTTATGCAAAAATGCGTGAATACAAAATGTATTTTATGTGCAAATTTTCATATTATACATGTTAATTCTATTTTATGAAAAAAAGTTTCAATACACTTTTACAAACAATTAATGACAATTATGTTACATTAAAATTATACTATGCGCAAATATTCAATTCAAGACGATGTAAAACAATCATCGTTATTATTTCAGTGAAATAAATTATATCGTCTGTTATTATGATATGATTAATTTTCCATAATAAAATAAGTACATTTTAAGTTGGCAACATTTTATCTTTTGTTGACATTTACTCAAAATTCCAATGGGAAACTTAAGCCTAGCTTTGAAAATTTCAGAACTTGAAATCTATATTTTGACTCTTTTTCCATTTAATACCTACACTGCAAAAAAATGTGTTGATTTTACAGTATAATACTAGCATTCCAGCTGCCAGTATTATACCGTAAAATTAACAGTAATAAACAGTAAAATAAGCAGTAATAAGCTACCGCGCATGCACAGCAGCGTATTACTGCTTATTTTACTGTTTATTACTGTTAATTTTACGGTATAATACTGGTAGATGGGGTGCCAGTATGCAAGAGGTGATAGCATTTATTTTTATTTGAAATTAACAGCACACAGAAAAGAAACAGTTATACGTCCTGTTTTACATTGGGACAACAATGGTTTCTTTACAGGATTAGAGGAGTAATTTTTATCATAAATGATACGACTTACGACGTTTTTCGTGTGACTGAAATCTGGTTCTTAAAAACAACTGAAATTAATCTTACTATGTCTACCACATTTTAAAATGCAATTTAAGTACATGGAAATAATAGTGTATTGACCATGCATGTGATATTTAATCATGCCTGCACAGACTCCTTGTAAAAGAACGAATAACAACAAGCTTTTCAATATTAAGGTAAAATATCTTGATTTTTCATAAAAAAATCTTTTGCTCTTTTATGATTTAAATTGCTTTCTGTGAAATAAATATTCATGTAAATATTCGATCAAAGATGTGTATTTAATCATGGTTACCAAAGAAAAAAAAAAGAAATTAAACAAATAAAACTAATATTTATTGACGATGAAAAAATGTAATGTAATAAATAATATTTCAAGTTCAAACGAAATTCAAATCACAATATAGATTATTTAATTCAATTATTGTCTAAAAGAGAATTCACAGACGCAATGTAATTGAAGTTGTTATCAGACGAAAAACACGTGATTTATTATAATTTAGCAGATTATTAATTTTCTTTTTTTTTACTTTTAGATATTATTTCATGAAATATATATTTAAATATATACTATAATATATGAATGGAGCTATTTATGTTATTATTTAAAAACATGCATTTCAATAATTTTGAACCATGTTTTCACTTATAAAATGGGTAAACAATGTTTATTATTATTATTATTATTATTATTATTATTATTATTATTATTGTACTGTGAATAAAACTGATTTTTTAAAAATTATAATAATTTCTAATAATATGGTGGGTTATTTTCCAATATCTCTATTATTTTTATTTCTAATTGAAAGCCTGTCGTGTGTGTCGTATACCCTCTGAAATACATGTGTGAATGTATGGTTAAGTATATGTGTTTCCATTTACGTGTATGTGTTTAATTGTGTGTGCAATTATTATTATAAATCTTATGATTATTTTTTTTATTACTCATACTTGAGATATTATTCCACATGTTTAATAATCGAAAATTACAATTTTTTCGACTAACTTGCATTACTTATAAGAACATTTCTGTTGATAAATAACAAGAATGAAAAATCATGCGTCAAGCATGGATTATGTAACACTTTCCAATGCTTCCAAAAAAATTTTACAAATCATTACCGTTTAATACGCTAAAAGATAACATCTAAGTAAACAATTTGGAAAAAGCATAACTTATTTAAAAACTTAATTTCAGGAATTTCCAACTTATATTTCCAACATATACAATATTCGGAAAAATATCCGAATACATTTATTCAGCCTTGTATATGATCTATAAATTTGTATATATACTACATAGGATGCTAAATTTTAGTTTAGTTAGGAAATGCGTAGCATAGTTTAAAATTCTCCTTCTGGAGTTTCTGCAATAAACGGAAATGTATTTGCAAACTTTTGTGCTGCCCTGTATATGATCTACAGAATTTATACACACCAAGTAATAGACAAAAACTGAGATAAATTTAAAATCGCGTTCAGCAACTTAAAACGCACTTCCAGGAATTATTGTTAACAGACAGTAGATAATTCTTTTGTGTGTCCCTGTAAATGAACGATGACTACTATACACACAATATTCTGTAGTAAGCCTCTTGTAATACACCTTAGTGATATATATAAATTTCAATGCGTTTAAAATAGGGAAACATTATTTAATTAAACCGCAAACGATTTTTCTCCATAGACGTCATGTAACGGATTTCTTTTGACTGCCCCTGTAAAGGAACTATACGTGCTATGCACACCATATTCCATATTAAACTTCTTGTAATGCACCTTAGTGATATATATCAATTACAATGTGTTTGGAATTGTGTAACATCATTAAAATAAACCGCAAATGATTTTTCCCCATAGACCGTAAGGTAAAGGAAATCTTTTGAGTGTCCCTGTAAGAAAACTATAAGTGCTACACACTTCAGTTGAAATAGGGAACATGCTATAGATAACGACAACAACATATAAAAATTACAGGGCAATCGGAGCATATTTACGGGAGTTGGAGCACGAACAGACGGCAGATGGCAGACGGCCATATGGCCAGACAAACCGAAGTCATAAACATTTTTCAACTAGGTTGGAAAGTGTTATAAATGACTACGGCAGTATCTAGTCCATCTGCAGTGGGTAAGAATTTTGCCAAATAGGCGAGTTAATGCCAAGTTCTTTTTCATCACAAAACTTAATGAGTATTTGATACACGTTAGTAAATGTGTATGTATAATGTATATATGTCTACACGCAAGCAAAACGTCCGTACATAACTATGTACCACAATGATACATTTTATTTCAAAGATGTTTTTACTGCATTTCCAACATAAGCTACTAAGAGTCTTATAATACGAGCTGACTCATGCCGCCATGTAATTACCCAAAGCTTGGCGGCATTCAGATCCCGATGCATTTACTTGGCGTATTATCGCGAAAGGTGGCGAGTGAATTTAGTTATTTAATTACTTGTGTAAACAATTTTTTAGTCGTAATACATGACGTGTCTCCACTTAGTTTCGACAACAACTACGTTCTCAAAATTCGTGAACGATTGACTAAATCAATTTCATTTTTTAAATATTTTGCGCTTACTGTAGCCGATAATGCAGTGTAATTTACAAGCTATTCTTGAAAAGATTGCATTATAAATGCCTAAATGTGAAATTTTTGAAACCTTTAAAAGTAAATTTAAAATATGGAATTTAAATTTTAGGTAAATAAAATGAAAAAAAAAAGGAAAATAAAATTTGTCTCGTGTTGCTTTTATTATATGGTATGAAATATGTGTGGTACTTTCGTATTTTACAATTCTATATAAACTACACCGCACTATATAATTAGAATTTATTTTGCGTATAGCATCTGTTGATGAAAGATATAACAATTTTACGAACAAAACGCTGTATGTTAAAAAGAAAGTAATAAATAACATAGTTATGTTTCAAAAATTTTCATTCGCATGCTAATGTATTCAAAATCGATTTTTAATATAGATAATTTAAAATATCGTGAATAGAATAACTTTGACTCAAAACTATTAATAATTTTTCAAAAAATTGTTGCTGGAAAACATGTTTCGTTAAGTTTAGATTAGATTATTTTTTCAGTAAACAACTTTCCATTATACATGCATGGAAAAGGGCTATGTTATTAACTCGGAAACAAAAGCAAATTATGAGCTCAATCTAAACCTTTATCTTGTATAAATATACGTACCACATTTTTGGAAATTAAAAAAAGTCCTTTATACGAATATTATTTTGTTTTCGTAATATTTATTGATTATAAAATTCGTAAAACTGAATTTACAAGCTTTTACTTTAGTGCTTCAAATATTTTACTTTTCATAAAGAGCGAAAATGCATTTATCAGGAAAATGTTTTGAATCAAACGTTTTTTTTTAAGCATTTTTTTTAAACGTTTAAAAAATATATGTTTCGGTTTAATTTGATAACTGAGGAAAATTTTTAAACTAGGCATTAGAATGTGCATACAGCATGATATACTATATACACTAGTGCGCAAAACTTAAGCAACAAACACAAAATGCTAATTTCTGAACACGTGAGTACTCAAAAGGAAATTCTATAAACAGTAAGTGTAGAAAATACGTACTACCCTAACAGCACAGACAGTCGATGTGAAGTCTTCTTGACATCACAATTGGTCACAATTGTCACAATCACTACAATGAACAGAAATGTGATAACTTTCATTCGTCTCATTTTTACTCTCATTTAGTCACTCCACTGAACAGTCACCATGACTGCTGCTTTTTGACGAGTCAACAGGCGACTTTACAATGAAGTCATTTTGTGACTCTCATGTGACTGTCATTTTGACACTCCATTGTAAAGTCATCATGATAGCTGTTCTGTGACGAGTTCCCAAGTGAGAGAAAATGAAATCTTCTGGTGACTTTTCACAAAGGAGTGCAATGATGACTTCACAATAGAGTGTCGATCACCGGAAAGTCACCATGCGACTTCTTTGTGGCATTATTTGGCGACTCATCACAAGCCAATGCTCACAATGACTTCAAAGTTCAGTCTTCAACTGACAGTGACTTGAGAATCACAAGGTGACTTCATTGTAATGTCACCTGGTGACCCATCACAAAGCGATAGTCACAGTGACTTTTCAGTGTTAACAATCATTTGAGAGTAATAATGAGAGAGTGAAATATTCCATATTTTGATTCACCGTAGCGATTGTGACGCTTTTCTAACCATGTGTGACGTCAAGGGGACTTCACATCGACTGGCCGTGCTGTTAGGGTAGTACATCTTTTCTACACTTGCTCTTTATAGAATTTCCTTTTGAGTACTCACGTGTTCAGAAATTCGCATTTTGTGTTTGTTGCTTAAGTTTTGGACAGCAGTGTATATATATATATATATGAAATTATCGGTTTATCTATTGTCGATTATTTATGTGGTTTATGCATATAAGGAAATCCCATGTGTGAGAAACAAAAGAAGAGATATTATAAAAGTCAAATAAAAGGATACTGCAAAAATACTTAATAAAAAGAAAAATCAAAATTGGAATACTATGAATATCTTATGGATTCTTCAGAGGAGCATCATAAGAATAATTCATAGTAAATATATATTAATAAAACATTGTCAGCATTAAGCCTAAAAATGACAATATTATGCCCTTATATAAATAGTTTAAATGAATTCACTTGTATGAAAACCAAAGGTAAAGATAGTATAAAAAATAAAGGTAAAGGTATTGAAAAAATTGTACACAATAAAATGCAAATGCAAATATGATAGACTATGAATATGTTATGGATTCGTCAGAGGAGCTTCACAAGTCATTCATAGTAAAGATAGGTTATTTCGTCGAATATTGTCAGCATTAAGCTTAAAAATGACAGTATTAAGCTCCTTATAACACATCGAACCCCCCCCCCCCCCAAAAAAAAAAAAAAAAAAAAAAAAAAAAAAATTGTGAAAATAATAAAAGATACAAAAAATAAATTTAATTCCAAATTAAAAAAGAAAGATTATATATAATATTAGAGAGTAAAACACATGCAGATTTCAAGTGAATATGATAGCGGTAATGGTAAAAAATCAACAAGATGAGAACAAATTGAAGATTAATGGAATAATAATACAGAAGAAATGCGCAAATGCATCTATGAATTCCTGTATTACGAAAAATTAAATGAAATTGAAAGAAAATGAACATCTAACGCTAATCTATAGTGGATAATCAAGCAAAATTAACCTTTTATTTGATAAGGATAGTACCATTAAAAATGCTGGAAAATATAGAGTTTATGAAACTATATTTTTTTTCCTGTATCTTCATCTATTTTACTTTATACAATGCATTATATTGACAAGTAATGTCCTTTTTTCAGCTTTTTTTTGCTAGACGGCTATATGAAAAAAGGCATTTTCAGCGACACGTGGCTGTTCTTGCCAACTAATGAATAAGCACTCTGGTGTCACTTTGAGTTTGGTTTTCATTTTCCTTCCTCATATATCTCTATTACAATTTGTTCCGTTATATGATTAAGATATTTATGATTTTTATTTCAATTTTGTTCGGCATCATCTACCTTTAAAATTTTTATTATTGCTGATATAGTGAGATTTTTTGGTAGGCAATATTTATTGAGATGTTATACATATATGTATATACTACTTTAAGAATTAATGTAAAATATTATTACATGCTATCTCTAATTTAAAGACTGTATAGACTGTATGGATGTTCTTGCACATATATGGATTTTCGCTGCGGTACAGCAATGTTATTGAGTTAATATAGCATAATAAATGTAAGATTTTAATTTAAGATAATAAAAAATATTTTACTAACACATGTGTAAAATTTAATTATTCACTAAGATATTTAAGGGGTGACTGTGTTCCAATAATTAAGACATCACTATTTCCGAAAAGTGCTATTTACCTACAGAAATCTGCAATTAAGTAAAGTGAAAGATTTCATTTCGAAAGTAGTGGTATCGAAAATACCGGAACACAATCAAACCAGATTCTTAGTTAGAATTCTTTTGGCACACGTTAGAATGTTGGTAAATAATAATTCTGAGATCTTATAGCACGCATATAAGATGAAAGATTCGCCATCGCTGCCTAACACTGTACTTGGCTAAGGCTCCTATAAGGGGAGCTGACGTATATCCATTCTGTTGCCCAAAATAACCGCCATATTGTGACCTAGCTCAGCATTAGGAAACCGCCTGAGCAGGTGTTCACCGTCCCCGTTACTGTCACTCGCCGTCCACTAGTACGGTAAGCTAACCGGTTTTAGCTTGGTTTTTGGTCCGCTGGGTCATTAAATGGCGGTATGATTCAGCCTGTATTATAGGAGCTGTATACTTGGCCATAGCTGAGTTTTTTTTATCATAACTTATTCTAATGCAAAATTTTGAACGTTGTTTTGCTCAGGTTTATAATAATTAACTATTTTTTAATTTGAATAAATAAAACAATCGATTTTTTTATCAAGTTAAAGGTACCTGACACCCCCCCCCCAAAAAAAAAAAAAAAAAATAAATAAATAAATAAAATAAAAATGGTGATCACTTAGTAATAATCTATTTTTAAAAAATGCTTGAAAAAAACTTTCTTTGAGTTTAATTAATTTTTTTTTTCGTCAAGTAATTTTCCATTGCTCTTATCTAGAGAAAAACCGTACGTTATTATCACAAGACAAAAACAAATTTCGTACTTGGTTTGGAGCTTTCTCCTAGAAAATGGTATGTTTTTTTAGGAACATTTTTAGTATTAAAAAATTCCCTTTATTAGATTATTACCAATTTTTTGTAACCCTTATTAATTAGAAATTTCCTAAAACAAAATATACAAGCCGTAGAATATAAGCTATAAATATTTTATTTTATATAAAATGAGCGGATATGCATTAATAGGGAAAAAATGTGTTGATTCACTTTTCTTTTTTACATACGAAGCTTTTTTAACCTTTATATAAAAAATGACTGTTTCTGTTT
The DNA here is from genome assembly GCA_963931845.1 of Maratus michaelseni. Classification (NCBI taxonomy): domain Eukaryota; kingdom Metazoa; phylum Arthropoda; class Arachnida; order Araneae; family Salticidae; genus Maratus; species Maratus michaelseni. The sequence continues at coordinate 322,713,456 of OZ007594.1, read as the reverse complement.
TATTTGATATAGTTGAATAAAATTCGTAAATTAAATTTAGAATGTAGGTATGCATTTAAAATATACCTTTAAATGTGTATACAAACTTTTAAAGAAATAAACTGCAGCCAGCTTAGTAATAATCCGTTTAAAAAATATCGTGAAAAATTTTTTCGTTAAGTTTAGTTTAATAATTTTTTTTCATCTGAGTGAATTTTAATTATACGTACCTGAAAAAAAAAACGTTGTGTTATTATCGCAAGACAAAAACATACCTTGGTGTTTAGCCTTAAGTTTTCTCACGAAAAAAGATTGTGTTTTTTAGATACATTTTCGGTATTAAGAAATTTCTTTTATAATAGTACCAGTTTTTTCGTAACATTTATTAATTAGAAATTCCGTAAAACTAAGCATACAACCTCCAGAATATAGCTATGAATATTTTATTTTATATTATGAGCAGAAATACATTATTAAGAGAAACATTTTGATTAATCATTTTATTTATATATATATATATATAATTTTTTTTTTTTTTTTTTTTTACTTTAAAAATAATAAATATTTGAGTTTCCTTTGACAGTTGATAAAAAATATGGGGGGAAATACTGGGATTCTTCACATGAATTATTAATTCGCGTGATTTTCTCAACGTTCTAGATCAACAAACATACATTGTCAATTGTATTTTCCCAAATGAAATATGCTATATTGTAATGAAATTATATGTATTAGTGTAAATGCCCGTCCTATAGAATCGTAAAAAATGATAAGAATATTCATATATTATTCATTGACAGTAAGCAATACGGAGCTGAAACGGGGCATGACATGCAGCTCAAGACCTGATTAATGCATGGGCCTCTGAGGTTTTAACAACACATTTGTAAACTAATTTTCCTGTAAAAACAGAGAGATTATTTTACAATAATAATAGTATACAATCTGCAGAGCATACAAATTTTTAATGTTTTCGACTGAAAATTTCTTAATAAAGTATACAATCAAGATGACATAATCAATAAAAGCTCCCATTATAATCCATAATCTTTATAATTAAGAAATGAAAAACCTGAAAATTACGCCATGTTGACACAATCATATAATTTTTTTTCTTTAGATTTTGCAATGTAAAAATACTTTTCAAGCTAAGCATAACGTCATTTTCATCGGCACAAACGTTTCACGCGTACTTTATGCGCGTATTTTTATGCTGAACAAAGATGTATTCACATCACATAAAAATTTATTTTTTATTTAATTGTAATAAAAAATAAAATGGCATCAATAGGCATAAATATATTATAAACCTAATAGATAATGTTCTAGTAACGTCACAATGAATAAGAATTTTTATTCGCTTATAAAAATAAAGTACACGTGCATAAATATTTTTAACGAAATTTATCTTGCAAATAAAAGACGTCCAAAAAGCAATATGTCTAAATATTTTTGATTATTTCTCTTTTCTCTGCAACAATGGGAGTAATCCGATTGGAAACATTTCAAATAAATTTCATAAAAGCGTTTAAAATTTAAATTAAAATTAAAATTAAAATTAAAATATAAACATGGGAATATTTCAAAAATAGCTATTGCGTGCATTGCACATCAGAAACATCAGTTACAAATGAACAACTTTATTTATAAAATAATTAGCAAAATCGGCTCAGTAGAAAGCCCAAGGCAGATAGATAACTAAAAAACAGACCTGTGTCTTAAATATATTGATAGATAGTACAGGAGGATAAAATATTAAATGCGCGAAAGTTTTTTTATTTTTATTTTTATCAATGAATCTCAAAAATGAATGACTCACTACACAGCTCATTGTTTGCTTATATGTAAGATGTTGGTACATTGTTGGTACATGTTCATTGTTGGTACATATACATTGTTGGAAAGATGGATGGGTTCGCCCCGGAATGGTTACTTACACTTGGATTTTTAAAAGTAGATGTCTTTTGCTATTGTCTACCTATTGGTAGCTGCATTTTTTATTCAGCATATTTCTATATTTCTAAATTATTAGAGATGGCAATAATGTTTGAAATACAAACACTTGATGCCTACTTCAATGCAGAAAAATGCCAGCTGAAAATGAAACTCATACCCAACTGGCTACTCTGCACTATTAAAAGAGTGTTCTTATAACTGAGACATGATTGCTGATTTTTAATTGCACCATGAGGTCAGGATTAGATATGAGTTCGGATTCTTTTATCAAAGCCCCCCCCCCCCCCGAGTCCGATACCGAAAGTACGCAGTAATAATCTTTTTAAATTGTTTCAAGATTAATTCTCTTATTTAAAAATCTCTTCTTACATAGAAATAAATATTAATCCTAAATACTCTCCTTTGACAACGTTTCCTGATTTTCACATTCCAGAAACTCTGTTTAAAATAGCAAATTTGTTACTTAAACACAACCCCTCTGGTAGAAGTTTGAACAAGTTACAATTCATATTTTCTTAAAATACCATTGTATAACTATGGCAGAAAGACATGAGTTCTGTTTTTCAGTGTTTTTGGACAAGAAATTCAAACAGAAAGAAATGATATACAAGAGATTTCCATCACCCAGAGAAAAGTTCTGTTGAATCAACCAAAATTTGGTTGGCCCAACAAAATTTTCCGTTTAAATATGGGTCAATGAAAAATTTGTTTGAATCAACAAGAAAAATATTGTTGATTTTTTTTTGCAATTCCAACAAAAAAATTTGTATCGTAAGCAAAAAAATGTTCTGTTAATTCAAGTAAAAATGTTTCAATTTTATTTGAATTAACAAATTTTTTTTGTTGAAAGTTTTCTCAAAATAAATATAATTATCTGTTACTTTAAGAGTTCTTTTCAGTTTCGGCAACAAAAACTTTTGTTTAAAGAACAATTGTTTTGTGTAATTTTAAGAATTTTCTTTGTTTTAACAACAAAAGGTTTTTGTTACATAAACAAATATAATATTTACTTTAAACTTATTTTTTTGTATTCGAACCAATCTAAACTTAACTATTTTTTTAGGTAATTTTTAAATCATTTTCAGCAGTGAATTACGCCTGTAATCCTTGAATAAAAACTAGCGATTTTTTATCCTGCTTTTTTTAAGCGAAAACCTACAAATTGAACAATGTCCCAAGCTGGAAATCGAAACTGGGTCCTCAGAATAACGATCTGTGACTATAACCACTTAGCCAGAAGGAACGATATCCAAACTCGAAATTTCTCATTCTTATATATGTCGGACCGGCTGCAACCGCAGCACATGATGAAAATGTCATCATGAGCACAGGGCCAGCTTAAGACATAAAAGTAGGGAAAGCCGGACGTTACTCTGGGGCCCCCTCTACCAATTGCTTTGTTATTTACTAAATCAATTTTGGTATGCTGCAACAATATGAAATTTTACCATCAAAATTAACAAGTAATTTAAATAAGTAACGAGTAAACAACAATTTAGAAAGAGCGAGCTTCTTAGGTAAAAATTTCGTAAAGAAAAAATGCATTTTTTACCCTGATTGATTTTTTTTTTTTTTTTTTTTTTTTTTTTTTTTTTTTGTAAAAAGTTATTCTGAAAAGTAAATAAATTTGAGGGCACCTTTGTATCTCTTTGGGTAAGCACGGGCGTGCCGGGACTATTCGGTAAACAGGCCCTGCATGAGCATGCATATTTCTGCGGCAAACATGAGACGAAAATACAAAGCCCCGCATACGGCAACATATAGTTAATTTTTAATTCATTTTCAGCAGTGAATTACGCCTGTAAAAAGGCAGGATAAAAATTCATTGGTTTCAAGGGAGATTCAAGGATTACAGGCGTAATTCACTGCAGAAAATTAATTAAAAAATAACTGTGTTCTCGTATGCTGGGGCCTCAGAGCGCTATTCTGAGGACCCGGGTACGATTCCCGGCTTGGGACACTCTGTCGGTTTACGCTTGAAAAAAAAGCAGGATAAAAATTCACTGGTTATTATTTAAGAATTACAGGCGTAAATCACTGCTGAAAATGATTTAAAAATTAATCCGCGCATTAGTTCTTGAGATTTAGTTATAGTGAAAATCATTAAAAAAAATAACATAGCAGCGCCACCTGTCGGGCTATTTACACCAAAACGTAATCAGCTTCTATTTATGTCAAGGTCGAACTCAATCTGTATTTTGATGTAAATCAGTGCACTAGTTCTTGAAAAATCGCGAATCTATTGCAGAAATCGCGAAAATTGCAATATAGAAGCACCACCTGTTGTGCGATTTACGGCAAAAAGTAATCAGCAACAATTTATATCAGGAAGTAACTGAATATAAAGTTTTATTAAATTCCGTGCATTAGTTCTTGAAATAGAGCGCCCTCAAAATTTTTTTTTACATACAGACGGACATAGACAGTCATTTTCTAAAAACAGTCAAATAGTGTTCAGGACCTTCTAAAATCCTTCGAAAACCAGAAGTTGAAAATTTTCATAACTCCAATACTTTCTTCTTGTAAAGATAGAAGAAAGTAATAAATGGGATAGGGGGATTTTTAAAACTACCTTGGTCCATCCCAATTAAAAAAGTTTTAATTATCCAAAAATTATGTTAATCCTTTAATTATACAGCTATATAAGTCAAATAAACCAAGTTACATGAGAGCGTTATGGCTACTACACAACAATTTTAATTTTGTAAAAGCAACAAAATTTTGCTGGAATTAAAAATTACAAAATTATGGTAAAATTAAAAAAACAGATTTTGTTAATTCAAGTAAAATTGATGAAATTTTGTTAAAATTTTGTAAGAGTGTGAACAATATTTTTTTCTCAATGCAACAAAACCAACTTTTTACTTCAACTAAAAATTTTGCTTGAACAACCAAAATGTACTCAACAAAACATGTTTTGTTGTTTTAATCAATTCCTTTTTCTGGGTGCAAGGCTTCGTCATGTTACTAACATTCACCATGCAAAGGTTACACACAGAATTAGATATAAATGCAAATGATGTATTTCTCCTTATGTCCAATCAATAATAATTCAATTACCTTTGAAAATGATTTTTAAAGGACTAAAAATTAGACTACTTCCTTGCTTCTCAAATGGCAAGTTTTTCCCCTTGTTTTTCGATTTGCGAATAAATAAAATTTTCACTTTATTGTTTAGGTGCACTCTCTTTGCAAATGTAAATCAACATTTGCTCATTTGTTTACGCTCAAAGTTTCAAAATAATACTGCGTGAAAACCTAGAAATAAAAAAATTAAATTACACTTAACGTGATTTATTACTTAAAATATGATAAAATTGTAAGAAAGATGTTAAACCATACATTAACATCGTTCAATGACAATTAATCCAAACACTTTCTACAAAAAGGATGTGTTACTGCACTTCATAAATAAATTAATAATTATTTATATTAATGTATATATGTATATATATTATAATTATTATTTATATTCTTTATTATTTTATAATTAATACAGTTGCATTATGTTTGAAATAGTGTAATATCATTAAAACACACTGCAAACGATTTTCCCCCATAGACAATAATCTAATGGAATTATTTGAGTGTCTGTGTAAACGAACTATAAATGCTACATACTTCGTTTTCAATAGTTAATATGTCATGATAAATCTCATTAATAACGTAGCAATCGAAATATATTTACGATAGGTACAGTGTGGATAGACAGACAGACAAACCAAATACATTAACATTATCTAACATAGTTGAAAAATGTTACAAACAGCAATAAACCGGAAAAAAAGTTTAATTTTAAACGACTTGGCTATATTGAAGATATACAGGTACTTGAGCGAAAACGGAGATTTAAATGGTATTTTATTTTTTTCTATTGTATAGAATCTATTTTTAAAATAACTTTTAATCTTTTCAATTTCTGTAATTACGTAAGTTTTGTGTACGTATCAGTATTTAATACTGAGAACAACGAATAGTCTTTCGAGTCAAAATTACTAAGAAAAAATAAAAAGATTCACATTCTCATTTTCAAGCACTTTTTTTTATCAGTGTGGTAGCTACGGGTTTCTTTTAATATATTTCAATATTTCCATTCGATGGCAGGAATGTTTGAAATGCACACACTTGATGTCTAATCCAAAATACAAGTCAGGCAGAGATAAAACTTATACATAACTAGCTTCCGTAATAATACACAACTAATTAATAAGGACTTTACGTTGCACATATAAATACAAACATTAAACGCTTTCAACGTATATTTCGTTTAATTTCAATATGAGTTATTTTAAAAACTAAATAGATAAACAATTCTCGACGTTTCGGTTATTTTTCATAACCATCATCAGGAGAAAATTTCCATAAATACAAACAGCAAAAAAATTAAATACGTGTTACATAATTGAGAAAAAAGTTCCAACTTTCTTTTTCAATTATGTACCACGTATTTAATTTTTTTGCTGTTTGTATTTATGGAAATTTTCTCCTGATGATGGTTATGAAGAATAACCGAAACGTCGAGAATTGTTCATCTATGTAGTTTTTAAAATAACTCATATTTAAATTAAACGAAATATACGTTGAAAGCAATGCTTGATGTATGCATATATATATAATACACAACGTTTTAGAAATGTTGAAAATTCCGTTATGTAGGTTTTAATTAAATTTCTAAAACATTCTAGAAATGAACGGGTGAGTGGGAAAAGGATATCATTTTAAAAACATGAGAAATAAAATGAGATAGTTTAATTAATAATAACTAATAAATTAATCAGTATTTTTCTTTGATATTTATAGGATGAAACCTCTTTTGAACCCCATCGACTAGACCTATAAATCGGATAAGGTGAACATTTCTCTAAAATTGATAGTTTTTTTTTCTTAACATTTACATCAACTGGAGTGTTATACGTTTTCAACTCACCCGTTCAAATATTGTGTGAAATTAGGGCTCTCATTAAAGAGTTTTATGTAAATTAGAGTCGGTATTATATGTAAAATGATTGAAATTAAATACTTTAACAGCTACCCAAATTGTGATTAGTTATTCGAAATTTCATTTAGAATATGTGAGAGTTTTATTATTTAGAGATAGAAAGAAAAGTATATGTCATGATTGTACCACAAATTTTTCACAAAAACATATTTTTCAAGCAAAATAAAATAATAACAAAATAAATTTACAACAGCCTTCAACAAAAATTATATTACATTTAAATGGTAATAAACACATGCTTGCTGTAGGAAATTATGAAAAATCGCTTACTTTTATTGGAAGAAGAAAAGAAAGCTATTTCTTCTCATAATAACCCATTCCGTGCTGTTTATAACACGGAAGGTGCAAGATAAAAATTTTTATTAAAGTACAGAGCTTTTATATCTTTCTTTCAGATACTACGAAAGAAGCAAAAATATTTTTGAAAGAAACAATTACTTAGACAAAATAAATACTATTATGTGCCTTTAAAACATTAAGTATTAGACTTAAAATAGAGAAAGAGACTGGATTTTTCTTATTATGCATTAATTTTAATAAAAGTACTTAAATATTTATTTTTACTTAATTACAAATATAATAAATTTTTATTTGTTAAATGTATAACATTTTGCCTATAACAGCAGACGTAACAGGAAAGATGGTCACAACTTTATGTGGTAATAAAGCATTTCGAGACAAACATTTTTACTTTCTTCTATCTATAATAGAAGAAAGTATTGTAACCAAATCTTTTTCCGACTTCCAGTTCTCGACGGATTTACAAATTTTAGGTGTCAGGGATCCCGAAAATCATGTTTATACAAAATGTTTGTCTGTCCACCAGTGTCTGCTCATTGTATCATCGAAAAGTGTATTAAGTTATGCATAGAATTGAACAAAATTTCATTTATAGGTTTGTGACTATTGGCCAGCAAGTCGTACTTGAATTTTGAGATATTCCGTCGGAAGGGGTCGCTGTGACAGCAACTTAAAGATTTCAAATTCAGAAAGACGTACAAAAAACGGCTTTGATCCAAGGATTCCGGAACAATTTTTGTTTTGCCTCTATCATAGAAAATGACTGATACATAGCAGTTTGAAATTTTAGGGTAGTTAACATTTTGAAACAAGACATCACGATTCTTCCATAAACGAGTTTAATTTAAAAGTTTTAGTGAACGCGGTTTCTGGCAAATTTCTTCCAATGTTGTAATCATCATTCCAATTCTTATATGCTTAACATTATATATTCATATTCGCCAACGTTAAATTATCGCCAAGTTTGGCGACACTTAGCGAATAGAATGACGAAAAATATTGATTTTATTGGCGATGTGATGGGGAATTTTGTAGTATTTAACATGTATGAGGTAGAAGAAAGTATTAGAATTAGCACATCCGTCTAGTTCGTATAGGAAACAAATGACTCAATCCAATTATTCATTATTTGTACAATGTGTTTCTCTTCAGAGCGATTCTGGATTTTATTCTTACTTTATCCCTTAATGAAACTCCCGTAGCAAAATTATCAACAGACTTATTATGATTTGTGTGACATGTTAGTACATCACAGTAAGTTCCACAGATGCACTAAAATTTAGTCAGTGACACCGTTTGTACTAATAGCTACATTATGAATTATGGAACATCAAGCTGAGTGTTGTTTCGACACTAATAGTGATTATTTCCATAGCTTTTCGTTATGTCATCACATTTCATTAAAAACAAAAGTAAATCTGTTGAAAATTGCATTAGAATATATCTTTTATTGTTAAAGATATTAATGGAAATCAGCCTGCCATGGTTCAGGCCTGGAATGAGTCTAAAAAAGTAGGTTGCAGCCCTTGTTTCTCTATGCAAAATGTTTAGTGTAGCGTGTTCACCACCCCATAAAGTTTGTATTATCTAAAAAATTACAATTACACTTAATGTGCTTTATTACTTAAAAGATGATAAAATTGTAAGAAAGATGTTAAACTACATTAACATTATATTCAATGTTAATTACTCCAAACATTCCCAAGGTCCCGGAAGAAGAAGCGGAGATTTTTTAAATTAAGACGTTGGTAATGACAGATGTATTTTTATCCCTGATGAAGGTTATGTGTATGGCTGAAAGTGGTTGGAGTAATTGACATTGAATAATTTTAATGCAGTTTAACATTTGTCTTACAATTTGATCATCTTTTAAATAATAAAGCACATTAAGTGTAATTTTAATTTTTTAACTTTTTAAATAGGAATTTTAACATTCTACTAATTTATTTGTCTGTATCACTTTTTTATTTTTCTTTTTCTTTATTTTTTTAAGACCGCTTTTCGGAATCATGGGTAACTCGAAAGAGGTTATTGTATATTTTCGTCCGTGGTTACATTATACCTTCCTGTAATAAGAAATAATTACCCTTTTTTACACTGTCCGAGAGTAATCCAAAATGTCAGCCAGAATTTGATTTAGAATAGCTGAAAGTTTCATTATATAGTGATAAATATGTTATGAATGGGCCACAAATTTTACTCAAAAACACATTCTTTGTAATAAAAAGAAAAACAGTTTTGAACAGATTTGAACAAAAATTACATTGATATATGCTAATAAACACATACTTACTGTATGAAGTTTTAAAAATTAGCTTGCTTTTATTGGAGGTAGAAAAGAAAGGCATTTCTAATCCTAATAACCCATTCTGTGATGTTTAAAACGTGGAAGAAGAAAGATAGTTATTTTTATTAAAGTATAGAGCTTTTAAATTGTTCTTTCAGAATCCTACGAAAACAGCAAAAACGATTTTACAAGAAACAATTCCTTAGACAAAATAAATATTATATCTGCTTAAAAACTTTAAGACTTAAAACAGAGAAAAAAACTGACTTTTTGTTATTGTGCATTTCGTAAAATGAAAGTAATAAAACAATTTTTTATTTAACTTAACGTAATGCATCTTTATTTGTTAAATGTATAACATTTAATTTATAACAGGGGTGTGACAGGAAAGATGGTCAGAAATTTAAGTGACAATAACAGACATTTTCACATTTTGTATGCTAAACAAGGGTCTCCATCCACTTATTGGATGTGTTTCTCTTCAGGACGATTCTGGATTTTCATTCATAACTTTATCCCTTAATGAAACTTAGCGAAATTATCAACATTCTTACTATGATTTGTCTGACATGCACTGTTAAAAATTTGCAGCAAACTGTCCAGTCATATGACCGTTTTTAGAGAAAACGGTTACATAACCGTTAGGTTAATTAATAATAGAGTAATTAACCGGTAGGTTAATTACTCTATTCTGACCATATTATGGCCCATATTATTGTCAGAATATTGTTAAATTACGGTTATGTAACCGTTTTCTCTAAAAACGGTCAAATGACTGGATAGTTTGCTGCAAATTTTTAACAGTGTGTTAATACATCACAGTAAGTTCCGCAAGTGCAATAAATCCAGTCAGTGACACCGTTTGTACTAATAGCTACATTATGAATTATGGAACATCAAGCTGAGTGTTGTTTCGACACTAATAGTGATTATTTCCATCGCTTTTCGTTATGTCATCACATTTCATTAAAAAAAAAAAGTAAATCTGTTGAACATTGCATTCAATATATCTTTTATTGTTAAAAATATGAATGGAAATCATAATGTTCGGCTTGGAATGAGTCTAAAAAAGTAGGTTGTGGCCCTTGTTTCTCTATTAAAAATGTTTTTATTGTACCGTGTTCCCCACCACATAAAGTCTGTAATGTCTAAAAAATTAAAATTACACTAAATGGGCTTTATTACTTAAAAGATGATAAAATTGTAAGAAAGATGTTAAACTACATTAAAATTATATTCAATGTTAATTACTCCAAACTTTCCCAAGTTTCCGGATCAAGAAGCGGAGATTTTGAAAGTAAAACGTTGGTAATGACAGTTGTATTTTTATCCCTGATGAAGGCTACGTGTATAGCTGAAAGTTCTTGGAGTAATTGACATCGAATAATGGTAATGTAATCTAAGATTTTTCTTACAATTTTACCATCTATTAAGTAATAAGCACGTTAAGAATAATTTTAATTTTTTAACTTTTTAAATATGAATTTTAACATTCTACTAATTTATTTGTCTGTATCACTTTTTTATTTTTATTTATTTTTTTACACACTACATCAAATACACACATCTATCAAGTCCATTAGAATAGACGCCATATCTGAAATAGTTTAAATTAATGAAAATCATACATTGCAAAAACGGGAAATGTTTCTTAATCTACGAAAATATAATAAAACCACGAACGAAAATACATAATAACCTCTTCGGAATTACCTATTAATTCGGGAAAGTGTTCTATATTTTTCACATTTTGTATACTAAACAAGGGTCTCAATCCACTTATTCGATATTTCTACAATTTGTTTCACTTCAAGCCGATTCCGGAGTTTCGTTCATAACTTTATCCTTTAATGAAAATATTTTAGAGAAATTATCAACAGACTTACTATGATTTATGGGAAATGTTAATACATCACAGTAAGTTGCAGAAGGGCAATGAAATTCGGTCAGTGACACCGTTTGTACTGTTAGATTATGAATTATGGAAAATTTAGTTCAGTATTATTTCGACCAGGATAGTGATAATTTCCAGAACATTTTAAGACATCATCACATTTTATAAAAGCGAAGTAAATCGGTTAAAAATATCGATACAATATTTCTTTTGTTGTTAAAGGTATGAACGGAAATAAAGCCTCGGATAAAATAAGACTCAGTAAGTAGATTGCTCCCCTTATTTCTCTATACAAAAATATAAATATATTAATTGTAGCATCATATTTCACCACCGCGTAAAATCTGTCGCACCATTTTTTTTATAACACACTACATATCATGTACTTTAACCCATATTTTATATCGTCCTATATATAGAACGCTAAATCTGGATGATTTTTTATTCAGCAATTCCTAATTCAGACCAGAAAATTTTGAATAACAATTTTATTTTGTCTTATTCACGAAATGACCAATAATATATAAATCAATAGAAACTAATCAAACTTTCTGGTGAGAATTCAGAATTTCTGAATAAACGCTGTATATAGACAGAAAAAAATAAAACCCAATTTATTTATTATTTTTTTTTTTTTAAATCGGTATTTAACAGTGCCCAAAATGGATACACAATAGTAACCAAAACAAGTATGACCCAATTTGGGCACATACCTAAGAATCTTTCGACCCAAATTGGGTTTTATTTTTTTCTGTGTAGGACGATGATAAAATATAGGTTAAGATAGGTACCATATACAAAATTGAAATTAATGAAAATACATGAGAGTTGTTCAAAAAATCCTTCGAAATTTGATTTAGAATAGATAAAAGTCTTATTATATAGAGATAAATATTTCTTATGAATGGAATACAAATTTTACTCAAAAACACATTCTTGTAATGAAAAAAAAAAAAAACACATTTTAGAACAGATTTGAACAAAACTTACATTGACTTTTAATGCTGATAAACACATACTTACGTGCGAAGTTTTAAAAAATCGCTTACTTTTATTGGAAGCAGAAAAGAAAGCCATTTCTACTCCTAATAACCCATTCTGTGATGTTTATAACGTGGAAGGAGCAAGATTGGTATTTTTATTAAAGTACAAAACTTTTATATCTTTCTTTCAGAATACTACGAAAGCAACAAACGCCATTTTACAAGAAACAATTCCTTAGACAAAATAAATACTATCTGCCTTAAAACACTGAGACTTAAAATAGGGGAAAAGGATGGATTTTTCTTATTGTGCATTTATTTTAATGAAAGTAATAAAACAATTTTTTATTTAGCTATTATTATAATACATCTTTATTTGTTAAATGTATACAATTTTTTCCTATAATTTCGGGCGTAACAGGAAAGATGCTTACATCTTTATGTGGTAATAAATCATTTCAAGACAAACATTTTTCTTTTAACAGAAGAAATTATTGTAATCAAAATTTTTTTCGACTTCCGGTTCACGACGGATTTACATATTTTAGTGATCAAGGATCCCGAAAATCATGCTTATACAAAATATCTGTCTGACCGTCTGTCCGCCTGTCAGCCCTCATTGTATCATCAAAAAGTGTAGGAAGTTATGCATAGAATTAAACAAAATTTATATATAACAGGAAAGAAATTTATAAAAGGAAAAATGGTTACAAATTTAAGTGGCAATAAAGCATTTCAAGACAAAAAAAATTTTAATAGGAAACAAATGACTCAATCCACTTATTCATTATTTTTACAATGTGTTTCGCTTCAAACCGATTCCAGATTTTCATTCATAAATTTGTCATTTAACCCTCAAAGCGTGTAGAACGTAATATTCCGTTCACTAAGCTCCAGGTTTCACTGCAATGTATGCAATGTTTAAGATAATATAATTCTATAGATTTAATGAATTTTCAAAACATTGAAGAATGATTAATATTCTCAAGGGTTACATTCATATTTGTAATTAAGTTTTATTTATAATGCTGAAAGAATCATATTTTTTTAGCATTTAAAACAAAATGCAGAGAAAACAACATTACAATTTTGCCCTTTTTCAAAACGCTCAGAGGGTTAATGAAAATATTTCAGTGAAATTATCAACAGACTTACAATGGTTTTTGCGAAATGTTAATAATACAAGATAGTAAGTCTCAAGAAGTGCACTGAAATTCAGTCTCTGACATCATTTATACTATTAACTACATTATGAACTATATAGCGTTTTTCTCAGTGTTGTTTCGACACGGATAGTGATCACTTAAATCACTTTTCGTGATGTTGGATCCCGATTCAACAGATCATGGGAGACGGCAGTATCTCGAGTGACGCAGCAAAAAACGAAAACCGAACGCCCAAAACCGAAGATTTCCGTCACTCTATATATACGGCTAGAAGGACATCAAAGGGAAATCAAAACGCCGACATTTAATATCTCAGCAAATATGAGGCATATCGTTTTGATTTTTTCACATTAGTCTTATATCTATGGTCTAACTCAGTGGTTCCCAACCTTTTTTTAACCGCGCCCCACCAAAACATCTGTAAAATGATGATGCCCCCCTCCCCCTATAACATATAATTCTCATAAAATATTAAAAGAATTTACTCCTGACAGAGTAAAAAGCATTTAACATTGATCCTGAAACGTTCCGAAGGTAATGGATGAATCAAATATTTTTTATACTCATCTGATACTCCTCGTAGTTTACTGGCACACGGTCGCCATGTATGCGTGATGTATAGAGTGCTCAGAATCCTTGATTAGAAAAATCAATAATTTTTAATAAAACATATTTTTCTTATTTAATCACAGAATTTCTGCTATTAAATTACTAATCAATTTCTAATCAGAATGAAGCATGATAAAAGATTCGGTAAAGGAAGGCCGTCAAGTAATTGTTAAATATTCACTTGAATAGTTTCATGTGTAAAATTGATTTGCATGTGACATATTGCAGTGCGACTCATTCAATAAATAATCGAAAAAGTTGTTTAAAATTCTAAAATACCGATTAATCAGAAAAATTATAAAGAATTTTTAAATATATAAAAGTATCTAAATATCATTAAATATTTTCTCTATAATTATTCTGGTGGGATTGTATTTAAAACTTTTGAATGGATACCTTTTAAAAATTGAATAAAAAACTATTTATTTTAATTTTGTTTTTGAAATTGGAATGTATAACTTTTATTTTATTTTCAGTCTACAACATTACTATTAGAAAAACGATTCAGAAGGTATGGGTTCACAGAAATTCTGAATTCTCCCCTTGAAAAGTTAAAATGCCCCCCTGAAAAGTCAAATTGCCCCCCTGTGGGGCGTACGCCCCCCGTTGGGAAACACTGGTCTAACTCTATCCTGAAATTTATACATTTCAACATGCAGTAGATTTTAAGAACTGGAAGTCCATTTTTAACTAAATTTGGGTAAATGTAAGGGTTCTGAAAAAAAATTTCTGTTATCTCCAAAATGGCTCGGGCGATTTTTAAAAAATTAATCTTTATTATTAATGTTCGGAAACATCTGTATGTCTGTGTGTGTGTGTGTGTGTCTGTGTGTCTGTGTGTCTGTACGTGGAAAAACTCTGCAACCGTAGCGAGTAGCGAAGCGCTTTTTGTTTCAAAAAATTCGGAAAAATCCCGGGATTGGTGATACTCAGTATCGAAGAAATCGGACCCTAATTAAGAAAGTTATTAATTAAAAACCTCATCAAAGTTAGCAAAACAAGAAACAGTTTTATCGAAACCCGAAAAGAAAATTTCCGTTTTGATAATCGCAGACATCCAAATTGTCGCTTTTTAACGCATCATCGAATAAAAAAAAATCTACCGGAGGTATCGATCCGAAAATCGGGGTACACACGCAGCCGATTTTTGTCGTTCCAAAAAGTCAAATTTTTTGAAATTCGGACCGTAACTTTTCTTTATTTCGGCCAAAAACTGACCAGACATCCAACATTGACCCCAGACGGGAAAAGGTTGCTGTAAAGAATGCCGGGTTGACACATCCGAGATCAAATCGCTCCATTCCTTTTTGAAACAAGTGGAAATAATGACTCTACATTCACCAAAATTTGCACACATGTGTAAAAAAAAAAAATCGCAATTTCAACAAAAAAAATTCATAAAATTCGACCAACAACTTTTAAAGATATCAATTAAAACTCATTAATGAAAATGAAAAATGAATTTATTTCTATTTCAACTGGGTAGAAGTAAAATATTTGCAGGTGTTGTCATCAGACATTTGGACGCCTTTCTGCCAAAAGAGATAAATTGATAAAAAGATGCATTTTAAAATGATTCCAGTTTTTATGGGCAATACAGTCGAGCCCGTTTATAACGAGCCCGCATTTAACGAGATTCCGGATTTAGCGAGGAAAATGGAGACTTTTGCTTGGTATAATGTTTATAAATGTATTCAGTATACTCTTTTAGCGAGCAAATTTTTGTACTTTCCTCGGATTTAACGAGGAAAATAACTGCGAAAGCGAGAAATAATTACAGAAATAATGATTGAAAAAAGGAAAAATACACAGCTTTCCTAGAATTCTAACATTCCTCTTGTAAAGAAAAAATAACCATTCTTTAAAGTTATCCAACAACAGTTGAAACCATCAGAGGCAGGTATCGATTCTGGGAAGGGAGGTGGTGTGAACTGGACGCCTGCCCTATTGTCCCTTTTACGGGAAGGGTAAAAGAGAGAATGAAATAATCCCAACTGATAATAATTGAAATTCCTACACACTTGGTGCTTTAACGCATTTAAAGATGGCGGATGCAGAGGGGGTAGGAACGGCGTCAAGTGACAGCATTTATGGAGACTCCTCCCTTTAATAGCTTGATACAATCCAAATCAAGTGTAATTACCTGTTTTAGAACTTGTGTAAGAAAAACATATTTTCGGCTTGTGCCTTTTCTTGAGAGCGTGTTTTTATTCTGCTGTTTATAATGTCGGAAAGTAAAGTTTTATCCGTAAGAGAAAAAGTGCAAATTATAAAACTCTTAGATAAAGGTGAAAAAAATGTTGCAATATGTAAGCAGTTCAACTGTGCCAACTCGTTTGAAAAACAAGGAATCCTTAATGGAAACATATTAAGCGAATGTGACGGATCGCAAACGGTTGAAGAAGTGTGAAAAAGAGGACTTGGATGAAGCTCTGTTAAAATGGTTTATTCAGCAACGGAATTCTTGTTTGCCGATAACTGTGTCCATCATTAAAATCCAAACTGAAAATTTTGAAGCTCAGGTAGGTTACACAGACCCGGGTCGGAGGTTCGTTCGGTTCGAGGTTTATCTTACTCGAGGTTTATCTTATTCGAGGCAACGATGTAAATTAGGGGCCCGCTAGCGGGCGAAGCCAGCTAGTATATTATATTAATCTGTTTTAGACTAAGCGAATGTGGTTTCGCGTTAACATAGGAAAACTCTTGTTTTCTATATAATCCACTTTTAAAATCGAACTATTTTCCTACGAGATTTCTCATAGGAATACATGGGACCGCATCACCTCTTTTGACTGCTCTAAGATAAGGTTAAATATCTCGTCACGGGATACAGTTAAGCCTTCTGCATGTAGCGAATAAATTATTTAGACTCATTTTTTCATACAAAAATATATTTTTAATTTGTAATATATATGTATTAAATTAAATTGTCGCTTATATATTTTTCTTTTTTGTTCAGAATATATTTCACATTTTATATATCTGCATTTCGTTGAAAAACTATTTAGATTAATTTTTTATATAGGGCAAATATTTTTTAATTATACGCATTCAATTTTACTGTTATTTATAATAAGTTTTCAATTTTTTAAGGATAATATATTTCCGGTTGGTTAGATAATATTTCCCATTGCTCAGCAGAATATCGTTCTTACAACCAACCATCAACCAACCATTCGCTGCAACGCCTCATATCCATCCGCGTAGTTTGGTAAACAACAGAGGAATATTGCTGATTCATTTTCATTCACAGGTAACTTTTAAGCTTTCGGTGCTTCGTAAAAATTTGATTTTTTTATATATTAATTTAGTTTTAACCATTGTAATACAAAATAGAATAAAAAATAATTAATGCCTGATTTTAATTATAATGACTTTAAAAACTTGACTTTATAACTTTTTTGTCTGTCATGACAAACAATTTTAGCTTTTATCAGTTTAGTGTGTCTGTTTATTTATTTATTTTGTTTATTTATTTATTATTTTTGGTGATTGATTACCAAAAATCATAATTTTTATCGCTCAGTATTAAAAAATTTTGTCTGTCAGTCACAAAAAAACGCATTTTTTACCAATCAGTTATGAAAAAGAAAATCTTTTGCAGTTTTTGTCGATCAGCGAAGGAATAAAAAAAAAAGATTTTCGTCATTCCGTAATGCAAGAATCGCAATTTTTTAGTAGCTTGGCCAAAGGGTTCTGGTAAAATCACTTTTCTTTTACATGTATACTTAAAAAAAAAAGTGTATATCGATGATATTAAATGATTTATTATATTATTTATGATAATAAAACGTATTGAACAGTGAGTTAAGGGTTTTTTTCCCGGTTAGTATACCTAGCAAATGTGTCCTGAAATTATCCTGAAATATCGAAAAAAGTATGTCCTGAAATATCATCTAGGGCTGTACTACCCCTGGTAATATCGCAGAATGTCTCAAATGTATTTTAAAATTAATTTAATATGAAAGCATGAAGTTAAAATAAATAGCCATGGATATTATTTTTAAATATTTTAAAATTATAATAAATAAATAAATAATAATTATTGCTTATATTTAACTTCAGATTAATATTTATATTTAAAGGAATAAAATCTGATTCACTGGATCAATCTGCTGTCACATATTAAATTATGATATGTAAGTCTAACCTTATATAAATTTTTCATACCTAAAAAAAAATTAGTATTATTAAACATATTTCTATGACTGATAGAACTTTAATGGCATTTATTTTCCCTCAGATTTGTTTGAATAAATTGAAAAGAGAGCGACTAAATTTAGTCTAAATATTTTTTAATGTAACATCTTTTTCGCAAAACAAAAAATGTTGTACAATAATTAAAAAAGTGATTCTTCTTTGTATTACAATAATTAAGAGCTAAACATATCTAAAAAATTAAGATTATGGAACACTGAAAAGTATTTATAAACTTTGCCCTCTTTGTTATTGTACAAAACTTTTTTTTTTCTTGCGAAACAGATGTTACATTAAAAAATAGTTAGACTAAATTTAGTCGCTTCCTTTTCAATTCATTCAAACAAATTTGAGGGTTTTTAAAGTCATCAGGCATTAAGTATTTTTTATTCTATTTTGTATTACAATGGTTAAAATTACATAGATATATAAAAAACTAGCTGTTACCCGTGACTTCGTTCACGTATCATTAAAATAAGAATAAATTCATTAATTAAGCAAAATATTTCATTCCCGATAATTAGAAACGTAAATAATTAACTAACTCTTGATCACATTCCATAGGATACAATACAGTATTTCTATGTTATAGAGGCCTTGACATAACTAAGTTTTAAAAAAGTGAAATTTTGTGACAAATAATCACGAAAAGGAAACTGCAACCAATAAAAAAGGCGGGCCAAATAAAATCGTGGAAATCGGCGAATTGTGTAAAAACATATGTCAAGTTTACCTGGTAAACCATTTTACTTTTAACGCCTTTGTGAAACGTTTTAATAGCCATCCTTCAAAGATAATGGAAATAGTATATTCTTTTTCATTAAATTCAATTCTTGTGAATAGGGAGCAATAATTGTAGACCTAAATGCATGGAGCTTAAATTTGCCTCCTTGATTTAATCTATAACTACAGCGCCTATATTCTAGGGGCTGTACTACAACTGAAAAAAAAAATCTTTATTTCTAAATGAAAATATGTTGACAGACGATATTTGTTCTCCAGAATAAATTGACTCATGAAGTTTGAATATGTGAACATACGTTTTTATTTTAAAAAAAATTTACTGTAATCAAGATTTTTTTTTTTCTTTCACCATCTATTCAAATTGAAAATAATTCTTTTTTTCAGTTTTAATGAGAAAAAATATATTATTCTGTTTCATTTCTTCTTTTTTATCCACAAAATTGGAATAATTTAGTTGCCATTTTTAGAGCAACTTCGTTAAATTTATAAAAAAAAATAATAATCATATCTCGGAATTTAAATCATTTTTTTTTTAAATTCTGAGAGTTTATGACATCCTCTGCGAAATACAAACAGGTGGTCAGATTTTAATATAATAGATTCGTAATTATTTTTATTTTCCTAATAATCATGGTGTAATTTTTGGCAAAAACTCTCATCTGTATGTAACTGATATTCATGCATAATAATCGCTAGCTAAAAAAAAAGCTAAAAAAATATATTTAAATTTTTCGTTTTAAATATGACGTGAAACTCATCTACTTTCTAAACTTACCGATTCTTGTATTATTAATGTAATGAATTGATTCACGCTCCTTCTAAAATACATTTGAAAATTCCCATTTTATTTCAAGTATGACGTCACTTTTTCCTCAGAGAAATCTCTTTTAAATGGCAAAATTCTTGTTAATTTTCTTTTTCTGGCAATCAGGACGTAAATTTTAGCGGAAAACTCACATTTGTGTGTAACTGGTATTCAAGCTAATTGTCTGAGTGCAACGAAGACTCATACACAGCGCAGTATTACTTTGCCCCATATATAGCTACGATGGATATTAAAACCTTTCGTCAAGCATAACTCAAAAAATATTTAACGGATTTCGTTCAAATTTTTACAGCAGGTACCTATAAAGGTGACAACGACGTCTATTTATTACCAAGTATAAATGTCAAACCGTTTGGAAATTATGTTAAAAAAAATAGATAAAAAAGCACAATTAAAGTTCATACGTCACGAAAATTTTGTGCGTACGTCATTTTCACCGGCGGGAGATTTTCGTAGACAATCGGAATTGAAAAGTTCATGGAGTAACTGGAGCAAAAAAATATGCACGCACTAATATTCAGCACAATAAAATATATTTCAATTTAGTAGAAATCGAAAATTAATCTGGATTTTTTTCTGTTTGAAAGAAAAACCCCGCAATAACTTAGTAGACTTGGTATTAGAGATTTGGCGCAAATCTCAGCAATAGCAGCTTTTTTATTTCGCGTGTGTAAATTAAAAAAAAAAAAAAAATTCTTTGGTGTTTAAATAAAAAGTTTCGATTTATGGCATTATTTCTTTTTTTTTCTCTCTCTCTTTTTAGCATTTTAAATGGGATTAATGAAAGGCATGTACTTTAAATTAAATGAGTGAAAGGTTTATATTTAAATTAAATGAATTCAATATGAAAATGTTATAGGAACAATATTTGGCGATTTATCAACTGCGCCAGGATAACATAAAAGTACCGATATATCAAACGGTATGTAGTATGTGAAAAGAAACAATTATATTATAATCACCCATCGTACAAGAAAAAAAAAACTAATATTCTGCATTCAGAGGGAAAAATCCATCTCCTGTGCCGTAAGATTTGGCGAGTTCTTTTTTGGTGATAAGTTTTTCGATGTGATTGTTGGGATCTGCTGGATTTGGCTTACTTTTTCTAAATCTTATTTTTTTGCAGATGTAGTATTATGTAAATATATTTTTTTGCAGATGTAGTTTTATGTAAATATATTTTTTTGCAGATATTTTTCAATTTTTTATATTTTCTATTTGGCATTTGGAAAAGAGATTTTTACCTTTTTATCTGTGCCTTCGGAAATATTAAAAAATGAAAAAAGATTTACATATATCAAGCGTTTAATTTTTATACGGACCACTTCTCCATTTTTAGATTTTAAATGCTATTTATTATTTACTAGCCGTTTATTAATTGTTTACAATTTACCCCCCTGACAATAACAATTATTGGTACTTCTCTATTATCCCGTCGACCACTTTTCATAACAAAAAACTATCGCCAAACTCTAAGATTAAACGCCAAAAATGCAGTCCCATTAACTTGATGTCAGAAGTATTATATATGTTTGTTATGTCATCAAGTAGTTTTTAATTCGACATTTGCGTGTATTTTTCATTATGTTTTACTGATTTATTAGTTATTTCATTAATTAAAGTAACAATTGTGTCCTTAAATTCTTATATTTCATTTATTTATTTATTTTGATATTCCAATGGCAACGTTCTCCCATTTATTTGGCATTACACTTTGGCGATAGTTTTCTGTTATGAAAAGTGGTCGACGGGATAATAGAGAAGTACCCAATTATTTATCACAAAAATGCCTCTTAGGTTTGTTAAATAAGTTTGTTTATGTATTTTCATTACTTATTAAAATATCGAATATGGCGATAAAATTTCATTTTAGCATCGTGCTTAAATGTTTAAGATGGAGCAAAAACATGCTTTAATAAACGTATGTTTGTAAATATTTGAAAAACATGTTTTACCGCTCCCTTGAAAAATTTTGTAAGATGCTAAAACTACCTTTTGGCACCATTTAAATTTTTTTTTCGCCAACCGACATAGGATATGAAACTTTTCCCCATTCAGAAATACAGGCAAGGCTGGTCTCAAACAAGGGTAAAGCTAGCAACAATATTGTTTTAACTCTATAAGAGTTACAATAATGATATTAAATACTCCGAATGGCTTTGGGCCAAATTACGATAGTTTCTCCAAAAAAAAAAAAAAAAAAACTGTAGAAGAAGTCTTTTACATTTGTTTCAAATGAAGCTCGGTCTACAAGGTATTAGTTAATAATACAAACAACACTAATGTCATGGAGGCAAAAGTTTTATTTTAAATATATATATTTGAAACCCTTCCCCCCCCTACCCACACCCCCTCCCCCCAAAAAAAAAGAAAAAACGAAAAAAAAGGTTACAGTAATGAATTTAAAATGGCGTTAAGCCACGCTTTCTGACATAAACAATTGGCTGCAAACGCGATAACGAAACTTTCACTTAACTTAATAACATGTAGCTAATATAGCCCTCAGGGTACTTTGCAGTTATACAGACCTTGTGGTTTTTTTAAAAAGCTTGAGACAATTCAGGTTTAAGAAGTTGAGATTTACTGTCAAATGATATAAACAACTATGAACACAAAACTGATGAATTATTATTCAGGTTTATGTATGTATTTTTAAAAAATTGCATCTGATTACACTTATTAGATAAATTACTTCTGTTTGCATTTAATAACTGATAAACGGCTTCTGTATATTAGATGAATTGTTTAAATATTGGGAAGAGGTGGCGAGAGGTAGAAAGACGAGTAAACAAACGGGTAGACAGACGAGTAGTGAGATGGGTAGAGAGACGAGTAGAGACATTGGTAGGCTGACGGGTAGAGAAACGAATAAACAGACGGCTAGAGAGAAAGGTAAAAAGAGGGTTGACAGAGGGGTAGCGAGATGGGTCACGAGACGGGTAGAGACACCGGTAGACAGGAATGTAGCGAGAAAGGTTGCGAGACGCGTAGCGTGGTAGATAAATAGACGAGTAGAGAGATGAGCACAGAGACGAGTTGACTGACGGGTAATGAGATTGGTAGCGAGACGGGTAAAGAGTCGGGTACGAAAACAGACGGATAGTGAGACGAGTATACAGACGAGTAGAGAGACAGTAGATGGGTACGGAGATGGTAAGAAAATGGGTATGAGGGTGTATAGCCAGACGGGTAGAGAGACAGATAGACAAATGGGTAGCAAAGTGGATAGAGACACTGTTAGACATACAAGTAGTTAGACGGATCGACAGAGGGTTAGAGAAATAGATTGGCGGGTAGCGAGACTGGTAGAGAAATATAGAGACAGGTAGCGAGACGTGTAGAGAGATAGACAATCGGTTAGAGAGACGGGCAGAAGAACGGATAGGGAAACAGACATATTGTGGAGAGACAGACAGACGGGCAAAAGAAAAGTCTGCGGATTGGCGCAGTAAAGGTGCATTAAAGGCGCAGGAGGCAGAGCCTCCTAGAAAATAATCAAGAAGTATCTGTTAAGCTTAACTTTGTAATATATATAATTTTTCAATTTTGCCGATATGGAGATTTAATGTAAAAGTTATTTTTCAGAAGTCATCGAAAGATTTTTGTATACTTTAATAGTAATTTAGACTATAGTTTTGCAATCTCGTTTGTAGCAAAGCATGCTATCAATGTGGTTTGAAGTGTAAGAGTTTCTATAAACAGTTATACAAATAATAGATATATAATCAAGGAAGAAAAATTTTAAATTCACACACAAAAAAAGGTGCAACAATGAAATTAAATTTGCGTTAAGCCACGCTTGATAGAATAATCTATTGGCTGCAAATCTAATTACGTAACTTTAAAAAGCTTGGCGTTTTAAAAGATCCGCCTTTTTTTTTTCAAGTTTTGCGCAATACACGCTTAAGAAAATGAGATTCTTTGCCACATGTTAAAAAAAATTATGACAACACATCTGATGAACGGTACTTCTTTTCTATTTTTTTAACAGTGTATATGAATTTATATATGATATTTTGTAATTATATCATTTAATTTGCTCTTTTTCTTTATATTGTAATTGTTAACCCTATGTTCTCAGCAATATCACTCAGACAAATCCCTTTGAGGGAAGTCCTAGTTATTAATCAGTATCGATAAAATATATTTCAGTTTTTCATCTTAAATATTACGTCCATTATCTATTTACTTTCATTATACATTGATATTCATGCTCCTTGTATTATTACGAATATTTGAAAATACATGTTTTATTTATGACGTCATATTTGTCCAAGCCCATTGGATCCTTTTCATATTTCCATGGTCCAAGCGAAATCTATTTTTTAATAATATAATTATTGTTGCACTTTTCCTTCTAATTATAACGCAGTTTTTGACAGAAAAATATGTTTTTATTTTAACCGATATTCATACTTCATGTATAATAACAAATACTCCATATTTTTGTTTCAAATATCACGGAAATTCACCTTCTTTTGAATTTTTTTAATTTTCAGTTTTCACGTGAAAATCGTTCAATTGACAATTAGTTGTTGGTGAAAAATTATTTTTCCGTGTTTTTATTTTTGTGGCAACGATCAAAGCCCTAGCAACGATAAAGTAAAATGGTTAAATTGTATGGAAAAATGTCCATTTATTCTCTATGAAAATAATTAAATTTTTAATTATTAAAGAAAATATTTGAATAAAATAAACAAAAACCAGCCTATGTTAATTTGAGTATTATAATCAACCTACATGCAAAAATACAGGATCATTAAATGCTCCATTTTGACGCTGGCTTCAGCCTAACATTTGCACACAATGAGATTTATAATATTACTAGCAGGCTTTGCCCGCTACGCTGGTCGGTTCTCCAAACGAAATATACTCCTGAATTTGGTCATCTTGTGTTTTAAAGCAATATGCACCTTTACTTTGATTGTCCTTTCGCAATGCTGTAAAACGAAATAAACGTCATTGCTCTGTTATATTTTCTATTTTTTTGCACAAAATTTGGCTATTAAAGACCAACTTCTTTATTTAATCATTTACAGTATGATTTGCTAAAGAACTATGTAACAATATGCAATATACTAAAATTACCCCTGGAAATTTATTAATGCAAGTTCAATCGAAATCCATTCTGCAGTATTTTTTATAAAGGCTAATGTTTCACGGCTTCAACTGATTATAGAAATTTCAACCCTAGTTCTATAATTAGACAACGTAGAACTATTAATAACGATAATCGTTACAAAAATATGCATTATCTCATTAACAATAGGACTTAGAAGAATGAACTTTATACCATTCTATTCAGCATACAAAAATACATTAAAATATATTGTAATTGTCACTTAACTATAATACTCGATTTTTAAGGAATTTTTTTTTTAAGTTTGTTCATTTTTTTACCTCCTTTAGGGTTGGAGTTTTTGAAAATCCCGTCTTAGTGCGCCTCCACATACTAAGAAGTATTTTCCCCCCAAGTTTCGTGTTTGTAGGTTCAGTAGTTTGGGCTCCGCGTTGATCATCTACCCAGTCAGGATTTTCATTTATATATATAGATAACAGTTTGCGGGAACAGATTTCGCCGCATTATCTTATAACAATGAAAAGAAGTCCGTCGCGTTTTATAGACAATTTGAATTTCTTCCATTGCTATAATAACGCGCGTATGTACAGAAATTATCATTTGTAATATTAGAATTTTGAGGTTTTGACGCCAAGAACGTCGCCAAATTTGTAAAATATGCAACATCTCACTAACTATAGGACTTAGAAGAATGTACTTTGTACCATTCGATTCAGCATAAAAAAATACATTAAAATTAGTTATAATTTTTTTACTTAATTGTAATACTCGATTTTTAAGGAATTTTTTTAAAGTTTGTTCATTTTTTTACCCCCCTACCCACTTCTTAGGGGTGGAGTTTTTGAAATTCCGGTCTTAGTGCACCTCTACATACTAAGAAGTATTTTTCCTCCAAGTTTCGTGTTTGTAGGTTCAGTAGTTTGGGCTGCGCGTTGATCATCTACCCAGTCAGGACTTTCATTTATATATATAGATAATGCACTACACCAAAACTATCTCTGAAAAATTAACAATGCAAGTTTCATCGAAATCCATTTAGCAGAATCTTTTAAAAAGGATAATGCTTCATAATCGGGTTCAATTGATTATAGAAATTCCCCCTAATTCTATAACTAAGCAACGTAGAATGATATGTTATGCACTAAAACCTTGCTTCAAAATTTAGCTAACTAACAGTGCAAGTCCCAACAAAATTCCAGTTATAAGTGGCCGGATCGTAATTCCCCTTTGCATTATATATATACAGTAGATAGGTGAATGTATCTTTCATAATCATCTTGTCCTGATGATAGAAGTGGAATTTTCTTCTTGACCTTCTGGAATTTTCAAAAAGAAACTCTGCACACCCTCCGTAGCTGTAACATATACTCTCTAGTATACACCCTCTGTCTATAGCGTATATGCACAGTTTTTTTACTACACCACTGACAACTTTCTCCCATAGCTCCATAACTAAACAATGTAGAAAATCAATCCCTGAAATATTATCTAACTAACTGTGAAAATTCCATTAAAATCCGTTCAGTAGAACTTTAAAAAAGGTAATCTTTCATAATTGGGTGCACCTAATTTTATCTAAAACTTCCCCCCGTAGCTCTATAAATAAGCAATGTATAACAATGTGCTTTCTTTTTAAAGCTTTCTAAAACAAATTACCTAACTAATAGTGAAATCCTATAAAAATCTGTTCGGTAAAACCTGAGTTTTAATCAATCTGATTGAAATAAGAATTTGCGTTTTATAAATATTGTAGATGATGATGACATGATTTCTGTAATCGGATTCGTTGTCAAGCTTTTGCTTCAGAAAAGAAACGCAGAGGAAAACTTGTCTACAGATAATTGCCAACCATCTCCACAAAATTGCGTAACTAACTGTGTAAATCCCACCAAAATCCGTCCAGCAGTTTTAAAATTATAAACAGTCGGAATGAAATACGAATTTGCATTTTATATATATAGTAGATATATGTTTCATAATTGCACTCATCTTTCCCAATCACTTTTCCATTAGCTCTATCACTAAGCAACATAGAATGATATATAACAGGGTCATTAGCCATACTTGAAAAGTCAGTTCCATCAAAATTTGTTCAGTAGCATTTTTTTGTAAAGGTAATCTTTAATAATCGGGTTCACTTAATTTTAGAGCTTTCCTCTGTATCACTATAACAGAGTAGCGTAGAATAGCTATACTCTATAAAACCTTTCAAAAAACATTACTTAACTAACAGTGTAAAACCTAACAAAATATCATGAATAAACGGATTAAAATATGAATATGAGGTTTAGAGTCATAGTAGATGATAATATGATTTTCTGTAATAAGATTCATCATGACCCAGCTAAAAATAAACTGCAGTAAATCTACAAAAAAAGTACAGTTGGAAAACTGCAGTGATTTGGCCGATTCCACGGCAGAATTTTTGAGGTCGATACAACTTCAAAATTACTGCAGTTTTATAAACTGCAGTAATTTTGCAAAAAAAAAATATTGCAATTTCTTTCTGTTAGTGGCGCCATCTGTGAGCTATCTTAACATATGAATTTGTTAATATTTTAAAAAAATATATTTTTTCCCCCTTTGCAGAGGTGGGATTTGATCTGACAATCTCACCGTTAGCAGTCCAACGTCTTATCCATTCAGCCACTGAGTGTTGGTGACAAGTGTAATGCATGGGGTCATATCGGAAAAGGGGATTAGATACGCAGTAATTTTTTAGTTGGTACGTTCCTAGGTGGTGAGAAAAATGGGATTTTGAGGTGGATATAATGTTTAACTAGTTTATTTTCTATTTTAAACTAGTTTTTTTTCTGCTTTATTTTTTAAAATGTGAAGTGAGCTGTTTATGTTTTTATAGCTTGTAAAACAATTACGCGTGTACTTCGAAATTTATTATTTCAATTTGTGGAATAAATACCTTAGCGGATATTATTGAGATAAAGCATTAACTTAGGAAATATATATTTTTTTAATGTGTTATATATTTTTAACTTAAAAAAATTATAAATAATATTTTTTAAAATAAAGAGTATGTTTTTATAAAATTAGACTTTGTGACGGGACCTATTTTACTGAGAGAATTTCGTGAAGGAATATGTTTCATTAATAGAAATTTTGTACAGGGGTTTGTTTCATTAATAATTTCCTGAAGTGTCCTTTTATATTTTTATGGTTTGTAATAAAAAAAAATTAATTTAATAACTTTTAAATAAACTAAGAAAAATATTTGTCGCTTTTTAAAGGAATGCGTAATTTAATAAAATAAGTTGAATTATTTTGCGAATTAGCTTTTTTTTCTGTTCTATTTTTTAAAATGTGAAGGTAGCTGTTTATATTTTATAGCTTGTAAAATAATTTTAGTTTAATTTCAATAATTTATAATTTATAAATAAAATAAGAAAATTAATTCTTACTTTGTAAATGAATACATTATTTTAAAAAAATATGCTGAATTAGACTTTTTTCTTTCTACGATTAAGTTTAAAAATGAATAATAATTTTAATAAGTGCATCGACAAATTATTTTGTTATAATACATTTATTACTAGTTAAATTTGTGTGTGCATGAAATTTTCAGACATTTTCACTGGAAGATATTTCTAAAATAAAATAATTTCTATATGCACATGGTTCTAGTAATTGTGAATGATATTTAAATATAATAACACATGGGAACTTTAGATATTTTTATTAAAATCCTTTTATTGATTGAAACATTATAAAAGTGATGTTTAATAAAATCTTGTATATATATATATATATATATATATATATATATATATATATATATATATATATATATATATATATATATATATATATAATTATTTTATATAATTAAAAGCTTTAATTGATTTTTAAAATATGTTTTGTAATACATGTCTATGGCTCATAGCAATTTTATTTTTTTAATTATTGTGTAAGATAATGATATAATATAGTAAGAATAGCAAATTAGTATAACAGATGATATGGTTTTAATGCATTAGTTTTGTACTTAAAATGTTAAAAAGCCCTTGTTATGTTTATGCCCAGGACCTCCAAATCTGTAAGTTGGTCCCTGATTAGGTCCTAGTTTTTAACGATAAACAACATTGATTAATTTTCATATGTATATATATATATATATATTTTAAGTTTAATTTCTATTAATATTTGTTTTGTTTCACTTAAAGAAGGGTGCTGTGACTTACCAAGGTGTTAAAATTATGCAATTAAAATAACAGTCTTAAAAACATTATTAATTATAAAGTAAATAGTAAGTCATGCAACAATATCAAAAACTGAAAAACTTTAACATATCTTTAAAAACTGCAGATAAACTACAGAAAATATAACACAAGCTTTCTATAAATTAAGTTATGTAAAATTACCTCACACTAATTGCAGTTATACTGCAGATACGTCAGAAAATATACTTCTGGATATGACTGTAAAATTACTTCACATTTACTGCAGTAATTCTACAAATGTAAAATCTCATTATTTTTAAAATTTATGATTCTCAAATGACTTCACATAAACTACAGTATTTTTGCAGATATTAGCTCACAGTCTTTTTGAAATAAATTACTGCAAAATTACTTCACATTAGCTGCAAATTAACTGAAGTATTTTTACAGTTGAGATTGCACTACAGAAAATCTACAGTTGACTGTAGAAAAATTTCAAAATCATTTCACTTCTATAGAAAAACTGCAGTTCATTTTTAGCTGGGGAAGGTTTCGCTTCAAACGTAAACGATGCTTTTGCTCATTGGATACTTCTCTATTATCCCGTCGACCACTTTTCATAACAAAAAACTATCGCCAAATTGTAAGATTAAACACTAACAATGCCGTCCCATTTACTTGATGTCAGAAGAATTATACGTGTTTGTTACGTCATCAAGTGGTTTTTAATTCGACATTTGCGTGTATTTTTCATTATGTTTTACTGATTTATGAGTTATTTCATTAATTAAAATAACAATTGTATCCTTACAGTCTTATATTTTATTTATTTATTTTGACATTTCAATGGCAACGTTCTCCCGTTTATTTGGCGTTACATTTTGGCGATAGTTTTTTGTTATGAAAAGTGGTTAACAGGATAACAGAGAAGTACCCAACATGGTAGCTAAAACTCCAATTGGCGAGGTATCTGATTGCGGGAAAATTAGCCCGAAATCGTATGAATAACTAACAACCCAAAGAAAAGGGGAAACATGGATGAAGACTGAAAACAAATAAAGAAGCAATATACTTGTATAATACTAAACAGGCCTTCGAAACTTTATTTTAGCAATCACGTTTTATTTTAAATCGTGGATTTTGTAGAATTAATAATTATACACAATTACATAAATATCCGTAAGAATAATATTCCATTCCCAATTGAACAGTTAATGTTTCTATCTGTAAAAGTAAACAAAATAATTAAATAACAAAAAGATTTAATTTGAATTTCTTCCATTGCTATAGTAACGGATGTATTTTTAGAAATTATCACTTGTATTGTTAGAATTGTTAGATTATGACGTCAAAGATTTCGCCAAATTAGAAAAATGTGCAATATCTCACGAACTATTTGACTTATGAGTATTTAATTGATACCATTCGATTCAGCATACAAAAATACATTAAAATATGTTATCATTTGTCACATAACTATAATACCCGATTTTTAAGGAATTTTTTTAAAGTTTGTTCCTCTTTTTACCCCCTTTAGGGGTGGAGTTTTTGAAAATCCCTTCTTAGTGCGTCTCTACACACTAAGAAGTATTTTGCCTGCAAGTTTCGTCTTTGTAGGTTCAGTAGTTTTGGCTGTGCGTTGATCATCTAGCCAGAAAGGACTTTCTTTTATATATATAGATTAGGATTCAGATTTTTACAAAACACTGAAAAGCGTCAAATTGACTTGTGAGTAAAAAAGCATTCCTCTGTTGTTTACAAACTGTTTTCCTGATGTTCATGTATGCAAGCTATGTGCAACCTATTTCAACTGAAGTGTGTAGCGCTTATAGTTTTTTTTTACAGGGACAGATAAAAGTATTCCGTTACATTACCGTCAGTGGGAAATAATCGTTTCAAGCTCTACGCCATTTAAAACATGATGTAATTAATATATAATTATGAAGCGCATTAAAACATGCTTTTTGTAGAATATAGTGTGCAATTCATTTCATTTACAGGGTCAAACAAAATATTTCTCTTACACATTGTTCTATGGGGGGAAAATCATTTGCAGTGTAATTTAGTGATATTTTGCTATTTCAAACATAATGAAAATTATATGCATTACTGAGATGCACTATATATTCCTCTCTTGAAAGTGTAGTGTGCATTGCATTTATTTCCAGGGGGACGCAAAAGATATCGGTAACACTAGATATGCGATATTACAGTCTATGTGTGATAAGTGCTTTTTCAACTTTGGTTTGCGTTTTTAAGTTTAAAACAAAATTTTTTCATAGAACGTGTGTTTTTATAAACTCGGTTAATCATATACAGGGCTACACAAGGGAATTCGTAAGTATTACAGACTGTGGGAGTGAATTTCTGAATTTTAGTTTATAATTGTGTTACGCATTTTTCTGCTGAACTGTATTTAGTTGACAAATAGAAATTTGTGGAATATAAATAAATTTATAAACTGGGCTACGCAAAGAAAAAGAGTTGTCAATATTTTTTTTTTCTGTAATGAACACTCATGACTTTATGCTCTGAAATAATATTTGCTCACAGAAATTTAAATATGTAAAATTACATTTCATGCATCCAGGTTTTTTTTTTCGGGTAATTTACACAAAGTGTACATATATATAAGTTACTAACAGCTGCTTGTATGAGTTTTGTGTATTCTAGAGACTGCTACATGGCGAGTTACATGCATCCATGGGGTTTTTGTTAATGTATGCGAAGCATACATATATGTAAGTTACTAGCCGCTACCTGTATGAGTTTCATGCATTTGAACAATCAGGAATCTCGAGATGCTATCCAATTATAAACTGTGTGCTTTGTGGCAGATAACTCGCTACTTACACAGTTACAATGAGAATTTCTTTTACGAAATAAACATTTATTTTGTTCCGTTTGTTGCAATTTACAAAGTTTAAGCAAGGGCAAAAAATAGCTAAAAATTTGTAAAAATAGATAAATCTAGAGGGAAAAAAATTGTTAAATGTTTGAAAAAATCGAAATATCCGGAGGAAATATTGCTAAAAGTTTGTAAAAATACAAAAAAAAAAAAAAGAGGAAAATATTGCTAAAAGTTTGTTAAAATTGAAAAATCATGAAGAAAAACTTGCTAAAACTTTCTAAATAGTCTCAAAACAGAATGAAATCGATGCTTACTTTGTGAAAAAGCTTGTCGTAGGAAGCACGCATTCTGATTGGGTAGAATTTCGAGATTGCCGATTTTCGGCTGGCACGCGTCAAAAAAACTTTGCGAATTCGTGATTTTTATGTTCGATGTTACTGATTTTCGGTTGCCACGCGTCAAAAAAACTTGGCAAATTCGTGAATTTTATGTGACCACTTGAATTTATGATTTTTACGCACTCGTTCTACAAAATTTACGGTTTTTACATGCCTGATTGACAAAATTCATGATTTTTACGTGCCCGATGGACGAAATTAATGGTTTTTACATGCCTGATCGATGAATTTCTTGATCTTTATGCACCCGTTTGGCGAAATTCTTGATTTTTATGTGCCCGATAAATGAAATTCTTGATTTTTATGCACACATTCGACAAAATTTATGATCTCCCCTCCCCTAATCCACAAAATTCATGTTTTTTCTGTGCCTGATTGACGAAATTCATGATTTTCAACTAATATACATTGATGAAATTCATTTCTACAGCTGATTGACAAAATTTGCAATTTTTTAACATGAATGATTGTTGAAATGTGCAGTTTTTTCTGTGAGTGGTTGACGATGTTCATGATTTTTTTGAAAGAGTGATTGATAAAATTCACAATTTTTTCCGTGAGTGGTTGACGAAATTATTTATTTCACAGCAAACCGACAAAATTCGGAACTATGGAATTTCCAATTTTGGCATCTACGGTTTCCATCGGCCGATTGATGAAATTCACAATTTTTCTTCCCTTGACAATGGTGAAATTCGCAATTTTTTTTTTCTGCGACCGTTCGTCGAAATTTGCAATTTTTCCACAAACATTCGATGGAATTCTTGATTTTTACATGCCCAGTTGACAGAATTCGCGATTTTCCATGCCTATCGACAAAATTTATAATTTTTCAGACCCAATAGACAAAATTGATGATGTTTTCCTATGATCTATGGACAATTTGCAAATTTTTTCTGTGACTGTTCGTTGAAATTTGCAATCTTTCCACGCCCTTTCGATGAAATTCGCTGTTTGTCCACGCTCGTTCCACGAAATTTACGATTTTACGTGCCTTATCCACGAAATTCACGGGTTTTTTCCAGTGGTTTGCAAAATTCAAGATTTTTTATTTTTTCCTTGACTGATAGACGAAATTCTCAACTCCGGAATTTCCAAATTTGGCATGTCTGGTTTCTGTCGATCGATTATTAAAATTTGCGTTTTGCGACAAAATGGCGAAATCTGTGAATTTTCCATGCCCATTCGACAAAATTTGCATCCAGTCGACGCAATTCTTGATTTTATGTACCCGATTGATAAAATTCATGATGTTTTCCTACGATCTATGGACAAATTTTGCAAATTTTGCTCGCGAATTATTAAGGAAATTCGATATATTGATTTTAGTTTCACCACCAGGGGGCGCTTTCCCATCTTGGGTTTTATGGGCCCGATCACAACGAGGTATGGCTCATTCGACTCAAATCGACAGCCTCAAAGACTTCAGCTATGTTTGTATAGATCAGAGTGCGCCCCCTGGTGGTGAAAGATGGAACTAACGAATTTTGCAGCTAACTCGAGTTTTATGGGTCCCATCTCAATGCAGTTTGATTCATTCAACTCAACATCGACAGAATATATTGGATTTAGTTCCAAATGTCACCACCAGGGGGCGCTTTCCTATCTCAGGTTCTATGGGCCCAATCACGACGAGATATGGCTCATTTGGCTCGAAATCGACAGCCTCAAAGACTTCAGCTATGTTTGTATAGATCAGAGTGTGCCCCCTGGTGGTGAAAGATGGAACTAGTGGATTTTGCAGCTAACTCAAGTTCTATGGGTCCCATCACAATGCAGTTTGATTTATTTGACTCCACATCGACAGGATATATTGGTTTTAGTTCTAAGTATCACCACCAGGGGGCTCTTTCATATCTCGGGTTCTATGGGCCCGTTCACAACGAGGTATGGCTCATTCGACTCAAAATCGACAGCCTCAAAGATTTCAGCTATGTCTGTATACATCAGAGTGTGCCCCCTGGTGGTGAACGATGGAACTAACGGATTTTGCAGCTAACTTGAATTCTATGGGTCCCATCACAATGCAGTTTGATTCATTCGATTCAACATCGACAGGATATATTGGATTTAGTTCCAAGTATCACCACCAGGGGGCGTTTTCCTATCTCGTGTTCTATGGGCCCAATCACGATGAGATATGGCTCATTGGGCTCAAAATCGGCAACCTCAAAAATTTCAGCTATTTTTGTATAGAGCAGAATGTGCCCCCTGGTGGTGAAAGATGGAACTAATGGATTTTTCAGCTAACTCGAGTTCTATGGGTCCCATCACAATGCAGTTTGATTCATTCAACTTGATATCGACAGGATATATTGGTTTTAGTTCCAAGTATCACCACCAGGGGGCGTTTTCCTATCTCGGGTTCTATGGGCCCAATCACGACGAGATATGGCTCATTTGGCTCAAAAATTTCAGCTATGTTTGTATAGAACAGTGTGTGCCCCCTGGTGGTTAAAGATGGAACTAATAGATTTTTCAGCTAACTCGAGTTCTATGCGTCCCATCACAATGCAGTTTGATTCATTCGACTCGACTTCGATAGGGTATATTGATTTTAGTTCCAAGTATTACCACCAGGGGGTGTTTTTCTATCTCAGGTTCTATGGGCCCGATCACCACGAGATATGGCTCATTTGGCTCAAAATCGACAGCCTCAAAAATTCAGCAATGTTTGTATACATCAGAGTGCGCCCCCTAGTGGTGAAAGATGGAACTAACGGATTTTGCAGCTAACTTGAATTCTATGGGTCCCATCACAATGCAATTTGATTCATTCGACTCAACTTCGACAGTATTTATTGGATTTAGTTCCAAGTATCACCACCAGGGGGCGTTTACCTATCTCGTGTTCTATGGGCCCGATCACGACAATATATGGCTCATTTGGCTCAAAATCGACAGCCTCAAAGATTTCAGCTATGTTTGTATAAAACAGTGTGTGCCCCCTGGTGGTGAAGGATGGAACTAATGGATTTTTCAGCTAACTCGAGTTTTATGGGTCCCATCACAATGCAGTTTGATTCATTCGACTCGACTTCGGTAGGATATATTGGTTTTAGTTCCAAGTATCACCACCAGGGGGCGCTTTCCTATCTCGGGTTCTATGGGCCCGATCACGACGAGATATGGCTCATTTGGCTCAAAATCAACATCCTTGAAAATTTCAGCTATGTTTGTTTAGAACGGAGTGCACCCCCTGGTGGTGGAAGATGGAACTAACGGATTTTGCCGTTAACTCGAGTTCTATGGGTCCCATCACAATGCAGTTTGATTCATTCGACTCGACATCAACAGGATATATTGATTTAAGTTCCAGTTTTCACCACCTTGGGGCGCTTTCCTATCTCGGCTTCTATGGGCCCGATCACGACCAGATATGGCTCGAAATCGACAGCCTCAAAAATTTCAGCTGTTTGTATAGAACAGAGTGCGCCCCCTGCTAGTAAAAGATGAAACTAACATATTTTGCAGCTAACTTGAGCTCTATGGGTCCCATCACAATGCAGTTTAATTCATTTGACTCGACAGGATATATCGATTTTAGTTCCAAGTTTCACCACCAGGGGCGCTTTCCTATCGAAAGTTCTATTGCCTAACGGGTTTTGCAGCTAACTCGAGTTCTATGGGTCCCATTACAATGCGGTTTGATTCATTCGACTCGACATTGACAGGATATATCGATTATAGTTCCAATTTATGTTTCCAATTAGTCCCCCATTTCTACATGCCATTTCAGACCCTTCATCTTAAGGTCCTGCTCAAAACTGTCAGCTGGCACCTTTTGGGGCCCTCACTATAGCTACCTTAAAAATCGCCCATTTCACTAGCTTTTTTCTAGAAACTTCTAAGTCTTCCAGCTACTACATGAACAACACAAAATTTTCTCGAACAAGACCCGGTCTTCCTGTACCCAAGTTTTTGTGACTTAATTTTTTAATAACTTGCCCCCTTTTCACCAATGATCTTCTTTTTTGGGGCCTCTTTCTACATTTAGTTATTCCCCCCTTTCTGCATTCCAGTTCAGATCCTTCATCTTAAGTCCCTGCTTAAAACTGCCAACTGGCCCTTTTTGGGCCCCCTACTATAGCTCCTTTAAAAATCGTTCAATTCACTGGCCTTTTTTTTTCTAACAACTTCTTAGGACTTTCAGCTACATGAACAAAAAATTTTTCTCGGGCAAAACCCAGGTCCGCTGGACCCCTTTAAGTTTTTGTGGCCTAAATTTTTAATCACTTGACTATTTTTTTGTCTGATTTTCTTCGTTGTTGGGGCCCCTCTCCAGTTAGTTATGTTTACATTTCTACATTCTAGTTAAGACCCTAGGGCCCGGTACGCGGCCCCTTGAATTTTTTGTTCCCTAAATTGTGAATAAGTTTACTCCTTTTAATCTGATCTTCGTTTTTTGGGACCTTTTTTCCATTTAGTTATTACATCATTTCTACATTCCATTTAGGACAGTGTCCTCCTGGGAACCAGTCCGGGATCCTTGAATTTCTCTTGCGCCATGCATTTTCATCCCTCTAATTGTGTCACTCTCTCGCCGCATAACTTTAAAGTTGAGTCTTGGACTCCTCTCCGTGGGCTACCACCCTCATATTTTTATTGGGGCCCTAGGGTTCTTTTTTAGCATTTCTTTAAAATTTTATTCTAATGATTAATTTATACCCTATGCTTAATTTCGACTAATTGACATTTTCATCAATAACCACGAAAAAGTAATGATATCAGTACAAAACACTTAACGGGTTAAAAGTTGTGACGCAGCAGTTTCTTTCGGCTCTAAGAATTTTAAATATGGGTCTTAAAAGCAATGATATCAAATTTGAGTGACGCTATTTTAATAATTAAAAAAATACATCATCATTTTCCTTTTTTGTTTTATTTACATTCGCAGATGCAATTATTATTTTTGACATGAAATGATATATAAAATTTATTTGCTGATGCTTTTTCATTCACATCTCTCCTGAATTCAAAATACGGGTTTTAAAAGAAATGATATCAAAATTCGAGTGACACCTTCACATGAATTTAATAGTATTGTTTTAAAATTAAATTTAAATTATTTTTGGTTTGTCTTCTAAAGTATATTTACACATACAAAAAATGCTTATAAATTTCCAATACACTGTTAAATATATTACTTTCACTGAGCCTATCTTATGCATTGAAATGTATTTATTTCAATAAATTGATTTATCTTTTGTGCCACGCTATCCAAAATCATAAGTAAAATTTATGTAAATGATTATTTTGCGTCATAGTATCCACTTGAATACATCTCCCTTTGTCTGGATACTATGACGCAAAATAATCATTTACATAAATTTTACTTATGATTTTGGATAGCGTGGCACAAAAGATAAATCAATTTATTGAAATAAATACATTTCAATGCATAAGATAGGCTCAGTGAAAGTAATATATTTAACAGTGTATTGGAAA
Source organism: Maratus michaelseni (assembly GCA_963931845.1). NCBI lineage: Eukaryota > Metazoa > Arthropoda > Arachnida > Araneae > Salticidae > Maratus > Maratus michaelseni. The sequence continues at coordinate 322,675,564 of OZ007594.1, read as the reverse complement.
TTTATAAGCATTTTTTGTATGTGTAAATATACTTTAGAAGACAAACCAAAAATAATTTAAATTTAATTTTAAAACAATACTATTAAATTCATGTGAAGGTGTCACTCGAATTTTGATATCATTTCTTTTAAAACCCGTATTTTGAATTCAGGAGAGATGTGAATGAAAAAGCATCAGCGAATAAATTTTATATATCATTTCATGTCAAAAATAATAATTGCATCTGCGAATGTAAATAAAACAAAAAAGAAAATGATGATGTATTTTTTTAATTATTAACACAGCGTCACTCAAATTTGATATCATTGCTTTTAAGACCCATATTTAAAATTCTTAGAGCCGAAAGAAACTGCTGCGTCACAACTTTTAACCCGTTAAGGGTTTTTGTACTGATTGAGTATGACATCCAGAGTTATAGGGTCAACAAAATTATAGGTACTTTTCGGTTAGCCGGGCGCCAGTGAAATTTATATATCTATGTATAGATATATATACATATATCTATACATACACACATTTATATATGCATCTATGTATATATACATATATATATATACATACATATATGTGTGTATGTATACATATATATGTATATATAGATATATACATTTCACTGGCGCCCGGCTAACCGAAAAGTACCAAATTATATTTGCGACTATCTAACCCACCCGGCGCTGCCCGTGCCCGAGATATTTACAATCTCAGAGAAAGGCGTTAAACCCCTCCCTCCCCATACCCGCAAATATAATGAATAATTTGTTCAAGAGAACCACCGTCACCTACATTAACGCGATCATTAAAAAAAAGAATTACATTTTTCTGATAATTAGAACATAACGAAGACGCTACGCTAAAATAGCCGGCAGATGACACCCCTTTCCGACCTCAATTTCAAATTTATATCTTAATTAGTTACCTAAATTTTTGTTCATTAGTAAAAATTGGCAATTATTTCCTTTCATTTTCGCAAACTAAATGGAGGGATCGGCCAGAGAAACAGATCTCTTTGTAGTTCAGTTTTTAATGAAAGCAGATCTTTGTCTGAAACTTTCTCGGATCGTTTTCACTGGCGCCGGCAGATTTTTGGGAGTTTTTCGCATAAATTGAGAAAAATTACCGACCGAATTTTTCGAAAATCACATAGTCAGATGCAGAATTTTTTTTTTACATATGCTCAGAAATTTTCAAATTGATATCTCAATTAGTTTTCAGAAAATTCGCTAATTAGTAAAATAATTTCGAATTCGTTCATTTGCGCTTGCAAATCCAATGCGCCTGCTCGTTTCTTTCGCCATTTTGATTTAAAAGATGTCATTTTAGAAGCGATGGTTAATGAGAATCTAATTAATATCTTGGGTAATTATCAAAATATTAAAATTCTGAGACTCAGGTGCACATGGTCAGACCTTGGACTATCCACACCTAAATTTTCAGACTTCTAGGCGGGCTAGATTTTGCTAGCCATCGCAGACAGACAAACACACACACACTCTCACACACAGAGCGAAACTTTCTTTTATTAATATAAATTTACTGTGAAATGTTCGTATACGGCATCTCGTAAAAAAAAAAAAAAAAAAAAAAAAAAAAAAAAAAAAGAGAGAGAGAGAGAGAGAGAGAACTTTTTTTTTTTTGTGTGTGTGTATGATTTCAAAGCTTTGAAAAAATTTTCTTGCAATCATCCGGTAGCTTACAAATGGTAAAATAGATCTCAAAGTCAGCGAAAAATATATATCTTATTAAAAAATATTTTCGATTCGAAAAAAAAAAAGAAAAGAAAATTAAGATATTTTGCGTGGATACGATTAAATAATAATAATAATAATAAATGATTAACGTTCAATAAATAGCGAATCACAATGTGTGGTCCAGTTTTGTAATAAAAATCCTTCGCATGGTCAGGGTTTAAATAAATGACGAACTAGCATACATTGTAAAAAATGACCAATGTTTCTTATTTTATGAAAATGTGCTATAACCACGAACGAAAATATAATATAATCTTCTGAGTTATCCGAAATTCCGAATAGCTTGTTCTATTGTCTTTTGAATTCCCAGAAACCAGTACATTTCTAAAATTTAAAGAATTATTTATAAAAAAAAAAGTATTTTTCGCTGCCCGTATTTTTCAGAAACGTTTCCGAAGGGTTTTTATGGTGTATTAATTAGTGTCCTCAGCCTGGAATACCTGTTTTTCGAATGTCATCAATTCTCAAGTAAACGTTTTCAGCCGCATATATTAAATTATACATGAAAGAGTAAAGAAATAATCTTAATTTTAATGTTATTGTTAACGCTATTAATTTTGAATGTTTGTCTGTTAAACATATTTTTTGAGCTTAAAAATGTTTACTTGAGAATTGATAACATTCGAAAAACAGGTATTCCAGGCTGAAAACACTCATTAATACACTATAAAAACCCTTCGGAAACGTTTCTGAAAAATACGGGCAGCGAAAAATACTTTGTTTTTATAAATAATTCTTTAATTTTTTTAAATGAATTGGTTTCTGGGGATTCAAAAGACAATGGAACACGCTATTCGGAATTTCGGATAACTCAGAAGATTATATTATATTTTCGTTCGTGGTTATAGTATATTTTCATAAAATAAGAAACATTGGTCTTTTTTTACAGTGTACATTTTGGCATGGTGTTGGTATAAATAACGCAAAAGTACCGGATAAATACATCTTATGACTGTGAGACAAAATGTTCTTTGTAATAAAAAGAAAAATTGTAGTATAGATTTGAACAAAAATTATATTGACTTTTAATGCTAAAATAAACACATACTTACTATTTGAAGTTTTAAAATTTCGCTTACTTTTATTTGAGGAAGTACAGAAAGCCATTTCTACTCCTAATAACCCATTCAATGCTGTTTATAACGCGGAAGAAGAAAGATAGGTATTTTTATTAAAGTACAGACCTTTTATATCTTTCTTTCAGAATCCTACGAAAGCAGCAAAAACTATTTTGCAAGAAACAATTCTTTAGACAAAATAAATATTATCTGCCTTAAAAACACTAAGTATTAGACTTAAAAGAGAGAAAAAGACTGAATTCTTTTTATTGTGTTTTCTTATCTTTATTTATGTACTTTATCTGGAAGTATTAAACTAATTTTTAGTTAAAGAAGTCCGAGGAACAAAAAATATACTTTTTTTTTTACTAATAAAAGATTTTTATTAATTTTTTGAATTAAGAAAGCGTGTTTATATAAATTTCTATTTATATGTAAAATCTACAAGAAATATAAAAATTAAAATTCTGAAAATTAAAAGTGTTAAAGTTTATATCTTTTTTATAGTTATTATATTCTTTATAGTTAGTTTATATCTTTTCAAAAGATAACTTTTTTTTTCATTTATTGAGTTCAGAAAAGAGTAAATATTAATTTGTCATCAGGATTTACAAAAATATTTATTTAAAAAAAAAATAATAATAATAATTGTTAAAAGCAAAAATGCTTTTATTTATTTTTTTATTTTGCTTATTTTTTATTTATTTATTTATTATTTATTTTTTTAATTATTTATTTATTTGGAAATATATATATATATATATATATATTATACTTCGATGATAGCAACATATAAATTTTCTTTCAAAAATTATACTTTCTTTTGTTATTTATAAAATATTTTTATAAAGTTTTTTTAATTAAGAGAGTGTGTTTATATACATTTCTATTCATATGTAAAATCTACAAGAAATATTTAAATTAAAATTTTGAAAATTAAATGCGTCAAAGTTTTTATATCTTTCCAAAAAATAACTTCTTTTTCCATTTATTGAGTTCAGAAAAAAAAAAAAAAAAAACACATATTAATTTGTCATCAGGATTTACAAAAATATTTATATAAATAATAATAACAATTGCTAAAAGAAAAAATGCTTTTTATTTATTTATTTTACTTTACTTATTTTTTTATTTATTTATTTGTTATTTATTTGATTTTTTATTTATTTGGATTTTTTTTCTTTCAGGATAGCAATATATAATTTTTTTTCAAAAAAAAAAAAAAATCTTTAAGTTAATTTAAAGAATATATAACTGAAAAACATTGTACAAAGCCTCCGAACGTTATCTTTTATAGAAATTTAGATATATCAATTTAAATATGACAAATCTGAATTCTGTTATAAATGCATTTAAATCTTAGTAAAAGATTTAGCAACTACAGGTAGTACAAAATAAAAACCGTTATATCTATAAATCTTGTCATGATATTCAATTGCGGTTTTTGTCAATTTCTTACACTATTTAATTTAATTGAACTTGGTTTTTAAAAATTTCTAGATAACTGAAAAATATTTATAAATATGGTTTGTATGTCTGACTGCCATCAGCCGTCTATCCGTGCTCTAAAACTCGTAAATGCACTAAATCTTCATTGGTTAATTTTTTGTATCCAGTTCTTTGCGTAGCACTGTATATGAATTTGTTTATAGTCTACAAATATACACTAAATATAAATCAGCTTGAAAATGTATTGCATAGTTAAAAACCACCCTTAACCAATTCATGCCAGTAGACAGCAATGCATTCGAATTATTTTGGGTATTCCTGTGTATGATGTTATACACATCACTCAGTATGCAAAAACTAGTTAAACATAAAAAAGTCCTTAAGGCCTGTACCGGGAGGAAAAGGTAGCTTTCCTATATCTTCGTTTTAAAATTTTAGCTAATGTTACTCGAAAACAGCAAGCTAAAATGCAAAGAAACCGTTTACAAAAGATACGTTAATACTGAATTTCAATAAGAAATTCGCCAAATTATTGAGCTATAGCCAAGTTGGCTTCATTTATGAAGACTTATTTTGGTCACCAAATTTGGCGATAATTCGCCAATTGTGGCCAAGTTTGGCGAGAATTTAGAGCGAACGGATATGAATATATAGTTTTATGCGTATGATTGGGAAAATGATTACAACAATGAAAGAAAATAATTTGCAAGAAATCGCGTTCACTAAAACTCATAAATTAATCGTTGGTTTTTTGTAATGTGTTGTTATGTTTCAAAATGTCAGCCACCCTAGAATTTCAAACTGCTCTATCTCAGCCATTTTTTAAGATAGAGGTAAAACAAAAAATGCTCTGGAATCCTTGTTTTAAGGCCTAACACTTAAGCAAAAAATAAATTTGAATTTTTAACTTTTTTGTATATTTATTTTAGTTTTAAAAATTTCAGTGGCCGGCATCTTGAAACAAGATGGCGGATCAAGCTAGCCAACGAACTCGGTCGAGGCATTGCTGAGCTTAATACACACAATTAGTTTCATCAAAATTAATTTATAAATACGAGCGTTATCGCATGACATAGATCAGATATATATATATATATATATGGATATATCTATATCTATATCTATATATATATATATGTATAAATCAACAGTTGAACGGAGGGTGGTTTTGGAGTCTGGGGGGGGGGGGGTTCATGATCGGTGAAAATATATCGAAATTTTCCGGAATTGTTTTCCTCCGAACGGCTACAATAGGTAGCTTTATACTTTTTGTATTGAAAGCTACTTAAAAGCAAACCAAAATTCAAAACACATTTCCATCAATTATCGCTCCTAGACAGTACTGCAACCGAATTATTCTGTGTGGTCCTGTAAATGAACGATAAATGCCATGCACGCTATATTCTACGGCAAGCGTCTTGTATTGCACCTCAGAAAGATATATAAATTTCATTATGTTTGAAAAAGTGTTGCAAAATTAAAATATGTTGCAAACGATTTTTCTCCGTAGACCATTGTGTTATTGAATTCTTTTGTGTGACACTGTAAATGAATAATAAATGCTTTACACTCGATATTTTACTGCACTTCATAAATTTATATCAATTTTCTTATGTTTGAAAAAGTGTAACAACATTAAAATACTCTGCAAATGATTTTTCGCCATACAACGTAATGTAACGAAATTTTTTGACTGTCCTTATAAATGAACTACAAATACCACATACTTCGTTTTTAATAGGGAACATGCCATAGTAAATCTCAATAATATATATCAAGTAGGGGGCTCAACCCCCTACTCGCTAACGTTCGCTAACCCCTGTGAATTGCGAAGTAATTCACATTAAGACCGCTACGCGGTGCCAGTTCGCTTCACTCACTCACCCCTTTTTGTTTTTGCAGCAATTCTAGCCGGAATGAGTACTACCTTAAATCATTTTACCGTAGGAAATTGACTTTTTTTTTTTTAATGTAAAAAAAGTAATTGAAAACTTCGTTGAAAACACAATTAAAAAGTCCTTCTGGCCTGTAACTCGGCCTGTAACCTCCTGCCTGTAAAAAGTCCTTCCGGCCGCGCATGCGCGGCAGCTTATTACTGCTTATTTAACTGTTTATTGCTGTTACTTTTACGGTATAATATTGACAGGTGGGATGCCAGTATTATACTGTAAAATCAACGAGTTTTTTTTTTTTTTTTTTTTTTTTTTTTTTTTTTTTTTTTCTTTTCAGCGTATTTAGGAGAGTTAATCGCGGACAAAGTGACAGAAGAACCAAAGCCATAAACAATTTTCAGCTATGCTGGAAAGTAGTAAAGATGGAACCACCGTACTATTTCAACTCTGCTCCATTGCAAATAACGTTAGAAAATTTTAAATATCCTATTACAATTATGATAAATTTATATTTTAATATTTTTTAATGCAATGTATTATATACTTGAAGCTTAAACTGTTTTTATTTTATTTTATTTTATATCATCTCAGCTGAAATCTGCATCCTAAATTCTATACCCATCTGAAGAAATGAAAATGAGACCACCACCTTACTCTTCCAATTCACTTATCCCTGAATATGTGGGGAAATTTTAAATATCTTATTTCGATTCACTCATCGATTGTATAATAGTTCTGTGAAAATTCAACCGTTAGAACTTCTTTTATTAATACAATTATGAGAAATTTATATTTTAATACTTTTTAAAAGCAATGTATTTACTTGAAGCTTAAACTGTTTTTATTTAATTTCCTTTATATCATCTCAGCTGAAACCTGCATCCTAAATTCTATGCCCATCAGAAGAAATGAAAATAAGACCACCACCTTGCTCTTCCAATTCACTTATCACTAAATATGTGGGAAAATTTTAAATATCCTATTTCGATTCACTCTTCAATTGTATAATAGTTCTGTGAAAATTCAACCCTTAGAACTTCTTTTATTAATACAATTATGAGAAATTTATATTTTAATACTTTTTAAAGCAATATATACATACTTTAAGACTAAAATGTTTTTATTTAAATTCTTTTATTTCAACTCGGCTGAAATCTATATCATAAATTCTACAGCGATCATAAGAAATGAAAATGAGACCACTTTATTTTTCCAATTCACTTATCAATGTAAATGTGAGAAAATTTTAAATATCCTATTTTGATTCACTCTCAAATTGTATAATTAGTTCTGTGAAAATTCAACTGTGAGAATTTTTATATTTAATACAGTTATGAGAAATTTATATTTTAATACTTTTTAAAGCAATGTATACTGAAGATTAAAATGTTTTTATTTAAATTCTTTTATTTCAACTCGACTGAAATTTACATAATAAATTCTATAGCGATCAGAAGAAATGAAAATGAGACCACCTTACTCTTCCAATTCACTTATCACTGCAATTGTGGGAAAATTTTAAATATCCTCTTTCGATTCACTCTCCAATTGTGTAATAGTTCTGTGAAAATTCAATAGTCAGAGCAAGCCAAGCTTCACTTTCAGATAATGAGTTTCGAAATATTCCATCACCTGGAGATCATCGAAAGTAATTTTGCTGGGATATTGAATACTTAATGAACTCGGTTTAATTTTTCGCTTGGATTCATGCAGCAACTGTTGCAAAGTTTTTCCCAATTATCCATTTCAGCGGCTGTCTCTCTATGCCCACGTGGACCCGAGAAATATTCAATAGTTTTAATTGTTAGTTCGCGCTATAGTTTTAACAGGCAAAAGGCGAGAATAAGAGGTTTCATAGGACAATTGATTTATACTTTGTTATTTTCGTAAAAGGCATTTAAAACTTAGCAAATAAATTTATCGAGCTTCGAGACAAAGTTTTTTCATAGATGTTGTCAAAAGTTTGTAATTGTTACAATTTTCAACATTATTTTGTTTGTTAATTTGCCCTTTTTGTCGAAACCATTTAAAAGTCAATAAATAAATTTCATTATTCTAAAATCAGTTTTTAATTTAAAGAAAATTCTGTGTGCAAACATTAATGTTTGCATAAAAACTATTTAAAAAGTAGTAAATTTTTTTAAAAATTATACTTATATGATTGTTTGCCGAAAGAAATCAGCATCATACAACTTAACCGTTTGTTATATTATGCTTGAATTCGTTTATAGCGACTTCGCGTATAACGAAAACCAAGTTTTAACGAACAAAATGAAAGGAAATGTTTGGTCTAGCATAAAATATATTGCAGAGAACTCGGTTTTAAGAAAACTCGGATTATAGCAAGCAAAACGTTTTGAAATTCACAAGACATTTTTCGGTTTTTCTCATCTTTCCTAAGAAAATATGTTAATTTGTGTGGGTTCTAAACTTTTAATACAATAGGGGGAAATCAGCACCTGCTTATCACAAAGGTACGTGGGGTATATGCCCCAGGCTACTTGTTACTGGGTCCCAAAAGCACTCTTTGCATTCTCTGAAAGTACAAATGAAAATAAAGTTTAGTTTATAGCTCACAGAAAAATGACTTTTTCGTATTTGTGTACACTAAACTACCTCAGTGATTTATCTATCTAGTAACAATAATGGATCGTAACACGAACTTTGAAATTCCGAAAAGATGGGCTGTTACATCTAACATACTTCACCCAATTACAGTAACTTATGTTATTGCCGACTCTAAACAGCATTACGAAAAATATGTTACAGAAGACATATCAATATTAGTAGTGTGTTGTTTTAAAAACGTGCAAGCAGTGATACGCTACCGCGTATACGCGGTAGCGTATTACTGCTTGCACGGCAGCGTATTACTGCTTATTTTACTATTTAATACTGTTAATTTTACGGTATAATACTGGCAGCTGGGGTGCCAGTTTTATACTGTAAAATCAACAATTACTTTTTGCAGTGTATATGATTTTAATAATAAATAAATAAAACATCCTCTTACACATTTTTAAATAACTGAAAAAAAATTATAATTTGCAAGTGGTTAATTTTTACTATACTTGTCGTTACAGGTTTTTTAATGTATCTTTACATGTTTCTAGAATTTTATAGTTTTTTTTTCTTTTTTTTAAATACAAAACTATGATTTAAAAATGTTAACTACACAACTTACTTATACACTAAAGCTGTTTTATGTCATGTTTACAAATAAAAACAATACTTTAAAAAAAAGCCTAAATAGTAACCACGCTTCCGTTAAACAGCATTGTTTCAAAGAATTATTTCTCATTTATAAATTCATGATTGAAAAAATATTTTCAATCATGCGGAGTGAAATTCATGATTGAAAAATTATTAAAGTGAATCTTTATTAAAGTAAATTATTAAAATATTTATTTAAATAGTTTATTAAAGTGAAGCTGCTATGAGTAATTTAAATAACCCTAATTTAATAACTCTCTTCTAATCCAGAAATGTAAAATTGCATCTATCAGAGAAATCATCTTGGCATTTTTAATAATTCATCTAAACTTTTACTTATTTTCTTCTGTTTTATTAAATGAAATCTTAAGCTTGTTTATTGTGAGAATTCTGTTATAATTATAATAAACCAATGCTGTTGTCCTTTCGATCTCGTTGTAACCAAATTTGACTGTAGTTTTGCTTTCAACTTGCTAAATATTAGGGGAGATGGGGGATGAATGGGACAAGGGATGGATGGGACGTTCTCAATATTTCAGGCAATAAACTTATTTTTTAGTTGCTTCCTATCCTCATAGATTTCACTACCATAGTGTGCTTCAGAACCAAAAGCAAGATTTCTTCAAATTTGCATTTCCTGAAAACTCTGCTTAAAAGTAATTTTTTTTTTTACATTTGAAGTTACTTAAATATCTTATGCAATATCAACAATTAAGACGTTTCAGTTTTTTACTTTAAGGCTCAATATTGGTAATTAAAATGAATGCATATTAACCATTGTGACAAAATAATTTTTGAGACAAAATGGCTGACAATTGAATATATGCATCATGGAGATGATTGGGACATTTCAAATGGGATGAATGGAACTGCTGAAAAATATATTTATTAACTAAATAATATTATATAGGTTGATAAATTAATACTTTATGGTAATTATTCTTTTAAAATTTCATACTCATTGTAGCCATGGTCTTCAGCCATTGAATGCTTCCGTTTATGGGCCTTTTAAGGCAAAGCTCAGATGAGTACAAGATGATTGGCTAATAAATAATCCTGGAGATCATATTACAATTTATAATCTCTCAGCTTTTGCCAAGGAGGCATTTTTGTCAGCTTTTAGTCCTTAACATTGAATACGGGGAGGAAAACGTTTGTGTCCCATTCATCCCTGCTGTGGGGATGATTGGGACATAGAAGAACGTTTTTTAAAATTTCATTTATATTTCTGTATAATAATAATCTTGAACAAATATTGTGCATAAGATGTAGTCAAACACTTAATGTATGAAATGTGATACATAATATTGATAATAACTTAAATAAAATATTTAAAATAAATATATTTGTGAAAATGTCCCATTCATCCCCCATCTCCCCTACTTTGTAAGTCATTATGTTTTCTTTTGAGAAAGCTAGTGTATCTTTAAAAATACAACTTTCGATTCTTAAATATATATTAATTACTTTTGTCCAATTCTTCGTATCTTGAAAAAAAAAAGTATTTGCTGCCGTCAGAGTTCAATGAATAAATCCATTTTCTTTCCCCCTTGGGAGCTTCAGTTATCTACATATTTAAAACGTAAGACAGAAAAGAAATCAAAACGTAAGACAGAAAACGTAAGACAGAAAAGAATAAAAATTTGTATTTAAAGCTTCGGTGTAGAAAACTTGCATCGGGAAAAACCCACATGTTTTCAGTCCTCTGTGTTACAAAACTCTAATCCATATTTATTAGAAAGATTTCATTAGAGAAAAAAAAAAACATATTTTTAATTAAAATTCTTGAAAAAAGAGAACCATATAACGTTTTTGCATTGATATTTATCTGAATGTAATAAGAAATCAGCACCATATATGTGAATAGTTCCCATTATTATAATATTCTTTGTAACTTAAAAAAATTGTATTTGAAGCCATAAGTTCTATAAGGAAATTCCATTTCTTTAGATCTCGGAAGGTGTGGTATAGACTTTTTAAACATTTTTCAAAAAAAAAAAAAAAAAAAAAAATCCATAGATTATAAAAGTTAGAAGGGTCGTCATTGAAATAGTTACTGCTACATGAAAACCGTAAGCCTCACCTTCTCTGAGATTTAAGGCTTTTCTATAGAGCATAAAAGGGCCAGGAAAAAAATTTTAAAACTGCTGCCATCGTGTGCGGTCATTGAGCTCCATATATAACAGGAGTTCTGAGTCGGCAGTCAGAAGTTTGCAAGGCAAATGAGCATCCAAGGCAAAGGTTAAAAAAAAATGTCAGATATTAGTGTTTTCATTTACTATTATCCTAATTTATGCTTCTCTAATTGAGCTAACCTTCTCTAATTAATTAATGCTTCTTTAATCATGTAACGGAATGCGATAAATAGCATGTTTTGCCACGAATGCGAAGTAAAATTATCGTCAGTGATCCTTTGGTGCTAACCGCTGGAAATCATGCTGGAAAATAGAAAAACAGATTTCCTGTTATATATGGATCTCTCAAAAATACTTCCTTCAAAACACGGAAATATCACTGGCAGCACTGCTGCCGCGTTATTTCCGTTATTTGAAGAATTTCCGTTTATATTTTTCTTAGTTACAGGAGGGAAATTTTCCGTTATTTGAAGAATTTCCGTTTATTTTTTTCTCTGTTACATGAGGGAAATTTTCCGTTATTTGAAGAAAGCCGGTTTTAAAAAACTGTCTTCTTCTTTGTGCTGCCATCTATGGACGGTTGCGGAAGTATTCATTATTTAATACATTTTAAGAATATTTCCTATCTCGCCTGAGGATTGAACTAGGAACCTCCGGTCTTGAGTCAAGTATGTTACCGATACGGCCAGTGGGCACTTGCTTGAAGAAGAGCTTGAAATGATGATAGGGTTTTATTCAAATGGCGGCTTTGGTCTTTAAAAATTTGGGGTTTAGAAAGCTGGCAAATTGGAAATTAATTGCGAGGAGATTTTGTCGTTATGAGAAGGCGGTTGGGGTTTTAACAATTTATTATTAATAGAGGATAAAAATATGAATTATATACATTCTTAATTCTGTTGTTAGACGTAAAATATGGATATTATATTTTTAATTAAAATCGAGAATAAATGTTTGCTTTTTTAATAAAATCGATTTCCTTTTCAAGTTATGATAAAGTTTTTTTTAAAGGTGTTCGGTTCCATGAAATGTGTTCAATGTTTTAGAATATATTTTAATTTCGAATAATTTTTTTATAAATTAAAAAAAAATAAATTGCGAATAATTTTAAATAAGTGAGAAAATTATATATTACTTTTTTTAAATTCGAAAGTATTATTTTTGTTTGTTTCTTTTTTGAGTAAAACCGTTTTTTTTTCAACAATTATATATATATTAATCTGTTTTTTTAGAATATATATTAAATGCAATTTTTTTTTATATAACTTTTTTAAAAATAAATTGCAAATAATTTAAAATGAATGAGGAAATTAATTATTACCTTTTTTTTAGTTCAAAAGAACAATTTTTTTTCTTTAATAAATTCGAAATAATAATTTATTGAATTTTTAGTTTTTCATTTTTAAAATAAATTCAAACTTTAGTATTAATAGAGCCAATGCGCATGCGCGCAGGGAATAAACGGACATTTTCTCTCTTCTTCAGACTTTCGAGAAGAATTCATGGAAAAAGCATGTTTCTAGGAGTACGGAAATTATTTGTTGAAAAATGAGGAATTATTTAATGTATATAGACGGATTTTTCGGCAGACATTGATGCATGACGGCACATATTTCATGTTGACGTCGGGAAAGAACACATGCTTTCTCATGACAGCAGTTTTTTATTCTTCCCTGTGCTGTCACGACTGAAAATTCGGTTCAAATCGCCAACTTTGATAGCAATTTCTGAAAAATCTTCTATTTTTACCGAAAAACAAACAAACAAACGAAAAACAGTTCGATTACATAGCTTCTTAATAAGAGCACCTGCCAATTTGATACGTTTGCGAACAAAACTGAATTTAAAAATATGTCAGAAAATAGTCAGTTTGGATTTGAGAACAGCAGTAAAACTGTATTAATTATCTTTATTCTGATCCTTTGTAACTTGAAAAATTTGTATTTAAAGCCGTAAGTTCCATGAGTAAATTCCCTTTCTTTCGATCTTGGAAGCTGTGGTATTATAGACTTTTTAAACATTTTTCTTTAAAAAAACCCCCATAGATTATAAAAGTGGAAGGGGCATCATTGAATAAGTTACCGCTACATGAAAACCGTAAGCCTCACCTTCTATGAGATTTAAGGCTTTTCCGTCGAGCACAATAGTGCCAGGGAAAAAAATCATTTTAAAACCGCTGCCTTCGTGTGAGGCAGACATTGATGCATGGCGGCACATATTTCACGTTGACATCGGGAAAGAACACATGCTTTCAGTCCTCTGCGTTCCAAAGCTTTCTTTCATAATACTAAGGGGGAAAAAATATATTTTTTTGTTTTAGTGGCAAGTTTATAAGCAAGTAAAGAGTCGCTTTGCTTTTATCTTTTAGTTCCCGATGTCATTCTATTTATATTTGTGTGATATGGAAAACTCAGATGTTTGCTTTATTTTATCTGTACATTAAAAAAAGAAGTCTTAAATTTATAATGCATCTTTTAAGATTAAAAAATAACATTTTTTTTTTCATTTTATGAATTAGAATGTAAATTTGTAAACAGGGAACGCAGGAATTCTTCTAGATTTTTTCTCCTACGTAACCATTCTTCTTGCTTAATTGAATGAGGTACCATCAAACTTTCGCCTACATATTCTCTCTCTCTCTCCCTCTCTCTCTCTCTCTCTCTCTCTCTCTCTCTCTCTCTCTCTCTCTCCCTCTCTTTTAATTTGTAAAAAATATAAATAAATACCAGCCGGAAAAATTCTACTTTACGGGGCAGAATATAGATTGGCCACTCACGGCTTTTGAGATTTTTTCAGCCAAGTCTAACTCATCAAATAAATAAATAAATAAATCTAATTAACAAATTACAGCGACCGTTGGGAAAATGCAGAAGGATAGCGGTTCAGTGTTCGGACTCTACCATAACCGTTACCTCGTACTATAAGACATCTAAAAATTTTGTTAATTTAGCCCCCCTAAAATACCCCCTTTTATAGCAGACCTATTCGCCCCACCATACTATAACATAGCTTCCCCACGCTAGCTATTCCACCCACCTACTATAGTATGATCTCGGCAGCAGGCGGTGTTGCCACCGCACCGCCGTCACCGCCTGCTGCTGACGCAGAAGTCTCATTCCCTATCTACTGACTTCCCTTTTGGTACCCGAAGGTAGAATAAACCAAAATATGATGCCGACTTTAGGTGTTAGCATTGAAATTTTTGAAGTTTGGTACAATTTCTATTTGTAGACCATCCCCTAAGCAAAATTTAAGTATTGCTTTAACTCTTGTTTAGATTGATGTCTGAGCTAAAGGTATTTTGAGGAAATTAAAGTTTAAGATCACGTTTTTTGCTTTATAAGACGATTTGTCATCCGACGTCAATTTTTTAATTCGGCTTTTTTTATATCTGATAATTTGCATCTATCCTTTTTGTAACTTTAACAGTTTTGTAACGATTTTATGCATTTCTATTGACTATTCAAAGAAAAATTCTTCTAAAGTTACAGAATTTCGTTAAAAACGATTAAAGGAGTAAAGTGAATACATAATTTGGTCCATTCTCGACCGAAAGTACCAACCATTTTCCCAATGGTTAAAAAAAAACAAAAAAAAAACATGTTTGTTAGCATAAGCCAGTTTTTCCACTTTAGAATTTAGTTAGCGTTCTAAGATTGTTTTGTGGGGCTGGATGAATATATTAGGAACGAACACACCAAGTTTTAAAAAGATTCGTTGACTAGAAATATTTTTAATAAATATAATAGTGAAAAGATGTGGCTCCAGTGGGCTGATACGTGGCGAGGTAGACGTTGTTTACAAATGTGCTTGCTTAATGATAGCCTTTAAACTATTTTTAATGGTTCAAGACACTTTAACACTTAATAGATAACTTTAAAAAAGTAATAAAAAGTTCTATAATAGCAGCTTTTATGATGGATACAGGTAAGAGGAGTTGTTTAAAAAATGATGAGTAGGCATTAATGGACGGGCTCTTGGAGAGCATTGATGGGAAATGGAGAGAGAGGGCTATACAAAACATAAGTGCTCTACGAGACCTTTAAAATGAATCTAAAACGAACTTTAATGAATCACTTGCAATTGAGAGATGGGACTTTAAAAGGGATGCCCTTTTGCGGCCCTCTGACGGGGCCCCCTCGAGAGATACCGGAAAACCGAGGGCGCCAAAAGAAGCGGAGGAAAAATACCTTTAGGCGGTTTGTAGCTAATGTTGGTGAAATTTTGGAGCTGTCCGGCCCATAGGAACAGAGAAAAATGGAAAAAACTAAAATAATTAAGAGAAATTGAAAAAAATAAATAAGAAAAGTGCACCTGACGGGAGGGGGGGGGGAGGAGGGGGAGAGTAGGATCAGACAAAAGTGCTTGACGAGATCAAACTTTTGATATGTTACATGATGGGCTTTGAACACCTTGAATGTCCCCCCCCGGGGGGGTAACCTCGTTCCTATGGGAGATAGGGCCGCGGGACCCTCTTAGAAATGTCGGCCTCGACGAGTTTAACTTTGTTGGATCCTTTAGAAAAGGCCTATGCCCTCTGTGGGGCTTAAAGTGACTGAGAAGGATGGAAAAAACTAAAAATTAAAAAGAGTTGAAACAGAGAAAAATGTTTCCTAAGGGACGGGAGAGTGAGAGGCGGGAGAGTAGGACCAGACCATAATGCTTTACGAGATCTATCTGTTGATATGTTACATGAAGGGGTTTGAGCAACAAAAAGGTCTCCCCCCGGGGAACTTCGTTCCTATGGAAAATAGGGCCACGGGACCCCTTTAAAAATGTCCGCCACGACGAGTTTAACTTCGTTGGATCCTTTAAATGGTGTCTGCGCCCGCTGTAGGGCAATTAGGGACTGAGAAAGGAAATACAAGCGGAAGTATCGGCATAATAAAGAGAGACAATTTGATTTTTAATATCGACAGTAACAACCATTTGTATAGCTACGTATAAACTGTGTCCTTCTTTATATATGGAGGGGCTGTGACTTTTCATAAACATGAATTTTACTGTAGACTGAAAGAATTAGCCCTGTGTGTAGCTAATAATAATATGTAATGTAAAATTTTAATCGTGAAATAGCTGAATTTGTCGTATTTAAATAACTAATTGTTATTAATATCAAATTTTACTTTTATGAAATATATTCCATTTATCATGAAAAATACAAAGCAATCCATAAAACATTTTTAAATAAAAAAGTATAAAAATCGAACAAAAATGTAGGAGAATCGAACCCGCAACCTCCAGAATCAAGAGCAGTTCTCTAACCATTCGGCCATCAAGTTCATTTGCTGACTTTAACACAATATCATTAAAATAGGCAAATTAGTCAAATCAATGTTTCGAACGCAGGCCTTTCAATTTTTAGTTCACAGTATATATAGACTCACTCCTTATTTCAGTCTTCTTCACCCGCGCGCCGCCTGATCTTCGTCCATGAACAGCCCCATTATCTTTTTGCACGTGAAGGTTTCGCTATGGTACTTCCTTGTGAAGTTTGGTAATTTTTGAAATTCAATATTTGAAAAACGGCATAATCATTAGATTTGAAATCTATATCAAGAAAAATACATTTTTTTACCTTTCTAACGCAGTTTGTCTAACAATTTTGTGACAAATACTTTTCGAGCTATTAATTTTTTCAGTAACTTCAATTGTTTCATTTTTAGAGAATAACATGTGGCAACGATGGATGGCTGTGACTTTTCATAAACATGAAATTTACTTTTGCCTGAAAGAATGTCACTCTGTGAGTGGCTAAAAAACTTTTAACGAATGTAGTATTGCAAATTTTTATTAAAACTTTTTAATTAAAAATAACAAAAACTTTTTTATTTTATAAATCAGAATGGATATTTTTAAACAGGGGACGCAGAAATTCGTCTACATTTTTCTGTCTAATGTAACCATGCTTCATGTTTAATTGCATAAGGTTGTCTTTCACCTATACATATTTTCTTTCTCTTTCTCTCTCTCTCTCTTTGTTTCTTCTTCTTCTGTTATTTTTTATTTTTTAGTAAAAAGATAAATAAATAAAAGCTTTTACCGAATGTAGTCCTTCAAATTAGCTCTAATAACATCGTAATATAAGTTTATATTGTAATGTGTCGATGATGTGTGTATGCATACGTTGATAAGAGGGTAATTTTTTTTCTTTCTTTTTCAAAAAGAGAAAAAGAAACAAGTGGGTAAGTGTGATCGAAGACCGCACAAAGGGTTTCGTTTAATATTCCTTTTAAAACACTTTATCCTTTCTTTAATAAATCCAAATAAATTTCATTTACCACAGAAAAAAAGAAAAAAAATTGTTTTTTATAAAGTAAAAAATTACCGGTCTATTGTTCTCGTTTTTTCGAATATCTAAACCAACCCACTGTTATATTCTGTCATAATACCATCTGTCATGTGGACTAAATGCGAAATTAAAAAAATAATAATAAAAATTAAACATGTTATACACCTTCAAAATGTTAAAATATGTGAATATTTCCATAATCGGGTTTTTATCATGATTCAATACGTTCCTCAAACTCATATGTTAACTATTCTCTATTACTTATATTGATACTCGCTTTGTATTATTCTGAAACGTTTGAAAAATCCGTTAAACTTCCGATATGACGTCAGATTTTATTTTTAATTCTCTAATGACGTGATATTAATCTGCTTTGTGTACATACACATACTCATACTCCTTGTGTTATTGAGAAATCTTTCCGTTTTATTATCACTATGACGTCAATCAATTTTATTTCATATTAATCTTTTTTACAATTGCTGAAACCTTTTATTTGATTTTCATTTTTCACGTGGAAATCATCTGATAGAAAATTAAATATTGTAGAAAGAATTTCATCGTGGATTTTTAATTTTTGGCATCAGCTATAACGAAAAATGTTTAAATTTAATTGGAAAGGTTGTTAGAATTTTGGATTTTTATCTCTATTTATTAAAATAATACGAATTTTTCAAATTTTAACATTTTGAGCTCTTCATAGCTGGTAATCAGCTATATACAAAGAATTTCAACTCTGTAAGTTACATAGTTTTTGAGAATGGCTCTGTGACAGACAGACAACGAAGCGGGAGTAATAGGGTTTCGTGAGATGAACGAAACCCTAAAAAAGAATATTTGCAAGTTAAAACAATTCAATTGTATCCTCAAATAACAGAAATTTATAATACTTGCAAGTTAAAAGAATCCAAGCTTGCTTTAGGTATATAGTCCGTTTTATAAACAAGAAATATAACTTTTAAAATTTAAGTAGCACTCTTTTATTGCTCAATTTCCTAGTTTTAATCACTATTTTAATTCTCATACAGTAGTTAAAACTACTAGATAGTTCCCGTCAAACTTGACAGTAAACAACTTACAGGTTTCATAGAAAAAATGGTCTTAACTTTATTAAAATGTCAGAAAAATTTACAGAGTATCTGTTAGAAATAGTTAAAAGAAATAAAAAACTCTTCTTTCATAACCGGGCTGGGGACCAGCTGCATATTATCTCTCTTTACACGGATACAGACAACAGAATATTTACAAGAAAATTTAGTTTTTTGATTTAAAAAAAAAAAAACTCCATGTTTTTTCTTTCTTAAAAATTTTACAAATAAACAAATTTTTGAAGTTAAAAATTTTATAAGTTTTCTAAAATAATATAAACTTTTAACTGAATTACAATACCAATAGCTGACATCACAGTTTTTTATATAAATATTTTTCCTTCATTCTGTTTTTTTTTCTTTTCTTTCTTACTTTTTCTTTTTTTTCTTTTCTTTCTTTCTTTTTCTTTTTTTTTTCTACAGAGAATATATTCACCTACTTTTCTTAGTATATATATATATATAGAGAGAGACGGTTGCATGGGTAGATGTTGGTTTGAGGAGGTGTGTGGCGGAGTTGTATGGAAAAAACGCATGGTTAATCTCTATAATATATATATATATATATATATATATAATAATAATAATAATAATAATAATAAAAAGAAATAAAAGAAAATAAAAAAGTGGCATTTTGATTTACACACACGTTTGATATTACACATTTTATAATGGACTGTGATGTGATATTTTTATATGTATATTAATTTAGTTATATTTACATATTCATTTAATTAATTTAAATGAATTTATATTCATTAATATTAAGAATGTTTTTGATCTAATGCATTTAGATTAATGCCTACGGTAGACAATATCATATTAACTCCTAATATAATGTATACTTTCCTAAAGTGTTAATATAATACATGTTTTAATTTTTATTAAACGTTCTACCCTTACCACTTATATAAAGAGTATTTAATTTTAAACTTTGTATAAAGAAACATTGTATGTTAATAATTAATTTCAATATTTAATTATTAATAATTTTAAATCCTTTGTATCTTAATTCAAATATTTTGTATTTTAGTTTAATTTAATTTTTGTGATGTTGCATTTTTGGCACAGTTATTTCATATTATTCTAACATCTATTCTGGCAAAATGGTAAATCATTTTCTAAAACTAAATTTGGCAACATGTAATGATTTTTTGCAATTCATTCTCTCTGTTTGGTTGTGTTCATGTGTGGTTCCTGCGGTGCACAGGTATCTTTTTTTAATCCAAATGGATTATGTACTTCATGACTCTATTTCAAGTTTTAGCTGTATAGTATAGGTATGGTTTCTTTCCTTTTTAATATTTTATTTATTTTTTATTTTTTCACAGGTTTGATTCATTGTTTATGAGTGGTAGTCCCAAAATCATATTCTTTAGCAATGTTATGGCTAATATGATGATGAAACCACTCATTTTATTTGTGGTATTTAGGCATTTGGGATTTGATAATTCTGTCTAAATTCCACGAATTTCAATTCATTCATTCAATTTTATTTATTCAATTTTTAATTTAATTTCTTCTTCTTTTAAATAAGTTTTTGGTATCTATATTCAGTGTGTTGGGGAATACTTTCATTGTCAACTAATTATTACATACTTAATCATTATTTCATACTCTAAGTTGGTGTTATGGAAATGTTTCATTTATGATTATATATATATATATATATATATATATATATATATGCGTTACCGATTAATTGTACGGAAAAATATAGCAATAAAGAAAACTGCCCAGTTAAACTGAGGGCATTGAGCTCACAGGCTATTCACACTAATTGTATATTATACTCTTATTTCAAAGAATTTGAAATATGCCCCTCGAAAAATAAAGAAATCAACAATATATTAAGGGGGGGGTCATCCCCCCGTTAACCCCCCCCCCCATAGTTAACTAATGAACCCCTTAAACTAATCAGGGAAGTCTCTAATTACAATAAATATATATACAAAATTTGAAGAAAATCGGATAATTCTGCATGAAAAACCTATTTATCTAAATTAAGGGGGGATTAGCCCCCCTTTCCCCCTTTATACTTAACCAATGACCCCCCCAAAACTATTCAGAGAAGCGCATTATTACAATGAACCTATATACAAAATTTGAAGAAAATCGGATAATTCTGCACGAAAAACCCATTTATCTAAATTAGGGGGGTTATCCCCCTCTTCCCCCTTGATACTTAACCAATGAACCCCCAAAACTATTGACAGAAGCGCATTATCAAAATGAACCTATATACAAAATATGAAGAAAATGGGATAATTCTGCATGAAAAACCCATTTAGCTAAATTAAGGGGGGATTAGCCCCCCTTTCCACCTTTATACTTAACCAATGACCCCCCAAAACTATTCAGAGAAGCGCATTATCACAATGAACCTATATACAAAATTTGAAGAAAATCGGATAATTCTGCATGAAAAACTCATTTATCTAAATTAGGGAGGGGGGTATCCCCCCTTTCCCCCTTTATACTTAACCAATGAACCCCCAAAACTATTGACAGAAGCACATTATCAAAATGAACCTACATACAAAATTTGAAGAAAATCGGATAATTCTGCATGAAAAACTAATTTACCCCCCCCCCCTTTCCCCCTTTATACTTAACCAATGAACCCCCAAAACTATTGACAGAAGCGCATTATCAAAATGAACCTATATACAAAATTTGAAGAATATGAGATAATTCTGCATGAAAAACCCATTTATCTAAATTATGGGGGTTAGCCCCCCGTTTCCCCCCTTTATGCTTAACCCATGAACCTCCAAAACTAATCAGGGAAGCGCCTTATCACAAGGAACCTATAAACAAAATTTAAAGTAAAACGGTTAGTTCTATCAAGAGTTATCGCGTTACGTACATACATACATACGTACGTACAGAACCGTCGGGCACATAAGCTCTTAGGCTTTGATAGCCTGTGAGCTAAAAATTGTAGGTCATTTCAATTTATTTGATCGATAATTACCGGCCAAAAGATTTTAATTGAAAATTTTAAATACAAAACCATTAATTAAAAATGTATTGGTGATGATAAATTTTAATAATAATGAAAAAAAAATTATATGACTGCTCCTTCTGAAATAAAATATAATTTACATTACTGAACTGAGTTATCAAAACTCTGACAATATCAGAGAAACATCTTATCCCAGCAGCGGCATTCGAACCCACTCCCCTTTTAGAGAACCAGAATTCCCCTTCCTGGCGCTTAGACCCTGGGAAAATAGAAAAGTCTATTATGTCTATATGGACAATATTCCTATGACGGCATAGTGGGAATCACCTGCTGTAAAAGTAGCGGCTAGCGCATTTGTTTACCTTATTGCGCCATTTGATGCAGCATAAATACAGATAAAATGCATGCGTAAAATTCTTCAGGTTTATTTTTTACGAATTATTTTCGATAAATACATACAGTGTCTCACATAAGTGATGGGACACTTGTGCTTTACAAAAGGAAACTAATCAAATAAATTAAAAAAACATGTACACATTTTTTTGTGGGTGTGTTTCATACTTAAATTTAGTAAAGATTATTACATAACATACATTTTGTCAAAATATTAAAATATTAATTTAATAAAAATACAAATGTTTAGAACGGAGCAAAAAATAGCTCAAATAAGTGATGGGACACCATTATATATGCAACAAAAATCGTCTGAAATAAGCAATAAAAATAATTTTGGGGGTTTTATTTTTACTTAAAAGCAATTGGCAATAATTTATAAAATCGTCTGCAGTATTTCTCTCCAGTTTGTTTTGGAATTTTTGTGTTTTTTAGCTCTGTGTAGCCATGAATGCTAAACGAAAAGAAACTTCGCCTGAAATTCGAAAATTAGTTATTAATTTGCATATTGAACGCGGAAAATCTATTGGAAAAACTGCTGAAACAGTTAACTTGAGACGTTCAACAGTTTTCAATATCATTAAACGATATAAAAAGAATCATATGATTCAGGATAAAAGAAGACCTGGCCGACCATCAAAGCTATCCAATGGAATAAAGCGAATTATCGTTCGAAATATTAAAAAAAATCCAAGAATTAGTGCTTCAAAAGTTGCTGCTGATTTACAAGCATTATATGGAATAATTGTTAATCCTGAGACTATTAGAAGGGTAATTCGATCTGCTGGATATCACGGTAGAGTAGCCAGGAAAAAATTCTTCGTAAGTGAAAAGAATAGAAAACTCAGACTAGCTTTCGCAAAATCCAACATAAATAAGAATTCTGATTACTGGAATAAAGTTATATTTGCTGATGAGAGTAAATTTAATATATTTGGTTCTGACGGTAGAATCTTGGTGTGGAGAAAACCCAGGGAAGAATTTCGCAAACAGAACTTGGTACCAACAGTAAAACATGGTGGAGGAGGAGTTATGGTATGGGGGTGTATGTCGTCCGCTGGAGTTGGTAATCTTGTTTTTATTGACAGTATAATGGATCAGTACAAGTATATTGATATTTTAAAGCAAAATTTGAAATCTTCAGCACGAAAATTGAACCTTCATAACGATTTTAAATTCTACCAGGACAATGACCCCAAGCACACTGCTCTGAACGTTAGACTCTGGCTGCTATATAACTGTCCTGAAATAATAAAAACACCACCACAATCTCCAGACTTAAATCCCATAGAGAATATTTGGCAAGAATTGGAATCAAGAATTCGCAAACACACCATTTCTTCAAAACAACAACTAAAATCGGTGCTTCAAGAAGAATGGGGTAAAATCACTCCAGAAATCACAAAAAAATTAGTCGAATCCATCCCAAAAAGATTAAATCATGTTTTAAAAGTAAAAGGAAATCCAACAAAATATTAAAACCTTTTAAAAAGTAAAATTTTTGGATAAATATTTGATGGAAAAGTAAGTGTCCCATCACTTATGTGAGCCATTTTTTGCTCCGTTCTGAACAATTGTATTTTTACTAAATTAATATTTTAATATTTTGACAAAATGTATGTTATGTAATAATTGTTACTAACTTTAAATATAAAACACACCCAAAAAATTTTTGCACATGTTTATTTATTTATTTTATTGCAGTTTCTTTTTATAAAGCACAAGTGTCCCATCACTTTTGTGAGACACTGTATATACATATCAATTAAAATCCATACATACTTATTAATTAAAATTTGAAATTTTCATTTTATAAATAAAATGAGAAAAAATTCATGAAATTGCCTTAAAATAGAGACAAGAATTCGTGTATAAACTATATCTGTCCCTAAAAAAGGTCTAAACCTCAGTATAAAAATAAAATATAAGCATACATTTTCTAAACACAGTGCTTTTCATTACAATGGTTCTGAATGTTATTCCCAAGCAGACGATTTTTTGTAGCCTCGAAATTTGACCATTTTAATTTTTCGAAAAAGCTTGGATAATTTTGAAAAGTGTAAAGTTTATATTTTTGCTAATCAAATTTGTTTTAAAATTTCTTATTATTGACATACTACTTTGCATTTACTTTTTTTTTTAATATGGTGTACCTTAATGCCATTACTGCAAGCAATTGTACGAATATTATATAATCCATTAGTCAATTTATTTTCAGTACATTACTAAAAAGGCCCGTCTTATGAAAAATCTGTATTTGAAATTTTATACGTAAATGGGGAACATGCATTATTTGGTATGGTAGATTGGTTAGCCATGCTTTTTCAGTTAACAGATTTGTCGATAGAATTATTTGTTCTGGTTAACATTATCATGTAGACGAACATGTTTAGCCATGTTCATGGTTAGCCATCTTTTTTCGTCTTGTACTGGATAATGTTAACCAGAACAAATAATTCTATCGACAGATCTGTTTACCGAAAAAGCATGGTTAACCTATGTACCATACCAAATTAATGCATGTTCCCCATTTACGTATAAAATTTCAGCCTACAGCTTTTTCATAAGACGAGCCTTTTTAGTATGTACTGAAAATAAATTGACTAATGAATTAGATAATATTCGTAGAATTGCTTGCAATAATGGTTTTAAGGTGCAACATATTAATAAATTAATCGTGGATGATGCCAATAATAAGAAACCTGAAAACAAATTTATTCGCAAAAATATAAACTTTATACTCTTCAATATTATCTAATCTTTAAAAAAAAAATAAAATACAGCCTTAAACGTTTCAATATCTGTTTAATAGCCAAACCCCCTCAGAAATTAAAGAATATCATTTGCAATAAAACTGACACAAATAATTTTGAGATTTATTCAGGAGTATATGAAATACCATTTATTAAAGAAGACGGATCAAATAATTACTATATTGGCATGACAAGCAGGAAATTTAGTTACTGAAGAAAGGAGCATATGGCTAATAGTAAGTATAATAGAAAAACCACAGCCCTGGCAAGATTAGATCTAGAAAAAACCATCCAAATAAATTTCAATGAAAGTAAAATAATTTTCCCCTGCAATCTATAATATCAATTCAGTAATAAGAGAAACCATCAAGTAAAAATACAATATGTAACAATGCAGCATCATTTAATTTACCAAAATTTTGGCTCGAGTTACTATGGTTACAAATATGAAAATAAACATCCGAGTAAAAAATAAAAATAACGTGCGTAATTTTAAAAAGTTCTTGAAAAAGTAAATAATTGCGTTTCGAATAACTTGCTAGACCGTGCATTTATAGAATACTTTTGTTTGTTTTGATAATTGCTCAGTTTGAGCTGAACCATACGTCAACGTTCTAATAAAACCTATTTTACTGTTTATAATCTTTTTATTTTGCACCTTTTAGCAATTAAAAAGAAGTATATAATTACAAGATGTTATAATTTGTTGTATTTATTCTCTTATAATTGTAAAAGAAAAAAATAATATTAATTGTTCTTGCTAAGACACAATATGTACATTCAGTACGACTTTAACAAGTTGGAAATTGTACGTCAAACGTGACAAATCAGGTACGATCGTATTATAACTAGTTTTTATAAATATTCAGATTTTGGTTGCACTCTAATGCAAAAATGAATGAATACAAAGTATTTTATGTGCTGATTTTCATATCATAGATAATTATTTTATTTCATGAAATTAAGTTTCAATACACTTTTACAAACAATTAATTACAATTCTGTTACATTAAAATTATACTATGCGCAAATTATCGAATACAAGACAATGTAACAAATTATCATTGTTATTATTTCACTGAAAAAATGAATTATATCGTCTGTTATTATGATATGACTACGTACTTTCCGTAATAAACTGAGTACATTTTAAGTTTGCTACATTTTATCTTTTGTTGACATTTACTGAAAATTCCTGTTGCACTCTTATGCTAAGCCTAGCTATGAAAATTTCAGAACTTGAAATCCATATTTAGAATCTTTTTCCATTATTTAATCTGGAGGTACGGCAGTGACTCCGCCAAGTCCAGAAAGCACAGCCTTAAGCATTCTTTTCTGGAAGCAACTCTGGGCAATTTTGACCCCCCCCCCCCATATCTTTGCGCTGGAGTTTCCCAAAAACTTGAAACTTCGCTTATCTAGAGTATGTGGTACACAGGACCAAAATTTAATATTTCACGTTTCTGTCTTTTCTAGTTCAGACGATATATGAACTCAAATTTTCGATTTTTTGTCACTCACTCACTCATTTACCCATCATCAAAAAGATAAGGTACATCCCGTAGCCTTACAAACTTGAAATTTGGAAGGTAGTGTTTAGGATACAAAGAAAAAATAGTTGGGAGATTTACACCAAAACCTAATCAGCAGCAACTTATGTCAACGTCTGACTGGATCAAAAGTTTTATTAACTTCCGTTCTTGAGATAGAGCGCCCACAAAATTTTGTCACAGACAGACAGATTCAAGGATAGACATTTTCTAAAAGCAGTCAAATCGTGTTCAGGATCTTCTAAAAAGTATAAATCCTTCGAGAATTGAAAGTCAATTTTTTTTACGTATCTAATACTTTCTGCTCGTAAAGATAGAAGAAATTAGATAGAAAAATATAGAAAAACAAGTTGGAAATTGTACGTCAAACGTTACAAACGAGGTGCGTTCGTACGCACGTTTTAGAATTAAATTCATGATATCCCATGCGTAGAACCGGTTAAACAGCTAGTTAAGTATATATTTTATGACACTGTTCATACAAATATCTTAACTAGTTATATAAATATTCAGATATATATGTATCAGCTAGTTATATAAATATTCAGATCTTGATGATTTTTAATTCTGTGAAATGAATTATATCGTCTGCAGATTAATTTCTGTAATAAAATAAGTTTCTCGGTCGCTTGACGATTTAACATCCATCGGAAGCTCCTATCACAAAAAAGCACCGATTTAAAAAAAAAAATTCAAATTTCTTAATAAATATTTTTATTAATATCTCCTAAAGTTTTGATTCGATTTTAATAAAATTTGAAATGTCTCGACAAAATTCTGCAAAGATAATATATTTTAAATTGCAAACCATTTGGTTGGGTAGTTTTTGCGTTGTTATATGCGGACAGACAGACAGACGGACGGACAGACAGACGGACAGACAGACAGACAGACGGACGGACCAAACGACGACTATAGGTGCTACGTATTTATATAATTACGAACGCACCTAAAAAAGGAAATATTTGCTTGTTGTTTTGTTATTGAAATGGAAACAGAAAAGTATCCGAATAATGATATATGTTTTTTTGTTATTACTAACTTTTTTTTTTAACATTAATTATCTTCTAAGAAATTTCTTTCATTTATCTCAAAGTAGAATTGTGGAGCAGACATAGGGAATCTTGAAAAAAAAGATTGAACAAATAATAAAAAAAAAGATTAATAAAATATATTAAAGAAGGTTTTTAATTTTGCTCTAATTAAGCGAGTAAAAGGGGGGAATTTTCGGCGAGTAAGAACGGTTGAAATGAATGAAGCACATACAATATGTTTAATTCTGTTATTTGTTTTGTATTAAATCTCTTTCACCTCATCTCCGAATAATACCTAGGGAAATTTAGAAAAGGGAAAAACTATAATTCACCGTAGTTAGTTGCTCAAAATTAAGAATCGCTTAGAAACTTTGCTATAGTGTTAATAGATACATAATGGAATATTTTCTATAACAGAGTATCAGTTTATTATTTTTTATAAAAATCTATGTTCCAGATGCTTAATTAAAAAATATCCAAACTATCGCCTTGTTTTAAACGGTAAAAATTCTAATACTAAGCTGAAATAAATTTTCGTGTTGCAGAATTTGTCACTAATAAGATATTGAGGCATTTTAGTGTACGATTTGTAATTTACAGAGTTCTGAACTTATAAACCATGAAATGTCAGTATATTGGAACATAATTTTGTTTTTAGGTTGAATTTTGATTTGAACAACTTTTAATTAACATAACGAGCCAAATCATACTAAAACGTCTTACAATATTATGGTTGCAGTTATTGAAACAACAAAATTTGGTTCGATTACGTAGCAATTTTTTAACAGAGTATTAAAGAAATGTATCAATAAATTATATGCTTTCTGAATCAGTATTTACATAGTGAACTTTTTTTTTTTTTTTTTTTTTTTTTTTTTTTAAGTTATTCTTGCGATTTCAGAAACAAATGTTCTTAGTTTTCAAGAAGTAATACATATGGCCGGTATAGGATTAAAAGAGAGAAAAAAAATGTAACAAGTAATGTAATTTATTTGTTGTTAAATCCTTAAAATATTAAATAATTCTAAAATAATAATGATAATAAATGAAATAAATACATAGTCGTTTGATTAGTATTGAAGTTCAAATCGTTTAATAACTGAATAATGATGTAAGATTATTTCTAACTTTTGTCTTTACTAACAATTTTTTTTAATCATTAATTATTTTCTAAAAAATTCTTGGTACTCGTGTTATAGCGGCCCTCATAATTACGATCGTGTCAAGATTGCAGTTAAAATTTCGGCAAGATCATAGAAAAACTTATATATGCCCCATATGTAGGCATGTATACTTCTAACGCTCATGTATGTGCAATATACGTCATTATATACATATTATTTACGTTTTATATATCCCATATATACATCTTATACACATGTCATATATAAAACGCCATATATGACTATAACTGGGGAAATATGCGTCACGAAATGTTATATGCATCATATATTATTATTATGTCATATATGCTTTATAATTTGGCGACAAATCTTGGTCGCTGGGCGATTCATCCTTTAGGGTCCACTATAACACGAAAGTACCAATTTCTTTAGTTTCATTCCTCTCAAATTAGAATTCAGGAGTAGAAAAAATAATCTTAAAAGGAAAGATTTAACAACTGTATAAAACAAAAAGAAAGATTAATTAAATATATTGAACAATATTTTTTTAATTTTAGTCTAATTAAGGCAGTAAAAAGTGGAATGCACAATGAGTAGGAACGATCGAATTAAATGACGAACGCAAGCAATCTGACTCGGTTTTTATTTATTTATTTACTTATTTATTTATTCATTTTGTAATTAAATCTTTTTTACTTCATCTGCAAATAATATCATGGGAAATAAAATTTAGGAAAATGAAGAAAAACTGAAATTGTACAGTGTAGTCAAGCGCTCAAAACTAAGAATTGCATAAAGACTTTATCACATTGGCAATAGACAATAAAATTATATACAGTCGAACTCATTTAGAGCTGTTCGCAAATCCAAACAGGCAACCTTATGACACATTTTTTTAATTATTTTTTGTTCGGAAAATTGGCAGGTGTTCGTATTCAAAAGATAAGTAATCGAAAGACGTTTCCTATTTTTTTGGTAAAGGCAGAAAATCTTTCAGAAAATACTGTCAAACTCGACGTTTCAAACCTAATTCTCTCCGCACCGAAGCGAGAAAGGAGAAAAACGCGTTGTCACTTCACACACGAATCTCTTATAACTCGATAAGTAACTTATTTATCAAAAAATGAAAAACTCATTTTAATTCCAAATCGCCTCCGTGGTTCCAATTTTACGCCTTTGCGTTTAAAAATGAGTCTGAAATTGTGTCAGAAAGTTTCGCGTTGTTGAGCAGTTCATTTGAGAATCAATGCGAGCTCAATGCGAGCACAGCTTAAACAAGGACACGCACTCTAAAAATGACCTTTTCAAAACTGAGCAAAAAATACTCAAATCTGAGTATGTCGCATAGTCAAAATGGATCCGAATCAAAATTACTCAAGTTTGAAACATGTATATACTCATTTCTGAAAACATGCACACACTCAAGAATAAAACATCATGCGCTCATTTTTAACACTTTCCAACCTAGTTGAAAAGTGTTTATGACTTCGGTTTGTCTGGCCGTCTGCCGTCTGGCCGTCTGGCCGTGCTCTAACTCCTAAATATACTGTTTTCGTAAATATGCTCGGATTGCCCTGCAATTTTTATATGTTATAATCGTTATCTATAGCATGTTCCCTATTTCAACGGAAGTGTGTATCACTTATAGTTTTTTTACAGGGACACTCAAAAGAATTCCGTTACATTGCGGTCTATGGGGAAAAATCATTTGCGGTTTACTTAAATAATGTTTCACTATTTTAAACGCATTGAAATTTATATATATCACTAAGGTGCATTAGAAGAAGCTTAATATGGAATAGGGTGTGCATAGCACTTATACTTACTTTACAGGGACAGTCAAAAGAATTCCGTTACATTACGTCTATGGAGAAAAATCGTCTGCGGTTTATTTAAATAATGTTTCACTATTTTAAACGCATTGAAATTTATATAAGGTTCATTACAAGAGACTTACTACAGAATATTGTGTGTATAGCAGTCATCGTTCATTTACAGGGACACACAAAAGAATTCTCTACTGTATGTTAACAATAATTCCTGCAAGTGCGTTTTAAGTTACTGAATGCGATTTTAATTTTAAATCGCTTTTTGCATATTACGTGCTGTGTATAAATTCTGTAGATCCTATACAGGGAAGCACAAAAGTTCGGGAACACATTTCCGTATTATTTAACTCCAGACGGAGAATTTTAAACTGTGCTACGCGTTTCCTAACTGAACTAAAATTTAGCATCCTATGTAGTATATACACAAATCTATAGATCCTATACAGGGCTGAATAAAAGTATTCGGATTACTTAGATGTTATCTTTTAGCTTATTAAGGAGTATGATACGTAAAATTATTTTGGAAGCGTTGGAAAGTGTTACATAATCTATGCTTGACGCATGATTTTTCGTTCTTGTTGAGTATGTCCATGTTTCAAAAATGAGTATGAACTGACCCTAATCATTTTTGGGTATGTCCATGTTTCAAAAATGAGTATGAACTGACCTCTATGTGCTCAGTTTTGAGTATGTCCATGTTTCAATATTCTGAGTATTTCTGGTATTTCAGAATTGAAAGCATTGGCACGTCATATTTGAAACAAAAAGTTTCATAACAAAATGAAAATTTCGATTTACTCAGATTTGAAATTGTCATTTTTCTCAGTGCAGTTAAAACGAGCAATTTGCAAGTTAAGAAAAGTTCATCATTTAAACTTATATTAATATGTTCACGTTTCTTACAAGCTACAAAAGTCACGGCTAATACGTGTAAAACATCTGTTCATTTTACTTTTTGAAAACAGTCTTTCTTTAAAAACAGCCAAATCGTATTCAAGACCTTCTAAAACGTATAAATCCGTCGAAAAACGGAAGTCGAAATTTTTCACGAATCAATATTTTCTTCTTGTAAAGATAGAAGAAAGTTAAAAAAGATATTCAAAATTTTTTATTAGAACAAATATTATAATTAAAAAAAAATCGCTGTACATTTTACTAAGAGATGCTTATTTTTAAAATCATTTTGTGCAAAACAGTTATCTTCCTATACTTACTAAAAAAAATAATATATATATATATATATAGCAACCCAGAATTTTACAAAAATTTAACATCTGATAAGGTTTATGAATAGATATGAAATTGCGTAAAATTTTGGTCCTTCAATTAATATTCTTAAAATATACAGAAAATATATGTATCCAATATTTGAGCTTTATTAATATTAAACTTTGGTTAAAAACTTATACAAAAAAAATAATCAATTTTCGGAATATCAAAATTTTATACAAAAATGAAGTAAATATTGAAAGAAATACTTGCACGATTCAATAGATATTGAAATTTAAACTCATAAATATGTGAAAAAGGGTGAAAAACTATTCTTGCTTTATTAAAAAAAAATTTTAATCATTAATTATCTTCTAAGAATTTTCTGTATTTTCATTCATCTCAAATTAGAATTCTGAAGCATATAAAAAATCTTGAGTAGAAAGTTTTAACAAGTTCAAAAGACAAATAAATGTTAATTAAGAACATTGAACGAGATTTTCAATTTTGCTGTAATTAAACGACTAAAAAGTGGGATGTTCCATGAATAGGAACGGTTGAATTAAATGAAGAATACATACAATCTGTTTATCTATATTATTTATTTTACTTTAAATCTTTTTCATCGCATCTCCGAATAATACCAAATTCCAAGGAATGAAGAAAAAAAACAAGAACGAACAATTGTATGCTGCAAGCATAGATTATAAAACACTTTCCAACACGTCCCTGCACAGAAAAAAATAAAACCCAATTTGGGTCGAAAGATTCTTAGGTAGGTGCCCAAATTGGGCCATGTCTGTTTTGGTTACCACTGTGTATTTATTTTGGGCACTGTTAAATACCTATTTAAAAAAAAAAAAAAAAAAAAAAAAAAAAAAAGTTGAAAAGTTGAAAATAGGTATTTAACAGTGCCCAAAATAGATACAGTGGTAACCAAAACAGATATGGCCCAATTTGGGCACATACCTAAGAATCTTTCGACCAAAATTGGATTTTATTTTTTTCTGTGTAATACTGTAACAAAACTTCACTGTTTAATAAGTTGAAAGATGATGTAAAAGTAAACAGTTAAGAAAACACATAACGCATTTGAGAACCCAATTTCAGAAATTACTACCAAAAGTCGGAAAAATATCCGAATAATTTTTTCCATCCCTGTATATGAT
Organism: Maratus michaelseni; assembly: GCA_963931845.1. Classification (NCBI taxonomy): domain Eukaryota; kingdom Metazoa; phylum Arthropoda; class Arachnida; order Araneae; family Salticidae; genus Maratus; species Maratus michaelseni. Next base: position 322,642,663 of record OZ007594.1, on the reverse strand, counting down.
CTATAGATTTGTATAGATAGTACATAGTATGCTAAGCTTTAGTTCAGTTAGGAAACGTAGTACCACAGTTGAAAATTTCCCTTCAGCAATTTCCGTCAATAAACCGAAATATACTCCAGATCTTTTGTGCAGCCCTGTACATGACCTATAGTATTTATACACACCAAGTAATGTACAAAAAAAATAGTTAAATTTAGAAACGCGGACTACAACAGAAAACGAACTTTCAGCGATTAATATTCGTGTACAGTTCTGTCATTGAACGATTTTATAGTAAGCATCTTGTCGTCTACCTCAGTGATATATATCAATTTCAATATGTTTGAAATTGTATAATATCATTAAAATACACTTCAAAGAAATTTCCCCCATAGACTTTAATGTAACGGAATTCCTTTGAGTGTCCCTGTTAACGAAGTATTAAGGCTACACACTTCATAGCGAACATGCAATCAAGAAATAATAAACATAGTGAACATGTCATAGTAAATCTCAAAAAAATATATCAACTGCATGACAATCCGAGTATATTTATGATAGATAAAACGCGGACAGACAGACAAACCGAATTCCTAAACATTTTTCAACTTTGTTGGAAATTTTTTAAATGGGAAAAGCTATAATACTGTTGTTAGGGGCTGAAAATTAAGATTCCCACCAAAACTTTATCACATTGATAAATCAAGGGCAAAAATGAATACAGACGAACCTCTCGTCTATAGCCAAAGCCTGATTAAAGCCAGGGCCGAGAAGTCCTTTTCCCTTCCTGCTCTGAATTTCCTCAAAATTTTTAAAATGTACTAGATGGAACTCGTCAAAACTTGACAGAAATAAATACTATAACAATATCAGTAAAATAAGCTTCTTTATTATTTAAGAAGAGTGCAAATGAAACAGTCTTTCAAATATTTTATTTTAAAAGTTTTTTCCTCAGTGAAGTACAGTACTATTTCCAATGCAAACTCCAAACAAACAATCCGTAAACAACTGTGTAATGCAAATCATATTGATATTACCGCCATATTCCCCACGGCAAGAAAGAAAATTTCATGGACCTATGAAGTATCATGCAAATAGTATATTCCTACGTTCATCTCATATTCAGTAAATAAAAGAACATAGTAAATAAAGCACACATCTCTCCCACCCTTCCCCCCTGTGCTAATGCAACCGAATGAGCTCTCTATGAGCATGTGCATTGCATCTGCCCAAAAGCACCGTCGAGATTCGACGTTAAAAAAAGTTTTAAAATGTTTAAATTAAAAATTTTAAAATGTCTTTTTTAATCATTGTTCATTTCAAATCCATATCTTCTAAAACGCATCCATTGTTTTAAGGTAATCAGATGAAGAATTTTTTTTACAATAATAAATCAATCTTCAGATGAGGGAGATTTTTAATGTTTTCAAGTGTAATTTATTTGTATAGTTTCTTCCGTCCCTTTACATAATCAGGATGATTATCCCTTTTTCATCACAGTCGGGGATATTTTACCTCTTCTACAGTTAAATACCCAATGGATCTTTTAAAAAAATACAATTCGTAGCATATTCTGATGCAACATATACATCAGCGGATTCAACATATCAATTTTATGTTAAACATAAACTCAAAATAGTTTTTTTTTTCTTTTTTGACAGATTTTAGTTTAGCGCCAAAATGCTCTATCTTATGGATAATCTGTTCTTATGATTTATCAGGGTTTATTATTATTATTTTTTTTCACTTTTTATGATGGTTAGAGAAATCTATTTTCAATTGCGGCAACTTTCCCAGGGGCTATTTTACATTATTGAAGCAAACTGATGGTCATTGTTAAGATAGAAATGAAAAACATTTCATGCTTGAAAATTATTTAAAAAGTCGTTAAATTAAGCGGCAGTTTTCAAATAAATTTCAATCGAAAGCTAATTTTTTTACTAATTCATGATGTAAAAATTAAATTTATAAAATGTAGTAAAAAATTGAAATTTGTAGTATTTAGAAGTGATGTAAGCGCGATGAAAGCTAAAGCGATAGCGCCATTTGTTGTCATAACCATTATACATTTCTAAAAATTGCTACTGTGTTTTCGTTGGCGTCCAAAAGTAGACTACCATTTTTTGACATCGAAAGAGAAATTCACAGTGAAAGAAATATGACTTTGCCGCTAATATGGAACTGTTAAATGAACTCATAATAAACCTACCAAAATAATTCCTATAAAATATTACCCTTACATTGTTTATTCTAGCTAAAAATAGAATAATTATTTCAAGTTTTTTTTCTACCATAACACTATTTTTAATCATTTTAATTTTCCTGAAATCCTTTACTTTTGGGAATTTTATATACTAAAAAATGAAATCTTCTAACCTATAATTTTAAAAAAAGTAATTGGTAATATGCAATAAAGATGAAGCAATCAATAAAGACTCCAATTCTAACCTTTATAATAAGAATGGAAAAATCAGTTAAAATTACGTCAAGTTGACACAATCATATAAATTTTTCTCTTTCGTTTTATCAATGTTAAAATGCATTTCAAGCTAAGCATAACGTCATTTTCACCGGCGCAAACTTTTCACACTTACTTTGTATATGTTACTTTTATGCGTAAATACCATGTATACAAATCAAAATATATTTGTATTTAATTGTAATGAAAAATGGCATCAACAAAGTTATCAGGCAGAATAATAAAATTAACCAAATGAACAATATTCCCGTGACATCACAATAAATATGAATTTTTATTCGCTTATAAAACACGCGGATAAATATTTTTACCGAAATTTAACTTGCAAATTAAAAAATTCGGTCTAAAAGGCACGTGATTTTAATATTATTTCTCTATTATTTAGCAACCACAGAGTTCAGAGAATAAACTGTGTGCCTCGCAACAGTGGGCGTTAATCCGATTGCCGACTTTATGACGCCATAAGCAGAAGAAAAAGTTTATTTGAAAATTACGGCTAATTAATTAAATTTTCGAACAAACTAATGCACGATAACAAATCTGTGTCCAAATATCTTTCATTTAAAAGAACAATGATATAATTTGATGCAGTAGTTTGTTCTCACGGATTGTCGAAAGAAATCGCTTAGTGTTTTAAATATATAGATTACTTGATGCTTAAATAATTTAATTCAGAAATTTATTTAGCTTTTCTGATTATATCTTAAAACAGTAAAACTGTTTTTTGTAAAACTTTTACTTCTGAAAGAAAATAAAAAATTCGTAATCAATAAGTTAGGTATTTCACCCATTATGTATTCTCCTTTATATATATATATGTGAAATATTTATATTTAAACGATATATGTAATATATACAGAGTGTTTCACAAATAATCACTCGATTTGAAATTCGTATAATTATGAAAAATATTGAACATAGACACTTAAAATTAATTCTATATTACATAACAAATCATAATGTATTTTTACAAATCAAATTAAATGTGCTCAATATGTCGACCTTTGGATGCACGGCATATGTGTATGTTTTAGTGAAATTCGTCCCAAACTTTTGCGAGCCTATCTGCATCCACTGTTTCCACAGCTGCTGTTATGCGTATCTTCAGTTCGGCTAATGTAGCTGGAAGGGGAGGCACACATACGTAGTCTTTTATAAACCCCCACAAGAAGAAATCGCACACTGAGATATCCGGCGATCTTGGAGGCCAAACAAACACTGAAGTGGTGGGCAAAACAAGAGTGTTAGCGCTGCCTGTCGGCAACTGCGTGAAATTCGAGATTTCCCTCTTTCTACCTATGCGTTATTCGATCGATCAAAACGGATTAAAAGCTGAATAATAGTTATGATTTGTTTTAATCGGATGATTATTTTTGAAACACCCTGTATTTTAACAAATTCCCCAATCATCAACAACAGTAGTTTTAAATTTTTGGTGTGAAGCTGTGAAAAAAATTATAATTATAAAAATTAAATTTTATTATCTTATTAAAAAACAAGTAAAATTTTTGCAGTAATTTGACCTTTTAACGGCGATAGATACTAGATACTGAAATTTTTTGTCTGCTTATGAAAAAAACTACAGTCGTGTCTCGAAACCACGTATTTCACGGGAAGAGAGGGGATAGAAAATAAGATAAAGTTTTTCCGAAGAGGAAGGTTCAGTTTAAAATTAACTTCACCAACACTTACTAAATTAAAGATATAAAATACATTTAATGAAAATATGAAGTATTATCTATACTAATATTATAAAGTAGTAAACATTGTTTTTTTGTTTGTTTGTAGGGGGTAATCTCTGAAACTAACTGAATATCTATACTAATATTATAAAGTAGTAAACATTGTTTTTTTGTTTGTTTGTAGGGGGTAATCTCTGAAACTACTGAAGCGATTTCAAAAGTGATGGTGGCAAATTGATGGTGACAGTTTCTGCTCCAACATAGGCTATATTTTATGTCGGTGCCACTACCCCCATGCGGGTGCAAGAGCGAGAAACGTTCTAAAATTGCGATTTTTTTATACTGAAGGAGCTAGAAACATGAAATTTGGCATGGTAGTTACTTATAAGATGTAAATGCTCTCTAAGAACAAATTCTAAAAAAAAATCGAAATTTAAAAGGGTGAGATGAGCGAAAAGCGATCTAAAAACATTCAAAATTACAATTTCTATGGAATGTCTGGAACTACAGAACCATTTTAAAAAGTGATGGTAACAGTCCCTGCTGTAACATAGGCTATATTTTATATCGGTGACACTACCACAGGGGGCGGGGGGGTTAAAATGTAAAAATCGTTTTAAAATTTCAATTTTTTTTCCGACATTAGTGTGGTTTAGTTAGTAATTTCTGAATTATCTGTGGCAGTAAATTTTCCTCTAATGAAAATAGGCCAACGAATACCACTTCGCATTTTTCAAGAATTACGCGAGCAAAGCCGCGAGTTTTGCTAGTATGCAATAAAACAATTTATTAGCATTATGTACTACTAAACCTAAATATCATAACTATGAAACCATCTCATGAATTTAGAAAAGGAGAAAAAAAAATAGTCGGATCTGCCCATCCTAAAACTTTCTTCTATCTCATGCATGTTAATGCTTCAAAATTCACTATCACAGCGTCAATAAAATCAATATTTTTTGCTATTCTGTTGTACGTCAGCTGCTTGCAAAGCGACGGGTTACTTTCGACGCACGCATCTGATTTATAACAGAACCAGAAGAATTAAGAAAATTGCATAAAAATCGTTATCACCACCCCTTTCCGTCGAAATAGCCCACAATTCAATTGGGACCGGCAGGCGATAATCAAAAACATAAATTAAATTTGGTTCATTTCTCTGCTTAACTTTTTACACTTCTCTATGATGCTACAATGAAAATGTCACAAAAATCGCTATTACAACGTCCCCTTGTCGCGCAATATCTCCAAATTCAAGAAGGACCTGCTGGCCGTATTTACAAACCTATTTTAAAAAATTGGTTCAATTCTGTGCATATCTACACTTTTTGATGATGCAATGAGAACAGAATGGACAGACAGACATTTTCTTTTTCAGAAAACGTGTAAATCCGTCAAAAACCGGAAGTCGAAATTTTTTTTCGATTACAATGCTTTCTTCTATTACAGATAGAAGAAAGTAAAAACTATATAAGATTATACGAAACTCTGTAATAACGAATCATGCCACGTTTTTCTTTTTCTTTTTTTTTTCTTTTTTACTCGTAAGTCAAGGAGTATTCAAAATTACGCGGAAATAAAAAAAATAAAAAATCTGCTCTATTTTATCGCTTAATCGACTGTCTCATTAATTTATATAACTTTTCAACTTGCGTTTACACGCTAACATCCGAACAATAATTGATCATTTATTATTGCTCATGATGATCTCATCTTTTTACGCTTTTTCAATAGAAGCGATGAAGACTGGTCTTATGTATCATCACCATGTATCGCTTTCGAGTGCACGCACGCGCATCCAAACAATGCCCAACTGTATCTACACTCTCGATTTTTTTCTGGGACCGTGAGTGCGTGCGTGCATTCCTCGCTAATGATCTCCAGCAGCGCGACAAACGAAGCAAATAACCGCCCCCGCTAACAAGCACTAAATGAAGGAGGGTGGCGTCACGCGCCGCCCGTCACCTTCAGAGAAGCGTCACACCGTTTTACAGGCGGCTTTTCAATAAAGGATCGGGAAATGCAGTTTAAAATATTTCAGTGGCGCAGACAACAAGCTCGTCATCCTTCATCGGGTCGGATAACCGTGCGGTTCGGGTCGGGTTTGCTTGATGCTAATTTTTTTCGTTGCGGGTCGGGTTGGCTTTAAATGTTTCGGGTTCAGGGTCTGTTACGGGTTAGGTTGGGCCTCTTTCGGTTCGGGTTCATGATGATCCGATTTTTCGAAAGACAGTCTTGAATATTTTCCAAACGAAAAACTAAGTTTGAATGTTAATGAGTTTATATGTGTTCATTTTTATACAATAAAAGATAGAGGTGTTGATGTTTATTACGACCAATTATCTACGCGACGGAAATAGAAAGAAGGGAAATGCCTTCCGTGGAGGTCTTTCTAAGGGAACCTAACACGTATTTACGCACAGTTATCCAAGGTTTAAAGAAATTCACGGAAAACTCCGACCGATTAGGCCGACAGGCGCGATTGGGTTCGAACCCTCTCATCTATTAGTTTTGAGAGCAGAACCTTTCAGTCATTTGTGGGGCGTTTATCTTAGAGGTATCATTATAGACTATTTTCTCATAATTGTATAAAAATATGGATTAATTTTCTTTCACTTCGGGTTCTGCTTGAAGTATATCGGGACCGAATCTGGTTTCGGGCTGACGATTTTTTTTTTTCTGGATGGATCGCCGATCTGAACTTAAAGTCAACCCGACCCGTGTGTGACTCTACAACCAGATCAAGGCGTTACAATTGCAGACGATGTGGAAGGAGATGTCCATGAAGTCCCGATCCCCTCCGAAATAAAAAAGTTAACAACGAAAAATCATGCATCAGGTATGCATTATGAAACGCTTTCTAACGCTATCTGAATACTGTTGCTAAGAAATTTCATTTTTTCATACAATGAAATGAGATATCTCAATAATTTAAAAAATACATAACACATTCAAAATCCATTTTCAGAAATTGATGTCTGTAGCCGGTAAATAGGGTGGATCCAATCCCCTATTTAGTGTGTATGAGGGAGAGGGGTTGTCATGCTTCTCTTTTTGAGGGGTAGGGGTGTCAGTTCTCTTCATGAATAATTTTTATATTTTAAGTTTGTCCACAAATGCAAGCTGATAGTTTTATGACACATTCACGAAGTCATTTTCGTCCGTAGCTAGATAAATTTTGCAGGTATATTCGTAAATGTATGAAATTTGTAAATTCTATTCACATACTCAAAAAATCGAACAGCATTTTCCATTTCCTTTTAAAGGCAAACTATCGTTTAGAAAATGTTGACAGTTTCAGACGATTTGTCAGACTCGACAGTCACGAAAAGATCACCATGAGGGAGGAAATAGCTATAATTGGAAGATTAAAAATACATATATGAAAACTAGTTGGATGTTCCAATCCCAAAACTTTCTTTTATCTCTTTTATGTTAATATTTTAAAAAGTGTAATTTTCTTATTTATGACTTTTTGAATCCAAAAATTCGGCGTAGCAGCGCCACCTGTTATACGATACAAACATTTTTCAGACTCGACAGTCACGAAAAGATCATCATGAGGAAGGAAATACATATAATTGAAGATTAAACATGTATATATGACAACTAGTTGGATGTTTCAATCTTAAAACTTTCTTCTATCTCATATATATTAATATTTTAAAAAGCGTAATTTTTAGGGTTTCGTTCATTTCACGAAACCCTATTCTCTCGCTTCGTTGGCTGTCCGTCACAGAGCCGGTTCTCAGAAATTATGTAACTTGCAGTCATGAAATTTTGTGTACTTATAGCTAAATACCTATTATGAAGCTCAAAATCATAAAATTTGAAAAATTTGTACTATTATTTTAATATAGAGAGATTAAAAAACCAAAAATCTAACAGCCATTTCCAATTAAATTTAAACATTTTTCGTTATAACAGTTGCCAACAGTTAAAAATCCGCAATAAAATTCTTTCTACAATAATTAATTTTCTATTGAAAGATTTCCACGTGAAAAATGAAAATGAAATAAAAAGTTTCACCAATTGAAAAAACGATTAATAGGACGTCATATTGGTGATAAAACGGAAATTTTCAAACATTTCTCAATAATACAAGGAGTGTGAGGGTGTGTAAATACAGAAAGCAGCTAAATGTGACATCATTAGAGAATTAAAAAGAAAATTAATCTGATGTCTAGCAATTTGAAGGTCTCTATACAACATGTTTAATTTTGAAATTGATTTTTTTTTTTAATATCGCATTTAGTCCACATGACAGATATTATTATGACAGAGTAAAATAGCGGACCGGTTCAGATTTTCGAAAAAATGAGAAAAATAGACCAGTAAATTTTTACTTTATAAAAAACATGACTTTTTTTTTTTTTTTTTGGAAAATGAAATTTATTTGGATTTATTAAAGAAAGGATAAAGTGTTTTGAAAGGAATATTAAACGAAACCCTTTGTGCGATCTTCGATCACACTTACCCACTTGTTTTAATTATGCATTTTAGAATCCGAAAATTCAGCGTAGCAGCGCCATGTGTTATATGATTTACACGAAAAATCAGCACTAGCTTATGTCAGCGTCTAACTGAATCTGAAGTTTGATGAAAATCTATGCATTAGTTCTTGAGATAGAGTTATAGAAAAAATAGTGAAAAATGCAGCATAGCAGCGCCATCTGTTTAGCGATTTACACCAAAAACAAATCAGCACTAATCAAGGTTTCTAACTAAAACTAAAGTTTTATTAAAATCCGTGCATTAGTTATTTACTGTGACTATCGATAATATCGTGTAAATTCTGAAAAATGCAGCACAGCAGCGCCACTTGGTGAAAGGTTTACACGAAAACCTAATCAGTACCCACTTATGTCAATGTCTAACTGAATCTGAAATTTGATGAAAATCCGTTCTTGAGATATCTTAAAAATCGGGAATAATGCAGCATAGTAGTGCCATCTGTTGGGCGATTTAGTCCAAATCCTAATTAGCACCAATTTATATCAAGGTCTAACTGAATCTAAAGTTTTATTAAATTCTGTGCATTAGTTCTTGAGATAGAGCGCCCACAAAATGTTTGTCACAGACAGACATTTTTTTAAAAACAGTCAAAGCGTGTTGAGGACCTTGTAAAACGTATAAATCCATCGAAAATTTTCATGAAACCAATACTTTTTCTTGTAAATACAAAAGAAAGTAATATATATACATTTTATTTTTTATTTTTATTTTTATTTTTATTTTTTTGTTGCATAAAGAGTAATGTTCGCAAGTTTCATGCTTTTCCGTTTTAAATGACTTCATGAATGTTAGAACTAAACTAAATTTTCTTCTTCTTCTTCTTCTTCTTTTTTTTTTTTTTTAACCCTTTTAATATTTATTTATATTAACGAATGTATTGTTGAATTGAAAATTTCTTTTTTTAGAGGAGTCATTAGTGAATAAGGGAATAAAGATTCAAATAGAAATCTCTCCCAGAAAGTCCTTACGAAACTAACTGTGTCACGCTTTTCAGCCGAATTTAAACAGAGGTAATCATAATCACATTTTCAATATTGTGACAGAGAAATTAGCACTTTGAGATAGCATGTGTTTCAGAAGATGTTTCGAAATTATTATGCGAAAACACATTATTTTACCAAATTATGATATTACCATTAAATCATTCTTGAGAAAAAAAAAATCGGTATATCGAGGAACTGAAAAGAAAAAGAAGTCCGAGATATCAAGGTTCGGCCGGATATGCATATCTGGGTAAACCAAACAATCGCAGCATTTTTTCGAAAGGTAAAACGCAGAAGAACAATGCATAAATATAGTCGGATGTGCCAATCCCAAAACTCTCTTCTATCTCACACAGGTTTCGCATACACTAAATAGAATCAGCACCAATTTATATCAAGGTCTAACTGAAACTCAAGTTTTATTAAATTCCGTGCATTAGTTCTTGAGATATGACTATCGCTAAAATCGTGTAAATCTTGCAAAATGTACCATAGCAGCGCCACCTGTTGGAAGATTTAGACGAAAACTTAATCAACAACAACTTATGTCAACGTCTAACTGAATCTGAAGTTTGATAAAAATCCTTACATTAGTTCTTGAGATATAGTTATCGTGATAATAATGAAAAAATTAGCATAGCAGCGCCATCTGTTGGGCTATACATCAAAACAAAAGCAGCATATATTTATGTCAAGGTTTAACAGAATCTGAAGTTTGATGAAATTCCGAGCATTAGTTCTTGAGATATAGCTATCTCAAAAATCATGAAAAAAGTGGTATAGCAGCGCCACCTTTTGTGATATCTACACCAAAACGTAATCAATGTCTATTTATGTCAAGGTATAACTGAATCTGAAGTTGATTAAAATAAGTGCATTAGTTCTTGAGATAGAGCTATTGAGGAAATCGCTAAAAATGCATCATAACAGCGCCCCCTACTGGGCAATTTTCACCAAAAGCTAATCAGCACTAATTTATATCAGGGACTAACTGAATATAAAGTTTTATTAAATTTCGTGCATTAGTTCTTGAGATAGAGCGCCCACAAATTTTTTGTCGCATACAGATAGACAGACAGACTCACAGACAGACATTTTCTAAAAATAGTCAAATCGTGTTCAGGACCTTCTAAAACATATAAATCCGTCGAAAACCGGAAGTCTAAAATTTTTATAAATCCAATACTTTCTTCTCGTAAAGATAGAAGAAGGTAAAAATAGACAAGCAAGACAACTTTTTTACTTTCTTCTATCGTTACAAGAAGAAAGTATTGGATTCATGAAAATTTTCGACTTCCGGTTTTCGACGGATTTATACGTTTTAGAAGCTACTGAACACGATTTGACTAATTTTAGAAAATGTCTGTCTGTGACTCTGTTTGTCTGTATGCGACAAAACTTTCGTGGGCGATCTATCCAAGAACTAATGCTCGGAATTTAATAAAACTTTATATTCAGTTAGTCCCTGATATAAATTGTAGCTGATTAGTTTTTGGTAAAAATCGCCCAGCAGATGGCGCTGCTATGCAGCATTTTTCGCAATTTCCGCAATAGCTCTATCTCAAGAACTAATGCTCGGAATTTAATAAAACTTTATATTCAGTTAGTCTCTGATATAAATTGCTGCAGATTCTTTTTTAGTGCATGCGAAACCTGTGTGAGATAGAAGAAAGTTTTGTGTTCGACACATCCGACTAGTTTTTTTTTTTTTTTTTTTTTTTCAGTTAAAATATGATTTACAAGGGAACACAAAACTAGTCGGATGTGCCAATCCTAGAACTTTGTTCGTTCTCATATACATGTTAATACTTCAAAAAGGGTAATTTTTTTAATTATGCATTTCAGAATCCAAAAATGCAGCATCGCAGCGCCACCCGTTACATAATTTGCATAAAAACCTATTAAGCATCAACTAATGTCAGGGTCTAACAGAATAAGAAGTTTGATGAAATTCCGTGCATTAGTTAGTGAGATACGACTGTCGGTAAAATCATGTAAATCCTGAAAAATGCAGTCTAGCAGCGCCACCTGCTAGGCTATTTACACCAAACTCTAATCAGCAACAACTTATGTGAACGTCTAACTAAATCTGAAGTTTGATTTTTAAAAAAAACTTGCATTAATTTTTAAGATATAGCTATCGCGGAAATTATTAAAAAAAATCTGTATAACAACGCCAACTGTTAGGCGATTTACACCAAAACGTAATCAGTTTTTAATAATATCAAGGTCTAACAGAATCTGAAGTTTGGTGAAATTCTGTGCATTAGTTCTTGAGATACAGCTATCGTGCAAATCAGTTGGTGGCACTGCTATGCTACTTTTTCATGATTTTCACAATAGCTGTGTCTCAAGAAATAATGCACAGAATTTCATCAAACTTCAGATTCTGTTAGACATTGACTCAAGTTGTTGTTGATTACGTTTTGGTATAAATCTCTCAACAGGTGGCGCTGCTATGCAACTTTTTTCATGATTTCTGCAATAGCTTTATCTCAAGAACTAATGCAAGGATTTTTATCAATCTTCAGATACAGTGTTGACAGAAGTTGTTGCTGATTAGAGTTCGGTTTGTTTCAACAGTTTATGCTGCATTTTTCAGGATTTACACGATTTTAGCGATAGTCACATCTCAAGAACTAATGAACAGAATTCCATCAAACTTTAGATTCAGTATAGACCTTGATATAAGTTGGTGCTAAATTGTTTTTGGTGTATATTAAACCTGTATGCGATAGAAGAAAGTTTTAGGATTGGCAGATCCAACTAGTTTTCTCTTTTCTTCAAAAGTACAGTTCTTCATAAAACGTCAATTATGAACAATTCCTGAATAACAGAGCGGGGTTTCAATTTTTTTTTTCATTACTTTGATTCTCTACTGAAACCAATACTGCATTCATAATACCCTTTCTCACATTTGTTTACTTCTCACAAACTAGAACTTAAGTATAATCGATCATTATGTTTCTAATTCCGCCTTTGTTTTCTTCATAACGAAGGCGTTCTTTTCTGCCCAATTATTTTAGTAATTCCTTAAGGAATTCGTAAAAGCGTAATTAAATAGACCTGGAGGCTTAAATTTTAACAAAAGAGAACAAAAAATTTAACACGATACTCTAGTTATTTTAAAGTTCAAACGTTTCTGTTTAATGTATATTACTTCTTTCGTTTTTACATTTTTATTTAAAATACCTTTTGCATTTTGTAAACAATTATCTTTTCTTTTTTTTTTTCCTCAGTCCTTTTGAAAATTAATTATTGCATTTCTTGTGTCGTGTTTTTTCCTCATAACATATGCCATATAATTATAAACTCTTAAACCAAAATAAATGAATAAAAGATTTCTAAAACTTACAATTTAAAATTACTTCAAAGAACTGCAAATTGCCTCTGTTGGCAAGGCGTGCATGGCTTTTTCTGAATCTGATCTAATTATATGGACAATTAGAAATTATTTATTAAATTGGCAATTTTGTCAAACGCACTCATCTTACGCTAATTTCTTGATTTTATATTAAATTCAAAAAATTTTCACGCATATTTGGCCCACCCTGTATTAGTGTACAAATCCCTCTACCGTAAAAATATAGCTCTTCAAATGAAGCGAGTGTACCGCAAAAATCTTGGGAAAATTTAAACGCTTTACTTTTTTTTTTTTTTTTACTTTATAAAAATTTTTAGCGATTAAAACATTGCTTTTTGGTTTTCCCTACAACAATCCTTGAAACAAAACTGTATAAAGAGGCGGAAACTCGTCGGGTAGCAACTTTCTGACCAAACAGATAGAGCTACGTCACTTGATGAAGATCATTGAAAATGAAATACAGGGTGTCCGAAAATTCCTTGACACACTTTAAAAATCAATAACAGATATAACAAAAAATCCCCGACGGCTCGGCCTACAGGCACAGGTAGATTTCGAAGACGCAGACCGTGGAACTTCTGTTTGTTGGGAATTGCGGAAGAAATGACCCTTTTGCCATTATGCGGCATTTGGAAACGCCCACTTCGAAACCTAACTTGTTTGCAGGCGGAGCCGGCAGGGATTGTTTATATATATATTTTAAGGGTTGGTCCTATAAAAAAAGTGTTAATATAAAAGTTTTAGATAATATTAAGAGGATTTATAATAAATTTAAGCGGATTCGATATCTTGTGAATTAACGAAGTTATAAATTTTTTCTTCGAACCCCCCCCCCTTTTTTTCCCCTTGGGGCCATTTTTAATGATATCAAAAATCTGTCATACATAAATTTTCGGCCCTTTTCTTAGAAGTAATAATAACTTTAAACGGATTCGATACGTATCATAATTAAAAAATTATGGGTTTTTTCCTGTTTTCACAAAAAGCTCCCCCCCTCCCCCCCCCCCCCTTGATTCGATTTTGCCCATTAACAAACTTGACCTAGATTTTATGCCCCTTGATTTTATGTATCAATTTGGAAGAGATTTGTGCAAAATTATTGCAGTTATCGTGTGCATAAAAAAGTGACATAGATAGATAGATAGATAGATAGATAGATAGATAAAGTTTTAAACTGGGGGTGGTTTGGGGTTCTGGGAGCCATAATCGGCGTAGATCTGCAAAATTTTTTCAAAAATTCCAACTTAGGCGAGAATGTAATAGGTAGTATTTCTTACGAAATCTACCTAAAAATTGGAGTACGAGAGTGCGATTTCAACGAAAATGCTTCTTATGATCTGAAATTTTGTTTAAGCAAATAATAAAAAATAGTTCCAAAAATATCTCATAAATGGCGCTGCTTCTGGAAAGTTGTCGAATACATAGAATGTATTTATACATAACAATAGCTAAAGAGGCACAATGCGTATGCAGTTTTTTTCCCATGGCATCCCACATTCCAGAACTGAACAATACTCGCCCCCCTAGTTCGATTAGACGAGTTAGACATGTCAACAGACATTAGTTTGGTGATAATAGAAAAAACTCCAACATTAATAGGGTGCCTCTGTAAGATAATAGCGACATACGGACAAAACACAATTGATTGGTCGATACGAATTTGGAAAAAAAAATGAATCTCCAGGCAGCTTGGTGAGCTTTCTATTATCGCCAAATTAATGTTTGTGGACTTGTCTGACTCGTCTAATCGAACTCATGAAGGCGAGTATTGTTAACTTCTGGAATGTGGGTTGCCATAGTTTAGACAAAATCTGTGCATACGCATTGTGCACTTTCGCTATTGTTATGTATAAAGGCATTCTATGTATTCGATAACTTTCCAGAAGCAGCGTCATCTATGAGAAATGTTTGGAACTATTTTTTTTTTATTTACTTAAACAAAATTTCAGATCATACGAAGAATTTTCGTAGAAACCGCCATTTAAAAATATGGCAAGGAATTTTTTAACACCCGATATTTTAAAGACTTTTTTTGGTTTTTGTTGAATTTCTAAAAAAGTACAGAACCAATTTTGATGAAAGTTAAATGGGACCAATTCGAAAGTATCCTCTTTTAGCTAAAATAAAATCACATGAATCACATGTAATCTTGTAAACATACATTTAAAAAAAAAGAAAAGAAAAGAAATACATACGCGTCGAATTGAGAATTTCTCCTTTTATTAAATTCCTACTATTAGCTCACACTCTCTCTATATATATCTTGTTGGAATTTTCAATCGTTAATAAAATATTTTCTATTCATCCAATCAAGTTCAAATAATTTTTTTAAACTTGTACTGGATGACAATTGATGTAAATACAGTTTTTTTTTTCAAATATTAATTCGTTAATTAAATTTAATTAATTTATTTTAATTTTATATTTCATTTCTGTTCAAATGTATAGACTCACTCCATATGTATAGTCTCACCTTCACACGTAAAAAGATAATGGGACTGTTCACGGACGAAGATCAGGCGGCTTGCGGGCGAAGGAGACTATAAATGTGGAGTGAGTCTATACTTTTGAACAGAAATGAAGTATAAAACTAAAATTTAATAATAAAATTTAATTAATTAATTGATATTTGAAAAAACTGTATTATCGCTAACTGTAACATCGCTATGGCACTTTATTGTGAAGTTTGGTAATTTTTGAAATTCAATATTTGAAAAACGGCATAATCATTAGATTTTAAATTGATATCAAGAAAAATACAATTTTTTTACCTTTCTAACGCAGTTTGTCTAACAATTTTGTGAGAAATACTTTTCAAGCTATTAATTTTTGGTATTTTAGCTATTTATTTTTTACTTAATTTTTAATACATTTCAAAAATTTCTCTTATGTAAGATATTTAGCAGGATATAAATTTAGGAATAAATACCGTCAGTGACAAAGCGTGTAGATCGCTGGAAAAAAAATTCTATTTGACCTAAGTAGAAATTGACTTAAAAAAAAAGTTTTTATATTACTTGTTTTTAGTCGGTTAAAAATAGTAACGCTAAAAAATCTTAGAGTTTTTTGTATGGTTTCGGTTAATTTCATTTCAAATTTCCCGGTATGAGTCATGTATAGCTCGGCCCGCTCAGGATTCTATAAAAGGTTTTCAAAATATCGGCCAATTTGCGAATCACGCCAAATTAGATTGGCATCTATCTTACAAATTTTACGAATAAACCCATTTGCATGATTAGCGCATACATGCGTCTGTTTCAGGAATTTCTTTTTTATTTAGAAATTCCGAATCTATACCGGAAATTCCGAAATAAAAATTCTTATTTTATATAATCCCGAAACGCCTGTCATTAAATAAAGCAAAAAATTCAGATTTTCTGGTATCAAATTGGAATTTCTGAATCAGAAATAAATTCCTGAAATGCATGCTTCGGATGGAAATGGGTTAATCAAGTAATAACTGACTATTCAATGATGGTATACATGAATTCTTCAATGCAGTTTTGTAAAATAATCTGTGTACATTTGTAGATAAAAGTGTTTTTTTTTTTCAAAGAGGAAACAGCTTTACATCCCTTAAGGGTCATATTTTAAAGGAGTTTTTACTGTATGTAATCACGAAACACATGCCATTAAATAAAATAAAAATTACTGTTCAAAATTTCTAGTATGAATTTGGAATTTCTGAATAAACAAAATTCTTGAAATGGATGCTTCGGATGCAAATGCGTTAATGAAACAATAATTGACTATTGAATGATAGTATACATGAAGTTTTCAATCCAGTTCTGTAAAATATTCTGTGTAAATTTGTAGATAAATGTGAATTTTGTTTCAAAGGGAAAATAGCTTTACATCACTTTTGAGGTCCTATTTCAAAAGGGGGGGGGGGGGGGAGAGTCCACAAAGTGTGTCAGAGGGAGCGAGTGGATTAATACATTGTGACATTACATCTAAAATGAGAAAACAATTAGGTAGGCACTGTTTGTGAGCAGCATAATAAAATTCAATGAAAAAAAATAAGTGTTTTTACTGAGGAAATATCTTTCTTTGAATTTTAACAGTCTGAAATAAAAACCCTGAAAATCTTAATGATTTTATGGTTTATTTTTAAATGCTAATCGATAAAGTTCAAAGACTATACAAAACCCGGCTTAAACAAGGGAATAAACCGAGTTTTTGGGGAAAAACTCTGAATAACTGAGACTATCTACTTATAATAAAATGCAATGGTAGGAAAGTGTTGGTAACCATGCCAGGTGCGACCACTCGGGTCTGTGAATCGACCGTAGCTAAATGCCATGTTAGGCTTAATGAAAAATATATGCCAACATATGACAACTAAATGATAATTTCTTCTACCGCAAATGTTCAGCATATTTTAATATAAAACATGTATATCAACATTTCTGTAAACAATTTTTTCTGTAAACACTTTTTTTCTGAAATAGTATAAACAAACGGAAAGGAGTTTGGTGAGCCATTCATTTTTTAGATTCATTCATTTTCATAAAGATAATATATTTTAAAATTAAAAGAAAAAAAAAACTTTAACGCATTGAATAATAATTTTAATGTTTTGTGCAATATTCAGAAATTGTATATCACTTCGCTAATTATTATTATTATTGCAGTAAATACTGCTGTGCATTCAGTTTTGAGACTTTGTTTGAGAATTATTTGTGCTGATTGGCAGCGGGTGTTTAAACATCTTTATTGATCTAAACATTATTTTGGGGGTTTATCGTTTTTAATCTTTACAGAATCCTTTTATAGTGGAATCTTTAAACTATTGATGTTCTTGAAAGGTATTATGAGCAACCCAAAATCACCGGACTACAGAAATGTTCAGGAAACATACACGCTCTTATGATAACGTCGTCATTTCTTTGGCTGTTGGGTGCTGCCATCTATAACACAGTGGCGAATCAAAGATAGTGACACCTTGGATATACAGCAAATACTTATAATAAAATGTAATTATAATTTGTCAAAATTATCAATTGAATAGATATAATTTTATAAAATTTAATTAGAAATACTGATTTTTATTAGCATTTAATATTTATAATAATTTAAAAAATACAACTAGCAATATAAAAATTAAAATTTAAATAAACAAAGCAATGATTTTGTGATAACTGATTTAATTCAGCAATGATTTAAGACTCTATTATACTATCAGCTTAAATAATTTAAAACTAAAAAAATTGTAATGTTTTGTGCAATTGTTAAACCATTCTGAGCTATGTAGCGAACCAATAGCTTTAGAAACTCATTGATAACACTTTTTTAGAAACACTTTTGCACATGGATTACTTTTTTAATATTTAATTTGAATGTTTTGTCCAATCGTTGAATTATTTCAGAAATTAAATATTGAGTAATAAAAAAAGTACTCATCATTTTGTATATGTAGAAATCATTTGTCATTTTTAAAGTATGTACTTTGTTATGTTACTTTGTAATGTTGTAATGTACTTTTCTACAATACAAACCTTTCAATAGTAAAATCTTTATGCTGTTTGTTTATATGAACTGTTATGAAACTGAAACACAGATTATCATTCCGTCATTTTTGATGGGGGTTCTATACTAGTTAGAAATAAAACTGAGAATAAAACCGTTTTATACCAAATCTAGTAATAGATAGTACATAACTATTGTGTGGAAAACAGCATTAGTAAATAACACCACAATCATACCGAAGATGTGAGCCATATGGTTCAAGAAAGTATTGACTTCATAAAAAGTGGTAGTACTCTAAAAAAATGCTAGCCATACTGGCGTTGTGAAAAAGGGCCCAAAAGAAAATGGCTTACATTCCATATCCGCCTCCTAAATATCCATACCATACAGTATCTGTACCACAATAAAGAATCGCTATAAAAGAAAAACAAGCGCGTGTAAATGCAAAAACCTTAAGATTTCAAAATTATTAAATCCCTAAGAAAATTTTAAAAAATACCTTGAAAATTAAATAATTAAAGGACACTAAACTCGAAAGAACATAGTGAAACAATTGATTTAAATTTTAATAAAAGTTTATTCTATATGAGTAATTTTAATTTTAATTAATTTTCAGCGGTGAAATTACGTTTGAAATTATGGAATATTAAATACGTGAATTTTCACATTGCTAACTAAGCGTGTAACCAACAGAGTGAAAAATGGCCAAGCGGGTATTTGAACACGGATCCTTGGAATAACGCTCCAACACTCTACCATTGAACTACGAGGACGATACCCAGCCTGGCATCTCTCACTCACATATGTCGGTAAGGCTGCAACTGCAGCACAAGTGTTGCGCATTGGAGCGTTATTCCAACGATCCTGGTTCAATTCCAGTCTTGGACATTTTTCTTTCTGCTGGTTATTCACTTAATTAGCAATGTAAAAATTCACGTATTTAATATTCAAAAGTTTATTCATTATTATTCATACTGATAACAAGAATGAATTTTTTATAATATCTATAACTTTTTCTGCAAAAATATTAAAGCTCAAAATTACCAATTGAAAAAAATGTGACATCACCACAGCAGAGCAGATGTATCATTTGAATGTGACAGCCATTGACGTAGAGGGGGGGGGGTGCGAACCACGAAATTTGTGCATAATTATTGAAAGATTTTTTAAAAACATGTTGAAATTTTCGAGACGTTTGAAAATGTACCTTTCACGTCTGAATACAAATGAGCAAAACAGTGGACAAAAGATGTTACATATTTAGAGTGCATTATAATCAAGCGTAGGTAAATTTCGTATTTTTATTTAAAGAATTATGAAGCATTCATAATTGTTTCTGGATACCTGACATTCATTTAAGACGTAAATTGTTCAATAAAATGCGACAAAAAGTGTTTTATTAAATAGCATAACATATTTTACCATTTTAACGGAACGAAACATTGAGATTTTAAAATGCTAAAATTTTTATTCTTTCATTTTCAGTAATTTTACCACAGTAGCTTGTTGTATTTTTTCTCTTTTCTTTTAAAGCCCTATTCTTCATAAAACACTAATTTTGAACGATTAACGAATAATAGAACAGAATAAAGAAGTTTTTTATTTTGATTATCTTTTGAAAAAGAAATACTACATACTTAATACTCTATGTCATATTTGTTTAATTCTTACGAACTAGAACAAAGTAAAATCGATCATTATGCTTCCCATTCCGCCTTTGTTTTGCTCCTAACTAAGGTGAGGTGTTCTTTTTATTCCAATTATTTTAGTAATACCTTGAGGAATTCAGCAAAAAACATAATTGAATGGACACGGATGCTTAAAGTTTAACAAAAGATAACCAAAAAACTAGTACAACACTTCGGATATTTTAACGTTCAAAGGATTTCACTTTAATGTATATTACTTCTTTCTTTTTTTATATGATTAGAATGCCTTCTGGATTTTGCAAGCAATTGTCTTGTAATTATTTTTACGAATTCCCTTTTGAAAAATAATTAATGCATTTCTTGTGTAATTGTTCTTTTCCATAACATTGCAGTAAATTTATAAAAATTCCAAATTTTGAACAGTTAAAAAAATAACTTTCATTTCTCTAAAAATAGTTCAATATTACATTATCTTAAAATTTAAGAACAATCAAAAAATCATTCAAAATTATTCTATTGGAAAATTTAGGCACCGGGTGTTTCTTCAACTTTTCGGCTTATTTCTAATTAAGAAGCTGTATTGTAATAGTAATGTTTGTATTTCTATATAGCTTACATTCCAAATATAACACAAAACTGTAGGACTTTTTCTTTACTTTTCTTTCGATTAACTTTTTGGAAATCTGGTCCTTACAGATAAAGAGAACACTTGTAAGAAAAGTATGCAAACAAATGTGTTTCAAAATTGTAGGAGAAGCAGGGATATACTTTTGTTTAAATGTTTAAAATTTAACTACGAGACTTGAATTTTTTCTTCACGAAATTAGTTTCCTTCATGATACAATTTAATAATATGTTAAAAAAATATTATAAAATACTCAAAGTAAAAACTAGCTCATCCGACCGGCGTTGCCCGGTCCCCTAAAAAAAAAAAATGGAACGAAACAAGAAAACACTCTAAAAATCGTTGCACGAAACCCTTTCGTCCGTCAGAAAGTAAATAGAGAGATGGACCCCGAAGCGAAATTAAGTTCAATACCATCCCCTCAAATATATGTGTCATTTGATTCACGGCGAGTCAGTTTTTGGCCAAAATTAAGAAAAGTTACAGTCCGATTTTCACAAAATTTGCATTTCCGGATTCAGAAAAATAAACTACGTAGATACAGTGAGTTTCGAATCGATACCTCCAATAGTTTTCTTAATACAACAAATAACGAAGTCGGCTAAAGTTAGGTTTAGATCAAACAACTCGTTGTCATTGGCAAAAGAGAAATAACCATTTTTTCGCCGCCACGTACCTTAGCGTTTTATATATAGAGATTGTTCAAAGGATACAAAGTCCCCTTAAATCGGATTCGGATAATCGGGTCATTTATGGAGAACCAAAATGAAAGAAATAAAAACTTCTGTGAGTAAAAAACTTTCAACCCCCTTTAAAGTTTTGCGTAGAATTACTTCTATTAAATTGTACAATGTATTTTACAATGTTACTTCCACGAAATAGTGAGATTTTGAAATAAAATTTTTATTCGATCCTTTTCATTATTTTATATATCTTTTCTTCAAGAATTCAATTCTTCATAAAACGCCAATTTTGAACGATTAATGAAAAACAGAGCGGAACCCCAATTATTTTTAATTTTTTTATTTTGATTATCTCTTGGGAAAGAAATACTGCATACTTAAAGCCCTGTGTCATATTTGTTTAATTCTTACAAACTAGAACAAAGTAAAATTGATCATTAAGCTTTCAATTCCGCCATTGTTTGGCTCATAACTGAGGTGTTCTTTTCTGTTCAATTATTTTACTAATCCTTTGAGATATTCTGCTAAAACATAATTAAATGGACCTGGAGGCTTAAAGTTTAACAAATGAGAACCAAAAACCTAGGATAATTTACTTTGGAAATTTTAACGTTCAGAGGATTTCTCTTTTATGTATATTACTTCTTTCTTTTTTTGCATGATTAGTTAGAATGCCTTCTGGATTTCGCAAATAATTATCTTGTAATATATTTTTTTTTACGAAATCCTTATGAAAAATAATTAATGCATTTATTCTGTAATTGTTCTTTTCCGAAACATAACATTTGCAGTAAAATTTTAAAGCTTCCAAATTTTTGGGAGTTAAAAGAAGTATCTTACTTTTCTCAAAAATTTATTAAAATAAAATATTTTAGAAAAAAAAAAATACATCGTTCAAATTTATTCAATAGGCAAAGTTAGTCTCATGGTTCTGCTGTTTGGTACAAAGAAGCTACTGGGTCATATAATGCAAAGTTGCTATGCAACTGGCAACTAACTGAATGTGGCGTAACAACATGGTACTTCTGTGATATTTTATATATTTTTTAGATATATAAATAGACGGAACAGATGTCGCAGACGCACCGGGGTTGGTGCTATTCTTGCTTTGCGCCATTTCGGTGAGAAAATTTCGTTTTCAGCTACCTGTTAGGCCTAGTTTGCTAAAACAACATGATAGTATTATTTTATTATAAAACACACATAATTTTATTATAAAACACACACAATTTTTATTATAAACACACGTAGATTATTTTATAAAACACATACATTGTTTAATTTACTATAAAACACACACAAAATTTTTATTATAAACACACACAATTTTTTTTATATATATAAAGCACACACATTGTTTAATTTATTATAAAACACATGCAATCTGCTCTACTGGGTTGCCATACGAAGCAAAATGTCGCCAAAATCGCCGGGTTGCACAGGTATACAATCACCATCTGGCGTTAGAAAGATACCCTGGTGCGTCTGCGACATCTGTACCAAATAGAATAGAACGTGTTGTGGTGCTATTCACACGCCACTCGTGTAATTTCGTCACCGATCGATAAGATTCAGATAAAAATATTAAGGTATATATAAATGGTCTACTTACTGATTAAATTCAATTGGCAAATACAGTCGTGTAAAAATACCGATGGATTAATTTTAACACAATTATTCTAGTTCATAAATAAATGATATGAGATTTAATTTTTAACTGGGCGAAAAGCGTTTACTGGTGTTCCATTACCTGCGATTTATTCTATTGGGCTGATTCAGATATCAGATCAGATGCTATGAGATGGATGAATTAGGTCCTCCAGATTTGTCCAAGATAGCTCAGTTGGCAGAGCATTGGCAATTCAGCCAATGCTTCAGTTCTCTTGTACGCTAAACAAGTGATGATTTAGCGTAATTTTAAGGCTGTTCTCAAATCCAAAAAAGCTACTTTCAGTCACATTTTTCAATTCACTTTTGTTCGGAAAGGCGTGCAAATTCGCAGGTGTTGTTATTCAAAAACTATGTAATCGAAAGACGTTTTCCATTTTTTGGTAAACGCAAAAGATCTTTCAGATAATAATGTCAAAGTCAGCGTTTTGAACCGAATTTCCGGAGGTGCGAGCGAGAGAAAGGAGAAAAACCCAGACGTCACGTAACACGAATCACTTATAACTCGATAAGTAATTTATTTTTCAAAAAATGGAAAACTCATTTCGTTTCCAAATCGCTTCAAAGTCAGGTCTGCCAATTTTATGCCTATGCGTAAAAAAATGAGTCTTAAAATGCGTCAGAAAGTTTCGCATTATTGAGCAGGTCATTTGAGAACCACCTCAAATAATTAAAAATTTTCATATTTAATATAAAAAGTTCTATTAATTGTAAAACTATAAAATTGATATATTTATAATCCTTCATTGTTATACCACAAATTAAAAATATTGTTTGTATTTTTATTTCAATAGTATCATTATGAAAATTAATAGTTTATGTAATAAATTTGACATTTCACGTCAGAGAAAAAGCTTTCTCCATAGCCAGACCACCTTGAAGAATTTTCTAGTCGCTGTGTTTGCAGTTGGTGACATAAGATTAAAATGAGCACAGAAGGTAATTTGTTGCATCCCAATAAACTGGAGACATTTAAAATAGATAGTGTCTAAATACTTTTTGATGTTTGACCACATGCTTTCTCAAGCAAGTGGTTACCCAAGTGCATAGTGTGACATTTCAACATCAATAAAAAATATTTTTTTTTTGTTAATGTAGGCACATTTCTAACCAATGATATTACGAACTTTTTAAGCATGCCCATGCAAGTTACATAGGGCTGCACCATGTGTATTTGTATATATGTATTTTACTCTCTAGAAATATAGATATCTCCTGACTCTCTCTCAAGATAGAATAACTTCTGACTCTCGCTTAGAGATGTGAATTTACTTAATTTGTTTGGGCAGAAAATAATGTTTTCCCAGCATTCTAGCAAAGTAGCTTTGATATGCTACAGGGTTATTCCAAAGATTTGCTTAAATAAGCAACAAACATATAAAAACCATTTATTATTACGATGGAGAGCAATAATCCAATGCGCTCTAGCATATCAACGTTTATTTTGATTTTCATATCAATTTGATAACTAGAGTATAAGTTTAATCAAATGTGATCCAATTAAAGACTTTTTTTTTTTTTTGTTATTATTGTGTGATCCAAGAACAAGATGACGACTCTCCCTCTGATGATTAGTCTACTTCATTACCTACTGATAAATGTGTATCGGATATGAGTTTCACCATCATCTCAATTATTTGTGTCTATTATACATTTTTTCTATGAATTCAAAGAAGGGTTTTGTCTTCAGAAATCCCAATCCAATAATTATTTGTTACGGATAATGTTAAAATTTAAAATGGGGATTTGATAAATGTCAATATGATATTTATAGCAAATAAGATAATGATTATAATTGATAAATAAATGTCATCAGCGTAAAAGCTGAAAACTTAAGAAGCAATTTTGCTTCCTTTCTCTCTTTTCTTATTTCTTATTCTTATATATAATGTTTAAAATTCTGTAAATAAATAATCTTAACTTAATTTTTGTTTTTCTTTCGATCATCATTTGTGTAATTCTTTTAGGTGAATTTATCTCTTTCTTTACAGATATATTTTGTTTAACCTTTTCCCGCAAATTGAAAATTAAGGTATTTTAATGAACATTAATGTTAATTTTAATTATATTCAATTTTGGCGGAAGGCTCATAAGTATTTGGGATTTTTCTAAAATAACACAACGCAAATTTTAAACTTAATTTTGACTAAACACTTATCCTTTTAACGTGATCTAGCGTTACCCTGTACTAGAATATTATTATATATACGATCGCTTATTATGTTTTTTTCTTAGTTTACTAAATATACCACTCAGTTACTATGGTGGTTTTAGGAGATTGATGGACAGATTTTATTAGTAACCGACCTTTTTAATAATTTTCATAGAACTGTTTAGCAAATGTCTGTAGTGAATCAGATTCCACTTTAAACAAAGGTCTCGATGTGATTATCCCTGAATTGTAAACGAAAAATGTTATCATTCAATAGTTTATCAGTTTACGATTCAACATTTTACCTATTTTCAGTTTCTACATTTGATCAAGTTATGCTTTAATATTTTATTAGGTCTGTATTCAATACTTTACCAGTTCATTGTTTAACCGACACGAGTTTATAATTCAACCAACACGAGTTTATAATTCAACCGGAGCACCAAATACAACAAGTTTTCTTTCGTCTTATGATGGCAACTTTTTTGGCACCATGGTTTGGTGAAATGCCGAATCAAATTTTTTTACAGCGTACTGTATGTAATTGTTATTTAGTGATAGCATCTGACCAGAAATGTACTTCAGAGAATTTTGTGCATTTATTGGAAATGTTTATTAATAAATATCTTTTTTTAAAACCTACATTTGAAGGATGATAAAAAAATCTCTGATGGGCATATGGACATATAACAACTTTTCTAAATATTTCTTACATAGAAAATAAGAAAAACGCACAAATGTATTAAGAAAATTGGAATATCGATAAAAAGTGGATTAGGTGTGTCATTAGGTATCATTGGAGGTTTAACCGTGGTATGAAATAATGAGTCATTTTTACTAATTCTACCATTGAAGAAGATAGGGAAAAGAGCTATTCTTTCATTCCAGGGTTTAAAAAAAGATTTGCAATTAGAATGTAAGGAAAGGGCAGCTGGGTATCACTTTGGGAAGAAATAGTTTGTGATATCTGTCCTTTTTATGACTTCTATGTACACGCGATCTGATTAATCTACAAATAAGTGATCTCATCTGATTAGCCTACGATTAACTCGTCTGAGATACGATTGGACTACGTCACCATGATGATTAATGCAAAGGTCTCTAAAATAAAAATGTAGTAAGCAGATTGGTTGACTGAAGTGTTTGTTTGTAAACATGCCATTTCCTTATAGTAGTATTTTTTCGTGTATACCAAGCCGTTTTCTCTCCTCAAGATTTACTTTAAAAATCAAGGTGCGCAATACATGAGTATTTGGGATTAGACTGTGCTTCTGTATATATGACCATTGGTTAAATACATACAATAGTTGGGCGGGAACTTCGTAATTAAATTGACGAAATCATGAAGCATTACATGAATACTGTATAATTTAGTCAACTGTTAAATTTTAATAGAATTATTTCAGTTTGAAATGTTTTTCTTCTTTTACTCTGTAAAATATTCGCCCAAATAAAGTCATTAAAAATAAAGGCGTGGTGTTACACGAGGGTGAGGCTTGTACAAAAAAAAAGCACGGTAACTGCGAAATATTTCTTTTAAAAATGCAGTACTTAGAATTCATCACGCAAGACAATTACCTAAGAACCGACAAGAATAATAAAAAAAAAATGTAAGGCTATTCAAACAAAGCTGTGAACAGCCCACGCCAATTTTTAATGCCAATATAAATAAATAAAGGTGTTTGATAGTTTGGACTTACATTTTCATTGCTTTTGCGTTGGCTTTAGTTTCATACTCATAATTTTTATAGAATACTTTCACAAATCTTTGGGTGTATTTCAAGAAAAGGAAATAATAATAAATAACACATTTCTCTATTTACTCAAGCGTACGCTTTTCTCATAAAAGCCATTCGAAATTTTTGTGCGTATAATCCTCGTTGAAGCTTTCTAACATAATTGAAAAGTGTTTATGACTTCGATTTGTCTGGTCGTCTGTCTGTTGGTCTGCCTCTCTGTCTGGACGTCTGGCCGTGGTCTGACTCGCGTAAATATAGTTGGATTGCCACGTAATTAGCGTTATTGAGGCTTACTTTAGAGATCGACCGAAATTTCGGCCTTGTTTCCGTTTTCGGCGAGTTTAGGCTAACATTCGATTTCGGTGAAAAAACAGCAGAACATTCGGTGCATACCGAAATCATAGTCGTTTCTCACAAGAGCTTGCTTTTAGAAGAACCAGTGCACATCCCATAGTGCTCTTGGGTACTTTTCATTCATAATAATATTATTGTTTGACGATTCGAACGGTATTGATAATAATAAAGTACTAAGTAATAACTATAATTATTGATTATTTTTTTAAATCTAATAATGGATTTGCACTGGAACTGAATGCCAAATATAATCTGTAAGAATCATATATATATTATTTCTGATGTCAGAATCCCCTTTTCTATGCACATACAAAACGTACAACGATAAATGAGGTATCATACGAGAAATTTTTGTCGGGGATTTTGAGGTAGTACACTCACATTTCGTTAAAACACATTATTTGGTTAAAAATATCAGTTAATTAAAAATTAATTAAAAAAAATAATCTTAAAGATTGCAGTGCGAAAGCTTTGTACGAGTCCGCTAATTTATTGTTATTATGTATTTTTTTAATTAGTTATAATAGTTTTATACTTGCCTTAATTTCTGAAAAAATAATAAAAAATGTATTTTTTCTTCAAAGAATGTTTATAAATCTTTATAAAACTTTTTGTATCTTGATCAAGCTGTAGATATTCATAATATAGGTACTTTTCGCTAAAAACAGCTCTTTATTTCATTTAGTAATTTACTTAATTACTGTTTATAATAAATAAACTACTTATAAACTACTTATTCCATAATCCTATTTCACAACACAAGAATCACTGCAAAAATGCTTTTTTTCTTTATTATTTAATCTTAAATCCAGGTGTTTTATCCTAAATAATACGAATTTCTATGGGTAGCTGAAAGCAATAAGCAGCTCTGTCACTTAAAATAAGGAGACAAAAAGCAAAATTTTACCTAGTAACGTTTATGAAAACTCTTTCCCACGCTTGTATTCTGGAATAATGAAGATACTTTGAGATACTATTTTCATAAAATTAACGGATAAAATATCCGAAAGGTTAATTATGTGGAAAATATTCCAAAACATAAAAATCACCACAAAAACGGTTTCTTATCATGAATAGAGGTCTTTTATCCTAAGTAACACGCAGTTCTTTCGGTGATTAGAAGCAATAAGCAGCTCTGTCATTTAAAAATAAGAAAAGAATAAAAACTACTAAAGTTTTTATCTAGTAACGTTTCTGAAATATTGATGTTCCCAATATTGATATTCTTGGATAATACTGATATTTTAGGATACTACATTCATAAAATTAACGGGGAAAATGAAAGGGTAATTGTATGGAAAATATTCCAGAACATCAAAATCTCTGAAAAAAGGATTTCTTATCATGAATCGATGTTTTTTATTCGAAATAACACGAAGTTATTTCGGTGACTGAAAGCAGTAAGCAGCTCTGTCACTTAAAAATAAGGAAAGTAAGACACTACTAAAGTGTTTATCTAGTAACGTTTCTGAAAACTGTTCCCAACACTGATATTTTGAGATAATGCAGATACGTTGAGAAAGTATAGTCACAAAATTAACGGAGAAAACAACGAAAGGGCAATCGTATGTGCAAAATAACCAAAAAGCAACAATAATTATAAAAATGGTTTCTTATCATGAAGTGTGGCGTTTTATCCTAAGGAACGCGAAGTTTTTTCAGTGACTGGAAGCAATAAGCAGCTCTGTTACTTAAAAATAAGTAAAGAAAAACCACTAAAATTTTTATCTAGCAACATTTCTGGAAACTCTTTCCCACACTGGTATTTTGAGATAATGCAGATACTTTGGAAATATTCATAAAATTAACAGGAAAAAAAACGAAAGGGTAATTTTGAGGAAAATATCCTGCGACATAACAATCAATACTATAAGATGGTTTCTTATCATGAGTCGAAGTGTTTTATCTTGAGTAACACGAAGTTCTTTCGGTAACTGAAAATAATAAGAAGTCCTATCACTTAAAAATAAGTAAAGAAAAAATTACTAGAAGGTTTATCTAACAACGTTTCTGAAATCTCTTTCCCACACCACACTGGTATTTTGAGATAATGCTTCCCAAAATATTACTTAGGATAAAACACCTCAATTCATGATTCGAAACAATTTTTGCAGTGATTGTTATGTTGCAGAACATTTTCCACATAACTACCCTTTCGTTTTTACTTTAACTATTAGTTCACTTTTTTCGTTTTTATGCTTTTTCGTTTTTACGCTATGAGATAACTTAGGGTAACTATATTCATAAAATTAACGGGGAAAAACCCGAACGTGTAATTTTGTGGAAAATACCCCGGACATAACAATCACTGCTAAGATGGTTTCTTATCATGAATCGAAGTGTTTTATCATGAGTAACACGAAGTTCTTTCGGTAACTGAAAGCAATAAGCAGCCTTTTCACTTAAAAATAAATAAAGAAAAGGAACTGCTAAAGATTTTATCTAGTAACGTTTCTGAAAAGTGTTCCCAAAAATTGTATCCTGAGATAATGCCGATACTTTCGGAAACTATATTCATAAACTATTTGTACATTTTACCAATTTTTATTTCAGACATTATTTAAAAAAGCATGGTTAAAAATTTTTACTAAAAACGTCTCCCATTTAAAAAATGTAAAAACAGTCTCCAATAAAAATTTCTACCACTTTTTAACCATGCTTCTTTAAATAATGTGTGAAAGAAAAATTGGTAAAATGTACAAATAGTAAATGTACAGACATTAACAAGTGAACACCTGTTTTTAATATATTCATAAA
The DNA here is from genome assembly GCA_963931845.1 of Maratus michaelseni. Classification (NCBI taxonomy): domain Eukaryota; kingdom Metazoa; phylum Arthropoda; class Arachnida; order Araneae; family Salticidae; genus Maratus; species Maratus michaelseni. The sequence goes on along the minus strand of OZ007594.1, from coordinate 322,612,565 downwards.
ATTAAAAGGGGAAAAAACGAAAGGGTAATTGTATGGAAAATATTCCGCAACATAGCAATCAATACAAAAATGATTTCTAATCATGAATCGAGGTGTTTTATCCTAAGTAACACGAAGTTCTTCCGGTAACTAAAAGCAAAAAGCAGCTCTGTCACTTAAAAATAAGGAAAGGGAAAAAAAATACTAAAGTTTTTATCTGATACCGTTTCCGAAAACTGTTCCCAACACTGGTATTCTGAGATAATGCAGATTCTTTAGGATACTATATTCATAAAATTAACGAAAATAATAAAAGAAAATGAAATGGTAATTGTGTGGAAAATACTCTAACTGGTTCATGTGAAATATGAGATGGACCTTTTTTTTAAACTCAAATTTTTAAACTCTGGTTTTAATCGTGGGTATCGAATGCCATCTGCTACCGAATACATAAATTATGTATGATCTAATTTTCCCCAGTCAGAACTCGAGCGCTGACTAGAGGGTATGTCAATCAAATGTCATATTGAGCAAAGAGCCTATTCTATACTGACAGATTAAGGACATAAAATTGTTGAAATAAGACTCCAACCCTCACTCCGACCAAAAATTTAGTTCCATAAATGTTGTGGTAGAAGATATGGCAGGATGGATCACTTCTGCAGGCTATTTATTTTTCGAAAAATATATCAATTTGCATTAAATTATTCAATAATATTTTTTATTCTTTATAATCTTTCTTTGTCTGCCTGTTATTTGTGAAAGTAATTCATAGTTGATATATCAAAAAGTTGTGAACTAAATCGTTAAAGCACCGGATTTGTAACATAATACGTAATTTATTGAGTTGAATATAATGTATTTCGTTTGTATTCGCTAAATGCTGGAATTTTAGAAGAATAATTTTTTTAGTTAAAAAAGACAACAACATATTTCACTGATAAGAGAACGTATATGTTTAGTTTATAAATTAATCACTCCAATCACAAAATTTAGGCTCATAAATTTTCTTGTAGAAGATGTGACATACTGTATCACTTCTTTAGATTATTTGTTTCTATAGCAAAATACATCAATTTGCAATAAATTGTTGAATAATAGTAATGAGAATAGTGAAGATATTGAAGAAACGTTATAAACTGAACCGCGTTCATTTACAGGGACACACAAAATAATTCGGTACATGAATACTGTACATGAACAATAATTGCTGGAAGTGCGTATTCTAATGTGGTACGGGTTTTTTAATTTAACTAATTTTTTGCATATTACTTGGTGTATACAAATTTTATAAATCATACACAGGGCTGTATAAAAGACCTCGAGTGCATTTTCATTTATTAATGGAAATTGTCGAAGTAGAATTTTCAACTGTGCTAATGCTTTACTAACTTAACTAAAGTTTAGCTTAAATGTAGTAAATATGCAAATCAATAGATCATATACGGGGCAGCACAAAAGAATTAGGATATTTTTCCAACTATTGATGGTAATTTCTGAATTGGGTTTTGAAATGTGTTATGCGTTTTCCAAATTGTTTACTTAGACATCGTGTTTCACCTTATTAAATGGAGGAGTTTTGTTAGAGTATTCTAAATGTGTTGGAAAATGTTCCATAATCTATAATTACAGTATGATTTTCCTTCTTATTATTTTTTTAAGGCTGTAATTTTTGTAAAAACTGAAATATTATAATGAAATTTAAATAGGTTGTTAAGGAACATAGTATTACTTTATATTTTTAAAATATTCGTCAAAATTTAGAACTCTAGTTTTAATCGTGTGTATCGGTTGTCACCTGCTACCGAATACATAAATTATGTATGATCTCATTTTACCCCGTCAAAACTTGAGGGTTGACTAGAGGGTGTATCATTCAGATGTCATATTTAGTAAAGAGCCTATTCCACACTGACAGATTAAAGACATGAAATTGTTGAAATAAGACTTAAGCTCTCACTCAGACCAAAAATTTAGATTCATAAACGCTGTGATAGAACACATCGCATATTGGGTCTTTTCTGATGATTTTTTTTTCGAAAAGAAAAAAACGCATTAAATTAGTCAATAATAATTTTTACCTTTCAAAAATTTCCGTCGTCTGTTTTTTTTTTTTTTTTTTTAATCAGAGTAAATTACTGAATATATCAAAACGTTGTGTACAGAACCGCTCAATACAAGATATGATGCAAAATGTTTCATTTTGCATCATATCTTGTATTGAGCAATATTTGTATTATCTATATATATATTTGTCTTACGTGGCGCGGAAATAAGGCTGAATTTGTAGCTTATGGTTTGGCAACAACCGTAGTTTCCAGAGCTCAGACCAATGAACAGACTAGATTGTGTTAGATCAGCTCCTCCTCCAATATGGTGGTCAATGTGAGAGCAGTAAAACCATAGAATGAAACTCAAAAATTAAAATAAAATAACATGTACGTAATCCAAAGCGTCTGAGATGATTCCTCATTTTAATTATGAGTAATATCGTTAATTTCAAACGAATTCTCAACTCTTATTTAGAATTCATTTACGAATTTCAGTCACTCAAAAATCGGAAGAAAAAAAATTCAACTGTCTAGATTGCACCTGACGCCATCTGTTGCTGTAAATTGAAGTAAAAAATATTTTTTTTTTGTAAAAATCCAGAATTATTTTTTTCCTAATGAATTTAAGCCGTGCTGTACAATATTATAGGTGCAACAAGTTTTAAACAAATTATGTTTCCAAGATCCTTTTTTCATAGTATTTAAATGATTTATATGTCCATTGGTAGCGCCAACTAAATACATTTTTAGTTATGTTTCAACGGATAATTACTTTTTTACATTAAAAAAATTGTCGTGCAATAAGTTTTAAAGTAATTATGTTTTCAAGATCCTTTTTTCATAGTGTTTAAATGATTTATATGCCCATTGGTAGCGCCAACTAAATGCATTTTTAGTTATGTTTTCAACGGAGAATTACTTTTTTACATTAAAAAAAAATTGTCGTGCAATAAGTTTTAAACTAATTATGTTTCCAAGATCCTTTTTCATAGTATTTAAATGATTTATATACCCATTGGTAGCACCAACTAAATGCATTTTTAGTGCTGTTTTCGACGGAGAATTACTTTTTTACATTAAAAAAATTGTCAATTTCATATGTTCAAATGTTTTATGGTAGAACTTATTCCGGCTAGAATTGCTGAAAGTTAAACAGGGGCGAGCGAGCTGGGACCGCGTAGCGGTCTCAATGTGAATTGCTTCGCAATTCACGGGGGGTTGGCGAGCGTTAGCGAGTAGGGGGCTGAGCCCCCTAGTACTTGTATAATACTTGTATTATATGTAATTTTTAACAGAATATATATATTTTTTTAATTTATAAATAAATCACTCCGACGAAAAATTTGGTTTATAATTTTTTTTGGTAGATCATAGTTTTGATAATCATACCTCTATAGATTATTTATTTCAACTATTTTGGACTCGAGTGCTGACTAGAAAATATGCGAATCAAATGTCATGTTGAGCAAAGAGTATATTCCACCAGGACTATTGATATTCCACAGTCAGATTAAGGACGTAAAGTTGTTGAAATAAGACTCTAGCCTTCACTCAGACCAAACATTTAGATTCATAAATGTTGTAGTAGGAGATAAGACATAATGGGTCACTTCTGTAGGTTATTTATTTTTCAAAAAAAAAAAAAAAAAAAAAAAAAAAGCGTTAATTTATTCACTAATAATTTGAAACTATTCAATTTTCTTTCGTCTGTGTTTTTGTTAATGAGAGTAATTCATAGTGTATATATTATGCAGTTAGTCAATGAACCGCCAAACACTAGATTTGTAGCTGAGTGTTTGGTTTAGATAAAAGTAATATATTTAATTTATAACATAACAAATATGTTCGCAAAATGTTTTTATGTAATTTTTATAATTTATATGTAATTTGTATATAATTTAATATTAATTTAATAATTAATTTAATTATTTAATTACATATAATTTATTATATAATTTATATGTAATTTTTAACAAAACATATATGTTTTAATTTATAAATAAATCACTTGGCCAAAAAATGTGGACTTATATCGTTTCTGGTAAGAGATATCGCTTAATCACTTCTATAGATTATTTATCTGAATAATTTATTATCTCTTTATTATATTTATTATCTCTATTTATTATTTATCTCGAGCCCTATCTAGAGAGTATGTCAATCAAAAGTCATATTGATCAAATATCATAGTCTTTACTGACAGATTAATGACATAAAATTATTTAAATAAAACTAGAATCTTCACTCAGACCAAAAATTTAGATTCATAAATGTTGTGATTGAAGATATGGCATATAATGGGCACTTCTGCCGATTATTTTTCTAAAAAAAAAAAAAACATAAATTATTCAATAATAAATTTTAAACTTTGTAATTTTCTTTCATCTTTTTCTTTTATGATAGTAATTAACAGTGGATAGATCAAAACTTTGTTGATTGAGCCATTAAACACTGAATTTATAATTTTTTTTAGTTAAAAGTATAATATACAGGATGTAGACAAAAGTCAGGAAATACTCCAATAACTGTTTTGATGGATAAAGATGGAATAAATGTCGAACTATAATGAAACGACTATGGGATATCATTTTAGTGTAACTTCCACGCCCCTAATAATAAATTTATTAGAATATCATCAACAAACATAATCTTATTAATAACTATGATATAAGAAAGAGGACATTTACGAACTAATCTGAAGTGTTCCCACAAAAAGAAGAAATCAGTGATTTCGCTTAATGATGCAACATGGAAATTCTAGAAGAATTTTTCCTACCAGAAATAAACTTTCTTAATGACTTTCAATATCATACGCGCGTATTAAAAAGACTTTTACTTCACTTCTGCGAAAAGTGTAGCATTGTGAACAGTAGTAATATGTCGCTCCTATTAAAGCTAAAATTTAATGTATTTTATGTAGCGTCAAAAGATTAATTAAATATTGTTTAGCAGTACAAAATGACTGCCTACAATATTTAACACTAAATTAATAAATAATAATAATAATAAATAATTTATTTCCAAACTAAGCAGTGAAATTGCACATCCACATCCTCTTACACGGCCACATGGATGATGCTCACAAAAGTTTTAACTCCTCCGACCCTCGGATTCCATAAAAAAAAGAAGGTAAGTAGAAACTTCCTTACCTCCATTTCTTTGAATAAAGTATATTCTTCGTATATTTACAATAATTTATATTTTTCATAGCATAAATTCAAACATTTCCATCACAATTTTGAAAGTTGTTCATTGTTTCCCGAAAACTGTGAGAGCTAGCGAAAACAAGTCAATAGCAAAAGTACAGAGTGTCCTTGATTTAATATTAAATGCCGTCTTACATGTAAGAATAACTTTATTAGAAATCCTGAAATGTAATTTTTTTTATGACCAATCACCGGTTTAAGTACGTCACTAATCGTGTAGAAGTAGCATTATAGGGAAGATGTATATTTACTAATTAAACTGACCCGTAAAGCAAGTTACAACTTATTTCAATAAGAAGATGAAGCTCACTGTGGTCACCGTTGGCAGGAATACACTTCCATGCATGCATATATATGCTTTGCTGCAGATGGTGAACACATTCAGCATATTTAACTTGGTTTTCTTAATAAAATAAGGACAATATACCCTGTGTTACCATTAAAGATATCGCCATCATTATCGACCATAAACAAAACACGGTGCAATAGTTAAGTTTTTCTTTCTTTTCTTTCTCTTCTTTTTTTTTTTTAAGAATCATACGTTAGATGATGTGTGTGATAATATTGCGCCTTGAGGGAAACTAAACTCATTTCGATCTATATTTGTTTTCTTACATTTACAAAGATATTTCTTTAACTGTTCCTCCTATTATTTCTCAATTCGAAAAATTTTATATATTAATGTTATATAAAAAATTTATTTCCTTCGTATCCTTCCATTTTATTCACATTAATCTTTTAAATTTAATCTAACTTCTGTCATAGTCAGTATTTCCTTAATTCTTAATAATATCTATTCCTATTTAAAGTCCTTTTAAAAGTAAATATCCGTATATTAATAATTATTTTATTCCAAATCTTAATCTAAAATTTTAAGTTCATTCGTCGCTTTTATCAGCTCCCCAATCTATAAAATTCCGAGACGCGTTCTCATTTCAAATGTTTTTTAAAAGCCATTTTCTTTTTACTATTATTATTATTATTGCTCTGATTTTTTCGCGCGCTTGGGATTTTAACTTCAAAATTTATCCGCGACCAGGTTCGGAATTCTTTACTGTCTTAGCTTCTCCTTCGCGCCTCATTCGCTGGGCTGGAGCTAGCTTCTCACTCATTGGGTTGTGCGCTCGTGACGTAAATTTCTGTATGTCTCCGCGGAGAGAACAAAACTCGCCCGCATCGGTCGGAGCACTAGATTTTTGACGTAGCTGAAAGTGTAAACAAATATGTATCTGGTGTTTTTATGTCGTAGAATATTCATCTGGCCAGTTAACAACTTGTAATCAATGGAGTGACCCATCGTGAAAGCCGAGGGCTATGCTATAAGTTTTATACCTGTGCGAAATGTGCTGCATCGCTCTTATTCTTAATAAACTATTCATCTGAAAATTGGCTGAACTTTACTGGATAAACTGTTCTGGTATCTTTTCATTGCCTTACTACTTCGCCATGATCATGGAAATCGACTGCAAGATATTAGTTCTTTAACGGACTACCCTTTTCTCATGGAAATTTACATCTGGTACTAACTCAGCTTAGACAAAATACCACACATATATATATTTTTTTTCGCACTTTTATTATTTAATATCAATTCCAAAAATGAATCAATTTATTCTGAAAAATAATACAAAAGAACAATAATAGTTTGCTTTTCTAACATTTTTATAGCAAGTATTAGTTTCAAACAAATAATTATGATATAAAAGCATATAAAGTAATAGAATTACTTTACATAAATAGGAGATTATGAAACAAGCTCACTTATTACATAATCAGGAAATTCCGCTGAAATATCCTCTATCAGTCAAATTCCCTTTTCTTTTCAGCTTGATTTAAATATATCTACACAAAGTTTGAGAAAGGTTCATTTTCACCTCATTCGACCTATATTTGTTTTATTAAACTTAAAGAAATTTTAAATGTCTTCATGTTGCTCTTTAGTTTAAGCTCTTTAGGAGGAACACAAATATCAATTCCAAACATCAGTCATTAATTTCTAAAATAAAAAAAAATGTTCCGAACTTCTAACATCTATTGTAACAAGTATCACCAAATAAGCAATTAGTAGCAGCGCATTTTCTTAGAAAGCGGCAGATTTATTAACATGAAACAAGTTGTTTTATCAATTTAGTTAGAGTATTTCGGTGAATTAACCATTATCAGTCAAATTACTTTTTTGTTTTACTCACCATAGTTTTTTCAGTTGTTTTACATATGTGTACCCAGACTTTGAGAAAAGTTCCTTTCCGCCTCATTTCAATCTATTTTTACTATCTAAATTTTCCATTTTAAATATCATCATAGTACTTATTTAGAACATCTTCTTGGGAAAACCTTCTGAAAGAAAATAAACACCAATTTCAAACGCCAACCTGTAATTTCTGAAAGAAAAAAAATATATCTATATTTCACACCTATTCAAGTATGCGTTATTGGAAGTATCACTTTCTAGCAAGTAAGTAGTATCGAAAAATGGCCTTAGCAAACGATATTTTACATAAACATATTATTATAGATAACAAGTTGGAAATTGTACGTCAAACGTGACAAATGAATCGTACTATAGCTAGTTATATAAATATTCAGATCTTGATGATTTTTAATTCTGTGAAATGAATTATATCGTCTGCAGATTAATTTCTGTAATAAAATAAGTATCTCGATTGCTTGACGATTAAACCTCGGTAGCTCTATAACAAGAAAGCACCAATTAAAAAAAAATTCAAATTTCTTAATAAATGTTTTTATTAATATCGTCTAAAGTTTTGATTCGATTTTCATAAGATTTGAAATGTCTCGACAAAATTCTGCAAAGATAATATATCTTAAATTTCAAACCATTCGGTTGGGGAGTTTTTGCGTTGTTATATGCGGACGGACAGACAGACAGACGGACGGATCAGACGACGACAATAGGTGCTACGTATTTATATAATTACGAACGCACCTAAAAATGGGATTGGAACAAAGTCACGTATCAACATAAAAAGTCTAATCCGTTTAAAATATCCGTTCTTTGTCAAATTCCTTTTTTCTTAGTGAAGTTTTTCTTTCTTTTTTGTAGATAGGTATATGTGGTTATAATTATTTTTTGCCGATTATGAGTCTAGCGACCATTCTGTTCAAAGAAGTGGGATGTGGTTTGGATGTGAGTATTTTAAGTTATGGGCTCAAGAATGAGGTAAAGAACAACAATCGATTTGTCACAGTTACGTTTACAGTTACAAACTTTCATAACATTCAAATAGCAACATCCACCTTTTTTCTTCGCAAAATGATCTTGAAAGTGAAAAACAATAAATGGTGTTCAAACGGTACATGCATCTCTAGAAATTGAAACTTAAAAAGCAAAGAAAAGCAGTGAGAACACCAAATGAGCCCATACAGGCAACAAAAAACAAATAATTTTAGTCATGTTAGTAAATTTTCAAGTATTTCCTTCACGTAAGATGACACATTGCATGCTAGAGATTGTGGTCAACAATAAATTATGCCATGGAACAATGCTCAAGTCAGACGCACTTAGCGGATTCGATGTGTATACCTTAAATTTTTAATTTCCTAAGAGACACAAACACTTTGAAGTATGTTCAGAATAACATGACAACCACAAAAACGCAAAATGGCGGAAGATGACAATGCTACCAAAGTGTCCTTTCTTCACATGTGAAGAACTAAATGGTCCTCTTTGTGTGTTTTCAAGTCGCCATTTTTTGTGCTATAAGTATTGTGACAATGCTATTTATGTTTTTTTTTTTTATTGTAGAGATTATATTGTGACTAAAAACAATGTGTGTTGCCATTTGAAAGTTTTAAAATTGTTATTGTAATTGTAAATTTGGGAGCTGGGTTGATGTTCTTAACTTCATCCCCAAACACATGAATTAAAATATTCAAATCCCAAATGGCATCCCATTTCTCTGAATTTTACAATTGTTAAGGACTCATATATCGGCAAAATGTTTTCATGTTCTTAGAAAGTGATAATTTTATTATACATAATACTTATGTGATATATATACATAAATGAGATTTAAACAAGTTCATTTGTCAATGTAACCAAGTGGTTCCGGTGAAACATTTGTTATTAGTCAAATTTCATCCTTTTTAGGTGCGTTCGTAATTATATAAATACGTAGCACCTATAGTCGTCGTTTGGTCCGTCCGTCTGTCCGTCCGTCTGTCTGTCTGTCTGTCCGCATATAACAACGCAAAAACTACCCAACCAAATGGTTTGCAATTTAAAATATATTATCTTTGCAGAATTTTGTCGAGACATTTCAAATTTTATTAAAATCGAATCAAAACTTTAGGAGATATTAATAAAAATATTTATTAAGAAATTTGATTTTTTTTTTTTTTAAATCGGTGCTTTTTTGTTATAGGAGCTTCCGATGGATGTTAAATCGTCAAGCGACCGAGATACTTATTTTATGACAGAAATTAATCTGCAGACGATATAATTCATTTCACAGAATTAAAAATCATCAAGATCTGAATATTTATATAACTAGTTAAGATATTTGTATGAAGAGTGTCATAAAATATATACTTAACTAGCTGTTTAACCCGTTCTACGCACGGGATATCATGAATTTAATTCTAAAACGTGCGTACGAACGCACCTCGTTTGTAACGTTTGACGTACAATTTCCAACTTGTTTCATCCGCTGGAGTTTTTCAAGTTTGTTTTAGACATATATACAAAGGGTTTGAGAAACATTTATTTCCTTGTGATTTCGATGCACATTTGTCACATTAAACGAAAAAAAGTTTGAAAATTTAAATATCATATACTATTTCTCTTTTTTTGAACATTTTCTCATTAAAAGCTTTTAGAACCACTAATATCAAACACTAGCCAATAATTTTTGAAAGAACAAAAAAATAGTTCACAGTTCTAACATGTGTTACAACAAGTATCACTTCCAAACAAGCAATTAGTAGCAAAACATGTTCTTAGAAAGTGATAGTATTATTATACATAAATATGAGATTGAAACAAGCTCACTTGTCAACATAACCAGGCAATTCCGGTGAAATATCCGTTATCAAATTCCCTTTTTTTCCCCACTCTAGTTTTTTCAAGTTTGTTTTAGACATATGTACGCAGAGTTTGAGAAAGGTTTATTTCGAAAGCAAGAATTCAAAAAAGCTGTTCATAAAGTGGCGGAAACCGTTCATCAGCATGGTTATCGCTCTCTTTTGGGACAGTTTTATGAGGTGGCAGCGAAACGGAACAGCACTGCAGACAGTGGCCTGATGCGCCAGTTAATGGCTCAACATTAGCTGCCTGATGAGAGAAGAGGAAAGCAGACTCTCTTGGGAAGAGAGGGAAAAAATCTCATCATCAGAGAAAAGCAAACATGGCTATCGGGAATATTAAAGCTGAGAATTGCAGCAACGGACATATCAGGTATCAAATAAATGTAGTTTTGAATTTAGAAAAATAGATGAAAGGAAATCGCATAAAAACAACAGACTTTCGTTAATTTTTAAGGTTTCATACCTCAAAAGGAAAAAAAAAGGACACCCTTATAGTCTCGCTTTAGAAATCCTGATTGTGTAAAATAACGTAATAAATCGACGTAGAATTACAAATTAGTGATTTTCGAGTTTTTCCCTTTACATATGTTATAAGACGTGTCAAATTTAAAGATTATTGGTCAACCGGAAGTACCTTATATGTTTTGAGAGTAAAATCTATAGGGTACTTCCGGTTGACCTAGAACTTAGAAATTTGGCACGAAGGAAGGTCTTATAGCACATGTAAATGAAACAAATCCCCGAAAGTCATTAATTTATATATTTATATCGATTTATTACGTGACAAACTCGTGCATTTACATAATCGGTATGAACACCAAATTAACGCATTGTAACGGGATTTTTTGTAATGATAATACAACATAACGATACGAAACCCTCAGGGTGAGAGACATATTCTCAGTTGTCCTTTTATTTATCGATTACAATTAAGTAGACACTTAGTAAAATGATAGATTAAGTCAACTGAAGTTGAACAAATATAAGTTGTTACAATAGCTTCTTGAAATCCCACGAAATCCAGTAAGATGATTATAAGTTTCGAGGAAAATATGTTGATATCTTCTTTTTGTCTATTGAAAGAGAACTACATCATCTACAAGGCAAAAGTAAGCATGCTATCAAAAAGTAAGCATGGGTATAGGATATATTACAACGAAGAATTGCACCAACAGACATATCAGATATAAAATAAATGTAGTTTTGAATTTAGAAAAATATCTGAAGGGAAATTGACTAAAACAACAGAACTTCGTTTTTCTTATTCTTTTTAATATAGATTACAAGTAAGTAAACATCCAGAAAACGACGGTTTAAGTCAATTTAATTCGAAAGAATATGTTACTAGAACCTTATTCGAAATTCCATAAAGCACAGAAAGAAACATGGCCATAATTTCAAATGAAATATATTGATATCGTGCCTTCACCAGATGGAAGAGAACAGCATCTTTTACTTAGGCCGAAGCTGTTAGAAATATAAACATGGGAATCGAAAATATTAAAGCTGAAAATTGCGACAACGGAAGTATCAGGCATCAAATAAAGGTAGTTTGGAATTTAGAAAAATACATGAAAGGAAATAGCATAAAAGCAAGAAACCTTCTTTATTATTTTATTTTTATTTTTATTTTTATTTTTTGCCGATTGCAAGTAAGTAGGTACCCGGTAAAATGACAGCTTAAGTGAACAGAAGTCGAAAATATAAATTACTAAAAAATTCTTGAAATCCCATGAAATATGGAAAGGCCTAAGTTATAAGTTTCGAACATAAAATGTTAATATCTCTTTTTTGGCCATTGAAAAAATAACTGCATCATAATAAAGCCTGCTATGAAAAATTAAGCATGGGTATCGGGTATTTTACAACTAACTAAGAATAGCAGCAATGGACATACCAGGCGTCAAATAACTGTAGTTTTGAATTTAGAAAAATACATGAAAAGAAATCGCATAAAAATAAGAGACTTTAGCTATTTTTTTTTATCGATTACAAATAAGGCGACACCTAGTAAAATGATAGTTTATGTCAACTGCAGTTGAAAATGTATAAGTTATTACAGACTTCTTTGAATACCATGAAATCTAGAAAGATGATTATAAGTTTCGCGCGAAATATGTTAATAACCCATTTTCATCCATTGAAACATAACTGCGTCATCTATATGGCAAAACAAAGTCTGTTGTGAAAAAGTAAGCATGGGTATCGGATATATTACAACTAACTAAGAATAGCAGCAATGGACATACCAGGCGTCAAATAACTGTAGTTTTGAATTTAGAAAAATACATGAAAAGAAATCGCATAAAAATAAGAGACTTTCGCTATTTTTTTTTATCGATTACAAATAAGGCGACACCTAGTAAAATGATAGTTTATGTCAACTGCAGTTGAAAATATATAAGTTATTACAGACTTCTTTGAATACCATGAAATCTAGAAAGGTGATTATAAGTTTCGCGCGAAATATGTTAATAACCCATTTTCATCCATTGAAACACAACTGTGTCATCTATATGACAAAACAAAGTCTGTTGTGAAAAATTAAGCATGGGTATCGGGTATTTTACAACTAACTAAGAATAGCAGCAATGGACATACCAGGCGTCAAAAAACTGTAGTTTTGAATTTAGAAAAATACATGAAAAGAAATCGCATAAAAATAAGAGACTTTAGCTATTTTTTTTTATCGATTACAAATAAGGCGACACCTAGTAAAATGATAGTTTATGTCAACTGCAGTTGAAAATGTATAAGTTATTACAGACTTCTTTGAATACCATGAAATCTAGAAAGATGATTATAAGTTTCGCGCGAAATATGTTAATAACCCATTTTCATCCATTGAAACATAACTGCGTCATCTATATGGCAAAACAAAGTCTGTTGTGAAAAAGTAAGCATGGGTATCGGATATATTACAACTAACTAAGAATAGCAGCAATGGACATACCAGGCGTCAAATAACTGTAGTTTTGAATTTAGAAAAATACATGAAAAGAAATCGCATAAAAATAAGAGACTTTCGCTATTTTTTTTTTATCGATTACAAATAAGGCGACACCTAGTAAAATGATAGTTTATGTCAACTGCAGTTGAAAATATATAAGTTATTACAGACTTCTTTGAATACCATGAAATCTAGAAAGATGATTATAAGTTTCGCGCGAAATATGTTAATAACCCATTTTCATCCATTGAAACATAACTGCGTCATCTATATGGCAAAACAAAGTCTGTTGTGAAAAAGTAAGCAAGGGTATCGGATATATTACAACTATGAATTGCAACAACGGACATATCAGCTGTCAAATAAATGCAGTTTTGAACACATGAAAGGAAATTGACTAAAACAACAGAGTTCCATTTTTCTTATTCTTTTTAAAATAGATTACAAGTAAATATAAACACCCAGAAAACAGCTATTTAAGTCAACTTAATTTGATAGAATATGATCTTATGAACTTATTCAAATCCCATAAAACGAAACATAGCTATAATTTCTAATGAAATATATTTATATCATATCGACGGGTGGAGTATCATAGTTGAGATTTATTAGAACAGAGTGAAAAATGCCGGGACCAGGACTCTAACCAGGGTACTTTGGCTTGCCGTGCCAACGATCTTCCTACTGAGATCAGCATTTTTCGCCCTGTTGGAATAAATCTCAACTATGTCCAACCATCGAATATGATTTACATAGTTGAAAAAACTTTCCTCTGTTCATTATATATTAATATCTTCCCTTCCCTCAATGGAAGAGTACTAACTGAGTCTTCTGAAGTAGGCTGAAGCTGTGAGAAATATAAACATAGGTATAAAAAATATTAAAATTGCTGAAAATTGTGACAACGAAAATATCAGGTATCAAATAAATGTAATTTGGAACTTAAAAGAATACATGTAGAGGAATTGGCTAAAACGAAAGAACATCACTATCATTTTTTTCATCATCGATTACAAATAAGTAGACACCCAACTAAATGATGGTTTAGGTAAACTTAAGTCGGGATTCGAGAAAATATGTTTTATAATCTTCTTCAAATCCCTCAAAACTCAAAAAGAAACACGAAAAATTTCGACTTAAATATATTAATATCTTCCCTTCATTCAGTAGCAGAGAACTTCATCATCTACTGAGTCAGAAGAAAATCTGGCTATGAAAAAATATATATGCATATTAGAGAGTAATTATATTCAATAAATTTATTTCTAACAAGGAATTAAAATATCTTTTTCACAGACTTGATTCTAATTCTTGGGTACATGCAAGCTCAGTTCCACTTGATGGTGATGCTTAGTTGCTTTTAACCTGTTTATTGCTGATTTTATAGAATTTTAAAAAAATTGCAATGTTTTACATCCAACAACATCATAAGGTTGCATAAACAGTTATGAGATCTCAAAGTAACTGTAACTTACCATATTTGCGCATGCATAATGCGCATCCTGTTTTGGATTGGGAAACATGAAAAAAAAAGTTATGTCTCATATACAACATTCAGAATATTAAATTAACGCAGGAAAATCTGAGAATTTGAAAGTAAAAATCCTCGATTCGAAAACAAAATTCCCTATAACTAAAATTACACTATTTATATGTATCAAGGAATTATTTCTTTTTTTTCACAGACTCGATTCTACTTCTAGGATACATGCAAGCTCTGTTCTAATTTGATGTTCATACTTAGTATCTATGACAATATTTATTCCTCATTTTATAAATTTTTTAAAAAAATTGCAATATTTCACATCCAACAACATCATGCAGTTGCACAAAATTATGAGATCTCAAAGTAACAGTGACTTGCCATACATGCGCATGCATAATGCGCATCCTGGGTTTAATTGGGAAACATGAAAATAAAAGTTATTTCTCACATACAACATTCAGAATATTAAATTAACGCATGGAAATCTGAGAATTTGAAAATAAAAATCCTGGATTGGAAAAAAATCCCTAACTAAAATTACACTATTTATTTTGTATAAAGGAATCAAAAATCTATCCCATAGATTTCCTTTTACTTCTCGGATAAATACAAGCTCTGTTACACTTGATGTTGATGCTTAAATTCCGTATTACCATGTTTATTCCTAATTATATGAAATTTTGAAAAAATTACAATATTTCTCATGCAACAACATCATGCGATTACATAAGCAGTTATATCTCAAACCAACTGTAACTTACCATATTTGCCAAGGCATAATACGCATCCTGCTTTTGATTGGGAAACATGAAAATAAAAGTTATATCTCATGTACAAAATTCATAATATTAAATTAATTAAATATTAAATTAAAAAATCTGAGAATTTGAAAAAAAAAAAAAAATTTGCAATATCTCACATTCAACAATATTATGCGGTTGCATAAACAGTTATGAGATCTAAAAGCAACTGTAACTTACCGTATATGCGCTGAGTATGTGTGACTGAGTATGTGTATAGGACATACCAAGGTCTCGACCGAGTTCGTCGGTCAGCTTCATCCGCCATCTTGTTTCAAAATAGCAATCAGTTAGAAATTTTTAAAAATTCAAAAAAAATGTACAAAAAAATTTAAAATGTAAAAAATTGTTTCCGTTAAGCGTTAGAGCGGGCTGCAAGAATTCTGGAACATTTTTTGTTTTGGCTATATCTTTAAAAAATGTCTGAAATATGGCAGTTTGAAATTCTATAGTGGCTGAGATTTTGAAACAATCTTATATTTGTTATGCTGTAACTTTCGTATTTACGAACCGATATGAATGTGACTGATCATGTGCACAGATCATACCAAGGTCTCGACCGAGTTCGTTGGCCAGCTTCATGCGCCATCTTGTTTCAAAATGGCGGCCAGGTAATTTTTTTTTAATTTTTAAAAAAATTTAAAAATATGTATAAAAAATATAAATTGAAAAAAATCCTTGACGGCTCGGCCTACAGGCACAGGTAAATTTCGAAGACGCAGATCGTGGGGCTCCTGTTTGTCGGGAATTGCGGAAGAAATGACCTTTTTACGATGATGCGGCAGTTGGAACCGCCTACTTCGAAACCTAACTTGTTTGCAGGCAGAATCGGCAGGGATTTTTTTGTTTTTATTTATTTTTTTTTTTTTGCTATAACGGTTGGTCCTATAAAAAACTTGTAAATATAAAAGTTTTAAATAATATTAAGAGGATTAATAATAAATTTAAGCGGATTTGAAATCTTGAGAATTGGCGAAGTTATGAATTTTTTTCTTCTAAACCCCCCTCCCCCCCCTTAAGGCAATTTTTAATTATATCAAAAATATGTCATACATAAATTTTCGGCGCTTCTCCTAGAAGTAATAATAACTTCAAACGGATTCGATACGTATCATAAGTAAGAAATTATGGGTTTTTTTCTGTTTTCACAAAAAGCCCACCCATCCCCCCCCCCCCCTTGGTTCGATTTTGTCCATTAACGAACTTGACCGAGATTTTATGCCCCTTGATTTTATGTATCAGTTTCGAAAAGATGCGGGAGTTGGAACCGCCTACTTCGAAAAATAACTTGTTTGCAGGCGGAGCCGGCAGGGATTTTTTTTGTTTTTAATTTTTTTTTTTGCTATAACGGTTGGTCCTATAAAAAACTTGTCAATATAAAAGTTTTAGATAATATTAAGAGGATTAATAATAAATTTACGTGAATATGATATCTTGTGAATTGACGAAGCTATGATTTTTTTTCTCTTAAAACCCCCCTTTTTCCCCCCCTTGGGGCCATTTTTAATTATATCAAAAATCTGTCATACATACATTTTCGACCCTTCTCCTAGAAGTAATAATAACTTTAAACGGCTTCGATACGTATCATAATTAAGAAATAATGGGGTTTTTTCTGTTTTCACAAAAAGCCCCCCCCCCCCACCTCCCCCCGCTTGGTTCGATTTTGCCCATTAATGAACTTGACCGAGATTTTATGCCCCTTGATTTTATGTATCAGTTTGTAAAAGATTAATGCAGAATTTTTCCAGTTATCGTGGTCAGAAAAAAGTGACATAGATAGATAGATAGATAGATAAAGTTTTGAACTGGGGGTGGTTTTGGGTTCTGGGAGTCATGATCGGCGTAGATCTGAAAATTTTTTTCAAAATTTCCAACTTAGGTGAGAATGTAATAGGTAGTATTTCTTACGAAATCTACCTAAAAGTTGTTTACATTAGGTGTTGATCATAAAAAAAAAATTCCGGAGCATTTTTTTTTTGGCTTTATATTTTTTTTTTTTTTTGAGACCGGCGACCAGGCCCCTACCTGCCAGGTTTCTGGTTTCTCTAGCTTAAACGGGTTTAATCCCTGGCACCGGGGCGCGTAGCGCCACTGAAGAGATGCCGCGTAGCGGCTGGCCATTGCTAGCAGAACGGCTATGTGGAAGACTTAGTTTTGATCCCATTTTTGTTTTGCTGCTAATTGATGTTAATCTTTTTGTATGGACCTGCGCTTGGCATCACATCCATACGTCATGCCATCGTTATGCGAGTTGGTCTCGTAATTTATAGCCTTGATCAGGTGACGAGACCTTCACCTGATTAGGCACTTCCAGAGGTATAATTCACAGGGAACTTGGAGGACTTTACACCCACGACGGATTTTACATGCACCGGGCGCCATTAGCGTACATGATAAAAAAAAAAGAAAAAACCTGAAAGGGAAGGGGGTTAATACATGTTTATTTAACTTCACATAAAAAATAGAAGAAAATGATTACTTTTACCTGTGTTGGATTGTTTTTTTTTCCTTTTCCCTTACTTTTTTCTACTGTACTTTCCAGTTACTTGTTGTTGTTTTTTTTTGTTGCTTGATTTTTGTTGCACATTTAGTTTTATCTCGTTACTTTTTGGTTTCTCATGTGATGCAGTTGTTTCTCTTTTGTTGCATTTATTTTGGTTTCTCATTTGTTGCAGGTTTCTTATTTTGATTTGGGTTTCTCATATTTCGCTGTTGATTTTATACTCTGTTGCATCACTGGTAACCGTTGAATTTGTTGTCATGAATGCGATCTTGTGGCGATCAGTCCATATATACCTTATGGCTGTTTTCATGAACTCGATGAAGCTATTTGAGGACTTGGTGCGCTGTGGGGTGGGGCATATTCCTTGGCCATTAGTCCGGTAATTAGTTTATTAACTTCCACCCTCTCAGACGCTAAAAGAACGATTTTTTTTTCGCAGGAAAGAGGTATCCTTTACACTGCTATTTTTATTATATATATATATATATATATATATATATATATATATATATATTACACTTTGAATATAGAGGTATGGTGGCTGCTGGGACTTTTATGTTTTTTTTTGTTGTTGTTTTGTCACTGCTCTACCTTTGTTTTGTACATGTTTGTTGTTTGCAAGTTGTCTGTGCCATAGTATTTCGTTATTAACTGTGATGGTGACCAGATGGTGTGGTTGTGTGAGTGGGCAGGACGTAAGGTAGTGTTTTGGGGACCCTAATTCCCCGCATATGCATTCTGGAGAGCTAAATTTAGTAAATCTCTGTAGGTATTGTAGAAATGCTCCATGTTCTGTGTAGATTTGGCTCAGTAATTTACAGCTTATAAGCCTTTTTGTGTCTACTTTTGGGAAGTATCCATGGGTTGTTCTACCCGTATCCCCGTGGTCCCACTCGAACTGCCATTGTTTTATCGTTAGCTCTTTTAATATACGCTTAAGGTTTGATATTGGTCTTTCTATGTGGTAGGGTCTCTCATTTTTTAACACTTTCCAATCTAGTTGAAAAGTGTTTATGACTTCGGTTTGTCTGGCCGGATGGGCGTCTGCCATCTGTCCGTGCTCTAACTCTCGTAAATATGCTCGGATTGCTCTGCAATTTTTATATGTTATTGTTGTTATCTATAGCATGTTCCCTATTTCAACGGAAGTGTGTAGCACTTATAGTTTTTTTACAGGGACACTCAAAAGAATTCCGTTACATTGCGGTCTATGGGGAAAAATCATTTGCGGTTTATTTAAATAATGTTTCACTATTTTAAACGCATTGAAATTTATATATATCACTAAGGTGCATTAGAAGAAGCTTAATATGGAATAGGGTGTGCATAACACTTATAGTTACTTTACAGGGACAGTCAAAACAATTCCGTTACATTACATCTATGGAGAAAAATCGTCTGCGGTTTATTTAAATAATGTTTCACTATTTTAAACGCATTTAAATTTATATATATCACTAAGGTGCATGACAAGAGGCTTACTACAGAATATTGTGTGTATAGCAGTCATCGTTCATTTACAGGGACACACAAAAGAATTCTCTACTGTCTGTTAACAATAATTCCTGGAAGTGCGTTTTAAGTTACTGAACGCGATTTTAATTTTAACTCGCTTTTTGTCTATTACGTGGTGTGTATAAATTTTGTAGATCCTATACAGGGAAGCACAAAAGTTCGCGAACACATTTCCGTTTATTGACAGAAACTCCAGACGGAGAATTTTAAACTGTGCTACGCGTTTCCTAACTGAACTAAAATTTAGCATCCTATGTAGTATATATACAAATCTATAGATCCTATACAGGACTGAATAAAAGTATTCGGATATTTTTCCGAATATTGTATATGTTGAAAATTCCTGAAATTATGTTTTTAAATATGTTATGCGTTTTCCAAATTGTTTACGTAGATGTTATCTTTTAGCTTATTAAACGGTATGATTTGTAAAATTATTTTGGAAGCGTTGGAAAGTGTTACATAATCTATGCTTGACGCATGATTTTTCGTTCTTGTTTTATTTTTAGCCGCATCTTTTTATAATTCGTCAGCATCCTCGTTTCCTTGGATGCCAACTTGTGCCTTAACCCAATTAATTTTAAATTTGTTGTTTGATTTTCTTATTTTGTTTTGTATGTCTGCAATTAGTTTTACTGTATTGAATGGTTTGCTGAGTGCTAATATTGCTGATAGGCAGTCCGAGTGAATGCTATAATCCATCCCTGTTTCGTTGCTCCATTCTGTTGCCTTTAGTATCGACAGTAGTTCGGCTTGGAAGACACTGTTATGTTTCCGCAATGGTGTTGACCATAGTTTAATTTTTTTGTCGTTTTTGTATGCTACGGAAGCCGATCCCGTAGCGCCTGATTCCAATTTTGAGCCGTCTGTATAAATTGTTATATTTGTTTCGTTGTAGCCTATCTTTGGTTCTGTTGTTTCTGCTGGGTGCGTTTCCCATATGTTTATTTTGTTATCGTAGTCTGTTGGTTGAATTGTATTACCATATAATTTACATGTTTCTCTTAACCTTGTTATTGTTCCATATGTTGCTTCATATTTGACCTGTAGGTGTATTGGAATCAGGCCCGCCAGTACCTGAAGGGCTGCTGTTGGGGCAGTTTTGTATGCCTCGACTATGGTCAGCAGAAAATGTCTTTGCCAAGTGGTTCGGACCACTTTTCTTCTGACATTTAACTTGTGTCCCCAGATTGGGACTGCATATGTTAGCCCTTTTTCTGTTACTGTTCGATATCAAATTTTTATGATGTCTGGTTTTATTCCCCAACCTCTTTTTGCCATTTGTCCCAGCATATTGAATGATTTGCGTACTTTGGTTGCTTGGTGTTGGCAATGTGGCAGCCAGTTTAGGTTACGGTGTATTATGACTCCTAGGTATTTGATTTGGTCTTTACCTTCTAGATCCTTGTCCTCTAATTTGATTCCCTCTATCTTTTCCGAGACTTGATCTGGGAGGTTGTGTAAGCGAGGTCTGTTTAGATACAGTAGTTCTGTTTTTTCCCTGTTTAGCGTAAGATTGTTACTTTTTATCCAGTTGTTGAATTCTTCTATTATTTTATTTGCTAAGATTACCAGTTGCTCTTTAGTTTTAGCTTTGAGTATTAGGATAAAATCGTCGCAAATGCTTGGATTCTAACCTTTTTACCCCAGTTCTTTTTAAGGCTACGTCTGCTATTAGCAGAAAAAGTAGCGGGCCGAGACAACTTCCTTGCGGACAGCCGCTAAAGATTTGTCTTGATTGTTTTATTCCGTTTTCCTCTAGTGTGACAAATCTGTTTTCAAGGAAACTAATTATCCAGTTTGTTAAATAAGTTGGGTTCGGGGAGTTTTTTAGTATATTTGCTATTATTGGCCATCTAATATTGTCAAAGGCTCCTTTAATATCCATTGCTACTAGTAGTGTTTGAAATTTATCTTTTTTATCTTGTTTTATCGTTTTTATAAGGTTGTTTAGTGCGTGTTCCGTTGAAGTACCTTGTTTAAAACCATATTGCTTTTTGCTCAAATATTTGTCTAATGTCAGATGGTGCATTATTCTACCGTATATTATTCTTTCTAGGATTTTACTGAAGGCCGGTAGCAGGCATATTGGTCTATAGTTTTTGGGGTCCTGGGGGTCTTTTCCCGGTTTGTGGAACAGGACCACTGTACCTATTTTGAATGTTTTTGGGAAGTATTTTAGCTTGAGGCATGCGTTGAATAACGAGAGCATTAACTTTGGCGTCGCTTTATGTATTTTTTTAACTAAATTGTAGTCTATGTAATCGAATCCTGGAGCTTTGTTTTGCTTTATATTTTTTATTATTCTGTTAAGTTCTTGTTTTGTTATGTCTGGTGGGTTAATGTCTCTGAATTTTGGTGGCGCCGGTGTGAGTTTATGTTCTGTATTTGGATTTGTTAAGTATAGGTTATCTAGAAAGTGGTTAAGTGTTTCTTTTATTGTTACTGTTTGGTTGTTTGGTAGTACATTTACTAGTCATGATGACTTTGGTTTTTTACCTGAGGCAGCTTTGTATTGTGGCGCGTATGTATCTATGGCTTCGTTACAAAAAATTTTCCAAGTTTCCCTTTTTGTTCTGTTGATTCGTTTTTTAAGTTTTGCCCTTTCTCTTTTATATTCTAAGTGTTGTTTGTATTTTAGTTCTTCATCTTGTTGTTTTTGATATTTCCTTCTAAATGCTCTAACTCGGTTTCGTGCTGTTTTTATCTCCATTGTCCACCATGTTGGAGCTATTATATTTGGTGATTTTCTTTGTTTGTAGCATTGTAATGCTATTGCTGTGATTTCATTTTGTATTTTTATTGTTATGTTGTCTAATTGTTCTTTGCTGGTTATCCTTGTGAGTTCATTTATATATTTGTTCCCCATTTGTTTGTTTTTTTTTCTCAAATTTTGCATGTTTTCCATGTTTTGTCTCTAGTTTGTGTCTGTAATAACTTATGTTGTCATATGTTAGTTTCAATTTAATGTATTTGTGGTCGCTATGGGAGTCGTCGTCACTTACTTCCCATTCCGTTATTTTGTCCCCAAGGTTTATCGTTGCTATTGTTAGGTCTGGCCACCCTTGGATAACTTTTCTCCTCCGCATTGTGCTAAATGAGGCTGGTGCGTTTTTTTTTGGATTTTGTACGTAGAAGTCGTTAGCTAGTAAAAAATCTGTTAGCTGTTCTCCTCTTGTGTCTATATCATTGTAACCCCAGACCTGAGAGTGTGCATTGAAGTCTCCTGTCAGCAGAATTTCACCTTTGGCTATTTTCAATGCGTCTTCGACCTCTTGAAGCACGCTCATGAAGTCTGCTGAGGGGGGGACGTATACATTTATTATCGTTATTATTTCTTTTTTATTTTCTAGTGTTACTGCTGTTGTGTGGTCGTTTTCTTTTAGTGTTATTGGGTTTGTTCCTGTGTTTGTGATTATTGCCGCTTTGTTTGTTTTTGTTTTTTATATTTTCCATAATTTTGAGCTAAAACCTATTATGTCTCCTGTTTGTCTATTTTCGTAAAAGTCTTGGATCAGCGTGATGTTGATTTCATTTGCTCCCTTATGCCCCGCAAGTGATTTTGTGGCATTTGCACTACCGTGTAGATTTATTTGTATCATTTTTATTGTGTCTGTGTCATTGTTTGTGAGAGTTGTGTTTGGGCTTGGTTTATTCGTGGGAGATTTACTTTGGTTTGTGGTGGCGGGTGTGTTTAAGTTCGTATTTTGTGTTTGTTTTGCGCCATGTGGGCACTGTCTTTTATCGGTGTCCGCGAAAACGTTGCCCTTGTCTTTCCCTGTGTTGCATGTTATTTATTTCTTCCTGCGTCCTCCTTTGTATTCTTGGGACCCCGCGGTACGTTACTACTGTGGCTTGTCCACGCAATACTTCTAACCCGCTTGTTAACCTCTTTTTTCCCTCCTCCAATTCTATTTGTCTAATAGTGAGGAGTCTCCGGTACACCGTGCACCTCCCATCGTGAGCCGTGTGGTCCGTTGATAGCTGGGAGCGTAAATACCCTTTAGTCATCTCATTGTAGTTTAGACACATGATGCATCTTTCTCTTCTCTTATGGCATTCGTCATGCTTATGATCTCCAGCACTTGTCGCTGGTCGCAGTATTGTGCAATGTGATCAAATCCCTGGCAACGGTGGCACCTCAGGATCGTCACATAGTTTTTTATCGGGCATTCCTTGAGCCCAAGGCACACCGTTCTTCTCTTAAGGAGATGGTCTGTCAGTGGCTCCGGGAGTGTGACTGGTATGTGCATTCGTTCTGTTGGTATCAGTATTGATTTGAGTATATTTACCACTTCCTCAGGATCCTTTGATCCATCCACACCTAGTAGTTTTTCCAGTTTTCCTTGTATGGCTTCTTTACTTACCGTGTTTGGAACGTGGAAGATCCTTATTCTTTTCTTACTCAGGTTTGCCGTCTTGATATTCAGGGTTGAGCTTGTTTCCGTGTTTTCTTTTCAGTGTTTCTTTTAACCTTGTGGCCTCTGTTGCATTTTCACACTCAATTCGTATACCATTTCTGATTCTTGTCACTCTGTTGATTCCTTCGTGGTCTTTTACTGTATTCGTGACTTGCTTTTCTACCTCTTCTGCACTTCTTTCATCTGTACCTTGTATTAGGACCGTTGATGTCGCTGTCTTTATGGCCTGGGCATATGTGGCCGGCGCCCTTGGTTTGACCTCCTGTGTTTGTACTGGGGGGTTGGTAGGTTTGTAATTTTCCGTGGTTTGTACTTGTTTGGCTTCGATGAGATGTTCTATTGTTTCAGCTTTTGCCTCTGCATATGTTACTCTGTGTTCCAATTCCTGGAGTGAATTGATGATTATTTGGAGTGCTTGGTTCATCGCATTGGTTGTTGGCATAGCATCTTTGATTTCTTCTGGAGCATTTTAATGTAGTTAACTGCTTTCATGGCTTTATCCATCTCTGCCGATCTTCTTTGTGATAGACCACTTTTGTCACATAGTTGCGTTAGTTCTTTCTTGAGCTTTTTCACTTCCTGGTCTTCTGTTACCAGTTGCTTCTTCTCCATTTCTGCTTCTTCATATTTTTCCTCTTCTTCTTCACTTGATATTTCGAAGTATTTTTCTATTTCACTGGAACTGATATTTTCTTCTGTCTCTCTTTCTTCTTCTTTCGTTTCATTTATTTTGTTTGTGCCCTCCTTCTGGGTCGCACCCGATGCACCCGAGACCCCTGCATCTTTTGTGTTTTGAGATATTTTGAGTTTTGTTAGGTCTTTCTTTATTAGGTCATTCTTTTGTGCGCCTTGAGTGGTTATTGTTTTCTTTGTTGACGATTTTTGTAGGGGTGGTGAGTTGTTTTTGTTTGATTGTACTGAGCTTGATCTGGAACTCGATCTTGAAGAAATTCGCATTTTGTCTAGCTGGTGCTTTTCCTATACAATCTATGTTTTTTGTGGTCCCAGCAGTTATAATAAAAATTCTATACTTTGTCTATCTTGAATCAGACTGAACTATGTAATTTAATACTTTATTGGGTTAATTACTATTCTCACTAAAATAGCTATAGGCATTACGAGAACCCTCAATGGTCGGGAGTTAAGGTTTGTGTTTTGATGTGTTGTTTTTACAGGTGATGAATTTGGGGGAGGGGGGGAGTTGATGTTGTTGTGGCACGAGCAGCGGGGGGGGGGGGGGGGAGGGGGATACAGAATTTCTTTCTTTCCTACTTATCTTAGTTTTGATTAGTAACGAGTAAACCGAGGCGTTACTGATTTGAAGCCCTCCTATGAAGAGATACTGGTTTTTATTTGCTTTGGATGAGCACATACATGCTTTAACAAGTGTAACTGGTTAAATGCTCAACTTGATTTGTTACGGGATATGACTTGTTAACAGGTAATTTAATTGTGACTGTGTTGTTAGTGTATTCCATTACTTATGGTGTTACGGTGATGTAAGCAAGGGGCGAGACCTCCTAACTTACCTTAGCCTCTTTACATATTTCTGGAGTTGTAGCTAGAAACTAGAGAAGAGATGAGTAGTATATATCATTCTGCCCCATCGGGGGGGGGGAGGGGAGGAACTAACCAGGGGCGTGCCTAGCGGGGGGGGGTGTTGGGGGTGTAACACCCCCATTTGTAAGAGTTGGTAAAATTTAGAATAGTCGGTAATACTACGTTCAGATCGGATAGTTAGACCGCTGAACTCACTGAGGGAGTTCCAGAAACTCACTTAGTGAGTTCGAACTTCCTATTGCTAGATACAGTCAGTACCACTCACTCTGATTGGCTCTGGAGGCCGATTGGCTGTTGAGGTTGCCTTTAACGTATGAGCATGCGCACATTCTACGTTTGTTCAGATCTCGGACCCGGTGATGTTAAGTGAGTTATCTTAGATGAGTTTTGCGGTGTGGACAGGTATTCAATTCCGGGAGGATACCACCTCAAAAATGGCGGTCTAAGATATCTCAAATGTCCGATGTGAACAGAGTATAAGTCAGAATGTTAAGAACACTCCCTGCAAAAAAGTCCCCTCCGCGCGCCGTCCTCAATTTCATTTCAATTCTCCGTTGTCCATCTTTAAAGGGGAAATGAAAGAGCTTCTCACACAGAATAGAAGGTTGTGTATGATTCTGTGTGGGAGAGAGGGGATGTCAATGAGCGGGGGGGGGATTTCCAGGGCTAAGATAGAGAGAGAGAGAGAGAATCGCTTTTGAGACTTTGGTGAAAGGAAGAGGGGGGGGGGATTTCAATGTCTATTGTGAGTTTCCCCACCTACCATCTTTAATTGCTCCCTTCTGCTATGGACTGATTCTTAGAATTTGGTAACCTGACGTCCTGGTAAGTAAATTTTTCAGTGCAGCCAAATAAAAGATAAATACTGAAGAAGAACGGAAAGCTCCATAGGCCGTATTGGTAATGATGAGCTACGGCGGCTGAAGGCAGTTGTACTCCACCGCCAAATCCAGATTCTCGTGAATTCATATGAGGACGCGACCAATAGAGGGCCGGTTTACGCGGTGCACCTCCACAGGTGGCGCTCTTCGGCCGGGGGAGAGACGGGGACGTGAGCCTCCTGCGTCTCTCGACCCTTGCCCAAATGAATTGACGACAAAGGTCGATGCAACATGTGGTGGAGCCCAAACTCAGAAGACACCACCACACAACACTTGGGTGGACGTAGAAGTGATCCGACGGCTTTGTTGCCGGAACCACATGAGAGGAACCGGGTCCTAGTCCAATGCCGAACCCACCCCCACGAAACATTACTGTAACCGAAACTTCTGATTATCGAGTCCTAGGGAGGGAGAAAACGATTAGTTCATTGGTTGCGGCGAGCAACGGAAGCTTCTCGCCAACCCGGGACTTCGAAGAAAACCAGTCCCTGACGCATAGACACGGCTTGGCTAGGGTTGTTCCCTCCTAATGGCTTTGCTTTCGGTGAGCCCGCAGCAAAATACAGGAGGTCCCCGATCGACTCCATTAAGAGGATCATTCACATATAAAACAACACAAAAAACAAAACGTATCACAAAATTGTTAGATAGAACGGAAAATTAGTTTTAGAACCACTATCGAACGTGGAAACTCCCTTCAAAAGTGCCAAAGAGGCGTTCTCTATCGAGATTAGTAGCGTGAAAATTAGGTGAAGTCTGCCGGCTAACCCCTACCGCCAGGCACAGAAAACTCTAGCTACGCATAGATGCGCTGGACTGATTTCGACCCAAGGTCCGACTTAAGTCTGGACACCGTCACTTTACTGACGAGCCTCCTGCCCGTTTTCCTCGTAATCGGCCGGTCGGGGAAGAGGTTTACCCCCCCCCCCCCCTCAAGGTAATACGAGCCACAGACCTCAGACCTGAGTGGCCCTCCGTGACATGAACTGCTCTTGGTCTTCCCTTTCCAACCGAAATTTGAGGACAACTCACAACTACCCCAGCTACAGAAGGAGTCGCAAGGGACGATCGGGAAGGAGGTCATCATTGGGTGCATCGGCTATCTTATCGGCATTGGGTGCATCGGGACTATCACGAAGCCTTTCTCACCCCCGATCTCGTTCTCGGCAAAAATCAGTTCACACCCCCCCCCCCCCCCCCCCACTAAATCAGCCTTCGGCACCCCCCTGGAACTAACTCAGCCCCCGATGGAGATATAACGATAAAAGTTCCCACCAACATGAAGAGCGTCCCAAAAATACTACGGAATAGGGAAACTAATTTCTAAACCCCATCCTAATTTGTTAGAGTAGAAAATGAAGTTTAAAAAAAAAAAAGCTTGGTGAGTTGAAAATATTGAGTCAGAAAGCTGCTCATTAATTGCAGAGCCAAGGCTGAGATATGGTAGTCTGAAATTCTGGGGTGACTGACATTTTGAAGCAATCTGATTTTTTTTTATGCTGCAACTCTCATGCTGAAATTCGCATTCAAATTCAGTATTAACGAAAACCGGGATTGAATCTTCTATAATCGGGTTCCAAGCATTTTAGCTTCTGGTGTTTGGGTAAAATGAGTTTAATTTTTAAAAACATGGACTATGAAAGCTACCTTTTCCTCCCGGTACATGCCGGAAGGACTTTTTGTAATTAAATTTTCATTTTAAGATAGTTTTAATTTAAATCAGACAGTATTAATTTCAATCATTTTCATCAGTATAGTGTTATATATAATATGCTTTTCTAATTGATACAGGTAAATCTTGGGCATTGGTTTTATTGAATTTTAGTTCAGAAGCTGAATTGGGCTTAATACTTTTTTTTACAGAGAAAACAAGATCGAAAAAGCTTTTAAATAAAAGTATATAAATTAAATCTAATTGTCTGCACTATAATGGGTATAGTAAAAATAAAATATGAAGCATTTTTTTCACCTTTTCAATCATAAATTGCATTTTTAGAAAAATACGATTTTACATTTTTTTTCCTTGTTAGGAAATCTTTTATCTCTTTTTTCTTTTTTTTCTTTTCAGTTGTTACTTATAAATTTAAATATAATATAAAAATAAATTATAATCACTTGGCTAAGTCTATTGATGTCCGACAGAACCCTGAAATTTCGCTGAACACCAACAGGGAAAATTGGTATAACTTGTAGCATTTATTTTCACTAAAATTCATGTCTTGTTTCTTTTTTCACTTGAAATGGAAAAAGTAAAATCTACATTTATTGGTTCACATTGAGAAACATTGAACCAGAAACTAATGTATGCTGCAAATTCGTATCTATTATAATACCATGTAACTGAAAATCTAAAACTCTAAGAAAAAACAATAATAAAAAACTGTCTTATTGACAGATTTTAAAAGACCTGTCAAGTGGTAACAGATGAAAAAATATATGAATAAATCAGTTAGATTTTGAATTTTTATTAGTTGTTTTACCGCAATAATTACATTTTTTAATGGCATCCTTCAGCGCTATGCATCTATAAAGATTTACACTTTTTTTTTTTTTTTTTTTTTTGCATTAAACATTATTTTGGAAAATATATTTAATTAAATAAGCTTATAAAATAAAAACATCGTTCATCTTTTTTTTCTTAATTTATTTGAATGATGCTTTTAAATAGATTGCATTGTTTCTGTGTCTTAAAAAGATTAATCTAAAGTGCAATATCTTACGAACAGAAGAATGTTGTTTCTATTTTTATATGTAATTCTTTAGATTTTTTTTTAAATACCTTCTCCAACTATACATGCTTGGAATTCTTATCACTCATAAAAATAGTCTCTGCATTATCTTGAGTTGAAGAATGCAAGAGAAATGTCACAATGCTGCATGGAAAAATGCAAATAAATTGCATTAGCTCTTGAAGTAATATAAAAACAATATTAACACTTTAAAAAGCATGCAAAATAAAGCATATTGTAAAACTAAAATATTAAAATATTTTTTTTTAAAAGTAACAATAAAATAATGAATTTATTCCAGACTGAATTTTACATACATTTGGAGATTAAATTTTGCTGCAGAAAAAAAGAAATCCAGTGATTTAAATGTCACAATGCTGCATGGAAAAATGAAAAGAAATTGAATTAGCACATGAAGCCATATAAAAACAATTTTAACACTTAGAAAAGCATGTAAAATAAAGCATATTGTAAAAATAAAATAGTAAAATGAAAAAAAAAATGTAACAATAAAATAATGAAATCATTCCAGACTGAAGTTTAAAAAAATTTACCTACATTTGGGCATTAAATTTTGCTGCATGAAAAAAAAAAAAAAAAAATCAAGTGTCTTAACACAATTTTAAAAATAAAATTTAGCACAGCAAAACCGTTATGCACGAATAGATTTTCAGACAAACTAGCGGAAAAAGTAATAAGGATAACTAAAAAATGTGAGAGAGAAAGATACAGAGAAAGGTTAAAACTACAAGTCATCGCAAATCCAATAAAGAAATCTTGCAAGTAAAAATATTTTTATTTATAATACTTAGCAGGATTATGCTGAAAAAAAGTAAACCTTTTTTTTTTTCATTTTTCTTAATTAAAACACTTGAGAAAAACAGTAAATCATATGAAGGTGAAAAAAAAATTCAAAAGCCCTTATGAAATATTTTTACGAGTTGGATTTAATTAAGCATCCTTTATATAAATGGTGAGTGACGCGCACGTTTTTTTTTTTTTTGTTTTTTTTTCTCTTCTGCCTGTTCAAAAAATGATTAAAGTTAAAATTATTTTTATAATGCAACAGATAATGAGTTTATAATGACGATTTCACTATGAATAATTTTTATGCTTTTTAGTGACTCCGATGCATTATCATATTGTTATCATAAATGAATACAGGTATAATAGAATAGATGGTCACAACTTTAACCTCTTGAACCCTGAAGCTAAAATAATACTACAAATACCTCATTCATTGCTTTTACACAAAAAATTACATCATAGGTGATAGAAAATAGACCTTTTCTGAAATGGATTCTTTAGGGGACTTATAATTTCGGTTTACAAATATGGATCTAAAATTACCAGCCTGATAAAATATCAATTTAATTACCAATAACCTAAATTCATACAATCACAAATGGCAGGGCTTTAAACAAGTCGTGATGACCTGGGGTCATCCCTATCAATCTTTACGGTCAGCTGGGGATTAAGCTAATCACGAGAACAGAAGAAAGGAATGCTACTGTGAAGGTTATCTGAATAGAGGCGGGGTTTTTTCCCTAAAAAAATCTCTATTGTCATCTCAAGAAGGAATATAAATCCTTTTCTGTTTTGTACTATCTTCCTAGATGGGAGTTTGTGATTCACGAAAAGAAATGTCGAGAACATTATAGTAAATTCTGGAAGAAGAAGGCTATAAAACGGATCCGCGAAAGGAATGCTGGAGACAAGAGGTGAAAAGACACAGTAGTGAGAGGAACAAATAGCTGAGCAGATAGAAAAACCGTGTTCCGACAGAGTGTGAGCAGTGAATTTTGTTCTACATAGAACTCTGAATCTTATAAGATGTATCTTGGCTAGATAAGGCAGATAGTGTTTGGGAATACGAGAAATGACTCACACAGTTATCAGCGAACATTATTATCATCTTTATATATATATATATAGAAGTGGACAGATTGAGAGCTGTGGGCCACGACATCACAAAGTGAATGATCTACACACCTCAAAAAAATTTGTTGTAAAGAATTTAAGTTAAATAATTATGAAAATTACTTCATTTCTTGGCCAAGGTGTCTTGAAGGCATTTTGCAAACTCGGATGAATATAACATGTGTTTTATGAGAAAATCAGCATCGGTGCTGCTATATTTATTAGTTTTGTTTGAAAGCAAAACACATTCAGCTATACTAGAAGTGAAGTCAAAATGTGAGAAAATCAAACAGTTTAGTTTTTATGAGGAAAAGAATAGTGCATCTCGAGTCTAAAGAGGTTAAGAGGTGATTATTCAGGCTAAGACAAGCAATTTTTGTATGGAAAACCAAGTTCGCAATGCACTTGTTCAGACAAGAATACAAGGTCATACGAGTTGTAATTTTCCAACTGGACGGAAAATGTCCGTTGTACACAGGTACCGTGGTGCCGTTTTCATAGGATTTACTGTATTTTAGAAGTTGCTGTCTCGCTTTTTACGACGATGGGCCAGGCAAAACTAGTGACAACAAAAGAACATTAAAATCAGACATTTAATAAAATCACACAAAATACAATATAAAAGAACACTGTAAACGTTTCGAACTTTACCAAAGACCCTCATCAGTACAAATAAAAATGAAAACTTCTGCGTCAAGCATAGATTATGTAACACTTTGCAACACTTCCAAAATACTTTTACAAATCTTTACGGTTTAATAAGGTGAAAAATAATGTCTAAGTAAACAATTTGGAAAATGCATAACACATTTAAAAACCCAATTTCAGTAATTATCAACAATATTCGGAAAAGTATCGGAATTCTTTTGTACAACCCTGTATATGATCTAATTTGTATATATATATATTACATAGAAGTCTAAATTTGAATTTGGTTAGTAAACGCATAGCAAAGTTTAAAATTCTTCTGTAATTTCCGTCAATAAACAGAAATGCACTAGAGATCTTTTGTGCTGTCCTGTATAAGATCTGTAGAATTTATACACACCAAGTAACAGGCAAAAAATTAGTTAAATTTAAAAATGCATTCCGCAACTGAAAACGCAGTTCCAGTAATTATTGTTAACAGGCAGTACTTTAACCAAAATCTTTTTGTGTGTCTCTGTAAATGAACGATGAATGCTATACGCACAACATTCTACAATAAACCTTTTGTAGTTCACCCCAGTGATATACCTCAATTTCAATTTGTTTGAAATAGTGAAACATTAATAAAATAAACCGCAAATGATTTTCCCCATAGATCATAATGTAACGGAATTCTTTTGAGTGTTTCTGTACAGGAACTATAAGTGCTAAGCACACCATATCCCATAGTAAGCCTCTTGTGGTGCACCTCATTAATATATATGGAAGATAATATGTTTGAAATAGCGTAAAATTATTAAAAGAAACCGCAAATTATTTTTCCCATAGGCCGCAATGTAACGGAATTCTTTTGAATGTATGTACCTGTAAATGAACTATAATAGCTACACACTTCATTATCAATACCGAACGTACCATAGCAAACATCAATAACATATATCAAATGCATGACAATCCGAGAATATTTACGCAAGTTAGAGCACGGGCAGACTGACAGACAAACCGAATTCATAAACACGTTTCAACTATGTTGGAAAGTGTTAGAAACGATTGACACCCATAGCTAACATACAGGTAACTTACAACTGAAACATGCATCAACGTCCACATCTTGCATCATACATTCCAACAGTTTCCACATATTCGAGTGGAACCAAACAAACTTCATTGAGGTGGGATCCTTGTAATTTCGCAAATCAACCTTCAAGGAACATACTACTTATATAATTGTTGCAATTTGAGTTGATTATTTTCACATTTTCAAAATCCGGAACATGATCGGTTTCTAGCGAGTGATTTACAAGCTTCGATTGCAAACGTCCTTTCCTATATATACAAGCTTATTCTCTTTTAAGCGGATATCACACATACGCCCTGTTTCATCTATATAAACTGAATTACAGTCCTTAATGGTTTACTGTAAATAACACCCAGTAACTCGTAAAGGAGAGATCTTCTGTTTGAAATTACAAATTACATCTTTCATATAATATTTTGTGGTTTATAAGCAGTATTGATATTAATTGATTTAATAAGGGGGAGACTTTTTCTGATATATTCTTATAGTAGGGTATCGATACATCGTCTGTAGAATTCGTGCGAATTGAGAGGGAAGAAGCAGACAGTTCTGTGAAAACTCTTTTAATCAAACGAATGGATAGCCACTAGATTTTAAATCAAATACTAGCTGACCCCCCGCCCGGCGTTGCCCGGGCCCGTGATAATAAATTTAAAATAAAAATCAATTTTTTATTATTTTATATCTTTAACCCGATTTTGTATGAAATTATATTTTTAAATGAAAAACTCGCGAAAAAAATATTGATATTTAGTGATAAAAACGCTCATCATTTTTTTTTTTTTTAACCCATGGTCGTTTCTTAGTTTTAAAATAAAAGTTATTTTTGTCCGAACTCTTTGAAATCTTTATTGGTGATAAATAAAACGGTTTTACAGCCCGTCTAAATATTTCGTGAAAACATATTGTTATCTAGTTCTAAAAAAAATGTTTTATTCTCGCTTTTTTGTTTGTTTGTTTCTTTACGCGTCGGTTCCTTTAACATAGCAATAAAAAAATAGTTCATCTTCCGAACTCTCTGACATTTCAATCGGTTATAAATATAACTGTATCCAAACCTTTTTTTAAATTTTTGTGAAACAAATATGCATTTTTAGTTGTGAAAATATGAGTTCTTAAAAAAAAGCTGTAGCTTTCAACCTCAGAGCAAAAATAAATTAAAAGATCTATGCTTTCAATGCAGTGGTATACCTAATACGGCTTCATCCGTTTTCAATCAACCCTTTTCAATCCCCTTGCTAAATAAGTAAGGGCTGAGTTAATCATCCAGGTTTCCCGTTTCTGAGAGTGAAAGCCTTAAAAAAAAAAAAAAA
Organism: Maratus michaelseni; assembly: GCA_963931845.1. Taxonomy (NCBI): domain Eukaryota; kingdom Metazoa; phylum Arthropoda; class Arachnida; order Araneae; family Salticidae; genus Maratus; species Maratus michaelseni. The sequence continues at coordinate 322,578,476 of OZ007594.1, read as the reverse complement.
AAAAAAAAAACGTTGACACATGCGCAAAGAGACGATTTTCATGTGGATTTGACAGAATGTGCTTATCGTTTTAAATAGCTCGATTCTTTATTTTTCCAACTGAAGGACCTCATGACAACAATATTTTCTCGCTCTATGGGCTTGATAACAGGAATTTTACGAGAAAATACTGTTTTTTACTAAAAAAAAAATAATAATAACTATAAATGAGAACATTTTTTTTCTCCTCAAACATAGAAATTTTTCCAAATTCATTACACTAAGAAATAATTTCCTGTCGCTTGTCTACAAAATAACTTTTTTAGGTCATTCTAAAAATATTATGTAAGCAGTAGGTATACATATAAAGAGAAACAAAAATCTTCTTTTCCAAGATGCTTTTACGAGTCAGTTCCAGAGTTTAGTACACCGAAGGAAAGTGAGAAGAAAAAAAAAAGTTCGAAAGGAGGAATGTGTAAAAGTTAAAGCCAGCGGAAGTTGAATATCAGCTTAGAGCATTTCTTACATGGGACAGTTTTATGAGGTGGTAACAAAAAGAAGCAGAGTTTTCAGGTTTGTAAAATGGAGTTAATGGTAGATTTAAAGCTCTTTTTAATGCACTTCCTTATTTTATCATGGAGTGGTTCCAGTATAGCTTTGTTTAAGTTTCTTGAAGATAATTATTTTAGAAAATACAGGGTGTTTTGAAAAAATGTATACACTATTTATTCGCTAATAATTCGCATGTTCGTCTTTTTCTTTCAGGTTTAATTAACTTGAGGTGGTAACAAAAAGAAGCAGAGTTTTCAGGTTTGTAAAATGGAGTTAACGGTAGATCTAAAGCTCTTTTTAATACACTTCCTTATTTTATCATGGAGTGGTTCCAGTATAGCTTTGTTTAAGTTTATTGAAGATAATCATTTTAGAAAATACAGGGTGTTTTGAAAAAAACACTGTTAAAAATAAATCCGTAAATTCACGGTAAAAGTACTGGCAGCGAAGTTGCCGGACTTTTTCCGTTCCGTTAGTAGATTTTCCGTTTTGAAAAATAAAAGAAGGAAAATCGCCGTTTGCAGAAGCGGTAACTTCCCGTTAACGCTCTCAGAAATCGCGGAAATATTCCTCGTAGAACTGACAGAAAAGGACATTTTCCGTTTTAGATAAACTCGGTTTAAAAAAATCTTGACATCTCACTTGGTGCTGCCATCTGTCGACTTTGTGGGAGTATTTACTATCTGACATACGTCAAGAACAGCTTTTGGTCGACATTGGGTTTTGAACCAGGGGTGATAATGCCTCGAGTCCAGCGTCTTGCCGGTTTGACCAGCGGGCGCTTGCTAGATTAGCAGTTTGAACGGATCATTTGGAAATTCTCAAAATGGCGGCTTAGAACAGACATAATTTGGGGTTTAGAAGCTTGGTAATTTTGAAGTTAATTGCGAGGAGATTTCGTTATGAGATGATGTTGATGTTTTAATATTAATACAGGATAAAAACATGAATTATATATATTCTTAACTTGATTGTAGATGTAAAATATGAATATTATATTTGAATTAAAATCGATAAAAAATGTTTGCTTGTTTAAGAAAAGCGATTTTTTTCCAACTATTATATATTTTTTAAATGTGTTCGCTTAGAATATATTTTCAGTGCGAGTACTTTTTATTACTTTAAAAACTAAATTGCGAATAATTTTAAAGGAATGAGAAAAATATTATTTTCTTTTTATTTGAAAGCATTATTTTTGTATGTTGCTTTTTTGAGTAAAATAGATTTTTTTTTTCACTTAATTTAACTGTTATATATATATATTAATCTGCTTGTTTAGAATATATTTTAAGTGCGAATATTTTCTTATAACTTTAAAAAATAAATTGCAAATAATTTTAAAAGAATGGGAAAATTATTACTTTTTTTAATTCGAAAATACTATTTTTTTTTTTTTTTTTTTTTTTTTTTTTTTATTAAACTCTAAATTTTAATTTATTAAATTTTTAGTTTTTCTGTGCAACAACATGTCAGTTTTTTAAACATTGAAAATAAATATGCAGCAGATAAGATAACGGAATATCTCCGTTATCCCCTTTCGTCTTCGTCCGTTCCGTTGTTTTCAGGAAATATGAGGAAATTTTCTGTTTTTTAACGGAAAATACCCCTTTGTCGCAAAAAAGGACTTTTTCTGTGAAATTCAGGAAAAAAATACCCGTGAATTTCAGATTTTTTTTAACAGTGAATGTATGCACAATTTATTCGCTAATAATTCGCATGTTTTTCTTTTTCTTTCAGGTTTAATTAACTTGAGGTGGTAACAAAAAGAAGCAGAGTTTTCAGGTTTGTAAAATGGAGTTAATGGTAGATCTAAAGCTCTTTTTAATGCACTTCCTTATTTTATCATGGAGTGGTTCCAGTATAGCTTTGTTTAAGTTTATTGAAGATAATCATTTTAGAAAATACAGGGTGTTTTGAAAAAAATGTTTGCACAATTTATTCGCTAATAATTCGCATGTTTTTCTTTTTCTTTCAGGTTTAATTAACTTGAGGTGGTAACAGAAAGAAGCAGAGTTTTCAGGTTTGTAAAATGGAGTTAATGGTAGATCTAAAGCTCTTTTTAATGCACTTCCTTATTTTATCATGGAGTGGTTCCAGTAGAGCTTTGTTTAAGTTTATTGAAGATAATCATTTTAGAAAATACAGGGTGTTTTGAAAAATGTATGCACAATTTATTCGCTAATAATTCGCATGTTTTTCTTTTTCTTTCAGGTTTAATTAACTTGAGGTGGTAACAAAAAGAAGCAGAGTTTTCAGGTTTGTAAAATGGAGTTAATGGTAGATCTAAAGCTCTTTTTAATGCACTTCCTTATTTTATCATGGAGTGGTTCCAGTATAGCTTTGTTTAAGTTTATTGAAGATAATCATTTTAGAAAATACAGGGTGTTTTGAAAAAATGTATGCACAAAATATTCGCTAATAATTCGCATGCTCTTCTTTTTCTTTCAGGTTTAATTAACTTGAAATAATGGCTGAAACCAGACTAAGCTTTGAGCGAAGGAAAGGATCAGGGACCATAAGCCGTGTTTTTGGCCCATGAAATAAGACTAAAATATATAAAAAATCTACTTAAAATCTACTAGAAAATCTACTTAAAAACAACCTCTCAAAATACCATTAAAGTAAAAAATCCAAAAATACGCTAAAATTTAAAAAAAAAGTCGAACACGAAAAATAAGACATGCAAATAAGTGGCTTGCAAATAAACAACAGGTTTATAATATTTACTTCCGCTATTTTTACAGCATTTAAATTTTAGAATGTACAGAATATCCTAAATAGAACATCCGAATTTCAAAATTCAATAATTCATCAAGTATCTTACTTATAATAAAATCCAAAGGCGAGAAAGTGTCTGTAACGGTACCGGGTTGTACCACTCTGCGATTCGACCGTAGTTAAACGCCATGTTAGGCTTACTGAAAAAGAAGTTATATTATCTACTTTCGTCGTTTAAATATTTGTAAAAGCATATTCAAGCTTTTAAATCTTTTAATTTTGTTTAAAACCTTAAAACACTATTTCATTAAAAAAAAAATGTGTATTAACATTTCTGTAAAAAAAAAAAAAAAAAAACTTCTGTAGGCACTTTTTTTTTTCAGAATGCGGTGATTTATTTCCTTGGGAGAGATTTGAGGTTGATTCAGTATAGTGTCGCCATCTACTGGCGGATTTTGAAATGTCTTCCATCGTTCCGGATTTCGGGTCCTCCCGAAATTCACGATTATTTGACAAAATTCATGTTTTTTTCGTGATTCTTTGACAAAATTTGCATTTTTTCTGCTGTTCTTTGACAAAATTTCATTTTTTCGTAGTCCTTTGAAGAAATTTGCGTTTTCTTTTTGCGATCCTTTGAGGAAATTTGCGTTTTTTGCTATTCTTTGACGAAATTTGCCTTTTATTCACGATCCTTTGACAAAATTCGAGTTTTTTCTGAGATTAACGAAATTAGCGGTTGTTTTTTTCGATCCTTTGACGAAATTTCACTTTTTTCGCGATCGCTTAACGAAATTAGACATTTTTTCGCAGTTCTTTGAAGAAATTTGTGTTTTTTTTTTTTCTAGACCCTTTGAAGAAATTCATGTTTTTCCGCGATTATTTGACGAAATTCGCAGTTTTTTTTTTTTTTTGCGATCCTTTAACCAATTTTTTTTTTTTTTTTTTTTTTTTTTTGTGATCCCTTGATGAAATTTTACATTTTTTTTCGGAGTCTTTGGAAGAAATTTGCGTCTTCTTCGTAAGCCTTTGGCGGAAATCGCGTTTTTCTGCAATTTGTTAACAAAATTAGCGTTTTTTTTTGTTTTTTTTTTTCAATCCTGCAACGAAATTTGCGTTTTTATTTTCGGTACTTTGACGAAATTCACGTTGTTTCCACAATCCTTTGATGAAATTTTCCTTTTTTTCTGCGAACGATAGACATAATTGATTTTTTTCGGCGACTATCGTTCAAAATTCGAGATATTTATGTTCGAAATTTTGGACTGAAGACTTAAATTTTCGAAATCGAATGCCTTAAATTTTTAGGAAAACTTGAACAGAATCACCCCTGATGAAATAAATACATAACTATTTTTTGTTTCTAACGAATCGTAATATAAATTAATTTTAAACTAAAATTTGAGAGAAAAATGATTTGTTTTTAATTTCGGGAAGAGAAGGGGGGGGGGACCGTTTTCACCCGCCACTGAAGTAACAATATTTTAGTGATTAAACATTGAAACACAATAGACGGAAAAAAAATTAGGAATCTCTAAAATTTTCGAAAAAATTCAGAAAATCTAAAATTTTAGTAAAAATTTACAAATTTGAAAAATTTTCGAATTTTTCTTTCCGGACTTCGGGTTTTTCCGGATTTTGGATTTTCGGATAATGGGTCATATACTGTAAAATGATTCTTTCTTATCAAACGTAATTAAAATATAAGAAATGCATAGTACAGCGTAATTTCCATTTAATTTTGCTTATGTAATCAAACAATGAGTTATATGGTAAGTCAAGCTGTTTAAAAACTCATTGATAACACTTTTTTACAAAAACTTTCGCACATGGATTATTTGTTAATATTTGCTTTTGTCCAATCGTTGAACTATTTCAGAAATTTAATACTAAATATATATATATATCCTTATTATTTTTATTTGTAGAAATCATTTGTCTTTTTTAAAATGTATTTCAATAATAAATCTCCATGCTGTTTGTTTGTATGAAGTCTTATGAAAATGAAACGCAGATCAACAATCCGTCATTTTTGACGGGGTTATATACTAGTAATACATATAAATATGAAATAAATTACATGTTTTAAAAATATTTCAAACATTTTGTATGCAGTAACTTAAAAAAGTAGTTGAAGTTTTCATCAATAGATGGTGCTGCGTTGTAGTCTTTAATCTGTTTAACTGTTGATACGCGAAATAAAAGGAGGTTGTATTTTGAAAGTTTTCAAGTTAATTTGAGTATTTTTACAGGTTGAGACAATAAAGGACATGTATTGATTAAAATTTTAACTATCTTTAAAATTACTATTTGCAAAATTTATGAGCTACCTTACTCATAATCATTTATTTTATCTTTATATTTATAGCAGTTAATTATTTATTAAAATATAAAATTTGGACGTTCTCTTTTGGGATAACCTATACTTATATGTCTTTATCTATTTGCATTAAACTCATTGCACTAAATGTTTTGGTTTATATTGTAAAACATTTAATTACTAGCTCCAAAACATTAGCGGAAAAAGTTATAAAAGATAAATTAGCCTATAAAAATGTCCTTCTCGCAAATATCATAAACCAGCCTTTATCGCGGAAGTGCGTGATTATGAGTAATAGATCAGGCATACAGTAGCAAATACAGAATAAAATTTCTTTTCTATAGCTTTTAGCAGTTTTTTTTATAATGCCTTAAAGTGTTAAATTAAATGTTTGCGTAGATTTCGTTTTATATGACTATACACGAAAAATCAATTAACTAATTAGCTATTCTTTTCTTTGTTCTTTTAATTTTTTTTCTACTCGAGTCGTTGCAATTTTTTATCTGTATGTTCAACATTTTAAGGGCGGTTTTTTTTTAAAATCAAATTATAAGATTAAACACTTAACGCCTATTCAAAAAGTTTACAGAACGTTATTCTGTGAAATATTTGAAAGATGTAATAGTCGGAAAAATAATTTCTTTATGAATATTTTATTAAAAAATCAATACTGTTTTATATGTAATTTTAATTATAAAAATTGAAAAGTATTTATGTAAGATATTCTGAAAAAAGTTGTTCTAAAGCCAAATATTCTGGCTTTCTATTGTATCTTTATAAAATAAAATACAATAACATGCTGCTTTGGTATTGACATCTTCAAATTCAAAATTCCAATATCTAGATAGCGAAACGTGTTAACATTAAATATATAAATACTCATTAAATTTTTACATTCTAATGCGTTTCGTTTTTAGGTGCGTTCGTAATTATATAAATACGTAGCACCTATTGTCGTCGCTTGGTCCGTCCGTCTGTCTGTCCGTCTGTCCGTCTGTCTGTCCGTCCGTCCGCATATAACAACGCAAAAACTACCCAACCGAATGGTTTGAAATTTAAGATATATTATCTTTGCAGAATTTTGTCGAGACATTTCAAATTTTATTAAAATCGAATCGAAACTTTAGGAGATATTAATAAAAATATTTATTAAGAAATTTGAATCTTTTTTTTTTAAATCGGTGCTTTCTTGTTATAGGAGCTTTCGAAGTTTAATAGTCAAGCGACGGAGATACTTATTCTATTACAGAAATTAATCTGCAGACGATATCATTCATTTCACAGAATTAAAAATCATCAAGATCTAAATATTTATATAGCTAGCTACAGTACGAACGCACCTCATTTGTCACGTTTGACGTACAATTTCCAACTTGTTTAAATCGTTACACGAGTAACATTTCTACAATCCAATATTTAAAGTAAACAATTTTTGAATAGTATTTTATTCACAAAAAGAAATATAACAAGTTGGAAATTGTACGTCAAACGTGACAAATGAGGTGCGTTCGTACTATAGCTAGTTATATCAATATTCTGATCTTGATGATTTTTTATTCTGTGAAATGAATTATATCGTCTGCAGATTAATTTCCGTAATAAAATAAGTATCTCGGTCGCTTGAGGATTAAACCTCGGAAGCTCCTATAACAAAAAGGCACCGATTTTTTTTCAAAATTTTAATTTCTTAATAAATGTTTTTATTAATATCTTCTAAAGTTTTGATTCGATTTTCATAAAATTTTAAATGTTTCGACAAAATTTTGCAAAGATAATATATCTTAAATTTCAAACCATTGGGGTTGGTAGTTTTTGCGTTGTTATATGCGAACGGACGGACAGACAGACAGACGGATGGACCAGATGATGACAATAGGTGCTACGTATTTATATAATTACGAATGCACCTAAAAAGGGTGTCTGATTACAAAACATTTTAGTTTTCTGCTACATTTTCATTTTCACGAAATAAAAGCTCAATAACATGCGCAATCAATGAAAGAAACTGGCTGCGCTACCCCACCGATCTCGGCTACTCTTTAACTTACCTTGATCACATGGGAGTTCGACAATTGGTGGAAACTAGCATACTTTAACCACTTGACAACGAAAAAGGATGAAAATATCGCGGCCTGTCTCTTTAACCGATATTTCGTATTCGTGTCGGGTTGAGAAAACTGATTAATATACTGTTTAAACTACTCGAGAACGTTTACGAAAATTATCGCATCAAAAGTGACTTTTATTTCATAAATGCGTCTTTAAATCTCGAAAACTTATTAGCTTCTGAATATAAAGGAACACTTTTCAGAATCGTAGGTAACTCGGAAGAGGTTATACTATATTTTCGTAAACCTTCTTGCTATATCAAGAGACATTTCTATTTTTCTACAGCGTATTTTGTTGTCAATTTTACAAAATAGAAATTCAATAACAGGCCATTTTGTCAATAACATTTATAATTCAATTTTCTAGAAATCTATGTGTATTTATGGTATATATCAGTATCTTTTACTATCCTCATTGAAGCAGTATTAACATTATGATTCATTCAATCTATTCGGTTTATATATATAGAGCACTGTGACCACGCTAGGAAAGCATCTACTACTTCATATTGAATCTAAACAACTTTAAAATATTATCATAGTCATTAAAAAGATGCATGTGTGTATTTCCGCTTTCTGTAATAACTAGATATAAGTACTATAACAAGTCATTTTCTTTTGACATTTTTAAGTTACAGTTTTTTTAGAGGGCAAGGCGAGTTTAGTAAGCCTATAAATATATTTTACTATCCTTATTGAATTGATGCAGTGGTGATCTAAACATTTAGACTCATTCAAATTATATATGATTAGATTATTTAGATCTTTTTCGATTTTCGATTTTTTTTTTTATGGAGACCATATTTAGGGGATTAGTGACCAACGCTTACAAAATGTATACTTTTTCAGACTGAAAGTGAAGAACTTTAAAACAGCATTATTTTTCCGCAAAGAAAAATGTCTATATGTCGAGTATATTGCAATTCTGTTGCATTTTCACATAATATTAATCATACATAATACTTTATTTGTCATATAAATTTCACACTTCAAATAATAGTCCAGTCAAATAGTCAGAAAATAGGGCCGAGAGATGCAAAAAATCTGCTAGAAGATGTTACGCTTTTAAACTGTTTATGGGGATGCTAATACCAAGAATTAATAGTTTCCCAACAAAATATCTCCAGGCTAAACTTTGTAAAGCCAAAAAACAACGAAACTTTTGGACTTTTTGCAATTTTTTGCTTATAACTAAAAAACTATGAAATTTGTCTGCACTTAGCTTAGTTACAACAAGCTGGAAATTGTACGTCAAACGTGACAAATGAGGTGCGTTCGTACTGTAGCTAGCTATATAAATGTTTAGATCTTGATGATTTTTAATTCTGTGAAATGAATGATATCGTCTGCAGATTAATTCCTGTAATAGAATAAGTATCTCGGTCGCTGGACTATTAAACTTCGAAAGCTCCTATAACAAGAAAGCACCGATTTAAAAAAAATATTCAAATTTCTTAATAAATTTTTTTTATTAATATTATCGTCTAAAGTTTTGATTTGATTTTCATAAAATTTGAAATGTCCCGACAAAATTCTGCAAAGATAATATATCTTAAAATTCAAACCATTCGGTTGGGTAGTTTTTGCGTTGTTATATGCGGACGGACGGACCAAGCGACGACAATAGGTGTTACCTATTTATATAATTACGAACGCACCTAAAAAGAAAGAACATTAACTTTTCTACAAATTTCATTACTAAAACCTTTTCCTAAACCCATTACTAAGCGCGCTACGGCTTTTTGAAAATTACACTTTTTTTCAACTTTACAGAAAGTGGCCTATTTTCGCCTCCTATAACGAAAATCTTTACTTTCGTCACTTACTATGGAAACGAAGCGTATCTATTGATGAATACGTGAGGAGGAAAAACTTTCAAGAAGGGACGAACAGGAAACTGGACCCTCCATTTGGAAACTGTATAAAAAATGCTTCCATACTTCCATTCTGCGTTACATTTCTTATATACCAAGAAGTGGACATCTGTACTTGCAAGACATGCTGAAGCTGGAAGAAATAATGTACCCTTCCGAATACTGAAAGTTCACAGCCGAAGGCCATTTCGCCATACGACGGCGGTCAGATCAAAATTGGTCTGGGATTTGGACTGATATGGTTATTGAACAGACGTTAATGAAAACTATAAAGAGCACTGGGGGACTAACGCATGGACAAGGAATGACAGACATTGGGAATGATTCATATGCAAAACATATGCAATAAGATAAAGGCATACTGTGCAGTAGGCTTTGAAGTTTCTGAACAGCACGTGGATGCCAGAAGTTCACACATTGATAGAGATAGTAATGACTCAAACAAACTACGAGATTGGTTGTTAGTGCATCCTCCATTTTCCGAAAGTGACTACGTAATGTCCATTAGTAGTGGGATTGTTGAGAGGGCTGACGTTAACTGCTATTTGGTTGGATAAATAGAACAGGCAGGAGCCAGATGAATTATTAGAGACAATTTCAAGAGGGTAAAATTCAAGAAAAAAGATAATGTAGTAACTTTGGTTTCTGTTGTCAACAGTTTAACATTCGGAAACGTTAAAGTTACTTCTGTTCATACATCGACTCTCTTCCAAAGGGTTTATTTAATGAAGTAAAGAGATGAAAACGTGCAGATTCTACTAACATAGGAACTTTCTCTCTATTCGATGTCTCTGTTCTGAAACGAAGGGATGAGAAAAGGCACAAAATCCTCGTTCTACAGTGCAATCATCTTATTAAACAATCTGGACCTCATCGAAAAAGATAAGTCTTTTGTTGTTGACGGAGGGTACCTTCTTCACAAAGTAGCTTGGCCTCGAAATGTTTTCTTCAAATCTGTTGTTAAAAGTTATGTGTCTGACATTCAGGAAAAATTTGAATACAGATCGCGGTTGTGTTTGATGGGTATCCATCTGAGGAGAAACAGAATGGAGTGAAAAATGCTGAAAGTGTTCGTCGACCTAGAATGCACACTTCTACTGAAGACGTAGTTGCAGCAAAAATGTTAAACAGAGTCCCTCAGGACAAATTTCTGGTCAATGACAGAACCAAGAATCATTTCGCTGCTTAAAACAGAGTTTCAAAATTACAAAATTCAAGCTGACACAGGCGACACTGATGTCATGATTACCTCACCCAATTCAATTGATCAAGCTTCTGAAAGTGTCGTAATTGTTGCAGAAAACATTGACTTTTTCGTGATCATGACAGGCTTGGGACACCTACACTAAAATCCCTTTTTTTCAAAAACCAGACATAGGTAACATCGAAACCAAGTGGTTTTCAACCATGTCATACAAATATAAATACAATAATATTATTTTTACTCATACAATCAGCGGATGCGATACATCTGCTCTTTTTGGGCAAGGAAAGTCAAAGTTTTGTAACATTTTGAAGAAACATAATCAGCTAGAGGAAATAGCCTGTGTGTTCAATAAACCAGAGTCTACCCGTCAAAAAAGTCATCAAGGCTAAGGAAAAATTCATTATCGCACTGTACAGAGGATACATAGGCATCACACAGAGATTGAACACCTCGTGGTTTCAGTTATTAACTAAATCTGCCACAAAAAGCAAAGTTCATCTTGCAAGGCTACCACCATCAACGCAAGAGGCTGCGCAGCATCATTTCCTCAGATGTTACAATCCGGTGCAGGCTTGGCTGGGAAACAACATTCCTCCTGAAAAATGGGGGTGGGTTCACAGGTCTGGCGGTCTCTTTTAGCCAGTTCAAATGTGCCAAAACCGAGCACCTGAATCCATGCTTCATGTTGTTTTATGTAGCTGTAAAAAGCAGTACAGCAAGGTATGTTCTTGTCAAAAATCAGGACTGAAGTGCTCGGCAATTAGCAAAAACTATAACAGGATCAACTGCGAAAACGTGGACGACATCATTTGCCCAGAAGAAGATGATGGTGAAGCTGATGCATTGAAAACCATTGACAAAACCAACAACGACGATTGTTTTAACGACCAGTCTGATGATATCGCAAAAAGATTGAAAAGGATCAAAGCTGTTAAAGAACAAGCAACCTGCTCGTATGTTCGTTAATCTGAGGTTGACGAACCAGACCCATCAACTCGCAGGCGCTTCTGACTTTACTAAGTATAATAAAAAAGTTACCATACGTATTTTTACTTACATTCATGTAAATACCTATTTTGGCTCATTCGACTCGATATCGATAGCGCTTACATATTTTAGTTCCAAGTTTCACCACCAGGGGCACTTCCGGAAATCGGGTTCTATGGGCCCGATTACGACGGTATTTGGCTCTTTCGACTGGACATGGATAGCTTTACAGATTTCGGTCATGTTCGTATAGAACACATTGCGCCCCCTGGTGGTGGAAGGTGTAATTAAAGGATTTTCATCCAACTCGGGTTCTATGGGTCACATCACGAGGCGGTTTGGCTCAATCGACTCAACGTCGATAGAGGATACTAGAGCTTATTGATTTTTGCTCCGGTTCTACGGGCATGAAAACGACGGGGTATGGCTCATTCGACTCGATATCGAAAGCCTTAACGATTTCAGTTATGATCGAATAAACAAATTGCGCCACCTGGTGGTGGAAGGTGGAACTAACGTATACTGCAGCGCGTGCGCAACACGACTGCTATACGGTGCCGCAGGTAGCGGGGACCCGAGCCGGAGGTTCGTTCAGTTAGAGGTTTATACTATTCTATGTGCAATTTAAGGGGTTATCCGGTGCCGAAGGCAGCGGGGACCAGTGTCGGAGTTTCGTTCAGTTAAAGGTTTATACTATTCGATGTGCAAATTAAGGGATTATCCGGTGCGTGCGCAGCATGACCGGTATACGGTGCCGAAGGCAGCGGGGACCAGGATCGGAGGTTCGTTCGGTTATAGATTTCGACTACTCAATGTGCAAATTAAGGGATTATCCGGTGCCGAAGGCAGCGGGGACCCGGGTCGGAGGTTCGTTCGGTTCGAGGGGGATGCGAGCCGGAGAATACAAAAGTTTCGAGGCATCGATGTAAATTACGGGCCCGCTGGCAGGCGAAGCCAGCTAGTACCTATTATTAATGTTCTCCACTTAAGTTCTAAATACAAAAAGTTCTACAATGTCGTCAATTTTTTTATAGTGTTCGGTTACAATTAATAATTATCGATATCATGCAAATACCTGTAATATAAACAAGTCATGTTAAAGAAGATAAAATGAATGAAAAATGGTGTCAAAAATTATTTTTTTGCGATTTTCCACAAAGTTGGAAAAAAGCGTGATTTTCAAAAAGTTATAGCGCACTTTGTAAAGGGTTTAGAAAAGGTTTTTTCATAATGAAATTTGTACATAATTTAATACTCTTTCTTTTTGTGAATAAGTATGATACAGAAAAATTTTATAGTTTTCAAGTTATAAGCAAAAAGCTGTAAAAAGTCCAAAATTTTCCTGGTTTTTTTGGCTCCACAAACTTTAGCCTCGAGATATTTTGTTGGGAAACTATTAATTCTTGTTATTACCATCCTATTATTAATGTTCTCCACTTAAGTTCTAAATACAAAAAGTTCTACAATGTCGTCAATTTTTTTATAGTGTTCGGTTACAATTAATAATTATCGATATCATGCAAATACCTGTAATATAAACAAGTCATGTTAAAGAAGATAAAATGAATGAAAAATGGTGTCAAAAATTATTTTTTTGCGATTTTCCACAAAGTTGGAAAAAATCGTGATTTTCAAAAAGTTATAGCGCACTTAGTAAAGGGTTTAGAAAAAGGTTTTTTGATAATGAAATTTGTACATAATTTAATACTCTTTCTTTTTGTGAATAAGTATGATACAGAAAAATTTTATAGTTTTCAAGTTATAAGCAAAAAGCTGTAAAAAGTCCAAAATTTTCCTGGTTTTTTTGGCTCCACAAACTTTAGCCTCGAGATATTTTGTTGGGAAACTATTAATTCTTGTTATTACCATCCCCATAAACAGTTTAAAAACGCAAAATCTTCTAGCAGATATTTTGAGTCTATTTCTGATTATTTGACTGAAAACGAAAAAATTGTACAAGCAATTTATTATATACTATTTCATATTTAGATTAAATAACTTTGGAATAGCATTTTATTCACAAAAAGATATACAAATATCAAGTTCTTTTTTTTTTTTTTTTTTTTTTTTTTTTTTTTGGTTACATTGTTACAAAATATAAATGCAATCCATATACTTAAAGCTAACCTGCTTTTTAGTTTTTCGTGCAAAAATGCCTTTTATAGGCATGCGCGAGCATTCAGCTAATCAGCTAGAGGCTTTTACTATCTTCAGACGCGATATTTCAGCCAATGAGGTGAAGGCTTTTTCCTCTCTCTAGAAGCGTATGTGGATTACTACGACTCCATTTGGTTGTTCGGTTGTTGAAACTTTATGGATTTCTTTTATTAAGGTATTTTTTCATTTTACCGTATTTATTTTCTTTTTAAGTCGTATGTATTTTATTACTTTGAATTTTTTATAACTAACCCTTTTTTTGAGAGAGAGAGAGAGATTTCGTGGCACGAAATTCCGCGAATCGTTTCCGATGTAAACAAGTGTAAAATTTCAGTTTTTTAAACTTTTAATATGTAATTCTGTGTGATATGATTAAATTCAGGTTTTCTCAGCGACGATCACAGTATTTTTACGAAAATTTTTTTGTATTAATCAAGCTTTTTTGGTTATTAAGCATAGCTAAACACGAAAGAAAACTTTGTTATTTTAAGATTTTGATGTGAATTATTTGCGTACATTTATAAGGCGAGTTTCACTGAATAATTCAAGAAAAAAAAAATCTCATCATTATACATATTTAGTTACGCATTATTAATTATTTACTTGGCCTTTACTTTTAATATTTCAAACTTACAGCTGAATGTAACTATTAAAACATTTGAAATACTGTATTCGTAAAATGAAATTTCAGCTTAAACACTCGACAATTACTTTTACTTATGCATTATTAATTATTTACTTGGCCTTTAATTTTAATATTTCAAACTTACAGCTGAATGTAACTATTAAAACATTTGAAATACTGTATTCGTAAAATGAAATTAGCTTAAACACTCGACAATTACTTTTAGTTATGCATTATTAATTATTTACTTGGCCTTTACTTTTAATATTTCAAACTTACAGTTGAATGTAACTATTAAAACATTTGAAATATTGTATTCGTAAAATGAAATTTCAGCTTAAACACTCGACAATTACTTTTAGTTATGCATTATTAATTATTTACTTTTCCTTTACTTTTAATATTTCAAACTTACAGCTGAATGTAATTATTAAAACATTTGAAATACTGTATTCGTAAAATGAAATTTCAGCTTAAACACTCGACAATTACTTTTAGGTTAAATTAAGGTTTTTTCAGTGACGATCACAGTATTTTTACCAAATAATTAAAAGTACTACATGCATGCATCTATCTATCTATCTATCTATATTAGAAATTGTGCAGGTTTCTGGTCACTGTTTTGTTTACATATTTTAAACAAAAATTTCAATTTAATAATGCACTGAAAATTATAATGAATGCTTACAATTAAACACAACAACACAAAACAAAAAATTTCACAAAAACACATTATTTCCCGGATATTTTCCCACAACTAATCAATAAATTTGATGATATTTTATTGCGATTTTAAACCATGAACTTTAGTACTTTTCTGTTTTACGGACACTATGCCAAAATGTATGTATGTATGTAAATGTATGTATGTATGTTTGGCGACAATGGTGTACGTATAACGGAAAAGTGCCTGAATTATTATTTTTATATATATATATATAAAATATGAACATAATTGGCGACACATTAAGTTTTCTGGATTTCTCCCTGGCTCTCTAACCACATTGTTAACAAAACAAAAAATTCACGAAAAACACATTATTTCCCCGATATTTTCCCACAACTAATCAATAAATTTCATGATATTTTATTGTGATTTTAAACCATGAACTTTAGTACTTTTCTGTTATACGGACACTATGCCAAAATGTATGTATGTATGTATGTTTGGCGACAATGGTGTCCGTATAACGGAAAAGTGCCTGAATTATTATTTTTATATATATATATATATAAAATATAAACATAATTGCCGACACAGCAAGTTTTCTGGATGTGAAAGGCGGAGATGAATTTCATTCATTCAATGACCTTTTTAAAAGTTTCAAGTTTGGATTGAGTGCACATGAACATAGAAACCGATACCTATTTCTATGTTTATGATTGAGTTATTTGGATATCTTTTCGTATAGCACAGAAAATCATTTCTCCCGCTTTCGTAATACAGATAAATTCTGGTGTATTTTTTTTTCTTCTTTTTATATCATAAGTACTTTTCTACTTTAAATTTTTTTAACCTAATAGTAATTGTCGCGTTTCTAAGCTGAAATTTCATTTTTCGAATGCAGTATTTCAAATGTTTTAATAATTACATTCAGCTGTAAGTTTGAAATATTTAAAATATTAAAAGTAAAGGTCAAGTAAATAATTAATAATGCGTAACTAAATATGTATAATGATCAGAATGACATATTAAAATGTGTACAGAATGACATGAAAATTTTAAAAAACTGAAATTTTGCACTTGCAACTTAATTGTAAATTTCATTGTTTACATTGGAAACGATTTGTGGATTTTAAGAATTTGCGGAACTTCGTGTCACCAAATTACTAAATCTCTCTCTCTCACTCTCCAAAAAAAAAAGGGTTAGTTTAAAAAAATTCAAAGTAGCAAAATACATACAACACAAAAATAAAATAAATACGGTAAAATGAAAAAATTACTTTAATAATAGAAATTCATAAATTTTCAACAACGACATCAAACGAACGCGACAGATCGACGAACATTGCGTTTTTTAAGTGACTGATCGACGAACCTTGCGTTTTTTGGGGACATATCGACAAAGTTTGCGTTTATTCCACAATCGATCGATAAAATTTTTCTTTTTTCCCTGACTGATCGACGAACTTTGCATTTATTCCGCAATCGATCGACGAAATTTGCTTTTTTCCGCAACTGATCGACGAACTTTGCGTTTTTTCCGCGACAGATCAACGAACTTTGCGTTTTTTCTGAGACAGATAGACGAACATTGCGTTTTTTAAGCGACTGATCGACGAACCTTGCGTTTTTTGGGGACAGATCGACGAACTTTGTGTTTATTCTGCAATCGATCGACGAAATTTGCTTTTTTCCCCCGACTGATCGACAAACTTAGTGTTTTTTCTGCGACAGATCGATGAACTTTGCGTCTTTTCCACGATCGATCGGTGAATCTCAATCAAGTAAAATCTAAAGTCAGAAATTTATTTAACAACCTAATTGTTAAGGGTCCCTAACACATTTAATGGAACTTGAAAAATACACTGCATATATAAAACTTAACATTCTTCCCTTTTTTATAATAAAAATAAACATTTTACATAATCATTCTCAGTTGACTTAATTTTTTCAATGGTATTTTGTCATGTCTGCATTAATGTAATTCTTTAAATAACACGTAAAATAATAGTGGGGTTTAAAATTTTTTTTTCTCCCTCCCAAACATTACAACTCCCCTCCATTTAAAAATGTTGGTAGGGAGACTCCCGTCCTTGGAAAAATTGAATTTCAAGCCCTGCCTATAATATGTTTGTGTGTATTGAGGTTTGTATAGATGTTTGTGTGTGTGCTGTTTTTAATAAAGACAGTTTCATTTTTCACAAGAACCTTTCAAAAAATTCACATTCTTTGCGCAATCCTTTAACAAAATTTGCATTTTTTTTCGTGATTCTTTAATGAAATTCGCATTTTTTTCTGTATCTTTTTTTTGTCGAGATTCACAATTTTTTCAGCTATCCTATGATGTAATTCGTGTTTTTTTTCAGCGATAATTTGACGAAATTTGTGTTTTTTCTGCGATTTTTTTTTTTTTTTTCACGAAATTTGCGTTATTTTCCATGATTCTTTTATGAAATTTGTGTTTTTCTGTGATCCTTAGACGAAATTTTCTTTTTTCGCAATGCTTTGATAATAATCATATTTTCTCTGCTGCCTTTTGATAAGATTCATGAATTTTCAGCAATCCTTCGATGAAATTCGCGTTTTTTCAGCAATCTTTGAAGAAATTCGCATTTTTCTCGCGATACTTTAACGAAATGTGCGTTTTCCAACGATTTTTTGATAAAATACATTTTATTCCGCAAATTTTTAGACGAAATTTGGCAAGAAAGCGCTATCTTTTGGTGGAATTTCCTGTTTTGCGATTCTTTGACAAAATTTGCTCATCTTTTGCGTAAATCACGTTTTTCTGTGGCCTTTTAACAAAATTCACGTTTTACATGATCCTTTGATGAAATTAGTGTTTTTCCTGTGATCATTTGGCGAAATCTAGGATTTTTTTCCCGCGAAGATTGATTATATGTTTTTAGTCTGCAGGTGCCCTAAAAAGTTTGCGACGCCAAACAAACAAAATTCATCCTAAAGAATTATTGTTTCGTTTCTGGAAATGAACGACTGTCAACTCATTGGCTGAATTATAAAGGGTGAAATGTGTAGGCACTGAGTATCATCTATACTATTAACAGAGTTTCCCCCAGGTTTAAAAAGGGGCAAGGTGCTGCTGGTGAGAAAAAGGGCACTTTTTTTATTCTTAAGGGCACTTTTTGGATTTTTGAGAGCACTTTTCAGAATCTTAAGGGCACTTTTCAGAATCTTAAGGGCACTTTTTTAATTGTTAAAGCTTAAAGGTATTCTTTTGGTTTTTAAAGCCACTTTTGATATTTCAAAGTCAAAACACTCTTTTTAAGACAACATTGAGTCAGTTTTTATTATGAAACCAAATTTTTTAATGCAAAAAGGAGAAAGGGCACTTTTTTTACTGAGAGCAAGAAGGGTGCTAATTATTTTGCTGGAGGGGGCAAGAAGGGTGCTAATTATTTTGCTGGAGGGGGCAAGAAGGGTGCTAATTATTTTGCTGGAGGGGGCAAGAAGGGTGCTAATTATTTTTATGAGGGGCAAGAAGGGTGCTATTTTGCAAACCAAAGGGCAGGCAGGGTGCAGCACCCTTCTGAAACTGTCTGGGTGAAACACTGCTATTAATGTCGGTAAACGTCTGTCTGTGTGTGTGTTGTTGTGTCTGGCGTCTGTAAGCACAAAACTCTGCATGCAGACGATGGACATAAGTGCTTTTGGTATAAAAAAATTCGGAAGGGGAGTTTTTAAAATTCACATTTTGCGGGAGAAGAGGGGTGCGAACGAATTTAAAAAATGAGTCCGCATTAATAATTATGGCGGCGGGGGGGAGTATGTTTTGCCCACACGGGGCAGAGACTTTTCTTTGCTGACACCACTCATATGATATATCGTTCGAAAGGCCTGTGACTGCCTTTTCATGTTATGCATCTGTGTGGTCCATCGCCCCCCCCCCCCCCCGTCAATTGGGGCACTTTTCTAAATTTTGCACATACCACTCATGTTATATATCGTTAAAAAGATCTGTGACCGCTTAATCATATTATGCATCTCCGGTCTCCATCCCCCACTTTGCCCCCCCCCCAAGGGGGTACTTTTGTAAATTTTACACAAACCCTTCATGTTACGTATTGTTGGAAAGGTCTTTGACTGCTTATTCATGTTATGCATCTCCGGGGTCCATCCCGCCATTTCCCCCCTTTTAAGGGGGGCACTTTTCTAAATTTTGTTGACACCCCTCATGTCATATATTGTTGGAAAGATCTGTGACCGCTTAATCATATGCATCTCCAATGTCCATCTCCCCAATTTGCCCCCCCCCCCAAGGGGGCAATTTTCTAAATTTTGTTGACACCCCTCATGTCATATATTGTTGGAAAGGTCTGTGACCGCTTAATGATATTATGCATCTCCAATGTCCATCTCCCCAATTTGCCCCCCCCCCCAAGGGGGCAATTTTCTAAAATTTGTTGACACCCCTCATGTCATATATTGTTGGAAAGGTCTGTGACCGCTTAATGATATTATGCATCTCCAATGTCCATCTCCCCAATTTGTCCCCCCCCTCCCCCAAGGGGGTACTTTTCTAAATTTTGCAGACAACCCTCATGTCATATATCGTTGGAAAGGTCTGTGACTGCTTAATCATATGCATATCTCTGATGTCCATCTCCCCACTTTGCCCCCCCCCCCCCCAAAGAGGTACTTTTCTAAATTTTGCACACAACCCTCATGTCATATATTGTTGGAAAGGTCTGTGACTGCTTAAACATATTATGCATCTCCAATGTCCATCTCCCCACTTTGCCCTCCCCCTCCCCCAAGGGGGTACTTTTCTAAATTTTGCAGACAACCCTCATGTCATATATCGTAGGAAAGGTCTGTGACTGCTTAATCATATGCATATCTCTGATGTCCATCTCCCCACTTTGCCCCCCCCCCCCCAAAGAGGTACTTTTCTAAATTTTGCACACAACCCTCATGTTATATATCGTTGGAAAGGTCTGTGACCACCTAATCATATTATGCATGTACCGTGTCCATCCCCTACTTTACCCCCCCCCCAAGGGGGTACTTTTTTTAATTTTGCACACACCCCTCATGTTACATATCGTTTGAAAGGTCTTTGACTGCTTATTCATGTTATGCATCTCCTTGGTCCATCCTGCCATTTCCCCCTCCCCAAGGGGGCACTTACCATTTACTTGCACAACAGCGCTAAATGTGTCAAATGAAAGAAATTCCGCGAGTGCATGTGCCAGTGAAACTTAGCCAATTGCTGTTCTTCAACCTAGCTTTAATTCAAAGTGGGTTTTTTATTTATTTGAATTATTCTGCAAAAGTTTCAAACATTTTAAAGCAGCTATGAATTTTATTTTTATGGTACTATCAAGTTTTTTGCCGTCAAATTTTGACGGGTTCCATCTAGTAACATGTTATTTTGTCATTTGATTTTTTTTAAAATTCCTGTTTCTATAGATAGAATCGTATTAATATCTACCCTATATATATAAAATCCTAATGAAACGATTTTGTGAAACGATTTTATGAAACGAATTTATGAAACGATTTTATGAAACGACTGATTAAACGACTGATTATGTTTCAGGGCTATTTTTAATACAATATTAAGCGCTTGATGGTTAAATTAATACCAATTTTCCATAAAAATCCGCGGATGTCAAAACTGGTAATAGAATTCTGAAATTGGAATTAGTTTTCGAGATATTAATTTTTTTCTAATTTTAATGACATTTCTGTAATGATGGCAACTAATTACTCAGTTTTTTTGTGACAAAAAAGGGAAAAAAATAAAAAAGGATCCCGATAGGGATTATTGATTTATTTTTATTCGTCATTTTCAAATTGAAATTGAATTTATCTTTTATTTCAATCGATAATGAAGACAAGATTGTGATTAAATTATGTTTTTCACGAAAATTTGAAAAAAAAATCATATTTATATCGTCAGGATTCAATCGTCTATCAGCCTTTAATTTAATTTATAAACTGAAAATATTTTGAATAAATTCGTCCAAATGACGTCATTTATGTAAATACGTCATTTATGTTTATACAATTTATTTAATATAAAGAAGACATTTATCTATTTTTATGTACAAAAAGAGGTAAATTGAAAGACAATTATAAATAAATTGTATATATACATATAAATACATGTATAAACAAGCATAAAAGTTCGGTGCTTTTCCAGTATATGGGGCCTTGACGAAACAGAGAAAATAGCCTTGGCGGAAAAGGAAATTTGGCAACATACTTTCTGTCAACCTATTTACTTTGTCATTTCGTATACAGAAGCATTTTTTCAATATTTATACAATTTGTTTAGCGTAAAATGTCATTTATCCTATTTTATATATAATCAGAAGTAATTTGTATAGAAAAAACAATAATAATATACGTATAATTAAAATACGCATATAAACAAAAAAAAATCGTCGAATTTGTTTCCATGGCTGTTTATGTAATTTGGCACCAAATCTCACTTTCTGATGCCCGAATTGCGCCAAGCTTTTTAAAAAAGCGTCAAGACCCCTATTATAGAAAATCACCAAAAGTTCATTGGGTTTGTTTTCATAACTTTTGGCAACAAATATATGTATATTAACGAATCTATTCGTTTTTGAAACTCGAATTACGACAAACCTAAAAGCAAAGGATCCTATAATGGAAAAGTACCCGATTTTCTTATGGACAATATTCAAGTGACATAACATGGTGTAAAATTATCGCGGATAGCGAATTTGTTTAAATATCTCATCAATTGATGCCGAATAAATGCAGGCATGCATGCACAAAATATTTAATTAATTTTGTATGATAAATAATTATTAGAAAATTCGTATATACATATTAATTAAAATAAATAATTTACATATTTAAAATAACATGAAAATATGCATGATGGTGCACTAAAATACAGAGAAAATTAAAACCTGTTACTGAAAATGTCTATAACATAGTACTTTTCAATACCGTGCTTCTTAATTTTATTCACAAGCAGATGGAATTTTTCTCATCCTTAAACGCAAAGGAAGAATAGAATACAGATCGTTGTTATAAAAGTGCGAGAGGTAGCCACAATTTAAACCTAACCATTTTATACAAGCTGGTTTTCCAGGTGTAATTGATTTTACTTACCAATCCCTAAAACAGTCGTCAGTTGTCTTAACAGCTGTGTATGAGGCCATGATAATAAAAAAATGCCCCATTAAAACGTTAAAAGCATGGCAACCCAATTACAGATTTACCAATATTTTTAAAACGAAGCACGCTGTCATGTTTTTAGAGGCCTCGAAGTCTGAGCGGGGGTTGGCGAGCGTAGCTCGCAGGGGGTAGGCCCCCTAGTTAAATATATAAAGATCTTTTACCATCCTCGGTGAAATACTATTTTTCATTTATTAAAGGTTTTTTTTTTTTTTTTTTTTTTTTTTTTACTCAATGTTTGGTAAAATTGGAGTATTACATGTGATTTTTTTTATTATTATTTGAGTATAATATGATTAATGTGATTTTTGTCTAAGTGATGGAGCGATCTTTTATGTGAGTTATTTATAAAATCAGAAAATAAGTATTTGTGCCTTTGAAATTAATCTAATTTTTAAATTATAAAATCCGAGACATTTTTTTAATCCTTTTTTCAGAAAAAAAATTAATATTAAACTTTATGTTAAGGACATACTTTACCCACACGAAAACACCCGATCGCTAATGTTACTCCTATGGGAGAATTTTTATTTTAAATATCTCGTTTGCGTTTCAATATTTTTAAACGATATTTGTTCCATTGGATAGCTGATGTCAATTTTTACGATCGCCGTTTTTTGTCTGAGTGCAACGAAGACTCATACACAGCGCAGTATTACTTTGCCCCATATATAGTTACGATGGATATTAAAACCTTTCGTCAAGCATAACTCAAAAAATATTTAACGGATTTCGTTCAAATTTTTACAGCAGGTACCTATAAAGGTGACAACGACGTCTATTTATTACCAAGAATAAATGTCAAACCGTTTGGAAATTATATTAAAAAAATAGATAAAAAAGCACAATTAAAATACATACGTCACGAAAATTTTGTGCGTACGTCATTTTCACCGGCGGGAGATTTTCGTAGACAATCGGAATTGAAAAGTTCATGGAGTACATGGAGCAAAAAAATATGCACGCACTAATATTCAGCACAATAAAATATATTTCAATTTAGTAGAAGTCGAAAATTAATCTGTATTTTTTTCTGTTTGAAAGAAAAACCCCGCAATAACTTGGTAGACTTGGTATTAGAGATTTGGCGCAAATCTCAGCAATAGCAGCTTTTTTTATTTCGAGTGTGTAAATTAAAAAAGAAAAAAATTCTTTTGTGTTTAAATAAAAGGTTTCAATTTATGGCATTATTTCTTTTTTTTCTTCGCTTTTTAGCATTTTAAATGGGATTAATGAAAGGTATGTATTTTAAATTAAATGAGTGAAAGGTTTATATTTAAATGAAATGAATTCAATACGAAAATGTTATAGGAACAATATTTGGCGATTTATCAACTGCGTCAGGATAACATAAAAGTACCAATATATCAAACGGTATGTAGTATGTGAAATGAAACAATTATATTATAATCACCCATCGTACAAGAAAAAAAACTAATATTCTGCATTCAGAGGAAAAAATCCATCTCCTGTGCCGTAAGATTTGGCGAGTTTTTTTTTTGGTGATAAGTTTTTCGATGTGATTGTTCGGATCTGCAGAATTTGGCTTACTTTTTCTAAATCTTATTTTTTTTTGCAGATGTAGTATTATGTAAATATATTTTTATGCAGATATTTTCCTATTTTGTATATTTGGCATTCTATTTTGTAAATTTTCTATTTGGCATTTGGAAAAGAGATTTTTACCTTTTTATCTGTGCCTTCGGAAATATTAAAAAATAAAAAAAGATTTACATATATCAAGCGTATAACGTTATGTTTAGCATTTTTATTCGGACCACTTCTTCAATTTTAGATTTTAAATGCTATTTATTATTTACTAGACGTTTATTAATTGTTTACAATTTACCTCCCTGACAATAACAATTATTTATCACAAAAATGCCTCTTAGGTTTGTTAAATAAGTTTGTTTATGTATTTCCATTACTTATTAATATATCGAATATGGCGATAAAATTTTATTTTAGCATCGTGCTTAAATTTTTAAGATGGCGCAAAAACATGCTTTAATAAACGTATGTTTGTAAATATTTGAAAAACATGTTTTACCGCTCTCTTGAAAAAATTTGTAAGATGCTAAAACTACCTTTTGGCACCATTTTAATTTTATTTCTCCAAGCGACATAGGATACGAAACTTTTCCCCATTCAGATACACAGGCAAGGCTGGTCACAAACAAGAATAAAGCTAGCAACAATATTGTTTTAACTCTATAAGAGTTACAATAATGATATTAAATGCTCCGATTGGCTTTGGGCCCAATTACGAAAGTTTCTCCTAAAAAAAAAAAACTGTAGAAGAAGTCTTTTACATTTGTTTCAAATGAAGCTCGGTCTACAAGGCATTAGTTAATAATACAAACAACACTAATGGCATGGAGACAAAAGTTTTAATTTAAATGTATATATTTGAAACCCTACCCCCTACCCCCCCCCCCGAAAAAAAGTTACAGTAATGAATTTAAAATGGCGTTAAGCCACGCTTTCTGACATAAGCAATTGGCTGCAAACGCGATAACGAAACTTTCACTTAGCTTAATAACGTGTAGCTAATATAGCCCTCAGGGTACTTTTCAGTTATACAAACCTTTTGGTTTTTTTAAAAAGCTTGAGACAGTTCAGGTTTAAGAAGTTGAGATTTACTGTCAAATGATATAAACAACTATGAATACAAAACTGATGAATTATTATTCAGGTTTATGTATGTATTTTTTTTAAAAATTGCATCTGATTACACTTATTAGATAAATTACTTCTGTTTGCATTTAATAACTGATAAACGGCTTCTGTATATTAAATGAATTGTTTAAATATTTGGAAGAGGTGGCGAGAGGTAGAAAGACGGGTAAACAAATGGGTAGTGAGATGGGTAGAGAGACAAGTAGTGACATAGGTAGGCTGACGGGTAGCGAAACGAATAGACAGAAGGCTAGAGAGAAAAGTAAAAAAAAGCTTGACAGAGGGGTAGCGAGATTGGTCACGAGACGGGTAGCGACACCGGTAGACAAGAATGTAGAGAGAAAGGTTGCGAGACGCGTAGCGTGGTAGATAAAGAGACGAGTTGACTGACGGGTAATGAGATTGGTAGCGAGACGGGTAAAGAGTCGGGTACAAAAACAGACGGATAGTGAGACGGGTAAACAGACGAGTAGAGAGACAGTAGATGGGTACGGAGATGGGTAAGAAGATGGGTAGAGAGGCGTATAGCCAGACGGGTAGAGAGACAGATAGACAAGTTGTGAGACAGATAGACAAATGGGTAGCGAAGTGGATAGAGACACGGCTAGACATACAAGTTGTTAGACAGATAGACAGACGGTTAGAGAAATAGATTTGCGGGTAGCGAGACCGGTAGAGAAATATAGAGACAGGTAGCGAGACGTGTAGAGAGATAGACAATCGGTTAGAGAGACGGGCAGAAGAACGGATAGGGAAACAGACAGATTGTGGTGAGACAGACAGATTTTTTTTGCACTGGATAGCAGAGATCAATCTCTATTTCCGCCGTTGATTACTTTTTCGATTTTCTTTGCGTATTTTTTTTACGAAGATAGTTTCACTTTCGGAACCGGTTTCGAAAGTGAAACTATCTTCGTAAAAAAAAATACGCAAAGAAAATCGAAAAAGTAATCAACGGCGGAAATAGAGACTGATCTTTGCTATCCAGTGCAAAAAAAAATCGTTTAAAAATATTCAAATGCAAGCGAGATATTAGCACATTAATGCCCCATTGGATTAACATTAGCACCGTATTCCGGAGCGCTTGCTCAACGGGAGCCTTAACTTTAAAAAGCTTGGCGTTTTAAAAGATCCGGCGTTTTTAGGGTTTCGTTCATCTCACGAAACCCTATTACTCCCGCTCCGTTGTCTGTCTGTCACAGAGCCATTCTCAAAAACTATATAACTTACAAATTTGAAACTTTGTGTACAAATCTGAATATCAGCTGTGAAGAGCTCAAAATATTAAAATTTGAAAAATTCGTATTATTTTAATAAATAGAGATAAAAAACCAAAATTCTAACAGCCTTTTTCTATTCAATTTAAACATTTTTCGTTATAGCAAATGCCAAAAATTAAAAATCCACGATGAAATTCTTTCTACAATAATTAATTTTCTATCAGACGATTTCCATGTGAAAAAAAGATTAATATGAAATAAAATTGATTGACGTCATAGTGGTAATAAAACGGAAAAATTTCACAATAAAACAAGGAGTATGAGTATGTGTATGCACACAAAACAGATTAATATCACGTCATTAGAGAATTAAAAAGAAAATCTGACGTCATATCGGAAGTTTAAAGGATTTTTCAAATGTTTCAGAATAATACAAAGCGAGTATCAATATGAGTTTTAGAGAATAGTAAATATATGAGTATTGAATCGTGATAAAAATCCGATTATGGAAATATTCGCATATTTTAACATTTTGAAGGTGTACAACATGTTTAATTTTGAAATTATTTTTTTTTTAATTTCGCATTTAGTCCACATGACAGATATTATTATGACAGAACATAATAGCGGACTGGTTTAGATATTCGAAAAAATGAGAGAAACAGACCGCTAAATTTTTACTTTATAAAAAACATGACTTTTTTTTGGTTTCTAAATGAAATTTATTTGGATTTATTAAGGAAAGGATAAAGTGTTTTGAAAGGAATATTAAACGAAACCCCTTGAGCGATCTTCGATCACACTTAGCCACTTGTTAAGTATTTTCAAGTTTTGCGCAATACGCGCTTAAGAAAATGAGATTCTTTGCCACATGTTAAAAAAAATTATGACAACACATCTGATGAACGGTACTTCTTTTCTATTTTTTTAACAGTGCATATGAATTTATATATGATATTTTGTAATTCTATCATTTAATTTTCTCTTTTTCTTTATATTGTAATTGTTAACCCTATGTTCTCAGCAATATCACTCAGACTAATCCCTTTGAGGGAAGTCCTAGTTACCTTTTTCATTTTGTTTGCGGGTTTTTTTTTTCCTTTTTTTGAGAATACTTTCATTTTTTAAACTGGTTCCGACAGTGAAGTATCCTAATAATAATAAATTAATAAATAAATAAATAAATATGTAAACAAAAAAGTAAAAAACGGCTTTTGTAGAGATTGATCTCAGCTATCCAAAGAAACAAAATCATATAAAAATATTAAAATGCAAACGAGATACTTTTGAATATTTCTCCTATAGGATTAAAATTAGCGAGCGGGTGTTTTCGCGTGAGTGAAATAGCCTAACTAAAAATATAAAAGCCCATTTCTGCACACCTACACCAATGAAAAATCTTTGTAAGGCCTTGAGTAATAAAACATTAATATAACACAAAACAATTTACTACTAAACTGTTCCAGAAGAAAACGAAAAATTTGTACAAGCAATTTATTACTTTACCATCACATTGGATTTAGTATATTTTAAGTTACATGCGATGTCTTTGCATGTTCTGAAGCAGTTTGAATTACTGTATCAACCCAGAGGAGTGAATATTATTGGAAATGCAAATATTAATGCACAGGTCTCTCCAATGGCGTTGATTTCCACACACAAACAGTCACGATAAACAGCTGGTACGACAATTCAAGTATCCTGCTGTACCAACACGGACAGACACTATCTCGGCTAAATACATACATCTCTCTCTAAACTGCGCCATTTTGATAGAAGATCACGCCAACATAGTTCCAAGTATTGTTTATTTATTCAAGCATATAACTATCCGATTTGCTTTTACTGTAAATTTTTCATAGCGAATGTTTTAGAGAAAACACAATGTAAACTACTGATTCTATCTTATGCAGGGAACTAGGAAACACCATTCATTGATATTTTAGCCATAACAGAAGTCTAATTCTTTTAAATCAGTTCGTAACATTTTAAAATATACAAAGTGTTTTAAAAGACGGGCTCACATTTTGATTGATTAAAAGTACTAAATTTATTTCCTTGCACTCAGAAAAATTACACTTTCAAATCTGAGTAATGTTTTCATTTTGTTATGAAACTTTTTGTTTCAAATAGGACGACCCAATGTTTTCATTTCTGAAATACCAGAAATACTCAGAATATTGAAATATGGACATACTCAAAACTCAGCACATAGAGGTAAGTTCATAATCATTTTTGAAAAATGGACATATTCAAAAATGATTAGGATCAGTTCAAACTCATTTTTGAAACATGAACATACTCAAAAAGGAGCACATACGTAGAAGTCAGTTCATATTCATTTTTGAAATATGGACATACCCAAATATGAGCACATGGTGTTTTATTCTTGAGCGTGTGCATGTTCTCAGAAATTAGTATATATATATATATATATATATATATATATATATATTTCAAACTTAAGTAATTTTGATTCGGAGCCATTTTTTGACTATGCGACATACTCAGATTTGAGTATTTTTTGATTAGTTTTGAAAATGTCGTTTTTAGAGTGTGTGTTGAATGAACGGAAATTGTAAAATGTAACAGAAAATAAAATAGTAAACAGCACATTCTGTCTTAATAACTTTTCATTTCGAAATTTTACTTAAATCTCTAATTATGTACATGTGATTTTTAAAATTTACCTGAATATATTAAAAGAAGCATTTCAGTTATAATGAGTTATTTCAGCAAAATGTAATCTGTTTATGTACGTTGCTTTTAATTTATGAATTTTCTAACTTTTGTCAAACATTTAAGTTGAGAATGAGTCTTTATGAGAAGTAAGTCTTTAGTTCCTTCCCTTCTTGTCACACTAAAGAAGATTTTGAGAGACGTACAGACTTGACGTGACAAAAATGTCTTGTTTATTTATTTCCTGTTTTTTTCTTGTTCTTTGCCGAGCGAATGAAGCGTCAAGTTGATGGACATTTGGCAGTCATTATTTGTCATGTCTCTGAATTCGCGTCAACGGCACGATGTCAGTCATGGAGGTTATTAGCTCAGACGGATGTTGGAGAAATACATCTAAGTCAATGCGTGCTGAAACTGCATGAATTTTCTTTTTTAAAAATATTCTTTAGAATAATAGGTCATTGACATTTTGCGTTTTTAACTTTAAAATTTTAATCATTTAAATATATTAATCGACAGAATTGCTCGTTTCTTTCAGTCGCCAAAAAGAAAAGATAAAAACATAATGTCATTTATGATCATGGGAAAAATAAAACTTCTTATAATATAGAATAGATTCATTTCTGCATATATTTTTGTCTCAAAATAGTAATAATAATAACTAGCTGACTCCCGCCCGGCGTTGCCCGGGCCCGTGATAACAAAAGGAAAAAAAAAACTTCAAATGCTTATTATTTTATATCTTTAACCTGATTTTGTATGAAATTATATTTTAAAATGAAAAATTGACGGGAAAATATTGATATTTAGTGATAAAAGCGCTCATTTTCTTGTTTTTGTATATAGGGTCGTTTCATAGTTTCAAAATAAAAAGTTATTTTTCCGAACTCTTTGAAATCTTTATTGGTGATAAATAAAACGGTTTTACAGCCCGTGTAAAAATTTCGTAAAAAAATATTGCTATCTAGTTGTAAAAGAAATGTTTTCTTCTTACTTTTTTCTTTGTTTGTTTGTTTTCGCATCGGCTCTTGTAACATAGCAATAAAAATAGTTTTCATCTTCCGAACTCTCTGACATTTCAATTGGTTATAAATATAACTGCATCCAAACTCTCTTCAAAAATTTTCGAAATATACATATTTAGTAATGAAAACATGAGTTTTTAAAAAAAAAGATTTAGCTTTCAACCTCAGAGCAAAAATATATTAGAAAGTCTATGCTTTCAATGCAATGGTACCGCTTCATCCGTTTTCAATCAACTCTTTTCAATCCCCCTAGGCTAAACAGGTGAAGGTTGGGTTAATCAATCAGGTTTCCCGTTTCTGAGGGTAGAAGCCTTCAAAAAAACGTTGACACATGCGCAAAGAGACGATTTTCATGTGGATTTGACAGAGTGCGTTTTTCGTTTTAAATATATAGATAATAATAATAATAATTAAACGCTATTTACTTTCATAATACATCTTTGTTTTAGTTAAAGCAGGATTATAGACGATTTCTCATTAGTCAATATTACATTCATTTGTTGAAAAATGATTCATTGCATATTTTGTATGGATTGCAAGTTATTGTGTGTACGTATGTGTGTTCATGGTATAAGACAGATATAAGTATACGCATATAAATATATAAGATGAATTTAAGTATATAATATGTATGTAAATATGTAAGCTGAATGTAAGTATATAATATGCAAATATGTAAGCATTTAGCTAATGTAAGGATGTATGTAAAGATTGAAATAATGTATTAATTATGAAGTATTCAGCAAGAATATTATTTAAAAATAAATCATTTTTGAGCATAAATAAAATCTGCCAAGAAGGCAAGTGATTGTTGTTATTTATTTATTTATTTATTTTATTTTATTATTTTTTTTTAAAAGAGAGATCAGTTTTTTTTTTTTTTTTTTTTTCAAGCTTGTTGATTTACAAAAGTCTTGTAGCAATAAAGAATTTTACAATAAATAATTCTAAATACATTTCTTGTAGATGTTGAGGATAAAGTCTTATACGATTAATGAAACAAAAATAATTTAGCTTTACTGCGTTTACTAAAAAAAACAAGTAATATAAAAACTTTTTTTTAAAGTCAATTCCTACTTAGGTCAAATAGAAATTTTTTTCCAGCGATCTACACGCTTCGCCACTGACGGTATTTATTCCAATATTTATATCCTGCTAAATATCTTACATGAGAGAAATTTTTGAAATGTATTAAAAATTAAATAAAAAATAAATAGCTAAAATACCAAAAATTAATAGCTCGAAAAGTATTTCCCACAAAATTGTTAGACAAACTGCGTTAGAAAGGTAAGTAGGGAAAGAATGACAGTTCACCGTCAGCAGGTGGAGTGTGGAGTAGGAGCAGGGAGCGGGAGCAGGGAGTTACTCCACCTGTAGGTGGGAGAGGAGGGCCACCTCCACCTGTGAGTGGGAATGAGGTGAGTGTGTTATAGTAGGGGGTATTTTAGGAGGGGGAGGGCTTAAAATTCAGGAGGGCTTAAATTTTTTTAGGATCAAATTTAAATGTTAGATTGAAGTCTGCTATAGGAGAGGGGTATAAAATGGAGGGGCTTGTTTTTGAAGAGGCGGCTAACATTTTTAAAGGGGGGCTTATTTTTGAGGGGGGCTTAATTTTTTTTTTTTTTTTTTAAATTTTAGAATGAATTTTCAGTTTGAAGGCGAAACGGAGATCAATTTTTTTTGGTGGCGCCCTCTATCGGAAGGGAATGCAATAACAGATATTTAAAATAGGTTTTCTTGAAAAGATTTCACTGGGGTTTGAACCTGCAAAATAGCTTCTTGACTTGATAATTTGTGGTAGGTTTAACTGATCAAACCAAGAAGCTACATATGAATGTCGAGATTTTAAGTGTTTAAAGAGAGGTATCGCGGTACCGGAAGTGAAAAGTTTAAAGTTTATTTTATACTGAATTTAAATGAAACCGGAAATTTATCTTTTTCAATATGATTGGATTGAATATTAACATATTTATTTTAAAATGTAAATAGTGGAACCAATGATAAAAAGAAGACATCTTTAGGGGTAATTACTGTTTTTATTGTGTTTGGTGTAGAAAACATAGGAAAGAGGCGTAGTTTAATAAACAAATTCAATTTTATTAATAATTTTCCCAATGCAATACATGTGGACCCACTTTTCGTTTTTTAGTGGGTTTTGACAAATCTAATGCAGAATCTTGTTTAATGTTTGTTGATAAATATTTATTTTTAATAAAATTTCGCTGAACATTCATTTCGTTTAATGTTTCTAATAATTCGCTCTGTGCCTTGATCGGTTTTCTTTTATTCACAGAAAACAAAAGATTAAATAAATCTGCCAAGTTCGATTCGGGGATAGGTTTTCCTTCGAAACTTACAGTCAAATTTTTATCCTATAGAAATTTTCTTGGACGTGCCATGACAAACTAAACTAATGCTTTGATAATTTAGCATAGCTTTATCTGTTCAAGTTATGACATCATGGTAGTTAAATTACGGATATTTGAGTTTAGAATAACGTGAGTTTTAATTTTGCTTGTTCAGTTTCAATTATATTGTGAAATGAGGGTTTATTTTTGAAAGATAATGTTAACTTTTTGTGATTATCTTGTAACAGACTGCTTTCATTAAAAGTGTATTATTTTAGAATTGTAAACTACAATTTTGAAATTTTCGTCTGTTTGGAAAAAAATAAATAAAAGTATTAAAAAAATAATAAGAACAACTGTTCAAAAATATAATAACAACTAAACAAATGATCAAAACTATTCAAATAATAATAACAACTGTTCAAAAATAATAAAAACAGTTTAAAAAATAATAACAAATGTTAAAAAATGATAAACGTTTGACTTTATACAGCCAACATTTAAAAAAAAGATAATCGAATCTAGTTTTTTCTAACGTGACTTATTTGAATTATTCACTTTTTTCTACTTAAATTTATAACACATAAGTGATTTATAACACATAAGTTACACATAAGTAAAATATTATTTATAAAAACACTAAATACGAGATTAATAAAAATTTTTAACTTACAATTGTATAAACTTTTTATATACAAGTGATTCGACCAGTAAAATATTATTTATAAAAACATTAAATACGAGAATTTTTGACTTACAACACCAGAAGTTTGGCTAAGATACGTGGACGATATCTTTATCACATGGAATCATGGAAAGCAAGAACTCCTATCTTTCCTCTCAAAAATAAACGAAATAGATGAAAATATTAAGTTTACGTTGGAAATAGAAGAAAATTCATCACTGCCGTTCCTGGATATTCAATTAATTAAAGATGACAACAACCTAAAACGTAAAGTCTATCGTAAACCGATGAGAAGTAACACAATAATCCCATTTAATGCCTCTACAACTTTCACTTATAAGATTGCTGCCTTCAATTCATTCATCAAGCGTGCTTTTCTGGTTTGTTCAAGTGAATTCATCCAAGATGAACTTAATTTTATCAGAGATATCGCCATTGACCATGGTTTCCCCGCTCATCACGTACAGAAAATTATAGAAAAATTCAATGGCCATTTAATTCAGCATCCTGTCCCTAGCAATAATAAACCAAACTATCGTAAATTCCAATATATACCTATTATATTTGAAAGGATTAAAAGGGCCCTCCGTAAATACAATATCCATCTTATTGCTGTCCCTCCCAGAAAATTGGTTGACTTAGTTTCATGTAAATTAGATCCTATCCCCCCTGATCAATTCGCAGGTGTTTATGAAATCCCCATTAGCTTAAATAATAATAGTATAATTTTTTACATTGGTATGACTAAAAGAAAGTTTTTGGAAAGGTTAAAAGAGCATAAAAACGACATAAAATTTGGAAAGTTATCCACTGCACTCTCCCGGTTTTACACTAAAAATAATGATACTGTAATTAATTTCGATAAAGCAAGAATTATCCATAGGTTCAATAACCCATTTAAAGCCGCCATTAGGGAATCCTTGGAAATTAAAATTAGAAAAGATTGTATTTGTAATGATAACTTTTCTTTCAACATACCTAGTTTATGGGATACATTTTTAACCCCTTGTTAATTCCTTGTTTTGTTTTCCGCTCTTTGGCAACAGAGAGCGCCCGCTTATTTTATTTAAATTTGTCCATACTGTTGATTTCAATTTTCTCGTGTCGAAAATTAAAAGATCAGTAGTAGTTTGTGTTGTTCCTCTTCCCCGATGATGGCTTTAAAGTTTAAAGCCGAAACATGTAGGATTTTAGCTCTTTTATGAGTTTAAAACAATTTTTACACTGATTTTAGCAACTAATAAGCACAATTTGTGCAATTTGGATTTTTCACTTGTTTCAAATATTGATCTTTTGTAAGCAGTAAAAAGTCAGACTTTAAGCAAAACCCAAACTTTTTCGATTTGAATAATTTTTGCAGTATGCATGATTCCTTATTTACATAAGCAATTAGTAAGTCATTATTACATACGAATGTATCTTTTTCAGAAACAAAATTAAATTTATCCAATCTCGATTCAAATTTGTCAAATGTTGCACATTATAATGTAATGCCTTCATTTGTGGGTGTAAGTTCACGACCGTTCTTTTCAAATTCTTCATATTTCTGTATGTGAACATAAAGCTCATAGTTCTTATTCATTTGTACTTCAACAATCATTTCCTCACCTAAATTCCAATTGAGCAGGAGTAAAAACATCGAAAAACTTAAAAATTTTACTAAACTGCGTGATGTCTGAAATTTCATATTTCGAACTGTTTCCCGAGGAAAGTGGAACAGATGGGTTAAGTTCTTTAGGTGAAAGATGAAATTTTCTATGTTTCACTAAGTCAGATCTATTATTAAATGTTTCAAAGTAATCGTCACATTTACAGTGACTGGGTGACTGTCTACTCTTCTTTTGTTTTGGCTTGGAAGTGTTATGAATCTTCCCATGCTTTAATAAATCACTCTTTTGTGAAAATACTTCGCCACATACATTACAATTATGAATCACACGGGTCTTTGAATGAACCTTCATATCATTCAATAAATGATACTTTCTAGCAAATGTTCTTTCACAAATTACACACACAAGAGGTATTTTCTCCAGATGACATTTCATGTGAAACGTTAAGTTAACCTTTCGGAGAAAAGCTTTATTGCAAGTAGAACACATAAAGGGTAACTTCTGTTTCTTTAATCCTGATGATGCGGGTTCTTCTTTAGGCTGTATTAAAAATTCCATGTCATGGTCATTTAATCCTGGTGATGAGGGTTCACTCTTCACGTTAGACATATCATTAACACTTAACAAAGCAGAATCCACGACTCGCTTCATAATTACTTAAATGTAAACTAACTTAAAACGAAAAACACAACCTTTCACAGCAGTAACAGGAAACAATATAATCATATTAACTCGTTTCTTGGAAGTTCGTAAAATGATAGAGGGCGCTTGTTTAAAAATATTAACATTTTTATTGGTTTAAAAAGTCACGTGATTATTTTATCAGACTCTGTTATAAGTTCAATAGTCAGTTAATTCTTACACATTGATTCAGAAAGTGTTACATATCAGAAGTTCGTACAATTGTAAGTCAAAAATTCTCGTATTTAATGTTTTTATAAATAATATTTTACTGGTCGAATCACTTGTATATCAAAAGTTTATACAATTGTAAGTTAAAATTTTTTATTAATCTCGTATTTAGTGTTTTTATAAATAATATTTTACTTATGTGTAACTTATGTGTTATAAATCACTTATGTGTTATAAATTTAAGTAGAAAAAAGTGAATAATTCAAATAAGTCACGTTAGAAAAAACTAGATTCGATTATCTTTTTTTTAAATGTTGGCTGTATAAAGTCAATCGTTTATCATTTTTTAACATTTGTTATTATTTTTTAAACTGTTTTTATTATTTTTGAACAGTTGTTATTATTATTTGAATAGTTTTGATCATTTGTTTAGTTGTTATTATATTTTTGAACAGTTGTTCTTATTATTTTTTTAATACTTTTATTTTTTTTTTCCAAACAGACGAAAATTTCAAAATTGTAGTTTACAATTCTAAAATAATACACTTTTAATGAAAGCAGTCTGTTACAAGATAATCACAAAAAGTTAACATTATCTTTCAAAAATAAACCCTCATTTCACAATATAAATGAAACTGAACAAGCAAAATTAAAACTCACGTTATTCCAAACACAAATATCCGTAATTTAACTACCATGATGTCATAACTTGAACAGATAAAGCTATCCTAAATTATCAAAGCATTAGTTTAGTTTGTCATGGCACGTCCAAGAAAATTTCGATAGGATAAAAATTTGACTGTAAGTTTCGAAGGAAAACCTATCCCCGAATCGAACTTGGCAGATTTATTTAATCTTTTGTTTTCTGTGAATAAAAGAAAACCGATCAAGGCACAGAGCGAATTATTAGAAACATTAAACGAAATGAATGTTCCGCGAAATTTTATTAAAAATAAATATTTATCAACAAACATTAAACAAGATTCTGCATTAGATTTGTCAAAACCCGCTAAAAAACGAAAAGTGGGTCCACATGTATTGCATTGGGAAAATTATTAATAAAATTGAATTTGTTTATTAAACTACGCCTCTTTCCTATGTTTTCTACACCAAACACAATAAAAACAGTACTTACCCCTGAAGTCTCTCGAAGTCATTTTAACAAATGATACGTCACTCTCACGATACCTCTCTTTAAATACTTAAAATCTCGACATTCATATGTAGCTTCTTGGCTTGATCAGTTAAACCTACCACAAATTATCAAGTCAAGAAGCTATTTTGCAGGTTCAAACCCCAGTGAAATCTTTTCAAGAAAACCTATTTTAAATATCCGTTATTGCATTCCCTTCCGATAGAGGGCGCCACCAAACAAAAAATTGATCTCCGTTTCGCTTTCAAACTGAAAGAAGTCCATTCTAAAATTAAAAAAAAAAATTAAGCCCCCTCAAAAATAAGCCCCCCCTTCAAAAAAGTTAGCCGCCTCTTCAAAAACAAGCCCCTCCATTTTATACCCCTCTCCTATAGCATACTTCAATCTAACATTTAAATTTGATCCTAAAAAAAATTAAGCCCCCCTAAATTTTAAGCCCTCCCCCTCCTAAAATACCCCCTACTATAATACACTCACCTCATTCCCACTCACAGGTGGAGGTGGCCCTCCTCTCCCACCTACAGGTGGAGTAACTTCCTGCTCCCGATCCCTGCTCCTACTCCACACTCCACCTGCTGACGGTGAACTGTCATTCTTTCCCTACTAAGGTAAAAAAATTGTATTTTTCTTGATATAAATTTAAAATCTAATGATTATGCCGTTTTTAGAATATTGAATTAAAAAAATTACCAGACTTCACAATAAAGTGCCATAGCGGTGTTACAGTTAGCTATAATACAGTTTTTTCAAATATTAATTAATTAATTAAATTTTATTATTTAATTTTAGTTTTATACTTAATTTCTCTTCAAAAGTATGACTCACTCCACATTTATACTCTCCTTCGCCCGCGAGCCACCTGATCTTCGTCCGTGAACAGCCCCATTATCTTTTTACGTGTGAAGGTGAGACTATAAATATGGAGTGAGTCAGTACTTTTGAACAGAAATGAAATATAAAATTAAAATTAATTAATTAAATTTAATGAATCAATTAATATTTGAAAAAACTGTATTAACATCAATTGTCATCCCGTACAAGTTTTAAAAAAATATTTGAACTTGAATGGATGCATAGAAATTATTTTATTAACGATTGAAAATTCCAACAAGATATATATAGAGAGAGTGTGAGCTAATAGTAGGAATTTAATAACTTGCGTTTTAAAACTCGTGTTTGCCTTGTACTCTGCAAGGTTTATAACCTAAAACGTTATAATCACATATCCAATTTGGCGCCCGCCTATTTTCAGCACTTTGGCAGGGCCTCCGAGATGGAGGAATTAATAAACTTGTTTTATAAAAGAAAATTAAAAGATTTAAATTATGAAAAAAAAAAATGCTAAGATTAACAGATCTAATTGAACACATTGACTTAATTTTTCTTAAAAGCATTATTTTACAATAAATATATATGTACCAAAAGTATAATAAATCTGACAAAAACATTACAAAATGAATCCCATTCCTCCCTTTTTACCACGACATACCATAATTTGACTAAAATACACAAAATATCAAATTAAATAGAGCAATCGGTATTTTTTTACTATCGGGTCCTTTGCGCTTTTTTTTTCAAGTTCGTTGCAATTCGAGCTTCAAAAAGTGAGACATTTTGCCAAATGATACAAACATATATTAAAATTAACCTAATGAACTTTTATGTTTGCTTATACATGAATTTATATATATATTATTGTTTTTATATACATTTTACTTATGTTTCTACATAAAAATAGATAAATATCATCTCATCTTTATATTAAACAAATTGTATAAATATTCAAAAAATTACTTGTGTATATGAAATAGTTAATAGGTTGTCATAAAATATATTGGCAAATTTCTTTTTCTCGCCAAGGCTAATTTCTATATTCTCTTTCGTTAATCATTCCAACTTAAAACTTTATTTGACTTAGTAAACTTTCGCAAGAACTTATTGCCCTATTATCTAAATTAGTTAAATTTCTTTAAAAAGATGGAGATGGTAATATCAAAACTTTACTGTTACGAATTAAAATGTATAAAGCATGAACGGTAAAAAAGAATTTTGAACATTTCAGAAATACTATCATAAATTTACATATTTATCTATAAAATCTTCAAAAGATGGTATGATGTCATCGTTGTACCATTTCTTAAACTGTTTATCGTCTGCCTCTTTTATTTTTCCAACGATCATTTGGATCTTTTAATTTTGGAGCAAATATGCAGGAATAGTTTCATTAACAGTAGAATAGTCACCCGTCATAAAGCTTGTCATTATTATTTTTTTTTTCCGAATGACAAGCTCAGTACCATCATCTCGTATAATTCTATCTTCACGAATCATAAAACATTCATCAAAATGCTTAATGCAGACCACTGCTTTTGGAATAGGAGTAAAATTGTCACAGTGTAATTTTTTTACTACAATTTCTTCTTTTCATTATCAGTTGGGATTTTGAAGACTGTAGCATACTGTTTTTTAGTATCGTAATTAGATTTGAAACCAGGACCACAACATTTCCTCCCCATTATTTTATATATATAATCTACACTTTATTTAATAGTTAAAATCTATAGTTATTTATAGTGTTATAATCTAAATACACTGAAAAATATAATTAATTACGAAATAAAACAATAAATAATATCACAATATCATCGTTAACAATTTGTACGGAAGAACAAAGTAAATGGAAAATTTAAGCGCGTGGTCACGAATGTGAATCGCTCTTAATTAAGGTTCCTACAATCCGGGCTGACTCATGCCACCATTTAATTACCCGTAGGAGAGGAACGATTGGCCGCTTGGGCAACAATCGCTGATTGGTGTAAGTGGGCAACAAAATGCTTGATGATTCAGCTGGTATTATAGTAGCAGTACTCGTATCAGGCCCAGTAAAAAGAGCACACAGCGCCATCACGGAGGCCCCGGCTCTGGACGGTTACCCGATTCGCCTGTCCCAGGGACCACCCCTGATTTTAACCAGCTTGACATGTAAATAAAATCAGCCAATAAAGCAGCATGTTATTTTATTTCATTTTATTTTTAATCAAAATGCAATTTTTCAAGCTGTGACATTCCTTTATTAAAATAACATTTATAAGAGAGAAAAATCAAACAACATTTTTCACTATCTTATTCTTCCAATATTTACCCATCTAGATAAATATGAGTAAGTTTCTGAAAAAACCACCTGTCACCAACATGCACTAAATTCCCACTTCATCAGTTTCTTCACTCCATTACTGACTTTCTCCTGTGTCTGCCTCCCCTCCTTTCCATCTCTTCCTTTATTATTATCCCTTTTTTTCTCCCCTCCTAAAAAGGAAAAAAAATAATATTCTTTCTTAAACACTTTTAGAACTATGCGACATGAAAACGAAAACTAAGAAATAGCGCTTTAAAGATAGAAAACATTCCAAGTTTAAGGACATCCTTTAGCCGAACTGTTTCTTCTTACGGATGGCCGAACGCCACCCATTGTCGACTAGTCATGCAGCATGACAGCTGTCGAAAGATAGCATTCGCTACATCCATGGTCCAGCTAAAAGGCAAACACTTCAGAAAAATCCAATTTCACATCTGTGAGTAAAAAGGGGACACGCTAGTTCTCCAGATATGGAAGCGGAGGAAAATTGTTCAAGCATCCTTTGTCATCTTTGTTGGATGATTGCAATATTGAAAATAGTCCTCCATGTCATGAACAGTATCATCTCACATATTAATAGTGTGACGAATTCTGTTTCTTTTTATTTATGTTTTCATTTATGTTAATAAGTTTCTTGAGCAAAATGAGTTCAATGAAGGCGAAAGAACCTATTTTGATCGATAACTGGGTTCTTTTTTAAATTCAATATTTCATTTTATCTTAAAAAATAAAATATGTATTTTCAACAATTTAGAATTTTAATCGTAGTTAGTATCATAAAATCAATTAGGAATAGTTTTTCTGTTACTCATGAAAAATAACAATTAGTTAAATTAAAATTTAGCATGCAATATGAATAGAAAAAGATGCATTTCTTCTTCAGGTATAGAGATGAAGAAAAATTGTTCAAGAATCTTTTGTTATGTTTGTTTCATAATCGAAATATTAAAAACAGCCCTCCATGTCATGAACAGTAACAGTATCATCTCACATATTAATAACTAGCCGGTCTTCGCCCGTCTAGCCGGTCGCTTCTAAGTGGGGCCCAACTACATTCTGCAGCGTACTGTCTTGACTTACGTTGGGACCCAGAAATTGCATTTTAGATGCAAACAGAGAAATTCAAATAAAATGCTTTATTTTAAACTATACGAAAATAACTAAATAATATGTATACATACATAAAATCACGTAAATAAATATTTCGTGACATTATAATTTTTAAGCCATAATCCCTCTGACAAAATACTACTGGCCATGTGCATATTTATCTAAGATAAGTGGAGAGCTTTAAGATGAAATAAATAAAAAGTAGGGGGCTCAGCCCCCTACTCGCTAACGCTCGCCAACCCCCGTGAATTACGAAGCTATTTGCATTGAGACCGCCGCGCGGTCCCAGTTCGCTTCGCTTGCCCCTTTTTATTTTTGCAGCAATTCTAGCCGAATAAGTACTACCATAACTCCACAATAAACCACCATAAAATTGACAATTTTTTAATGTAAAAAAACAATTGAAAACTTCGTTGAAAACACAGTTAAAAATGCATTTAGTTGGTGCTACCAATAGGCATAAATCATTTAAATATTATGAAAAAAAGATCTTGAAAACACAATTAGTTTAAAACCCATTGCACCTATAATATTGTACTTCACGGTTTAAATTCATTAAAAAAAAAACATTACGTGATAGGAAGATAGTTTAGATATATCATCAATCATTGTTTGAATTTCGTAACACTGTTCTAATTGATGATTATATATATTTGCAAAAGAAATTATGTTTTACTTCAATAATTTGCATCTACAGCAATAGATGGCAGCAAGTGCAATCTAGACAGTAAATCATTTAAATACTATGGAAAAATGATCTTGAAAAAACAATTAGTTTAAAACTCATTGCACCTATAATACTGTACAGCATGGCTTAAATTCATTCAAAAAAACACTACGTGATAGGAAGATAGTTTATATATATCATCAATCATTGTTTAAATTTCGTAAAACTGTTCTAATTGATGATTATATATATTTGCAAAATAAATTATTTTTTACTTCTATAATTTGAATCTACAGCAATAGATGGCAGCAAGTGCAATCTAGACAGCTGATATTTTTATTCTCTCCGATTTTGTGTGAGTGAAATTCATTAATAAATTCTAAATAAGAGTGAGAATTCATTTGAAATTAACGATATTACTCATAATTAAAATGAGGAGTCATCTCAAACGCTTTGGATTACGCACATGCTATTTTATTTTTAATAATTGCGGGAATTTGGAATTGAGTTTTACTGCTTTTTCGCTGGCCGCCATATTGGAGATTCTGGAAACTACGGTTGTAGCCAAACGATAATCTAGAAATTCAGCCCTTTTTCCGCGCAATGTAAGAGAAATATGTATATAGATGAGATTGCCTAAGATTAATGGCGATCATTGGAAATGTGTACTGTCATGCCCATAACTTATTAATGAGGAGCCTTGTGTATTTCTCAGCCATACATCGTTAATGCAGCGATCACTATAATGTGGTTCAGTTATTTTGCGTGCTTGAATCATTAAAATGAAATAATTTTAACAGGACCCATTCGGTTGCACCCTTGTAATCTGACTATACGATAATCACCATAAAGCATCCTTGTGCATGCCCTAGCCCATAAATATGACAATCAGTATTTAAATCGCAATTTTTTACTTTCAAAAAATGTATTTTGAAAAAAAGTGGAAGTATAATATTTTGTTTAAACTTTTAAATCCGATCTCTAAAAGACGAAAATCGAAAAAAATAATTATAAAATAAGAAATTAAAAAATATACTCCTTGGAAGAAATGTCACACAAATTATATAATAAAAAATCAGCAATAGTTCTCTTTTTCGTCTAATCTTCCGCAAGCGAGTTCACAGCCGATGTTGCCCACAAACTCGCTAGCTGTAAAATTGCTGAAGTACATGATTAACTACTTTTTTTTTGTAGATTTGTAAAGCAGAGTTTCACATTCTTACTTAAAACTGCTTCTGAGATATGGCACAAATACCTAAAACTTTCGACACACAGTGTGACCCCCCTTGATGGATTATCATCTAAAATTGCTGAAATACATATTTAACTATTTTTTAGTACATTTGTTATCCTAAATTTCACGCTCCCAATTATTACTGAGATATGGCAAAATGACATAAAAAATTCGACCCCCATTTTTAACCTCTTTTAGTGGCTGAATTTCTAAAATCGCGGAAATACATGTTTAACTATTTTTTTGTAGATTTGTTATCCTGAATCTGTGATTTCAAGCTCCTAACTAAAATTGCTGCTGAGATATGGCGAACATTCGAAATGACCTAAAAAATTCGACCCCCATTTAGCCGCCTTAATGGGTGATTTCTAATTAGCTGAAATATGTTATAGCAGATTTGTTTGTACAGCAGATTTGTTATCCTGAATTTCACGCTCTTATCCAAAACTACTGATAAGATATGGTGAAAAGGTGAAATCATCGAAAGTTATCGACCTCCATTTTAACCC
The DNA here is from genome assembly GCA_963931845.1 of Maratus michaelseni. Classification (NCBI taxonomy): domain Eukaryota; kingdom Metazoa; phylum Arthropoda; class Arachnida; order Araneae; family Salticidae; genus Maratus; species Maratus michaelseni. Next base: position 322,535,202 of record OZ007594.1, on the reverse strand, counting down.
TCTTAGTAGTTGAATTTCTAAAATTGCCTAAAATACATGTTTAACTATTCTTTAGTAGATTTGTTATACCGAAATTCACACTCCTGCCTATAACTTCTATTGAGAAATGGCAAAATGACATAAAACATTCGACCCACTATTTAAACCCCCTTAACGGCCGAATTTCTAAAATTACTGAAATACTTGTTTAACTATTTCTTAAGGAGATTTTTTATCCTGAATTTCACGCTTTTTTCTAAAACTGCTGATGAAATATGGTGAAAAGGTGAAATCACCGAAAATTTTCGACCCTTCATTTAACCCCCTTTGTAGCTGAATTTCTAAAATCGCCTGAAATGCATGTTTAACTATTCCTTAGTAGATTTGTTATCCCGAATTTCACCCTCCCAACTATAACTTCTACTGAGATATGGCAAAATAGCGTAAAACATTCGACATCCATTTAAGCCCCCTTAGTGTCTGACTTTCTAAAATCGCTGAAATATGTGTTTAACTATTTTTTTAGTAGATTTGTTATCCTGAGTTTCATGATTCTAACTATAATATCTACTGAGATATGGCAAAATGACCCAAAATATTTGACCTCCTATTTAATCCCCCTTAATTGCTGAATTTCTAAAATTGCTGAAATACATGTTTATCTATATTATTTGTAGATTTGTTATCCCGAATTCGGAGCTCCTAACTAAAAATGTTGCTAAGATATGGCGAACAGGCAAAATGACCTAAAACTTTTGACCCTCCATTTAACCCGTTAATGGATGAATTTTTAAAATTGCTGTGAAATATGTGTTTAATTATTTTTTTAGAAGATTTGTTATCCTGAATTTCACGCTCCTACCTAAATTTGCTGCTGAGATATGGCAAAAACGCGAAATGACTAAAAACTTTCGACCCCCATTTAACCCCCTTAGTGGTTGAATTTTTAAAATCGCTGAAATATGTGTTCTCAACTAACTTTTAGTACACTTGTTATCCTGAATTTCGCGCTTTCAACTAAAACTGTTGTTGATAAATGGCGAAAAGGCAAAATGACCTAAAACTTTAGACCCCCATCTAACCCTCTTAGTGGTTGAATTTCTAAAATCGCTGAAATATGTGTTTAATTATTTTTTAGTACATTTGATATCTTGAATTTCACGTTCTTACGTAAAACTGCTGATGAGATACGGTAAAAATGTGAAATCACCAAAAGTTTTCGACCCCCATTTAACCCACTTAGTGGTTGAATTTCTAAAATCGCCTGAAATACATGTTTAACTATTCTTTAGTAGAATTGTTATCCCAAATTTCACGCTCCTACTTAAAACTCCTGCTGAGATATGCCGAAAAGACGAAATTATCTAAAACATTCTACCCCCCCCCATTTAACCCCCTTAGGTTGTGAATTTTCAAAAATCCTTTTTTAGTGGGTGCCTACATTGTGTAACGAACATGTCTTCCAAATTTCATTGTTCTAGGACAAACGGTTGAGGCTCGGCGTTGATTGTGAGAAAAACCAGCTACTCTTTTATAAGTATAGATTTGACTAATTGGGTTTTCCTTTTTACTTATGGTTTCATTCACGTTAATAAATTTTTTAAATAAAATGAGCTCAATGAAGATGAAAGAACCTAATTTTGATCGATAACTGAGCATTTTCTCTTAATTCAATACTTCATTTTAACTTTAGAAATAAAATAAATAATTTGACAATTTAGATTTCTAATCCTAGTTAGTTTTATAAAATCAATTAGGAATATTCTTTCTTTTACTGACGAAAAATAAAAAATAATTATGTTAAAATTCATCACCAATATGAATACATGAAGGAAAATTTTTCAAGTATAGTCCTTCATATCATGAACAGACTCATTTTTTCTTTTTACTTATGGTTTCATTCATATTATGCAGTTCTTGAATAAAATGAGTTGAATGAAGATGAAAGAAGCTATTTTGATCGATGGTTCAGCATTTTTTAAACCTCAATATTTCATCTTTACAAATAAAATAAGTAATTTCAACAAATTAAGTTTTTATTCCTAATTTGTATCATCAAATCAGTTAAAAGTATTTTTCTTTTAATCGCGATAAATAATATTTAATTTAATTGAAATTCAGCATATAATATGAATAGAAAAATGCAAATTTCTTCTTCAAATATGGAAAATAAAGAAAAATTGTTCAAGCAACCTTTGTCATCTTCGTTCGATGATTGAAATATTGAAAATAGGCCTTCATGTATCATCTAACAATAATGTAACAAATTGTGTTTTCTTTGTACCTATAGTTTCATTCATATTAATACATTTCTTGAATAAAATAAGTTCAAGTAAGATGAAATAACCTATTTTGATTAATAATTGGGCATTTAAAAAAAAAAAAATTCTATGCTTTATCTCATCTTTACAAATAAAATAAGTAATTTCGACAATTTTCGTATTTTTTATCCAAGTTAGTATCATGAAATTAGTTAGCAATAACTTTTCTTTTACTCGCGAAAAATAAAAATGAGTTAAATAAAAATTCGGCCTACAATTTGAAAAAGAAAAGGTACATCCCTTCTTGAGAAATGGAGATGATAGAAAATTGTGCAAGCATCTTTTGTATTTCATCCTTTGTACTTCATAATCTATGCTTAACGCATGATTTTTTTTTTAACTTATGGTTATAGCTATGGTTATAACTCATTCCTATAAATAAGTTTCTGGGATAGAATGAGTTCAATGAAGATTAATGGACTTATTTTAATGTTTTATCTATTTTTATCCATAATTTGTATCTATTTTATTCTATATACACTAAATAAATTAGAGATTTGGTCAGATTTTGATGATAGAATTTGTTAGAAATTTTTATTCAATACGTTTTTTAATATATTATTTTTACAAATAAAATCAACAATTTGAATTATTTAGATTTTAATTCCAATCGTCTTCGTAAAATCAGTTAAGAATTTTTCTTTCATTCATAAAGAAAAGTAAAATTTCAAATTAATTAATTAATTTGACTTAAATATACATAAATGAATGTATCACATGTATATATGATCTGCAGAATTTGTAAACAACACGTAATGCACTAAAAATTACATAAAATTGCATACCACAGCGGAAAAGGCAATTCTAGCATAACAGATCATAGTCTTTTAACCGAATTCTTTTGTGCGTCTCTGTAAATGAACGACAAATCCTACTCACTGCATAATTTATAGAAAATAAGTTGTAGTGAACCTTAGTTATCCTTTTAAATATAATGTTTATATGTTTCAAGTATCATAACATGCTCAAAATGCACCGCAGACGATTTTTCCACATACATCATAATGTAAAAGAAATTATTTTTATACGTCTCTATAATTGAATTATAAATGCTACTAACTGTATACTCCATTGAAAGCATACTGTAATCCACCTCAGTAAGGTACAATAATTTCATCATGTTTGAAATATCGCAACATCAATAAAATGCATCGCAAACGATTTTTCCCCATAGACCATAATGTAACGGAATTCTTTTGTATGTCCATGTAAATGGACTATTAATGCTAAACACTTCATTTTCAATACCGAACATACTCTAGTAAAATCCAATAATATGTAAACATTTCATGACAATCCGAGTATATTTACGAGAGTTAGAGCACGGACAGATGGACAGACAGACAGACATACTAACTATGTTGCTATTCAACTATGTTAGAAAGTGTTAAAAATGAGTCAAAAAATGAGTCAAAAAATGTGTCAGAAAGTCTCGCGTTGTTGGGCAGGGAATTTGAGAACCATCTTAAACAAACTAAGTAATTTTTCTTTCGCAAATTTTCGTATGGTTTTGGTGTGTCAAATAAAATGTGAGGTAGAAAATACAAAAAGCGTCAAAATTCCCAGTAATGCAATTTAATGGGAGAAACAAAAATAGAAATAACATTTACTTACCACTGCGTTGATTTCTGAACCGCAGACAGCGAAACGGAAAATTGTGTCACATTTTATGTCACTATAAAACCAGAAACAAAAGAAAAATGGCGAAAGTAGTGTTTAAATATGGCATACAGGCATATTCGAAAAAAAGATATATTAAATAAAATGTAATGGTTGAAAATCGGTTTATTTGATATTCAGAAAGATAATTCCTATAAATTAATCAGATTTTTTAAAAAATTGATTAATTGTACATTGGAGCATGGCAGTTCCCCTAATTACTTTGTTAAACAAACCAACTAAGATTCCTGATGCCTATAAGCCAAATAAAACACAAGGTGAAAAATATAAAATTGACATGTATTCAAAAAAGATTACTCGCAATTTTTTATTATTTGTTGATAATTCTTACTTCAAATACTGCGTACGGCAGCTTATAAAGTATAAAGTATTTTAACTTAAAAATTTCCTTACGACAATGCAGACGCCTTTTTTTTTTTTCTATTTTTTCCCCTTCAACCTTCTCCAAAAATGGCAGATAATTCCTGCAAATTAATTTGATTTTTCTAACCTCATTGTTTGTAAAGCGAAACCACATTGCCCTTATTACTTTGTTAAACAAACCAAGTAATTTTTCTTTCACAAGTTTTCTTGTGGCTCGGTGTGTCAAATAAAACGCGAAGGTGGAAAATATAAGGAGTGACAAAATTCCCGGTAATGTAATTTAATGGGAGAAACAAAAATAGAAATAACGTTTACTTACCACTCCGTTGATTTCTGAACCGCAGTCAGCGAAATGACAAATTGTGTCACATTTTATCATCATAAAAGGAGAAACAAAAAAAGAAATAGCAAAAGCCATGTTTAAAAATGTCATAAAGGTGTATTGGGAAAAGGCTAGGATTAAACAAAAGGTAATGGCGGCAATTTATTTACAGACATAGGATATGAACGGATACAAGTTTTTCAGCAAATTCTATATAGAAAGAGAGTGAAAAAAGTTAACATCTAGATATATTAATAGATATAGACGGATGAATGAGAAGAAGATAGACAAGTTAGAACGTGTACGTCAAACGTGACAAATGAGATGCGTTCGTACTGTTATTATTTCAGTGAAATGAATTATGTCGTTTGTTATTATGATATGATTAATTTCCGCAATAAAATAAGTATGTTTTAAGTAGGCAAGATTCTATCTTTTGTTGAAATTTACTGAAAATTCCAATGGGAAACTTAAGCCTAACTTTGAAATTTTCAGAATTTGAAATCCATATTTAGACTCTTTTTCCATTTAATATCCATTTCTCCGGATACATCTATCCAAAAAACTGTCGGTAGATCATAGGATTGCTTTAATTAAACAATTATAGTATACAAATTTGGTTTTTAAATTCAGTAACACGGAAATAATAGGAAAAATCTTAAATATGATGTAATCACCATGGCAACCTAGAATCATTAGTATATCATTGAATTAATTACGTATGATAGGATTTAATAGAATGAAGAAAACTTTTATTAATATCTTTTTAAGTTTTGATTCGATTTTCATAAAATTTGAAATGACGAAACAAATTTCTGCAACGATTATATGCATAAAATTTCAAACCATTCGGTTGGTTAGTTTTTGCGCTGTTATATGCGGACAGACGGATGGACCAGACGGTGACTATAGGTGCTAGGTATTTTTATAATTACGAACGCTTCTAAAAAAGAAAGAAATAATGTGTTAGCTGTACGATCATTTGGTACTTTTGTTACTATGGTATTTGCACGTGGCTTTTAAATTGTGGATTTTGAAGAAATCAACAGTAAATTTGTTGTTTTTCTTATGATACATCATCTATCTATCTACTATATATATATAAAATGCAAATGAATTTCTTTCCGGACGCTTATAACTTGAATTATGCTAAATGGATTTTGATGGGACTTGCACTGTTAGATAATATTTAATGGAAGGCTTTAGTATATAACATATCGTTCTACGTTGCTTAATTATAGAATCACGGGGTAAGTTCTATAATCAGATAAATCGGATTATGAAAGAATAGCCTTTTCCAAAGATCCTGCAGAATGGATTTCGATGGGACTTGCACTGTTAGTCAGATATTTTTTTATGGAAGCTTTTAGTATATAAATATTGTTCTACGTTGCTTAGTTATATAATTATGGGGAAAAGTTCTATAATCAGATGAACCCGATTGTGAAGGATTTGCTCTTTAAAAAGTTCTGTTTGGTGGATTTTGATGAGATTTCCATTAGTAGTTAAGTAATTTTTCAGGGGTTTGGGCGAATCCTCATAAAGGTAGTCGTTTGTTTTGATTGAGATCGTATTGTGAAAATAACATCTGTGCGCATGCAGCGACATCTGTAGACTAATTTTCTTTAACTTTCGACGAATACATGTGTCCTTCGGAATTGGTGGGTTTTCTGCGTTTCGCAGCAGTTTTATGCAAATTTGGCTTTTCTGGTTTATGAGTAATGTATTTAAACAAGTGAAAATGTATGTATCGTTGGATTTGGTCGTATCTCACCCCCAGAGGCATTCAAGACACGCTTTTCTCAGCAAGAAAGAGGTTGCGCTCCGATTGTGAAGATTGCTTCTAGCTGAAGCTTGGTTTGGTAAGATAAATTAGATTGTTTAGTTCAATAAAGATTGTTTTGTCGGCCACGGGATGCTTTGATTTAGATATTTAGCCATAAGCTGTGGAAGCTTGTGCATCGCAGCAAAGTTAGTTCCGGAGTTGCAAAGTTAAGATCTCATCTGTGCGTAAGTTAACGTTTTATTTACTTATCTTATTCAAGTGGTTTTTCTTATGGTGTATTAAAGTATATTTCTCTAGTAGGATTATTTAGACAGCATTCATCAGTCCAAGTTAAAATTATGTCAATCGTCCTTCCCCTTAAAGTTTTTGAATAAAACTGGTTTCGACTGATTTTCTAACTTATTTGCTGATTCACCATGAACCAGCACGCCACAAGTTCATTAATAAAGATTAATAAAGATAATATTTTTGTTTCCAATAATCGATTTGGGAGGTTCCTCTTCTTCATGATCGCTGTCGGATTCTACTACTAGCCTGTTCTTCGTTTCCAAAGCATCAGCTACAATTTCAGTTATTGTTGCATTCTGAGAATTTGTTGACATGTCAAATAATCTTTATAAGTAAAGAGTTATCATCTGGCATGTTGTTAAACTTACAGTAATGCACAACATAAACGAAGTGTTTTTGGAGATAACCTTAAACAAAAAAAATCAGTCAGGTTTGCCTATTACCACTTTTAAAAGCGACGTCTTAAGCGGAGTTAGTTGAAAAAATTGTGATGCAATAAGAGGAGTGCAATATGTAAAAAAGCGTATGAGAATGATCGGGACTTCTGAAACATGAGGTCATATGCGGAGTGACATTTTATCCAGGTGACTTACTAACGAGGTTTGACTGCATTATATTTTTAATTAAATTCGAGAAGAAAAATTTGCTTTTTTTTTGAGTGAAATCGATTTTTTTTTCAACTAATATATTTTTTAAATGTGGCATTTAGAATGTATTTTAAGTGCGAGTGTTTTTTTATAACTTAAAAAAATAAATTGCGATTAATTTTAAATGAATGAGAAAATTGATTTTTGCGTTCTTAAATTCGAAATCATTTTTTTTTTTAATTTGTCGCTTTTTTGGGTAAAATCGTTTTTTTTTTTTCATTTAATTGTTGTTTTTAAATAAAATTAGAAACTTTAATTTATTGAATTTTTAGTTTTTTATTTTTAAAATAAATTTGAATTTTAGTATTAACAGAGCCAATACGCATGCGTGCAGGAAAAAAAACGGAATTTTTCTCTCTTCTTCAGACTTCCGGGAAGAATTCACGTAAAAAGCATGTTTTCTTGGAGTACGGAAATTATAAGTTGAAAAATGAGGAATAATTTAGTGTATAAAGACGAGTTTTTTTTACACTGTAGCTTCGTAATTTCAGTTGTTATATATATACACATATGTATAGAATTTAGTGTTGTTGTGAAAAGGCCTGACATGAAGGAATTGTTACTAGGCCTGTAACCTCTAATCTTGGATTTTATAAGGGATCCAAAACCACAAAATTAATATTGATTATAACTAAGAGGGCCAATCCTCGGGTTTATGTTTCTTTCTGCAGCTTTAGAAGAAAACCAAAATTACTCTAAGTATTATTATTATTATTAATATTATTATTATTACTGAAATCACATTCATCTGGTCAAAAAGTATGGTTTCATACATAAGAAGCATTATTTATAATATGAAAGAGATTTAAAAATAGGTAGAGAGAAAAAATTGGATTTTATAACCTTTTGTTCGCGTCAACAACATTAAATGCATATTCTCTATTTGCTTAGGTTTACAAAACTGTGAAAAAAAGAGTAGAAAAACAAACGCTCTTAATTTGCAGTCAATAAGTGAAATTTATTCACTGCAGTGAAATTTAAAAACTTGTTATTTAAGGATAAATATAAAATCGAACTGATTTGCGCAAAAAAGTCTCTTTGAAGTATGGTTCTTTGCTAAAAATAAATCCTTATATTAGTTTAACGTTTTTTTTTTTTTTTTTTTTTTCTCTCTGTTTTCCTTTGTGTATAAAGTATGTTCTTTTGGCAACTAATGTCGGTATACACAGTAAAAAAAAAAAAAAAAAAAAAAAAAAAAAAAAACATAAAAAAATTATAAAAAATATCGTTTATTCTTAAATGAAAATAACATTTAAAGGTACCCGAGGCTCTTTTTTTTTTTTTTTAATAAATGACAATGCACTTTTTTTATTATGAAAACAATGCTAAACACAAAAACAATACTAAACACATTTTATAATAAAAAAAGATACTAAATACAATTAGTTTTCACTCTTACTATTAAAAATACAAATGAAAAAAAAACCTTACATTGAAAAAAGAAAGCCTTATTTCAGTTTTTTATGTGTTTTATTTTTCCGTCACATTCTCCTTTTCCTGAAAAGTTAATTCAAATTACAATAAACTGTTAACTGAAATAAAGCCGGAAACGACATTAATTTCTGTTCTTTTGATACTTCCAATAAAAAGATTTAGGTGACAATTAGATGACTGGATTATTAAATCATTAAATTAGTTTAAAATATATGTATATATAATTCAGTTAGTTTTTTTTTTTTTTTTAAACTTACTCCTGCAAAAAATATATAAAATAACCTTTTTACATCCGGCGAATGGCAACGGATTTTAATGTTAATAATTTTTTAGAACAAATGATAGTTGTTAATTTTTTAATTAAACTATCATTTTAATCATTCACTGGGGAAATTTTATTTGCTTATTTATTTATTGTCTGTCTTAGAGAATTTACGCGTCAAAGTGCAAAATTAATTACAGAAACTTTGGCGAATACAAGCTTTTTTTTTTTTTTTTTTTTTTTTTTTTTTTTTTTAAAAAAGCTTTGATTTTGAATGAGGATTGAATTTGAATAAATATAATTTCACCTTTTTAAAAAAATCGTAACGAGGTCTTCCTTTTCTTTGTATTCTAGAAACTTGAATAAAAAACAGAGATGAAAAAAGTACAAAATATTTCTTCCAAATTCTTATAACCGTACACTCTAAAAAAATAAAAAATAAAAAAATAAAAATTATAAAAAAATTATAAAATCCGTAATCTGAAGGAATTTTTTTTTTCGTTGAAACACGAAAAATTTCTCTTTTATTTTTACCCATTTTTCTCCAAAATACAGAAAAATCACCAATCTAACGTATAAAAATTACTTGAAATCCTACAATTTATGCTGCATTTTCGTCAAATCATTCTTCCGGCAACTGTGTGCAGAGTGTTACTTTTTCGTATTAGAAACACAATTGTTACGTATGTCTTTCTCTCCCAAAAAAAAAAAAAAAAAAAAAAAAAAAAAAAAAATCGTGAATCGAAGCTCAAAATTTCCTGAAATTCCCCAGTCAAAAGTTGGAATTTTTCTCAAATAATAGAAAAATCTTTTCCGATCCCAAGTGTGGGTACTTTTATGTTAGCTGGGCGCAGGTGTTAAACCACCAAATATTGTTCCCATCGACATCATTCGTATTTCATTCATTTAAAATACAAAACTAATTTAAAACTGTTAAAACAAAGAAGAGATTTTAGAGGTGTCTTTCAGAGCAATACAAAAAAGGTAAGTAGGTTTGCTTACCTTCATTTGGTCCATGCATTCGTAGGAATAATCCGATAGTGTTGTCTTGAGTAATCTACGAAAATATTACCCATGTAGTAAGTACACACATCAATCAGTTTTCACGTGGTATTTCATTATATAGATTCATAATTTTCGCTGCTTACAATATCTATACATAACATATAATTATTATTTGTTGAATAGCGATTAATTGATTTGCTCGTTTTAATTAAATTACTATTTAATTATACTTTAAATATTATAAAAGTTACATTTTATAGTAGGTATAAAGATTTAATTATGATTTTAAGTTTAAATTTAACAATATAAGGAGTATGCATAAATTTGCCCCTTTACGCGTGGAAAACATAATCTAGAACTAATAATTATACAGAGTTTTTAGTTCATGAAAGAGTTTTTTTACTTCTTTTTGGAGAAAAAAAAAACACTTTGTTAGTTCATTAGGGTTCGCGACGCGAGAGGGAAAACTTGATTACACCGTATTTTTCTTTGGTGAGAAATATGGAACTTCCACTCATATAAAGTAATTAATAGTTTGATTGAATCAAAAGAGATTATTGTGGGTTATTTCCCAACGAAAACATATGCATTTGAAATATATATAATACATACATTTAAAATACATGCAGTTCCACTCATTTCATTTAAAAGAAAAAGAAAGAAAATAATAAGAGATAATGCCATAAACTAAGACATTTTATTTAAATATCAAAACATTGTTTGTAATTTTGACACGTGAAAAATAAAAGCTGCGACCGGCCGAAGGGAGGGGGTAGGGTGAAATTTGCCCCAGGTGCGGTCTGGCAGCTTGCTTCCTGTACATTTTACGATTTATGACTTTTTTTTTTTTTTTTGTGTACATCAACAATTGCGAAAACGAATTTGGGAAACTAAAATTAAAATCTGGAAACACTGAATATTTTTTTTTATATTAGTATTATTATCATTAATGCTGTAGCAGTTTAGAGATTTTTATCAAGGGGCATGGCCGCACAAAGCGATTGACATCAATCAGTTGAAGAGGAAAAATATGGTAAAAAATAAAACGAATCGAATTGAAGAATTATAAATTAGGCAACATAAATGCAAAGTATTTTCAAACGGGAAGCGGCTACAACAAAGCAAGCGGTTTAACGGAAATTTCTACTCATGAATATGCTCTTTACGCTAATAGCTGTAATGGCGTGGTAAAAGAATCGACTTCTGTAAGAAAACTCGAATTACATTTGAACGATATGCAGATAAAGCTCTATGGGCAATGCAGAAGTTTGTTTCATAGAACAGAATATTCAGGTATGTATTTCAAATAGAAAAATGAATTTGTTTGAACCTTCTAATGCATGAATTATTTTTAAATGGATGACAAAAATATTTTTTTTATTTAAAACTGATTTAAAATGAATTCTTAAGATCAAATAATGTTGAACTTTTCAAACTTTTACATTTGTTACGAAAGGACGAAACAAACCTCACACAACGTTTGCGTGCAATAAAAAATATTATCTCTTGACTGTAGAAAAAGACTAATTTTTCTTAATCTACGAAAAAATAATATAACCATGAACGAGAAATGCACAATAACCTCTTCTGAGTTACCCGCAATTCCGAAAAGCGTTCATTATCTTTAGAAACCTTAAAAAGCAATGTATTTTCAAGATTTAAAGAAGCATTTATAAAAACAAATTTTCTTTTGCTGCCACTAATTATCGGAAACATTTCTGAGTAGTTTCCATAGTGTTATCAATCAGTTTTCTCAAAACGAAATATCGGTTTTTAGGCTGAATCAATTCTGAATTAAACATTTTCAGCTGCGTAAGTTTGATTTATGCATGCAAGAGTTACAAAATAATAGTAATATTAATGTTAATGTTAAAGTTGTTAATTTATCATGTTTCTCTGTAAAACATGTTTGTTGAACAGGAAAATGTTTATTTGACAGTTGATAGCATTCGAAAAACCTAATATTCTAGGATACGAAAACTGATTAATGCACTATAAAAACTACTCGCAAACGTTTTCGAAAATCAGTGGCGGCAAAAGAAAATTTGTTTTTATAAATGTATCTTTAAATATCGAAAATATATTGGTTTCGAAAATTTCTAAACATAAATAACGCTTTTTGGAATCGTGAGTAGCTCGGAATAGATAATAGCATATTTTTTTCGTGATTAAATTATATTTTCCTAGATTAAGAACTCAAAGCTGGTAGACGGGAGGTTCTGGGTTCAAACCCAATCGCACCCTTCGACCTAATCGTTCGAAGTTTTCCGTGATTTTCTTCGAACTTTAGGTAACCTTGCGTAAATACGGGTTACGTGCCCTTAGACAGACCTCCACGGAGGGCATCCTCTCCCCTCGTCGACCTATGTCCCTCGAGTAGACAATCGGTCGTAAAAAACAACACCAACACCTAGATTAAGAAACATTTGGTTTGTTCCACAGTGTAGTTATTAAACTTTTTTTTTTTTGGTTAAATTTGCACGAAGTATAGAAAGTGGAAAAAAAATGGTCCGGTTCTTATTTAGATTTAAAAACAGAAATTATTTGAGAAAACCTTCTTTCACTCTGATTAGAAAAAAAGAATGCCAAAGGCAGATTTTCCATTTGAATGTCTCTTAGGTAAGTTACTCTGACATCTATTTCTGAATTTTACAGGGACTATTGAACTTTATATGAGGTTTAGATGTGATAAAGGAATAAAAATAAGATGAGCACAGTTATCTGAGGATTGTTTTTCAGTATAACTTCTCATGAGGTTATCATTCATGAAAGGGTTAAATGAGTCTGTTCTTTTTAAGTTAAATTAGAATAATTCAAAATATTATTTAATTTAAATTTAGATTTATTCCCGTTAAAATCCATATTAAAAGCTATTTAATTTTTATTTATTTATTTATTTTAATATAATTCGAACTTTTGAACCGTTTGTTTGGAAAAGTAAAAAAACGTCATTTGTCGTTCATTTACTGTAATGAGTAATTACACAATGCAATTTTTTTTTTTTTTTTTTTTTTTTTTTTTTTTTTTTTTGTGCTCTGCAGAAACGACAATCAGAAAAATGCAGTTTAAAGTTATTAATTTTAATATATCAATAGAGAAAATCATGGTTAAGTAGAATTTTATTTATTGTTTCTTAGGTGATTAGTAAAAAACAACATCAATAATTTGTTTTGATTTAAGACTGAAATTGAATGTATAAATTAATCTGATGTAAAAATAAACTAAAGTTAGTGTGTGGATTACTCAAAAAAAATTACAAATGTGAAAATATTTCAGCTGTTACGATACGTTATACAGGCTGCCCACTAAAGTCCTGTCCAACCAACTCCCAGAATGGCGAAAGCTATAGGCATAAACGGGGGTGTCTAACAATGTAAAGTGGCTATGATAAGACTACACTGCAAAAAACATTGCTGATTTGACGGTATATTACTGGCATTCCAGCTGCCAGTATTATACAGTAAAATTAACAGTAATAAACAGTAAAATAAGCAGTAATACGATGCCGCGCATGCGCGGGTTTATCCCATATAATCTTGGTATTACCCCGTTCTGCGGCTTTCAGTATGGCCAGTAGTTCGGCTTGGAAGACACTGTTGTACTTTCTTAGTAGCACCGACCATGTCTTCTTTTTTTGTTCATTCTTGTATGCTTTCCATAGAACTCCATATTTGCTCTGAGATGATTTCAAAACTCAACAGGAAACTATGAGAGATCCGAATACTACCTGCAATGAAAAATATTCCAATCCAATCCCGGTGTAAAGTCGAGTTAAGATCTATGGCATCTAAATTTTCTCTGAGACCGGCTTCTGACATAATACACTCACATTTCGTTAAAACGTGTTTTTTGATTAAAAGTTGCAGTTAATTAAAAATTAAAATTAATAATAATAATGAATAAAAAATTAATTAGTTGTTTTCATAAATGAAATGAAAGGTTCTTCTCAAATCAATGTTGCCACGAAAATAAAATACCGCATTATATCATGCTCAACAATGGTTAGAGAAAAAAAATAGTACAAAAATGATAAAGTATGACTTCTCCACACGGGATTATTTATGATTAAAAAAAATTGAAATTGAAATGTTTAGAAGAAAAATACACCATCGACAGATCGAAGAAGTGGTATTTTACGTGTAGCCTAAAAAATATGCTTTGCTATATTAGATTAAATTATATTTTATATATATTCAATTTATTTAATAGTACAGAAAGGATAAAGTGGGACGTCTCTGCACTGGTTTATTTTATATTAATGATTAAAAAACAAAATTGAAATTCGAATGTTTAGAAGAAAAAGACACCATCGATTGATCGAAGCAATGTTATTTCACTCTAAAATGTAGCCTAATTTGTAACCTAAAATGTATTCTTTGTTATATTAAATTAAATTGTATTCAATTTATTTTTCTTTGTCCTGTGTTTTTTTCCGAAGCGGATTACGTCTTCCTTTAATAAAGTTGAAATAAAATTGTTAATTTTTTTTTCTCGCGCGTGCCTTTTGTTAACTTCAATCAAATATACTACAACTTCGATGAAATAAATGAGATGATATTTTGGCTTGATTAATGTTATTTTCAGACATTTTTATTCTTAATTTTTCTTAAGTTTAAACATGCATCTAAAAAATATTAGATATTATTGCTAAAAAATATTAAGTGCGAAATCCTCGCACGGATCCACTGGTCAGTCATACCCTTTAAAAAGCCCTACATTCAGTATACTTCAAAAATATGTTTGTCTGGATTAATGCATTGTCTGGTTAAAGAAATAAGTCAAAGCTGAATTTTCTGAGTAAAAAAAAATATATTTCAAGAAAAAGTGGTTTCTTATTATACCACAGATTCCTTTTATATGTCTAGATAAACTTTTAGATATATATCAAGTTCACTTCTGGGAATTTTGTTTAAAAGAAACTTGCGGTTGTCTGGCCTCAGAATCTTTCTAACCAAAATAAGATCTAATTCAAAACAACAAATTTTTACTCCCTTTGGAAATACATCTAAAACAAAAGCAATAGAGTGCTTATAAAAGAGCAGATTGCTTTTTCTTAAAGTTATAGCATTAGACAAAGAAAAAATAATGAATCTTGGCTCTTTAAAAAGATTTAAATGAAAAGTTATTATACAGGAATGTACAGTTACACACAATTTAATTTATATATAATAAGGGATAAAAATTATCTTTCTATGATTAAAAAATAATAATAATAAAATAAAACATTTTTCTTTTAAGTGTAAATAAAGTTTAACATAAGTGATAATAAAAAATTAAGTTGTGTTTATTACAAGTTAACCTGTTAGGATCAGGCGTCCTATTAATAGGACATGTCTTTTTTCAATGATTATTATGTTGGCTTAGCAATTGTTTGTGTTATTTATCTGCATGTAGTAATGATAGTATATATGTCTATACATTTATTATTATGACTTCGTTTATGTTACAGCATTTAATAATAATAATAATAATAATAATAATAATAATAATAATAATAATAATAATAATAATAATAATAATAATAATAAAAGTTTGCTTAATTCTCTTTACTCCATTTCTTATTCTTTTATTTTAAACACGTGTTTCACTCTTTAAATTTAAAATAGAGACTACTTTTTTCGCGAACGAATAATTTGTGATAAAACATAAAAAAATACTAGAAAGTTTAAATCTGTTTAATCCTGTAGTAACACGACTTTTTGCATATGTCTTCAGAAATTCTCTGTAAGCCTATTCAGGACTTCACAAATTCGGTCGCCAAGTCGCTGGCGACCAAGTTATTTAATCTTTCGGGGAGAATTTTGTAAAAAAAAAAAAAGACATAAGAAATGAGCACAAATGGCATTTTTGCTCTCCCCGACCCCTAATCATGCGCGGCAAGCAGTGCTCTTTCTCTTCTCTCGTACTTTTAATAGAAGAACTAAATTTAAAAGCATTTTCCAACTCATGCATAGAAAACACCATTCTTTTCTGCTGTAGCCAGCTAGTTTATGTCATGGGATTAGAATTGGAGGGGGGGGGGGGGAGATTTCAATAAAGCAGTTAGAAATAGTGTCAATCAAGCTTCTGTGGCATCTAAAATTGGATACAATGCTAAAATATGCTCAAGTTTTTTTTGTAAGTTTGAAATCCGATTTTTGTGTTTATGTAAGTTGTCAACATATAAGTGATTATAAGTAATTATAATTTTTATAAGTTTAATTAGAAAACATAGTTTACATTATCTTTCTAAATTATGTACTATTCTAAACTATGTAACTAATAATGTAACTAATAATTCTATGTAACTAATAATTCTTGTTATTATTTTTTTCTCAATTAATTCATAAAAAAAACTCTTGTTTTTTTTTTGTTTGGAAATCAATGGCGGGGAATGGGGGAGGGGGGTAAATATTTTTTACTAGCGGCTAGTATTTTTTTCTGGCTACCAGATCTTGTCAAATTTGTAAAGCCCTGCTTACATCTACATCTACAATTACCATATATTCCGGCTATAATGCGCAGTTTTGAAACAAAAAAATTGATCAAACTATAGAATTCCGCGTTATACGCCGTTTATAAAATGAAAGCTTAAAATGAAAGCTTGACAACATCAATAGAGAAATATAACATGTCCAGCGTAGAAATCGGCATGGGACAGTTACATCGTGTCTGAGACCATTATTATTTTTTTCAGCAGACTCGGGTAGGTCGGGATCAGGCTTACATTTTATTTTGCATACTCGGGCCGGTAGGAACTGGACTTAATTGTTCCCAGTACGTGTCAAGCAAGCAATTTGTTTTGTAAAAATAGTAATTGCGAGAATGAATTTCTGTTAACGGAGTCTTTGGAAATATACATAATAAATTATAGTAAAACATTTTGAAAAATCATTTTTTTTGTTGTTATTATACAGCAACAAAAGTTATGATGTATAATCATCTTTTTTCTTTTGTTCTAAACTACATTCATTTCTTTAGTGTCTTTATTTGAATATAATAATCTACTAAGAGTCTAAGTGATCATTAATGTTGCTATACATTTTTCTATGGCTTGTGAACATACAGTAATCTAAAATATACAGTAAAATTTTCCCATAAATATGTATGCAGTATTTATTAAAAGAATATTTATTGTATGTTAAGAAACATAAGAGTTTTAGTAGAAATTGAGTCGTGTCGGGCCGGGCCTGATTTCATTGATTTTTTCACTGGCCGGTTTTAACTGATTTTTCAACGGGCTGCCCCGCGTCGTAAACTGCAAAATCATAAACGGCCTGGGCTTGAAAATTTCTGCCCGTGCAGATCTTTAATGCATAATATGAAATATTGCAAGGACGGCCTTCTTTGAGGACGATCCTCCAAATGTCCAAATGATCGGTTTCTTCCAAGCGTCTGACAAGCTTCAGTATCCCAGCATCTGAAACGAGCACTTTTCTCATCTCGAGTCCTTTTGCCATGCGAATTTTCGCAACGCGCCGGTTACTGATTCCCCTTTCTTGTAAAACAATGCTCGATATGGTAACGATAGCATACGTCTGGTATCGAATGAAGAATCTTATGTATCGAGGTGTTTTATTGGCAGTCTGATTTGCGTAAATCTGCTTCAAATTATGCATGCCCGAGCCATCTATCGGCAATTTTTTGAACCAAAACTTTTTCTGTTGTTAAAAAAATCCGATCTGCCTCTAGTCTCATTCATGAAAAACCGCAATTTTTTAGTTTAATTTGTTCCTTTTTAATTAATTTTTAAAGTTTTAAGGAATTTATGGCAAATCTGGTACAAGTATAAATCTGTGTTTCTTTCTTTCACAATGTAAAATGGGTATGGCAATGAAATGATGTAAAGCAATGATGTTATTGCTTTATATTGCAGGATACACCCACAGAGATCAGCTTACTCTAACTGTAAGGGTATAACAAATCCGAGGTCATATAGCGATGCACACATTATAAATTAGATTAAAAAATCAACTAAATTTACGAAAATATTACTACTAATTAGATTTCTTGCGTCTGGTCGAGTTGGGTTGATCCTAATTTGTTTCGTTGCCGGTCGGGTTGATATTAAATGTTTCGGGTTCGGGTCGGTTTTGGGTTAGGTTTTGAGTTTTTCGTGTCGGGTTCGAGATGGTCCGATTTTTGGAAAGAAAGTCCTGATTATTTTTCAAAGGAAAACATTATACATTTGAATAATAATGAGTGTGTATGTGTTCATTTTTATACCAAAAAGATAAAATTGATGTTATAGAGGTATAATTGTAGACTATTTTTCCATAAATGTATTAAAATATGGATTAATTTTCTTTCACTTCCGAATTGGGTTTGAATATTTCAGGCCCATGTTTGAAGTGTATCAGGTTCGAGTTGGTGTTCGGGTTGACAATTTTTTTTGTCTTGTTCGGGTCGGGTATAAACAGACTCAGTCAGATAATACTGCAAATGCACTATAGTTTGGTACAATTATTAAGTTGAAACGGAACTGGTGATTAAATGCTACATTTTAGCAAGACGTAATTATAGGTTAAAAATCAGAATATTGCTTAAAATTAAAAAGAAAAGAACATCTTGTTAATTTGCAATTTAATACTAATAAGCAAACTTGTTATAGTTAAAATGATTAACCTTAAACGCTTGTTTATAGCAGTAGAAAAAATATTCAGAAACTGGCTTCAAACAGTTAAAGTGCAAAAACGTTATCATAAAACACCATAAAATTATATTATTATTACATGCTTGCTGTTTAAAAAAAAAAAAAAAAATAGTTTTCAGTAAACTTTTCATAGCTTAAAAATAACATCAGAAAAATGATAAAGAAATAGCTTTTCAGTAAAAAAAAAATTTTTTTTTAAAGATTAATAAAATTTAATCGTGTTGGCAAATTTGTCTTTTCTTATTTGACAAATTTTAGTTTAATGCCCAGCACACATTTAAAAAAAAAAATAGTTTTAATATACAGCTTTTTCTTTTTTTCTTTTCCTTTTTTTTTCTTTTTTTTTTTTTTCTTTTATCTTTTGACACGGTAGTCAACAATAAGAGTTCAGACATTTATAAGGGGCCACTTCACTGAAGCTCCCCGATCGCGAAATCCCGAGCTAACCTATGGGATAACTTAAAGGCGCGATGGCTCACCACCTAATATAATTATTAAAATACGGTTTTCACCATAAGAAAGTAGATGTCCGATTCCGACGATGTGGTTTTAAAAAAATTTCTCCGGAAAATTTAAGTATTTTTAAGAAGATTATAAAATTTCATCAATTAGAGATCGCAAAGTTTATAGGGATTTTTTTAAAATACTTAAAATTTAAGGAGACAATTTATAAAAACACACATCGTCGGCATCTTACGTCTACTTTCTGAGAGTGAAAACCGTATTTTAATAATTATATTAGGTAATGATATTAGGTAATTATATTAGGTAATGATATTAGGTAATTATATTAGGTAATGATAT
Source organism: Maratus michaelseni (assembly GCA_963931845.1). Classification (NCBI taxonomy): domain Eukaryota; kingdom Metazoa; phylum Arthropoda; class Arachnida; order Araneae; family Salticidae; genus Maratus; species Maratus michaelseni. Next base: position 322,515,679 of record OZ007594.1, on the reverse strand, counting down.
TAGGTAATTATATTAGGTAATTATATTAGGTAATTATATTAGGTAATGATATTAGGTAATTATACTAGGTATTATTTAATAATTATATTAGGTAATGATATAAGGTAATTAAATTAGGTAATGATATTAGGTAATTATACTAAGTATTATTTAATAATTATATTAGGTAACGCTTTGAAGTTTTCCTATAGATTAACATGAGATTTCGCGATCGGAGATTTTAAATAATGGTAGCAAAAATAGATGTAATTTATGTTTTGAGAGTGCAAATTTTCGATATTTATTTACATGCATGTACACGAAAAGCACAAAGGTGTTAATATTCTTTTAAATGTTGAATAATTGTTCCACATATTAAATTTCAGAAAGCAAAAAACAAAAAGTTAAATCACATGATCATTGAAATTGAATCCCACATTCCACCTACAGACACATTTTTTTAAAGCAAGGCCAAACAGTTATAAGATTTAAATATAAATTTACATCTATACATAAAAACAAAAGTAATGAGAAAATTTTTCATTAATTTAACAAACCCCCTGTATCACACAAGAAGAATTTCCCCGGGTTTGGTTCAATATTTGTAATTCGATTACCTGAGGTTTTTCTATTTATTTATGGTAAATTTAATATCTATTTAATAATTCATGCGTTTAACGCGTCAACGGATTTTTGAATACATTTGCGTATATTTTCCACCTTTCAAATCGATGTGACGTTAATGACGTTTTAAGAAATGTATGGTAGCATTTTTCAGGGCAGGTTTTAAAAGAATAGGCTTTGTTTGCTAATGCGGGAGTTCAAAAAGAAAAAAAAAACAACCTTTGGTCTCTGGTCACGTCTCTGCACAATCAAAGTCCAGTTATGTGTGATTTTGAATTCAGTTAAAAGTGATTCGTAAACAATAAGATCTAAAATTTCAAAGTGATTTCTGAGGTTTCGATATTTTAAAATATTCTTCTTTTAAATATTGAATATTTAAAATAAAATAAAATACAGTATTGCTTATTGATTACGGTGCATTTTCAGTTATTGAATAAGTATCTCACCTTCAATTTTTTTTTTCTTCTCCAAGTGAAATATCGAAAAGTGACAAATCAAGGTCAAATATATCAGACGTCTCCTATTTTTCAAAGAAATTATTAAGTTTTAAGATGGTATAATCAATAACCTATCAATGATTCATTTATGTCTGCTGTTCATCGCGAGTGAAAATTAAATGCTATACCAATGTTTACAGTAGTTTTATTTACGGCTGTTCTCAAATCCAAACTGTATATTTTCTGACACATTTTTTAATTCATTTTGAAAACGTATTAAATTTGGTAGGTGCTCTTATTCAGAAGCTATGTAATCGATTTTTTTCCGTTTTTTGGTAAAGGCAAAAGGTTTTCAGAAAATGCTGTCAAAGTTACCGAATTTCTGAACGCATAGGCATTAAAATAGGCATTAAAATACCGTTGAAAATAATTAAACTGACCAGCGATCACATTCCTATTTTTAAACATTTTTCACGGCATTAAAATAGCAAAACTAACGATAGTATTGCGGATCTATTGCGACTTTGAACAGCTTTTTCAAGACGGTACTACTTGTGTTGAAAACACAGCTAAATTTACAGTTGAAACATAAACGAATCAACGAGACATATTTTCGGATTTATTACATCAGCGAATAACGTTTTTTCAGCAAAATGCGTTGTTTTTTTCAACAGTTGGAAAATAAAACTGTGCTACTGGGGAATCGCTTATAACTCAAGAGGAAATAGATAGAAAAATTAAGCAGAAGTTTATAGAAAAACGAAAAAAAACAACTGTTCCTATATTATTCAAATTGCTTAAATAATCATGTTCGGAAGTATCATGCATTTATGTTTAAAAATGAGTCCTAAATTATATCAGAAAGTTTTGCATTGTTGAGCGGGGAAAAAAATATGTTTTGCTGAATCGTAATTATAAAATATTTCACATTAGACACTATTACTTTCATTTGTAAAAAAAAAAAAGGTTAGTATTTTTATGGTGTGTATTTGTCGCATGTAAGTATTTATGTAAGTATATACGAAAGATGTAAGATGGGAAAGTTATATGTAATGTAAGAAAATGAAATCGGCCAATAATAATAAAAAAAAAAACTTCTTTTTTTTTTAATCTAACATTCTTTAAAAATAAAACAAAATAATACCAGAACTTCTATGCGTCTGAATGTATATACATGCTTAGGTAATATATTTAAAATATTCTTGAGTGTTTACTTAATATTGCAATATTAAGTAATCGAATACTACTTTCAAACAGAAGAAACAAGTTATAATTTCTAGTATGTAAATATAATTTTAAAAATAATAATGTCTTTCATATTAGTCAGTATGAATAAAGTATTTAAATATTGTCACAATAAAATACTTAAAATATGGCAACTATAACGGCCCTTTGATCACTTATTCTGTTTGGTGGATCAAATATTTCCAATAGGTAAAAAATGTTTTTTATTATGTCCGAATTCTTAAACCTTGCCAAGAGATCTTTTTTAAATGGCTGCTGAAAATGCGTTGAATATTGAAAACAAGACAAAAGGCCGCAAGCCAAAGAAAATTTTCGCCTAAGAAATTGAATCAGAAAAAAGTGGTCTATAAAAAGAAGGAGAAAAATACCCTGTAAAGAAAAAAAATATGAAAAAATAGAACGTGAATAAATGAATCGAACGTGTCAGTTAAAAAAACTACTTAAAAATGAAACGTATGCTGAAACTAAATTTGGAATTGATGACATGAAATCAAAAGAAGAAAATATTCTTGCGCACTTAAAGAAAGAAAGAAAAAAAAACCTTTCTTTTCCTCTAATTATTATGAGCTAGTATTTTTTATTTTACTTTTGTTCTAGCAGTAAAACGTCATCAGTTTACTTTTTTCTTTTCAGATCTTTAAAGAATTAAATTTTCACTTAATTATATTGAAAGAAACCTTTAAATATTCAAAATGTAAAATTAAATAATCTCGTTTTATAACTCGCAAAAAATGTAATTTGCATGTATAAATATATACTTTTTAACACTTTCCAAAATAGTTGAAAAATGTTTATGAATTCGGTATGTCCTTTCGGTATGCACCTTTTTTCCGATTACTTTTTTCCGGTTACTTTATTTCCGCTCTTGTTTTTTCTGTTACCTTTTTTCCGGTTACTTTTTTTTCTAGATTCGTCTGCCTGGCAGTGCTCTAACTCTCATAAATATATTCGAATTGCCATTTGATTTTTATCTGTTATTAATTTTTAGTATAAAATGTTCGGTATAGAAAATGAAGTGTGTAGCATTTATAGTTCGTTTACAGGGACACACAAAACAAAATCTGTTACTTTAGTCTATGCGAAAAAATCGTTTTGGATCCATTGTAATGATGTTACAATACTTCAAACATAATGAAATATGTATGTATCACTAAGGTAGACTAAAAAATGCTTTCTCAGGTGTATAGAATAATTAGAATTTGTAGTTCAGTTATACGAGACGCACAAAAGGATTCCATTACAATATGATCGATGGGTAAAAATAGTTAACGATGTGTTTTAGTGATGTTATGATATTTACATAGGGCTTTACAAATTTATTGAAATACAGTAGCCCGCTAAAACGTCTCGTCGCAAAGTAAAAATTTCCCCGCCGTCATCGATTTTCGAAAAGCATAAAAGTTTTTTATGAATTAATTGAGAAAAATTAATAACAAGCATATAGTTTAGAATTATTAGTTACATAGTTTAGAATTATTTGTTACGTAGTTTAAAATAGAACAAAATTTAGAAAGATAATATAAACTAAATTTCGTATTGAAAGTTATCTGAATTAACCGGCATGTTCGGAAATTGCTGATTGCCGAATGCTTCAAATGTCCGGGTAGTTGAGTGCTAAAAAAATATCTGATGCTGTATCTAATGTTGCGCATTTTGTCGCATTGTAACCAATTTTACGTGCCACACAAAGGCTGGATTAACACTATTTCTTATTGTTTTATTGAAAGCTGCCCCTCCCCTTCTCCCCACATTCTAATTGCGTAGCATACTAGCTGGATAGGACTTTTCTCTAACATCAATTGGTATTTCATTATAAATTAGCTTTATTAATTATGGTTCGGTTAAAACGTTCCATGTACATACGAATTTTTCAATAATCATGTGATTCAAAATATAAATTAGAATCTTCAATATCGAATTAACATCTTTATCATTTTTTTTTCAATAAATTTGATAATTCAAGTGAGTAAGCAACCTGTTAAAACCAAATGGTAGTTACGTCAGATTCTCTTTAAAATAAATCAATAATAACAAGGGAGCATTTTTGCTAGGGAAAATGGTACTAAAGAATTAAACAATATTTGAATATGCTTTAATCATAAAAAAGTTTATTCAATAGATATTTTATCAACATTGTATCTTATCAATAGATTATTACTTTCTTAAAGGACTTGTGAATACTTTTCATGGATAATTCAGCTTTACATGTTATTGAAAAATAAGTTAGAAAAACTGTGAAGTAAAAATAGCTTAAAAATATATTTAAAACAATAACTAGACCAATCAAAACAAATCTGAAAAACTTTTGTTGTCTTGTAAATATATATATACGATAGTAAAATTTAGAAAATATGTTTCTTTCTGAGTTTTTAATTTGCCGATTTTCTCGTTTCTTAAAATATTTTTAATATTTGTCATTTAATATATTGTTCATTTTGTATAAAAGTTAAATTCAATCTCAACGATGCGACTGGTTCACCTCTCATTCTATAACGAGCCGGAGAATTTTTCAGTGTGTTTTAGGGTCGACTGTAATAAGATATTGGAAAACCTTTTTTGTATTTTCTCATATCAAATTTCTGTTACTTCCACGAGTTCTCAGTCTGAAAAATGCATTTTCAGAACCAGGTGTTTTGTTAAGGATACTATTTGATATCTGTAAGTAGTAAGATAGTGGGGGTTCACCGGCAGAAGGCGCAATCCGCAATGAGGAATGGGGATTCCCCAATGCGTAATGGGGAAAAGGAGGTGCCTTCTCAACCGGTAGTGCAATGTTCAGAATCAACCCTCTTTTTCACACAATAATCATTTCATCTCATTTTATTGGTACATCTGATATTTTATTAAAAAGGTTTGTGTGTAAGAGTATGTTTTAAAAAGAATATATGTCTTATAGTTATTATAAGTAGTTCTATGTGTGTGTGTGCGTGCATGTATGTGTGTGTGTATCAAATAGTTCTCTTTATGTGTGTATATGTGTGTGTGTGTATGTATGTGTGTGCGTGTGACAAATAGTTCTCTTTGTGTGTGTGTGTGAGACTATCTGCTTGTTTATCAAAGTTTTAGAAATATTTTTCATGTTTTTATAACGAAAAAAAATATGCGTTAGTTAGTTAAAAAGTTTCACAAATTAAAAAAAAAAAATTCTTTTAGAAAAAGTTTCACATTACTTAAAAAATTTAAAAAAAGTACTCAATAATAAAATCAACAATTTTTATTATAACAAAATAATTTACAGAAAGGTATTTACAGATCAAAACATACATCGCGATTTTGCGTTAGCAATACAAATCAACATTATCTTCTTTATTACAAACGGTATTAATGTCATAATGGCCATATGCTAAACTGCTTATTCCATCATCCAATAAGTAACGCTTGTCGTCAAAGGGACTTAAGCTAATTTTATTTTGAGTTAATGTATATAGGCGATGGTCATCTTGGGCAATCCTTACCTGTTTCTCCATACTTGTTTTTTGTTGTTGGAGGCACTCCAAGTAGTCTTCATGTTTAATTTTCTGCCGAACAATCTGCGTAGATACACCTTTTGCACGCTTCTTTTCGTCTTTAACAGATTTTAGAGAATACATTTTTGATTTCAGTCCGACAAACTCAAGGGCTAATTCACCATTAAGTTCATCCTTAAACTTTCCGAGCGTCTTCTTATTATCCTCAGAGTATAGACGATGAGATTTCGGGTATTCAGAAAAGTCAAACAACTCACGATGCTGCTCCAGATCCTTATAAATATTATTGGTTTGAATATGATACGTTAGGGAATCTGTATCCGTAAAGAGTAAAACTGCACGATCTTTGTATGTTTTCTTTATAAAATTGTAATGGAAATCATACATACAAAGTTTAGATAGTTCGAGAATAGAAAATCCAACATAGATGGGTCGGTTCATATGTATGCTAGTTTTTAATCTCTCCACAGCAGTCAAGTCTTCATCATAAGTTTTAAACGATTTAAAAGTAGGCGATGCTACTAATTTTTTGGCTCTTTTTTCACCGGTGCAAAGCACAATATTTCTTCTTTTTCGTAGATTTTCCATGGTTTTACCAAAAACAGAATTGTTCATTAACTTAAAAAAGTCTTTCTCAAAAGAAGATTTTGCTTCTTTCCTTTTTTCGGTGTTGAAATTAATATATTTCTGCAACCACGGACCCTGTTTAAATTTTAAGGCTTTATGCACAGCTGTAATTTTTAAACCAAGTTCTAAATAAAATTTGAGATTACGATAATGGGTTATATAATTTCGTTTATTATTTAAATTTGGTATAAGTTTAGGAGTTCCCACGAATTTCCTATTGTTAAGTAAGCTTCTTGCATGAGAAGACAGCATCTGATCCTCCACAGTTACTCTCTCAGGGGCGACAGGGTATTCATTATGCAAAGGATGTAAATGTTTCGGGTATTCCATGTCTACCTCGAAAAGATACCCAATTTCGGAGCTATCAGATAAAGATAGAACCCACTCTTCTGTGATATGACTTGTTTCACACCATTCAAAACCACCGTAGGGTAAAAATTGGCTCATAGCCCACCCATATAAGTTATTGGCATCCCAATACATGATGTAGCTGGGTGCCTCATTTTTCTTATAATCGGGGGTACCAGGGATGTTTGCTCGGGCATATCTTTTACTTATCATGCTAATGCCGCCTCGTATTCCATTTTCAACCATAAGCAACATATCTATATCACTGAGTAACTCTAAAGGTGTATCAGACATCTTCAAACAAGCCTGCCATGCTAGCCCAGGTGCTGTAAACAGGTGAGCAGGGTCAATTTCATAATACTGCTGACATAATTTCCTAAAGTTTTGAAACACGTCAGCCAGTAGTAGAACATCTGTCTTCACATAAAGGTTGTGATAATCACCAAGAGTCTTGATATCAAATGTTTTCCATACATTCTGGGCGTGTTGGTATTCCTTTTCACCTATAGGCTCATTGGTTAAACTATTAAAAAAGGCAGAAGGCGGAGGAAGCTGCTTCTCAGTAAATTTTTCAAAGCAAGTAAAATAATCATAGGGGTAAACCCCTTTCCGTATAAGTAAAGATAAATTATTATTTCGGGGGAAATTTTCTTCAAGTATAGCGAATTGATCAGGTTGAAGGTTTTTAACAAGTTTTTCCAATGACGTAGGCAAAAATTGGAAAGAGTCTATAAACACCATCTGAATATAAGATGTAGGCTTTCTGATTTTAAAGGTGATATAGTTTTCCATAGAAGTAGCAATAACATCGATTTCATGATCTTTGAATTTTCCAAGCTTTGTCATAATATGATGACCGTCATAGTTTTTCAAGTTATGGAATATAACAGGAATTGTTTTACACTGCTTATAGTTCAAGTTGCATTCCACATGTGCAGCTCCTCTGTATGCACCTGACAGGTGATCATGGTCACGTGTACGTTTCTCATCTAAAGTTTTCTTACAAATGTGACAAAACTCTGCTTCTCGAAATGCCTTTTCTTCCTTGGGAGAAAGCTTCATAGGTTTAACATTTAGTAACTTTTGACCTAAAATTTCCTTCTCTTGCATCATTCGGTTTAAAAAATGATCAACACAGTTTCTACCACGATATACCTGTGCTTTCTTCACACACGTTCCATCGGGTCCAATAACCACATAGGCATAACCACATGGCAAGTGATAGGTTGTTTTCTCGGTATAGGATGCTTTAGAAGAGGGAGGGGCTGATGAAATAGGTATAAGCAGACTCTCAAAATCCGCATAAATCGTATAGGCAACAGGATGTTGTAAACGAATACCTGTAAACTTTAATATATTATCATTTTCACTAGGCATCTTTATAGCTTGTGCAACATGTTGAGAACAATATTCATTATGCTTATCCAATAGATCTTGTCTTGAAAATCGATGTAAACATCGATAACAATAATAGCCAGCGGCTCTATGCTTGGTAAGATCACCTAAAAGTCTTGAAAAACTTCTTATCAAACAATAGTGTTGTTTTTCACCGTCACCAACCAATAACAAATTAACCACATCTTGATCTTTCTTTTCAGATATATACAGGGGGCAAACTTCATCCTCTTCATAACCAAACACATTAACCCGTAAATTGTTGAGTTGTTCAATAACAGGTATCTTCTGAAGGGGTACAGGGCATTCTACACTACCTAATTTAATATCATGTTCATAAGGTCGATAATGTGAAACACGTTCAGGTTTTTTTGTATAATCCAAGTTCAGTTTAAAAGCCAAAAGACACCATACTAAACATTTGTTATCTTCGTTTTTTATATTCAACACTGCTTTTTTGTCATCGAGTTTTTTAGACAAAGGAATATAGGAACTCGCAGCGAGGGGGTGATATTTAGCAATCTTGAGTTCTAAATGAAGAATTTTTCTAAGTTTCCAGCCAGAACCTCTTTGTACAAATTCTTCAAAGGATTTAATAATCTTCGAAAATCCTTCCTCAATATGTTGTGAGATAGTATCTTCTATAAGTTCGGTCATACACGAACATCGAAAATAACATTGAATTTCTTCAAACTCCTCATTATCAGTTAGACGTTCAAGTGATATTTTTTCCACCATATACCATTTAATTGCACCTTTTTCATGAATTTCACTTATTAAACGTTCTTGTATTTCAGTTTGTACATGTCTATGAAATACCTCTAAATCATTTTCCTCACGTTCATCAGGATGCAAAATCACTGTTTTAAACACATTAAGTGCATCAGAATACTTTAAGTTTTTCGACTTTGCATTAGATGAGCTCATTTTACGTTTTACACTCACAAGAGGTGTGCGGGGGTGTTGAGTGCGAACATGTTGTCTCAGGTCAAATTTTCTTCCAAACACTTTATCGCATTCAAGGCAAGGAAATGTTGAATTCCGATGCGACTGTAAATGCTGCTTCAAATTATCCCTCCGGGTAAAAACTTGATCACATTCATCACACTTAAATGTAGACTGTCCACCAGTATTATGGGTTTCTGAATGTCTTAACAAGTCCGATTTCCTTCTAAAACACTTTCCGCAAGTTTCACAGATAAACGACTTTTCATTAAGATGAATCTTAACATGCTGATTTAAATTAGAATATGTTGCAAAGACTTTGTCACAGGTGGGGCAAACATGCTTCTTTTCCACATTCGTAGGAGTCACAGTCTTTAAAGACACATCCTCTTCAACTTGCTGATTAAAATTGGAAGAACTTTGAGATATAGTATCTTTTTCTGTAAGAACTTCAGAGAATCCATCATGCTGTAACAATCCAACACTATCATGTGTTTTTAAATGTCTTTGTAGGTTTGATCTTCGATAAAAAGACTTCTGGCAGATATTACAAGTATATAATTTCTCACCAGAATGAATTTTCATATGTCGGTTCAGATTAGAAATGCTCGAAAAATCTTTATCACAGGTAAGACAGGTAAACATCTTCTTCACAGATACAGAATCTCCCACAATCAGGGTTTCATCAATAGGCATATCAACATCCATAATATAAAAATCAATAAAAAACTTTAACTCTTAAAAGCAAACAACAACGATTCGCACGGATAAAAAGCGGGAGCAATTTAAAACACGTTTAACCACTAGCGATAGGAATCCTCAAATGATGAAAATCCTAATTTTCCCCCGTCTATTTATACCGACCCGAAGGCAAAGTTGAGTTGTAGTATTGCTTGATATGATTGTTATCAAAACGCGTCATACGATTTCGGGGCCTGTAAGTTTCTTTCCCCTCTTTATAATATTGCATAATTAAACAGATAAACCCGAATGTATACAAATTTAAATTCGTAAATTATAATATATCACAAAATATAAAAAATCCTACAGAATAAAAATAGAATTTAGTACTTACCCCAAAAACACGTCCACTTTGAGTGTTAGTCTTCACTTAACTAGCCTAACTACCTTATCTTTAGTAGGGGGCGCTGCCATCGCCGCGAGAGGCACTGCCCGTCTTCCGGCGTGTGACGTCATTTCCGGTTTAAGATAAGAATAAACCTTAAATACACTCGCTTAGTCATTCTTCCTTCGGTCTTACTCGCTAGTAGTTGTCAGTTTCTTGTTTAGACGTGTTGGGTGACATCATTACGTGTTTGCGATAAGAACAAGATTATCCCCTTATCAACAGGTAAAAAGCTGCGCTTCAGTGACGTCATAAGTCATGTGACATAGCTGATAACGGTACGATTAGCTGATAAGGATTTGTACTAATCATCTATTTCCCTTCAAGTCATTGCATGAGACGGTTGAGCTCCAACAGCTGTATATAAGGTAAGAGTAATTTATATATTATAATAATATTTTAAATTAATTTAGCAGATGTTACAATTTGATATTTAAAATTTTTCATGCTAAACGATGTGATTATATGTTGTTCATCATACTAAATCCACAAATTTTAATTCGAAAGAAATATTATTAAAATTATAATCTAAAATAAATTAGCGAAAATGCATAACAAATCTCAGCAAAAAGAAGCTAATTATAAAAGAAAATGTACAAAGTTTATAAATTTACACATGTGTTAAACGCGTTTACAAACCTTATCATAGGCAAAAGTCTAATTCGACTAGCCTATTTGTTATAAGTTTAACTATAAGTCAACATGTAAGATATTTGTAAAAAGGAATCTTAAGATTTTTAATTTTCCAAGTTCAGTTTCAATCATATTGTAAAAGGTTAATTCAAACTTTGATATGATCTATAGTAAAATACTTAAATTAAAATGTATTTTTGATAGTTTAAGAATTATAAACTACAACTTTGACTACTTTTTTAAATGTTTGCCTGATAGGAAACTGTGATAACATGTCTATGTTTGAATTTTTCTGATAACATGCCAATGCCTGAATTTTTCTGATAACATGTCTATGCTTGAATTTTTCTTATAACATGTCTATGTTTAATTTTTCTTATAACATGTCTATGTTTAATTTTTCTCTGTTTTTGAAATGTATAAACTTTTACTATACATGTCTTACGATTTCATTGAAGAAAAAAGTGATCGATCAAGTTTATCAAACCATTTTAATGTTAATATTTTTAAACGAATGCGATAATCAGATAAAAATATATGTAGCTAATTCATGTTATTCCACTAAACATTGCAAAACAAAAAAAAACTCTTAAAAAAATTTTATACTTCAACATTCAAAAATTGACAATATTCACATCTTAATACTAAAAAACAATCCTAACAGTATTTCCTGTAACAAAATCTAAAAATTTCATATCAACAAGACCCAAGTTAGAAACTTTACCTATGAACTTAATACCAATCTTTAATCATAAAGTGATAAAACTGATAATTTTTTTAAAAAAAGTTACTTCTAAAACATCTCATAGATGGCGCTGTTGAAAAAAATTAATTCAAAACTTGTTTCAAAGACTTAAAAAATTAAATCTAACTTTAAACTAACAAAAACCTGTAGAACAATCACTTTCAGTTAGAAATATTAAAAAAAATCTGTGTGAAAAAATCATTTCGAAACTTGTAAAAAATTAATCCAAAACTTATTTAAAACACTTTTACAAAACAATTGGCAAAATACCGATAAACATCAAGTAGATAATAAAAGAGAGTTCTGCGCCAGAGGCGTACGAGGCGTAGGCTCAAGGTCGAAGGAAGGTCACGGAGCCGGAAATGGCACGTGTGGACACCGGATGTAGCAGGTGCTGATAACAGACATGCTGGAACAGGAAGTGGGGCATGTTCAGACGGTGGGGCATGTTTATCGGTATTTTGCCAATTGTTTTGTAAAAGTGTTTTAAATAAGTTTTGGATTAATTTTTTACAAGTTTCGAAATGATTTTTTCACAGCAGCGCCCCCTATGAACGGTTTTAGAAGTTTTAATTATTTTAAAATATTTCTAATTGAAAGTAATTTTCTGGAGTTTGATGATAGTTTAAAGTTAGATTTATTTTTTAATATATTTTAAACAACTTTCAGTTTATTTTTTTAACAGCAACGCCCTCTGTGAGCGGTTTTAGAATTAACAATTATTTTTTTTAATATTTCTAACTGAAAGTGATTGTTCTACAGGTTTTTGTTAGTTTAAAGTTAGATTTAATTTTTTAAGTCTTTGAAACAAGTTTTGAATTAATTTTTTTCAACAGCGCCATCTATGAGATGTTTTAGAAGTAACTTTTTTTTAAAAAATTATCAGTTTTATCACTTTATGATTAAAGATTGGTATTAAGTTCATAGGTAAAGTTTCTAACTTGGGTCTTGTTGATATGAAATTTTTAGATTTTGTTACAGGAAATACTGTTAGGATTGTTTTTTAGTATTAAGATGTGAATATTGTCAATTTTTGAATGTTGAAGTATAAAATTTTTTTAAGAGTTTTTTTTTGTTTTGCAATGTTTAGTGGAATAACATGAATTAGCTACATATATTTTTATCTGATTATCGCATTCGTTTAAAAATATTAACATTAAAATGGTTTGATAAACTTGATCGATCACTTTTTTCTTCAATGAAATCGTAAGACATGTATAGTAAAAGTTTATACATTTCAAAAACAGAGAAAAATTAAACATAGACATGTTATAAGAAAAATTAAACATAGACATGTTATAAGAAAAATTCAAGCATAGACATGTTATCAGAAAAATTCAGGCATTGGCATGTTATCAGAAAAATTCAAACATAGACATGTTATCACAGTTTCCTATCAGGCAAACATTTAAAAAAGTAGTCAAAGTTGTAGTTTATAATTCTTAAACTATCAAAAATACATTTTAATTTAAGTATTTTACTATAGATCATATCAAAGTTTGAATTAACCTTTTACAATATGATTGAAACTGAACTTGGAAAATTAAAAATCTTAAGATTCCTTTTTACAAATATCTTACATGTTGACTTATAGTTAAACTTATAACAAATAGGCTAGTCGAATTAGACTTTTGCCTATGATAAGGTTTGTAAACGCGTTTAACACATGTGTAAATTTATAAACTTTGTACATTTTCTTTTATAATTAGCTTCTTTTTGCTGAGATTTGTTATGCATTTTCGCTAATTTATTTTAGATTATAATTTTAATAATATTTCTTTCGAATTAAAATTTGTGGATTTAGTATGATGAACAACATATAATCACATCGTTTAGCATGAAAAATTTTAAATATCAAATTGTAACATCTGCTAAATTAATTTAAAATATTATTATAATATATAAATTACTCTTACCTTATATACAGCTGTTGGAGCTCAACCGTCTCATGCAATGACTTGAAGGGAAATAGATGATTAGTACAAATCCTTATCAGCTAATCGTACCGTTATCAGCTATGTCACATGACTTATGACGTCACTGAAGCGCAGCTTTTTACCTGTTGATAAGGGGATAATCTTGTTCTTATCGCAAACACGTAATGATGTCACCCAACACGTCTAAACAAGAAACTGACAACTACTAGCGAGTAAGACCGAAGGAAGAATGACTAAGCGAGTGTATTTAAGGTTTATTCTTATCTTAAACCGGAAATGACGTCACACGCCGGAAGACGGGCAGTGCCTCTCGCGGCGATGGCAGCGCCCCCTACTAAAGATAAGGTAGTTAGGCTAGTTAAGTGAAGACTAACACTCAAAGTGGACGTGTTTTTGGGGTAAGTACTAAATTCTATTTTTATTCTGTAGGATTTTTTATATTTTGTGATATATTATAATTTACGAATTTAAATTTGTATACATTCGGGTTTATCTGTTTAATTATGCAATATTATAAAGAGGGGAAAGAAACTTACAGGCCCCGAAATCGTATGACGCGTTTTGATAACAATCATATCAAGCAATACTACAACTCAACTTTGCCTTCGGGTCGGTATAAATAGACGGGGGAAAATTAGGATTTTCATCATTTGAGGATTCCTATCGCTAGTGGTTAAACGTGTTTTAAATTGCTCCCGCTTTTTATCCGTGCGAATCGTTGTTGTTTGCTTTTAAGAGTTAAAGTTTTTTATTGATTTTTATATTATGGATGTTGATATGCCTATTGATGAAACCCTGATTGTGGGAGATTCTGTATCTGTGAAGAAGATGTTTACCTGTCTTACCTGTGATAAAGATTTTTCGAGCATTTCTAATCTGAACCGACATATGAAAATTCATTCTGGTGAGAAATTATATACTTGTAATATCTGCCAGAAGTCTTTTTATCGAAGATCAAACCTACAAAGACATTTAAAAACACATGATAGTGTTGGATTGTTACAGCATGATGGATTCTCTGAAGTTCTTACAGAAAAAGATACTATATCTCAAAGTTCTTCCAATTTTAATCAGCAAGTTGAAGAGGATGTGTCTTTAAAGACTGTGACTCCTACGAATGTGGAAAAGAAGCATGTTTGCCCCACCTGTGACAAAGTCTTTGCAACATATTCTAATTTAAATCAGCATGTTAAGATTCATCTTAATGAAAAGTCGTTTATCTGTGAAACTTGCGGAAAGTGTTTTAGAAGGAAATCGGACTTGTTAAGACATTCAGAAACCCATAATACTGGTGGACAGTCTACATTTAAGTGTGATGAATGTGATCAAGTTTTTACCCGGAGGGATAATTTGAAGCAGCATTTACAGTCGCATCGGAATTCAACATTTCCTTGCCTTGAATGCGATAAAGTGTTTGGAAGAAAATTTGACCTGAGACAACATGTTCGCACTCAACACCCCCGCACACCTCTTGTGAGTGTAAAACGTAAAATGAGCTCATCTAATGCAAAGTCGAAAAACTTAAAGTATTCTGATGCACTTAATGTGTTTAAAACAGTGATTTTGCATCCTGATGAACGTGAGGAAAATGATTTAGAGGTATTTCATAGACATGTACAAACTGAAATACAAGAACGTTTAATAAGTGAAATTCATGAAAAAGGTGCAATTAAATGGTATATGGTGGAAAAAATATCACTTGAACGTCTAACTGATAATGAGGAGTTTGAAGAAATTCAATGTTATTTTCGATGTTCGTGTATGACCGAACTTATAGAAGATACTATCTCACAACATATTGAGGAAGGATTTTCGAAGATTATTAAATCCTTTGAAGAATTTGTACAAAGAGGTTCTGGCTGGAAACTTAGAAAAATTCTTCATTTAGAACTCAAGATTGCTAAATATCACCCCCTCGCTGCGAGTTCCTATATTCCTTTGTCTAAAAAACTCGATGACAAAAAAGCAGTGTTGAATATAAAAAACGAAGATAACAAATGTTTAGTATGGTGTCTTTTGGCTTTTAAACTGAACTTGGATTATACAAAAAAACCTGAACGTGTTTCACATTATCGACCTTATGAACATGATATTAAATTAGGTAGTGTAGAATGCCCTGTACCCCTTCAGAAGATACCTGTTATTGAACAACTCAACAATTTACGGGTTAATGTGTTTGGTTATGAAGAGGATGAAGTTTGCCCCCTGTATATATCTGAAAAGAAAGATCAAGATGTGGTTAATTTGTTATTGGTTGGTGACGGTGAAAAACAACACTATTGTTTGATAAGAAGTTTTTCAAGACTTTTAGGTGATCTTACCAAGCATAGAGCCGCTGGCTATTATTGTTATCGATGTTTACATCGATTTTCAAGACAAGATCTATTGGATAAGCATAATGAATATTGTTCTCAACATGTTGCACAAGCTATAAAGATGCCTAGTGAAAATGATAATATATTAAAGTTTACAGGTATTCGTTTACAACATCCTGTTGCCTATACGATTTATGCGGATTTTGAGAGTCTGCTTATACCTATTTCATCAGCCCCTCCCTCTTCTAAAGCATCCTATACCGAGAAAACAACCTATCACTTGCCATGTGGTTATGCCTATGTGGTTATTGGACCCGATGGAACGTGTGTGAAGAAAGCACAGGTATATCGTGGTAGAAACTGTGTTGATCATTTTTTAAACCGAATGATGCAAGAGAAGGAAATTTTAGGTCAAAAGTTACTAAATGTTAAACCTATGAAGCTTTCTCCCAAGGAAGAAAAGGCATTTCGAGAAGCAGAGTTTTGTCACATTTGTAAGAAAACTTTAGATGAGAAACGTACACGTGACCATGATCACCTGTCAGGTGCATACAGAGGAGCTGCACATGTGGAATGCAACTTGAACTATAAGCAGTGTAAAACAATTCCTGTTATATTCCATAACTTGAAAAACTATGACGGTCATCATATTATGACAAAGCTTGGAAAATTCAAAGATCATGAAATCGATGTTATTGCTACTTCTATGGAAAACTATATCACCTTTAAAATCAGAAAGCCTACATCTTATATTCAGATGGTGTTTATAGACTCTTTCCAATTTTTGCCTACGTCATTGGAAAAACTTGTTAAAAACCTTCAACCTGATCAATTCGCTATACTTGAAGAAAATTTCCCCCGAAATAATAATTTATCTTTACTTATACGGAAAGGGGTTTACCCCTATGATTATTTTACTTGCTTTGAAAAATTTACTGAGAAGCAGCTTCCTCCGCCTTCTGCCTTTTTTAATAGTTTAACCAATGAGCCTATAGGTGAAAAGGAATACCAACACGCCCAGAATGTATGGAAAACATTTGATATCAAGACTCTTGGTGATTATCACAACCTTTATGTGAAGACAGATGTTCTACTACTGGCTGACGTGTTTCAAAACTTTAGGAAATTATGTCAGCAGTATTATGAAATTGACCCTGCTCACCTGTTTACAGCACCTGGGCTAGCATGGCAGGCTTGTTTGAAGATGTCTGATACACCTTTAGAGTTACTCAGTGATATAGATATGTTGCTTATGGTTGAAAATGGAATACGAGGCGGCATTAGCATGATAAGTAAAAGATATGCCCGAGCAAACATCCCTGGTACCCCCGATTATAAGAAAAATGAGGCACCCAGCTACATCATGTATTGGGATGCCAATAACTTATATGGGTGGGCTATGAGCCAATTTTTACCCTACGGTGGTTTTGAATGGTGTGAAACAAGTCATATCACAGAAGAGTGGGTTCTATCTTTATCTGATAGCTCCGAAATTGGGTATCTTTTCGAGGTAGACATGGAATACCCGAAACATTTACATCCTTTGCATAATGAATACCCTGTCGCCCCTGAGAGAGTAACTGTGGAGGATCAGATGCTGTCTTCTCATGCAAGAAGCTTACTTAACAATAGGAAATTCGTGGGAACTCCTAAACTTATACCAAATTTAAATAATAAACGAAATTATATAACCCATTATCGTAATCTCAAATTTTATTTAGAACTTGGTTTAAAAATTACAGCTGTGCATAAAGCCTTAAAATTTAAACAGGGTCCGTGGTTGCAGAAATATATTAATTTCAACACCGAAAAAAGGAAAGAAGCAAAATCTTCTTTTGAGAAAGACTTTTTTAAGTTAATGAACAATTCTGTTTTTGGTAAAACCATGGAAAATCTACGAAAAAGAAGAAATATTGTGCTTTGCACCGGTGAAAAAAGAGCCAAAAAATTAGTAGCATCGCCTACTTTTAAATCGTTTAAAACTTATGATGAAGACTTGACTGCTGTGGAGAGATTAAAAACTAGCATACATATGAACCGACCCATCTATGTTGGATTTTCTATTCTCGAACTATCTAAACTTTGTATGTATGATTTCCATTACAATTTTATAAAGAAAACATACAAAGATCGTGCAGTTTTACTCTTTACGGATACAGATTCCCTAACGTATCATATTCAAACCAATAATATTTATAAGGATCTGGAGCAGCATCGTGAGTTGTTTGACTTTTCTGAATACCCGAAATCTCATCGTCTATACTCTGAGGATAATAAGAAGACGCTCGGAAAGTTTAAGGATGAACTTAATGGTGAATTAGCCCTTGAGTTTGTCGGACTGAAATCAAAAATGTATTCTCTAAAATCTGTTAAAGACGAAAAGAAGCGTGCAAAAGGTGTATCTACGCAGATTGTTCGGCAGAAAATTAAACATGAAGACTACTTGGAGTGCCTCCAACAACAAAAAACAAGTATGGAGAAACAGGTAAGGATTGCCCAAGATGACCATCGCCTATATACATTAACTCAAAATAAAATTAGCTTAAGTCCCTTTGACGACAAGCGTTACTTATTGGATGATGGAATAAGCAGTTTAGCATATGGCCATTATGACATTAATACCGTTTGTAATAAAGAAGATAATGTTGATTTGTATTGCTAACGCAAAATCGCGATGTATGTTTTGATCTGTAAATACCTTTCTGTAAATTATTTTGTTATAATAAAAATTGTTGATTTTATTATTGAGTACTTTTTTTAAATTTTTTAAGTAATGTGAAACTTTTTCTAAAAGAATTTTTTTTTTTAATTTGTGAAACTTTTTAACTAACTAACGCATATTTTTTTTCGTTATAAAAACATGAAAAATATTTCTAAAACTTTGATAAACAAGCAGATAGTCTCACACACACACACAAAGAGAACTATTTGTCACACGCACACACATACATACACACACACACATATACACACATAAAGAGAACTATTTGATACACACACACATACATGCACGCACACACACACATAGAACTACTTATAATAACTATAAGACATATATTCTTTTTAAAACATACTCTTACACACAAACCTTTTTAATAAAATATCAGATGTACCAATAAAATGAGATGAAATGATTATTGTGTGAAAAAGAGGGTTGATTCTGAACATTGCACTACCGGTTGAGAAGGCACCTCCTTTTCCCCATTACGCATTGGGGAATCCCCATTCCTCATTGCGGATTGCGCCTTCTGCCGGTGAACCCCCACTATCTTACTACTTCTGTATCCTATCCTGAATCTTATACTCACAGACTTTTAAAATCTTCGTATTCACTCCAACTCAAAAGTTAGTTTGAGAAATTTCTACACCCAAGGTTTACTTTCGAGTGTGGGATGGGGTACTTTTCAAAATGTGCTCTAGCAGTTCCTGCACATGCATAAAAGTACTTGGTTGCCGTGTTAGGAGAGAAATGTGAAAGACTCTCACACTGATTCTGTCTTTCACATTGAAAAATGTGAAAGACCTTCTCTATCAGGGATTGCTTTGACATGGGCCGTAGAAAAGCTTTTATTGCCGATTATGCAGTAAAATGAATTTAAATTAAATAATTCTTTTATTTTTTAATTATTTGAAACCCCTAACAGTGTAGTTTTTATAGGCACAAAGTGAATACATGCACGAAATTGTAATGCAAGCTTATTGATGATTTTTTTTTTTTTCAAATTTTTAAATAACGCATTAAAGAATCTTCAAATTCTTCATTCTCGCCTTTACTAAAATGAGTGGTGAAATTAATTTCTCTTAACACAGAAACATGTACATTTATGCATGTGTAGGACCTGCTATAGTACATTTCGAATAGTGTCCCATCCCACATTCGAAAGTCAATCTTGGATGTAGAAATTTCTCAATAACTATAGTTAAGCTAATTTGTTAGTGAATACGAAGATTATAAAAACGTTTAAGAATGGAACCCATTTCTTTGTGGGTGTCGAAGATTACAGGCTGCCCCTTAACTCCATTCACATTTTAAAAAAATTGTAAAAATGTAACAGATTGCTGTTTGCACCATAAAGCTTGCCAAAGTGTCGGGCAGTTTGTGGCAAAAGAAAAAAGTAGTTAATTTTTTTTAAACTATTTTCTGCTATAAAAATTCCGACCATTTGTCAAATCTTCTGGTGTAAACAGCACTCCGATACAACAATTTGTTACTTTTGTATGAGTGTTTGAATTGTAAATGGGGTTATTTTCCCCGTGTTTTTGTTTGTTTGTTTGTTTGTTTTTCATTGAAAAATCCCGCTTTTTGACAGTTCTTATAGTATTAATTGCACTAAGATACGACAGTTTGTTAAATTTTCATGAAATATCGAAATATGAACTTACTGCCGAATCTTAGAGCTACTTTTTATCCACAAAAAATCTGAGTCTTTGACAAAATTTATGGGGCAAATCGCCTCACTACGATACGATATCTTTTTATAGTTTTATGAATGTTTTAATGTGAAAGAACTTACGAAACACCCTGTAATATCAACTTAAATTCGTCGACAATAATGTTATTTGAAATTGAAAGTATTATAATAACCCAAGTTAAATTAATTCGAATACTTAGCTAATAAATTTTGTTGAAGCTTAAGTTTATAAAGAGTAAAATTTTAAATTTCCTTTGACATTGGACACATTTTTATTTTTTCAATTCCTGTCAAAAAAATTGCTGAATATTAATTTTATGTATTTTTAAATTAAATTTGTATTCTTGTATTGACAGAAATGTATATATGGGGAATGAATATAATATATGAAATACATGTTCGTTTTTTTTTTCTGATAAATAAGTCCACGATGATTTTTTTTAATTTTACCAACAATACTTTGAGTCGACCCTGCACATGTGCTAAAAACGTAATATAATAATAAGATATTGGAACCCTTTCTATAGTTCTTTATCAAATTTATGTTATTTCCACCAGTGCTCGATATGAAAAACCCATTTACACTACCAGGTGTTTTGTTTTGGATATCCTTTGATATCTGCATCCCATCCCTTGAATCTATACTCACAGACCTCCCACGATACAATGAAAAATATGAAAGGCCCTCTCCATCAGGGATTCTCGTAACGTGGGCAGGGGCGCAGAAAAGCTTTTATCGCCTGCTATACAGCATCTTGTCTCCAATACCTCACTTCAGACAGCTGTCACAGAACTAGTGCATTGTGTTCCGCACCCCGCAGAGATACCTGAACGATCCTGCCACGAGGGTTAGAAGTTCTGTTTGCCTCTATCCCACGTGAGAAGTGTGAAATGTAGGCAAACACTCGACCGAGCAGAAAATGGGTCCCCAACACTCCCTTTCAAGAGGCCTGGACTTTGAGACCGGAGAATTTTAACGAGATACAGGAGATGGTGTGGTATGATATAGAATAATCTGGCGCCGTTGGAGGGGAAAAAATAAAATAACGGTCCCCCATAAGCTGAGAAAGAGGGGAAAACGTCAAATATCTTTATAGAAAATAATAATGCAATAATAAAATAAACAAATAAAAAATATACAGGGGTAAATATTGAAGATTTAAATTAATTCTCATACCTTAAAGTTTTAAGAGGCGTGCAATTTTATCTGAAATCAATAAGAACGTTGTGATTTCCGCTTCAGAGACGATCTTTCATATCAGTCTATTTCATCACTAAAACCTTGCTGGAATATACTACGGTCTACAGTAAGTTTTCAAACACTAACGTTTTTTATTATGATTTAAATCACTTAGAGACAACAATAACAATATGTTGATGAAAATGAATAAAAGCACATAAAAGGGTAAATACGTACCCTTTAGGTCTAGGGTATTAAAAATTTTTGTCTTTTGCTTGTTAAATAACGCAAATCTTTCTAGCACGTTTATGAAGTACTTTTTTCATTACAGGTATGAAAATTACAGATATTAATTATTTAATTGCCATAAAATCTTTCCTTAAAACTTAAAAAAAAAAAAAAAAAAAAAAAAGTGGTATATTTTGAATTATGTTTTTTCTTATGATGACCTCCCAATAACTGTATCTCCAAAAATCGGTTTAAAACGTTCACTTTGACAACATTACCTTAAAAATATTTTGTCTTTATAGAAAAATGAGAAAAGTTGTTCGACTCTTTAGTATTTGAATAAACATACTTATAAATTTTAAGCAATGCGTCAGAAAGTAACGATTTTGAACGATTTGGAAAACCTTAAAGATTACAATTAAAATGTCCGATATTTAGACTTACGATAGAGTTTACTACATCCCGGCAATCGAAAAGACTTACAACACTACAGGTTCGAAACTAGCTTTTTTTAAAAGGGGGACAAAACATGAATTTTGGCGTTCCTTTCCTTCGCCCCTTTCGAAAAGTAGGGCGAAAAAGTAAATTTACAAAGAGAATTTTATTAAGTTTCTAATAGCCAACTTATTTAAAAATTAAAAATATTTAATCATAAAATAAGTAATATTGAACTATGTAATCAGGTTTGGCAATTATTTAATCAGAGCCTGTGAAACCGGAATCGAAAGGAGCTGTAAAAAAATTCGCTTTATACATATTTCCATCTTAGTATGTATATAACTGTTGTTATTATTTCTGTAACCATGTAAATTTTTCATTTAAGGCAGGATACCGAAACAAGCATATTTCATTTTCACAAAGTTTACTGTAGTTGTAGTATTACATTACAATTGAGCAGGCTTTTAAAGTCATAATCACACTATCTTAAGAACTAAAAAACTAGAATTTTCTGTAGGTATAACGATGAATTCCAATACTGTAAACTATCTTTCTATACTATTTACAGACCGTTTCATGGAACTATCACTTGTATCGCTCTTCTTATTAATAGACTGATATGTCTAGATGTTTTCCTGAACCTAACGGTAATTTTCCAAATTTTAATAGAGACTTAGAACAGAAACAAAACAAAACAAAAAAAAACTATTAAGTTTTTACTAAAGTATTTTATTTTGTAAATTTTCCCGCCCTTAATGTTTAGAGTCCCGGGCAGTCGCCCCATCGGCCCCTCTAAGGCCGGATCTGCCTGTTAAAAAAAATAATTGTAGTTAAAAAAATATTTTAAAAATTATGTATTGTCCACCCCATAGTTTTTAGTGTCTGCGCAGTCACCCGACTTCACGATTCTTTTTTCCTATTTGGCAATTTTAATGCACTTGGTTCGATTTTTCTTTTGTATTTTCTAGCTGCAAAACATTTTTACCCAAATTTCATAAATTTTTTGTATTAAACGACAAACAAATCTACATTTGGCGCCTCTTTCGCCTTCCGTTTTGGCGCCTGGGGCACATGCCCCCTCTGCATCCCCTTAGTTTCGGCCCTATAATAAAGGACAAATGTTTCTTAATCTACGAAAATATAAAGTAACCACGAAAGAATATATACAACAACTTCTTCCGAGTTACCTATAATTCTGAAAAGCGTTATTTACCTTTAGAAACATCAGAAACAAATATAGATTCTTTTGCTGCCACCGATTTTCGAAAACGTTTCCGAGTAGTTTTTATAGTGTATTAATCAGTTTTCTCCAATCGGAATATCGTTTTTTAGGATGCTATCTATTCTCAATTAAACATTTTCGGCTGCGTAATTGAATTTATACATGCAATAGTAACAAAATAATTTTAATGTTAATGTGAATGCTGTTAATTTATCATGTTTATCTGTAAAACTAGATGATGAACATTAAAATGTTTACTTGAGAATTAATAACATTTGAAAAACCTATATTCCGGGTTGAAAAAACTGATTAATACATTATAAAAATTACTCTGAAACATTTCCGAAAATAAGTGGCAGTAAAAGAAACTTTGTTTTTATAAATGCTTCTTTAAATCTCGAAAATACATTGGTTTCTGCGATTCCTAAAACAAAGAACGCTCTTTTGAATCCTGGGTAACTCGGAAGAGGTAATTTCACATTTTCGTTTGTGATTATTATTATTATTATTATTATTATTATTATTATTATTATTATTATTATTATTATTATTATTACATTGTAATGCACAGCATAAAAGTCTGGACCAGATCGAAGGATCGCTTACACTAAACAATTGTTTTTTTAATTATACAAAATTTTCTGTTTTATAATCTCTAATTTATAAGAGTTTTCAAGTGGTCTAATTCATAAGGGATAACAAACAAAAACGTTTTGTTATTAACGGAAGGAGAAATGCAATTTTGAAAAGATCTGAAAGCGGTGCTTTTCAGTTATTTTCGCAGTTTATGATAAGTGGAAAGAAATAAACGTTATAGAAATGTAATTGAATTTTCATGGATTCATTTTATATTAAACTAAAATTTCCATTTTTTAAATCTTTGTAATGGTATTTGAAGATACCAAATCATTGTAAATGAAAAACTCAATAACGTCTTCTCTGCTATTGTTAATATTAATGCTTATTTTCACTTATAAAAGATGAAAATATCCAACTGAGAAAAATCTATTTCCTATTTTTATCAATTTTGAAAATTAAATTTCAAAATTGAAGAATGAGAATAATTATCTGATAAAATGTTTCATTTATTATAGAGTTAATATAAAATCCTTTGTCCTCGTCTAATGAAATACCCTTTTTTTAATATTTTGGTAAAAAATAATTATTATTTTTTATTCCCGTATGCTGGTGATGTTTGTCTAAAGAAATTATATAAAAAAATTTTACCATAATAAAAGGCATTAAAAAGATAAAAAGGTTATGTTTAAGATTAAATTATTTTTTACTCTAAATTTAACTTGGATAATCAGAACAGAATCGTTTAAACATTTATCATTTATGCATTTTTGCACTTTTCGTTTTGGAGATTAAGCTCTTATTCATTCTGTTAATAAAATGTCTTTTGTATAAATTTTCATAATATATAGTATAAATTTTGTTCAAAGGAAGTTTCTAGTGTCTAAACGAAACATTATCTTTACAAAACAAAAAACAATGCTTGAAAATGCTTTCTTTTCTACTGCTTTTCTAGATATTGTTTTAAATACCCTGAAAAAAAACTCACACCCTCACACACATGCTCGAATTCATGCAACAGAAATTTCGGGTGTCCATAAAGTTGTGCCATTGCAAATATTACCAACTTTATTTATTTATTTATTTATTTATTTATTTATTTTTATTTTTATTTTTTTGACAAGCGGGTGAAATTTACATCATATTAAAAAAAAATAATCATTTTTTTTTTTTTTACATTAACTGTAAATCTTAAATGGGCACCATTAGTTGCACGAAAGATATCCGTGGCGAAAGCGTATCGTGGCGATGGTGTACAAAAATCTATTATTTTCCTTTCAGTATGATGTAAATTTCATACTTCTATCAAAAAACTTTAAAGTTGAGAATTTTTGGAATGGGGTAAGCGTTATATAACAGAAGAGTTGGTCAGCATCATTGAGGGGGGTGGGGGGGGGCACAATAACAGATGTATCCTATTCTTTAATGTCTCAATATCTGGCACCTGAAATCGGTATACCGTATCTTTAACATAATCCCACAGGTAAAATCAACAGGAATTATGTCAGGTGAATGTGGAGGCTACTATGTTAGGCTGTCCCGACCATCAAGCGACTTGGAAATGATTCGCCAATATAAACACGGATATCTACACTTAATGCTTCATCTTGCTGAAAAATCACTGCTGGATGCTTTTCCTCTAACTGGGGATACACATGTGCTATAACAGATTTTTTATTAACGAAGAACTGTCGAAAAATGTTATTGTGCATCCTAACACATTAACTTTCAGACTATCTTTGATAGTTTCCACCATGGAGCCTGGCTTTTCTCAAATACTTACATAATGTTTATTAACTGAACTACTGACGTGAAAAATTGACTATTTTTAATGTTATAGTTTATTTACATGGAAATATTAATAATATATTGGTACAAACGTGTGAAAACGTTAAACTAATAATGAGAAACAGGTGATGATTAACAAAAAAAAACAGTCTGCATTCAGAGGAAGACAGTTCCCCTATTCTGCCCTCCCTAAATGATGTTCCTGCTCTTAGAAGAATACATACACTAATAATTTATTTATTTTTATCATACAAGAACCTGATGTTTTTTTATTGGATCCTGCCTTTCCGTACTTTGTTTGGAAATTCCACTGAACGGTTTTAGGTAAGTCTCGCGAAACCATAACACGCAGTGGGCTTTTTCTTGATTTGAGGACATTTTAAGATTCTTCCGATATATTAGTACTTCTTTCATTTCCACAATATCAATAAGACTTGAAATAATAATAATAATAATAAGGATAATAATTTGATTAATTTGCTTTCATAATAACATAAATTTCACCCATCTATCTCAAAAACTTCAGAAGTTATGAATTTTTGTAATGGGATAAATAAAAGACTTTATAGGTACCTAACATTACAAATTCAAATTACATCCGTTTTGTGTACTTTCATGAATTGCTTAAGATAATCTAATGTATTCTTAAATTATTTATATCAGAATAGGATTGTCTTCATGAAGAGTCAAAGAAATGATATTGTCATGTAGTGGACAAGCAATTCTCTTTATGAAGGGGTTCTAGTGTTGTGGATGCGAACGTGATGTCAACGTCTTACCTGTGTGTGCAACAGCGACATCTATACTGTATTTTACCCTAATTTATTCCAAGTATGTTTGGAGCTCTCAGTGTTTGCGGTTTCCATCTTTCACTATGCTGTAAGCTTATGCAAATTTAGCTTCGTGGTCGGTCGGCAAGGTATGTAAGGTGAGACGAAAGTTTGTTTCGGCGGATTTGGGTTGAGTCCTTCCCTAGTTGGTAATCAAGAACTGCGTTGATGAGCTAAAGTCGTGTTTTCGCCGCGTGTCAAACAGAACTTTGCCGAGTGAAAGTTATCCGCCTTGTAAGACATTTTGAATTATAGTTTTGAATAAAGGATCTTCGGCAGCCACGGGCTGCTTGTTTTGTAGAAGGTAGATTGTGTTAACGATTTTGAGAGTGTTTCTCACATTTCAGCCTAAAGTGATTGATAGCTGGATTTGTTAGTGATTTGAACTACCAGTGATCTACACGTAAATGGAACTTTGTTATTTTAGTTAAAACTTCTAATCATTTCTAGTGAAGTTTAAGTTACTGTTTGATCTTTATTAATCGCCAGATGATATAGGCGAAATTCGTCAAGTAACTCTGCCATCGTCTTTGTTCATATAGCTTCAATATAAATGTTTTTAAACCTTAAATGTGAGTAATGACTGAACTTGCAGACAGCGACCTTGCCGAGTACGCTACAATCATATTTGACGCTTGCAAAGATATATCTTCTATTTTAGTATTTTACATTGCAATGTAGTAAGTTCAGCACATCATGTGGGCTCAGTCATCTCAGTAATTAACGCACTAGTCATAAATGTAAGGACAATTGGCATGAAATTTCACAGATTTTAATCCACTTAGACCAAGCTAGGTAGCTGTCTAAGATTTTAATGGTATTCCTGAACTGTTCTTCATAAGTCTTTCCTGAAGGTACACCTACCCTTCCCCTCGACGGTACAGCCAAAACCCATGTCAAACCAGCCAAAACCCACTTTGCACACATAGACGCAGACAAATCCTAATCCTGAACGAATAGTTAAAAATTATAAATTTTCTAAGTATGGAAGGTATTTGACTTGTATAATCTAGCTAATCTAGCAAAGGTTTAAAGTAAAACTCAAGTTAGTGTTTTTTTTTCTGCGCATGTGTAGATACAAAGTACATGGTTGGCTAGGCAACCAGTTGGTTGGTTGGAATATGGGTAAACAAATGATTATGGGGATAAACAGTTAGCTTGATATTTAAAACATTGAAACTTACATTAACATACAACTAAAAGTCAATTTTGATTAATTTGAAGATTTTTAAACAGAACTTAAAAAATTTTAAAAACTTTTAATTTTTATAAACTACTTTTGATAATTTCTATTTTAAAATTTTATTTTGTGTTATTTTATTTTTTTGTTAACTTATAATTTTCATAAACTTATAATTTTGTAAACTTTTATTTATTTATAATGAACTGAGGAATTATTTATTTATTTTGTTAACTTTAAATTTTTATTATTTTTAATTTAAAATAAGTAATATTCTAAAAGGTTTTATTATTTACAATAATTGAATGAAACATTCGTACCGTAATTGGTAGAAGGCGATCTGTTTTTTCATTAATTTTCGGTATCACAAACGCTTAATAACACTGAATAATCATAGACAAACCTTTAAATACACTTTCAGAGGTATGAAATCATGACATAATGATTAAAGTAACATACAAATCATTGTGTCTTGATTGCATTTTGTCAAGTTCGAACCACAAGACTATTGAAAACTATCTTCTAAAATAAGTTCGAACTATATATGACAGGACCAAGAATTAAGTCTGTCTTAAAAATTTCCATCAAACATTTCTTATAATATTTAAATCCGTAATGTGTTTCGTATGTATATTTGTTAAATTGTATAAAATTTAAAATCTTTCATTTTATTAACTTGTGATTTTTTTACTAATATGCATATTTCCAGTTTATAGTTGAATCTTTTTGCAATAGTTAAAATTTTTATTTTGTGCTAAGTTATATAAAAACATAAATTCTAACTGTTCACTTAAAAGTTCTACTAAATGATAAACTAATAAATACACAGACATACATTTTGTAAGTTACTTCCACACGGAAACCCCTCTCTTTATAACACATACCTTCTTTTTCTTTTTTAAATATTTTATTAACTTTTAACTTTTTGTTAAGTTTTACTTTATAACTTTTTTTTTGTTTACTTTTATTTTAAAACTATATTTTTGTTAACCTTTATTTATTTATTTTTTTGTTATATTTTAATTTCATTAACTTTTAATTTTGATAAGTTTTAATTTTATTAACCTGTTTTTTTTTTTCATTTCAATTAATTTTTTGCAATAGATGAATTTTTTTTAATTGGATTACATCACTTCACTTAAAAGTTCTTACTAAATTATAAACTAAAAAATTCACGCATACACACTTTACAAAAATAAACACACAGAACTTAATCAAAAACATTTTATTTTCAGGTCTTAAACAATTCATTACAAATAGTTTGTTCATTAATCTTACATAAAAAGTGCTCACTAACATTATAAACCCCGTTTAGAAACGTTGAAGTTACATAATCAAAATCTACGCGCATTAACAAAGCTTCCCCTAATTGATTAAGTTTTTCCCTACTATTAAATGCGAAACAGGAGTGAAGGCTTTTACTCGAATGTCGTAGTGTACATGCATGACATTCATACAGTCGGTTAAGTATTGATAACATATTATTCTCGATACACGTACTAAGTTTATACTTTAAAACCTGTTCATTTTCTGTAGATGTATTACTAACCATACATTTCTTTTTAGTTAGAGATGGTAAAAGTTTTGTATACATATGTTGTAAAAGTGCACAATTTAAATGAGAGGTACTTTCTTTTGATTTTTCCAGTTGATGTTCGTTTAAGTCAATATAAGAATAATTCTATAAATTTTTAATTCGCATCGTAGAATTTTGATTTAACACTAAAATCATGTTATTAGAAACAAAGGACGTACTTTTGTATCTTAAATTAAATGCAATGAGTTTATATTGAAACTCAAACCAGCTAGGAATATCCATATTAACCACACGGTTTGTCGGGATTTCTTCATTAGTAGATACATTGCGTTTAAATTCTCGTATAAGTATACAATATTGGTTAGTTCTTAACTTCAAAGTTAAATAGAAACAGTCACTTAGTTCTTTGTGAAACACATATGAATTGCATAATTTATCACTTTTAATGTCATTTGTAGGTGAGATGGTGGTTTGTAATTCACCACTTGTTTGCGAAAGGTTGCTTGCTTGTAGCTCGTTGACCTCGCGTTTAACAGTAGTCTGTAAAATATTATTTGTAGGTTCTTGAAACGTTAAGGTAGTAGAACAATCTAAATTTTCAAAATTTATGTCTTCGAAAAATGTATTCAAATAGTCCGTGGCAGAATTTGGCATTCGACCGGGATTCTCGAAAGATGTTGGATCATTCCCATAGGCAAAGGTTGAAAAATTCATAGCGATCTCGGATTTCACATCTTGTAAGTCCTCAGTAGTTATACAGTTATTACCCATTTTAGAAAGTTTTAATCTCGGGTCTTTTAACTCCTTCCCATAGGTATTTGAATTTTCCATGGGTTTTCCTAAACGTAGATATTTTGAAGGTGAAAGTACTTCTTCGTGAGATCTTTTCTGCATATTAATGTCATAAAATATTTTTAATTAGCATTCCACTAACTGGTGTAATCTCGATAAAAGTCAACAGTAAACTGATTGTGTTTCATGAAAACATTTACTTATCTAGGTTAAAAGCAGTCACAGTTATAGTTAATCATTTAAATTACACTTAGGTTAAAGATAAAATGTTTACTTATCTATAATAAATACAGTGACGGTTTAAGTTAAACATTTTCTTAACAAGGTTAAATACTGTAATGTTAACTGTGGGATGGAAATTATCAAAACATGCAATGTCATTGTTTAAACGGAGAGAAAAATTAAACTTTCTTATCAATAAATAAGATTAATACCTATTCAAATAAAAATAATCAATTTTTCTTAAAAAGAGATTTCATTTGACAAAAAAGGGTTAACTTTAAAGACTGCAATAAAAAAAAAATTGCCTACTCATAAATATATGTTCACTTTTTTTCTAGAAAATAAAATTTCAAAGATTGATTTCATAAACAAATAAATAGACATGTGAAATAAAAACAGTTATGTGATATAAAAACAAATATTTATTAAATAAATACATTTCTATGTTAATTTATAAATACATTGTTTAAATGGTTGTTATAAATGTCTGTATTCATAGTTTCAAAAAATAAATGAGTATAATTACATGAACATTGCTTGAACAGGTTTTTTACAAATTCAGTTACGTTGAAATTTAGCAGTGCACTCTCATTACACCAATTATATTTTCTACGCAAACTACAACTATCACACTAGTGTTTCATATTAATTGGTTCTCCGATTGAACATTGATAGCAATCGAACACGCGAGAAACGGATGACTTTAACTCGTCATCGAAACATGTTAAGAAATAGTTCAAAGTCTCTTCGATTGTGAGGTGGGTACATTTACATTTGTTTAAGTTTTCTAAAACCGAAACAGGAATAAGCTTAGTTAAAAGCGTCTCAATGAGACATTCGGTATTTTTAAAGCGATTTTTCACTAGTTTCAAATATGGATCTTTTGTAAGCAGTAAAAAGTCAGACTTTAAGCAAAACCCAAACTTTTTCGATTTGAATAATTTTTGCAGTATGCATGATTCCTTATTTACATAAGCGTAATAGTAAGTCATTATTACATACGAATGTATCATTTTCAGAAACAAAATTGAATTTATCCAATCTCGATTCAAATTTGTCGAATGTTGCACATGATAATGTAATGCTTTCATTTGTGGGGGTAAGTTCACGACCGTTCTTTTCAAATTCTTCATATTTCTGTATGTGAACATAAAGCTCATAGTTCTTATTCATTTGTACTTCAACAATCATTTCCTCACCTAAATTCCAATGAGCAGGAGTAAAAACATCGAAAAACTTAAATATTTTACTAAACTGAGTGATGTCTGAAATTTCATATTTCAACTGTTTCCCAAGGAAAGTTGATCAGATGGTTTAAGTTCTTTAGGTGAAAGATGAATTTTTCTATATTTCACTAAGTCAGATCTATTATTAAATGTTTCAAAACAATCGTCACATTTACAGTGACTGGGTGCCTGTCTACTTTTCCTTTGTTTTGGCTTGGAAGTGTTATGAATTTCCCCATGTTTTAATAAATCACTCTTTTGTGAAAATACTTCGTCACATACATTACAATTATGAATCACAGGGGTCTTTGAATGAATCTTCATATGATTTAATAAATGATACTTTCTAGCGAATGTTTTTTCACAGATTACACATACAAGAGGCATTTTCTCCAGATGACATTTCATGTGAAACGTTAAGTTAACCTTTCGGGGAAAAGCTTTGTTGCAAGTAGAACACACAAAGGGTAACTTCTGTTTCTTTAATCCTGATGAGGTGGGTTTCACTTCACAATTCGAAACGGGTTCTTCTTTAGGCTGTGTTAAAAATTCCATGTTATGGTCATTTAATCCTGGTGATGAGGGTTCACTCTTCACGTTAGACATATCATTAACACTTAACAAAGCAGAATCCATGACTCGTTCCATAATCACTTAAATGTAAATTAACTTAAAACACAACCTTTCACAGCGGTAACAGAAAACAATATAATCATATTAACTCGTTTCTTGGAAGTTCATAAAATGATAGAAGGCGCTTGTTTAAAAATATTAACATTTTATTGGTTTAAAAAGTCACGTGATTATTTTATCATACTCTGTTATAAGTTCAATAGTCAGTTAGTTCTTACAACATTGATTGAGAAAGGGTTACATATCAGAAGTTCGTATAATTGTAAGTAAAAAATTCTCGTATTTAATGTTTTTATAAATAATATTTTATTGGTCGAATCCCTTGTGTATTAGAAGTTCATACATTTGTAAGTTAAAATTTTTTATTAATCTCGTATTTAGTGCTTTTATAAATAATATTTTACTTATGTGTCACTTATGTGTTATAAATCACTTATGTGTTATAAATCTAATTAGAAAAAGTAAATATTTAAAATAAGTCATGTTAAAAAAAACTAGATTCGATTATCTTTTTTTTTTTTTTAATGTTGGTTGTATAAAGTCAATCGTTTATTATTTTTTAACAGTTGTTATTATTTTTTAAACAGTTTTTATTATTTTTGAACAGTTGTTATTATTATTTGAACAGTTTTTTATTATTTTTGATCATTTGTTTAGTTGTTATAATATTTTTAAAGAGTTGTTCTTATTATTTTTTAATACTTTTATTTTTTTTTCTGTGCTTTTTTTTTCAAAACAGACGAAAATTTCAAAATTGTAGTTTACAATTCTAAAATAAACTTTTAATGAAAGCAGTCTGTTACAAGATAATCACAAAAAGTTAACATTATCTTTCAAAAATAAACCCTCATTTCCACAATATAATTGAAACTGAACAGGCAAAATTAAAAATCACGATATTCCAAACACAAATATCTGTAATCTAACCACTATGATATCATAACTTGAATAGATAAAGCTATCCTAAATTATCAAAGCATTAGTTCAGTTTGTCACGGCACGTCCAAGAAAATTTCGATAAGATAAAAATTTGACTCTGAGTTTCGAAGGAAAACCTATCCCCGAATCGAACTTGGCAGATTTATTTCATCTTTTGTTTTCTGCGAATAAAAGAAAACCGATCAAGGCACAGAACGAATGATTAGAAACATTAAACGAAATGAATGTCCCGCGAAATATTATTAAAAATAAATATTTGCCAACAAACATTAAACAAGATTCTGTAATAGATTTGTCAAAACCCACTAAAAAACGAAAAGTGGGTCCACATGTATTGCATTGGGAAAATTATTAATAAAATTGAATTTGTTTTTTTAAACTGCACCTCTTTCCTATGTTTTCTACATCAAACACAATAAAAACAGTACTTACCCCTGAACACGTCTTCTTTTTAGCATTGCTTCCACTATTTAACAAATGATACGTCACTCTCACGATATCTCTCTTTAAAAACTTAAAATCTCGACATTCATATAAAGCTTCTTGGCTTGATCAGTTAAACCTACCACAAATTATCAAGTCAAGAAGCTATTTTGCAGGTTCAAACCCCAGTGAAATCTTTTCAAGAAAACCTATTTTAAATATCCGTTATTGCATTCCCTTCCGATAGAGGGCACCACCAAAAAAATTTATCTCCGTTTCGCCTTCAAACTGAAAGTCCATTCTAAAATTTAAAAAAAAAAAAAAAAAAAAAAAAATTAAGCCCCCCTTCAAAAAAGTTAGCCGCCTCTTCAAAAATAAGCCCCCTCCTATAGCAGACTTCCATCTAACATTTAAATTTGATCCTAAAAAAAATTAAGCCCTCCTTAAAAATTAAGCCCCCCCTTAAAATATGTTAGCCCCCTCACATTTATACCCTCCTCCTATAGTACACCCTTATGACCCTTTCTACGTTTTAAAGTGTTCTTTTCATATCGTACTATAGTATGATTTCACTCCCTCCTCCACCTCCTCATTGCTCCTGATGAGGTCGGACCGTTGTTTCTTCTCTACTCATATCCATCCTTTTTGAAGAAATAATTAGTGATTCTAAAAAAAAATCATAACTAAATTTAGCGCAGTAGCACTAGTGTTTCGCATTGCTAATAAAGCAGATACTTTTTAGACCTTCTCTTTTCCAGCGTATAGCGTATTGGAAAATATACAAAATATATACTATATGTATTCGTTGCGATGTCTTGTCAAGACCTACAGTGACATTAAATACTGTGTTTAATTCTGAAAAAAAAATCTAATTAATAACATTTCTGAAAAATGAAACTAATGCATCGTTATAATAAGGTATCATGTATTCTACATTATAAACCAAAAACATGTCTGTAAGTAACGTTGACGTCATATGAACGCTGGCAACATCCAACCACCTGGTATGCAGATAATACGAAAGTATCGCTTAATGAATTTCAAAACTTTACTTGTATACATGATTGATATTTTTCATATAAAAATGTTTTTTTGGTGTTGATTAGTGGGCAATCTAAAGAGATATCTATTAAACGTAAAAAATCTATTAGAGTTTTCCAAAAAAAAAAAAGAAAAGAAAAGAAAGAAAGGCTGTTACCTATATTTTGTAACCTGAAAAGCCCGGGCTGTATCGCCTAATTTAAAAAAAAATTATAACTTTAGAATAGAAGTCTTAGCATAAAGCTTTGATATAATAATACATATTAAGAGATGTTAAAACTACTCATAAATTTCTTTCAAGCTCACTCATTGAAAATATTCGTCCATTTATAATATTTTTTTGTAAGATAAGATTATTAGTGACACTAGAAGAACTGTCGCATTCCACGTGCTGAGTTCACTGATGCGAAAATGCGTGTCGATCAAACCGAATTGTAGCGATACGCATGGCACAAACAAAAGACACTTAGTGAACAGTATGGTCCTCATAATTCAAAGCATAAAATTACGAAATGTGAACCATTAATGGAACATGAATCGCGCGCGCCGAACGCTAAATCGATGCAGAACTAAAATTGCTTTTGTTTGGTTAGGGAGATGGCATTATCATTTTCACGAACACAAACCGCTGTAGTGGCCGAAAATGCAAATGAAGTTAGATAATTTCCCAGATAAGGCGTTTCAGCGTTTAGGCAAAGAGAACAATCTTACAGATGATGGACATTTGGCCGAGTGTGCGAGCACAGAATTGCTGAATGCGAAATTTGACAGGAAACAATTATGTCATTTGCCAGGTAGGAATGACTTCCGTTCGGAAACAAAGAGGCGTAAACTGAATTTATACGGGTTTTGCACGAAAGATGAATAAATAGTTTCTCTAAATTTCCGAGTTAATACTTTATTCAGTAAAATTTTTAATTTATTTATTTTTTGTAATTTATATTATAGATTTAAAAATATTTTTAAGCCAATATCAAGGTCAGAATGCTGTTGAAGAATAAGGATCAGATGAAAAAAAAATGCCTTACTTGGTAGATTTTAGTTGCATGCCAATGTATAAAAATAAATAAATAAACATTCAATTTTGATTAAACTTTTTTTTAATTAAAAAAAAAAAACAACCTTTTTTACACATTATTCCCTTGTGGACAGGGCCTGATCAATTCAAAGAGATGCCCAGTGGCTGGTATTCATTTGACTCCCTACTTCCAATACTATCACAAAACATTAAACATTTTCGACGCTTTAGAATACATATATGTGTGATTATACCACACATATTATTTATGTTGCCAACATCTCTTTTTCTATGCATTTACAAAACGCACAACAATGAATGAGGTATCATTCGAAAGGTTTTTGACCGGTTTCTGACATAGTACACTAAG
The DNA here is from genome assembly GCA_963931845.1 of Maratus michaelseni. Classification (NCBI taxonomy): domain Eukaryota; kingdom Metazoa; phylum Arthropoda; class Arachnida; order Araneae; family Salticidae; genus Maratus; species Maratus michaelseni. The sequence goes on along the minus strand of OZ007594.1, from coordinate 322,479,801 downwards.
ATTTCGTTAAAACATATTTTTTGATTAAAAATTACACTTAATTAAAAATGAAATCAGCATTGTTTTCATAATTGAAATTAAAGGTGATTCTAAAATCAATGTTGCCACAAAAATAAAATACCGCATTATATCGTGCTCAAAAATGATTTTAGAAAAATAATAGTTCAAAAAAGATAAAGTCTCTGCACGGGTTTATTTAATAGTTATAATTAAAAAACAAAATTGAAATTTGAATGTTTACAAGAAAAAGACACCATCGATTGATCGAAGCAGTGGTATTTCACCCTAAAATGTAGCCTAATTTGTAATTTAAAATGTATTCTTTGTTATATATAATTAAATTGTAGTCAATTTATTTTTCTTTGTGTCGTGTTTTTGACGAAGCTCATGACGTCATTTTCTAATATAGTTAAAAGACGACTCTTAATTTCTTTTTCCTCGCGCGTGCTTTTTGCTAACTTCAATCAGTTTTTACTGTAACTTTGATGAATAAATAACATGATATTCTGACTTGACTAATGTTGTTTGCAAAAATTGTAATCCTGAATTTTTGTTTAGGAGTTTAAACCTGAATCTAAAAAATATTATATATTGGTAAAAGATATTAGATTTCTGTGCAAAATACTCACAAGGGTCCACTAGTAAATGCATATTTAGACAAATATATTTGCGTTTTTAATTTTATTCAACGATAAAAGTCCAAAATAATCAATATATTTATTCCATAGTGAAACGATACTTAAAATGTCGGCTTTGTGAATATTTCGTACCAAATTTGCCATCCCTCAGAAAAAATAAATAAAAATAAGAGGCCCAGGACCACAGCCCAGTTGTCCTAATCTTTAATCAAGCCTTGCTTCCTGCTCTATGCTACAAAAGTTATCTAATCTTGAAATTTCTTAATATTTGAACCAGTGGTTGAAGCTTGGTGTTAATATCCCTCTCATGGTTAGCTGTTGATAATATCAGTTGTAGGAATTTTCTGTTACTTTTCAATGGAAAGAAAAAAAAATCACAAATTCTGTGCAATTCTTGAAAAAATGGATAGGCTAATGAAGACATTCACTAGATTAATTTTAACACAATTATTTCAAATTGGTAAATAAATCATACGAGTAGTAATTTTCCAACTGGACGAAATTTTCTGGAGTGTAATCACGTATCCAGCGTTTACTGGAGTTCCTTTACCTGCGATCTTTTCTGTTGAGCTGATTAAAATATCAGACCAGATTCTCTGATCAATAAGGTTAACTGGATGAATTATGCCCTCCAGATTCGACCGGGATAGCTCAGTGGTAGAGCGTGGCGGCTTCAGCCAAGCGATCCCAGGTTCAAATCCTGGCCCGGACATTTTTCGTCCAGTTGGAAAATTACTACTCGTATAATGAAGACATTGTTTTGAACTACATAAAAATTATTTTTGAAGAGTTTTTTTTTATATTTTTATTTTAATCATGCGTAAAATTATTTTTTACTTGCTTAATATGATGTATTCTAACATCTCAGTAAATATTTTTCAAGCCTGAGTTCTTGAGTTACAAAGGGTTAAATTCATTGCAAAAACTGTTCAGTTAAATGAAAGAAGCTTAAATTTGTTCAATTTTAACCTACTTGAAGTAAAATTGGTAAAAAGATGGATTGATTTTGTCCATCAATAAAACAAGCTTGAATATTTTTTTTATTTTCTTTATACGTATTATTAAAATGTATACCGAAAAAAAATACAGAACATTTTTCTGTATACCAAATTAGCATTCTAACTTAGTAACGTATCCATAAACCTTTTCTACGAAAATCATACTACTCCTTCTTTTCTTTTCAAATAGCCACAAAACATTCCAGATTAAGAGGTATTTTTATGATGTCTCAAAAAATCTTTTTACGAGTAATAAAATATATTTCACGATGATATCCGACAGCCTTGCTTTTAACATATCCCATTTACTTTATTCATATTCGATATGATTTGTAACGAATTTCAAAAAAAGGATTTTTTTACTTTACCACTTATTTAGATTACGAAAATTTAAAATAAAAACAACAACAAAAAGAAAAGCTTAAAATATATATACATTTATCTTAAAATTATTCTATGGAGTTAATTTTATAGTAAAATTATAATTTTTAAGCAACAGATTTCCCTATTGCCTTTAATCGCTGGAAAAACGAAGAGTCATTTGTGATGGAATTCATTTAGATAGGTTATTCATTACACGTAAATTAAACGCTACCAACTTTTGCATCAACCTAATAGATCTATTAAATTTTAGTTGAATAAGGACTATAAAATACTCTTCATTAGGCACTTTCATTTGTTAAAAAGGGTTGTTTTAATTATTTTAAGTATTAAAATATGATTGTAAATAGGATAAGTGTGCATATTTGGAAGTTTATAAAATGGTTGTAAGTATATGAGGAAAAACTAGTCGGATGTGCCAATCCCAAAACTTTCTTCTATCTCAGTCATGTTAATACTTCAAAATTCGCTATCACATCGCCAATAAAATCAATATTTTTCGTCATTCTGTTGTACGTCAGCTGCTTGCGAATCATCGGGTTACCGGGATGCGATCAACTGATGTATACTAAACTACGAAAAGTCCTTCTGGCCTGAACCGACAGGAACAAATAGCCTCCCTATTCCTTGGTTTTACGATTTTAGATAATTTTACTGGAAAACACGAAGGTAAAATGCGTGGAACCTAATTAAAGAAGATTCAATCTCAGTTCTCGTCAACATTGAATTTGAATGAGAATATCGCAAAATTAGTCCTCTACAACCAAGTTGGCTTCATTTATGGCAACCTATTTTGGTCGCCAAATTTGGCGGTATTCCGCCAACTGTCGCCATGTTTGGCGAGAATTTGACGTTGGCGAATATAAATATATAGTGATAAGCATATAATAGGATTAATGGTTACAAAAATGAAAGAAAATTTGCCGAAACCATGTTAACTAAAACTCATAAATTAAACCCGTTTATGGATGAATTCTGCTGTCTTGTTTGAAAATGTCAGCCACCCTAAAATTTCAAACCGCTATATCTCAGCTATTTTGTAAGGTAGAGGCAAAACAAAAATTGCTCCGGATTCTCCGGATCAAGGCCGAAAATTTAACGAAAAAAACTTTTAGGATTTCTAATTTTTTTGAATTTGCACATCTTTTTGAATTTGAAATCTTTAAATGGCTATCACAGCGCCTCCTTTCGTCAAAATATCCCCCAAATTCTAATAGAACCTGCTTGCCATAGCCAAAAACACAGAAAAAAATATTATTCAATTTGAAGCATAACTTCATACAATTTTCGATGATACAATAGTGAAAATGGAACATCGATCACAGCGCCCCGTTTCATCGAAATATCCCCAAATTCTGATAGAACCTGCTTGCCATAGCCAAAAACACAGAAAAAAATGTGGTTCAATTTGAAGCATACTTTCATACACTTTTAGATGGTACAATAGTGAAATGGAACAAAAATATCGATCACAGCGCCCCCATTCGTCGAAATATCCCCAAATTCTGATAGAACCTGCTTGCCATAGCCAAAAACATACAAAAAAATGTGGTTCAATTTGAAGCATAACTTCATACACTTTTAGATGGTACAATAGTGAAAATGGAACCAAAATATCGATCACAGCGCCCCCTTTCGTTGAAATATCCCCAAATTCTGATAGAACCTGCTTGCCATAGCCAAAAACATAGAAAAAAATGTGTTTCAGTTTGAAGCATAACTTCATACACTTTTAGATGGTACAATAGTGAAAATGGAACAAAAATATCGATCAAAGCGCCCCCTTTCGTCGAAATAGCCCCAAATTCTGATAGAACCTACTTGCCATAGCCAAAAACAGAGAAAAAAAATATGGTTCAATTTGAAGCATAACTTCATACACTTTTCGATGATACAATGAGGACGGTCAGACGGACAGACAGACATTTTGTAAAAACATGTTCCCTAAAACGTGTAAATCCGTCGAAAAGTGGAAGTCGAAAAAAATTTCGATTACAATACTTTCTTCTATTATAGATAGAAAAAAGTAAAAAAGTATGAAAATAATGTATTAAGTAGGAGCATTCTCCATGAATGAAATTTAAAAATTAAAAAACATTTATTAATATTAACCATTCTTATGCTTAAATAACCTCTAATACAGCAATCCCAAATACGAATAAATAATCTCTTTTTTATTCTTGTTCTATTTCATCAAAATTTATAATATTTTATAACATAACTAGGGGGCTCAGCCCCCTACTCGCTAACGCTCTCCAACCCCCGTGAATTGCGAAGCAATTCACATTAAGACCGTTACGCGGTCACTGTTTACTTCGCTCGCTCGCCCCTTTTTGTTTTTGTAGCAATTCTAGCCGAAATAAGTACTACCATAAATCATTTTAACATACGAAACTGACAATTTTTTTATGTAAAAAAAGTAATTGAAAACTTTGTTGCAAACACAATTAAAAATGCATTTAATTGGTGCTACCAATGGGCATAAATCATTTAAATACTATGAAAACTAGTCGTTGGGGGCCACCGTAATACTTACCCATCATGGATATGTATAATGTAAAATATTAAAATAAAAATGTGTAAACTACTTATAAAATGCATTGCAATTCAAATAAAATCGTGGCTTGATGACGTCACAAACTTTAAAGGCTCGATTACTGAATTGCTTGAAAGAGGTTTTTCCTTATAACTCCAAAAACAATAATCCTATTAACTAGCTGTTTATTGCATCTGATTAAGCGTCAAATTTCCAATTAAAATATATCTTTGAAGTGAAATTTGGATGAAATACAGGGTCATGAAAAATCGAAGAGTGTGGAAAATAGGATTCCAAATATCTCGGCAACTAATTATCCGATTGACTTCATGCTTTATTCAAAATTTATGTTTTTTTATTGTCTTTTATATTAATTTCTTAAAACAAACAATTTCGAAAATTTTTATATACCTTTCATCAGAACGAATATTTCGAGAGTCCGAAAAAAATTGTTCCGGTTAATCGAGGTTATTGAAATGAAATAGGCTTCTTCCCATTATTACATACTAAGTACATACCAAATTGCAAGTCTCTATCTCAATTTTTTCGGGAGATAGAGCGTTTACAGACACACACACACACAGACACACAGACACACAGACGGACGGCAAATTTTTTTTTCTAAAAATATGTTTTTCGGAATCTCCAGTGTCTGAAACGTGTAAATCCGTCAAAAAAAATTTTTCGATTTTCAAAACGATTACAAGACTTACCTTATACTACGTATGATGGGTAAGTAAAAGGATCTTATAAACACAATTAGTTTAAAACTCATTGCACCTATAATATAGTACAGCAATGCTTAAGTTCATTAAAAAAAAAACACGACGTAATAGGAAAATAGTTTATATACACCATCAATCATTGTTTAAATTTCGTTCGACATTTTACTGTTCTAACTAATTATAGATTTGTCCAAAATAAATTATTTTTTACTTCGTCAAGACAGCAACAGATGGCAGCAGGTGCAATCTAGACAGTAGATATTTTTATTCTCTCCGATTTTCGTGTGAGCGAAATTCGTAAATAAATTCTAAATAAGAGTTGAGAATTCATTTGAAATTAACGATATTACTCATAATTAAAATGAGGAATCATTTCAAACACTTTGGATTACGTACATGTTATTTTATTTTTAATAATTGCTAGTTTGAGTTTCACTCTTCACTGCTCTCACACTGGCCACCATATTGGAAGCTGATCTTAATTTCACCCAATCTAGTCTGTTCATTGGTGTGAGCTCTGGAAACCAGTTGTTGCCAAATGATAAGCTAGAAATTCAGCCTTATTTCGGCACCACGTAAAAGAAATATATATATAGAAGATATGTAAATGTTAATTTCGGTGTTAAAGTCAAATTCAGTGATGATTTTCCAATTTTAATTTACAAAAAATAATAAAATAAATAAATAAGTAAAAAAACTGAACTACAGATGTTAAAAAACAATATATAGGACCAAACAATATATAGGGAATATATAGGGCCAAGACAGTAGTTCTATACACTTTTCACTAAGTATCACACTATCAACTCACATCCTCACGGATTACTACTTCTATACATTTAATACTTAGTGAATTGAATCAATGTCTTTCCATTTTTTGTTGTTGTTGTTGTTGTTACATTAAATTGTATTCTTACATAATAACGGATACAAGAATCCCTTTTCTTTAAAATCATATTATTCCATCTTCTCTTTTCGAAAAGCCACAAAACTTTCTAGATTACGAGGTATTTTTATGATGTCTTAAAAAATCTTTTTACGAGTAATAAAATATCTTTTACGGTGATATCCGACAGCTTCGCTGTTAGCATATTTCATTTACTTATTTATATTCGATATGATTTGTAACGAATTTCAGTCAACCAACCTCTTATTTTATTATTTACTAGCGGAGCTTCGCTCAGTACGCTAGTCGGTTTTTCCAAACGAATATTGAATCAAACGAACAAATTTCCAAGCAATACTTTCTTTTAAGTGGTCGGTTTCTCCCATACGAATCTGGAATTAAACGAACCTAGGGTTTGGTACCACTGCTTTCGGCAGAGTATACGCGTGTGGGCTAAGCCCGCTCCGGTATCGAATCAAACGTACCTTGAATTATACAATACTTTATACAATATTTTATCTTGTGATTTTTCCTTTTCGGAATTTTTTTTTTTATTTAGACGGAATTTTATATATTTAATTTTAGCTTCCCAACGGAAAACATTGTTCTGGAGAAATTCTTGTATAAGTAAGACTGATTCATATTTTTTATTCTACAATTGAGTCCAGGTTTGACATTCATTGCTGCTGGGTTAGACTTGTAAAATATTTCAAACTATTCCACTTTAAAATAAATAGTTATATCTGTGTTGAGAATATTTTACTATTTATGAACGTCAAAGTATAAAAATTCTGAAAGTGTAATGAATATAACTTTTTCCATTGTGACGGGTCCAAAGTTATAATTATGAAGGGGTAGTGCTGGCTTTCAAATGGGACTGCTCTCATTTATCATAAAAATGAATTTATTAAGTTCTGTACGTCAAACAATAAAATCACATTTCTTGATTAAATGAAAGATACACAACAATTATATAAAATGAGAGTTCGTTTAGCTTATAATTATTCATCAAATTGAAGTAGAGTTCAGTTCTTATCAAATTTTGCACTTACGGCAAGAAAGATTTTCAAAGTCCACTCTAAAATGGGCGCGGGAGGGGTAAACTGTTTGATACGTGTCCCTTCACAAAAAGTGTCTGAAACCAATATTCACTTGAAAAAGGGACGGGAGTATTTTTGCCGTCCTAATGAAACAAGAACTCTTCACATTCAATATACAAGGCTGTCATGCAACAACTTCAAAATGTAAGCCAGAAAAAAAGGCTTATCCAACGGGGATCTTATCAATCACCCGAAGTTTTCAACCGGAGTCGCAACTCCGCTATTCCAGACTCAGCTTGCCTATTTGAATCACTAACTTGTAACTGACTTCTGCCTTCTAATATCACTTCTGTTTATCACCTAGAACAATAGGGGTTTTTCTAGCCAGTAGAAACTCTGGAAAGTGAGATCACTGATAAAGTCTGTTATCATTGGAGAAAAAAGATTTCTCACGATGTCATCTCGATATCCGTTTCACTTTCGTCCGCTCCCTATACCTGTGAGTTCGTTCGGCAAGATGAAACGCACTCTACCTGGGTCCTTCCATTATTATAGCTGTTTCTATACCTACAAGATGGAAGATTGGTTATGATGAATCTAAAAGCTTGATTTTTGCCATCAGATTTGTGGACTCTGTTAACTGAAGAAAATCCATTTTACATGGAAATCTCCTATGCTGGCTTTTGGGTTGCATACAGGGATTTCTAGTGAGATATTGTGAAAATCTCGCGCCATGTTATAATGGGTTGGGTTGGGTTGATTATTGACGGCCAATTATCTACACTTGGGATATAGGCCCGGGGGGAGTGCCCTTCGTGGGGGTCTTTCTAATGGAACCTAACCCGTATTTACGCACGGATAAATCCACGGCTCGAAGAAAACCACGAAAACTCCGAACGATTAGGCCGACGGGCGCGATTGGTATCGAACCCAGCACCTCCCGTCTACCAGCTTCGAGAGCAGAACCTCTCAGCCAATGGTGGGGCCCATGTTATAATGGAGAAAACAATTTAAATGCATAACTTTTCACTCTGTTCTTTCTTCAAAGTAATAATTTTTTTTTTTTTTTTTTTTTTTTTTTTAACTCAAGCAATGCAATAGGTTGCCTGATATTATTGACTCCACAAACGCACACACACACACACGTGTGAGAGAGAGAGAGAGAATTTTGAACTTAACGACATTATTCCCACAGCACATTGCTGAATGCTAATAATTTCCAAGTTACATATTGTTATTTCTTAATTGGCTGAAACAACATTTGGTAGTAATAAATATTCGTTTTGTAATACAAAAGGGAAGAAATTTGAAATTTACGGTAATTTAGTCATTTGTGTTCAGCTAATAGATATTAAAACTTAAAAATAAATCCCTGACGATTCGGCCTCCAAGCACAGGTGGTTTTCGAAGACGTAGACCATGGGACGCCTGTTTATTGAAAAATGCAGAAGAAGGACCTTTTGCCATGATGCGGCTGTTGGGACCGCCCACTTCGAAATCTACCTGTGCCTGTAGGCGGAAACGGTAGGGATTTTTTTGTTTTTTATTTTTCTTTGCTGTTAGAGTTGGCCCTATCAAAAACTTGTCAATATAAAAGTTGTACATAATATTAAGAAGATTTATAATAAATGTAAGCGGATTTGATGTCTTGGGAATTGACGAAGTTATGAATTTTTTTCTTCTCAAACCCCTATTTCCCCCCCCCCTCCTTGAGGCCATTTTAAATTATATCAAAAATCTGTCATACATAAATTTTCGGCCCTCTTTCTAGATGTAATAATAACTGTAAACGGATTCGATATGTATCATAATTAAGAAGTTATGGGTTTTTTCTGTTTTCACAAAAAGACCCCCATTTCCAAACCCTTGGTCCAATTTTGCCCATTAATAAACTTTACCAAGATTTTCTGCTCCTTGATTTTATGTATCAGTTTGGAAGAGATTTGTGCAGAATTACGGAAGTTATCATGTCCATAAAAAAGAGATATAGGTAGATAGATAGGTAGACAGATAAATAGATAAATAAAGTTTTGAACTGGGGGTGGTTTTGGGTTCTATGAGTCCTGATTGGCGTAGATCTTCAAAAAATTTTCAGAAATTCCAATATAGGGAAGCATGTAACAAGTAATAATTCTTACGAAATCTACCTAAAAACTGAGAGCTATATCTAACAAAATTATTAAATGTTCGAAGAAATTAGAAAGAAGAATATTCTCTTTGTGATAATAAATTGCACTTAAAATCACAATTTTTTATTAAAAAGATAACCAAGTTAAAATAATATCAAACGATTTTTTTGTAATAGTTAAACTTTATTTATTATTTTGTGTGAGCAGTTTATTCTTTAATTCTTATTAAAAGATTTTTCATGTATATATAATTATAACATACTCACGGACATTCAAAATTTTAATGTAGCGCAATTAGTTTATCAACTAGTATAAAAGTAAAATTTCAAGTACAATACATTTAAATGGAATATTAAAAAATATTTATTTCGGATTTGAGTGAGTAAAATACTGCTAGTAGATGGAAAAAAATTCTGCGAAATCCGGTTAGATTACGAGTTCACTTCAAACGATGTTTCCGGGTTTGGGTCAAATGTAACCCGACTCGCGGTTAACTTTGAATCTCACGAACGCCGATTTGATTATATTATGTTATCATTCAGCCTGCAGCCTTATCTTTTTCTGAAACAGCGTAATGAACAGTAAAATGGTATGTATGTATGGTATGTATGCATGTATATTTCCTAGACCAGGAAAAATGTTTGCATGCCCAAAATTTAGGTGATCAAATTTTGCATTATTGACTGCTACATGTAAACCAAGAAATTAAATACATAAAATATAATTATTCACGTAATTTTTCATTTTTAATGCATACAATTCTGGCTGACAAAAACAAATTCATTCATTATATTAATCTTACTGTTTACTGATGTGTAAAAATTTTAAATGTCAGAGTCATCATTAATCAATATTCATCAAATCATTTAAAGTTTCAGCCATGGGACAGAAACGAAAAGAGGTTTTTACACAATTCGTTCAATTAAACCTTTTTTCACTAGTAAGGTCCTGTAACGGGTCGGGAAGCCCAATTTTATCCGATCCCAACACGAGCCACTGTTCAGGTCGAAATGGAGCTAATTTGTTTCGGTGCGGGTAGAATTGACCCTGAATGTTTCGGTTTCGGGTTGAGTTCTAATATACAGGTCGGGTTCGGATTAAACCGATTTTACTAAAGAGAGTCTAGAATACTGTTCCAGATGAAAACAACATGAATATGAATGAGTCTTTACATGTTTTTTTTTCTATATAAAAGATTGATATTACAGATATGAATGTAGACTATTTTTTTCATAATTGTATTAAAAGTATATATATTTTTTCTTTGGTTTCGTGTCGAGTTCAACTCGATCCGTGCAGTACTCTATTCAAAAGCAATGGTAATTGGGAAAAGGAAAACAAGAAAAGAACATTAGTCATGTCTTTTGTTTTTGTTTGAGGCATACGAATACATACTTAAGGGAGACAAGTCGACACAGTGTTCATACTTCTCACATTTAACTTAAAATATGACCATTCCAATTCAGCAAACCCGATTCTCTCCTTGTAGAGAGCACTGCTAAAGTGTGCACCAATTTCAGTTATTTATTTTCCTTTTGCAATACAATAGGAATGAATACGTGCCCGATCGAGCATCTAGTAAAAATGTTTACATCCCCCATTGAAATTTTTACACATCCTGTGCATGTCGGGCGATAGATTTTTCGAACCTTGTCTTTATATGTAATTGTAAAAACGTTTACTGATATAAAAATAAAGTTTACGAAAATAATGTGTATTCTAATAGTTATCCTTAGTTCTCAAATCCTTTCTCTTATCCACAGAAACTTTTAGAAAAACAAATCAGAAACCTCGAAAAATTACAATTTTCTAAATTTATAAGTAGTAAAAGAACATCAGAATCGTTTCGTTTTTAGGAACCTATTGTTTTCTGAGCTTTCTAAAAATAAGAAAAATATATCCTCGTGCGTAAGTATGAGTACTAGAATTTATATAAATATTCCTTCTATATCAACTGAAAGAAACTTTTTTATATAGAAATAACTTTTTTTTAATTGTTTCATATTTTTAAAAAGCACAATTTCTTTTGAATTTTTTTAGAAGTTCCACATGTATATCTTATGTTTATAACAGTCTACTCATAGACCGTAAATGTTTATTCATAGACCTTTAATAACTCACTATCTTTCCACTGAGAGTCTACTCTATAGCTTTCAGGATCGATTTTGCAATTAATTAATTAGTTTTCCAGAAAAAAAAGTAAAACGCGTATCCGTGAAAAAATTCTGGAAAAAACACGGATTCCGTTATATATATATTTTTTTTCCCTCATTCTTACATTGCAAAATCCATCCCTAATTTTATTAAGTAGATCATACTGAATATATAAAAAGAATGATCACGACATTGGAAAAATAATTGTTTTGAAGTTTTAGCATTTTAAATGCAGCAAGTTTTCAAACAAGTGCAAACTGAAAAAAAAAAAAAAAAACAATTAAAATATTTTATGCTTAAAAAAAATAGTAAAAACTGTTCCATTTTTCTTAATACTATAACTGAATATATTTGCTGCTTATTTATATACCTCTAGGTTACAGATTTTACAGTTGTATTGCTCAACATTTTATTTTAATTTTAGTACATATAGCGTAGCATTTTAAAAGACTGGCAAAATAATAAAAAGTGTTTTTACTACACTTGTAATTGTCAGATTGGTTCAAAACTTCGCTTAAATATACTAGAGGAGTCAAAGTTAGTTTTTCGAAAAAAAATAATAAATTGATATTTTCGTCATCTTTAATGATTGGAAGGGTTAAAAATCCCGTCAAAAAAGTATAAAAAATGTCTTTCATTTCTTTGATCTTTTAATACAAAATACTTTCAATTATCTAATCTTAAAAAATAGTCTAAAAGTTGTAGTAGTAACAATAATATGGTTTCTGTTTCGTTTTATTTAACTTTCTAGCAAAGTATCGAATTTTCTCTTCAATATCAGCAGAGCTCCACGCTCTATTGAAGAAACTTATCCCTCAATGCTCTCGAGCAGTTTACGACTTCAGTTTATATGTTGCTATCAACTGTCTTTCAGTGTTCGCTATATCAAAGATGTAAATGTCCGTCAGATGTAGTGTTAGTAGAACTCTTTCCATAGAATAGGATTTTTTCCCATTATTTTAAGTATACTGAATACTCTAACAGTCTGAAATATTTAACAGTAGTAATTTTAATAGTAGTTTTAATATGTGTTTGTTTCGTTTTATTTAACTTTCTTTCCAGCAAAGTTTCGATTTTCTCCTCAATATCAGCAGAGCTCCACGATCTATTGAAGAAATTTATCCATCAGTGCTCTCGAGCAGTTTACGACTTTCGTTTATGCTGATATCAACTGTCTTTCAGTGTTCGCGATATCAAAAGTGTAAATATCCGTTCGATATCACAGTGTTAGTAGGTTTATTTCCATGGAATAGGATTTTTTCCCATTATTTTAAGTATACTGAATACACTAACAGATAAAAGGTAAAAAGTACTTTGTAAACAAGACATAAAACGAAAATAAAAACAAACGATCTTTTTTTTTTTTTTTTTTTTTTAATCTAGGAAATTTTATACATACATGAGCGAAAATCCAGCCCCTATATCTCTCGGCATTTCTTTGCAATATAAATTCTCATTTAATGTTAAAACGTTTCTCTGTGATTGTTCTACAATATTATGCAGTTCATATCTGTTTTTTAATCTTTAAAATGGTATTTAAATATCTCATATGTCACTACTGTCTCCTGTCCCCAGACCATAACTTGATCATTAAAACCATCAATAAACAATATTTATTAATTTTTTTTTAAACAATGGATTTATTATAAATATGAATCTCATGGATCATAATAACATAATTTTTATAGGAGTCAAAGGAATAATATTTGTTTTTGTTGTGTTTAAAATTGTGTCCCTCACTTTTTTGGTCACTACTGTCCTAATGTATGAATTTCCTCATATTCACACCAGATGGAAGTATGCAGTCATTTTCAGTATTGTTTTCACTAGAGGGAGCCCATGTTGTTCTTAAAAAGTCACCATTGTTTACTGTTTGTTCATAAAGAAGATTTTTTGGATTGAAAAGAATGGGGAAAAGGTAAGCGAATCTTTATTAACCGCCACTACTGGCCCCATTGTTAATTCAAATATTGATATTTATAGATTAACCAATATTTAGTCATTTAATCGTTAGTTTTATATGTCTTTGAAAAAAGTGCATACAGCATTCCAAAAATATTCATTTTTTGGGAAAATGTAAAAATTCCAAAAACTGTCACTACTGTCCCTGTCACTTCTGACCCTTACAAATTGTGCTTTGTCTAATAAAAACTGCCATATCATATTTATTTTTCCATAAAGTTTGTAATCATCTACTAATTCTTATTCTGCAATGTATCAGTGGTTATTAAACATTCAACTTGATCATAATATGATGCACTTAAAAATCAGATATCAGCAGAACGTGAGTAGCCGAAAATCCCACATATGAGATTTTCGCTCATATATAAATAGTCTAGAGGATATCACATATGTGTAAAAAGTAATACTAAGTTCCAGCTCATAATTTATTGATTATGATCTTTTACTTATAATACGTTATTTAAACTCTAAACCTTAATTTAATTTTATTGTCATTAAGCTTTTGAATATATGTCAAAAATCAGTTCTTATGTATGAAAAATAATTTCATTTCTTAAAGCAAAAACAATTATAATATTCGATTTATTTACTCAATATTGTCTTAAATTAAAACATAATAAAAATGTATTCTTTGAAGGATTTTTTTAAACACAAAATTTAGTGCATTTCTGTGCAAATAACTGTATATTGCTTATCGATAACTAAATAAAGAATATTAAAAAAATAATATTCGTTATATTGCTAAAATAAAAATAAAATATATAAATAATATTCGAATTAGACTATCTGCAGTCTTATATGGAGAAATAATTACTTTAAGGTAGTTTTCACTTTCTCTGCTTAGCAATGCGAAACAATCTTATACATTTTCGGACTCATTTTTAAACATAAAGGCATAAAAGGCATTATGACATTAAGGCATAAAGGTACTGGTAGGCCAGACTATTGAACCGATTTGGAATCGAATAGCGTTTTTTATTTTTTTATTTAAAAAATGACTTATCGAGTTATGAGTGATTCATGTAACGTTACAAGTTTTTATCCTTTCTTGCGCTGCCGCGTCGGGAATTAGGTTCAAAATGCAGATCTTGACAGTATTTTCTGAAAGATCTTCTGGCTTTACCAAAACATATAAAATTCCATTACATAGTTTCTGAATAAAAATACCTGCCAATTTAATGCGTTTCCGTACAAAAATGAATTCAGAAATGTACCAGAAAGTAGCTGCTTTAAGGAAAGATTTAATCAAGATATATGTTCAGAATGGTTTGTTGAACTTGAGCAAATAATATAAATGTATTACATAATTACTCATTCAGGAGACACAATTTCAGCTAATAAATTCATGGTCGCTATTTGGGGGAAGCTTGGGGGGGGTAGTTACACCAATCTAGAAATTGAAGAATGTACCATAGTTATCACGAGTCACACTAAAAATAAATAAAGAAATAAAAGAAATCAGAAACTTCACAAAAGCTGAAACAGCGCATGAGATTTGACTAAATTGGAAGCATATTGGCATCAAATAAACATTTTAAGCATAAAAATTAACAATTAACAATAATATTTTCCAAAGCCATGCTACTGCAACATAAAGTGAGACATTTATCGTCGCTACCATGTCAAACTACCGAATGTGAAAAAATGCATTTTTCATTAGTTTTAAAAATGGCCGATTGTCACCACTAAATTTCAATAATAATAATATTCTTCACCAGGCTTGCCAGCTTGCCCTCCATTTTTATTCAGAAAAAATTACAAATAGAAATTTTTGATTTGTTTAATGACAGACATTTCGTAATTACATAAAATAGAAAAAAATTCTCAAAATTTCCGGTATGAATTCGGTATTTCTAAATAAAAAAGAAGCAACCCTATTCTTCCAGAAACTGTATTAGTATTTTTTCCAGCCGAAGAATTCTAATAAAATTTAGTGGTGTCACTTTGACCATTTTTAAAAGTAATGAAAAATGCCTTTTTTCACATTCGATAGTTTGACATGGTAGCGACAATATCATTAATGAGTACTTTGGCTAGATTTAAAAACATATGTGAGAATAAAACTATATAAATTGTTTCTCAGCTGTGCACACCAAGATAAAAAAAATATTCGCCCGCCCCATCCTCCTACCGCTAAAAAAAAACTTGACACCCCGCCCCCCCCCCCCCCTCATAAAAGGGTGTGGTGATTCGACATGCCTAAAAGATGTCCCTTTTAAACTTTTTGCCTAATATAGTAAATTTTGTCCTCTGCTATTTTTGAAATAAACTTCAGGGACTTTTGGCGTTTCTTTGCGATTCATTGCGATTATCCTAGATTAGTAAAATAAATCCTGTTTCAATCTCTAGCCCAGTATAGTAAAATTTGTTCTCTTTTCAATAAAGTTTCTTTTGAATTTGTAAAGCGATTTTTAACCTTTTCGTGATTTTTTATTGCGAATTTTAGAGATTTTTTACGCGATTCTTGCTATTTTTTGACGGGCCAGGGCAACGCCGCGCGCCGGGTGAATCAGCTAGTGTAAAACAAGTATGATTTTTTGTGGAGATTTATTACACTTTTTCCACTGAGTTTACACCAGTACTTTTTTAAATATAGATTTAACTGGGTATTCAAAAAGTTTCATTTGCAATTCGTTCGCTCTATCGGATGTCGCTGTAAGTATCAGCACTCGACTGTGTGTAAGTATGTGTGTATGATCTTTTCCCTTTGTACTTACCGCCTTCTGTTTGTGTCAATACCTCTTATCCTACCCCATTTACTATTTCTTTCAAAAATGTCATGTAAAAACTTATAAATCAGTAATTTTAAGATAAAACATTTAGAGAATGGTAAACAGAAATTGACTGTGCTTATCTACAATCAACTCCACTTCAAACATCACTTCCTTCGTTTATGAAGGCTATGTGGGTGGATTAGACTGTTTCAAAATAACGTCCCTGAATTTTTCGCTGTAACAAGAAAGAAAAGAAGAAAGCGCTTGCACAGTGTATATAAACTCGGCTCTCCGATAGCAAAGTGTGCTTACTCCGTCCTGTCGTCGCCGATGGAAGTGCATTTTTCAGCGTTACTCTCGGGCTTCCCTTTCCTTTGCTGGTGCTGACAGGTTGCTCGTTATTTTTGGCACACAATGTTTCTGGTGGCTGTCTTTGAGTTCCTTCCGATTTGGTTTCTGAGAAAAACTCCAATGCATTGGGGAGGAATAGTATCTTCCTTGGTTCAAAGAACCTTATTTTTTGTTTGCTAATACAAGGAAAAATTTGTATGAATATGAAATATTTCGGTGGAATAAAACTACATTATAAATACAACCAGTGGAAACAATTTGCCTTTGTAAAATTAGGAGCTAAGTTATTTATTTTTATCTCCAAACACATTTAAATAAACGTACTGTGCCGTTTAAAGCACTTATAGTAATCTTTGTAATAGGCGAAAAAAATCACATCTGCAAAAATTGATGTCAGTTTTGGATTTCAAATTATAGTGAGTTAATCTGAAATTGGTTTACAGAAATATTGTCCATACGCAGTTTCTTTGAATGGCAACGGGAAAGAATTATTGCATTAGAAATTGAAAAAAAAAAAAAAAAAGATTTCTATAGGGTAAACATGGGAGATGTTTAAAAAAAAAGTTAAAGAATGGGCTAAGAAAATTTAAAGTTGACAGTGATTTTACTCGTATTCTAAAACATATGTACAGAAAGTTTCGTTCCAATCGGACAAAAACTGTAGATTTGTATAAGGAACAAACATACCAAGAACGGCTTTTATATATATAGATATACACGTTGTCGCAAAAATATTGACCTTTTCTTTTATTCTTTAAATATTGATCATAGACATGTATTATAAATTACAAAGTAAAAGAAAAAAAAAAGGGTACAGAATTTTATGAAATAGATTAAAATTTTCAAGGGAGTAAATTTGAAGAATTACAAAATTTAAATTTTTATACGGTCCCCTTACAAAAAAATTTTCCCAATGTGTAAAATGTGCCCCATACACTAATAAGGTCATGTACAAATTTTCAGCATTTTATCATAAAATGTCGCAGATATATGAAAATACATAAATGTTGACTTAAACCCCTTTTTGATGCGTGGATATGAATTCACAAAGGGGAAAAATCATGTTGGATGCTCGCGTTTCAGTGGTCGTACACAAAAAAAAAACAATTATTGAATAAATAAATAATAATTGGGCTATTTATTGGTACAAAAGTATCTAAACTGCGTAGGAATAATAACTTTATGCAAAGATTACAAAGCTAAAGATATTTTTTCAGGAAGCATAGTTTTGTAAATTTGTAAATAAAACTAAGGATAAGAGCCATATTTTATTTGCTTATGATGCATTTTTGCATCGCGTCATCTGCAGTCTAGCTGTAAACATTTACATTTTAATTTATGATTGCCCCTCACCAACCTTGTTTAAACATATCTCTGGGACTTTTATGACAAAATGCTGAAATTTTGTACATCACCTTATGGGACACATTTTACTCATTACTGATGGAATTTTTTTTTGTAAAGGAGCCGTATAAAAATTTGAATTTTGTATTTCTTCAAATTTAATCCCCTGAAATTTTTAATCGATTTCATAAAATTCTGTACCTTTTTCTAAGTAACTTTGTAATTTATAATATTTGTCTAAAATCAATATTAAAAGAATAAAAGCCGGGGTCAATGTTTTTCGGACAAACTGTATACAAACTGTGTACCGCAAAAACTGAGAACGAAATCTAAAATAAGGAAATAAAAGTATGTAAATAAACATGTTGTACTTTTTGAAATATCTTCCCATAGATTAGATGCAGCGATCCAATCGTTTCAGGCTAATGCTCCTGCAATACAGGCTGACTCAAGCCGCCACACAGTGGAGTATTTGACACAAAATCCTGGCCAAAATTACTTTTCATGTGTTTTAAAGTTAAAACGATTGTTGTTGACTTACTATTAGTAAATGCAGTTAATTAATGTTACATATGCATAAATGTATGTGTTTAAATAAATAAATAAATATATAATACAATGTTTACTTCATTGTTTATTGTTTATAAAAGGAAAGTAATTTTTCATAGGTTTGTTTTATTTGCAAGTAATATTTAATTAAATGTGGTTAATTTTACTTACTCATAAATTATTTATTACTCTTTAATTATTTATAAAAACCAATGCTTATAATATATATATATATTACTTGCATTTAGTATGTACCAAAATTGAGTCTCTATAGTATAGAGATGTGGGCTTTTGAGTGTTTTTAATGGGTTTGCAGTCTTCCCACGAAACACTGATATATAAAAATGGCAACAATATGCGGAACATTTAAAAAAAAATGCCTTCAAAACTATAACCAATACGATTATAATTCAAAAATGGTCCAGCAAACCACGACACAATTTTGAAAAGCTTTAATTTTTTGGATAATATATTTCAATAAGTATATTTCAATAAAATATTAACCCATTTTCAATTTAAATTATTTTTTATTATATGAAAACTAAAATTATTTAAATGCGCATGTCAAAGAAATACATATAAACACAATAACAAAGCTGAAACATAACAAAAATGCACGTCTTTTCACAAAGAAACTTTCACTTCAACTGAGGCTAGGAGCCACCGGATAGGATCCATACTCCTGAAATACACATAGATCGATGTACGAGTTAGTCCGCTATTATAAAACATGTTTTTCTTTTTTTGCAATTGTAGAGCCAATTTTAATTTCTGCCTTTTTGACCAGGATTTTACATCAAATACTCCACTGTGCGTCATGTAATTGACCCAACGGACGCAAATGGCAAGTTAATTTAGTTATTTAAACACATGTGAAAATATAAGAGTAATTAATTAAGACATTTAATAGTGTCATACATTAAAAGGTCAAAATATTACACTAATTATGTTTTTATGTAACGTCATCTTAAAATTAAAAATTCATTATACCAATTAACATTTATTGATATGTTTTACAGGAATAAATTAAAACGACAATATAAATTGCACTAATGTTTAATTTGATTTAATTTGAGTATACACGTGCATTAGACTCCTATATTTTTATTACTTGACTATAATATTATAATATAATTTTTAAGTTATGATGTTATAGTAAGTAGCCCTAGTTCAGGCCAGTTCAAAGCACGTTCTGAAGCATTTTGCGGAATCTACTTTCGTGAAGAAACGCGAGCATTTCGATTGAATTTTTTTTCGGGGAGCTATTGTTTGGGCAAGAAATCTTCGGTAAAAAGCAATTTAATGACACAAGAATACAAATTCAAGAAAATTTATAAAATTTAATTTTAATTTTATACAAATTCGTGGTAATTTGTTTGCCGAATTCTTTAAATTGTAAGTATAATGAAGCAACGACGCCAAATACTATTACAATAATATGCTGAAATATATATATGTTACGGTTAATATGATCAATCCGGTAATTATTAATAATAACCGGTTATTATTAATAATGACCGGATTAATCATATTGACCGTAACATACATACATACATACATACATACATATATATATATATATATATATATTACTATTGATGCATCCACTCAGAATATTTTTACTCGATATATGTTACGTCATTTAACGAAAAATTTTACATTATGTACATATTGATTATATTTATGCAGCAATAATGTTATACGTGTAAAGGAATCATAACATGCTTTCATTTATATATACATCTAAAATATGTAGAAACCTTTGAACTCTAAGATGTGCATGCAAAATAATCAATCAGAACTTATTACAGTTCTCATATGCTTTCATTTATAAAATAAACATGAATGCTGGAAGTTTTGTACAATAACGTAACATGCAAGAGTGCAGCTTATATGTTAAAAAAATCACACAGTAAGTAATGTGTGAAGATGAGTGTGGCATTATCCCTTTAAACAGACTTTATATGATACATAATATTTTTCCAAGTATGTGTTAAGTGTTTCAGTTTAAAGTGTTATATGATTGGATGTTGTTTGAATTTTACGTACAATACCCGGTGTAACTATCCATCTGCCACATATTGTAGAATGGCCGATACGCTGAGGTTCCAAACTCAAAAGGACGATGCACGGATTTTACACTGGAAAATGGCTTTAGTGAATCAGGCTGAAATTTTGATATGTTGTAGTCCATGAGAGGATGATCAAATGTCTCAATAAGTGATGTTCAGTAATGCACTATAGCATGTGTTTACGCAAAACAGAACATGTAAGCGTATTTAAAATAGGTGGATTGGAGTTTGTGCCGATATATTAAAATAAATGATCAACGTAAAATAGCACAAAATATATATATATAATGGCAAACAGTTGTTTCGGAGCCCCTAAAGCTCCATCATCAGTGCCAAATTTAAAAGATTAAAAACTGTGCCAAAAGTTTAAGCCATGTAGGTATGCTTGCGTCTCCACATGCGACCAAGATAGAATGGCCATTCTATCTTGATGATGGTGCTTTAGATGCTCCGAAACAGCTGTTTGCCATTTTATATATTTTTATTTGTACTATTTTACGTAAATCATTTATTTTAAAATGTAAGCGTAATCTACTATATATATAAAACACAAACGGAAATTTCGTTCCGTTCCTTTATAACTCGAATTTGATGGAACTTGCACTGTTAGATAGATAATTTTTCAGGGAAGGTTTTAGTATATAACACATAGTT
Source organism: Maratus michaelseni (assembly GCA_963931845.1). NCBI lineage: Eukaryota > Metazoa > Arthropoda > Arachnida > Araneae > Salticidae > Maratus > Maratus michaelseni. The sequence continues at coordinate 322,458,668 of OZ007594.1, read as the reverse complement.
CTACGTATATTAGTTATAGAATTATGAAGGAAAGTTCTGTTATTTTGGACGATAAGGTTACCATAGGTCATTTTTTTGGCGACCGTTATCGTTGGCGAAAGAATTGAAATGGCTATATCAGAAAATAATTCAAACACATAGAAAACTAAAAGAAAAATTCTCTTATTAATTTTATTTAAAATCCCCCCCCCCCCCCGCAAAAAAAGAAAAAGAAAAAAAACTGTTTTAATGAGGGATAATATTATAAAACGAAAATATTTAATTTAAACCCAAAGGAATGTTTGTAATGCTTAAAAATATTCAATATTTGGCGATTTATCGTTTGCGTCAGGTTAACAAAATCTGATCATTTGATTAGATATTAAATGAGTAGCAATTTTTTTTTCATTTTTTTGTCTTTCTGTTAATTTTTTTATATATATATAACTCCCCTATCATGTGACTTACAGGAGGAACTAGCACATGTAATTGCAAAAATGACTGAATCTATGAGTTACATGTTACTTGTTTATTTACGATTTTGATTTTACCTTTGGCGCCAAATAATGTGATTTTAAGCCAAAAATGCATAAGCGTGACATCAGATTGAGCTTTATTAGCCATAATAGTGTTTTTTCGGGTATAGAAGATCCTTTTTGGAGTAAATTTTTACATTCAAATACAAATTATATAAATAGCAGTTATTGTTACAAATATGCGATAAAATATTTAAATTTTAGTGAATGTCTGCCACCCAAACACATTTTGTAAAATAGTTAAATTTTAGACATTTAAAAATTTACTACGGAAACATGCCGGTTTGTTTTCACCAAACATATGATTTTTATAGCCTCGAACTCGGATCAGCAAATATTGTCTATACTTTTATTTATTTATTTTTTTTAATATATCGCCAATTTCACTTATAGAAATATTCACTGTGTCAAAAGTTAGGAACTAAAGAATATTCTTAAGGAGATGTGTGCAATTATGCGTTATTACTATCACAAAAGGCAACATTTTGTAATAAAAATTGTGTGCTGAAATAAATTTTCGATGCTCTTTTTGATTCATCATTGTTTTTAAAAGATATTGGACTAATCGGTCGCATTCCGGTCACCTGCCAGTTGGCATTTTTACTATATTGTTAGAAGTTTCGTTTATGTTTCAAAGTTACTCTGTACGACGATTCAGATTACAGAAGATTAGATGACTTTTGGAATTAGCGATTGCTAAATTTATGGGGTTTTTTTTTCATTATGAAGCAAAGTTTTACCAAAAAAGCACTGCTTCCAATCAATGTACGGAAAAACTTTGTAATGTCAATGGTGGCGAATGGAATAAATAATATTTGTCGATTTATCATTTCAGCCTGGATAAGAAAAACGAGTAGCTAAAATTCTGATTAGATAATTTTTCGATCATTATAAAGCATTTTCGACTTACACACATTCCTAGCAGCTAAACATAGTGGCAAATGAATTTATTTCTGCGTGTTATTATGCTCTTTAGTGAAATGCAAAGAAAATATTCGGTTTAAGTATTCACAAAAAGATTATTACTAAACATTTTGCATAACTAACTTTATCATTGTCAGTTTTGTATAAGGTATGGAATTTTGCTAATGAAAGATATATAATTGAATTAACAGTAATTTGACATTATTTAATGGAACATAGTTTGGCGTGTCAATAACTTCGTTTTGTAAGTAACTCTGGTACATTAGTAACCATATCGTTTCAAGCACTTCTAATGTTTGGCATCAAACTTGGATATCGACAAGATTATAAAAGATTAGGAAGATTTTATTGGATGCAAACTAGAGGTTTATTCTTCTACCGGATTTAATCATCGGGGTTTTTTTTTTCAGGTTAAGGGTTACACGAATGCAACTGGTCTAAAAAAGGGAAACACAGTGAAAATGGCGTCATTTTAATTTTATTCAAACTATTCAACTTTAAAAAAGCACTTTTTTATGTTTCACCAGTTTTTTTTAATTGGAAAGTTAAACACTGTTCTTTATGTGCAAACAATTTATTACGTTTTGACTGTATTTACTCTGCTAGAATCGAAAGATGAAAAACCGTAGTAGACTTGCCTGAAGAGGACGTATATTACGAAATGTAACGTAACATAGAGTGAGATTGTACTTACGTTACCAGAACCTCACATAGAGACAAGAAAGAGGAACGGAGTTCAAGAATTTACAGACGAAAATGAATCACCCGACCATTATTTAAGTTCAATGGTCAATCTATGCAATCATTGTAATGCTCTCTTTTTAGTAGTATGTTTACTAGAGAACATTTTAGTTCCTATTGTCATAATAGTCTTATGGTTATAATGGCCTCATTTCCCTACCAAACTTTACTACAAATGATCAACTAAATGAATTGCTTCTTATTAGCCCAAATTTTTTCCAATGTATGATATAATATAACGCAATGTCGTTCGCATCATTTACAGCAATATTGAAGGAAAAACCAGGTGAACGTCCCTATTGCTTTAAAATACATGCTCAAATCCATTGATATAATTCGTTTGAAAATTTTGACTAGGGTAGCATCCGTAGGTGAGATCCATATTCCTTTAAAATAAAAAGCCATTTCGTATGATTTAAGGTACATTTAGAAAAATGGCCCAGCGCAGCGGGCGTAGCATGCTAGTTTAAAATAAACAAACTTTATAAACATTTATATAAAAGTCTCCATCTGCAGTAAAAATATAGTGTTTATATATTTATTTATGTTTTTACATACGTCTAGTTCAAGGTAAAATTATTTTATGTATTTTTAATTATAATTATTAATATGCAAATTAATATTTTGTTCAACAATACAATGAGTTTTCTTCATCAAGCACGTTGACTCAGGATGTAGACTACCCAGGATGGTAATAGAGCTATTGTAAGTCGAACCTTTGACGTAAGGAGTACAATAGATAAAAAAGTCAATTTATGAACTACAGACAAATTAGAAGCTTTAAACTCATAAAACGGATTAGGTGTTTTGTATGCTGAACCTGAAGATTCTTCAAGCAGGTGGTCATATGACCACTAGTGTGATTTTAAAAAGATCCAATGACGAGTCCTTACTATGTTAGGGACTAATATCAAACGAATGCACTTCTTTTTAACTATGAACGTCCATGCAATTTGCACACAGTGGTCTTCTTGTATTTTTTTTTTTTTTTTTTTTTTTTTTAAAGTATCAGTATATTATTTTCTCTCTAATTTCCAGTGTAGTAGTATCAACATGCTTAGAAGATTATCTCTCTAGTTTTCAGTCTAGAAGGACCAATATGTTCACATAATTTTTTTCCTTATAATTTTTGCTCTAATAGCAACATGTTAATTTTAATTCTTTTGGAGTACGATTTTAACTCCAAATTCTATCTGTCTAAAAATGAGAGTATTCTAATATGCTCTTCCACATATCCTCATATTTTATTTTAAAATCAAGTGATTAATTATTGAATAAATTTGATCTTAATAGATCTCAGTAGAAGAAAGCTAAATTTATTTATAATGTGCGACAACAAAATCATGACCACTGCATCCTCCCATAGGAGATGTCAAAGATATGATTTAGAACTGAATTTTGGTTTATGTCTCAGATATTTATTATTTATATACATTAAACTAGGGTGAGGAATTTTATGAAACCTAGCCCAGCAATTAATTATTCCTGTAAATCATGGTAACCAACAAGGGCTTAATTAATTATAATATGTTTACTTTTAAATAGTAGAAAAATAATTTTACTTAGCAAATTAAGTGTAATCAGAGCTGGAGCTGAATTACAGAAACGATTGTGCTTTCTCTTTTCCTTTTTTTTTGTACGTATTGTTAAATATGTAAATAAATAATTTTAATTTAATCACTTATGGTATTTCCTTAAATCAGCATGGCTCAATTTCGCGTAATTCTTTTAGGTTAATTTTAATTTTTATTCTTTACAGGTATGTTTAATTTAACTATTTTTACGCGAGTTATAATTATGATTATTATTGTAAATTTCAATTATAACTTTTTGGCGGAAGGCTCAGAAGTATAGGGATTTTTCGAAAATTCACAACGCAAACTTAATTTTTATTCTTAATCAAGTAGTATTATTTCATAACGTTTATTTTAATATATACGATCGCAAATGATTTTAATTGCAGAGTTAACTAAAATACCACCAATATAATGGTTGATTTGGATAAATGATGGACAGATTCGCAATAAGTAACCGTTATTTTAATAATTTGCCTAAATCTGCAGGGTTCGTACGCGTCCTGGAATTTTAAGACCAGGAAATTATTCTGTACCAGTATTTTCTTATAGATTATTTTTCTTAAATAAGGTGAAATTTCGCAAGTTTTAATTTGATGTATTTTTTTAGAAAATATACTGGTATGTCACCTGGAAAAGTAACGGTACCCGTACGAACGCTGATCTATCCAGCAATGGGTACAATCCGAAAAAAAAAGCGAGTTTTGATGCTATGACCGCCGAAAGATCGTAATTCATATCATGATGCCAGATAATAAAATAGAATTGATACGAAATTTCATATTATTCGAAATTTTATAGTATTCTAGTTTACTTATAAGCTTTTAAAAATAATTTTACATTGTTACTAGATTGGAGATTCACCTTCATTTTAGTATTTTCGACAGTTATTTCTTTTATCAGATTTCTTTTTGTTCAATTTGATTGCATATTTCCTGATACGTGTAATTAATATCTCCCTGATTATGCAAATAAATAGGAGTATTAGAATAATTGATGAGTAATCTCTTGAAAAATTAACAATAAAGAAAAATCATGCATCAAGCATAGATTATGTAACACTTTCCAACACATTCTGAATACTGTAACAAAACTTCAATTTAATAAGATGAAAAATAACGCTTAACACATTTGAAAACCCAATTTCAGCAATAATCATCTATAGTCGGAAAAACACCTGAATTATTTTGTGCAGTCCTGTATATGATCTAAAGATTTGTATATATACTGCATAGTGAGCAAGAATTTAGTTCATTTAGGAAACGCATAACACAGTTAAAAATTCATCTTCAGCAATTTCCGCCAATAAAAGGAAATGTACTCGAATTCTTTTGTGCAGCTCTTTATATGATCTACACCTTTATATGATCTCTTTATATACACACAAAATAATATGCAAAAAAAATATTTACATTTAAAACGCATACCATAATTGAAACCAAACTTCCAACAATCATCGCTCATAGTCAGTACTGTACAATTATTTTGTGTGTTCCTGTAAAGGAATGATAAAAGCTATGCACACCCTATTCTATAGTAAGCATCTTGTTGTGCACCTTGTTGTGTGATGTATATCAATTTTAATATGTTTGAAACAGTGTAACATTATTAAAATACACTGCAAACGATTTTTCAAGTAATATAATCGAATAATCTTGAGTGCCCCTTATAAACGAATTATAATTGCTACACATTTCATGTTGAATACCGAACATGCCATGGTAAACCTCAATAACATATATCAATTACATGACATTTCGATATATGCATAAATGCTAGCATAAATATTTCTTGTTATAGCAGTCCCCTGGGGATAAATCGCCAAGCAACCGAGATGTATCGTCAAGTTATATGACGTTATATAGTTATGTATCATGTGCATGACATTTTATGACGTATATGATTAATTATAGTCGTATATCATGCAGATGACATTTTATTACTTCTATAACCAATTATAGTCATTTATGACGTTATAAATGACATATATGTAAGGTGTGACAGCTATGATAAGGTGTGTATGTTTTTTACATGACATATAAGACATAAATATTCCGTACATATGACGTAAATATGATGTATATATGACATGACTGATATATTCTGTAAATATGCTTATATACGAGTATGATGAATATGACATATTTATAGCACACGAGCAGGGAAGACCGAGTTATGCTCGGTCAAAATTAAATTTGAGTTCAAATATCATGACCCATGACCAAAATGACCTATTTTAAGATGAGATATTTTAAGATAAAATTGCTTGACCCCTAATGACCCATGACCAAAATGACCCACTAATTGAATTTTCTCGAACATGTGACCTAGCCCAACAGTCTTCTCGTGCCCGAGAACCATAGGATGCAAAACTTAGTGTAAATAGTCTGAGCAGTTTTTAAGATAAAATAGCTTGACCCCTAATGACCCATGACCAAAATGACCCACTAATTGAATTTTCTCGAACATGTGACCTAGCCCAACAGTCTTCCCGTGCCCGAAAACCATAGGATGCAAAACTTAGTGTAAATAGTCTGAGCAGTTTTTAAGATAAAATAGCTTGACCCGTAATGACCCATGACCAAAATGACCCACTAATTGAATTTTCTCGAACATGTGACCTAGCCCAACAGTCTTCCCGTGCCCGAAAACCATAGGATGCAAAACTTAGTGTAAATAGTCTGAGCAGTTTTTAAGATAAAATAGCTTGACCCGTAATGACCCATGACCAAAATGACCCACTAATTGAATTTTCTCGAACATGTGACTTAGCCCAACAGTCTTCTCGTGCCCGAGAACCATAGGATGCAAAATTTAATGTAAATAGTCTGAGCTGTTTTTAAGATAAAATAGCTTGACCCCTAATGACCCATGACCAAAATGACCCACTAATTGAATTTTCTCGAACATGTGACCTAGCCCAACAGTCTTCCCGTGCCCGAAAACCATAGGATGCAAAACTTAGTGTAAATAGTCTGAGCAGTTTTTAAGATAAAATAGCTTGACCCGTAATGACCCATGACCAAAATGACCCACTAATTGAATTTTCTCGAACATGTGACCTAGCCCAACAGTCTTCTCGTGCCCGAGAACCATAGGATGCAAAATTTAATGTAAATAGTCTGAGCTGTTTTTAAGATAAAATAGCTTGACCCCTAATGACCCATGACCAAAATGACCCACTAATTGAATTTTCTCGAACATGTGACCTAGCCCAACAGTCTTCCCGTGCCCGAAAACCATAGGATGCAAAACTTAGTGTAAATAGTCTGAGCAGTTTTTAAGATAAAATAGCTTGACCCGTAATGACCCATGACCAAAATGACCCACTAATTGAATTTTCTCGAACATGTGACTTAGCCCAACAGTCTTCTCGTGCCCGAAAACCACAGGATGCAAAATTTAGTGTAAGTAGTCTGAGCCGCTTTTTAGATAAAACAGCTTGACCCATAATGACCCATGACCAAAATCACCCACTAATCGAATTTTCTCGGACATGTGACCTAGCCTAATGATTTTCTCGTGCCCGAAACTCATAGAATACAAAATTTAATCAAAATCGTTAGAGCCGTTTTTTAGATAAAATTAATTTGACCCGCGTTGACCCAAAAATGACCCACTAATCGAAAGTTCTCGAACATGTGATCCAGCCCAATAGTCTTCTCGTGCCCGAAAAGGGTCGGATACAAAATTTCGTCAAAATCGTTTGAACCGTTTTTTAGATACAATTAGCTTGACCATGACCCAAAATGACCCACTAATCGAATTTTCTCGAACATGTGACCTAGCCCAATCGTTTTCTGGTGCCTCAAAACAATAGGATGCAAAATTTCGTCAAAATCGTTAGAGCCGTTTTTAATATAAAATTTGCATAACCACACACACACACACACACAAAAGATTTGCTCGTATTAGAATATATGATATATGTTGTTCAGGTGATGTATATATACTCTTGGCGAAGTCGTAACTGCAACCTTAACGCAATAGTAGTTCGGAGGGCCGCTATGATAAGGAAGTACCCAACCCACATATGTCTACGCTGTGTCGTTAATTCGTCTAAATGTAAAAAGTTGATCACCCTCTGCTGTTAGTTAACCAAATTATGAAAGTTGAACATGTCTCTTAAGTAATAAATAATTACTAAGAAGCAAGCAGTAAAAAGCGTTCGTTTAAGACTTTATTGGATAGGATATATTATTAATTGATCATTATGTGGAGTAGTAATAGTCTCCCTAAAACGAAACGATTAATTTATAGTGCAATCATTACAAAACATTTTACTGTATTGTGCGGAGACATGGGCCTTAAATCGCCCCCTGAAAAAGAAACGCCTCTCTACCGAAATAGACTTCTTCTGAAGATCAGCAAGAACATCAAGGCCGGAAGGAGTTAAAAATTCAAGAATGAGTGAAATCATTCAAGTCAAATAAGATGTTGTATATACAATCGAATATAATAAGCTTAGATGATATGAACCTCAGAGGAAGAATAATAATAAGAAGTCTATGGTATGAACATGTTCGCAGAATGAAAGAAGAGCGCCTTCTAAGGCTAATGTCACACGAACGATTATTCCGACGCTCACGATTTTCGTAAGGATCCTACAATCCGGGCTGACTCACGCCGCCATTTACTTGCCCGTAGAAGAACGATTAACCACGCTGTCGTGCCAATCTTAATGTTAATTTCTAAAGATGACTATGTAGTGTAGTGGATTCATCAATGATTAATGCAGTTACTTTATCTAAAATTTGTAGGTCTGTCAGAATAGTTGAAGAATTAAAGTTGCTCAATTTAATGTATGAAGATATATTGAGTCCGCAAGGGACTATACAACATCTTGTTTTAATTGCGTTTCTTGCGGTGCAATGATTTATCTTGGATAGATTTTTAAAAAACAAATTCTTATAAGAATATATTAAATAATTAAAAAAATGAATTCATGTATTTTTCAAAATTGAAACTTGAATACTTAGAATCTCTATTATAAAGCAAAAACAATTCCGTGAGTAGCGTTGATGCAATATTGACGGTGGCAATGACCTGACCAATGTATTTCGCTTTTATTGCAATTTTTTTTAACTCCTAAACATCGCACAATTTCAATTTTTACACCCTCAAATAGAACAAAAATTACTTTCAAATGTAATTTGTTTGAAAACTGTATCTCAGTTTACTGATTTTTTAAATGGTTTTTTAAATAATTTTCACGCATGAATAATAATTTAAAAAAATTCTATCAGTCTCGCGTGCAGCCCGATTACGAAAGATTAACCGGTTTGCACTTAAAACAATATAAATAGTTCAACATTTGTTCCCGGCTAATAATACATAACAAAATTAAAAATTCACTAATAAGTAAATAAAATAACATAATAATAATTAAGCAAAAATTTAACAGATCTGCAATCGAACAACGCGCTTAAACACTAAAATAACCATAGTCAAAAAGGCTGCTTTATGTAACAAGATTTAGGCGATTTATTTGGCTATTAAATCCTGGAATGTGGCTAATATGAAAGAATAGCTTTTAATTAATTCCAAATCTTTACTTGAATACATAATTGATATTGTCATAATTGATTGTCAATCTAAATACATATAATTAAAGTAAAATAATCTATTGGCGTTTTCAATTGAAAAAAAAAAAAGTTTTATTCTATGTTCTATAACCCGGGTAGGATCCGCTGATTATTATAAACCGATGAAATACTCAAACAGAAAACTGCCCAGTTAAACTGAGGGCATTGAGCTCACAGGCTATTCACACTAATTGTATATTGTACTCTTATTTTAAAGAATTTGAAATGAGCCCCTCTAAAAATGAAGAAATCGATAATATATTAAGGGGGATCATCCCCCGTTCCCCCTTGTAATTAACCAATGAACCCCCAAAACTAATCAGGGAAGCACCTTATGACAATGAACCTATATACAAAATTTGAAGCAAATCGGATAATTCTGCATGAAAAACCCATTTATCTAAATTAAAGTGGGGATTAGCCCCTCGTTACCCCCTTTATACTTAGCCAATGAACTCCCAAAACTAATCAAGAAAGCGCCTTATCACAATGAACCTATATACAAAATTTGAAGAAAATCGGATAATTCTGCCTGAAAAAACCATTTATCTAAATTAAGGGAGGGGGGGTAGCCTCCCCTACCCCCATTTATACTTAACCAATGAACCCGCAAAACTAATCAGGAAAGTATCTTATCACAATGAACCTATAAACAAAATTTTAAGAAAAACGGATATTTCTATCAAGAGTTATCGCGTTACGTACATACGTACATACATACATACATACATATGTACATACATACAGAAGCGGCGAGCACATTAGCTCTCAGGCTTTGATAGCCTGTGAGCTCTAATGAGTATTTTGTAATATTTTTAATAATTTTTCTGTAGTTCTTTGCGTACATCAGTCATTTGAACAACATTTTCTCCCACAAAGTTCAGCAGAAATTAATTTTTTCATAGCATTGTAGCAAAAAATAACCACTATTGATTCTCATTTTCTTTTCACCATGGATGTAATGTTCGTTTTCAAACTACTTATCTTTGCTTCATTGCGTTTTTTATTTATTTATTGGTTACTTTTTTTGCATAATCAAGTTTTCTTTTCCTTTAAGTGGAGATTTCCTAAATAACTTTCTAACCTACAGAGGACGATTCATACGTTTTGGTAGAAGTAAAAATATTATTGATTGAACCCAAAATTAACTTTCCAAACCCATTCAGATAGTTTGACTTCAAATTGAAATTTCTTGAAGATTTTTTTTTTTTTTTTTTTTTTTTTTTTTTTTTTTTTTTTTTAATGATTTGCTTTGCGGTAAAGAACTTCAGAATTGCTGAATCATCAGAACATTCTTGAAGTTTTTTTTAATTTATCGATAAAAATATGAAAGATGTGCCTCTACGTTTTACATTGATTTTCTTTGACATTCTTTCTGACTTTATTCTGTTCTATTAATTATTATTATTTAATTTTTAATACATCAGTGACCGACAATAATTAAGGCCTAATTTTTGTTTTGTTCCACTCATTATTATTATTTTATTCAATAATTAAGTGACCAGCATTTTTGGCGAAATAAATTTTAAAAAATGCTCAGTTTAATTTTTTACACATGTACTCGTTATTTCACTTTTGATTTTCTATAAAAATGGATTATTAAATAAAATTACAATAATGAAATTTATAGAAAAAATTAAATTAATTTATATTTCAAAATTGAAATTATGAAAATATTCTGCAACTTTTAGGAAATTATTTATCCGGGGAAGTCGTGGAATGGGCAAACATGTTCGTGAGTAACACTAACGGGATATTGACGCTGGCAACACTTGACTAATGAATTTTACTTTTCCTACAATTTTTTTGAACTTCTAATCATCGCACAATTTTAATTTTTACACCGTTGAATAGGTAAAAAATATACTTTCAAATGAAATTTATTTGAAAACTGTATCAAAATTTACTGATTTTTTATGTTTTTAAAAATAATTTTCAAGCCTGATTTTTTAAAATCTATCTCTATCGCGTGCAGCCCGAGCCGATTAGGAAAGATCCACAACCTTTTTGCACTTAAAACAACATAAGTTCTGCATTTGATTACGGCTAATATTCCATAACGAAATTAAAACTTCATCGATAAATAAATAAAATAATATAAATCAAACACAAATTTAGCAGACATGTAATCGAACTGCTCTGCTGTAATCGAACGATCCCTTAAACCACTGAAATAATCATAATCAAAAAATGGTCTTTAAATAGTGAAATCTTCGGTGATTTCTTCGGCCATTAACTCTTGCCATACGGTTAATACGAAAGTGTCGCTCTTAATGAATTTCAAAACTTCATTTAAATACATAATAGATATTTTTAATATAAAAGTTCTTGGTGTTGTTAATGGTAAATCTAAAAAATATATATTAAACGTAAAAAAATATTAAAGCTTTCAACGCCCCCCCCCCCCCGCGACCCTCCCCCCCAAAAAAACTTTTTTACTTATATTTTGTAACTTAAGCATGCAGAATTCATTTTTCATGCAGAATTATCCCATTTTCTTCAAATTTTGTATATAGATTCATTTTGATAATGCGCTTCTGTCAATTGTTTTGGAGGTTCATTTGTTAAGTATAAAGGGGGAAAGGGGGATACCCCCCCCCTAATTTAGATAAATCAGTTTTTCATGCAGAATTATCCGATTTTCTTCAAATTTTGTATTTAGGTTCATTGTGATAATACTCTTCTCTGAATAGTTTTGGGGGTTCATTGGTTAAGTATAAAGGGGGAAAGGGGGGCTAATCCCCCCTTAACTTAGATAACTGGGTTTTTCAAGCAGAATTAACCCATTTTCTTCAAATTTTGTATATAGGTTCATTTTGATAATGCGCTTCTGTCAATTGTTTTGGGGGTTTATTTGTTAAGTATAAAATGGAAAAGGGGGGATACCCCTCCCCCCTAATTTAGATAAATGAGTTTTTCATCCAGAATTATCAGATTTTCTTCAAATTTTGTATTTAGGTTCATTGTGATAATACTCTTCTCTGAATAGTTTTGGGGGTTCATTGGTTAAGTATAAAGGGGGAAATGGGGGGCTAATCCCCCCTTAATTTAGATAAATGGGTTTTTCATGCAGAATTATCCCATTTTCTTCAAATTTTGTATATAGATTCATTTTGATAATGCGCTTCTGTCAATAGTTTTGGGGGTTCATTGGTTAAGTATAAAGGGGGAAGGGGGGGAATAACCCCCCCCCTAATTTAGATAAATGAGTTTTTCATGCAGAATTATCCGATTTTCTTCAAATTTTGTATTTAGGTTCATTGTGATAATACTCTTCTCTGAATAGTTTTGGGAGTTCATTGGTTAAGTATAAAGGGGGAAAGGCGGGGCTAATCCCCCTTAATTTAGATAAATGGGTTTTTCATGCAGAATTATCCAATTTTCTTCAAATTTTGTATATAGGTTCATTTTGATAATGCGCTTCTGTCAATAGTTTTGGGGGTTCATTGGTTAAGCATAAAGGGGGAAGGGGGGAATACCCCCCCCCCTAATTTAGATAAATGAGTTTTTCATGCAGAATTATCCGATTTACTTCAAATTTTGTATATATATTCATTGTAATGAGACTTCCCTGGTTAGTTTAAGGGGTTCATTAGTTAACTATGAGGGGGGTAACGGGGGGATAACCCCCCCTTAATATATTGTTGATTTATTTATTTTTCGAGGGGCTTATTTCAAATTCTTTGAAATAAGAGTATAATATACAATTAGTGTGAATAGCCTGTGATCTCCATGCCCTCAGTTTAATTGGGCAGTTTTCTTTTTATTGGTATATGTGATCGTTTTGCAGCATTTTGGAATTTCGAACGGAAAATGTTGCACATAAAATTGCACATCAGAAGAAAAACAAAACTGCTCAAATAAATGGTAATCATGACAAAGATTTAAAAGAAATCCATGAAATTTTTAGAATATTTTTCGTGTTTTGAGGAAACAATATAACAGTTTGTTGCATAAAAAAAAAAAAAAAAAAAAAAAAAAAAAAAACCCTCACATCAGAAGAAAAAAAAAATATTCAAATAAATGATAAACATGATTAAGATTTAAAAGTAAAAGGAATGATATCTCGATTTCGATTAACTTGCACAGCCGCAATTTACGGAACACCCCTGTGATTGAAATTTTTTTTTTTTTTTTTTTTTTTTTTTTTTTTTTTTTGTTATTTGAAGAAATTTTCGTCTTTTGATTGGAGAATTTCAGGAAATTCTGAATCTTATTCGCATTTTTTTCGTATTTTGCGGAAAATTATAAATGTTTAATGACATATTTTCATTACGCAAAAAAACATAATACACAAATTGCAAATGAAACTAAAAATCCGAAAAAATGAAATATTTAGATACAAAATTAATAGAGTAGCAATACTCAAACTGCACATTAACCAAACATTAAACATTAAAAAAAGAAATGAAATGATATTAATAACAGTACACAATAAAATATAATGATAACACAAAACTTTTATACTTTTGAAAATCGCTATATTAATTTTAACGCGGTAAATAAATCACACGAGTTGTAATTCTACAACTGAGGAAAAGTTGGAAACGTAATTACACTATATTAATTTTAACACAATTATTCTTATTGATAAATCAATTCGTAACGTATTATTAGAGTTCCATTACTTGCAATATATTGGGGTGATTCAGATATCAGATCAGATGTTATAATCAATAAGGTTCTCTTGGTGAATTGAGTCCTCTAGATTTGTCCAAGATAGGTCAGTTTGCAGAGCATTGGCAGCTTGTGGCAACGGTCTGTGGTTCAAATTCTGACCTGGACACTTTTTCACTCAGTTCGAAAATTACAACTCATGTGATTTATTTACAAACTAGCTAACCCGACCGGCGTTGACCGGGGCCGAGATAATTACAATCTCAGAGAAAAGCGTTAACCCCCTCCCTCCCATACCCGCGAATATAAAGAAAAATTTGTTCAAGAGAACCACCGTCACCTACATTAACGCGATCATTAAAAAAAGAATTACATTTTTCTGATAATTAGAACATAACGAAGACGCTACGCTTAATTAGCCAGCCGATGACACCCCTTCTCGACCTCAATTTCAAATCTATATCTTAATTAGTTACTTAAATTTTTGTTCATTAGTAAAAATTGGCAATTATTTCCTTTCATTTTCGCAAACTAAATGGAGGGATCGGCCCGAGAAACATATCTCTTTGTAGTTCAGTTTTTAATGATAGCAGATCCCTGTCTGAAACTTTCTCGGATTATTTTGACTGGCGCCGACAGATTTTTGGCAGTTTTTTGCATAAATTAAAAAAAAATACCGACCGATTTTTTCAAAAATCACATAGTCAGATGCAGAATATTTTTTTACATATACTCAGAAATTTTCAAATTGATATCTCAATTAGTTTTCTTAAAATTCGCTAATTAGTAAAATAATTTCGAATTCGTTCATTTCCGCTTGCAAATCCAATGCGCCGGTTCGTTTTTTTTTTTCGCAATTTTGATTTAAAAGATGTCATTTTAGAAGCGATGGTTAATGAGAATCTAATGAATATCTAGGCTAATTATCAAAACATTAATATTCTGAGGGTCAGATGCACCAAGAGATGGTTTTGAGTAACTAAATCTAAATTTACAGACTTCTAAATGCGCGAAATTTTCCTAGCCATCGCCAACAGACACACACACACAGGGGGCGTTCAAGTATTACGTAAGCACCTAGGGGGGAAGGGGGGTTTGCGATTTGCTTATTTTTGCTGACAAGGGGGAGGGGGTGTTTGAATGATGCTTACATAAGACATTTTATAAATCTCTTAAATTGTAAAAAAAAAAACTATTAAAAATTTCAAATTGAAAAAAAGAAATAGCAAAAGAATATTAAACTTGAAGTTCTGATGTCAGCTAAAACTGGAAACCAATATCATAACAGATATGGAAAAATGGCTTGAGCAGCCGTGATCAGCATCAGAATAGGTATGGGCATGATGGGCATGTTCAAATTTAAATTTTACAAATGGCCAAGTTCTTCTAAAATTGTGATCTAAGAAATTTTCTTAAATAGAATTGAAAGGTAATAAAACAAGCATTTTTTTATTATTATTTTTAAGTCGAGTAAAGTTTTTTTAAATTTGAATTAAGTCCTAATTTTTTTAAATAAAATTATTACTGTTAAAAAAAAGTGTGTGTGTGGGGGGGGGGGGTTGCAATTTGCTTACGTAATTATTAATGGAGGGTTTGCGACTTGCTTATTTTTGCTGACAAGGGGGGAGGGGGGTCAAAAATTGCCAAAAACTTGCTTACGTAATACTTGAACAGCCCCCCCCCCCCACACACACACACAGTGAAACTTTATTTTATTAGTATAAATTAGAATAATTGTGTAAAATTTATATGGTGTAGTTACGTATCCAGCGTTTTCTTCAAGTTTCATTACCTGCGATTTATTCTGTTGAGCTGATTCAGATATCAGACCAGATGTTATAGTCAATACATTATTAGCTGGTTGATTTGACTTATATTCAGATATTTTTTTCCTTTCCTTTTCATAGTCTTTTATATTTTTGACTTAAATTTTCCATAAGTTTTTTTTTTTTTTTTTTTTTTTTTTTTTTTTAAATGCAAAGATGCAATAAAACCAACATTGAAAATACTCAGAGGTACTAGGGGTAAGACGGACCCAGCCTTAGCCCAAGAGCCTTTCCTTTCCCAGACATGAAAGGAGCTTGGGTTCGATTTTTACACGATTTTTTGAGCTAGGGATCAAAGTGAAAATTTTATTCATTCGAAAAAAATAAATAAAGTGTAGGAGGAGGGTGGCGGACCGACAGAGATTTCGACAGCCATGTCGTCGCCACATCGATTATGCCTTACTTAATTCTGAGCACACTTTACCTCGATTCCTATGTCTTCTAGAATCAACCTCCGGCAAAATACAATTAAATCTATAATTGAAAATTCAATGTGCAAAAATATTCTGCATATCAAAAAGTTAATTCAGAATTTAGTATGAAATTTTAGTGGTAATAGAAAAGCGTAAAGTTGGCAGATATGATATTAAATACTATATATATAGTCAACTAATTATTTCATACTTAATTATTTCATTGTTTAAGTTGGTGTTATGATAATGTTTCATTTATGGTTATATATATATATATATATATATATATATACATATATAAATTCAGGGAAATTTTTTTAAAGATTAACAGGGAAAAAAATTGTTTTCAACCACTTTCCAATTCTCTGATATCATCTTGCAGAAAACAACACTTGATGTTAAAAGGTTGGAATAAAAATGCCCCATAAAATATTTCAGGACATCTTTAAGTTACAGCAAAAGTTAAATGATCATGGCAAAAATTTCGAAAAAAAAAAAAGAAGAAAGGGGGGGTGGGGGTTCCAAAAGAGATTTCGATAGTCCTGTTGTCAATGTGTCCACTATGTCTTCTTAATACAGATAAAACTTTATCCCGATTCTTTCCTTTTTTCGAATCAACCTCCAGGAAAAGACAATCACTAATTAAAAATTCGGTGTATAAAAATGTCTTCTATCTTTGTAAAAATAAACAAAATAAAATAAAAACTTTCCTCAAAAAAAAATATGACATCTGAAAAAAAAAAAAAAAAAAAAAAAAAGAGAGAGAGAAAACCATTTTTATAATTTATAGTTTGTTTTTTCATCGATTTAGCAGTATCTTTTTTTTGATTTTATCAAAAAATATTAGACGCCTCTCTCTTTTACGAAAATACAGTGCGAGTGTTTAAAAATTATATACTCCATTAAGTAGAAAAAAGTAACGTTTCTAACTGTATGTAATCATTTTGTAGAATCACAATATTTGATGTTGAAATGTCGCAATAAAAACGTCATATAAAACATTTCAGGACATCTTAAAGTTATAAAAAAAGTTGAATGAAAATGGCTCAGATTTTGAAAAAATAAAAAATAAATAAAGGGGGGGGGGGATATCCAAAAGAGATCGACCTGTTGTCGCCGCATCCATCATGCCAACTTAATTCAAAGCACACTCTACCCCCAAATTCTGTGGATAAAAGTGTATTGCATCTTAGAAAAAAACAAACAAAATAAAATAAACACCTAAAAGTAAATAAATAAATAAATAAAAGAGAGAGAGAGAGAGAAACACATTTTAATTGACAGTTTATTTTTTAATCGATTTAGCAGTGTCTTTTTTGATTTAATCGAAAAACATTAGACGCCTCTCTCTTTAACAAAAATAAAATGCAATTACTTTAAAATTATTTGCTCCATTAAGCAGAAAAATGTCACATTTCTAAATGTATACAATCATTTTATAAAATTACAACACTTGTTGTTGAAACGTCGCAATAAAAACGCCACATAAGACATTTCAGGACATCTTAAAGTTGTAGAAAAAGTTGAATGAACATGGCTAAGATTTCAAAAAAAATAAAAAATAAATAAAAGCGGAAAAAATATTCAAAAGGGATCGGCCTTTTGTCACCGCATCCATTATGCCAACTTATTTTGGAGCACACTCTACCCCAAAATTCTGTGGGTAAAAGTGTTTTGTATCTTAGAAAAAAATAAACAAAATAAATTAAACACCTTCCTCAAAAAAATCTGACACCTGAAAAATAAAAAGAAACAAAATAGAAGAAAAACACATTTTAATTGACAGTTTATTTTTTAATCGATTTAGCAGTGTCTTTTTAGATTTTGTCGAAAAACATTAGACGCCTCTCTCTTTCACGAAAATAAAATGCAATTACTTTAAAATTATTTGCGCCATTAAGCAGAAAAATGTCACGTTTCTAAATGTATACAATCATTTTATAAAATTACAGCACTTGTTGTTGAAATGTCGCAATAAAAACGCCACATAAAATATTTCAGGACATCTTAAAGTTGTACAAAAAGTTGAATGAACATGGCTATGATTTCGAAAAAAAATAAAAAATAAATAAATAAAGGGAGGAAAAATATCCAAAAGAGATCGGCCTGTTGTCGCCGCATCCATCATGCCTACTTAATTCGGAGCACACTCTATCCCGATTCCTATCTCTTCTAGAGTCAACCTCCAACAAAAGACTTGTTTCCTTCTCATCTGGTTCTCTCAGTATGTTCTTGGAAGAAGAGGTGTTCTTATCTCTATTGAGCATCTTCATGGAAGAGAAACTATCTCCATGATACACACAACAATTAATCAGCATCCGAGTGGACATAATTTTTTTTTGGTCATGATTTTTTCGTTGCGCTCTCTCTCCATTCCATCTGATAATCTCTGATTGCTTTTATGATAGTTCCAGATCTACGCGTAGCCTCATGTAGAAAATAAATAAAAACTCTTTTGTAAAGTGCATAAAGTTTTTTTTTAAAACTGTTCATAAAAAGCGATGGAAAGTTTGACTTTCAATGTGACCATTTCAAGGTGTACTGTTGAATATTTTATATTCATATTCTACATTTCTGATGTAGTGATCATTGTTTCATCAATACAATAAATTTAACTTAATTACAATGCATTTAAAGTGCTTTTATTTCTTTGTTTATCGTTTTCCATACATCTGATAATCTGATTCATTTCTATGATAGTTCCAGATCTACGCGTAGCCTCATGCTGAAAATAAATGAAAGCTCTTTTATAAAGTGTATAAATATTTTTAAACTGTTCATTTAAAGCGATGAGAAGTTTGAATTTTCACAGCTTCATGCAGAAAATAAATAAAACGCTTTTGTAAAATGAATAAAAATTTAAACGGTTCTTATAAAACGGTGAAAAGTTCATTATTTCTATGTCTAGTTTAAGGTTAATGTTGAAACTTTTCAATTTATATGTCTTCGTTGAATCTTTTCTATTCATAGAGTTCTTGCATTCGTGATGGATAGTTATTTCAAATGTACAATGGATGTATTTTAATAGCGATCAGAAATTTTAATAGCGTTCAGTGAGTGAGTTACTCTTACTGGTGCAGTACACTTTTTAATTCAACACTCAAGGATTTTTACAGTTGTTTACATGCTTTTGTAAAAACGAATAGGTATAGTTTTTTGTCAGATTTTTTTTTCTATTTAATTTCTTCGTTTCTCCAATCAATCAGATAATTTCTCTGATTGATTTTATACTCCTTTTCTGTTTTACGCATAAATTAAGGCATAAAATTAATCAAAGTTTTTTCGTAAAGTGATTAATGATTCTAATCTGTTCATATAAATTAATGACAAGTTCTATATTTTCAACGTCAATGTAGAAAATTTTATATTAATATTGTTTGCATTCTCACGTTATTCCATATGTTAACCTCTTCGATTGCTGTTATGATAGTTCCACATCTGCACGCAACCTCATGTAGAAAATAATTGAAATTCCTTTTTTAAAGTATATACATATACATATTTTAAACGTTTCTTATAAAGCGATGACGGGTTCAGTGTTTTTCTTTATTTAAATCATTTTGTTCAATTACAACACTCGATGTTGAAATATCACAATAAAAATGCCATGTAAAACATTTCACGACATCTAAGTTGTAGAAAAAGTTGAATGAACATGGCAATAACCTTGATATTGAATAATTTCTATTAATATTTTAAAGTTCTTGAAGGCATGATGACAAGTAATTTCACCTGCACAAAAAATTAATTTAAATGCGATCATAAAATAACTCGTGTTCAATCAATGAGTTATTTTTACCGGTGCATAATCCTTTTTAATTCAATAACTGTTCTTTATATACCTTAGAAATATCGTTTGGACATAGTTTACTTTTTATCAAGATTTTATTTTGTTGTTTCTTTATTCCAACTGATAATCTCTTTTATTGTTATTATGATGTTCCAGATCTAATCGCACAGCCTCATGCAGAAGATAAATTAAAGTGCTTTTGTAAACTGAATAAAGTTGTTAAACTGTAAGTGATCAAAAGTTCGATATTTTACTGTGTCTAGTTCAAGGTTAATTTTGAAAAAAATTCTTGCTATTCTACGGTTCTTGCATTTGGGATATGACGATGAGTTATTTCTTAAACACAATAAATTTAACTTCATTTCAATTATTTTAACTTATTATCTTTTCGATTATTTTTCTATACATTTTATTTAAAAATAATTCTGGTGACTCTTGTTACCTTTTCAGATTTATGCGCAGAATCATGCAGAAAAATAAATGAAAATGCTCTTGAAAAGTGCACGGGAATTTTAAACGGTTCTTATAAAGCAATGAAAAGTGCAACATTTTTCTGTGAGTAGTTCAAGGTTGATGTTGAGTCTTTTACATTGATATTCTACAGTTCTTGTGTCCTTGATGACTAGTTAATTCATCTATACAATGCATTTAACTTAATTGCAATAAGTTTAATTTATTTTATTTCTTCATTTATCTCTCTCCATTCCGTTTCATAATCTGATTACTTTTATTTTAGTTCCAGATCTATACGCAGTCTCATGTAGGAAACAATTGAACAGTGTTGTTGGAAAATGTGCCAAGATTTTAAAATGTGCTTATGAAATGTTAAACTTTTTTTGTGTGTCTTAGCTCAAGGTTAATATTGAGTCGTTTTATTAACACTTTCCAACATAGTTGAAAAGTGTCTATGAATCCGTTTTGTCTGTCTGTCTGTCTGACTGCTGTCTGCCTGCTCTGTTTTCTTTTCCTCGTTCCATTTCATTTTATAATCTTTCTGATAACTTTTATGATAGTTCCAGTTCTACGCGCAGATTTATGCAGAAAATAAATGCAAGTTCTTTTGTAAATTGTATATAAATAGTTGTTTACATGTCTTTGCAAAAAAGAGTGGACATAATATTTCGTCAGGATTTTTAACCTCAGTCTTATTTCTGCCGTTACTGACTTTTTCGTCGTCACCTTAAGTTGTAGGCCAGTTTTGCACGATTGACAAAAACTGGTTGCTGTTCTTATTGTTCGTACGAAAGTTCTAAATATCGCATAATTTTAAATTTTAAATCAACGAATAGGAAAAAAAAACGATTTAAAAAAAAACTATTTTTTTCGCCCAACATGTCATTAATTTTCCGTAATAGGGTTCTTCGAAATCTTGGCATTATGACAACAAAGTTCTTTGAAATGAATATGAATAATGCCATTAAAGGTTTTTTTTTTTTTTTTTTCAAAAATTGCGCAACTTTTGAAAAATTACATTTGTTTAAATACGCCATTTAGATGGATCTGATTACGGAAGATTCCCCTAAAATATTTATATAATTGAACAGTTAGTGATATTATATTTCCGTTATTTTTCTCTTCTATTACCTTTCAGCTTTGCTCTTGCTCTAAAAAATATTTCCTTTTGAGCTTTAAATAGAAAGAATTATTTTTTCACTTACTGCTTAAAATTAGACTCATTACTACTGAATGAATCATTCGAACTAACAACTGAATCTATGCTCTCTAAAATTGCAAATAAGATAAATTATCATATTATTTTAATATCGCCAATATTTGTCTATAAAAATATCTCCTCAGAGGCACACTTAATTAAATATACTTTGATTATATTTTGTAAATACCTTCCTTATTTTTCTTAATACAATCAGTACAATCAGCTGTACAGAAGTAAAATTGATTGTGTAAAGATACACCATTTTTAAAAATATACAAAAAGAAAAAAAAAAAAAAAAAAGAAAGAAAGAAAGAAAAAAGAAAAAAAAAACTCATGCACGATTTAAGAATTTTTGACTTTGGAATTTTAATGTAAAGGTTCTGTTACATTTTGCTTCCGATTAAACAAAAAAACTTTTCACTTTCCCTTTAAAAATGCATGTTGAAAATCCATACATTTTTGGTTCATATCTGCAGAGTTAGTTGTCTAAAAGTACATCAAAATAGAAAAGTGATATAGTAGTTAGTATCTTTTGTTTACATAGCTGACAAACCTTCCGAAGTTGCCCACCCTAGGTTAGTTTAAAAAAAACAACCAGCGAAGACGGCGAAGCTCCGGTAGAAGAATATAAATATTATTAATTATTAGCTTACTAATAATAAAGGCCTATTACTATTATTTCGAATTTCATATTTTTCATTGAAATAAATGCACTTCAAGAGTTTGTTTTCTCTTTTTATATGAGCTGTCAAAATACATATCAGTGTTTTCCAAAACTTTCATGTATTTTATATCTTCTACTTTGAATTTTGATTAAATTCTTCACTGCCCATAGGATATATATATTTTTTTATTTCTCTATAGGATTTTGCCGCCAACATTCTCTTTTTAGTGTCTGTGTGATTATTATACTCCATAATCCTGATTATTATGTATTTAATTGCTACTTGACTTCATATTATCAAACAAGGATTTTTTTTTTTTTTTTTTTTTTTTTTTTTTTTTTTTTTTTTAAGGACTAAAATCAAAATAAGTAAACATGCTTACTTAATAAAGTAATTTAATCCATTGACCTGTTGCAGAAAAACTTGCTTATTTTTTTTAAATATATTGGAGGAAAAAATTATAGGAACAACTATAAAAGGGTACTTTATGTTAATTCTATCAAATGAAGTCCAATAAAAAGTAGTAAACGTTATCACGTAGTTAGTGGTATTCACCTTCGCTATCGCTACACAGTGCGAATTTGAAACGTTTTCGGGCATTGAAGATCGAACATATCGTTGAGAATGCATTTGGCAGTTAGTGAGAAGTGGTGTTTAATTGGGAGAATGGAAGATGGACAGTAATCTTGTATCTCTTTGAAGCTTGAAATTTGGTCATGGGTGTCCTCAAACCTAATAAAATATTTCTACGTATATCTAAAATGTTTTAAAAATTAACATAAAATTTTCACTACTCCACTTTATATCCTACATTATTTATAGTTTTATTTTAGAGAAATAGGATATTCTGCATTTTGAAGATATATTATACATGATAAAATAACGATCTCGTGCAAATTACATGTTTTTCGCTGCAAAATCATTCAACTTGCATGAGTTTTTATACTTATTCCTTTAATTTTTCTCGCCGGTCTACAAGATCATACGTAAGTTTTCCATAAGAATATTTTTTTTTTGCTTACCTTGCAGTGTTTAACTTCTATATGCATGTAAATTGTGTTTTCTATTGTTTTTTGTATATTTACTTCAGTCATTCTTTTTGTAAAAATAAAGCCTCACGGAGTTTCGTTTCGCTGAAAAGCAGAAGCCTAGATGTACCCTATGAGATAAAATAATGAAGCTGAGTTTATGCGCTTACTTGTGACGTACAAGCAAAATATTGGTACTTCTCCATTATCCCATCGACTACTTTTCATAACAAAAATCTATCGCCAAACTATAGGATTTAACGCCAAAAATGCAGTCCCGCTCACTTGACGTCAGAAGCATTACACGTGTTTGTTATGTCATCATGTGGTTTTTAATTCGACATCTACCTGTATTTATCATTATATTTTACTGATTTATTAGTTATTATGTTAATTAAAATAACAATTGCGTTTTAAATGGCGGTGCCATGATATTAAAATAGAAAAAGCATTTAAAAAATTGTTGCGATACATAGTTACATGTAATAGATTAGTTTCAACTGACGTCACAAACATTTATTCACCAGCCGAGAGGGATAATTAAGAAAAATAATTTAAATAAATAAATATCCAACATTATTTTTTTTTCTGTTTTCGTTAATATATTGTAAATTTCTTTTGTTTAAACGTACTGGTAGTCGACACTTTGGTGAGTGGGGCTTTTCCGAATTTCTTTTCTTTTATTTATTTACTTATTTATTTATTTTGATATTCCAATGGCAGCTTTCTTCCATTTGTTTATTTGGCGTTACAGTTTGGAAATAGTTTTTATTTTATGAAAAGTGGTCAACGGGATAATGGAGAAGTAAGAGAATATTTAATTACTATTAGAATACATGGAAATAAATTAAGCCCTGCGTTCGAAAACGTGTTAGCGAAAAATGTATAAACGGAGATCTTTTATTTTAATAATATCAGTGATTATTTTCCGACTATCATACGTCAACTTGCGAAAAACAAATAACCTTTTTACGCTACAGCTTTCTCTGTTTGAAAGCAGAGGCGTTCTTATCGCATTTCGGAATCTGGCAATAGCGTTGAAACTATCTTCACCATGCACGCTACAATTAATTAACGTCATTGGAATGGACACAATTTTCATTACGTGCTTCTTTAATTATTTCGCCGATAGTTGCTATTCTATATGTGTACCCTGATTTCATCATCCATAATTAGAGGTACATAGACTATTTACTAAAAACGAAAACTGCTCATTACGTATAAGAAGTTTACGAAGGCAGAAGAAAGAGGCGAGGAAGAAAAAAAAAATTCTCTTTCAATTGGAATGAATGGAGTCGATGATTCATTTGTAATTATAAAATAATAACCATAATAAAATTATTTGCACGTATCATTGAAAAATTCAATCTTAGACACTTTCACATATTACAGTGAAACCGCGATAATTCGACATTTGGATAACTGAATTATTCCGGTAACTTGACATTTAATATTCATATGATTAGTACAATATTAAGTATTCAAATATTAATTAGGTACAATGCTAACTAGAAAAACTCGCTTACTCGGCACATTTCAGCAGTAACGCGCTAAAGTCGACAACAATTCGAAATATTTCATAACAACGAAACTGTAGAAAATGAGCCTTTATTGATCAGTTCTTTCTTATTATTTTTTTTTTGTTTTGTTTTGTTTCTGTAATTCATGTTATCTTCCCATTTTATTGAATCATTTTTGTTTTATTCGATAAACATTATCAGTGTGTATTCCTTGTCACTTATTATGTAACTCTCTGATCTAGATAGGTATAAATGAAGATCTAGATAGATTAAATGGAGCCATTTAACTGCTTAACAGTTCTATTCTAATATTTAATATGTATTTTATAATTTTAAAATCACAGTACTTAAACGATCTTTAAAGTAAATTCTTAAGCATGAAATAACTATGTAGAACTTCTCTGATTCAAATTCTGTTTAACCTTTAACTGCTGTTAGTGGTTGCAAGATACTAATGAAATTTTGCTTCGTTTCGAAACCTGGTACTATCGTTAAAGAATTCTGAATAGGTCAATTTTGATAATAATAGTCCTGAACATAAAATTTAGTATGGAAACAGTATCGTAAGAGTAAAAGTATTCATCTTTTCATCAAGCGATCTCAGATATCGTGCACATAATATGCAGAAATTTCTGTCAGAATAGTTAAGGGTTAAGTCGAAATATTTGATCCTTTTGGGGTATCGAGTTATCGAGGTTCCACTGCATCATAATTTAAAGAATATGCATATAGTTTATGCACATGGTTTAAAATACTTCTATCCTATGAAAAATGCAACAACGATGGAAGACGAAACGTATTATGTTCGAAAATCAAGGCTATATATTTATTGACAACTTTAGAAACAAATTTTAAATTTACAATATTTAGGGGATACAAAAATGCACATATCCATTTTCTATAAGTATGTATTTGATTTCCAATAGGAAAAAAGAAACAGGCGATGCATGAACATTCCTATAAAGGAAAAAAATTAAGAAAATATGTTTTCAGTAATTAATATATTTGCATTTTTTAAAGGACAATAAAGGTACTGATTTATAAAATTTCCAGAACGGATGGCTGAAAAAAGTGGAATGTATTTATGAAAAAAAATAGGGATTATAGAATGTAATGTAACAAACAGTATGTAAAGAATTTTTTATTTATTTTATCTCACGTTTAATTCTGTTATCTAATGTTTTGAGACTGATTATTTGAGGAAATATACATTTCAGCTAAGGAAAAAAGAAGTTAATAATAACATAAAAGCAAACAAAACTTTTAATATAAATCTAGACTTCAAAAAAAGTTCAAGTGAACAAGCCAAAAATGTCAGCAAAATCATTGAAAGAAAGCGAACAATATAGAGAAAAATGAAATTGAGGAAAGCTATTTGAGTTAAAATTAGGGTGTAAAAGTAAATTATCTAATTTTTGAAGTTTTAAAACTTTCATTGTTTAGATTATAATTTTCGATAAAATAAAAATAGAGCTTGCTTAATCGAAATATTATCGAAATAAAGTAGATAAAGCCAACGATAGCAATATTTATAATATTTCAAATTGAAGCAATAACATCCTTCAAATTTCAGAGAGAATATTGTTTAAAAAACACCCTCCGAGACATTCAAAATGTTCCTTCAAATTAACGAATAAGATTGCATCAGAATGGTTAAAGGTTACAATGATTAAGTTTTGATGGCGATAAAATGTTTTTTTATGAAAGAATCTACCAATTTTATTAAGTTATTTATGGATATTCTCTGATGTGATCTCTAATAAATTAATTACTCTTTTTCTCAGTGCAGTAGCTTTAAAAATTATTCTTAGTGCAGTTTATAAATCTCTTTTACACTGCAAAAGAAAAAAAAAAGTGTTGAATTTACAGTATAATACTGACATCCCAGCTGCCAGTATTATACCACAAAATTAACAGTGATAAGCAGTAAAATAAGCAGTAATACGCTACCGCGCAACACTTTTTTTTTGCAGTGTAGATATTTAATATATCCAAAAAAGGATTTTTTGTAAAGAAAAGTACACATATAATATATCACACTAATGTATTTTTTTAATTAATTGATTATATTTATTTAACACACGTTATAATTAGAATACCGGTAAATGATCACTGTTCAAATTATTGAACTTTAGAAAAAAATGTGTTATGTAAGATCTATTAAGAAAGTAATGAAACTAGCATCACTAATGAATCACATATTCAGCAGTGATGCGTCTGACCTTGATTGTTTGCCAGTTCAAGAGTGACGACAAAGCATGAATAGTGTTAAACTTACAATCTGTGAATTAATTACGGTGTCGGTGAAGTATTGTAGACAGTAAAGATGAGTTCAGTCTATTTTTGGAGCTGGAGCCCGACCAAGGCAGAAATCCCAAAAGTCACAATCCTTATACTTTTAAAATATCATTGTACAGCAATTACAGAATAATTGCAGTTTTCTAGTAATTCTGGAAAAGTACTTCAAACAGAATTCGAGGGTGAACAAGGGATACCCCACGTTTTCTTTATGTTACTAACATTGACTACTAACGTTGAATAACGTTGACATCGCAAAGGCTTCAGAGTCAAATGGGATATTGCTCCTTCTTTTTTTTTTAAACAAAAAAACATACTACATTTCTGTTTCTCAAAAAGCAAGATTTTTTCCCCTTTTTACAATTCATGAATAAATAAAAAAATTCACTTGATCTCGAAGGCTGGTGTAAACATCGAGCCCAAACCCGAGCCCGTTTTAGGTCTGGGCTGTGACATAGCTGGGCAATGAAGCTTATACTTCAACAGCGGAATGAGCTATAAGTAAGTTTTATTAGGTAGCTTTCAATACAAAAAAGTATAAAGCTACCTATTGCAGCCGTTCGGAGGAAAGCAGTTCCGGAAAATTTCGATATATTTTCACCGATCATGACCCCCAGACCCCAAAACCACCCTCCGTTCAAATGTTGATTTATATATATAGATATATCCATATATATATATATATATATATATATATATATATATATGACCTATGTCATACGATAACGCTCGTATTTATAAATCAATTTGGATGAAACTAATTGTGTGTATTAAGCTCACCAATGTCTCGACCGAGTTCGTTGGCCAGCTTGGTCCGCCATTTTGTTTCAAGATGGCGGCCATTTAAAAATTTAAAACTAAAATAATTATACAAAAAAAATAAAAATTCAAATTTATTTTTTAATTACGTGTTAGGCCTTAATACAAGGATTCCAGAGCATTTTTTGGTTTACCTCTATCTTAAAAAATGGCTGAGATAGAGCAGTTTGAAATTCTAGGGTGGCTGACATTTTGAAACAAAACAGCACATTAACGCGATTGCTCGCAAATTATTTTCTTTCATTGTTGTAATCATTTTCCCAATCATACGCATAAAACTATATATTCATATCCGTTAGCGCCAAATTCTCGCCAAAATTGGCGACATTTGGCGAAATATGCCAAATTTAGCAAAATATCGCCAAATTTGGCGACCAAAATAAGTCTTCATAAATGAAGCCAATTTGGCTATTGCTCAATAATTTGGCGAATTTCTTATTCAAATTCAGTATTAACGAATCTTTTGTAAACGTTTCTTTGCATTTTAGCTTGCTGTTTTCGTGTAACATTAGCTAAAATTTTAAAACGAAGATATAGGAAAGCTACCTTTTCCTCCCGGTAGAGGCCGGAAGGACTTTTTTAAAGTTTAACTGTATTTAAATTGATACAGGCACAGTCTGGTAGAAATTTTCCCTTTTCCGAAATTGAAATTGGAAATGAACGGTACATGGTATCACATGGTAATCTTTTTATTACTGAATGAGTTGTTGACTGACTATTTGCGAGTATTTACGTACATGAAATGAATTCCAACTGCGCTTTGTAAGGCAAATACATTTACAATAGTTTGTATATTTTCAAAGATAAAATACTGGATTTGAGAACTTCTTCTAACATGCACTTATTTCAGACACAGAGTCGTTATTTTTCTAGCAGATCTTGTGATTTTATAATTGACACTATATAGACAAGTATAATTTTTTTTAGTGTTAGATTTTTCTCCCTCGAAATCAGTATTGGCTTGCAAAATTTACTTACACTACAACAATCCGATGAGCTATAAGTAATTTTTTTTAAAGTTTAACTAGTGATGCAGGCACAGTCTGGTAGAAATCTCTCCTTTTCCGAAATTGAAATTGGAAATGAAAGGTATATGGTATCACATGGTAATAATTTTTATTACTGAATGAGTTGTTGACTGACTATTTGCGAGTATTTACGTACGTGAAATGAATTCCAACTGTGTTTTGTAAGGCAAATACAATTACAATAGTTTGTATATTTTCAAAGAGAAAATACTGTATTTGAGAACTTTTAACATGCGCAGCTTCGTTATTTTTCTAGCAGATCTTGTGATTTTATAATTGACACTATATAGACAAGTATAAAAAAAAATTCAGTATTAGATTAAACATGATGATATTTAGATGACTAAGTATGAAAATCATCAAGATCAATCCTATTTTAACTAAATGTATATGCATATATGGTATATGTATAGATCGCTATAGAAATAATTTAAGATACCATGAGCAAATAAAATTATATTTTAGTTACATAAACTCATAGTTTTGTTCTACACGCCAGTGATCCTAGCTACAACTTAGATTAAGCTTCATTAATCTCAGTTTCCTTTATCATCTATTCATTATTTCATTACTAAAATTATACTACATTCTAGTTAGTGTCACAGTGAAATTCTACACTTTACATTACAATGTTACAAAGCAACCTAAAACTCCAATCACAGTTCACCGTTTACTCGATCATCGCATTAAATCAAACCTATTATAATGCTAATAAATTCATAATGTAAATCAAGATGTAATTAGACTTACAAAGGATGATATCTTAGGAATGCAAATAGAGTTCCATCATCTTATTTATATCCCAATGTATTTAAATAAAACCTAGTATATTTTGATTATATATATCTTTCCGCTTCATCAAAGACTAAGTATGGAAATCATCAAAATCAATCCTATTTTAACTACATGTATATGCATATAAGGTATATGTATAGATCTCTATAGAAATAATTTAATATACTATGAGCAAATAAAATTATATTTTAGTTGCATAAACTCATAGCTTCGTTCTACACGCCAGTGATCCTAACTACAACTTAGATTAAGCTTCATTAAACTCAGCTTTCTTTATCATCTATTCATTATTTCATTGCTAAAATTATACTACATTCTACTTAGTGTCACACTGAAATTCTACACTTTATATATATATTTTTTTTATACCGCTAACCAGGCACCTACATGCCCGGCATGAGTGCCTAGCCTGACGGATTAGTATCTGGGTGCGAGGCGGAAATCGCCTGATCACAGAATGGCTGTGATCCACCTGACTATAGATTTGTTGACTTCGCTGCTGTGCTTGCTCTCTTGTGATTTGCTACAGTTATCTTTGTTTGCCAGTTCAAGGTTTCTGTTTAACTTTGTTGAATTGACAAATTTAATAGGTTTCGTAATTTAGAACCTTGATCAGGTGACGAGACCCTCACCTGACTAGGCACCTCCAGTGGTATAATTCACAGGTAACTTAGAGGGCTTTGCACCCACGACGGATTTTACATGCACCAGGCGCCATTAGCGTACATAGATTTTCATATTTGTCGTCTCTGTTGAGTTGTCACGCTCATGGTGGATTGTCGCTGTAGTGTTTATCGCCTTTTTTAGGGGGCTGATTTCACTTTTCGTTTTTGTCTCTGACAGGGTTTTTTTCCGTTTTTATGGACTCACCCCTGTTGTGGGTTGTTTCTGTCTGTTATCATTCGTTGGATTTTGTCTCTTTCTTGATATGTTGTTACCTCTAGCTTGAGCTATAGCTGGTTGTCACCTTTTGATTCTTGGTCTTCTTTCGAGAGTTTCACTGGTTATTATGTCACTATCGTGGGTTTTGTCTACACTTTATATTACAATGTTACAAAGTAGCCTAAAACTGCAATCGCAGTTCATCGTTTACTCGACCATCACATTAAAGCAAACCTATTGTAATTCTAAGAAATTTATACAAAACACTCACATTTCGGAATTGTTTACCTGTATTTAATGTAAATAAGCAGTTTGTACGGAACGGTGGGAAATATTAATGGATTTAAAATTCCTTTCTCAAATATAAGCATTCAGAAATTTAAACAAGTTTAGAATAAATAATCTTAGTAATAATAAATGAACGATGGTGCAATATTCGACTAAATTTTGCAATGAAATGCTACTGTACTGGGGTATTTAAACTTCAGAATAGTACACGCAAATTTTCTTTGCGAATATTTAATTAATATTGTCACAATATTAGCATAAAATTGGAAATATTTTCATCAAAATATGAATACTGAAGACACTAGGATAAATTTATAAATATATTTTATACAAAATGACAATATTTATTTTCAATTTCAATTATTTGCAATATGATGTTTTGCAAATGTAATTGTAATTTTGGTGCAATAATGAGCTAACATCTATCTAATTTCAGAGAAGTAAATGAAAATATATCATTATCGAAGCTTACTCCAAAAACGCAATTTGAATTATATTTTTCCCAAACATGTCCATAGAATTAGAAAATTTGAATATCGCTTTCTGGAAAAGAAGACACACTTTTCCCTGAATCCTTTGTTTGTCTCTTACGGTCTGTTGGTTTAGGAATAATTATGTTTATAATGAATGACCATTCAAAGTTTTCAACATGCAATTCAAAATGGCAAGTATGTTTGTTCATTTTAATACCATTCTCTGAAACATGGGTGGTTTTATCGTGCTGGCGAATCTTTATCGTTACTTGTCGCCATTAATCAAGATACAAATAGTTCCCTTCTCTGTCCCACGTCGACTATGTCTTTGTTTCTGCAGTTCTCAAGTAACTTGTAACAGATGCAGATGAAAAATGATTACAAGATCGCCGTGTTTCTATAAATATGAACTGATGGACTCTCCTGACTGCCTCTGCAACGCTTCACTGACTGCAGCAGAAACATTTTAACGAAGTTGGGGTTAAGCGCTACATTTTTAATAAATAGCTCTTCAAAATCTTTTGATGGATGAAGACAAATAAGGCATAATCATTTTTCCGAAAGACGGCCTATTTCATGTTTTGAGATTCACTTTTAATACATCATCTCATGGGTAAATAAAGAAATTTCTCCAAAATTTCTAACAAAATTCCAAACAAATAACCAAAATTGATTACATCTAAATACAGAAAAAAATAGAATTAGAATTATTAATAAATTAGAATTAGAGAAAATATTAGTTTGTCTGGGAAGTTCTGAGCAGTTTTTCATCAGATTTTAAGCAAGCGAAAGCGAATGAAAATACACTGGCCTCCAAAAGTTAAGGTGCAACCAGTCTTTTGTGTTTAATTTAAAACAAATGAACATGAAAACATGAAATTTAGAAGAATTGTGCTTTAAACAGTTATTATCGAAGTTTACTTAATTTTAACATCAAGCATGATTTATAAATAAAAAATTGCATTTTTTGAAAAAGTCCACTGTTTGATAATAAAAAAAAATGGCAGTCTTTTGTAAAAAAATAAATAAACTGATTTTAATAAGGCATGTGTCTGACCCTACTTGTAACCCATTTGTGGCATCGACCTTCCATACTGTCAATTAAGTTATCGGACACTGGAATGGGAAACAACGCCCCTACATGGAGCAACGCTTGTTCCAGCTCATTTAACGACTTTGGAGGAGGACTTACGGCAGCCACCTGTCTGCCGAGATAGTCCCAAAGATGCTCTATCGGATTAATGCCTGAAGATTGAGTTGACCATTCCATTCGATTCAAACCATGATACTCAAAATATTCATCAACGACTTTAGCTTAATGCGATCGGGTATTATCATCCATTAAGATTAATTCATAACGAATAGCACCAGCATACGGTGTGACAAACGAAGCAAGGATCTCGTTCCCATATTTCACAACACTCAAAGTTCTTCCATGGCACACATGGTAGTTACTGTGCTGTGACCACCAGAGAGATTCCAGCCCAAACCTTGATTCATCTTCTTTATAACCGGATCTTTCAACAATATTTCATAGGTAGAATCTGATGTCTTGTTCTCGCCAGATCAGCACACGAACTGAATCACTCTCAAAAGCAAACCGGGACTCGTCTGTGAGCAGTACGGAAACCCATTGTTGTCTGTCCCTGGTAACGTGCTCTCTTGGCCATTATAAGCCGGCGTTGTCGATTAAGAGGGACACATAAAACGGGTCGTCATGAATAGAGTTCTTAATTGCGAAGACGATTAATAGAGTAGCAAATATTGTCATCCCTGTTGCGTTACGATGATCTGAAATGACCTGAACCACAGTAGGTTCCTCCTTCTTCGGGCCAAAAGCGCTATGAAGCGATCTTGTGCAGAGTTTATAACATAACCCGTGAGTGGTCTGAAACAAGTACTGAATTTTCGGATTCAACTTGATCCCAGAGTCTTTGGACCAAACTACGAGACACATTAAGACGTCTAGCAACACCAGCTTGTGATAACCCCATTTCCATCCATTCGATTGCCTGCCATCAAAACGAATCAGGTAAACGACATCTTCTAGATATGGACAACAGTGTTTTAGCACCAAGATCAACAAGCATAAAAAATTTCCATACCAATTCCCAAAGTGGTTGCTTGCAGTTTCTCTTAACTGCCATATAAGTACCAAATTCTTAAGAAAAAATAGAGATGGACATAATTTTTTCATAATTTTTTTATTGTAGTTACTTATGACCATTCATATAAACAATATTTTTAAACATTATTTTCATTATTTTAATAGTGATCGTCAAAAAACTGGTTGTACCTTTAACTTTTGGAGGCCAATTACGTTATCCTTATATTTCAAATCATCACGCAATGGTCCGCACGGCGAAAAAAAACCCCTCTTTTAAATATATTCTGCTGGTCTTTCTGGTATTTGTTCATTATTACTATAGTCCTATGTAACATATTCCTACCACAGAAGCACAGACAGAGGCTAATTACTAGAGTGCATTTGTCTTGTAGTGTACATTGTTTTCTCCCTTAAATAAAGACAAAAAGAAACGGGGTTTTTTCCTAGTTTCGTTTCTCCAATGAATACTACAGTTGATGAGAGAATTTAAGGTAGAAATGATTATTTAAACTTTTTTTATTCTTTTGGCCAAAAAAAAATGTGATTTTAACGTGAAAATTGTTGATTTATTTTTCCATATTGGAGAATAAAACAGTCTTGCGGCACCTTGCGCGGTAGTCTGCGTGTTTTCAATTGAACTATTGGACTCGCAGGTACACAATGAATGAGAAATGGCTGCACATACTTGCACCTTTCGTAGCCATCTTAGTTTTATTGTTAAGGACTACCGACGACTTCGCCTCCACAATTCAAGAAAATCCTCAAGGTTATTTACAAATGAAAAAGTCATGAATATGTTACTGTTGACATCAGATCCTTTCTTGTATAGTCATCTTATTCAACCTAAAAAAAAATATTGAGTTAGATGATGAAGTAAAGAACCTTCTTTTGGCATGTTATTTTTTTTTCAACCAAGTCCTCGCAACAATTTTTTTAATTAAAATACGTAATCCAAATAAAGAAATTGTGATGAAAAATTAATTTTATGGGAATTGAATGATATAATATGTATATTAATATTTTAGAAGAAAATATTTTTAGTTGATTCGATTTTTGTCGTTTGATTCTGTGAAATTATAGGACTTTGAAGATTATGTCAGAAATGTTTTGTTTAATTTCGGTATTACCATACTGTGATTATTACTGCGATTAATCCATACTCTATATACATATGAACTGTATCATATTGATTTTATATTTCCACCTAAGAGTTGTAACGATGTGGTAAAATTTGTATTTTGTTTTTGATTATCATTGTTCAACAGCAATAATTTGCAATAATCTTATATATTTCCTTCCGCAATAAAATCATAATAGTATAATGTTTTTGAAAGTGTTTGATTTTTATTTTCCCAAATAGTTCAAAAGAGTCATGGGGCAGGTAAAATGTAAGTGTACTGAAAACAACAACAACAACAACAAAAATAGGAATCACTCTAGTCAGTGGCTTTTAGCCAAAAGAAAAAAAACTTTCGTAACTAAAACATACTGAATCTTATGGACAATGGCCTCATTCAATTCAGGACAAAAAAATTCAATTTAAATTAAAAAATTAATTCTTCTATCATGAGTTAACGATTTCAGTTCGCAAAAAGTTGTTTTTTAGGCATACCCTTTTTGCATCACCACTGTGCATAGCTTCTCTATTTTTTACCAATTTTAAGTTACATTTAAGACTGTTTCAAAAAGTCGTGAATGTAGAATTGAGCTGGTTTTAAGGCTCAAATTTATCAAAGTCACTCTTAAGAGCATCTTCATCAGCAATGAACGTCAACTTAAAGATTCTTTTAAGAGAGTAAAAACAAATAAATGTCATGCAATTGCAATACCTGTCTAGTATGTAGATTGTGTTTGTGTCTACCTCAAGTAATTTTGGGAGGTGGTCAAATTCATGTCAGACTTCATTACGTCATGGACACAATTTCTGGTTCATTGGATGTCCTCAACAAATCAGCGGTGTATTTTGATTTAACTTCTTCATATATGGAATGTTGTCACCATTAATCAAGCCACAAATATTTTCCTCCCACGTGGATTATGTCTTAGGTTGATTTCTTTAGAAATCAAGCTATTGCAATCACTTCATTCATAGATCTATCTGGCTATATACTGTCACAGATCAATCAGTGCCGTAATCAGAAGGGTCCAGGGTGGGTCGAGCCCCTCTTAGCAACTTCTTGAGGCCCCCCCCCCTCTAGACTTCATAATCTTTCCATACGAATAACATCATTTATTACATTTAGGAATTTTTAAATGTTATAATCAAAAGTTTTATGACAGTGGGGACTTGCTTTCTTCTACTGTCTACATTTATATATCCTTAAAATAGGAGAAGAAAATACAAGCTGTAAATTTGTACCATCAAAAATTTTCAAAGCACCCCCTGACTCTGCCGACTGGTTACAGCCCTGAGATCAACCATTCTACTTACACCAAAAAATGAATTTAGAGCCTCAGATTGGCTTAAATATACATTTTCATGAAGTTTTCATGAATAGTTTCTTAGATATTTACTATATAAAAAAGGGGCTAATTAAGGCAGTCTCAAAAATGAAACACGCTACTGTAAGATAGAGATTTAATAAAAATTTATTAATTCGTTTCGTCATAAAATAAAACTAAAATTAATTTCAATCAGTATCTATTTTCGAAATTAATATTCGAAAAAATATTAATTCTAAGCTATACATTTTTCTAACAGAAATCGATTTCTAGAAGCTTCAAATATTCGAATCTAAAAT
Source organism: Maratus michaelseni (assembly GCA_963931845.1). NCBI lineage: Eukaryota > Metazoa > Arthropoda > Arachnida > Araneae > Salticidae > Maratus > Maratus michaelseni. Next base: position 322,422,385 of record OZ007594.1, on the reverse strand, counting down.
TATAGCTCTTTCCGTCAAGTAGTTTTTCAGTTATGCTTGAAAATTTTCCGTGTTGTATTCGATTTTGCAACGATTACAAATGAATTTAACATTAGGAGTTCCAAACTTTAAACCTGGATAGTTCCTAAGCTACTTAACCGAGTGACTTCCCGTTTGGCATCTGAAAGTAAAATGTACCGAAAAATCTAAATATGATGTCAAAATTAGGTGTTAGCATTGAAATTTTTAAAGTTTGTTATAATTTCTATATGTAGACGTGCCTCTAAGCAACATTTATATATAGCATTAATTAGTAGGCATTTTCCTGTCGATTGGTACCAGTCATATTTTTATAAGATCATTTGTAGGGGGGGCGATACCATTTTTTCCCAAGGCTGTACAATAATAAACTATTTTGTGCGGTTTTTTTTTTTTTTTTTTTTTTTTTTTTTTTTTAGAAATAAAAGAACAAATCAGAAAAAAAGTATAAGCCCATGAATGGAAAATGCTTATCTTCGATTTTCAAAATAATTTTCAGTTAAAATATATGCACTGATTAGCGATGAAAAATAATGTTAAAATTTAGTCGATATCAATTTTCTACGACCTACGACCCACATGGGGAAATACTATGTGTAAGCTTTATTTTCATATGAAAGCAGTGACTTATCAATAGAAATTTGAGTACAAGATAGGTTTATCTTTGATGACCTTCTTAAACATCTATAAAACTCGAATTTACGCTTTCTTCAAATGAAAAAAAAAAATTAAACCACATAAAATACATACCTGTACCATCTTTATGATTTCCTACTGTACAACATTATGAATTTCCTAAAGTAATGCGATATTTTCGCCTTACAGATTGATTTCGTTATTGAAAAATGTTTGAAATTTAATATCTACCTCTGATTCCAATCACTCATTAAAAAGTTACATTGTAATATGATATTCTATCATTTGGCGAATTATGATTTAGATTCACGTGAAATTTAAATCTAGTTATGCTAAATAATATTGAAACAAAAAACAGAAATGTTATGCTTCTTTTGCAATTGTAAAAGTTTAAAATGTTAAAGCGGGATTTTTATTTCTTTTTTGCTTCATTTTCTTTTTTATTATTATACATTTGCAAAATATTTTTTTTTAAGAATAACGAAAAGAACATGCTTTAAAGTTTTGTTTTTCGCTATACTTTATGTGTTCATCTGAAGTAAAAGGCATAAATACTTTAAATTTTGTTAACTATACTGTTATTGTGAACGATTGTTATCTATTTTAATAGCACAAATTTAAATATTTGTTATATTGTCAGTTGCTCTCTAGCTAACAATTGGCCAATTGGCCAAATTTCTATGTAAAGAATGCCAATTAAGAAGATTCAGAGATCGATTAGACAAAGATTCACTTAGCGGAACAACACCACGTTAAGGCCCTGAAATTTAAGACTTTTTCGGATTTTTTAAGAGATGTGAAATCTTTATAAAAATTAATTTGCACTAATTTATTCTGAATATCTAAAAAAGTGTATTTTACTTTAGTTTATATATTAAACAAAATAACGGTTTAACAGCTGCTTGGCGAGAACGCTTCGGAAAAAGAGGGTCAAGCGGTGGACACGATAACTCATCGTAAAATTACAATGAGGCAAAAAATGTTAGTTTTTTATTATTATTCGTAAAGCTAGTAACGTAGGCAGCCGTTTTTAAAAAATATGTATTTTTAAGTAAATGGCATCAATACAAAGTAAAATATAAATTTTTAACCAAAAATTTCGTTACTTAAATTTGTACAGAAAAGCGAGATAGCAATATGTCGAAAAAAGCCTACGTATTTTACTAGGACAATATCTGACGATTAATTTTCAAAAAAAGAAAAGTTTATATGCTAAAAATTGACGGAGCTAAAAGTGTCTACAGATTTGGAAAATGCTGTTCTAAAAGGAAAAAAAAAAAACACGCTTAAAGTTTTCTTTACTGTTTACTCGCGATGGTGCGCTCCAGTTGTATATGGCTCCAAAATTGCCGTTTCGGTTTTGATATCGATGTTTAACTTATAAAATATGATTCTCATGTGTACAAAGTACTTTAATCGAAAAAATAATTATCGAAATTTCGAACGATGAAAGTGATGTTACCCCTTGAAGTTTTCCGTGAAAGCATGATTCTGAAAGAACTTCAATGAGCAAACGGCTAATAAGATCAATGGAAGTAACCTAACGAATATATTTTAAACTCAGAAATAAAATGGAAAAGACTAAAGTTTTCGGACGCTTATTCTCACTTTTTAGTAATTAGAAAATGCTGTTTATTGCTAGTTTCAAGATGTAAAATTATATAGCTCAATCGTATTATTTAAAAGTGATATCATTTACGGCGAAATTATTTTTCACTTCAAGATAAAAAAATCACACAAACCGCAATATATACCGGGTGATTATAATTAAAGTTACGATTTCAAAAATCGATCATTTTAAAACTACTGGTCAGAATGACTTGATATTTTAGCAAAACAATCGTGAGGCAATGGAATTTTGTTTGGCAAAGGAAAAAAATAGTTCCAAAATATGCCGATAGATGGCGCTGTCATGGTTCAGATTGTCTGGATATATGCAAATTACTAATACGTGGCAACTATGGGTACTTGAAGAATGTTGTTTACAGCGGGCGGATTAAGAATCTAGCCGATTTGAAGGCAAGGATCGCACACCACACCCATTGCATCAGTACAGATACCCTCCAATCTGTTGTGGAGCATGCCGTTTTGCGCTTCCAATTAGTAGCGGAACAAGGCGGAGGGCATATCGAACAACTTATACTTTAATCATCATCGTAAAGTGTTTGTTCCATAAAGCTTTTTTTTTTTTTTTTTTGTCATTATTGCTGTTGTCGCTGTAAACACGTATTCTTGTCTTTTCGCTAATACATTTTTAGTAAATCCCTGAACTCTATTTTTTTTCCTTTTGGCAAACAACATTCCTGTGTTTAAAGAATAAATTTTTGGTCTTTCCCCTGACATTACTCTGACAGCGCCATCTATCGGCACAATTCAGAACTATTTTTTTCCTTTGCCAAATAAAATTCCATTGCCTCACGATTGTTCTGCTAAAATATCAAGTCATTCTGACCAGTAGTTTTAAAATTATCGATTTTTGAAATCGTAACTTTAATTATAATCACCCGGTATATTAAAATTTCAAGCAGAATTGTCGAACGCCTACTTTCATAATTCCTCTATCCCTATAAATGTTTTTACTTTCCTTGTGATCCTATGAAAATTTGTCTGAGTATATATATATATATATATATTCTGTTTCCTTATATTTAATGTTCATAAAAATACTTCGACTGCTATGAAATTTTGATATATTGTTAAGATTGGCAGCAATTATCCTTTCCATTTTTAAATTTAAACAAGTTGGAAATTGTACATTAAACGTGACAAATGAGGTGCGTTCGTATTATAAATGGTTTTACAATGTAAAAAAAAAAAAAAAAAATTAACATTATTATTTCAGTAAAATGAATTATATTGTCTGTCATGAGCATGCCCTTTTTAAGTAGATTTCTTACGAAATACTACCTATTACATTCTCCCCTAAGTTGGAATTTCTGAAAATTTTTTGCAGATCTACGCCGATCATGGCTCACAGAACACAAAACCATCCCCAGTTCAAAACTTTATCTATCTATCTATGTCACTTTTTTATGTACACGATAACTTCAATAATTCTGCACAAATCTCTTCCAAACTCATACATAAAATCAAGGAGCATAAAATTTCCGTCAAGTTCGTTAATGGGCAAAATCGAACCAAGGGGGGAAAATGAGGGTGGGCTTTTAGAGAAAACATAACTTCTTAATTATGATGCGTATCGAATCCGTTAAAAGTTATTATTACTTCTAGCAAAAGGGCCGAAAATTTATGTATGACAAATTTTTGATATCATAAAAAATGGCCTCAATGGGGGGGGGGGGGAATCCAAAGAGCAAGAGTTAAAATCCAAAGGGCAAGTAGACAGACCCAGGAAATTGTTCCACTTTTCCAATTATATATATATATATATATATATATATATATATATAATACAGTCCTGGGTGAAAAAAGTATAACACCGTGCTATTTTATCACCAAATTGTTGCAGAGATATGCGAGAGGCACCATTCGACTGAGAATTATAAACCTACTTTTCGGATATGACTACAATTTTCGAAATAGTGGTCGTTTACATATTGTAGTAACTTTGCATTTTCAAATAATAACATTCACTTTTGACACCGCAATTGAGTTTTTCGTATCAAGGCAGTCGAAAAAGTTATAGTTTTGAATACTTATTCTTCAATTTTTATATAATTATAAAGAGAAATGTGCACGAAATATAAAATTAAGAACTTATAATGAAAAGGATCGGGAACATTCAATCAGTAAACCAGAAAAACTATGTAAAAATTCTAATAAAATGTTAAAATTGATTTACAAAAGAGATATTTCAATAGAATTTTTCCGGTTACTGTCTAAATTTTCTTTTCTGTGGGTATCAATGATATAATAGGAGATAGGTCCCTTACACCGTTGAAAATCAAAATTTATCTATATCTCAAGAACTAATGATTCGAATGAACTGTAAACTTACGCACCCATATTTTTTTTATGATTGTGGATCCTTTATACAAAAATTAATGTAAGTCATAATTTAATATGAATTTATTAATTATTTTCATACTTAAAATTATGTTTTTGAATCGAAAGCACACCTGGAATAAGTTTGAACCGATCCTTTGTATCTCGTTAAAAAACGAAATTTCAATCATATGTTTTTTTAGAAAGATATAAATAAAAGTTTGTCACATGGACTTAACATTAGAATCCTCAAATTTTGAACTCTTCTAACTTTATGAAGATTTAAGAAAAATATATAATCTACACATTTTACTTACCCATCATACGTAGTATAGGGTAAATCTTGTAATCGTTTTAAAAATCGAAAAAAAATTTCTTTGACAGATTTACACGTTTTAGACACTGGAGATTCCGAAAAACATATTTTTAGAAAAAAAATTATTGCCGTCCGTCTGTGTGTCTGTAAACGCTCTATCTCCCGAACAAATTGAGTTAGAGACTTGAAAGTTGATATGCACTTAGTATGTAATAATGAGAAGAAGTTTATTGAATTTCAGTAACCTCGATTATCCGAAACTATTTTTTTCGGACTCTCGAAATATTCGTTCTGATAAAAGGTATATAAAAATTTTCGAAATTGTTTATTTTAAGGGAAAAATATAAAAGACAATAAAAAAACATAAATTTTGCATAAAAAATTAAGTCGGTCGGATAATTAGTTGCCGAGATATTTGTAATCCTATTTCCACACTCTTCGATTTTTCGTGACCCTGTATTTCATCCAAATTTCAATTCAAATATATATTTTAATTAGAAATGAGACGCTTAATCCGACACAATAAACCGTTAGTTAATATGATTATTAGTTTTGGATTTATAACGATGTTTCTTTTACGCAATTCAGTAATAGAGTATTTAAAGTTTATGACGTCATCAAGCCCGATTTTATACGAATTGCAATACATTTTACAAGTAGTTTACACATATTTTATTTTCATATTTTATATTATGCATATCCATGATGGGTAAGTATTACGGTGGCCTCCAACGACTAGTTTACCGACTGCCTTGATCTCAGCATCCCTTATGGTGGCTATTACCATCGGAAAATTTAATATTGGAAAATTTTTAATATGTAGATAATTCCTATTTAAAATTGTGTTTGTATTTGAAAAGTAGACACAATTTCCAGTCAAATGGCACCTCTCGCACCTTTCTGCGACAATTTGGTGATAGAATAGGATAGTCAGTTGTTTTATCTTCTTCTTCCAGGACTATACATCTAATTTCCGAGAAAATGAAAAATAAAATTTGAAATGGAGAACAACACATGTTAATTAGGATTTAATTTTTTTGTTATAAGAAAATGTATTATATAATAAATTACACTCGTTTTTTTTAATTAGTATAATCTTCTAATTAAAAAAGCTAGTTATTAATTCACTGGAATGTAAAAAGATCATTTTCTTTAATCCTTCCACTTAGAATGAAAATAACGAGAGATAAGCTTCTAATGAGCTTAAAATCTGGTAATTTGATTTTAATAACCCTCTAACTTTCAAAATTACAGAAATTAGAGTAGGTACAGCGTTTTAAATTTGAACGTCTATATCAATTTTATACCTAATTTCAAAAGGATAAAATAAATGAGAATAGTGAATTCATTTAAATAATTTTAGACATTTTTTCGGCTTTGTTTTTTATTTGATTTTATTATCATTTTTTAAATTCTATAACTCTTAGTTAATAAAACACGAAAAATTGAAAAACTTCTTTTTTAAATTCGCATCGCTATTTATAAAATAAAATAAAGAAGAAATAAATTCCCCCAAGGTATCCGTAAGAAAAAAAAATAACAGAAATGTATATTATCAAAAATTATAAAAGAGTAATTAGCAACGTGAAAAAAGTTTATTGACATCTATTTGCTTTTTATTGGCTAAAAAAACATAAATATTTTTATATTTTAACTTTTGTTATGTATGTTTCATCCATCTTAATTAGCTATATAATTCCTTAAATTTATCGTTTCTGCTATAGTGTAGCAACCAGATACTGAAACATTAAAAAAAGATTTTCTAAAACTTTGTTACAAATGAAATGAGGGAAAAAATGTCTTTGAGAATTCATAATTACTGATTTAAACTCATCTACGAAGATCAGAGAAAAAAGTGGACGAAAAGAGAAAAAAATAAGACATTTATTTGAATTCTATAACAAAATAAATAAACTACAAAATATGGTAAATGACAAGGATACTACTGCAGGGAAATATTGTAATGAATATAATTACCCTATTAGCACTGTAACCAATATCCAAATCTTATTGTCGTCATTGTGTCATGTGTCATTGTATCACAGTAAACTGTGACGTGGAAAACGAGTCCTATCCAAGTTACGGTGACATCAACATATCCTATTTTGTGAAGTTACGAATGACTACAAAATCAGCCATGATAATTTCACACTTAAGTCACTAAGTGACGGTCGCTTAAGAGTCATTGTAGAACGAAATCCCTTTTAGACATTGCTATGACTGTCATACTTGTGGTCATTTTTATGTCTACAGTGCCATTGCCACCTAGAGTAGAAAGCCTTCTGACTGGTTGGTGACGTCAGCAGTAAGAAGCGAACATTTCGTATGTCGCATTGATTAAGTAAGAGAAAACTTATTTATCATAATTTTTTATGATTGCTGTACTTTATTGAAATCCAGAAAAATAAATACCAATATCAGGAATACCTTTTAAAAAAAAAATATATATATATATATATATATTATGTTGCATAGGATATCACATTCTTTAATTAATATAAATAATGCTTCTGGAAAAAAAAATTTTAATTCTTTATTTTAAAATCCAATGTTCAGTAATCTGATTTTTTTTTGGGGGGGGGAGAGGGGGGGGGGAGATTGAAGATGCAGCAAAAATTTTTAAGAAATTTTTAAATATTATTTTAACTATAAAATATGAAATTGATTTGTTGTACTATTTTTATTGTTATGTACACATATTATATCGTGGTGATAATTTCATAGCTGAATAATTTCCTATACTTTATTGAAATCCAGAAAAATAATACCAATATCAGGAATACCTTTTAAATAAAGATATTTTTATGCTCCATAGGATATGACATTCTTTAATTAATATAAATAATGCACCTGGAAAAAACGAATCTAGATTCCTTATTTTAAAATCCAATTTTTAATAATCTGAAAAACATTTTCTTTTCTTTGTTTCTTTTTTTTTTCTCTTTTTTTTTTTTTTTTGGGGGGGGGGGGGGGAATTGAAGATGCAGCAAAAATTTTGTAAGAAATGTTTAAAAATTATCTTAACTATAACATATGAAATTGATTTGTTGTACTATTTTTATTATTATGTACACATATTATATCGTGGGGATAATTTCATAACGGAATAATTTTAACAGGAAATTCATTTATCATAATTTTTTATGATTGCTATACTTTACTGAAATCCATAAAAAGAATACCAATATCAGGAATACCTTTTAAATAAAGATGTTTTTATGCTGCATAGGATATCACATTCTTTAATTAATATGAATAATGCATCTGAAAAAAAATCTAGATTCTTTATTTTAAAATCCAATTTTCTGTAATCTGAAAAACATGTTTTTGTTTGTTTCTTTCTTTCTTTTCCTGGGGGGGGGGGGGGGGGGTAGGTGATTGAAGATGCAGCAAAAAATTTTAAGAAATTTTTAAAAATTATCATAACTATAACATATGAAATTGATTTGTTGAACTATTTTTAGAATTATGTACACATATATATTTTTTATGATTGCTTTACTTTATTGAAATACTGATAAATAATACCAATATCAGGAATACCTTTTAAATAAATATATTTTTATGCTGCATTGGATATCACATTCTTTAATTACTATAAATAATGCATCTGAAAAAAAAATTGAGATTCTTTATTTTAAAATCCAATTTTCAGTAATCTGAAAAACATTTTTTTCTCTTATTTTTTTTGTGGGAGGGGGGGGGGATTAAAGATGCAGCAAATTTTTTAAAGAAATGTTTAAATATTATCTTAACTATAAAATATGGAATGGATTTGTTGAACTTTTGTTGTTTTTCTTTTCTGAAGAATCCACCCTTGATGGTTTATTTTCTTTAGATAAGTAACTTGGACAACCTTGAAATATGCCTGGAACAGCATCGTTTTTGAGTCTTGGACGACTTAATGTGACTGACTTTGATATAAATTCCTTTCTTCTCATCAAATGCAGACGTTTCTCTTTCGATGTCTTCATCTTTAAAATGCTTTTCACATACCTATGGAAAAAATATTATGAATATTTTTGTTTATCAAAATAAATATATAGTTTTAAAAAATCAATTACTAAATGGGACCTTTCATAAAATTCTTCTTAATAAAATAGATCCCTTCCCAAAAATTCTGATAATAAAATGGCTCCCTTCACAAAATTCCTTATAATAAAATGAGTTCCTTCATAAAATTCCATTTCATAAAACATACTCTTTCATTAATTACTTCTTAATTATTATCCCTGTTATTTTTCACAAAAAAATAAATAAATAAATAAATAAATAAAATAAAGTAAATAAAGTAAAATAAAAAAATTACATTTCAAAAAAATTACTTTTACTTTTCACGAAATGGACCACAAGAAAAAAAAACACCCCACATCGACCCCTGAATAATCACTCATTATATTTAGTATAGTTAAAGTTTCTCTGAATAAAATCTTAATTTTTAGTTAAATGTTGCCAAAAATAAAGATGTTTATAACCGATGATTTTTTAAGAATTAATATATCAAATTTTCAGAATACAAAAAGAAAAACTGAAAACAAATTCTATATGAAATGAAATCTTTGCCATTTCAGTTTATTTGATCAAAAAATAAAATAGTATTTGAATATTTAAGAGAAAAGAAAAATAATTTTTCTATTTTTTTGGTTTTAAAGTTAAAAGAAAATTCATTTATTGTAAAATTTATTCACAAAAACTTTACACACAGTAATAAAAATACATTTTAATCTGGCATTAAATAAATGTTATTTTCTGCAGCAATAAAGCAATTACCTATATTAAATAATCACTCATTATAACTATCATGTATGTTTAGTATTAGTTAAAGTTTTCTAAACAAAACCTTGATTAATTTTTAGTTAAATTTTGCCAAAAATTAAAATTGGTTACAACTGATGATTTTTAATAATTATTTTTATGAAATTTTCAGAGTACAAAAAGGAAAAGGAAAAAAAAATCTACATGAAATGAAATCTTAGGTTAGATTTGCCATTTGTGTTCACTCGATCAAAAAAATAAAATACTGAATATTTAAGAGTGTTAAATGTCATTTTCAAAGTTTTTGGCATTAAAGTTAAAAAAATAAATCTTTTACTGTGACACACATTCACAAAAACTTTACACACAATAATAATAATAGTAAAATAAGTACATTTCAACCTGGCATTAAATAAACGTTACATTTTTGTAGCAATAAAAAAAAAGAGAATATTGAATAATCATTCATTATAACTAGCATGTATGTTTAGTATACTTACTCGCAGATTTTTTGTCCAAATTAAATCTTTTCTAGGAATAACATGAAGCCAAGCTGATTTTAAGTTTTCATCCTGAAGATTGACACTTTATTTTCTGTATCATAATTCCCTTTGCAATTAGGTACGCAACATTTATATACCATTTTCCTACAAAAAGAAAGAAAAAGGGGTTATATGGAAATTGTTTTAATAAAATGTATTTAACTATCGATTTAGTATGCTTAATTTATGTTGAAATTGTGAGCTAAAATTATGTAAAACTAAAAAAACATTACGTAAACACAAAAATATTTTAATGACGGTTTTTAGAAATGTTATTCAATTGTTTTCAAATTATAAAATGCATTTTTTAAATTAGATCATTCATACACGATATTTTAAAAATCAAAGTTTACATATATTTAATAATAATAATAATAATAATAATAATAATAATAATGCTTAAAAATTACTCTAATTGCCAAAATATATTCTTAACAAAAGAGTTGAAGCAAATAAATACGGCATAAATATTTGAATAATTTTAAATGCATTAAACATACAGAGATCTACTTTAATTATATTTTAAATAATAATCATTTCGAAATTCTCACTACGCATTTTATAGCTTATTTTACATATTTAGTTACTATGAAGTACGAAATTAGTTATGCATAGTTATAACATAAGCTTATTCTTATCAAAATATAGCTAGTATAAATCTATGATTTTTCAATAACAACTATACTAACTAATATTAAAAGTTCTAGATTTAAAAAAACCAAAAAAAAAAAAAAACACTGAAAAATTTAATCCTTTTCACATTGCTGTCTTCACACATGTTTTAAAAATAACACAAAAATATTCTTACACGTGCAATCAAAATATCATACACGTGCACAATTTTAAAGAAAAATATAACTAAATTAAATTACTGTGTAATAAAGACATAAAAGAAATTTCACTTACCGTATTTACAATAGCAGTTGATAAAAAAATCCAATCTTTTCAAGCTTATTTCACTGTAAAAAGCACATAAATCCACATTTTCAATCAGCAATGAAATTCGCGAGGCAGTCACGACGTCTTTCACGAACTACTGAGAATACATTCTGCCTTCTTCCTCCTTCCTCTGCCTACTAAGCGTGACGTCACAGGAGCTTTCGTCTCCTGCGAAAGGGCTTGCTATCTAGGTGGCAATGACAGTGCCGTTATATCGACAGGCTGTGGCATTAGGGTATAATATAGCTGTGGGCAAAATTATGGAATTGCGGATGCCAAAGATAATCAAAACTGGAGCTGGAGTATTGGATAGTCTTGCACTCTGCTGGAAACATATACCTAAGAGTACCACGTTAAAAAATAGATCATCTAATGTTAGTTTGAGACCAAAACGCTCAGAAGATACGAGTGGACATATGAGCGGCTGGTCGCAAGTTTCAAGTGAGGCTTTCTAGCAAATGGATTATAACAGCATTTGCCCTAAAATTTAACATCAGAATAGAAACACTAATTAATAAACTAATCAATCATTTAAGAGTAAAACTGTTATCATAAGATTAAGCTATGTATACAAATTGATTTGGATTCAAAAGGTTACGTATTCATTGCAATTTCTACACAGTACGGTTCCAAACCAATTTTAACTGTTTAAAAATGCCAAAAGGGAAAAGTAAGCAAAACCTGTAGGATCATTATGGAAATAAGGGATTAGTTCGCAATCCAATATCTAGTAAAAAGTAGCGCATCTTTCCTGCGGCCAGATTTAACGTTGAGTAACAATGTTTGCTTTATATTTTCTTTGAGACAGGTAGGTCCAATCGTGAAGTAATATGATTGGCTTTCATAATGGGCTATAGGATAATGTCATACAAACAAATCAAACCATACTCTCAAGGATTTCGCACACACTATTGATGGATATTAACTCGACTTTAGACTTTGTGATTTTTACAGTATTTGCAGTATTCGAAAATAGTAAAATCCTTGAACAATCGCACATTACCATTTAAAAAAATGACAGCAAGATATATCCCAGCAAGAAAATGAAATAATATATTAAACAAGACTGTTTTTTTTAATATAACAAATTATAGCACCTTGTAATAATATACTTATTTTAATTGCTAAAAGGCATAAAATAAAAACTTTATAAACAGTAAAATGAGTATCCAATGGTTGGAGTATCATAATTGAGATTTTTTCCAACAGAGAGAAAATATGCCGGGACCAGGACTCAAACCTAGGCACTTTGGTTTCCCGTACCAACGCTCTCCCTACAGAGCTATCCCAACGATATCCTGGACTGGCATCTTTCACTCTTATTTGTTGGACAAGGCTGCGAACTGTAGAGCTAATTTCATTCATCCGAGCTTTAACTATAGCATTTACATGATGAATCTTGAAATAGCACAAAAACTCCTGTATACCATGTAATTAGGTCATAATGAACAGGGGAAAGTATATTCAACTAGGTAAATTATATCCAATGCTTGGAGTATCATAGTTGAGATTTTTTTTAATAGAGCGAAAATGTGCCGGGACCTGGACTCGAACCTGGATACTTTGGTTTGCCGTACCAACCCTCTCCCTATTGAGCTATCCCGACGGCAAAACAAATGTACAACATTGGTACGGCAAACCATAGTACCCAGGTTCGAGTCCTAGTCCCGGCATATTTTCGCTCTGTTGGAAAAAATCTCAACTATGATACTCCAATCATTGGATGTAATTTACCTAGTTGCTTTCCTCTATTCATTATGACAGTAAAATGAATTTTATTAGATTGTTCACATGTTTGTTTGAGACAGGTAGGTAGGTCTAATCGTGAAGCAATAGGATTTTCGATTATAATGGTTTAGGAGAGTGTGATACAAAGTTAGTTATAGACAAAAAGAGCATATAGCTGGTATGTATTAAGTATAATAGAAAACCACAGTTCTAGCAAGATTATATTAAGAAGAACCTATCCAAATAAATTTCAATGAAAGTACGATAATTTTTCCCTCCAATCTATAAAATACATGCATTATTATAAGAGAAATCATAAATTGTTTACAAAAATTTTACTCCATGTTTACAAAAATGTAAATAAACATCCAAGTAAAAATAAAAAATAACGTGCGTAATTTGAAACAGTACATGAAAAATTAAATGATGGCGTTTCAAATAATACCTTCATAGACCATGCAGTTGTAGAATATTCTTATTTGTTTTGATAATGGCTCCGATGGATTAAAAACATGTCAACAGCCTAAAAAACATATTTTACTTTTTATAAAGTTTCAATTGTACACCTTTTAGCTATTAAAAGAAGTATGTTTCTTTTTTTGTTTTTTTTATTCAGCACTGCAGTCGAAGCAACTAGGAGGCAAATTTAGAAGGCAGTTTGACCACAGATAGCAAGCTCTACGTACATTATTAAACTATCACTTCTTTATATATGCGTTTTGGTTGTGTTACTGGCATGATAACAAATTTCAAACGTCAAAATCATAATATTCATGAATCAGTCATTAAATTAAGCTCATCCGTGAATTAGTAAGCTACCTCATTAGATCCATACGAGGACGATAAATTTTATGCCTGTTAAAATGTAGGATAGACACAAATTAATTTGGCAATTCCGTAAATAAATAATTTGGAAAACATTAATTTTAAGGTGCCAGTACAGTGGTAAAAATCACTAGTACTGTATCATAAATTTGTTGCTGTACTTCTTAACTCAGTGCTGATGTCACAATTTGGATTGATCGCGGAGGTAGTATTCCACAGCAATCATAATCATCAGTCCTTTTACCCCGTGATTTCAATGTAAAGATTTCATTAAAGCTAAAGGTTTACGTTCCGGCGCATTCGAAATCCAATTCTGAACTGAAATCAGGAATGGCCATTGCACTTGGTTTGGTCCACTTGAACATCTCAGTACATATATCAAGAACTGATTTACCAAGGAGACATTTTCAAAGTAACGAAGAGCAGCCACCTAGAAAATTTGTAAAAATAGTAAACATTGTGTGTGTTTCGTTGTCTTATACGTCTAATTCAATTTTTATACGTTCATAATTTTAAAGGCTAACAGACATTGAATACCACTATTTTAATATTTGCCTTATTTATTCGCATATATCTACAATTAAATAAGGCGAAGATTACAGTAGAATTTGATGTTCATAAACCTTTGATTCAATGGTCACGTAAATACAGAACTGAGTTTAATCACATATACTCTCATGTTGGCTGTATACGAGAACCAGTACTTAAATTTTTAGAAAGCAATGTAGAAAGATTTTCGTATTGAAATAAAGTGTTTCATTGTTTTTCAAAATATTTTCTTTTACCATCAATACACTTTTTCATTTGGATAAAACATGTTTAAAAATAAATATGTTATTCAGAAATTTGTATCGGAGAAATATATGATTTGAAGGATTCAGTTGCTTCTTTCGGGCTGCTAAATCGGTGACCGCGCATTTTATTTTTGATGAATGCGAACAAGAAAAAGTCACCAGGTGATAAATCAGGCTAATAAGGACAATGGCTTATCAAATTTTTCTTCAAATAAAGAATTATAGTTTGAAATGCAGTTCACTGGTTTGCTTTTTCATAATGAAAAATTATGTGACGTTTCATGTTTTGTTTTCTGAATTCAGCTATTATTATGACAAACAAACGGTCGTATGCCAATTAGCCTTAAGTGTTCTACAATCATCCTAAACAATAGTTTGAGCACAGTTGAATTTACCAGTTAACGAAGCAATCATTTTCCCTGAAGCACATAAGGCCCGAACAACTATTGTCGAAGTTTCTTCATTTTGAAACACCCAAACTTTAAAAGTTTTTTTTTTTTTCCACCAAACAGACGATTGGTGATTTCGTTCATATTCAAATGAATTAATCCAATTTTCGTCACCTGTTACAATGTAATATACGTAATTGAGTCATCAGAGTTGAATCTTGCCGAAAATCCTAACAAATTATACCTCGAAAATACCTTTGACTTAAATCCATATTTCCTCATCTTTATTCGGAACGACGCCGTGTAAATAATTTTATATAATTTCTCACTTTTTAACAAGAAATGCTCACAAAAAAGTTGAAATTCAGAAAAATCCATATGTGTTTATTCTTGGCGTAACTACACATAGTAAACCACTCTTTTTGACCAACTAATTTACGGCCACTCTTCATTATGCAGGAGGATAACTCACTAACAGTTTTATTTTTTTTCACAAATTCGTTCCAAAAGAAATCTCACGCTTTTTAATGAATACTTTTTCTTCCTTTTACATTTATGAGTAGGAAAATTTATATTATAAAGCAAAAACATGTTCCTGAGTAACGCTGACGTCATATTGACAGTGATAACACCTGGCCAATAAATTTCGCTTTTACTGCAATTTTTCTAACTTCTAAACATTGCACATTTTCCATTTTTATATCTTCAAATGGGGAGAAAAATGTTCGTTCAAATGCAATTTGTTTAAAAACTGTATCTCAATTCACTAATTTTTAATGTTTTTAAAAATTATTTTATTTGAAATCTCTCTGTCTCGTGTAGCTCGACTACGAAAGATTAACCCATATGCAGTTAAAATGACATAAATAGTTCAGCATGTCTTTTCTAACTAAACCTATGATGCTCTATATACTTGTCATCGAACGTCTGACCGTATATCCTGCAGTTTTCAATATGTGATCTATATCAATGAAATTCAATCTTAGGAGGGGCTGAGAGGTACGTTGTCGTGTAGTGAATACCGATTTTACTTTCTTAGATATCACATTCATCTCTGTAGGTAAATTATTGAATCATCCGAAAAGGTCTGCCTCTTTCAAAAACGAAGCGCGATTTCGTCAAGTTATTTTGCTACTGCTGATAAAGAGCGACCTTGAATGACCCAGATATGTACATTTGGACTTTTCTGCCTGTGCTGAATATTTCTCGCTTGTGTTGTGGAATAATTTTTGTTTCAGTGCAGTGCTAAGTATCGAGAACCACAAAATTTATTTTCGTCAATAATGCTCTTTTATTTCAAGAAAGGTAAAAATGCTAGTCAGACTGCTCATAAAATTTGTGATGTATATGGACAAAGGGGTGTTTCATATGATATAGTTCGAAGGTGGTTTGAGAAGTTAAAGCGCGGAAATTTCAGCTTCGAAGATGATGCTCGCTCTGGACGACCATCATCTATAAAGAAGAACCTCTTAAAAGAGACTATCACTGAAAATCCACTTTACGTAGTTCAGGAGCTATCACACAGACTAAATATTTCAAAAAGTACAGTGCATAATCATTTGATAGTTTCTTTTATAAGAGGTCCTCCTTTACAGATGATGGTAGTCCAGAACAGGCATCATCTTCGAGGCTGAAATTTTCGCGCTTAAACTGCTCAAACCACCTTCGAATTGTGTCATCTGAAACAGCATTTTGTCCATATACACTGCTCAAAACAATTAAAGGATATTGCAGTTTTAGGTGGATTTTGTATCTGGGAAACTTTTTAGCTGATTGATACATGGTCGACAGACATAGTAGGTTATATGAGAATAAATTACACATGTTTGGCAGAAAAAAATGCATTTTATTGCGCATTTGTGTACAAAAGGAAAAAAACACAATTTGTGCATATGAGAAAAAAAGAATAAGAAAAGGTGTTTTCTTCAAAGAAAATCATTTTCAGTAGGGGGTATGGTTTCCACGGGCGGCCAGCAACGTTGAACACCTTTGAGGCATGGACTCAATGAGGCTATTAATGACGAGTTGGGGTATTCTGCCCCACTCTTCCAGAAGAGCTCTTTCCAGTTCTTGGAGAGTTTGTGGGGGTTGTTGGCGGCCAGAAACTCGTCCTCCTAGAGCTTCCCAAACGTGCTCGATTGGATTCATGTCTGGAGAACACGCTGGCCATTCCATTCGAACGATTCCTTCCTCGAAAAGGAAATCCTCCACCAGGTTTGCACGATGTGGCCTGCAGTTATCGTCGATTAAAATGAAGTTATCTCCGATTGCTGCAACATAAGGGACTACAATAGGTCTGAGGATCTCATCCCTATATCGGCGACCAGTCAGAGCTCCATCTCGAATGATGTAGAGGTTAGTGCGCCCGTCAATGGAGATGACACCATACACCAACACTACTTCACCGCCAAATCTGACACTTTCGTGTACGAACGCAGGATTATTCCTACTGCCATGGTCCCTCCAGATGAAAATACGCCTATTATCCGGATGCACAGAAAAACGGGACTCGTCAGAAAACAGAATATTGCTCCATTCATTTCTCCTCCAGTTGACATGCTCGGTTGCACACTCCCTGCGGTCGCGACGATGCCTTGATGTTAATCTAACACATACCATCGGTCGGCGAGCATACAGACCTACAGCATGGAGCTGGTTTCGGACAGTCTGAGTTGAAATCGTGGCGCCTGTAGCCGAGCGAAGGTGTTGTTGGAGAAGAGTAGCGTTCATGTTTCGGTGTCTCCGAGCTGTTAATGCTAAATACCGATCTTCATTGGGCGTTGTTGCCCGTCTACGACCTTGCCCTGGTCTTCGGCCTGCACATCCACTCTCCAAAAAACGGTTCCAGATCCTGGAAATGACACTTTGTGACACTCCAATGACTTGCACTACTTCGGCTTGAGTTTGGCCCCCTTCTAACCTACCAACAATTCTCCAAGCTTCTAAATCTGTCAAATGACTTCGCTGAGACATCGTACTCATCGAAACAAAGCAATCACTGAATGCCGATCATCCTTGTCTTCATTCTCTTTTATCCAGTTGAAAGTCAAATTTCATTCGCTGCCGCTGAAGCGACATTTTTGACGTCGAACTCAAAATTTGCATACTCCACAGTTTGAAAACCAGAAAAATTTGCATTTGTGATTCTCTTCTTCTATTTTCGGCAAAAAAAATTTCGTTTATATCTTTATTTTATATAAAACTTCAAATATCCTTTAATTATTTTGAGCAGTGTATATAGCACAAATTTTACGAGCAGTCTGACTGGCATTTTTACCTTTCTCGAAATAAAAGAATATAATATGACGAAAATGAACATTTTGGTCCTCCACTGAATATTGCACTGAAACGAACATTATGCCACAACGAGAATTAAATTATGCAGCGTAAGCAGAAAAGACCGAGTTTACATGGCAGAGTCATTCAAGGTCACTCCTTATCAGCAGTAGCAAAATAACTGGACGAAACTAGGCTTCGCTTTTTGAAAAACCGCAAAACTTTCCGGATGACCCAATATTGAGTTCACCAGTTATTTGAGGCAAAACGGACTTAAGGATTCACCTTGTATTGAATTTTTCTATTTCATTTTCTAGAAATCAACAATTTAATGTAATTCCATTTCTTCAACAAAAAATTCATCTTAAGACAAATCACATAAATAAGCATTTCATTATTTATGCGACACGTCAAACTCAAATCCGGAACTTAAACGTCATGAACTCTCAAAACACGCAATATAAAATGCATTTTCCAGACTTAGGTCAGAATTGCTCGAATCTACCGGTCTTACGTCAGAACATACTTTCTAATGGCTAAATTTCGTGTAGAATCATATTAACCGCAGAGTAAGACAAAAACCTACTTTTTAATAATTCTTATCATATGTTTCTCATTGTTTAAAGAATATCATTTGTAAAAAGAAATACTTGAAAACATAATTGTTTTCATTCATTTAAATGTTATTTGTAAAGAAATATTTTTCAAGAGCATGTAAGCCATAGTTGCGAATAAAAAAAAAGCTAATTTGAGACAATTTTTTTTTTCGATCTCCGCATTAAAATAATGGTACTCACGCAACAGTGTACTGGGAAATATATTTGTTGTTTATGAAAAATAGAAGTTACTGAAAAAGACTTAACGCTTTCCAATAAAGTTGAAAAATCTTGCATGTATGTCTGTCTCTATGTCCATCTGACTTGTGGCTTTCGTAAATATATTATTGACTGATAAATATATTATTGAGTTTTCTTAAGAATTCGCCCTTATGGTACGTATAGCATCTGTATAGTATATGTATAAGGGCCAGAACTCTAATTCTTTCAAAATATCACTGTATTTAGACAAGGGATACCCCACAGCTTTATGTTGCTAACACAAAACTACAGAATTAGGTAGAATATTTCTTTTTATGACGTATCAATAGCAATTCAATCCCCTTTCAAACTGATTTTAAGAATATTGTAAAACACTTTAAGAAACTTAGATTACATTCTTGCTTTTTAAGTAGCAAGTTTTTTTTTTCTTTTATCAATTTGTGAATAATAAAAAAAAAATATTTGAGCCCGATCTCGAAGAATGGTATAAAAATCTAATCCGAGTTCGTTCCGGGGTCATGGGATCGGGCTCAACCTTTTCATCTCTATTCTATACGATGCAATATATTCATGATTTTATTTTACTTTTGTCGTATATTCTTAAAGCTGTAATCCAACATGGTATTCTCAACTAATATTGTATTTAAGAACACAGAAATAGTTTCACTCTTAGTGCTAGTGATCCAGCTACGATGATACTTATTTTAGCTCAAGAGATGCTACAAACATATGTTGCTCATTAAATTTTATTTATGCTTACAAATTTTTTTTTTTTTTTTTTGTAAATTCTTCAACCAAAAATTTCCAAAAGTTTCATATGATGCGTACGGTCACTTGGAAGATGTAAATTACCACCTATGGAATATCAGAAAATATGCTATTTCGAATAAATTATATTTAAGAGTATAATCTAGTTTGTTGGACTGTGACTGGGTAACTTATAAACATGTCCATTTACTAGAATTTGTGTTATACTAGTATTCTTCAAAACCACACTTATGTGTTTTAAAGAATATCTGTTTCTTAACTTTTGTAAATTAGCAACAGTATAGCAACCAACGAGAGAGACAGACAGCAATTTTCACTCACCTTGGCCGTCACTTGATCAAGATAGGCTGGTTTCCACCAATCGTCGAATTCCCATGTGATGAAAATAGGCTGAAAAGTACCCGAGATAGGTGGAGTGCCAGCAGCCTCTCTCTGTTTTTATCTACGGAAACATTGAACATATCATACTAAGAATCAAAGTGGTTGAAGCAGGACCGAAACTACCTTTCTTTTCGCGGGAGGCACACGTGAATTTTGGCACCCCACCCCACCCCCATCCGTCCTCCGCAAAGTAAATTTACAAAGATAATTTACGAAGTTTCTAATAGCCGACTTATTTTAAAATTAAAAATGTGCAATCATAAAATACATAATATTGAACCATGTAACAGCTTTGTTAAATATTTATTTAATAAAACCTATGAAACCGGAATCGAAAGGAGCAGTAAAAATTCCACTTTATACAGATTTCTGTCTTAAGATGTATGACTGTTGATATATTTTCTGCTGAGAAGTGATTTTTTAATTTAATAAGACAGGATTCCATTATAGACATTTCATTTTCACACATTTTACTGTAGTAGTAGTATTACATTACAACTGAGCAGACATTTAAAATCATCGTGATATGAGTCACAATGTCTTAAGAACTGAAAAAGCAGGATTTTCTGTAGGTATAACAATGATTTCCAATACCGTAATATATATTTGTGTTCTATCTACAGCTAGTTTCATGAAACTGTCACTTATGCCGTTCTTCCTATTAATAAATTGATGATATGAGATGTTTTCCTATAGGCTTTCCTGAACCTAAGGCTAATTTTCAAAATTATAATAATAAAAAAACTATTAAGATTTTACCACATATTTCATCTTCTGAATACCCCCCCCCCCGCCCTTACTGTTTTGTGTCCCAAGCAGTCGCCCCAACTCTCGCCCTCTAGGCCTGGATCTGGAATGCAAAAAAAGCAATTGTAGTAAAACATAAATAAATCTTAAAATTGCGCATTTTCCACACTTTCGTTTTAGTGTCCCGGGCAGTGACCCGATCTCAAAAATCTTTTTCCATCTATTTTTCAATTTTAATACACTTGGCTCGGTTTTTCTTTTAATTTTTCAACCGTAAAACATTTTTACCCAAATTTCATATATATATTTTGTGTCAAACGATAAACCAAATCTTCATTTTGCGCTCCCTTCTCCTTCCGATCTGGCGCCCGGGGCACATGCCCCTTCTGCCCCCACCCCGTTAGTTTTGGCCCTGGGTTCAAGTCTGTAAAACATTATCCACATATTATTTAGATTTATAGTTAATGGGTCCCATTACATTTCATTCAGAATCATGCACTGTAAAAAAAAAAAAAAAAAAGACAAATGCTTCTTTATCCAAGAAAATATAACATAACCACCAGAAACGAAAACATACAATAACCTCTTCCGAGTTACCCACAATTGTGAGAAGCGTTCTTTATCTTTAGACACATCAGAAACCAATATATTTTGGAGATTTAAAGAAGCATTTATGAAAACAAAGTTTCTTTTGCTGCTACTGATTTTCAGAAACATTTTCTTGTTTTTTTAATAGAGTATTAATCAGTTTTCTCAAACCGGAATATCGGTTTTTAGGATGCTATCAATTCTTAATTAAACATTTTCATCTGCATAATAGAATTTATACCTGAAAGAGTAACAACATTATATTAATTTTTATATTAATGTTAATGCTATTAATTTAGCATGTTTGTCTGATAAAGATGTTTGTCGAACATGAAAATGTTTACTTGCGAATGGATAGCATCCTAAAAACCGATATTCCGGTTTGAGAAAACTGATTAATGCACCATAAAAACGGCTCGGAAACGTTTCTGAAAATCAGTGGCAGCAAAAGAAACTTTGTTTTTACAAATGCTTCCTTAAATCTCAAAAATATATTGGTTTCTAAGGTTTCTAAAGATAAAGAATGTTTTCCAGAATCGTGAGCAACTCGGAGGAGGTTATTGTATATTTTCGTTTGTGGTTCTATTATATTTTTATAGATTTAGAAACATGTCTTTTTTTTACAGTATATTTACTCAAACACTTGCACAAACCACGTCACCAAGTTTAGTGATACAGGACAAAATATCGCAAAGTTTGGCGCTAACAATGAATTGCTAAAAACAAGTTTAACTGATTAATCAGAAAAATTTTCCTTATGAAACCCTTTATTTTATCAAAAACGAACATTAATTGAAATTCTATTATAGTTAACGAACTTCATCTGGTATATGTAACATAATTACTACCTACTATGATACACTAGAAACGTCCTAATAATAGAAAAGTATTGTGATGAGTTGACATGTTTCAACTCCTCCCTTATTTGTGGAAAAAGGATAATCTCTCTGGAATGAAAATAATCTGACAGATTGATCTCTATTGACAAAAATTCTATCAATAGTGTGAATTTCATTTTCACTTTGAGATAAGCAAAGCTGCAATACATGCTTTGTATTGAATGGTATGTTATCTGAATGAGTAGATAAGAATTGAAAAGTATTGTTCTTGTGGATACAAAGAACTGGGCCCCTACGAAATGCAATGTTTTCTGGGAAATTCCTGGAATGCAAGGAAAGCCTCTGGGAAGGAAATTGCTGACGGCAGTTGAAGGTGGAAGGAGTGGAATGTGGAATCAGTTGGGGTTTGGAATACTCGAGAGTGAGGTTCCACTTTGAGCGGACGTCAGAATCGGAATTTGGCTGACCATGTAAATTGTGGCATGGATGCTTATCATAATTTTTCATTTTTACTTTTGTTTTTATTTTTTAATGTGTTGATTTAAAATAAAGTTTTTTCGTTTCAAACGATAAATGGAATTTATTATTTATATATACAACGTCTCACGCTACCACAGCAATAGTATATATAAATAATTGGTGGCAGCAAATGGGATATGTAATCTAGAATAAATTAGATTACGGATCTATGTTAACCTGATTAAAACAGATGATGAGCCAGTGGAAAACGGTCAAGCAGAGTTGTGGATTCGTGAAGTATAATTGGAGTCGTGGATTTTTCTTGGAGTTCTAGCAAGTAGAGAACTGGTAAAAGAACTTTATCGACTAAAGCTGTGTAGTGTATGAACAGTCAACTATAGATTTGGTGATACGTGTTTGTGCTTCTTAATATATCCAGTGGAATGAAGATATGCGGTGTACCATCTGAGTTGTCTACATATGGATCGAAGCCAATTTAGTGCCTCATCAGTGTCTTCAATTCTTCAAAAATCTGTGTGTGTCATCTTTAAAAGTGCTTGGAAGCCTGGTATCAGTGTGGAGGAAATATCTGCATCTGGAGGTAAGCTCTTTTATGATATCTTCTATAGAGGTCTGTTTTAAATTAAATTTTGTGTATAAATTTTAATTTTGGGGAACAAAACTCTATGAGAAATTTAAGAATTCTAGGGAAGCTATTAATTTGGTACTTAAATTTTTAGTTAGAATTTTTATGTTTGTTGATTTTCTGGTATCTGTTTGGTATAATATTGGGTTAAGAAAATTATATACTTATGTATATGTTAAAATTTACTTGGGGTATAGTAAATTGTTATTGATTAATTGAGATTATTAATCAGGGTATTTTAATCATAATTTTGTATAAAACTTTCGAAAATAAGAGTTTTGTTTATATGCATTTTAGTTATTACAGTAACAAAGTTATAGCTTAATTTTATGGGTATACTGTGGATGATTATGATTAATGTTACAAAATAAATTGATGTTATACTGTACTGTTGGGTATAAAATTTATTTTGGGGGATATACTCAGTTTGAAAGACGTCACTGTTGCATGAGAATTTGCTATATTAAAATTGTGTCGTTTTTGAATACATTATTATACGTATAGTGAAGAAAATTCTATTTCTGTGTTTATTGTATTATTGTAAATTGAATATATCTGATATTTTGAAATTTATTATATTTTGGGGGAAAATATGGCAGAATATTTAGGAAAATATAATAAAAGTGTCTTGCTGTTATTAGCAGAGGAATTTGAGACCAGTGTGTCAAAAACGTGTAGAAATAAAGCTATAATTCAGGCTATCGTAGATGCAGAGGATTATGATGAAAGTTTCGCTAAAATTCGATTGCAATATTTTCTTGAACAGGAGGCGGAGCGGAAAGAGCAGGAAAAACAAATCGAAAAAGATCGTAAAGAAAGAGAGAGGCAAATTGAATTAGATAGGATTGAGCAAGAGGAAAAAGATAAACTTAGGAAATTTGAGTTAGATAAACTTGAAAAACAACTTGAGGCAGATAAACTCGAAAAACAGCAACAACTTGAATTACAAAAGCTTGAAAAAGAACAGCAATTTGAATTAGAAAAATTGCGTATTCAAAATTCTGCGGATATTGTTAGTGTTTCATCTAATGAATCAAATGTAGATTTTCATAGAACTCCTAAGGTAAATTTAAAGGATTTAGTTCCGCGCTTTGATTCTAAATTAATTGATATAACTCTTTTCTTTATGATTTTTGAAAGGCAAGCCGAGAAAGCTAAAATTTCTCAGGAAGATTTGGTCAGTCAATTAATTCCTTTGTTACCTTCTGATATTGCCGAAATTATTGTAAAACAACCAGCAGATAAATGTGATGATTTTCAACATGTAAAGAAAGTTTTGTTAGATAGGTTTAGGCTAAGTACAGGCGCCTTAAAACAAAAATTTGAAACTCATCAAAGAAAATCTGGTGAATTATGGGTGGATCTGATTTATGAGTTAAGGGGTTATCTAGATAATTGGTTAGAGTCGTTAGAAGTGAGGGATTTTGATTCGCTAAAAGAACTAATGCTCACGGAACAATTGAAAAAACGTGTCCCTTTTGAGATAAAAGAAAAATTTATGGATGATTGGGAGGAAATAAAGATTGCTTCTAAACTCGCGGAAAAATCGGATAAATTTGAGAGTATAAGAAGAGAATTTAATAGGTCGGATAGAAAACCGTGGGAAAATAAATCTTTTCAGGATAAGCAAAAAGACAGCTTTAATTCTAAAAGTAGAAAGGAAATTAAACCAAAATCGGAATTTGAGAATACGAAAGAGTGTGGGAAATTTGATCAATTTAAGAAGGACAATGCTTTCGAAAAGCAAAGACAAGTCCAATGTTATAATTGTTTGGCAGTGGGGCACATCAGACCAAATTGTCCTGAATTGTTAAAAAGTAAATCTAATTATGAGGATAAAAGCATAGCTTGGATTGTTGCTAGTGATGGGAAAAGTGTAAATAATAGGGAGGGTGTGGAAACCGAATTACCTATGGTTGATTTATGCGTGAATGGTAAGAAAGTAAAAGCGATTAAGGACACAGGTGCGCAAATTGCGGTTTTTGATGCTAATGACATTCCGTGGAGTGCTAAGAAAGTGGGAAATGTCTTTCTTATACCGGCCCTCGGAAATAGACAAAAAGCGGATTTGGTGTTAGTGCCGGTTGCTTTGATGGAAGGTGAAAAAGAGTATGTTGAAAAAAATGTGGTGGTTGCAGTTGTGAGAAAACTAAATTCTCCGCCCCTTATAACACCAGCTGTTTATGACTTATTAAAGTTAGGAAATATGGAAAAGCAAAATTCGGTGTATAAACAAGTGGGGAATCAAAGAGAATTAAATGGGCGAGGAACCCTCAGATTATCTAGCGATCATGAACAAAGAGTTGTTAGAAAAACGGTTGTGAATGAAATCTGTGAAAGGGATAATAAGTCTGTTAATGAGATTGAGGTAAATTCACTGGAAGACGTGACTGATAGGTATTTGGAAAAAGGGTCTAAATTGATCGATACAAAAGAGGGTGCGTCTAAAAAGGATGGTGATAAAAGGTCAGGTATTGGAGGTCAATTTCGGGAAAAGAATTCTGAGCATGATGTAAATATACCCAGGTATTTTGTCGGTAGTATGGGATTTATACATGTTAGAAATAGAATTAGAAAGAAATTGAGTTCACCTATGACTGTGGCCAGAAAAATTAACTCTGGGATAAAAGCTAATAATAGAGTAAATTGGGAGGCTAAATGCCAAGAAAATGAATATGGAAATTCAAAGTTAAAAAGAATGGAGCATTCTGTTTTTAAAACGAATCACAAAGAAAGATTCATTAAAGTCAAACAAGATTTTGAAAGGAAAAATTATGATCATGAAGTTGTAAAGCGAACTTTATTGTCGAAAAGATTTTCTGATAGAAGTAATTTAGATATGAGTTTTGGGAGAATTCTCTAAATTAAGTT
The DNA here is from genome assembly GCA_963931845.1 of Maratus michaelseni. Classification (NCBI taxonomy): domain Eukaryota; kingdom Metazoa; phylum Arthropoda; class Arachnida; order Araneae; family Salticidae; genus Maratus; species Maratus michaelseni. The sequence continues at coordinate 322,396,105 of OZ007594.1, read as the reverse complement.
TTATTCTAAATTTGGGAATACTCATTATTGTAATATCTGTAATGTGTTTAATTATCATTTAATGCTTAACATTTTCGCAATGGTAAAACTTCATTAATTTAATAATTGCATAATTTAGTATGCGTTCTTTTTATTTGTAGAAGCGTCTAAATTTAGGCTGTTAGGCAAGTTTTTAAGAGAATTGTTTTAGGCATTGTGTTGTATATAGATTTATTCTTTCCTCTTATTTTTTTTTTTGTTAGAATTATGTAAGGTGTAATCTGTTTTTGGTATTATATAGTATGTGAAATATTTCAAAATTGTTTCTTAGGGCATCAATTGTATATATTATTCCTGGAATTATACTTTGGTATTGTAGGTATGGGATTATAGTAAATCCTGTTGACAGTGTGGTCTATCAAATACTGAGTATGGGAATGTGTTTGTTTTCTATAGGGATTTTTCATGTGTTATTCAAAATTCCTTTGTGCTTTGATGACCTCTTTAGAAATTGATTGAAGGAGCTTATTCTATTAATATATATGCCAAATTTCTTCTAGAAATTTTTCTTAGGGGGAGGTGTTGTGATGAGTTGACATGTTTCAACTCCTCCCTTATTTGTGGAAAAAGGATAATCTCTCTGGAATGAAAATAATCTGACAGATTGATCTCTATTGACAAAAATTCTATCAATAGTGTGAATTTCATTTTCACTTTGAGATAAGCAAAGCTGCAATACATGCTTTGTATTGAATGGTATGTTATCTGAATGAGTAGATAAGAATTGAAAAGTATTGTTCTTGTGGATACAAAGAACTGGGCCCCTACGAAATGCAATGTTTTCTGGGAAATTCCTGGAATGCAAGGAAAGCCTCTGGGAAGGAAATTGCTGACGGCAGTTGAAGGTGGAAGGAGTGGAATGTGGAATCAGTTGGGGTTTGGAATACTCGAGAGTGAGGTTCCACTTTGAGCGGACGTCAGAATCGGAATTTGGCTGACCATGTAAATTGTGGCATGGATGCTTATCATAATTTTTCATTTTTACTTTTGTTTTTATTTTTTAATGTGTTGATTTAAAATAAAGTTTTTTCGTTTCAAACGATAAATGGAATTTATTATTTATATATACAACGTCTCACGCTACCACAGTATCCTATTGGCTTCTTCTTCTTCTTCTTCTTCTTCTTCTTTTTTTTTTTTTTTTTTTTTTTTGCCTTTTTTCGGCCTTTTTTTTTGGAGAGAGGCTGGAGGGGGGGCTTTTTTTGAGTTATTTTTTATCTCTGCAAATTATTATGATAAATTTAATCCCAGCTATGTATGAAAGTTTTGAATTCTAACAAAGATATTTCTATTTCTTTCTTGATATGTATATATATATATATATATATATATATGTATCATTCTAAGAATAGTATTACTTGAAGTTCTTAGAAGAAAACTTTTTAAAGAAATATAAAGAATGGTATTAGATGTCATAATTTAGGTTCCATCGCATTCATTTAGCAAATTCTAGTTTCTGTTTTGGTCAGCAACGCTTTATCTTAAGTTCTGAAAGACCCTCATTTCTCCAAAACTTACGTGGAAAGCTTTGCAAAGAAACAATTTTTCTGAGAAATGTTTACCAGAATTTAGAAGAAAAACAAGTGAAAATGTTCTGTTTCGAAATATAACTTATTTGTTCTCGGATATCTGGAAGAATGTGTAGATCCTTTAGATTAATGGGATATTTTTTGAAAAAAGTAAAAACCAAAGATGAAAAAACAGTAGAATGAAATCTGGGTAAGGAACAGCGATACAAAAAATTACATCAGGTGTTATAATGCATATTATTGAAATATAATGAATTGAGATTTTCAAACTCAATCAATTGGACTCATTTTTGAATGAAGAAAGCCTATTTAAATTAGAAAGATTTTTATAGCTTAGAAACCAACGTTTAAGTAATGTTTTATAAAATTGGAGAGTAAAATAATTAAAAATTAAGAAATTTACGGATAGGAATCTTTTTTTTTTTTTTCAAAACATGTTTCCTCATATGATATCTAGTGGTTATGTTTAATCTATTTCTTAAACAAGTTGCTAATCATTTTGTGGAAGCAGTGTTGATTCCAGGGGTTTCCCCGAGGCATATCTCCCATAGGAAGATTGAAATGTCGCACGCGGAAGATTTGGGGATTTTGTGCTTTTTAATGGTCAAATGTGCAACCCCCCCCCCCTCCCCAGAACTCTATAATATCACCTCGGAGCCGCAGAAATCCCTACCGGAGAAAAGTCTCTGAATTCAACAATGTCTGGAAGCTACTTCATAGAACTAACTATACATGGCTGAAACAACTTGAACTTTCTTTAGAGGAGCAGCTCCAGATATCTCATCTGAGTAAAACAGTTCCATAAACAATTAATGTTAATGAATCAACCTCACAAATACAAAGGTTTTTGAAATACGAATGTTTTTGGGCGAATTTTATATTGAACCGGGGGAAAGAACTTTCATATAAGAAAATTGAATACGGATTCTCATGGTATTTCAGGCGTATAGTTCATTGAAATAGCTTCCGCAAAGTACTTCACCGCTTACGAAAATTTCTTACTACGGCAAATAGAATTCAGAATAAGCAAGTATGCGCACCGAGATTGCATGGTTTCCCGACAAGATGCTGCAACTTTATTTGTTTAGATAAGATCGGGATAGATAAAATGGGTTTCGAATTACTATAAACATCCAAAATACAGACTTGATTTAAATGCAGAACCTCTTGTGTTGTACGAAAGGATAGTACGAAAGGAGTTGTACGAAAGGATGTAAATGGAATAAAAAGTTCATAACGATTACTCTGGGCCATTAGCATGAAAATTAGAGATGGTGAAATAAACATACTGGAGATGTAAAAACACAGTTTATTTGCCACTTGGGGTGAGAATTGTTTGGCTTTAAAAAAATAAAAAAAAAACAAAAAAAACACTGTTTAACTGAAACCCTATAGAAGGCTAAACGACACAACAAGCTTTAAACGGCAACTTTATTTTACAGTTCGCTCACAACAACATTGTAAAATATCTTGGCATAGAACTTTAACAATTTTTTTACAAAATTGCTCATTTCTAAATAAGATAACAAAAGTAACTGATCACATACTTTACAAATTTAAATAAAAAAATTAATTTAAAATATTCCTGAAACCTATTAGTTACATTAGGAAAAAATAATAATAATGATTATGATAGAGAATAAATATACCTTAAAAGAAACGGTACTTTTATTCTGAAATTGCTTCCAAAGCATTACATACAGTACTTTTATCTAATAACTACAAGGTTCATGTACTCGAAACAAATCTTTATACAAATGATTATTATAAATTATCTTACCACTCGGTAAAACAAACCTGTAGCTGCTCATAAATCTCCACCAGAAGAGAAAAACTCCCAACAAGCACGCAGGTCCGCCTAGATACGCATGTCCTTATCTGAAATCAAACTGGGAAAACGACTAACATTTGCATAGTACAGACACTTAAATTTCTCTTCTTCGGCTACTTTTAAAATTAGAAGAAGTTTAGAGAAGAAACTTTAAATTAAAAAAGTGCTAATCAACTTAAATTTAGTACAACAGATTCGAACCACTCAAACACCACTATTACCACCATAATATTACAATTACTTACCAAAGCTTCGCAAATCTATTTCAGATTCTGGACTTCATATTTTTCAAACTACACTCACTAGCTGCAAAAATTCACTATATAAAACCAATAATTTGCTATTTCGTGGACAAAAACTCGTGAACTATTTGAGTACTTTGATAATGTTCAGAATAGCGCTAAAAAATTCTACTGTTGCTATAAAATGTCGGAGTTAACTTTCAATAACTCACTGATCACATACTTTACAAATTTAAATAAAAAAATTAATTTAAAATATTCCTGAAACCTATTAGTTACATTAGGAAAAAATAATAATAATGATTATGATAGAGAATAAATATACCTTAAAAGAAAGTTTTGACCTCTCAGTTGTACGCGATACACGATAATAATTTTTCAGCACCAGTTTCCTTTTAAACTAATTTTCTACTTATTTCATCGCCGAATTTATAAATCGAATTTCACTGTTTTAAAATAGTGGTACGAAAAACTAATTACTGAACATCGCGTATAAGTGAGAGATCACTGTATCTTCAAAGTATTCTGATATCAGAAATTGGATATAACTGTTTGCTTCAAAATATCACATTAATTTCTAATTTAAAAAGATTTCTCGGATTTTAATTTCTTCAAAAAAAAAAGTCATTTAAAGTTTTAGCCCCTAGTGATTTAAGGAAACCTGTTCAAATTAATCATAGTATTTTGATCGATTAGCCGTGATTGATCCGCCGAATGTTGATAACGGACACATTCTAGTACTCAATCAAATCAATTGTATCATGTTCAGTAAAAGCTTGTTGAACCGCCACTCGTTTGAAACGACATCCCTCATATAAAGTCAGTTTTTTTAATTACCTTGCTAATGAGATGAGGAAATAGTGCAAAAGAAATTCTACTAAACCATCATTCGAAAAAATTGAGTCGAAAAATTTGAACCCTGTAAAACCGTCATTGTTGATTTGCAATTTCCCTTTTATTTTCAAACGATAGTTTCAAAACGGTATAAACAAGAAAGAAAAATCATACGTTAAGCATAGATTATGAAACACTTTCCAACACATTCATAATATTGTAACAAAACTTCACCATTTAATAAGGTTAAAGATGATGTCTAAGTAAACAAGGGGATGACAAGGGATGACCGCCCCTGGGAACTCAGTGTCTAAGTAAACAAGGTCAAGGTCAAACCGGGTGGGTTTGGAAAACACATAACACATTTGAAAACTCAAGTACAGAAATTAGCATCTATAGTCGGAAAAATATCCAGATTATTTTGTGCAGCCATGTATATGATCTATAGATTTGTACATATACTACATAGTATGCTAAAAATGAGTCCAGTTAGGAAACGCCTAACACAATTGAAAATTTCCCTTTGCAATTTTCACCAGTAAGCGGAAATGTACTCGAATTCTTACGTGCAGCCCTATATTTATCATCTATCGAATTTATTCACTCCAAGTAATACGTAAAAAAAAAAAAAAAGTTAAATTTAAAAACGCATACACAATTGAAAACGCAATTCTAGAAATTATTCCTCAAAGACAGTACTCTACCCGAATTTTTTGTGTATCCCTCTAAATGAACGATAACTGCGCGCCACATGCACACCTTATTCTGTAGTCTCTGTATCTAGTGCACCTCAGTGACGTATATCAATTTCAATATGTTTGAAATAGTGCAAAATCATTAAAATATACAGCAAATGATTTTTTTCCGATAGACCAAAATGTAACGGAATTCTTTTCAGTACCCATGTAAAAGAACTAGAAATGGTAGGTTTTCAACATTGATAGATTAACCAATATCTATCCATTTAATCATAGGTTTGATATGTCTTTGAAAATAGTACGTACAACATTCCTAAAATGTTTGTTTATAAGTAAAGTGGCATAATTGCAAAAAATATCACTACTGTCCTTGTCACTTCTGTCCTCTACAATTTGTGATTTGTCTAATAAAAACTGCCATATCACGTTTATTTTTCGATAAAGTTTGTAGCCATCTACTAATTATTATTCTGCAATGTATCAGTGGTTATGAAAAAATCAAATTGAGCATAATATGAGACACTTAAAAATCAAAGATATCAGCAGAAAATGAGTAGCCGAAAATCACACTTGTGATATTTTCGCTCATATACTTTAAGGGGACGGTGGACGTTAAAATTGAATTATTTTATTTTTTATCACAGATATATGAAATTTTGTCCATATATAGATTTCACAATAAGTATATAGAATACCTTAAGGAAATTTCATAATCTTAATATAATTTTAAGACTTTTTAAAAAAATTTAAATTTATAAACCAAATTTTAAAATGCTCCTTGCGTCTTAATTTTTAAGATATTTCTCCGAATTAGCATTTGGATCACTTAAAACTATATTACAAACAAATCTGTGTGTCAGTTTTTTAATCCCCCGAATAGTTAATTTTTGAGAGATTTTTTTTCAAAATTCCATTCCGATTTTCATCAAAATGTAGCATTTTAATAAGTTATAAATCAAATTTAATTATCTTAACGAAGTCTAAATATAAAATGCCTACACAGTTTCTTTGTAAACAGTATCAGGATTCGTCCTTATCAATTTCATGAATTTTGAACCAAAATTAAGACGCATGGAGCATTTAAAAAATTTAAAGAACGTGTAAAATCGGTATTGAAAAAAAACATGTATAAAGTTTACTAAAGCACCGAAAAATTCATTGTGTACATAATTCAAACGCTTGTAACTATGCGAAAAATTATCGCAGCTGCATGAAGTTTTTCTCAAATGGTTCAGTACAAACTGAAGAATAATAATACACATAAAAATAAATTTAGATTTTTGGTGCGATTTTTGATCAAATAAAGGTCCACGGTCCCCTTAAGTAGATTTTAGATTTCTTCTGAAAAAGAAGAGGATTTCAAAAAAATATATACACTGAAAAAAGTAAATAAAATGCTTCTGCTATCAGAACTTTCATATTACTGCAGGGTTTTTCCTTCATTTTCGGAAAAAAAATGCTTCGAGACTGCACATTACTTTCTAATTTAAAAAGATGTCCCGGATTTTAATTCCTTCAAAAAAAGTCATTTAAAGTTTTAGCCCCTGGTGATTCAAAGTCTCTGTTCTACTTAAATCATCTTATCGCAGTATCTTGATCGATTAGGCCGTGATTGATCTGCCGGATGTTGATAATGAACACATTTTGGCACTCAACCAAATCAATTTTACCATGTATTTCCTTCATCGATTTTTTACTATATTTGTAATTAATAAATGACAATGTCATATTTCCCGGAAGACTACTTAGAATAACAAACTTAATTTGTTATATTGAAAATAGGTCGAATTAATAAAATTAAATGAAAAAAAAATGTGCAGTTACCTTATGTATTTATTTTTTGTATGACAATGTGTGGTATATATTTCACGGAAGATTACTTAGAACAATAAATTTAATTTATTAAAAATAAAAATGGTCGAATTGCTAAAATTAAATGAAAAACTGTGCAATTACCTTATGTATTTATTTTTTGTATGACAATGTGTGATATATATTTCACGGAAGATTACTTAAAAAATAAATTTAATTTATTAAAAATAAAAATGGTCGAATTGCTAAAATTAAATGAAAAAAAAATTGTGCAGTTACTTTATGTATTTATTTTTGTATCACAATGTGTGATATATATTTCACGGAAGATTACTTAGAACAATAAATTTAATTTATAAAAAATAAAAATGGTCGAATTGCTAAAATTAAATGAAAAACTGTGCAGTTACCTTATGTATTTATTTTTTGTATGACAATGCGTTATACATATTTCACAGAAGATTACTTAACAATAAACTTAATTTATTAAAAGTAAAAAGGTCGAATTAATAAAATGAAAAGAAAAACAAATTGCAGTATGACTGTGTATTTTTTGAATGACAATGTGCTACACATATATTTCCCGGAAGATTACTTAGAACAATAAGCTTAATTTGTTAAAACAAAAAAAGGTCGAATTAATAAAATTAAATGAAAAAACTATGCTGTTACATTATGTATTTATTTTATGTATGACAATGTGTTATACATATTTCCCGGAAGATTACTTAGAACAACAAACTTAATTTGTTAAAATGAAATAGGTCGAATCAATAAAATTAAATTTAAAAAAAATTTGGCAGTTACCTTATGTATTTATTTTTTGTATGACAATGTGTTATAGATATTTCACGGAAAATTACTTAGAACAATAAATTTAATTTATTAAAATGAAAAAAGGTCGAATTGCTAAAATTAAAAGAAAAACTGTGAAGTTACATTATTTTTTTTTTAAGTATAAGACAGATATTTAAGTATCAGATAATAAAAAAATAAATGAAACTCACGGATCGGAAACAAACTCGGAGTTCGGAATCTTGTTTCGGAGCCCGAGAGAGACTTTTTAAATCCAAGCCCGCCAGAGTCCGAAACATTTTGCGTCATCAGATCCCGAATCCGATACTGATAGTATGCAGCAGAAATTGTTAATAATATTTTAAAATTAGTTCAAGACTAATTTTCTCATTTGAAATTCTCTTATAACATAGAAATGTATTATTTCTAAATACACTTTCATGATATTATTTCGTGATTCTCATGTCCCTAAAAATCTATTTTAAAGAGCAAATTTGTTATTTATACCCAACACTGGCAGAAATCTGCAAAAGTCACAATTCTTATTTGTTTAAAATTTCATTGTGAATCACGGCAGAAAGATATGAGTTGTGTTTTCCAGTAATTCTGGAGAAGGACTTCAAAAAGAAAGCAAGAATATACGAGAGATATTCCACGGTTCCTTATGTTACTAACTCTGACCATGCAAAGACGTCAGAATTAAATAGTATATTTATCATTATATTCATCAAAAAACAATTTAATTCCTTTTCAAACTGATTTTTAAAGGATTGTAATACATTTTAAGAAACTTGGACTAATTTTTTTTTCTCAAATAACAAGTCTTTTTTTCACTTTTTCCTACTGACGGACACGTTTTTGCTTTGTATTATACATAGATAAACTATTCTATCTGCAGCTAGGTCATTCGTCTAAAAACATATAAAACGATATCAAAAATATCTATCAAAGCAGTAATTGCAATTGAAAATATGTTATAACGGAAATATAGTGTGACATTACCGAACAATGCATGTCAATAAGTAAATAATAAATAATAATAATAAATATAAAAAAATATTAAAAAGCTTCTCATATAAACACAGTGTCTACAGAATATGACAAATCAGGTCCGTGGACTATCACAGCCTTAGTTTGTACCACTTATTGGGCAGCAACGCTGATTTTTTTTTTTTTTTTTTCAAATGTTATACATTATTTATTTTGCCGCTCTTAATTTCATTTGTTGAATAAAAGGTTTATGATGCTTATTGTAATGTACTGAAAGTCATTGTATGTAAGTGTGTTCAGATAGATGTAAGCAATATGGAGATGGATGTAAGTGTGTAACATGATGCAAGTATGTAAGATGCATGTATGTAAGCATAAAAATAAGAGGAAGATGAGTTATAAGTAGGGAAATAATGCACTGAGTATGGAGTATTCAGGGTGAACCATACAATCACGATTTTTTCTTTTAGATATATGTTTTTTATAATCATATTTAGGAAAAGATACGCGAACAGTTTTCTTTAAATATAGTGGCAACACTGGCAGCCTGTAGTTTAATAATTAATTCATTATTATTATTTATTATTTATTATTTATTATTTATTATTTATTATTTATTTTATTATTTTATTTTATTTTATTTTATTTTATTTATTTATTTTAAGCAAAAAAATAAAATAAAAATATGGGCAAAACACCACTTTTTCCAAACTAAAATGTTCGCCTTGTTTATTCGAAAAATTCCTGTCTTTGAATAAAGCGAATATTGCGATTAAAAATTACTGGTTATCCAAATGATTTGGGTAATGGAACCATCGAGATGAAATAAACTGGAGAGGGCTATGGCAACCTTTTTCTGAAGCACACATAAAGTCACGTGACATATGGACTTCTTTCTCCCACACGCGTTTGCCCGCGTCTTTCGTCCATAGGATTTACATGGGGTTGCTTCCGAAACAAACACACAGACAGTTTTGTTTCTTATTTTGTAAATAATAATGGTGACAAATTGCAGAGCATATTGATGTAAATCAAGATGTGTCAAAAAAGGAAGCATAAACTTTCATACAGGAGTCTTAGATTTATTTTAAAAGCTTGGTTTCTTTTAAATAATAATAATAATTCATACTTGAAGCAGTGTCATTATTTGATAATGATTGGTATTTTGCCCCGTAAATGAAGCATATTAGTTTCTTAAACAAAATATTTTACAATAATGTATGTGGCTTTTATTAGATGTAATTTATATAAGTTTTAAATCATTTTATTATTATTATTATTTATTTTAAAATGAAAAGCTCCCGTTTTCTATCTTGGCGACATTCTTTTACGCCAGATTGTAATTGTCTTTCCCCAAGCAATGCATTTATATTTCTGACTGCTGTAAGTGTTTCTTAAATTATTCGTAATGTTCAGGTATAAATAATTTTTAAATGCGTATTTAATTTTAAAAATGATTATTTAAAATTTGTTTTTTGATAAGTTTTTCGAGAAATTATCATTATAAAAAAGAAACATTTTCTAAGAATTTAAGAAATTGAGGAAATAGTTCCAATATATAATTAATGTTATAAATTATCGCAATTTTTTGCACCAAACGACAATTTTCTTATTCCAAAGAGAAAAAAAAAGTTATACACAAAGAATACCAGGACAATTAATGCTTAGGCTAATGATGAAATTTTTTTTTAATATTAACGTAAATTTAAAATTTTCATTAGCAGTATTGTGATCATATGAATTAGATGACACTACCTACTCCATCCTTTTTTTGAAAAATAAAGGTTTTAAATAAAAGAAGAAAAATAGCATTTCGCATATTTATTATAGAACGTTTTCTTGTTTTATTTATATGACTGTGTCCAAAATGGTTTAGTAAAAAATATCGCTGCCTCTTGGACTTTTACGATATTGTCTAGAAGAACAGTTTTATTTTAGATACTATAAGAAATTTTTTTTAAATATATTGTTTTAGATATAACACAATGTTTATCATCAAATGCTCTTCACGCGTAATAATGGAAATATTTTGAAGTTTTCCTACTCGTTTTATATTCACGTAAATATATTTTTGAATTGAAAAATATTTGGAATTATTATTTGCGCTTTTTTAAAATCTGACAACAATAAATTAAAAACTTTTTCAAAATATGAAATGAATTTCTATCCAGAAAATGAAATTTTGAATAAAAAATTGAAAAAAAAAATCTTAAAATATTAGACAAATTAAAAAAATGATTGGACACTGCACACCGCAATCTAGTCTAATGTATGTGTTACGGTTGGTTTCAACAAATTTTTTTTTTAATCTACATTAATTATTTAAATCACTTTCTCAACATTTATTTAAAAGCACTCTTTTATTCTGTTTCTAATAAAAATTTAAATAAATAAAAGTAATTGTAATAATTATAATAAAATCAGTTTTTATTTTTTCTTCTTTCTTTTTCTTTTTGCAAAGTAATTTCAACGTTTATAGTCTAACGTAGCTTCCTGTTTTTCAAATACGAAAAGCAGACAGCAAGGGAGGGATGTTTTGTCAGTAGACTGCACAGGTGGAAAATTTGGAGTCATCTAGTCTGACTTTGATATAAGAATGACCGACCGCCCTGTATAAGAATTACGTTATCTTATGAGTGTACTATACACGCAATTAGGCTTTGTAAGTTTACGTCAGGCTTCAATTGGCTCTGCTATCAGGCGGATAGCTGGCGCGCATGTAAACAGAGGCTAACAGGACCCCCCTTCAGCACACACCATGGGGGTGATGCATGGTTTCCTTCCCCCATGAAGCGGCCGGCAGAGTGGAGCGGCAAGCTGTAGTCTTCACGATGTGTCCATTTTTCCTTTTGTTTCCATTCCCGTACCCCTGGCAGAGTGGATCGGTCCCGTTTTTCAAGCAGCGCGGGAGAATGAATGTTTACGACACTTGTTGCTTGGCCAAGAGACCTGTCGTTTGACTCGTAAAAAAAATTCGACTTATTACGGGGCTCGAAGATTGGCCTGTGGGCTGGATCGCGAAGTTGTTGAAGGCGGACAGGTTTCTGGAAGATTTTTTTTTTTGAGAGTGGGGCATTGATGGCCCTACATTAACCATCCTAAGTCATGATGTTATGATGAAAAGAGGCTATAAGGGCATTTTCGAATTGCGGATCTATAACTGTTAACGAGAAATTAAGAAGAAGATATGTGTAGCCTATTTTTTTTTGGCGTAGTGGCGCTCCAAGATTATGACTTCTTAACCATCAGAAGTGATCATAGATATTGAACTAAACCGGTCGTTAGAAGTCGTAGTGTTCTGAGTTACGGTGATGGCTATCTTCGAATAAAACACATGCTTCAGGAAGGTGAAATTACTGACTCCGACGGTGAAGTTCTGGACCGTAGAACGATTTTCCCCTCCGGACTAGATGATGGACCTAGTAGTTGATGGCAAGTGATGCAGTGAGATGAGAGGATTGATGAATGTTAGCTTGAAACCACGTCTGAATTTTTCCCCAGCCTGAATACTCCAGCTTAAGTGCTTCATCAGATTTTGAAAAAGGAGGAAATGCTCCTAAGTGCCCATTGACTAAAATTGTAGAACTCTCTACCTGTTGTAAGTACTATTTGCATAGTTTTTCTTTTTATTTATTTGTACCTCTTTAAAAAAAAAAAAAAAAAAAAAAAAAAAAATATGTTTGCTATACCAGAGTTTAAAAGTGAAATGAATATCTTTGGATAATTTCAATAAGAATAAACATTATGAACAGAAACAGTCTGTAGGTTAATATATAATGTTTGTATGTTTGAACGACCATTAAATGGTAATATGATGGTAATTTTAAAAATATGATGTGTAATTTAAAAGTAACCAGTGAGTGGTTTCAACTTAAAAGATCAGCTGTTATATTGTTTTATTAAGATTATTTTTGATAACTTAGTTGCTTCATTATTTTAAATGTTCAAATAAATTGTGTTTTTTTTTTTTTGTTTATTATCAAAGTTGGTATGTTTTTCTTTGTATAAATCTCTAAATAATTAATTTTTTATATTCACAGTAGACCTATAAGAATGGCCTAACCTTTCTGTGATTAATTAAAAAAAAAAAAAAAAGGGAGAGAAAATTCAACTTTATTAAATTAGGACTTTAAAATTTCTTAAGTTTAAATTCATAACTGACTGTTTTAATGAACATAAATTGAAGTTCACTCAATGTTATACAATCGTATTTTTGTTCTTGATTTAAGGATGGATAGATTAATAAGTGAAACAGTAATATTAAATTTAATTTCATAAAATGTTAAATTAAGCTTTAACTCTCCTCTTTCAGAAACATTGTTTTTCTAAAATATACACCAAAATTGTTTTATTTTAAAAAGTAAAAAAAAAAAAAATAAATAAAAAAATAAAAAAATATCCAGTCATTATACACCACTATACGATTCTTGGTTAACCGATCGGATCTTGTTCAGAATCTCTATGGTTGTTCTAAAATTTTAGTACATCATCATATCCCTATTCTATTAACGGATTTAACTCTTTCCCCTTTTGGTCCTCATATTGGAGGAATTTCAGGTTGTCTGCATTTTTCCAAATTATATGACGATTACACTTTTGTTAATTTAATGTGTATGGAGATTTGAGCTTGATCGGGTTGGAGTGGAGTTGGGTGTTCTTTATGCAATCCAGTATGCTACTTGATTTAGAAATCTGTTGCCCCTTACTACATTTAATATTGTCTTAAAATGATGAGTTCAAAATTATCATTGTTGTATTAACCTATTCGGATTCTTAAGTTTTGATATTTTGATTAGTTTAATATAATTTGCTACCTTTTCCATGGCAACAGATTTCAGTGGAGCTAATCAGGGTATACTTATTTTTTTCTAAATATTTAATTGTCAAGTGAAGATTGAGTAATAAATGAGCTTTTTAAGTTTAAGTAAGTTGTGTTTTAGAAAGAACCCCAAAACTCCACAACAAATGGAGCCGTAACAATTCGGTCTCTGGGTTATTGATTTTTTTTTACTTGTATGTATTTATGTATCAAAGAGCAACTGGGTGTTTTTGCAATTAAAATTTTATTTATATGTTCAAGTGTAAAAAGAGGTCTAGGCTCTCTCTCTGTGCTAGTAAGCTACAATTCCCAGTCAAAATTATGCCTTGTGAGCATAACCTTTTCTTATTTACAAAAAGCATAGTCCTGTACTTAAGTTTTATGTATTTATAAGGTTTTCTTTTCCCCTCTCTTTTTCTCATTTTTAAGTTGTCCCCCCCCCCTTTTTCATTTTCTTTTTGGTTTGTTTGTCATTTTCTAACTCTAACTATGGCTGATAAGCACTCGGAAGCAATTGCCACTATTCAGCGAAAAAATGCTTTAGTGGATAATTTGTCAAACATTCCCCCATTCAATGGAGAGGCCAGCTCAGTCTGCTTCTCAGATTTTTCTGAGAAATTTGAGAGTTTTGCCAAATTATTCGACTGGAATGAGGAGGAGAAAAAATTCGTTTTGTTAGCTAGATTATCAGGAGCTGCTTCTAGGCGAATAAAAATTCACAAAGCAAAAACATCTGATGAGCTATTAAAAATCTTAAAAGAGAGTTATACTTCACAGGCCACACCAGATGTTGCCCTCAGTCATTTTTTAAATTTTAAACAGCCACCCAATATGAGTGTTCAGGAGTTTTATGACAAGGCATATGATATGTCATTAAGAGCCCTTGTAATTGAAGGTATCCAGGGTGAAGTAGTCGATAAAAGCCGAACGGCTCTACTACACTCCATGCTGTTGAGCAATCTTACACCAGAAGTGCGAAAGGGGGTAATTGCGAGAAATCCACAATCCCCAGAAGAGGTCCTCAAAATTGCGCTTCTTGAGGAAAAGGCTTATAGGAGCATTAACCCTTTCTACAACCACCGCGAGGAAATTCTCAACCCTAATTTGACCCAAAACCTACCCTGTGCTGCAGTTTTTCAGCAAGATAGCTCACAAAAGAAGGAGATAGACCAACTAAAATCTCAAATTGATGTTTTAGCAGCTAAGATAGACAGTTTAGTTGATCTTAGGGCTAGGGATGTACAGGAGAAAAACCAAGAGGTAAGGCCCGTAACCTGCTATAGGTGCTCCGTACAAGGCCACTATGCCAGAGATTGTCCACTAAATTTTGTCGACTATAATTTTAGAAGGGGAGGTGGTCAAAATTTCAGGAGCCGTGGGCAAAATTATAGAAACAGAGGTGAAAATCCTAGAGGGAACCACAATCAGCGAGGCGGATATAGGGGAAGAAGAGGTGGTTATTACCAAAACAATAGGAGCACAGCTGCGAACAGAAATGAAGAGCAGGCGGTAAATAACACCCCAGTAGCTAACAATGAAAGTGAGGCTTTAAACTATTAGTGGCCGGATCAGATGTGGTCAAGTCGATCCCCAACAGGCCCCTGGACCCCCCAACTGTGTATAGTATGTTTCAGCCCCAATCATATACATTACCAACTGCAAGAATTTACATAAATAAAGTTTGCCTAAATGCATTATGTGACACGGGTTCTGCAATTAATCTCCTGAGTGGTACTGATTGTAACTGTTTAGAGAATTTTGAAATGGAGAATTGCAATATCCCCATTATGACTGTCACCGGTGAGAAAGTTCACCTAAATAAGAAAGTATTTTTAAAATTTGTTTTTGATAATGTTCAATGTCAAGCTGAATTCTATGTAGTGGAAGGTAAATTAGCAGAGGAATTTAATATGATTTTGGGAATGCCATTTTTGAAAGAGTACCGGGCAAGTATAAATTGTGATACAAATGCTGTCGCTCTTAAAGTGCCAGTTTCAGGCCAATGTAAACAAAGCGTAGAAACCCCAAGTAATACTTCAGGGTGTAATACTTGTCTTGCTACTAATTCTGTAAATATTTCTAACTCTGTATATAGTGCAAATTCTAATAATAATTGTATAAATAATGATTGTGTTAAAAATAATTCTGTAAATATAAAATGTGTCAACAAAGTAGGGGAGAATTCAAAAAGTAGTAATGCCAATAGCCCTCCTGAAAATTGTGCATGTGAGAAAGTTCATGACTCAGTTAATATTGAAAATGGGAATCATAGTAGTGAAAATATGGTAGTTCAGGACCCGCAGTTGAGTAATATGGGAAAAGATGTTGAGATAGTCATTCAAACTGAGTCAGATAAGGAAGTTGAAAGTGTTGCGCAGAACTTTTGCATGCAAACAACATCAGGCGGTAGCTCTGAGGGTAATAACACTGAAAATTTTTCAAGTATTCAAAGTGTCGACAACATTCTTTCAGCAGCGAGTCAGGTAACTCAGGGTAATTTAGCTGAAGAGACTACTGAAATTTGTAATATTGATGAAAGTGAAGATTTGGTAAGTATAGAGAATAAGGTACCTGAAGTCGAGGAGGAGAGCAATGAAGATAGCAGTAGTGATAAAACCAATAAAAATAAAAATATAAGTTTCGCTGTGTTATGTAGCAAAATTTCAATTCCCCCGCAGTCAAAAATGTTAGCCCAGGTTAAAAGTTATAAGGAAAATTTTATTAAGGAAAATGATATTGTTATGTTAGAACCTTTGGCGAAAAATTTAAATCAAGGTCTCCTTACCTCCAGAGCCATTTGCACTAAAGAACATGGTCTGTTTATTTCTTTTGCAAATTTTTCAGACAATAGTATTCATTTAAATAAAGGAACCTTTGTTGCCAAAATTCAAAAATGTGTAGACAAGTCAAATGTACCCGTAACTAAAAATAACCTTACTTGTAATGTAAATTTGGCCCCTCCAATTGGTGACTTTGATCACGCTGATCTCACTTGGAGCTCTGAAATTAATTTAGATCATTTAGAACCCCCATTAAAACTTAAAATGCAAAATTTCCTAGACAAAAACAAAGATGTATTTGCAGCATCGGTCTTAGATTTACCCGGCTGTGATACAATCCCTCATGAAATTAACTTAACTTCAAATAAACCAGTAAAAGGCAAAGCTTATAGAGTCCCCTACAAACTACGTCAAGAAATGGAAGACCAACTTAATACTTTGTTACAGGCGGACATAATTTCACCTTCCATGTCTGAATTTGCTTCTCCGGTTATTCTGGTTCGGAAATCAGACGGTTCCTATCGACTTGCTGTTGACTACAGAAGACTAAATAAAAATCTTGTTAAAGATGCTTATCCAATTCCTAACATCACCGACTCTGTTGATGCTTTAAGTGGGGCTAAATTTTTTTCAACGCTAGATCTAACTAGTGGTTTTTTTCAACAGGTTATTCGCCCAGAGGATAGGCATAAAACTGCAATAATCACCCACAAGGGACTTTTTGAGTGGACCCGTAACTGTTTTGGGCTCTCAAATTCAGGTAACAGTTTCCAAAGACTTATGAATGCTATTTTCGGTGATTTAGGCAATCTTGGAATTCTTGTTTATATCGACGACATTGTAATTGCCTCCACTGATGTTAATTCTCATTTTGAGAAGCTTAGCATGGTCTTTGAAAGGTTAAGACTGCATAAACTTAAACTTAAGCCCAGTAAATGCACTTTCCTTTCGAATAAAATACAATATCTAGGTTTTGAGATTTGTAGTGGCCAAGTATCACCTATCAATAAAAATATTGCCGTAATAGAAAATTTTAAACCCCCAACTACCCGAAAGGCTGTTAGGTCATTTATTGGAACTCTATCTTTCTATAGGAGATTTATACCAGATGTTACTAAGAGGGCCAAAAATTTAATCAATCTAACTAAAGAGACAGGAAAATTTTCGTGGAATGAAGATGCACAGAAAGAATTTGAAGACCTTAAAATGGCTCTTATTTCAAAACCATGTCTTGCACTCCCTGATTTTGAGAAAGAATTCCACTTATATAGTGATGCCAGTGGCGAAGCATTAGGGGCAGTGTTATCACAATTAGATGAAAATAACATGCTCCATCCTGTTGCCTTTGCCAGCAGAAAATTGAAAGATGCTGAGACCCGCTACTCCACCACTGAAAGGGAATTACTAGCTTTAGTTTGGGCTACTGCCCACTTCAAATGTTACATTGCTAATACCCATTTTTTCATCTATACAGACCATGCGCCTCTAACATTTATGTTAAAAATTCACGACCCTACATCTCGCATGGCTAAATGGATCTGCACTCTCTCAGACTTTAATTTTACAATCAAGTTTGTTAAAGGTAAGTGTAACAGTGTCGCAGATTTCCTTTCGAGGTATGTCAACAATGATAACTCCAATGATACTGTTAATTGTAATTTTTGTATACAAGTCGAAAAGGAAGTTACTTTTATGCCTCATTCTAATCTACTTGAAAAAATTGGTGAATTACAAAAATCAGACAAGAAATGCTGCGAGATTGCAAGAAAACTAGACCAAGGTGTAGAAATTGCTCCTAAATACATGAAATTTTTTTTTAGAGATGACATTTTAGTTTGTGAGGATACAAGGGAGTCAGCTATTTTGAATAAATCTGTAAAGTTAGTCGTGCCAAAAGAATTGGTTACTCAAGTTTTTGCACTAACACATGAGTCCCTAGCGGCTTGTCATCAAGCCTTTCAAAAGACCATTGATTGCATTCGTGAGCACTTCTATTGGCCAGGAATGTCGTCAGATGTCAAGCATCTAGTGGAGTCATGTATTAGTTGCCAGCAGAAGAGAGCTTATAGAGCGAACCAGCTCGCCCCTCTGCAACGTATGCCGACCCCCCAGTTTCCCATGAACAAGGTTCATTTGGATCTCATTGGACCCTTACCGCAAACTTTTTCGGGAAATAAGTATATTGTCGCATATATAGATTCATTTACTAAGTGGCCAGAAGCATATGCGGTTAGTTCAACCACTTCAGATGTCATTGCGGACACTTTAGCTGATTTCATATCACGCTACGGTGCGCCCTGTTTTATTACGACGGACAATGCGAAGAATCTAATTTCAGATGCGATAGAGCACGTATATAAAATGTTTGGTATTAAACATATTAAGACCTCATCTTATCACCCGGCTGGCAACTCGCAAGTGGAGAGACAAAATCGTACTCTTAAAAATGCACTTTGTCACATAGTCAATCAAAACCAATCTGACTGGGACACTAAGCTCAAATTTGCACTACTAGCTATGCGTTCAGCTGTCCACTCTTCAACTAAACTTAGCCCAGCTGCAATTATGTATGGCAGAAATATGAATCTACCATATAATCTCTTTTCTCAACCACCTTCTTTTAATTATAATGATGCACCCTCTTTTTGCGAACTCTTAATCCCAGCTCTTCAAAAAGTATACACTGAAGTACATAGTAATTTAATTAAAGTTTCTGAGCAGCAGGAAAAATACCGTGAAAAGACAGCTGTTGATAAAAATTTTAAAATAGGAGATCTTGTGTGGTTATTTACACCCACAGTCGCCCCTGGTAATACAAAAAAATTAAGCAAGCAAAATAATGGTCCTTTTACTATAATTGAGAAGCTAAATGAGGTTAATTTTAAAATAGCGCTAGTTGCTAATCCCAAAAATTGTCAGGTTGTCCATGTTGACAGGTTGTCTTCTTTCAAAGACAGACTCCCCATCTGGTCCAGTAAACCAAAACAAACAATTGGCCTGGGATCGACTGAAAACGTGACCATCGATTCACCACACCAACCGCGCGATTCTCCTCCTGTACGCAGGTGTAAGCGTAACCGATTCATTCCCTGGGCACCATATGATAGTAACCGCGCACCAGCAGTAGTGAACGTCAACAATAACGAAACTCCGGTAGCGCCGGAAGTGGAGGAAACAGACAGCGACGCGACTGAAATCATAAATCCCTCTCCCCCACCTCCCATTTCTCCGGAGATTGCAGCGGCAGAGAATAACGAGATGTGCGTAAATAAAAATTTAGCAACGGCAGAAGGCAGTGAAATGCGCGTAGGTAAAAATTCAGCCACGGCAGAAAGCAGTTCAACTGCTGAGCACAGCGATTCGCGCAGGTCTCGTTCATCGATTCGTCCAGCTGCTAAATCGAATAGAAGTAGTCGTTCAATATCGATTTCTAGAACCGACTATTTGCTACGGGATAGAAGAGACCGTCCGAGTTATAAATACTAACTACCTTTTTTCGTTATTCAAGCATTTTTATTCAATTTTACCTTGTTTATTTGTATTTATTTATAGTTTAGTTAATGTGTATGTATATTTTATTATTTTTTTTTGACATTTTTAAAACGGAACTTAGTTTTTCTAGCGTATTAAAGGTTTGTTTTGGTTGTGTGTTGATACTCTCATGTAGGCATTTTTAACCCTTTTTATGCCTATACTTAAGGTTTTTGTCTGTTTTATGGTAGATTATGTGGTATATACCCGTCCGCACCCCGTTTTCGTAGATTTTGGGTATATTTTTGCAAAAAAAAAAAAAAAGAAACGAATGTAATTTTTGTTACTTTAAAATTTTTTTAGGATGTTGTGTTTTGTATGCCCTTTTGCCGAGGTAGATCTGTTTAGTTCAGTTTTTTTAATGCATCAGTGTTTTGTATATAACTTTTTAAGTATGTGTTTACTTTAATTTCTACATTTTAACTAGATAGATTTATTATTTACTATACAGTTTGTGGTTTTATTTGAGCTTAAACTTTAAGGAGTGTGGGCCCTTTTTCTTTTTCTAGTACATACTGTCTCATGTACATGCCTGTATGTTGTTGTGTGTGGCTAAAAGTGCTAAAATTAACTATTTTATTTATTCTACTTCCTATTTTTGTGGAATGTGTGTTTTCCTTCCTGGTGATATATGTCACCACCCCTGTTTTTTATTTTATTTTGTGGAATGTTTTCCCTGTAGTGCCCAAAAGGCCCGAAACTGCTTTTTGCTATAAGTAGCACAGAGGCAGAGATACTCTTTCCCATGCACATTACTTGTACGTGCATTTGTAAAATCTACATAATATCCCGAATCATTAGACTGTGTTCGAAAACAAACATGTGTTCTCATATAAAATTGTTACAATTGTGTGCGTAATTCTCTAACATGGTCTGTGATACCATAATTTGTGTCTTACAGATGTATATGTATATATTTTTTTTTGTGTGTCACCAGTTGCTCTTGTGTATTTTTGTATAATAGAATTAATATGTGTTTTACAAATTTCATTGACATTTACAGTGTTGTAACTATGATATTACTAGTACTTATTTACATTAATAGATAGTGTTGTAATATACTGTGATGCCAATTATTGAAGTTATGTATATAAGCAGTATAGTGACAATTAATCAGTGGGCACTTCTCTTCTTTTTCGGCTAATTTTTTTTTTTTCAAAATTCAATTTATGTATTATTTACAGTTCTGTTGCCAGAAGTCTCAGGAAGGATGCAGTTATGCGTAGGAATGACAGTAGTAGGGAAGTGAGGTTTCACAATCAGGTGGAACATGTGTTCTTTTACAGGTGCAGAAAATATCTTGGTCATTTTAGTGGTAAAATCAGCCTTGTGGTCCCTCCTCTGGTAGTACTCTTTTATGGTCATGTATCAGGTAATATTTTAGGTAATGGTTTCTACGGATGTGCGAGCTCTGGTTGTATATATCCGGAATATATTGTCAGGGTGGTATTTCAGCGGTGAACTCTCTGGATCCCGTCCCGGATCGATGTATGATCTGTGTTTGTGGGTCAGTTTTTTCAGTGTTGAGGTCCCAGCATGCCATGTGGTACCAAGTTACCTTTCAAAAAAATAATTTGTTTTCTCAAAAAATTTTTTTTTTAATTAGCCGGGGGGAGCAATCTTGTTACGGTTGGTTTCAACAAATTTTTTTTTTAATCTACATTAATTATTTAAATCACTTTCTCAACATTTATTTAAAAGCACTCTTTTTTTCTGTTTCTAATAAAAATTTAAATAAATAAAAGTAATTGTAATAATTATAATAAAATCAGTTTTTATTTTTTCTTCTTTCTTTTTCTTTTTGCAAAGTAATTTCAACGTTTATAGTCTAACGTAGCTTCCTGTTTTTCAAATACGAAAAGCAGACAGCAAGGGAGGGATGTTTTGTCAGTAGACTGCACAGGTGGAAAATTTGGAGTCATCTAGTCTGACTTTGATATAAGAATGACCGACCGCCCTGTATAAGAATTACGTTATCTTATGAGTGTACTATACACGCAATTAGGCTTTGTAAGTTTACGTCAGGCTTCAATTGGCTCTGCTATCAGGCGGATAGCTGGCGCGCATGTAAACAGAGGCTAACAGGACCCCCCTTCAGCACACGCCATGGGGGTGATGCATGGTTTCCTTCCCCCATGAAGCGGCCGGCAGAGTGGAGCGGCAAGCTGTAGTCTTCACGATGAGTCCATTTTTCCTTTTGTTTCCATTCCCGTACCCCTGGCAGAGTGGATCGGTCCCGTTTTTCAAGCAGCGCGGGAGAATGAATGTTTACGACACTTGTTGCTTGGCCAAGAGACCTGTCGTTTGACTCGTAAAAAAAATTCGACTTATTACGGGGCTCGAAGATTGGCCTGTGGGCTGGATCGCGAAGTTGTTGAAGGCGGACAGGTTTCTGGAAGATTTTTTTTTTGAGAGTGGGGCATTGATGGCCCTACATTAACCATCCTAAGTCATGATGTTATGATGAAAAGAGGCTATAAGGGCATTTTCGAATTGCGGATCTATAACTGTTAACGAGAAATTAAGAAGAAGATATGTGTAGCCTATTTTTTTTTGGCGTAGTGGCGCTCCAAGATTATGACTTCTTAACCATCAGAAGTGATCATAGATATTGAACTAAACCGGTCGTTAGAAGTCGTAGTGTTCTGAGTTACGGTGATGGCTATCTTCGAATAAAACACATGCTTCAGGAAGGTGAAATTACTGACTCCGACGGTGAAGTTCTGGACCGTAGAACGATTTTCCCCTCCGGACTAGATGATGGACCTAGTAGTTGATGGCAAGTGATGCAGTGAGATGAGAGGATTGATGAATGTTAGCTTGAAACCACGTCTGAATTTTTCCCCAGCCTGAATACTCCAGCTTAAGTGCTTCATCAGATTTTGAAAAAGGAGGAAATGCTCCTAAGTGCCCATTGACTAAAATTGTAGAACTCTCTACCTGTTGTAAGTACTATTTGCATAGTTTTTCTTTTTATTTATTTGTACCTCTTTAAAAAAAAAAAAAAAAAAAAAAAAAAATATGTTTGCTATACCAGAGTTTAAAAGTGAAATGAATATCTTTGGATAATTTCAATAAGAATAAACATTATGAACAGAAACAGTCTGTAGGTTAATATATAATGTTTGTATGTTTGAACGACCATTAAATGGTAATATGATGGTAATTTTAAAAATATGATGTGTAATTTAAAAGTAACCAGTGAGTGGTTTCAACTTAAAAGATCAGCTGTTATATTGTTTTATTAAGATTATTTTTGATAACTTAGTTGCTTCATTATTTTAAATGTTCAAATAAATTGTGTTTTTTTTTTTTTTTGTTTATTATCAAAGTTGGTATGTTTTTCTTTGTATAAATCTCTAAATAATTAATTTTTTATATTCACAGTAGACCTATAAGAATGGCCTAACCTTTCTGTGATTAATTAAAAAAAAAAAAAAAAAAGGGAGAGAAAATTCAACTTTATTAAATTAGGACTTTAAAATTTCTTAAGTTTAAATTCATAACTGACTGTTTTAATGAACATAAATTGAAGTTCACTCAATGTTATACAATCGTATTTTTGTTCTTGATTTAAGGATGGATAGATTAATAAGTGAAACAGTAATATTAAATTTAATTTCATAAAATGTTAAATTAAGCTTTAACTCTCCTCTTTCAGAAACATTGTTTTTCTAAAATATACACCAAAATTGTTTTATTTTAAAAAGTAAAAAAAAAAAAAAAAAAAAAAAAAAAAAAAAATATCCAGTCATTATACACCACTATACGATTCTTGGTTAACCGATCGGATCTTGTTCAGAATCTCTATGGTTGTTCTAAAATTTTAGTACATCATCATATCCCTATTCTATTAACGGATTTAACTCTTTCCCCTTTTGGTCCTCATATTGGAGGAATTTCAGGTTGTCTGCATTTTTCCAAATTATATGATGATTACACTTTTGTTAATTTAATGTGTATGGAGATTTGAGCTTGATCGGGTTGGAGTGGAGTTGGGTGTTCTTTATGCAATCCAGTATGCTACTTGATTTAGAAATCTGTTGCCCCTTACTACATTTAATATTGTCTTAAAATGATGAGTTCAAAATTATCATTGTTGTATTAACCTATTCGGATTCTTAAGTTTTGATATTTTGATTAGTTTAATATAATTTGCTACCTTTTCCATGGCAACAGATTTCAGTGGAGCTAATCAGGGTATACTTATTTTTTTCTAAATATTTAATTGTCAAGTGAAGATTGAGTAATAAATGAGCTTTTTAAGTTTAAGTAAGTTGTGTTTTAGAAAGAACCCCAAAACTCCACAACATATGCATCTATAAAAGAAGGTTAATTTGCTATTCATAGATTTTTGATCTTATAAAACTTTTTTGACAGAACTATTTTCACCTATTTCTACATTAAATAGTGCTTAAAATAACAATGGGAATAAAAATAGGAACGCGTTTACTTTTTTAACATGGTTTGAACCGAATTTCCAGACGCAACAGCGCAGGACAGGGAAAAAAACCTGCCGCCCTGAGAAAGCAATCGCCCATAACTCAAGTTATATCTGTACAAGTTGTAACTGTCATGTATGTATGATTATTGTATATTTATACATATTCTTCAAAACAAAATGTTTCAAATAACAAAACGTGTTCATTTTTTTTTCTTTTTTCGTGTCGCTTTAAATATTTAGTATTCAATGAGTCGTGGAAAGGGCTGGCAAAAAAATAAAAAAGGAGTAATAAAATAAGAAAAAAGGATTTCTTAAAACATATTTTTCATCTCTCAACAACGCGAAACTTTCTGACACATTTCCTGACTCATTTTTAAACATGAAAGCATGATATTTGCAGACATGATTATTGAACTGATTTGTAATCGAACAGTTTTATCATTTTCCGATAAATGAATTATAACTTGAGTTATGAGCGATTGCATTCTCATGGCGGCAGGTTTTTTTCCCCTATCCTGCGCTGTTGCGTCTGGAAATTCGGTTCAAAACGCCAACTTCGACAGCATTTTCTGAAAAATATTCTACCTTTACATTAAAAAAAAAAACGGAAGAAACGGTTCGATTACATAGTTTCTTAATAAGAACACTTGTCAGTGTGATACGTTTGCGAAAAGCAATGATTTAAAAAATGTGTCAGAAAGTACCTAGTTCGGATTTGAGAAGGATCTTAATTTCAAGAAGACATAAAATATTCTATTTTATTCAATTTTAATATTATTTAAGTTTTCTAAGTTTGATATTTGTCTTTAGTAGAAATTTTCTTCTCAGTTTGAATGCAACAAAATACGAGTTTATGTTTGTCACACAGCCAACCGGACTTCGATAAAATCCAATCCAACTTTTCTAAACTCCTGATTAAACTGAGGATGGAAACATATATTCAAATGAAAATAAATATTACAAAATAAGAGAAATTTTTTTTCATGAGAATTACTTTTAGTATGAATTATGAGTAACGCCAATAAAACGAAAAATCGCCAATTTGGAAACCTATTCCCTAACTAATTCCCCTAACACACGTGACACATGTCTGCCTCACTTTTCCCGTCCCCGCTGAATGGGAAATATCGGTCTATCTTATCTCAAGTCTATGAATGGAACAAACTCTTCTTGCACGTACGTTGTACAGGAAAACCTGTTAAGGGGTTTTAAAAGATAAATAGATAAATTTTAATTGAGTCATATGTGCATCAATAATGCGTAATCAATGTAGAGTTAAAAATTAAGAAATATTTTAACCTTAACTCTCGAGGCATGAATAAATCTTGTAAATAAGTCAATTGCTTTTTCTTTTTTTTTTTTTTTTTTTTTGTTAGTTTGAACTATATTTTCTCAATAGATTTTTTTTTTCTTTTTAATGTCATTACGAGATTTGAAGATATGCAATTTTAATTTTTCGAAATAAAAATTGTGAAACTTAAAAAAGAAAGAAAGAGTAAAAATCTTTCATAAGAAATCACTTATAAAGTTCATATCTAATTTTTAGTTTCTCGAAATATCTGACGAATTCAGAATCGATATTCTTAGTGATGTTGAAATTAGGATCACATTATTTATTCAAAAAAGGAAAATATTCATTTTTTTTTCAATACTAAATTTTAACGATTTGTTTTCATAATTACAAAGTAGAATTTGATCTATATATTTTAAATTGCTAAAGCAGATTATTTACAGTGCTTATAAATAATAAGAATAATAAAGTTATATAAAATATAATTTCGAGCATATTCTGATGCAAACCATCTTCTAACCAATTTAGCTTAACTTGATATCAATTTTATGCTCAACATAAGATGGCAATCTACCCTTTCGGGGAAGGGGGGAAGGGATTTTAGTTTAGCTCAAAAGTGCGTTAATGTGATCTTATGACTAAGCTTCGGCAATCAGGTTCATATCCAAATGGTGTATTTGAGTAATGTGCTCTGGCGCAAGAGTGGTTTTCGTTGGGAATCTGGACAAAATTTTGTCGCTAGAAATTTTGTTATGTGGTGTGTTCGGAAGTGATGTCATTCCGAAACAGTTTTTGTCTCTGCTTCGGTCATAAAGGCACTCTTTTCTTTTACCTGTAACTTTATGAATGTTTCTTTCTTGTTTAATGTACTGAGTACGTATATCTAGATGTACCAAGCTCCTTTCAAAGAGCTGCAGAAGGAAACTGACGGAAAATGGTTAATCTTCGTAAGCTGTTATGAGTTTTTTGACAGTATGCAGTGGCGCAGCCAAGGGGGGGGTTTGGGGGTTAAAACCCCCCCCAGAGCTAAAAAAATTACTATAATTGCCGCTTATATGAATCAAAACAACTAAAGTTAAAATTAAGTTTTTTGGCCTTTCCGCCTTGGCAGAATCCACCGCTTTCTTAAATCAAATTCTATTCAACAATGTGATTCAATTAAACGGCGAAAATTCTACTTAAAACTGTGAAAACGCATATTACACGCATAGGTTATGTCAAAACTTGATTTTTGGACTGCGTCACGTTGTAGAGACGTCTTATTAGTAAAAGATGGGTCATATACTCTCACAGAGACGCTTTGAGTTATATAGTATACAGTGGTCTGTTTCTTAATTGCATTTCTGTCTTTGTTCCACGTTCGAAACAATAACAGATCATCAAATTCCAGAGAAAAAAAACATACACATTGTAAGTCTATCTCAGTTTCAAGCTGTTTTTTTTGCGTTTTTTGCTCTCAGTTATATCTAAGACCAAGCTATGTGCGTACCCAGGAAAAAAATCTTTGCAAAAGTAAGAATTTAAAAAAAGTACTTAAAGTTATAAAAAGCTATTTTTCGATTATGAGCAGATTTTTGCAATCGGTGTTTCTTTCGAATCATTTGTTTCGTAAGGGGTCCAGGGTTCGGAAAAACTACTTTTTGTTTGTAACGAACTACAACTACAACTACTTTATAAAAAATGCAGTTAACTACAACTACAACTACTTATTTTTAAAAGTAGCGACTACAAACTACTTTCCAAAAGTAGTCACTACTTCGCTACTTTAGTAATCATCGCTAATTAAATACACCGCAAACGATTTTTCCCGATAGACCATAATGTAACAGAATTCTTTTGAACGTCCCTGTAAGCGAGATATAAATGCTACACATTTCATTTTCAATACTGAAAATTCTATGGTGAACTTCAATAACATATAAAACTTTCATGGCAGTCGGAGTATATTTATGAGAGTTAGAGCACGGACAGACAGACAAAGCAAATTCATAGAACCTTTTTAATTATGTTGGAATTTTTTTTAAAAGAGGAAATTTGAAAACAAAAATTGTAATAATCTTACACATTTATGAGAGTGATGTAGCACAGTAGCGCTTAGAATCCTGCATCGGGACGGGTTACCCGCTTTTACCCAAACCCGACCCGACCCGCCGTTCGGGTTGGCTATATTTTCCCGTTGCGGTTCGGGTTCGGGTCGGATTGACTTCAAATTTTTTGTTGCGGGTCGGGTTGGCTTTCATTCTTTCGGGTTCGGGTTGGCTTTTTGAATCTTGCGGGTCGAGTTCGGGTTGACCCGGTTTTTTAAAAGAATGTCCAAAATATTTTTTCACATTAAAAGTCTATATAAACCGCAGATCACAGTTTCACAAAAGCAAAATGCGTGCCTGTCTGTTTTGTTAATCTTAGAATTCGTATCAGGAAGTTAATATAAACATACTTTTTCAACTACTGGTACGATAATGGTTATAACGAATGCTCCTGCACAGCTGAAACATTTCTGCTGAATAGTTACAATTCTAATTCTTGATACTTCTAATTTTGTTATGACAAAAAACTGTGTGATCGACAGGAAGACAGGAAACGATTATTTAGCGTTTTGCTTCTTATAGTATTTCGTTATAAATGGAAGTTTTGAAACCGCAACTAATTTTAAGAAAACATTTAAAGATTAGATTTTTAGTTTTATACCGTTTAGAGTCCTGCATCGGGTCGATTTACGCGCACCCGACCCGACCCGGCTCTAGATTTTTTTTTGTTGTGGGTCGGATTCAGATCGGGTTGACTTCCACTTATTTACTGTGGATCCGGTTGAATTTCATTATTTCGAGTTCGGATCGGTTTCGGGTTGGGTTTTGACTCTAGCGGGTAGGGGTCGGGTTGACCCGAATGTCCAAAATATTTTTTCAGGTTAAAAATCTATGTACAATAAGACCTCCATTCTGGTTTTTCTCCCGAAAGGCGGCCACCTCTATTTAGCGCCACTTTTTAATTCCTAAAATTTATATATTTGAAAACGCTTATATCTCTGAATAGCGGACACCTCTAAATCTAGACACACGTAACATGTGCAGAAGATTTTTTTTATATAGAAATAAAAACAACTTAAAATTTTTTGTGGGGGGGGGGGGGGAGAAGAGTAAATTATGGGAAGTTAGGGGACAATTTAGATAGTTACCTATATATTATTATTAGGTAGAAACAAATGTGGACATTTTTTTAAAATAAAGAGTTTTAAATATTTGAAACTGTATGCTGGAGGAGGGGCAAAAAGGGAAGTGTAAATTTTGGGGACAAGGAAATAATTTTTATTTGTTGTCATTAGACAAATGAGTGAAAGATTTTATTTTTGTATAAAAATAAAGATTTAAAAATATTTTAAACTCCTTTGTATGCTACTATGGGGAAGCGTGAATTTGAGAGATTAGGGATAATTTAGAGGATTTATGTTTAGATAAATCCATTCTTTTTCTTTTTTTAATAAGGATTTTACATTTCTTTGCTTGCTGGGGGTGGGAGGCAAAAGGTAGAAGAAATTAGTCAGATAAAGATTTAACATAGCCAGACGACTATATTTTGGTGAAAAAAAATCGTAGTCGTATAAAAATACATTGTATTGAGAAGATTTCTATGGATTTAAATAACAGTACACGAAGTTTCTGACACCCAAACTGTGAAAATGACAGCTAATTTGTGACCGTGCCCGTCGTCTATGGAGAAATATATGACACTGCAAATGAGATTTGTCGCTGACGTTCGCAAATTGTTGCAGAGAACATATTTCGCACGAAAGAAACGAGTTATAATCATGTGACTTGAAGATTGGGACCTTTTTTTCCTCCCTCCGAAAGTAGCGTCAAAAGTAGCGTCGATGCGCGCTACAAACTACTGATATTTTGTATCGCGCTACTCGCTACACTACACTTTTTTAATGTAGCGCGCTACACTGCAAACTACTGGAAAAAGTAGCGGCTACTGTAGTTTCTCTACTTGTAGCGCGCTACTTCCGAGCCCTGAGGGGGTCTGTACACAAATTTAAAGACTATATTTCATTTGTTGGTAATGTTGCAGCGACCTCTTGCTTATGATGGAGATTCGTATATTTATCGTTAAAATTTTATAAATTAGTTGTGGTTCCTCTTTTAGCTATTTTTAATTGTATCGCGTTTCTAATATTGTAAACGCTGTTTAAATGAATCATAACCAACGTAATTGCGGAGAAAAGCATTATGATTTCATTCATTTAAAAGACTGATTCCATTAACCGATGATTCATATAACCGGCGACCATCTTTATTATAAATTCAAAACCCCCCCTAGAACCGAATTCTGGCTGTGCCACTGACAGTATGAGATATTAAAGAAGTTCCCAGCAAACGCTGGATGTACATGTAAATACCCGTCTGATTTTGGTTTATCATTCAAGTCGAATGAATAAAATAAATAGAACTGAGTTGTTTTCTCATATAAATTATTCGAAGCCACACCAAATGCCTTAAACACTACGGATAATACTCTGCACAAATTTAATCAGTTTTTAAAATAGTTAATGGTATTCAAATTCATTTTAAAAGCCATTGCAGCCATGATAGGAACGCTTGGAAAGGAACCTAATAGAATGCAATGCATATACAATCGAATTCGTTTAATACGAGTTCGTCTAAGACGAAAGGACGGTTTAAACGAGCGATTTGAACGTTAAAAAATGTTCATTATTTAAACTACGTTAAAATTTTCACGCTTTTTATGAGCTACAAGGGCGGGATCACGGCTAATACGATCAATATATCTGTTCATTTCAATGTGATTTTTGGCAAAATGGAAGGTAGAATTAGGAAAGAAATCCCCTTTTTTATCCAACACTGTTTTCTCTCAGCAAAAATATTTCTACATGACAACTATCTGTCAAAATTTAGTAATTTACCAGTTTTACGAAACAGAATTTCAGCCCTCATGGTGACCCCCTCCCACCCATCCAAGAAAATTCAAAAGAATGTTCCGGAAGTCTTGAAAGAATGAAAGAGAACAGGGATAGATAATGACGTTTGAAATACTGCCCCTTTTGTAAGATTTACAATTCCCAAATGTACTCAAAATTGAGAAACACGTGTACTCATTTTTGATTCCATGGATGTGTTCAAATATGAACACATTAAAAATCCCATTCTTCCAATTTTCTTTTCACGAACAAATCCATCTCATTTAAGCACACAGACCGGACCGACCGCACATGAATATACGAAGCACTCATAACATCAACGCAATATAATCATACGCTTTATAAAAGAGACACAAGATATAGTTGCAACCAAGGAATAAAAATGTAATATTATTCCCTGATTTTCAAAGTATATTTCGAAACCGGTTTTGAAAGTGAAAGTATCTTGGTAAAAAAAAAAAAGTCGAAAAAGTAATCAACGGCGGAAATAGAGATTAATCCTATATAATGAAAAAAAAAATCGTTTAAAAATATTGAAATGCAAACGGGAGATTAGAAAAATGATACCCATAGGATTAACATTAGCGAGCGTGTGTTTTCGCGCGAGGAGAGAGGACCCTTAGCATGTTTCACGTAATATTCAGTTTTTAGGAATTTAGCAGTTTCTGCTTATAAACTCATTTGCAGCTACTGAGACAGTTCAGTGATGCCAAATAGGTGATATATACTTTTAATGGAAACTGTAGACAAATTTTCTTTAAGTTGTATTTTTCAGAGAATATACACAAAAAAGCATTTTACGTCCCCCTAAAACTGAAGAACTGGGGCACGTGACCCATATGTGCACTGGGATAATCAGACCCTGTTCAGTAGAAAGCCCATTACAGATGACGAAAAAAACGGTTTGTATTCAAATATATATAAATATTAAAATAATAAATGAAATAAAACTTGCTGTAAGCAAATGCTCCATGAAAAATTAACCTTAACTAGGTGTAAACAGTAGCTCTAACACACCATTTACTATATGAACTCAAATAAGTCACTTATTTACACATAGTTGCCAAACTTTCCAATTTTTTTCAAATCAACTACACTTGAACGAGACACTTTATTTAATAAATGAAATCCAATAAATACCACATAGAAATAAGAGCATTTTATTGAATAATTTTTCTAGTTGTCAGGCATGCAATGCCATTATGTGTGTTTTAGCCATCAAGAAGTAAAGATTTAGTACCCAATAATATTTGTGACTTTGTTTTATGATGCTACATAGCAATTTCAGGATTCGTACTTTTGAGTACCACCATTTCCAAATAGTAACATTCTTTTTTTTTCCTCAGAACACTACTACAAATTCTGAGATTAAATAAGGCGAAGAATGCTGTTCAGAAATAGTGGCTCCTTGTCAACAGTTAGGCGTATACACACATTGTATTTGTGATTATTTTTTTTAATTACAAAGCTTTCCAACCTCTGCATCTATTAAAATATTTTTTTTTCTTATGATTTTGTTTTCGGAATAAGATGGCGTGACTGCTAAAAAAAACCAGAAAAATTGATAAAAGTATACCAGTACCTAAAGAATGAACAAATTGATTGATAATTGTAACCTTAGTCTATGTAGCTATACTGACAAGGGTTTTCTGAATAATTATCTGAAATAAAAATTATTTGTACTTTGGAAATATACTTTGGAAATCAAGGAATAATATTACATTTTTATTCCTTGGTTGGAACTATATCTTGCGTCGCTTTTATAAAGCGTATGATTATATTGCGTTGATGTTATGAGCGCTTCGTATATTCATGCGCGGTCGGTCCGGTCTGTGCGCCAAGTGAGATGGATTTGTTCGTGAAAAGATAATTAGAAGAATGGGATTTTTAATGTGTTCATATTTGAACAGATCCATGGAATCAAAAATGAGTACATGTGTTTCTCAATTTTGAGTACATTTGAGAATTGTGATTTTTACAAAGGGGAAGTATTTCAAAATCATTATCTATCCCTTTTTTCTTTTCCTTCAAGACTTCCAGAAAATTCTGTTTTGTAAAACTGATAAATTACTAAATTTTGACAGACAGTTGTTGAATGTCATATAAAACAAGACAATTTTTTTATGAAGGCCATTCCTACATTTGTTTTTGTTTTGGTATTTGTGATTTGCAAAGTGGAATTTTATCTATTATATTATGCCACTATGACAATTTAAAATCTACTCATAAATGAATAGTATTATATCATTATTATTTTAACAGTTTCTGAAAAAGAAAAAAAAATAATAAAAACCAGCTTCTTCCTATATTAGCTGAAGTGGTTTAAATCAGAAAAAATCTGTCAATATTATTAGTTGCGTATGATGAATGGAAACCTTAAATTTCATTGTTAAATTTCGCATTGTATGATTTTTTTTAAGTTTCTTTTTATTATAACCACGCTGTAAAAAAAGACAAATATTTCTTAATTTAGTTACATATAATATGACCACAAACGAAAAAATACATTAACCTCTTCCGAGTTACACACGAATCTGAAAAGTTTTCTTTATCTTTAAAAACCACAGAAAATGATATATTTTCAAATTTTAGAAAATCATTTATAAAATCAAAGTTTCTTTTGCTGCCACAGATTTTCGGAAACGTTTCCGAGTAGTTTTTATAGTGTATTAATAGGTTTTCTCAACCTGGAAATATAGGTTTTTCGGGTGGTATCCATTCTCAAGTAAACATTTTCATGTTCAACAAACATGTTTTACAGACAAAAATGTTAAATTAACAGCATTAACATTAACATTAAAATTAATATTATGTTGTTAGTCTTGCATGTATAAATTCAGTTACACAGCTGAAAATGTTTAAATGAGAAATGACATCATCCTAAAAACCGATATTCCGGTTTGAGAAAATTGATTAATACACCATAAAAACTACTCGGAAACGTTTCCTAAAATCAGTGCAGCAAAAGAAACTTTGTTTTTCTAAATTCTTCTTTAAATCTTGATAATATATTGGTTTCTGAGGTTTAACCCTCTGACGACTTATCCAGCAATTTCCACGGGCAAGACCTTTGTAGAAAAAATTATGTAATTTACAATTTTTGAAGCAATTTTGTATTAAAAATTCCACAGTCAAAGGTTGAAGATGAAAATGATAAATTTATTACATTTTCATGTACAGGATGATTTGAAATATGTAATAGTATAGGAGATAAAGGTAGATTACACATTGGTCGAAAGGATTTTAAAAGGAAGAAATTGAGCAGTCAGAGGGTTAATAAGATAAGGAACGTTTTTTGTATTACTGGGTATCTCGGAAGAGGTGATTGGATATTTTTGTACGTGGTTATGCTTAGCTATTTATATGATTTAAAGGTTAAACGGATTAATATTGCGTAATTGAGCTACACACGATAGGGGTAGATTTAAAAAAAAATCATACTTGAAAATTATTTTTAAAACCATTAAAAAAAAAAAAGAAAAAGGTAGTAAATTGAGATGCAGTTTTCAACAAGTTGCATTTGAAAGTACGCTGTTTTCCCGATTCGATTTCATAAAAATTTAAATTATGTGATTGATGCTTAAGCGTAACTAAATTTGCGAAAAAAAAAGAAAGAAACGGGTAGCTTATCTTGTTGCCACCAATGATATGACGTCAGCGTTACTCACGGAATTTTTTTTTCTTTATAATATAGATATTATAGAATTCCTATATTTACAACTACAGCTGACTGCATTTTTATTCAGTAAAACTAAATTTCAAATTAACATTATTTTAATCACCGGTTAAAAATGGCAATATTTATTTTAAATTTGGCAAAATTTTAGGGTAAGTATACGAAGCGAAAGATCTAAACTAGCAAATTATGCTCGTAAAAAAATCTACTTTTTCATGGTTAAATAAACCTTGCCTGTAGAAATTAATTTTCGTACTTTATCCTGGAAAAGTGCCAAAATATCGATATTAATGTTATTTAGATAAAAACTTTTTGTTAAAATGAGATCAATGAAGCCAATAGTTGGGAGGAAACATTGTGATAAGTTTGTGTATTTAGTTTCAGCTGCGAAAGAGAATAAAGATAATCAGCGCCATAGGTAAAGTTAGGGAGTGAGAATTATGAATAATCAATAAAACGAACTCAATGCGAATAAAAATATATTTATTGTAATCAAATATGAAAAATTATCTACTTATTATTAATTTCATTATTAGTTACTTAATAGTAATACTTTTAATTAGTGAAAGGTCTCAGCCTTTCTATAAGAAATGCCAATTTATCAGATTCGTTTTGAGGTTTTTCGAGTATAATTATTTATTTATTTTTTATTTATTTATTTATTTTCTGTGTGTGTGTGTGTGCAAGATTTATACAAAGACACACAGACTGAGACATCCAGCTTAAATTTGATTTGGAACTACCACGAACATCCAAACCCACAGATAAGAATCTTTCATATTGTAAGAGATTCAAGAAATCGTTACAATTTTACTTTATTATTCGTTTAAAACTGTTAAAATATATAATATACAGGGTGGTTCAGAACTATATGTCAAAAATGTAAAGGCAGGTAGAGGGGTCCTAAATAAGTAGATTTCGTATAGGAATGTGGGTGCAGAAATGCCGCGTTGAGGCAATAGAGGGCGCTGTTGCGTTCGGTGGATGAAAGCATTTATCTGTCTTGAATCATCATTCCCTGCACGGATTTCGAGCAACATGCATTGTTACACCAATGCAGAGCTTGGTGACATGCATTTCATGTATGGGGCTGCGCAAGAAAATAGAGCGGCTGCTCGAAGAATGCACATGGAACGATTCCCGGGTAGGAATCTGCCGGATTACCGAACATTTGAGCATCTTCATCGGGAGTTGTGCGCGAGTGGATCGTTTCATGCTTCCAGGCGTGATATGGGCACTGGAAGATATCGCAGAATTTCTGCAGTAGAAGAAGAAGTATTACGCACATTAGCGGATAGTCCTTCGACAAACTCGAGAGTCGTTGAACGTGAGCATCCTTTGAGCAGCCGCTCCATTTCCTTGCTCACCCCTATACATGAAATGCATGTCAGCAAGTGCCGCAATGGTGTAACAATGCATGTTGCTCGAAATCCGTGCGGGGAATGACGATTCAAGCCAGAAAAACGCTTTCATCCACCGAACGCAACAGCGCCCTCTACTGCCTCAACACTGCATTTCCGCACCCACATTCCTGTACGAAATCTGCTTATTTAAGTCCCCTCTACCTGGCTCTACATTTTTGACATATAGTTCTGAACCACCCTGTATATACATACACACACACATATATATATATATATATATATATATATATCTTTGTTTCGGGGAAGCGGTGTGAGTTTGGGGGGGAAGGGGGTGAAAAGTATGAAACTTTATCTACTATGGAAAATTCTTTAAAAAACCTGATACTTAACCAAGTTATTTTCATAAAAATTCTTAGTTTTTTTTTTCTTTTAACCCTATTGAGTTGGCAAAACTAGACACATCGTTTAGGGATTTGTGTTGGAAAAATTTGGGTCGTAATTTTTTTTTTTTTTTTTTTTTTTTTTTTTTTTTTTTTTTACAACAGGACTTTTCGCAAAAATTTTCATCTTAAAACTGGACCCTCCACATACATTTTCATCTTAACACAAGACCCTTCACATAAAATTTTAGCTTAACACAGGACCCTTCAAAAATATTTTCATCCTATATCAGAATCCTTCATAAAATTCTTTATGTTAAAAGCGGACTTTGCACAAAATCTTTTCATCCCCAAAATGAATCCTTCATAAAAGTTTAAGCATCTTAAAATAAAATTTAACCTATAACAGCTGAAGTCGCAAAAGAACCTATTCTCCATCTATATAATATATATTGGGGAGGAAAATCAAATGAACAAATATAAAAACCAATATAACTTTAATGATTTTGCAGCTAAAAATATAAACGCTAATTTTAAATTCACAAACTTATGGTACAATTTTTACATAAATATGGAAAACGGTTCTCCATTTTTCAAAATCGGGATATGAGAAAAGTCTGGGCAGACTCAAGTCATTTGATATTTTGTACAACGTTTCAAGTAAAACGTCTGATCTTTTACAGTTTTAGATATCTACCTTATATATATTTTCGTAATTTGCGTAACGATGTTATGAAACGACAAATATAGTATGAATTCGAATACATGAATCAAATATATGAATCGATATTGAATATATAAAACGCTTAAATTCGCAATTTGTTGTATAATTTTGAATGAATGAATGAATGGATGAAAATGAAAGATTGAATAAATAAATAAATCAATCAATGAAATATAATGATTGTACGAATAGATTAATGAATGAATAACTAAATGCATCTATGGACGAATGAAAGTGAATGAACGAATGAAAATGATTGAATGAATGAATCTATGGACGGATGAAAGCGAATAAACGAATGAAAATGATTGAATGAATGAATGAATGAATTTATGGATGGATGAAATTGAATGAATGAAGTAAAAGTAATGAATGGATGAAAATAAATGAATGAATGAATGAAAATTGATGAATGAATCCCTGAATGATAGACAGATAGAGAGACAGACAGAATGATAGATAGAGAAACAGATAGACAGATAAATGAGACAGGCAGATAAAAAAACAGTGTTTAGCGCACGAAGGGTGCAGGGAGCGGAGCACCCTACTATTTAATAGATGTTTATCTGTTAATTAATCAAAATGCAATGTTATTTTGTAACAATAAAAAATCAAATTGATAGTTTTTGTAATAATTATGTTTAATTCATCGTGTTTTTTTTAATCGGCAAAATAACACCTTCAAGACAGCGATATTTAAAGACTAATTACTTTCTAACTCTCACATCATACTTGTCTTTAGGAAAGTAAAAGCAATGTCATTTAAAAATATTGAAAATAGTACATAAGACTTTACTTTACTTCGATATCAGTATCTGATACATTAAAAAACCATATACGAAACAATATATGTTCTTTGAAGGATGTACCAATTCTTACACAGAAAATTTAGATAAGTAACAAAGTTTCAGAAAAAGAAACGAATCTTTCAGAATTTTATTATTTTCCTCTGAGAAAAATGCTATCTCTGAATAAGAGAATCTTTCAATGTAGTTTTTTGGGGAAAAAAGTGATTCATTTTGAATCTTAAGATAAAGTATTTCTGTTCAAAAGAGAAAACAGAATCGCGTGAATTAATGTCTTGATTGTAAAAAAAAAAAAAAAAAAAAAAAAATTTATTTTTAGGGTTTTGTTCATCTCACGAAACCCTATTACTCCCGCTCCGTTGTCCGTCCGTCACAGAGCCGTTCTCAGAAACTATATAACTTACAGGCATGAAAATTTGTGTACATATAGCTAAATACCTACTATGAAGCTCAAAATATTAAAATTTGAAAAAAAAATCGTAGTATTTTAATATATAGAGATAAAAAACCAAAATTTTAACAGCCTTTTCCTATTAAATTTAAACATTTTTCGTTATAGCAGTTACCAACAATTAAAAATCCACAATAAAATTCTTTCTACAAAAATTATTTTTCTATTGAAAGATTTCCACGTGAAAAATGAAAATGAAAAAGTTACACCCATTGAAAAGAAGATTAATATGACGTCATATTGGTAATAAAACGGAAATTTTCAAACATTTCTCAATAATACAAGGAGTATGAGTATGTGTATGTACAGAAAGCAGATTAATATCGCGTCATTAGAGAATTAAAAAGAAAATTAATCTGACGTCATATTGGAAGTTTAACGGATTTTTCAAATGTTTGACAATAACACAAAGCGAGTATCAATATGAGTAATAGAGAATGGTAAATATATGAGTTTGAGGAACGTATTGAATCATGATAAAAACCCTAAAATAAAAATAATGGAAATATTCGCATATTTTAACATTTTGAAGGTGTACAACATGTTTAATTTTGAAATTATTATTATTTTTTTAATATCGCATCTAGTCCACATGACAGATATTACTATGACAAAGTATAATAGCGCGGGCCTCGTCCGCTATTGGACCGATTCAGATTTTTGAAAAAAGTAGACCAGTAACTTTTTACTTTATTAAAAACATGATTTTTTTTTGGGGGGGGAGGGGGTGAAATTTAATTGGATTTATTAAAGAAAGGATAAAGTGTTTTGAAAGGAATATTAAACAAAACCCTTTGTGCGATCTTCGATCACACTTACACTCACTTGTTTTATGTTTCACCAAATTTATTTTTAGGAAATTAATAATAACTTATTTTTAAACCTTGTTCAAGAAGTAAATTTTTCTATTCGTTTTCCATAAAAAAGGGATATCCATCATTTTTTTTTTTTGAAAAATATACGAACTATTCAT
This sequence comes from Maratus michaelseni, assembly GCA_963931845.1. Taxonomy (NCBI): domain Eukaryota; kingdom Metazoa; phylum Arthropoda; class Arachnida; order Araneae; family Salticidae; genus Maratus; species Maratus michaelseni. The sequence continues at coordinate 322,357,160 of OZ007594.1, read as the reverse complement.
CCAATACACTTGTCAAGACAAAACTCGAAATGAAAATTCAAATTGGAACTGTTTTGCAATAATTAATTTTAGTATATTATATTATTCCTGTTGGTAAAATAAGAAAAATCTTTCCAGAAAAAAAATTAACCTTTCAGAGTTTTCTTTCCTTCCCCTGAGAAAAATGCTATCTCTGTATAAGAAAATCTTTCTAAGTAATTTTTGTTTTGTTTTATTTTTGCGGGAGAAAAAGTGAATCCTTTCAAATCTTAAGATAAAGTATTACTGTCCAAAAAAGAAGCAGAACCTGCTGAATTAATCTCTTTGTTGTTAAACGAAGGAATTTCTGACTGTATTTATGTTCGAACAGATTTATCTTTAGTGAATTAACAATAACTTATCTTGTACAAAGATTTGTTTGAAAATTTTCCTTAAAAAGGGTATATTTATCATGCCATTTCTTGCAATCAACGTACTAATTATTGATCCAGTGAACGAAGTCAAAACTTGATATGAAGTTGCATGAATGGTAATGTGCGAAAAAATAATTAAATAATATATGTATACATATAGTACAAACTAAAATGAAATTACTATATTAATATCACTAATTCATAAAATTTTACTTTGACACTAGTTATCTGATACATTACTTATAAAACAATATATGCAACTTTTGAAAAATGTACCTTTTCTAACTCAGAAAATTTAGATAAGTAACAAGTTTCAGAAACAGGAACGAATCAGAATTTTCATTCCTTCCCCTAAGAAAAATTCCATGTCTGTATAAGCGAATCTTCCTATGTATTTGTTGTTTTTATAGTGGTGCTCAACAACGCAACACTTTCTGATACATTTTCTGGCTCATTTTCAAACGCAAAGCCATAAAATTGGCAGGCCTAACTACTGAAGCGATTTGGAATTAAAATGAGTTTTCCATTTTGTGATAAATAAATTATTTATCGAGTTATAAGCGATGCTCATCACGTGACGACACTTTTTTTCCGCTTCTAGTGTTGCTGTATTGGTAACTCGGTTCCAAACGCCGACTTTGACAGTATTTTCTGAAAGATCTTCTAATTTTATCAAGAAATGGAAAACGTGTTTCGATTACAAAGTTTCTGAATAAGAGCACCAGCCAATTTGATACATTTGCGAACAAAAATGAATTAAAAAATGCGTCATAAAGTAGCCAGTTTGGATTTGAGAACAGCAAAAGGTCAAAAAGTGAGTCCTTTCAAAGTATACTGTCCAAAAGGGAAAGCAGATTCTGGTGAATTAATGCCTTGGTTGTTAAATGGGTTATTATTTTCTTTTATTTTAACAAATTTATCTTTAGTGAATTAGCAATAATTTATTTTTGGATAAAATCTTGTTAAAAAGGTAATTTTCTTTCTTTTTTTTTCCATTAAAAAAAAAAAAAAAAAAAAAAAAAAAAAAGATATTTATCGTTTCATTTTTTCAATCAATGTACTAACTATTAATACAGTAAACTTAGTCAAAACTTGGCATGAAGATACATAAATGGTATACGAACAAATAATAAAATAGGAAATATAAATATATACTATACAAAGCAAAATAATATCATTTAGTTTATTAATATCACTGAAACATAAAATTTTACTTTGACCCTAGTATCTGATACATTACTTATAAAATAATATATGATATAACTTTTGAAAAATGTACCCTTTCTAACTCAGAAAATTTATATAAGTAACGAGTTTTACAGAAACAGGAACGAACCTTTCAAAATTTTCATTCCTTCCCCTGAGAAAAACGCTATCTCTGTATAAGCGAAATTTTCTATGTGTTTTTTTTTTGCTTTAGAGGGAAAAAGGTGAATATATTCAAATCTTAAAATAATGTAATACTGTGCATAAGAGAAAGAAAGATCTGGTAAATTAATTTCTTGGTTGTTAAACAAAGGAATTTCTTACTGTTTTTATATTCGGACAAATTTCTTGTTAGCGAATTAACAATAACTTATCTTGCACTGTTAAAAATCTGCAGCAAACTGTCCAGTCATTTGACCGTTTTTTTAGAAGACGGTTACATAACCGCAATAATATGGTAAAAATATACTTAAATTACGGTTATGTAACCGTTTTCTATAAAAACGGTCAAATGACTGGACAGTTTGCTGCAAATTTTTAACAGTGTGATATAAACCCTTGTTCGGAATTTTTTTCCCCCATTTGTTTTCCTTAAAAAGGGTGCATTTATAATTTCATTTTTAGCAATCAATGTACTAACTATTAATCTAGTGAACTTGGCATGAAGATACATAAATGATATACACCCAGAAAAAGGAATCGATTAAAACAACAAAACATGTTTTGCTGAGTAGATTTTGGTTGTTTCAAGCAAAATTTTTAGTTGAAGTAAAAAGTTGGTTTTGTTGCATTGACAAAAAAAAATATTGTTAACACTCTTACAAAATTTTAACAAAATTTCATCAATTTTGCTTGAATTAACAAAATCTGTTTTTTTAATTTTATCATAATTTTGTAATTTGTAATTCCAGCAAAATTTTGTTACTTTTACAAAATTTAAATTGTTGTGTAGTAGCCATAACTCTCTAACGTAACTTGGTTTATTTGACTTATATAGCTGTATAATTAAAGGATTAACATAATTTTTGGATAATTAAAACTTTGTTAATTGGGATGGACCAAGGTAGTTTTAAAAATCCCCCTATCCCATTTATTACTTTCTTCTATCTTTACAAGAAGAAAGTATTGGAGTCATGAAATTTTTCAACTTCTGGTTTTCGACGGATTTTAGGTCTTGAACACGATTTGACTGTTTTTAGAAAATGTCTGTATATAACTCTGTCTGTCTGTATGTGACAAAAATTTTGAGAGTGCTGTATTTCAAGAACTAATACACGGAATTCAATATAAAACTTTATATTCAGTTACTTCCTGATATAAATTGTTGCTGATTAGTTTTTGGCGTAAATCACGCAACAGGTGGCGCTGCCATGTTGCAATTTTCGCGATTTCTGCAATAGATTCGCGATTTCTCAAGAACTAATGCACTGATTTACATCAAAATATAGATTGAGTTAGACCTTGACATAAATAGAAGCTGATTACGTTTTGGTGTAAATAGCCCAACAGGTGGCGCTGTTATTTTTTTTTTCATGATTTTCACTATAACTAAATCTCAAGAACTAATGCATGGATTAATTTTTAAATCATTTTCAGCCTGTAATTCTTAAATAATAACCAGCGAATTCTTATCCTGCTTTTTTTCAAGCGTAAACCGACAGAGTGAAAAATGTCCCAAGCCGGGAATCGTACCCGGGTCCTCAGAATAGCGCACTGAGACCCCAGCATACGGCAACACAGTTAATTTTTAATTAATTTTCTGAAGTGAATTACGGTTGTAATCCTTAAATAATAACCAGTGAATTTTTATCTTGCTTTTTACTGGCGTAATTCACTGCTGAAAATGAATTAAAAATTAAATATATGCCGTATGCTGGGCTTTGTATTTTCGTCTCTTGATTGCGCAGAAATTTGCATGCTTATGCAGGGCCTGTTTACCGAATGGTCCCGGGAAGCTTACCCAAAGAAATACAAAGGTGCCCCCAAATTTACTTTTCAAAATAAATATTTACAAAAAAAAAAAAAAAAAAAAAAAAAAAAAAAAGAAATCAATCAATCAGAGTAAAAAATGCATTTTTTCCTTACGAAATTTTTATCTAAGAAGCTCTCTCTTTCTAAATCAAGCAGGACGGTCGCTCTGCCAAGCCAAGCTAAAAAAAAAAAAAAACGCCACACAAACAACGCCAAGAACTGGACAAGACCGCTACTGCTTACTTACAGAAATCAACTTCGCAATGTTAAATCGACAAAACATGCCAGATTAAAATATAAGATATCAAATAAACCAAGCGTCGCAGAAAAAAAAAAAAAAACGAAAACTAGAAGAATCTAATGAAGAATTACTTCAATTTAAGACCAAACTCATCTTCATAAGTGATTTATAAACAGAGATATAGATTTTTTTAAAAAAAAACGTCGAGTTACTTAAAATGATCACTTTTTTCTTCGTCAAACTTTTTTTTTTCAAACAACCTACAGACCTTAATATTCGGCAGAATAAAACAAGGATTGCATTTTTGGACAAGTAATTACGTAATCTATGTGCTTTTATAAAATCCAGTGTAAAAAAAAAAATATTATTTTCTATCCATAATTAGCAAAAACTGTTAATTAACTTGGCGATTTAAAAAATATGCCAAAACAGAGATAAAACCCGCCAACGACCATGTACCATCTGTATTATAATAGCACAAATCAGTTACAGGTTATAACCACATCAAATTTCATCTGTAAGTCAGACTTTTTATTCTGAAGATTTTTTTTTTTTTTTTTTTAATAAAACTTCACAATTATAAGAACACACATTTTATCAAACAATTAAATATGACTGCAAACTGTGGCAGATGATTGTTTCTAACATGAATAAGTATGAGAAATTGCCGGTCAAGGATATGGATCTGGGTAGCTCAGTCGCAGAGCGTCAGCATGGTACGCATAAGGTCCCAGGTTCGAGTCCAGCCCCAGGTCAATTGTTCACTCATGTTTGTTTAGTGTATTTAATTGTCTGATAAAATGCGTGTTCTTATAAATTTTGTAAAATAAAGTAATCAGACGTAGTGTTTATGCTTTAAAAATATTTTAAATATATAATTTACGTTTTTAGAAAGATCTTTAAAAATAAATTAGTTTTTGAGGGAAGATGTACCTTCTAAAATGTATACATTAAGAGTTATCGCCATTTAAAATTTCTTTCCAAACGTAAACAAATTTTTTTAAATGAATTAAATGTGATTCATTTATTTCTAAAAATAAAAAAAACACGGTAAAGGACAGGCATTTCGTTCGCAGGAATACCTTTCACGTCATTTTCCTATAAATTAATGAAATCCAGTTGTTAAATTATTTTTGTTTTAGAAGTGAAGTTTCCATTTAAATTTATTGTAACAGTACAATGTTTAATTGAATAAAATAATGTAAATCTAAGAAATTGCTAAGAAATTCCAAACATGCACAGGGCAACGCAAAAAATAAATAAATAAACAAAAAATAAATAAATAGATAAATAAATAAATAAATAAATAAATAAAAATCAGCTTTCAGAAATTCTAAAAATTGTTCATATATCTTAATTACAAACTAAAGGAGGGTTTATTTCTATATTATTAGATATATAATAGTAATTTCAGCAAATACATTAAATTCCAATACGATCTGTTTTAAACTTAAAGATAGTTTATAACATATGATAAAAAAATTATAAAAAAGAATGACGCGTTACATTTTAGGGAGGGGATCGGGAGGGGCGTGAACAAAATTAGGAAATATAATAAGGCTATCTGTTTGAAACTTTACGATATTTTATAGCACATAGCATAAATTTTAAAAATAAAGCCGCGAAAAAAATTATAGGGAGGGGCGGAGCGCGTTTTGCCTACACAAGGGGTGGGGGGCACTTTTCTAAATTTTAACGATATCCGTCATGTCACATATCGTTACAAAGGTCTGTGACCACTTATTCGTGTTATACACCACAGGTGTCACCCCCACATTTTGCGCCCCCTACACTACTTATGTGAAATATTGTTCGAAAGGCCTGTGACCGCTTATTCATATTATGTATCTTCGGGGTCCATCCTCCCACTTTCAGCCCCCCAAAGGGGGCACTTATCTAAATTTTGCACATACCCCTCATGTGATATATCGTTGGAAAGGTCTGTGACCACTTAATCCTATTATGCATCTCCGGTGTTCATCCCCCCCTTTTGCCCCCCAAACGCGATTAGCTTTCACCACCAGGGGACGCTTTTCTATCTCTGTTTCTATGGGTCGGATCACGACGGGGTATGGCTCATTCGACTCGACATCGATAGAGCTTTCCGATTTTAGTTCGTTTTATCACCACCAGGGGGGACTTTTCTATCTCTGGTTCTATGGGCTAGATAACGACGGGGTATAGTTCATTCGACTCGACATCTATAGCCTTAACGATTTCAGTGCCCGAGGTTCATACAGAACAGATTGCGCTACCTGGTGGTGGAAGATGGAACTTGAGGCAGCACGTCTGCTATACAGTGCCGAAGGCAGCGGGACCCGTGTCGGAAGTTAGTTTGGTTAGAGGTTTATACTATTCGATGTGCAAATTAAGGGTTTATCCGGTGCCGAAGGCAGCGGGGAACCAGGTCGGAGGTTCGTTCGGTTCGAGGTTTATCTTATTCGAGGTTTTACAAGATTCGAGGCCCCGATGTAAATTAGGGGCCCGCTAGCGGGTGAAGCCAGCTAGTGCTAATAATAAAAGAGCGTGATATCACGTTTGATTTCAAATGCAGCGCTGACACGCTATGTACGTATTCCATTTTTATTCATTTCATTATAAGTCAGTGATATTTTTTAACGGGGGATAACAAGTATTATAACAGGCCACATTTAGTATGTTGTTATTAGTTTAATTGAAAAATCTACTGGTATTTCTAGTTAACCTTTTAAACAATGACTGAAAGTAAAATGTAATTTTAAATTATCTCTCATGTTTAGATTATTTAAAAATTATGTTTATTCTGTTTTTAAAAAAAAAGAAATGATACCTACAAAAACAACTTTTTAAAAGTAAAAAAAGCCAAGCGTAAAAAAAAAAAAAAAAAAAAAAAAAGTTGGGCTAAAAATGGTGTGATATTAAATTTCCAAGCTATTATATTACTTATTTAACTTTTTTCCATTAAATAAGTTATCATATATATAAGTCGAGTGCCTACGTATATGTTAATAGAATTCGTTTTCTCCTGTACTAAATACATCCTAACGAGTTTCTGAAAATTATATTTTTTTCAAATTATGCATGATGGGCTTGGCGGCCATCTTTCCATATTTCTAAGCACCCAAATTTCTAAAGTAAAAGCGTAATATGTTTATAACAATTTCGAACTTCAGATTTTAACTACGGACAGATAAATTAGATAAGACTGATATTTTGAGAAATTGATTTTTACTAGTTTGAAATTATTAATTACTCTAAAAAATGAATCATAAGATGAATCTTTAAGATAAGTCATCATTATCTTAAGACACAATTTTCAGAGCATACAAGTCTATAAATGAAACGCTTAAAATATTTGCTTAAATAACAATTTTGAACTTCGGATTTTAACTACGGATTTGAATGCTTAGAATTTTGTGAATAATATGCAAAGATGGCCGCCAAGCCCATCATGCATAATTTGAAAAAAATTGAATTTTCAGAAACTCGTTAGGATGTATTTAGTACAGGAGAATACGAATTCTATTAACATATACGTAGGCACTCGACTTATATATATGACAACTTATTTAATGATAAAAAGTAAAATAAGTAATATAATAGCTTGAAAATTTGATATCACACCATTTTTTTTTTTTTTTTTACTTTTAAAAAGTTGTTTTTGTAGATTGTTGTTTACTCGAAATTTTGATGGTAAAATTTCAAATTGTTGCAGCATACCAAAAATGGATTTAATAAATAACAAAGCAATTGGTAGAGGGGGGGCCCCAGAGTAACGTTGGGCTACCCCTACTTTTATGTCTTAAGCGTGCCTTGTGCTCATGATGAGATTTCCCTCTTGTGCTGCGGTTGCAGCCGGTCCGACATATATAAGAGAGAAAAATTTCGAGTGTGGATATCGTTCTTTCTAGCTCAGTGGTTAGAGTCTTTTGTCGTAAATATGAGGACCCGGTTTCGATTCCCAGCTTGGAGCATTGTTCAATCTGTAGGTTTACGCTTGAAAAAAAGCATGATAGAAATTGACTTGTTATTGTTCAAGGATTACAGGCTTAATTCACTGCTGAAAATGATTTAAAAATTACCTAAAAAAATAGTTAAGTTTAGATTGGTTTTCTAATGCAAAAAATAATTTTAAAGTAAATATTATAATTGTTTATGTAATAAAAACATTTTGTTGTTAAAACAAAGAAAATTCTTACAAATTACACAAAACAATTGTTCTTTAAACAAAAGTTTTTGTTGCCGAAACTGAAAAGAACGCTTAAAGTAACATATAATTATATTTATTTTGAGAAAACTTTCAACAAAAGAATTTTGTTAATTCAAGTAAAATTGAAATATTTTTACTTGAATTAACAGAACATTTTTTTGCTGACGATACAAAATTTTTTGTTGGAATTGCAAAAAAAATCAACAATATTTTTCTTGGGTGTACGAATAAATTATAAAATAGAAAATATAAATATATATATATATAGTACAAATGAATGACCGAATGAAAAAATCATTTAGCCTATTAATATCACTGAAACATAAAATTTTACTCCGACCTTACTATCTGATACATTATTTATAAAACAATATATGCATCTTTTGAAAAATGTACCCTTTCTAACTCAGAAAATTTAGATAAGTAACAAGTTTCAGAAACAGGAACGAACCTTTCAAAATTTTCATTCCTTCCCCTGAGAAAAATGTTATCTCTGTATAACCGAATCTTCCTATGTATTTATGTTTTTAAGGTGGTGCTCAACAACGGAAAACTTTTTGATACATTTTCTGACTCATTTTCAAACGAAAAAGCATAAAAATTTTCAGGTCTGACTGCTGAAGCGATTTGAAATCAAAATGAATTTTCCATTTTGTGATAAATAGATTACTTATCGAGTTATAAGCGATTCTGATCACGTGACGACACGTTTTTTTCCGCTTCTCGTGCTATCGCGTTGGGAATTCGGTTCCAAACGCCGACTTCGACAGTATTTTCTGAAAGATCTTTTGACTTTACCAAGAAATGGAAAAACGTATTTCGATTACAAAGTTTCTGAATAAGAGTACCTGCCAATTTCATACATTTGCGAACAAAAATGAATTAAAAAATGTGTCATAAAGTATCCAGTTTGGATTTGAGAACAGCCTAAGGTCAAAAAGTGAATTCTTTCAAAGAATACTGTCCAAAAGGGAAAGCAGATTCTGGTGAATGCCTAGGTTTTTAAATGGGGATTTTGTTTCTTCTATTTAAAAAAATATATATCGTTAGTGAATTAGCAATAATTTAGTTTTGGATAAAATTTTGTTGAAAAGGTGATTTTTTCTCTTTTTTCCCCATTTAAATATATATATATATATATATATATATATATATATATATATATATATATATATATATATATATATATAGAGAGAGAGAGAGAGAGAGAGAGAGAGATATTCATCGTTCCATTTTTTCAATCAATGTACTAACTATTAATCCAGTGAACTTAGTCAAAACTTCGCACGGACATATATAAATAGTATATGAACGAATAATAAAATAGAAAATATAAATATATATATATATAGTGCAAAGCAAAATAATATCATTTAGTCTGTTAATATCACTGAAACATAAAATTTTACTTTGACCCCAGTATCTGATACATTACTTATAAAACAATATATGCAACTTTTGAAAAATGTACCTTTTCTAACTCAGAAAATTTAGATAAGTAACAAGTTTCAGAAAGAGGAACGAACCTTTCAGAATTTTCATTCCCTCCCCTGAGAAAAATGTTCTCTGTATAAGCGAAACTTGCAATATATTTTTTGTTTTTAAGGGGAAAAAGTGAATCCTTTCAAATCTTGAGATAAAATACACGGTTCAAAAGAAAAAGCAGAATCTGGTGAATTAATGCCTTGGTTGTTAAATGGGGGATTTTTTTTACTTCTATTTTAACAAATTTATCTTTAGTGTATTAGCAATAATTTATTTTTGGATAAAATCTTCTTGAAAATGTATATGTACTAGTACTAACTATTAATCCAGTCAACTTAGTCAAAACTTCGCACGGACATATATAAATAGTATGCGAACGAATAATAAAATAGGAAATATATATATATATATATATATATATATATATATATATATATATAGTACAAAGTAAAATAATATCATTTGGTCTGTTAATATCACTGAAACATAAAATTTTACTTTGACCCTAGTATCTGATACATTATTTATAAAACAATATATGCAACTTTTGAAAAATGTACCTTTTCTAACTCAGAAAATTTAGATAAGTAACAAGTTTCAGAAAGAGGAACGAACCTTTCAGAATTTTCATTCCTTCCCCTGAGAAAAATGTTATCTCTGTATAAGCGAATCTTGCAATATATTTTTGGTTTTTAAGGGGAAAAAGTGAATCCTTTCAAATCTTAAGATAAAATACACTGTTCAAAAGAAAAAGCAGAATCTGGTGAATTAATGCCTTGGTTGTTAAATGGGGGATTTTTTTCCTTCTATTTTAACAAATTTATCTTTAGTGTATTAGCAATAATTTATTTTTGGATAAAATCTTCTTGAAAATGTATATGTACTAGTACTAACTATTAATCCAGTCAACTTAGTCAAAACTTCGCACGGACATATATAAATAGTATGCGAACGAATAATAAAATAGGAAATATATATATATATATATATATATATATATATATATATAGTACAAAGTAAAATAATATCATTTGGTCTGTTAATATCACTGAAACATAAAATTTTACTTTGACCCCAGTATCTGATACATTACTTATAAAACAATATATGCAACTTTTGAAAAATGTACCTTTTCTAACTCAGAAAATTTAGATAAGTAACAAGTTTCAGAAAGAGGAACGAACCTTTCAGAATTTTCATTCCTTCCCCTGAGAAAAATGTTATCTCTGTATAAGCGAATCTTGCAATATATTTTTGGTTTTTAAGGGGAAAAAGTGAATCCTTTCAAATCTTAAGATAAAATACACTGTTCAAAAGAAAAAGCAGAATCTGGTGAATTAATGCCTTGGTTGTTAAATGGGGGATTTTTTTCCTTCTATTTTAACAAATTTATCTTTAGTGTATTAGCAATAATTTATTTTTGGATAAAATCTTCATGAAAATGTAATTTTTTCTCTCTGTTTTCTATAAAAAATATATAAAAAAAGATATTCATGGTTCCATTTTTTTTCAATCAATGTACTAACTATTAATCCAGTGATCATAGTCAAAACTTGGCCTGAAGATACATAAATGGTATACGAACAAATAATAAAATAGGAAATATATATATATAATATAAAGCAAACTAATATCATTTAGTCTGTTAATATCACTGAAACATAAAATTTTACTTTGACCCTAGTATCTGATACATTATTTATAAAACAATATATGCAATTTTTGAAAAATGTACCTTTTCTAACTCAGAAAATTTAGATAAGTAACAAGTTTCAGAAAGAGGAACGAACCTTTCAGAATTTTCATTCCCTCCCCTGAGAAAAATGTTATCTCTGTATAAGCAAATCTTGCAATATATTTTTTGTTTTTAAGGGGGAAAAGTGAATCCGTTCAAATCTTAAGATAAAATACACTGTTCAAAAGAAAAGGCAGAATCTGGTGAATTAATGCCTTGGTTGTTAAATGGGGGATTTTTTTGCTTCTATTTTAACAAATTTACCTTTAGTGAATTAGCAATTATTTATTTTTGGATAAAATCTTGTTGAAAAGGGAATTTTTTCTCTCTGTTTTCCATAAAAGATATATAAGAAAAGATATTCATCGTTCCATTTTTTTTCAATCAATGTACTAACTATTAATCCAGTGAACTTAGTCAAAACTTGGCCTGAAGATACATAAATGGTATACGAACAAATAATAAAATAGGAAATATATATATATACTACAATGCAAAATATTATCATTTAGTCTGTTAATATCACTGAAACATAAAATTTTACTTTGACCCTAGTATCTGATACATTACTTATAAAACAATACATGCAACTTTTGAAAAAGAAAATTTAGATAAGTAACAAGTTTCAGAAAGAGGAACGAACCTTTCAGAATTTTCATTCCCTCCCCTGAGAAAAATGTTATCTCTGTATAAGTAAATCTTGCAGATTATTTTGTTGTTTTTAAGGGGAAAAAGTTAATCCTTTCAAATCTTAAGGTAAAATACACTGTTCAAAAGAAAAAGCAGAATCTGGTGAATTATAATGCCTTGGTTGTTAAATGGGGGATTTTTTTTTCTTCTATTTTCTGGAGGCACGGCAGTGCCTCCGCCAAGTCGAGAGAGGACAGCCGTAAGCATACTTTTCTGGAAGCAACTCAGGGCACTTTTGACCCCCCCATATCTCCGCGCTGGAGTATCCCAAAAATTTTAAACTTCAATTATAGAGAGTATTTGGCCCACAGGACCAAAATTTAAAATTACAACTTTCTGTCTTTTCTAGTTCAGGCGATATATGAACTCAAACATTCGATTTTTTGTCACTTCTTACTCACTCGTTCACGCGTCATCAAAAAGATTGGGTAGATCCCGTAGCCCCAGAAACTTGACATTTGGAAAAAAGGTAGTGTTTAGGATACAAAGAAAGGAAAAATTATAAAATCCAGAAAATTCGAAAAAAAAACATTCGAAAATTCAACAAATTCCATCAAAATTGAAAATTGAAAATAATACGATCTTGTAGTCTTGGAAACTTAAGATTTGGTGTGAAGGTAGTGTTTAACATCCAGAAAAAGAAAACATCAAAAACACCAAAAAAATCGAAAGCAAAATTGAAAAAATCGAAGAAATTGAAAAAAACCGAAAATTTGAAGACAATCCGATTTTGTTGCGCTAGAAAATTCAAATTAGGAATATAGGTAGTATTTAGGATACAGAAAAAGGAAAATTAAAAAAATCCAGAAAATTCGAAAAAAAAATAAAAAAATTCGAAAAAAATTGAAAAAATGAAAATAATTTGATACGATAACGCTCGTATTTATAAATTAATTTGGACGAAACTAATTGTGTGTATTAAGCTCACCAATGCCTCGACCGAGTTCGTTGGCCAGCTTGGTCCACCATCTTGTTTCAAGATGGCGGCCATGGAAAATTTTAAAACTAAAATAAATATACAAAAAAGTTAAAAAATCAAGTTTATTTTTTAATTAGGTGTTAGGACTTGATACAAGGATTCCAGAGCATTTTTTGTTTTACCTCTATCTTAAAAATTGGCTGAGATAGAGCAGTTTAAAATTCTAGGGTGGCTGACATTTTGAAACAAAACAGCACATTACAAAAAAACAACGATAAATTTATGGTCAATAATGGTCAAGCAGGTGCAATCCCGAATGAATACTCCGTGTTATTATAACTGTAACTTTGACTTCGAAATTTTGATACGTTGCATTTTCTATTTGTTGATATTTTTGAACTATGATTTACGCTAAGTGAAATGTTGTTGTTGAAGAGGGATTTTCCTTGTAAATCCGAAACGTCCAATTTTAATATGTTTTTAATGTTTTATGAAAGTGTATTGTAATGTCTGTAATTTTAATGATTTTAATATAAATTTATAAGTTTTAGTGAACGCGATTTCTCGCAAATTATTTTCTTTCATTGTTGTAATCATTTTCCCAATCATACGCATAAAACTATATATTCATATCCATTAGCGCCAAATTCTCGCCAAACTTGGCGACAAAAATAAGTCTTCATAAATGAAGCCAACTTGGCTATAGCTCAATAATTTGGCGAATTTCTTATTCAAATTCAGTGTAAACGAACCTTTTGTAAACGGTTTCTTTGCATTTTAACTTGCTGTTTTCGAGTAACATTTGCTAAAATTTTAAACCGAAGATATAGGAAAGCTACCTTTTCCTGCCGGTACAGGCCGGAGGACTTTTTTATGAGTTGTCGGATGCAATCTATGTTTTGCATTAAATAAAGTAAAACATTGAAAAACAAATCCCACAGGATGGGGATAGTTTGTTTTAGATAGATTTTAAGATAATTGTCCTATTAGCTAGTACACCTTCCGTTATTGTTTTGTGTTATTTTCCCCGGATTATGCTTTTCTTTTCTTTTGTTTACGAATTTTGTAATAGAAAAGTTCCGCTATAGACTGGCTACGTTATAGACCTTTTTTTATATAGACAGGTTCATTTTCTTTCACAGGCTTTACTCTATTTAATTTATATATGAAATATTTGTTGTTAAAAGATGTTGGTCGCACAAAAATTTTCACATCTCTCCCTCCCTCCCGACATTACTGGTTGGTTATGGCTTGATAGTCCTTTCTAAATAAAATCATGGTGATTCTAAGATTCTCTTGATTTATCTCTAAATTGAACATAAACGATCCTAAGAAAACGGATCAATGAATTACTATATTGGCATGAGGAAATTTAGTTGCAGAAAAATGGAGCATATAGATAACATTAAGTCTAATAGGAAAACCACAGCCTTGGCAAGATTGTATTAACAAGAAACCATCCAAATACATTTTTATGAAAGTAATATAATTTTCCCCTCGAATCTATACAAACCATGTATTATAAGAAAAACCGGTACTTCTCTATCCCGTCGACCACTTTTCATAACAAAAAACATCGCCAAACTGTAAGATTAAACGCCAAAAATGCAATCCCATTTACTTGATGTCAGAAGCATTACACGTGTTTGTTATTTCATCAAGTGCTTTTTAATTCGACATTTGCGTGTATTTTTCATTATGTTTTACTGATTTATTAGTTATTTCCTTAATTAAAATAACAATTGTGTCCTTAAATTCTTACATTATATTTATTTATTTATTTTGATACTATAATGGCAAAGTTCTCCCGTTTATTTGGCGTTACAGTTTGGCGATAGCTTTTTGTTATGAAAAGTGGTCGACGGGATAATAGAGAAGTACCGAAAAACCATAGAGTTTGTAACACGTAAAAATACAATGTGTAAACGATAAACATAATTTAATTTATGAAAATTGTGGCTCGATGTACTCCATGGTTACAAATATGGAAATAAACATCCAAGTACAAATAAAAAATAACGTGCGTAGTTTTAATCAGTATGTGAAAAATTAAATGATATCGTTTCAAATAATAACTTCATTAGACCGTGCAATTATATAATCTGGAGGCACGGCAGTGCCTCCGCCAAGTCGTATAAAGCATACTTTACTGGAAGCAACTCAGGGCACTTTTGACCCCCCCCCCCCCCCCCCATATCTCCGCGCTGGAGTATTCAAAAAATTTGAAACTTCGTTTTTCTAGAGTATTTGGGCACACAGGACCAAAATTTAAAATTACAACTTTCTGTCTTTTCTAGTTCAGACGATATATGAACTCAAACATTCGATTTTTTGTCACTCACTCACTCGTTCACGCGTCATCAAAAAGATTAGGTAGATCCCGTAGTCCTAGAAACTTGACATTTGGAAAAACGGTAATGTTTAGGATACAAAGAAAGGAAAAATTATAAAATACGGAAAATTCGAAAAAAAAAAACATTCGAAAATTCAGCAAATTTCATCAAAATTGAAAATTGAAAATAATACGATCTTGTAGTCTTAGAAACTTAAGATTCGGTGTGAAGGTAGTGTTTAGTATCCAGAAAAAGAAAACATCAAATACACCAAAAAAATCGAAAGCAAAATTGAAAAAATCGAAAAATCGAAAAAAATCGAAAATTTTCAAATAATCCGATTTTGTTGCGCTAGAAACTTGGAACTCGGAATAAAGGAAGTATTTAGGATGTAAAATAAGGAAAAATTAAAAATTCCGGAAAATTCGAAAAAAAAATTCAAAAATTCGAAAAATTCGAAAAAAATTAAAATAATTAAAATAATTTGATTGTTTAGCCTTAGAAGCTTAAAATTCGCATTAAAGATAGTGTTTAGGATTCAGAATAAGTTAAAATAAAAAACGCAATAAAATTCGAAAATAAAATAAAAAAATCGAAAAAATCGAAAAATAAGGAAAATTTGAAAATAATTCGATTTTATAGCGCTAGAAACTTGAAATTTGGAATAAAGGTAATATTTAAGATACTAAATAATGAAAAATTAAAAAATATGGATAATTAAAAAATACCCATAAATTAGTGCAGACGATATATGAACTCAAAGTTTCGATTTTTTGTCACTCACACACTCACTCCATCTCGCGTCATCAAAAAGAATGGGTAGATCCCGCAGCCACAGAAACTTAAAATTTGGAATAAAGCTAGTGTTTCAGATACAAAAAAAGAAAAAATTATAAAATCCGAAAAAAAAAAACATTCGAAAATTCAAAAAAATCGTACAAAATTGAAAATTGAAAATAACACGACCTTGTAGTCTTAAAAACTTAAAATGTGGTTTGAAGGTAGTGTTTAGAATTCAGAAAAATAAAACGTCAAAAACACAAATTTTTTTTAAAAATAAAATCGAAAAATTTCAAATAATTCAATTTTGTTGCGCTAGAAACTTGGAATTCAGAATAAAGGTAGTATTTAGGATGCAAAATAAGGAAAAATTAAGAAATCCAGAAAATTCGAAAAAAAAAAATCAAAAATTCGAAAAATTCGAAAAAAAAAAAAAAAAAATAGAATAATTTGATCTTTTAGCCTTAGAAACTTAAAATTCGCGGTAAAGATAGTGTTTAGGATTCAGAATAAGTTAAAATAAAAACGCAATAAAATTGGAAAATAAAATAAAAAAATCGAAAAATAAGGAAATTTTGAAAATAATTCGATTTTATATAGCGCTAGAAACTTGAAATTTGGAATAAAGGTAATATTTAAGATACTAAATAAGGAAACATTAAAAAATATGAATAATTCAAAAAAAAAATCGAAAATTTAAAAAAAAAAAAAAAAAAAAAAAAAAAATAGAAAGAAAGAAAGAAAAGGAGATAAATTGAAAATAATATGATCTCGTAGTCTTAGAAACTGAAAATTTGCTGTAAAGATAGTGTTTAGGATTCAGAAAAAGAAAAAATTAAAAACACAACAAAAATTGAAAATAAAATCAAAAAATCGAAAAAAAAACGAAAATTTTAAAAGAATTCGATTTTGTAAAGCTAGAAACTTAAAATTTGGATTAAAGGTAGTATTTAGGATACAAAAAAAGAAATAAATAAAAAATCTGTAAAATTCGAAAAAAAAAAATTAGAAAAATTGAAAAAAATTCGATTTTGTAGCTTTAGAACTTAAAATTCGGCGAAAACTTATTGTTTAGGATAGAGAAAAAGGAAACATTAAATCACAATAAATTCGAAAATAGAATAAAAAACTCGAAAATAATCGGAAATTTCAAAATAATTCGATTTTGTAGCGCTAGAAACTTGAAATTTGTAATAAAGATACAAAATAAGAAAAAATTAAAAAATCCAGAAAATTATAAAAAAAAAATTCGAAAAAATAAAAAATTGAAAATAATTTTATCTTGTAGTCTTAGAAACTTAAAACTTGGTGTAAAGGTAGTATTTACTATTCAATAAAAGGAACAATTAAAATATTCGTTAAATTCGAAAATAAAATCGAAAAATCGAAATATCTTTAAGAAATCGAAAATTCGAAAACAATTTGATTTTGTACTGCTAGAAACATTAGTTTTAAGATAATTGTCATATTAGCTAGTACAACGCCCCTAATTGTTTTATGTTATTTCTCCCGGATTATGGTTTTCTTTTCTTTCGTTTACGAATTTCGTTATAGAAAAGTTCCGCTATAGACTGGTTACGATATAGGCGATTTCTTTATAGACAGGTTTGTTTTCTTTCACAGGTTGTACTCTATTTACTTCACGTATGAAATATGGATTGTTAAATGATGTTAGCCCCACAAAAATTTTCACAGCTCCCCCTACCGCCCCCCCGATATTACTGGCTGGTTATGGCTTGATAGTCCTTTCTAAATAAAATCATGGTGACTCTAAGATTAACTTGATTTATCTCTAAATTGAACCTAAATGATCCTAAGAAGACGGATCAGATAATTACTATATTGGCATGACAATCAGGTAACTTAGAATTAAAATCGAAAAATCAATAAATTTATAAAAAGTCGAAAATTTGAAAATAATTCGATTTTATAGTCCTAGAAGCTTGACATTTGGCAGAAAGGCAGGGTTTAGTACACAAAGTAAGGAAAAATTAAAAAATCCGTAAATAATAAAAAAAAAGACTAAAAAAAAAACGAAAAAAAAAAAAACATCGAAAAAAGGAATATAGTTTGATTTATTGGAAATTTCCGGAAATTTTAATTTTGGCTTTCTTTTTATACTAAAAAGTTTTTTTATGTTAAATATCAAGTATCTAGGGCTGCGAGTAATATCTCAGATGGATAGCACCTATCCTGGAAGCAATTGAGAGTATTTTTGACACTCCGCCTCCCATAACTTAGTGCTTGCCTAGGAACCTGAAATTTCTTTTTATCTACAGTACTTTGCAAACGAAACTAAAGCTTCAAATTTTTGATACCTGTAAATAATAGGGACAGAGTGTGGGCTTAGTGAAAATCAGTGGATGATCTCCAAAAAGAACCCAAAATCAAGAAAAGCAGGATTACTTACAAAAAGAAGTGAAATCTCATCAAAAAGTCACCTGTAAAAAAAGCAGCCAAGTCTCGTAACTCATTTACCGTAAAAAGTACTGAGATCGTATAAAGCCAAGTTTAACTATCTTATTAACTCTGAAATTTTCATTCACAAATCACTCCTAGTCTCTACATCTTTAGTTAATTATTATTTTGTGACTTGGCAATTACGCAGCACAGGAAAGTTATTACATCTTACTATGTTATGGGATGGGATGAGATAATATGATTAAGGCTAATTATATACGCACATGGAAGTTATTACACCTTAATATGTTATGGGAAGGCATGGTATTATTTGATTAAGACTAATTATATACATCACATTCTCGTGCTACGTAATTGCCAAGTCACAAAATAATATTTAACTAAAGATGTAGAGACTAGGAGTGATTTGTGAATGAAAATTTCAGAGTTAATAAGATAGTTAAACTTGGCTTTATACGATCTCAGTACTTTTTACGGTAAATGAGTTACGAGACTTGGCTGCTTTTTTTACAGGTGACTTTTTGATGAGATAACAATTTATCTTTAGTGTATTAGCAATAATTTATTTTTGGATAAAATCTTCCTGAAAATGTAATTTTTTCTGTTTTTTTTTCCATTAAAAAAAAAATAAATAAATAAATAAAAATATTCGTCGTTCCATTTTTTCCATTAATGTACTAACTATTAATCCAGTGAACTTAGTGGAAACTTGGCCTGAAGTCACATAAATGGTATACGAACAAATAATAAAATAGGAAATATATATATATATAAATATATAGTACAAAGCAAAATAATATCATTTGGTCTGTTAATATCACTGAAACATAAAATTTTACTTTGACCCTGGTATCTGATACATTACTTATAAAACAATGTATGCGACTTTTGAAAAATGCACCTTTTCTAACTCAGAAAATTTAGATAAGTAACAAGTTTCAGAAAGAGGAACGAACCTTTCAGAATTTTCATTCCTTCCCCTGAGAAAAATGTTATCTCTGTATAACCGAATCTTGCAATATATTTTTGTTTTTAAGGGGGAAAAGTGAATCCTTTCAAATATTAAGATAAAATACACTGTTCAAAAGAAAAAGCAGAATCTGGTGAATTAATGCCTTGGTCGTTAAATGGGAGATTTTTTTTTCTTCTATTTTAATAAATTTATCTTTAGTGTATTAGCAATAATTTATTTTTGAATAAAATCTTGTTGAAAAGGGAATTTTTTCTCTCTGTTTTCTATAAAAAATATATAAAAAAAAGATATTCATGGTCCCATTTTTTTTTCAATCAATGTACTAACTATTAATCCAGTGAACTTAGTAAAAACGTCGCGCGAAGATATATAAATGGTACGCGAACAAATATTTAAATAGAAAATATAAATACATATATAGTACAAAGCAAAATAACCAATTAATCTATTAATATCCTTAATACATGAATTTTTACTTTGACACTAGTATCTCATACATTACTTATAAAACATTACATGCAGTTTTTGAAAAATTTATCTTGTCTAATTCAGAAAATTTGGAAAAGTAACAAGTTTCAGAAACAGAAACGGACATTTTAGAATTTTCTGATAAAATGCGAATTATAAAAATGCTCTGTATAAGCAAATCTTTCTTCTTCTTTTTTTTCTTTCAAGGGGTATGGGGGCGGGGGTGAATCTAACGAATTTATCTTTAGTGAATTATCAATAACTTATTTTTGGATAAAATCTTGTTAGAAAGCTATTTATTTTCTATTTATTTTCCATTAAAAAAATCTTCATTACTTAATTTTTTTGCAAAGTACTTACTCTTGATTCAGTGAACTAAGTCAAAATTTGGCATGAATAAACATAAATGGTAACTGAATGAAAAATAAAATATAAAATATATACTACAAAAGAAATTCTAATTTTGTGTGAAATATGTAGTTTTTATATCCTGACACCAAAAAGTACTAACTGAGATTTTAACATAATTTCTCTCGTGTGACTGATTGATAATTATTTGTTTGGCAATAAAAAATGTTCTCTAACCATAAACAAGTACGAAAAATCATGCGTCAAGCATAGATTATGAAACACTTTCTAACACATCCAGAAAATTGTAACGAAACTTCACTTATAATATAAATAAATTCATATTCAGGGCTACACAAAAAACAAGATATATTGTCGTTTACGGTTGGTAATTGTTGGGAGTTTAAGTTGCTTAATGCTTTTTTACCTTTTAGCTTAACATGTGGTGTGTACGAAAGTTTTTAGTTAATATACAATGCTGTACAAAAGATTTCGAGTGCATTTCCATTGATTGGCGAAAATTACTAAATGTGAATTTTCTAACTGAAATAAATTTTATCATGCTATATAGTATATATCCAAATCTATAGATCATATACACGGCTGCACAAAATAATTCAACTACTTTTTTGACAATGGAAAGTAATTTCAAAAACTGTATTTTTTAATGTGTTATACGTTTCCTAAACTGTTTACTTACATATCTTCTTTCACCTTATTTAAAGGGCTGATATCAGTAATTCTTTCACTGTACACAATGTTCTTAATGTATTCAAAGAAGTCAAGTGGTGTATGGTCGGGGCTTCGTGGAGAATCCGGAATTGGGCCATCTCGTAAAATCCTTGAGTTGGGGAACTTCTCATTCAAGGCTGTACACCATCTAGTGAGCGGAGGAAAAACTTACATTCTTTCACTACATTTCAACACAAGAATTATTTCCGTACGTTTAAGAATTATTTTTTATAAGGTTGCAAAATCCTGGCATTCTTTTTCGATGACCCTGTATATCACGATACAACTTCAGAAGACGGCTGAACTACAATGTCGGCTACCGTCTTTATGTTTTCATTAGTATTTTTTTCTTTGCCAATTTTTTTCTTTGGAATACATAAATTAGAAAGGTATAGCATTCAGTGATGAATTATGCTTTCTGCTGGGCCTAAACGATGGTGTTGTATTTGTATATAGACTTTATAAGAAATCTAGCCAATTATTTTCACCTCACGGCATACGACCCATTAACCGGTGTAATATCTTGAAGAGCCATTTCATGTGGTAGATCTTTCATGAAAATCAACTCATAGGTTTTCTTTAATGATCCACTTCAAAACTATTACAGCATAGCGATGCACCGATGACGTGACATCCTGCAACGTTTTGTTTTACCAATGTTTTGCCACAGTTATTATGAGCTGTATTGTGATATTAGCATGATAATGAATGCTTGCATTAACTGTACACATAACTGTGCATAACTGACAAGTCCTCAGAATTTTGGACACCACTTATTCTGAATAAAAATATTAGCTTTATTTAATAGTGGAATTTATGTCATTAAATAAAGCTAATATTTCTGCACAATATCATGCTCATGCATGACAGCAAGTTGCTGGTTGCTGCATAGGAAGCAACTGTAAAAAACTAATCCATTCATTTCAATCACTTAATATTTTCCACTCAAAGTAAAATAAATAAATAAAGAAAATGATGAAGCACGCAGATAAAAACCCAACGATAATTTTTCTCTCATCTCTTAAAACAAGTGACCTAATTTATGACTCTTAAGTTTCAAGTTTATCATGCAATAGAGATTTATTACCTCGTTATAATCGTTCTCTTCTAATAATGTGAAATATGTTTATAATTTGTTATTTGTGATTATGCCATTATAAACTTATTACAGAACTAAAACATTTTAAAAGGACAATTATTCAACGTCAATTTGTTTCAAAGAAATGATGCAACTTTACTCATAACTTTCCAAACTTTGTGAAAATGAGTCAGTGTATTACTATCCTTCATTCTGTAAAGTCACAGGAAAAAATGTTTCCTGATGTTTTAAAATTAATCTAAATGTAAACCTTTTAAAATTTTAAATAATGTAGAATATAATTTTTAAAATCAATCCAAACGTGAACCTATTTATTCAGTGTGAATTGTGCATTAATATTATTTTTTTACAAGTTTTATTTCAGCGGTGGTACATCTAAATAGAATTATTCAAGAAGTGATTATAATAAGTTATCAATTATTGGAAGTATATAAATCAGTGGATACTACTAAAATTGGATAGACCTTAGAAAAGGTAAGCAATTCCTTTTCTTTCTGCATGTTGAAGACCAGAGTTAATTTTAATTTGAAGAATTTAATATTCTGATGTTACGCGCTTACCTCGTTGGCCTCGCCCCTTCAACAGTGATCATGAGCCTGATGAATATATGAACTCAGAATTTATTCTTAAGGATTAATAATTGACTCTAATTAATAAAAATAATACTCAGCTCTTATGCTAGTTTAAAAATTCAAGAAAACATAATTGAATTTAATAAACTATTTAAACTAATGAAACTTTAAAAACTGTATAAACAAGTTCTCCGAGATGGCGACAATAAAGGAAATGCAATTAGTAGATAAATTAAACAATAATAATTATTCTATATGGAAGTTTAAAATTAATATGTTGTTAATTAAGGAAGATTTGTACGAACTCGTAACTCAGGAACCCCCTACACCAATTAACGAAGATTGGAGAAAAAAGGATGCAAAAGCTCGCGCTTTAATAAACCTGAGTATAGACGATACGCAAATAGTTCATGTAAAACATTTAGAAACAGCAAAACAGACATGGGATAGTTTAAAAAATATTCATGAGAGAGCCAATTTGTCCAGTAAATTGTATTTGTTACGAAAATTGTATAGTGCAAAACTTCCCGAAAATGGGAACATGCACAAACACATTACTAATATACTGGAAATAAAAGATAAGCTCTCCGCAATAGGAGAGAACATAACCGACTCGCATTTATCTTCACTTCTATTGTGCTCGCTACCTGCGAGTTATAATACTCTAATAACAGCTCTCGAAGCCCGAAATGAAATTGAATTAACTCCCGAATTCATCAAGAGCAAACTTACTGATGAATTTAATAAACGGGTAGAAAATAGTGAGCAAGTTGAAAACTCACAAAAGGTGTTTAAAACACAAAAGAAATACACTCAAGATTATAAAGGGCAAAACAAATATTGTACCTACTGTAAACAATCAAATCACACTTACAAACAATGCTGGCATCTCAAGAACAGAAACACACAGACCACTACACCTAAAACACAATACAAATACAAAAAGTACACATCGTTGTGTTTTGAAAATACAAAAGGTGATAGTAAAAATAAAATGAATGAATCAAAAACAAATGAACAGGTACAAATAAATAAAAGTGAACATAAAGATGCAGCATTCATAATTGTAAATCCCGCTAATAAAACCTGGTTAATTGACTCAGGAGCGTCTTCGCATATAGCGAACGATAGGGATATATTTACAAAATTCAACGATACTGAAAAAACTACAGTAACAATTGCTAATGGGAATACATTAAATTCTTACGGAACCGGCGAAACACAAATAATGACAAAAACATCTGATGGATGTATAAATAGAATTACACTTAAAAATGTGTTATTTGTTCCACAATTGGAATCAAATTTAATTTCCGTAAGTAAAGCCACAGAACATGGATATAAAGTATTTTTCGAAAATGAAAAATGCATACTATCGTGCAATGGAAATATATACTTAGAAGCATTTAAGAAACATAACTTATATCAAGTTGAAACACTAGAAGAAAGTTCTCAAAATAAAATAAACATTGCACATGATTGCAGAAATAAAGATTGCCTCGAAATTTGGCATAAACGCCTTGGCCACAGAAATAATGAAAGTATAAAAGAATTAGTCAAAAATGACTTGGCCAGTGGGATAAAAATAAATAACTGTAATCATAAAACAAACTGTGAAACCTGTATAAAAACATAGTCAACAAATGCACCGTACTCTAAATCTATCGAAAATAAAACAACAAAAGTATTAGATTTAGTACATACTGATTTATGTGGGCCTTTTAAAACACCCACAATAGGAGGAAAAAATTACTTCCTTACATTCATAGATGACAGTTCTAGATTCACAGTTATTTACTTATTAAAAAGTAAAGATGAAGTTTATGAAAAAATAAAAGACTATGTACAAATGGTCAAAACCAGACAAGGAAAATATCCGACGGCGATTAGATCGGATAACGGTGGGGAATACATAGGAAATAAAACAGAAGCCTTTCTAAGGGAACATGGTATAAAACATGAATACACAGTTCCATTTTGTCCCAGCCAGAATGGCATTGCTGAGAGAAAAAACAGAAGTTTAATTGAAATGACACGAAGCCTATTATCCGAAGCAAATTTACCTCATAGGTTCTGGGGTGAAGCGATAAATACTGCTAATCACCTCCAAAATAGGCTCCCCACTAAATTGACAAATAAAACGCCATATGAAATTTGGTTCAAAAGAAAACCAAATCTCTATTATTTACGTGTATTTGGCTGTAAAGTATACACTTACATAAACAAACACAAAAGATCTAAACTAGATGACACAGCAGAAGAGGGTATCTTCATGGGCTATGATAATAATACAAAGGGATACCGCGTTTTCACTAAAAATGGTGAAATAATAATTTCCAGATCTGTAAAATTTCTGGAAGAAAAACTGAACAATTTAAACGAGAAAATTAATGATCACGAACAATTAATTGAAGATAAAAAATACATTGAAATAGAAATAGGTGACACACCCTGTACACCTGACGCGCCCAAACAATCAGAAACACATCAACCTCGTAGATCTGAAAGACAAAACAGAGGAGTACCACCTCAAAGATATACTTCCGACAATTTTATTGCTTTAGCAAATGATTGCGATACAACAGAACCTGAAAACTGGAAACAGCTTATCAAAATAAACAATCCACTAGAAAAGAAAAACTGGCTTAAAGCCACTGAAAACGAAATACAATCGTTAATGAAAAATAATAGAAGAAATCGTAAATTCTCTAAAACAAGAATACGAATTAAAGGATCTAGGCAATATTAGTAACTATTTAGGTACTCAAATTCAGAAATTACCTAACGGTTATTCTCTTGATCAAAAAATTAAGATTGAAAATTTAGCGAAAAAGTTCAATCTTGAAAACTCCAAACCGTGCAAAACTCCAATGGAACCAGGATATAACAAATTAAATGATGATGATAATTTAATGCCAAATAATATTAAATATCGCCAGGCACTTGGTTCATTGCTTTATATAACAACAATAACTAGACCTGACATTTCAGCAGCAGTAAACATTTTAAGCAGAAGAAATGAGAATCCTCGCGAAAAAGACTGGCAAGCCGTAAAAAGAATAATAAGATATCTATATCATACTAAAGAACTAAAATTAATAATTAACACTAATGAAGAACCAATATTAAAGGTATTCGCTGATGCCGATTGGGCAGGTGATACCAAAACCCGCAGATCAACATCGGGAATATTATATATGTTGGGCAACAACCCAATTCAGTGGACGACGAAAAGGCAAAGTTGCATTGCCTTATCTTCAGCAGAGGCTGAATATGTGTCCGCAGCACATGCTAGCCAAGAAATAATTTGGTTATTGAAGTTACTTGACGATCTAGGCTTTCCACAGCAAAAACCAATCACTTTATATGAAGACAATCAAAGTACCATAAAAATGGTTGAATCAGAAAAATTCACGAAAAGATCAAAGCACATCGACGTCAAATTTAATGCCATTAAACAATATAGGGAAGAAGGCATAATTGAGTTAAGATATCTTCCAACAGAAAAAATGATAGCTGATGCACTTACCAAACCTTTACCCAAGCCTCGATTCATCGAACACAGAAATTCAATGAAAATATTAGTTAATCCCCATGAACGGATTAAGGGGGAAATTGTAAAAAACTAATCCATTCATTTCAATCACTTAATATTTTCCACTCAAAGTAAAATAAATAAATAAAGAAAATGATGAAGCACGCAGATAAAAACCCAACGATAATTTTTCTCTCATCTCTTAAAACAAGTGACCTAATTTATGACTCTTAAGTTTCAAGTTTATCATGCAATAGAGATTTATTACCTCGTTATAATCGTTCTCTTCTAATAATGTGAAATATGTTTATAATTTGTTATTTGTGATTATGCCATTATAAACTTATTACAGAACTAAAACATTTTAAAAGGACAATTATTCAACGTCAATTTGTTTCAAAGAAATGATGCAACTTTACTCATAACTTTCCAAACTTTGTGAAAATGAGTCAGTGTATTACTATCCTTCATTCTGTAAAGTCACAGGAAAAAATGTTTCCTGATGTTTTAAAATTAATCTAAATGTAAACCTTTTAAAATTTTAAATAATGTAGAATATAATTTTTAAAATCAATCCAAACGTGAACCTATTTATTCAGTGTGAATTGTGCATTAATATTATTTTTTTACAAGTTTTATTTCAGCGGTGGTACATCTAAATAGAATTATTCAAGAAGTGATTATAATAAGTTATCAATTATTGGAAGTATATAAATCAGTGGATACTACTAAAATTGGATAGACCTTAGAAAAGGTAAGCAATTCCTTTTCTTTCTGCATGTTGAAGACCAGAGTTAATTTTAATTTGAAGAATTTAATATTCTGATGTTACGCGCTTACCTCGTTGGCCTCGCCCCTTCAACAGCAACTACATGCAGTGCACGATAAACAGGTATAAATAGAGGGGGGGGGGGGACTTTCTTCCAGAAGCAGAAAATACATGAAAATGATTTTTGAGTTTGCTGTAACTATGACAAACGTAAAAAAAAGAATAAAAATATTAGAAATTTTAGAAGACTTTAAACTTTTAGAAGACTTTACTTGATCATCATCGTGATAGTCCTGGATCTTCATCGTCACTTTGTGAGAAAATTTTACGTGATAGACGATATAGGATTATTACGTGATAGAGGAACTGCATATCGAAAAACAATAGAAACACCTAAAACGATGCAGAAAATAAATAAATATATAATATTTTGCATGCCTGTGTAATTAACTATATGATTAAAGATTAATAATTTTGGAAGAATTTACAAAGCTGTGCAAAAAGATGAATAAAAATAAAAACTTGCGTACATAAATTAAAAAGGACAAAAATCTTTGAAACTGAAAAATTAACATTTCATACGGAACTTTTCATTGGGCAGATAAAGCATAATGAAGATAAAAGAGCCGATCATCCGTCACCGGAGTATTTTAAACAAACGCTTCATTTTTTCGTAAATTATCGCTTTATCATAATTCCACATCCAAAATCATAAACACCCGCACCTCTTGCTGCTCCCCGGAGACGCAATGCGTGAAAAATGAAGTGAACGGGAATAATTGAAGCCTATCTCAACTCCATTACACGGGCTCACAAATCTTTCCGGCTTGCCTAAAAGATTTATGGATGCGTGAGACGCAGGGGCGCTTGCATTAACAGAAAAATTCGCTTTGACGGACCTTCATACGGATTAACGGAAGGACTGCCGTTTTTTGCGCTGTAGTTTCGTTAATCATCGGAATTAACATGCTACATTTATCTTTCTGGCGAGATATTTTGGGTGATATGTGACACATAATGTGTTATCAAAATAACAGTTCTCATACATATTAGATATTGCTAGTATTTTTAACGCTCTTTTGTTTAACTTAACTCGGTTCATGTATGTAAAGATGGAGTTTTGTAATGAATTTTTCACTCGTTTCCTGATAAGCTAGAATTATAAAATTTATGTACACAGGTGTGTTTCCGATGATAATGCAAGATTTTAACATTTTTGGAACTTAATTAGAAATTAATAAATTGATCTTAAGGTATTTTCTGTTATACGGGAGCAAGTGATAAGCCGCCAAACATTCGTTATGGTTACAACTGTATACAAAAAACATTGGCATTAATTACACGTACACGTCAAGCACGCTAAAATAGGCCAACTGGCTATGAAAGTGTAACAATGAAATATTTTAAACACTAAAATGCAGGAAATAAAAGATAAATAAAAGATAAAAAGTGTAATACTTTTAAAAAATACACTTTTATAATAGTTTAATAATAATTATTATTAATGATTAATAATAATGATTATACGTTGAGAAAACAATTTAGAAATCCTGAATAGATAGTTTAATAATGCTTTTTTTGTTTCCCGTTCCGATATCTTAAAAAAAAAGAAACCAAACAAAATATGCAAATTTTGAAATAAAATCACTAGTTCATGCTTTTTATCAAATGTAAATCAAAAAGTTTAATTTTTCAAAATCGTGGCACACTCCATATTAACGTATTTCTGAATCAACATGAATTGCAGTCATAAAATTAGGCATGATTTTTAAAATAATCATTGAATGCTTATAAAAGAGTTTTCTTTTTTTTTTTTATTTATTTACGTTTAGATTTATTATACAATTAAATCGTGTTCCTCTTCACCATTTAATAAAACAATAAAGATGTAACAAAAGAAATGTTATGAAAATAATATAATTTGATAATACGTGTGACACAAAATACCAATTTCTTTTTCATTTTTAAAAGCGAGTTTGTAACTCTAGAACTAGAGACTTTATTACTCATCGATAGAGGAGCTGAAAATATCCCGGCTATCTGCAAATTGAATATTTAAAAATAATCTGCAAGGTTTAGTGCGATACCAAAAAGAAAGCAAAAGTGATATTGAATAGACTTTTTGCTGAATACAATTGAATATAATTTATATAGATATTTAACATAATTTTTATTTTATAATATTAATCCTTCAATTCTATCTTTCTCCCCTTTAACATATAACAAGTAAAATCAAGTTTAACACATATTACATTAATTCTACATTATAATTTCACTCAAGATTTAAATAATATTTTATATAGTAAACTATTTCAATAATAATAATAATAATAGTATTAAAAATAAAATAAATAGCTATAAAAATAGTATCAAATTAAATAGTTTTTAAAAAAAACAACACTTTTTTATAAGCTTTTAATGTTTCTCTTAAAAACTACGAATGATTCCATGACTGCAATTCCTCTTAGTTCCAAACAAAATTGTTGCAATACATTAATTTGGCGTGTACCTTGAGAACTGAAATTCACAGCTTTGATTTACGCTTGATAGAAAGCGTGAAAGGGGGAATTTATTAAAAAAAAAATTAATGTTTGTTCTGTTACCTTTTTAAGATATGCCGACAAGGGGAGAAAAGCATTATTTAAACTCTGTATTCGGCATTTCTGAATTATTTTTTCAATATATAATTATAATTTAATAAATATTAAATGATACCTGTTAAGTAATAAAAGAGTACTTTTTTTTTAATTATTACACTCTTCATTTTTTATTTTTTTTCTACTTTACTAGTATAAATACCCGTCCTAGGCCAGTGGGTAGAAATCGTGGTTTTCACTTTAAATTTGAAATAATTTATAAATATACTCATATACTATTCATCGACAATAAAGAAAACTGACATAAACGTGAAGTTCACGGCCTGATTAATTCAGACCTCTGAGATTTTAACAACAAATTTATAATTTGATGTAAATAAGATGGCCAAACAGAGGAGAAATTACAGATATATATTATTTAGTAAAAGGAAACAGATATATATTGAATGCAATATCAGTACAAAAAAAAAATTACTAACTGACTTGTACTCTAAGAAATATAAACATGTTTCTATACATCGACAATAAGAAAAACTTACCTGAAACGTTAAGTTCAGATCCTCTGGAGTTTTAACAACAAATTTTTAATCTTATGTAAATAAGATGACAGAACAGAGGGGAAATTACAAATCTTTCTTAATTAGTAAAAAGAAAAATACATAGATATAGTTCTAATGTGTGTTTTATTATGAAGTCTTAATTCTGTTATGGTATATTAACCGGAAACAAATGCTGAACTATTTATATTGCTTTATGTGCCAACTTGTTAATGTTCCGTAACCGTTTCAAACATTTTTTTTTTTTTTTTTGCCATAACATTATTTTTAATAATTTTATTTTTCCTGAACTCCTCTACTTTTTTGAATTTTTTTATTAAAATATTAATTCATCTTACCTATGATTTTGTGTTTTAAAAAAGGAATTGGATCTGGTATCTCTGTTTTGATTAATAGGTCCACTTGAGATGGTTCACGAAATTTGTGGGGCTCATCTAAAATTATAAAAATATGG
Source organism: Maratus michaelseni (assembly GCA_963931845.1). Lineage (NCBI taxonomy): Eukaryota > Metazoa > Arthropoda > Arachnida > Araneae > Salticidae > Maratus > Maratus michaelseni. Next base: position 322,326,694 of record OZ007594.1, on the reverse strand, counting down.
GCTTATGGTAATCATCTTTTTTTAATTCAGTGGTGTGCACATAACCATCCGTTTTGCCAAAATTTTCTCCGTCATGTTTTTCATTAATGCATTCAATTTGATGTGAAATAATTGCGACAAAGTCTGATCTGTCGCTTGCAATTTGACCATGATTCAATTTTTCAGTTATTTCTCGCCACTTTGCATAACATATGAAAGTACAAAATATGTCAAGTTTTCCACGTTTAGTTACAATTCCCATTGCATCGTTGTTTCGTTCTCTCATGTTTTGTGGCGATCCTTGAAATATAAATGGTAAAATAACTGCTCTTCCAGCTTGAACCCCAGCATTTGCATCACATCGTTCAACAAAATCAAGTTAACCATTCATCTCGAAGCGTTGCTTGGTTGTAGGGAAGATAATTTAGATTGTTGGCTTCCACTTGTAAGTATGAATCTACTGCATATCGTTGAGTTAATTTTCATGCATGTAAAATTGGATTGAATTCAACTTCGAGAACTACAAATAATGCAATCTTATATTGAAGAATGTCACATTTTGATATAGACCCAATCGAAGCTCTCGGATATGGGTTATATGATAATTGTGGTTATCATCCTGGTTTACCATGGGGAAAAAATTGGATATGTCATGGGATCAAGATTTGGCCTCAGTAAATTTAGATTCAAATATGGTCGTTGACTGTTTTGTGGATATACTCTTATATCACATTCAAAAGTTGGATCCCCATTATCATTTGAAACACCATAGCTACTTCTTTAGATGTTTGCAAACTGAATCGGTGTTGGTCCGAGTGACGATCCCTGCGTAAAATCATATTCACTGGGGGCACTAAAAGATTGTATCGTATAGCATACTCCTGCTGTTCATGTTCAAACTCACTAAGCCTTTTATATGCTTGTGAAAAAGGATTGTGTCTAATAATTTCATCTAATTCACGTAAAATATGCGGTAAACAATTTTAATTGTGGTCGTTATTAAGTCGCTCCTGTACAGCTTGTGTTGTATCTACCATTTTTGTACTTTTCCGTTATACCAACACCGTGCATAAATGTATGCTAATGCGCCATTTTTTTCAACTCTGACCAAGCATAGGTTTTTTACTGCAAACCTTGCCGAACATTGCATTATATGTTATTTATAAAATGTAAATCTTTTATTATTATTATCATTATTTAATCGTAACCTCGCAAAACATCTTAGTTTGCTATATTTCGAATCGAAAATATTTTTTATTAAGTTATAATTTTCATTTTTGGCTAACGATGGGATGAATTTTACCATTTGTTAGTCACGTGATGATGAGGAAGCTGCAATAAAATTGTTTCAGGACTTTGATTACATAAAAAAAAATTTATTAAAAAGAACCATGAACTGCAATGCTAAGAGACATTTACAATTTTATGCTCGCAGCTTAAATTAAGTTTTATTTTATTACTTTATTGTATAATATTTATTTGTTCTTTTAAGTATATATTTCATTTATTAAATAAAATAGTTCGTGAAAGTCTGTCATTTTCAAATGTTATATTTTTAAATGCTCAATTTCGTGCCAAAAATCTTTTTTTTCAAGCGATTTATTTCATGTGAATTTCATTTTGCGCCAACTATTCTGCTTGGAGACAATGGTGTTAGTGTAACGGAAAAGTACTAGTATTTTCTCTGTTAACCTTTTCCTGGAGGCAAATGCGAAGTGAGATGGTAAAATTATCCTTGTACTCTAAAACAATATGGTCCATGTTCTAGTGAGTTTCCAGCAAGTTCAGCTGCCATTGAAGCAATAGAAATTGAGCTGTTATATTGGCGGATGTTTTCTTTAATTTTTTTGTAATCTGGATCATGTGGATTACTCATTTTTCTCTGTAAAGAGGCAGAGAATCGTTGTCTAGGCATTAATTTCTCATTTATGGCAACAAAAGTTAAACATACCGTCTGATAGTTTTTCAAGATCGAAAGGCAATGTTTTTCGAAACTGACATTTTATATTCATAGGACCAAAGTATCGATGCTCAACATTATGTGCAACGGCATGTCCATCGCAGCAGCTATTTGTTGCCTAGTAGTATTCAGGCTTTCATATCTGGCCCTACTTTTGTGGCGTCGCATCTGTAATATATAACTATATATCTCATCAAAAAGTCACCTGTAAAAAATGCAGCCAAGTCTCGTAACTCATTTACCGAAAAAGTACTGAGACCGTATAAAGCCAAGTTTAACTATCTTATTAACTCTGAAATTTTCATTCACAAATCACTTCTAGTCTCTACCTCTTTAGTTAATTATTATTTTGTGACTTGGCAATTACGTAGCACGAGAATGTGATGTATATAGTTAGTCTTAATCAAATAATACTATAACATATTAAAGTGCAATAACTTCCCTGTGCGTATATAATTTGCCTTAATTAAATTATCCCATCCCATCCCATAACATAGTAAGGTGTAATAACTTGCCTGTGCTGCGTAATTGCCAAGTCACAAAATAATAATTAACTAAAGATGTAGAGACTAGGAGTGATTTGTGAATGAAAATTTCAGAGTTAATAAGATAGTTAAACTTGGCTTATACTAGTTATACTAAACTTGGTATTTACTAAACTTGATAGTTAAACTTAGCTTATTATATTTATACTATAACTCTAACTGTATATATTTCCATTACTAATCTAACTTAACCATAACCGAGTAACTGCTAAGAACCTAATATGATGTAGCGTGAGTGTGTGTGTGGTAGCGTGTCTGCCTGTTATAAAGAATGATTAGCAACAAAATATGCCTAATACTACAATTATGAGAAGGGGGCGAGTAGTTAAACCACCTTCTAGATTCAGAGACTTCTGTATGCAATAAATCATCTTATATACTGCAAATTTAAACATATTTAGTGCCATGTTTCTTATATTTGTTATAATTATAAAATATGGTCATTTCTTTTATTATTATGAATTTACCTGCATTTAAAATTATATAAGTGTACTTGTTTCTTTAACTGGAGGAAAGGATGTAATATATAACTATATACATTATATTTATACTATAACTGTAACTGTATATATTTGCATTACTAATCTAACTTAACCATAACCGACTAACTGTTAAGATCCTAAGATGATGTAGCGTGAGCGTGTGTGTGGTAGCGTGTCTGCCTCGGGAATAAATATTGATGTTAAAGTTACCATGTCTCATTTAAATGAGTTTAATAATAATCTTTAATAATGATTCTATTTAATAGAATAAATTAGAGAGCTGAAGCTCTAAGAAGTAACATTCTTTTATAGAATCTAGTCTACATTTAAACGACGTCTCCTTTCAACAGGTGTCTCAAAATCTACCATGTATTAATAAAAAAAATTCTGCAAGAAGCAAAATTTCTCTGTACGTTATAAGCACCAAAATTTAGCTAAAGCATGTAAACATCGAAAAAAATTTCAAAACAAACAAATTTATCATTGTTGATGTTTCCAGATCACTTCAAGCAAACTTTCAATGTATCTAAAAAATGAATGACTCACTACACAACTTATTGTTTAATATACCAAAATTAACCATTACCAAAATTAAACACGAATTCTGAAATGGCTTGTCGGATGTCGGATGCGTAAATTATTGACATTTTGTTAATTTAAACCCAATAGACAATATTCTCGCGACGTCACAGTAAATATGAATTTTTATTCACTTATAAAAGCAAAGTACACGTGTATAAACCTGAAAATTAAAAAATATACGTCCAAAAAAGCCACGTGTCTAAATATTTTTCATTATTTCTTTTTTTTTCTGCATTAATGGAAGTAATCCACTGTTGTAATATGGATGTGTTCGCACCGGAATCAATACACTGCGTTTTATTATATTTAGATTAGATAGTGTTTAAAATATTTCATAGTTGCAGTTTTACAGTCATTTTTCATATTTTAGCGCATAATTAACGCCATTGTTTTTGCAACCCGTAAACATTTGTAACTCTAAAGGTTATTTGATGATTTATCACGTGTGCTCGTGTTGGCGCAGCTTGTTCCCAATGGGACATTGCGCCATTAAACCTTATACAACCAACCAGCCACGTGTGCTCGTCTAACGTAAATATGCCTTAAAATAATTTTGTTAATTTATAATTAAATCTAAAAATCTTAAAATGTTGTATTGTCATTGGAAATACGTTTGTGTACATAATTTTTACATTTCTAGCATATCAGGAAGTGGGTGAAAAATCAATTACAAAATTCCATCTATACATACAAAAACCAAGCTAAGTTAATAAACGAGTGTAATAATAATAGTAATAAAAAGGTGGTTCCAGTTTAAATGCTGTATATGAATAGATATATGCATGCATTCATGTACCAGGTTATTCAAAATAGAGGTTATGACGATTATCTCTGAAACCGCTAGTAATAGAAACATAATACATTCAATTTTAAGATGAATGTTACGGCAATTAACTCTTAAACCGATATGATAGGAACCGATATGATTATGATAGGAACATACTTCCAATTTCAAAATAGTGGTTACGGCGTCTATCTCTTAACAACTGATGATAGAAACATACTTCCAATTTCAAAAAGCATACAAATCAAATACAGATTTTAGATATGGCTTTTTGTTTTACAAAGGATTATACACATTAAAATGCGAAATTTAAATTTTTATACGACTACGTTTTCCTATAACTTATATTTAGAATGTTGATGTCTTGTATCTCAGAAGACTTTTTTTAAAACGACCATAACTTACCTAGATATAATACTTTGAATTTTATGAGTTTTCAGCTTTTTCTGGCACAAAAGTTAAAATTTCAGTTTTAAGGCAAAAGTTAAAAGTTTAGTTTTCAGTGACAGAATGTGTCCCATAACACAGTTCTTGCTATTGAGCTTTTCGATAATCTTCCTTTGAGTTATGTTCTCCAAGGCAGTTTTTCTTGAAATAAAAATATCATAGGATTTTTCGATTTACATCGATCACATATCGCTCACTCGTAAGAAAAGTAGCACAACTCCAAAATATTCATTTTGCGTATTATTGCACTAACAGGTTTGACGTATATGTGTTTTGCTAAGGAAAGGTGTAACAAGTGTAATTATTCAGAAAACCGCTAGATTACGTTATGTGTGGATTTTGCCATCACAGAAGGGGGGCAAATTGTATAGGAAGTAAAAATTACTCAGTCCTCTCTTTCTCATCTACGTCTTGATTTTTAATGATTTTACGATTTTATGTAAACTTTTACAGCTGCATGCAGACCTATGTGCTGAAGTTTTATGTTACAGTAAAAAATTGCCAAATCTTCTTTTGCCTCTCTGTGAAATGTAATATTTTTCAGTTGTGTCGCTTTTCTTAATTTGAGCTATATTTAGTTTGTTTCTATAAGACTAACTCAAAAATTTAGTTAACGAATTCAAGAGTTTAATTAAGGAATAATTAAAGGGAAAACTGGTCTATCGGAATACATACAGAGCTTCCTTAGATAACTATTATAACGATTTAAAAACTTATATTAAAAGAAATAGGAGGATGCACATAAACTAAATGTTTCTTGCTCAAGGATACGAGAATATAAATAATACGTAATATGAATATTGGTGTATAAGAAAAACCATTTTCTGTATACCATAAACAATATAAAAAAAAGTGTAATAAAAGCGCGAAAGTGAAAAAACAAGCATTTATTACACTAGAACTAACTTATAAGAAAGAGAGGATGAAGCTTCTGTGCTATACTTTTAAATTTTTATCGATGTTTCTGTAATGATTGCAGCAAAAAGAATACAGCACATTTCCATACGAGTTTAATTAAAAGATTTAAATGTTACCGAAATTATTTTGAGTTTACTACATTATCAATGATATGCACAATCTTTTATTCATTTTTATCCTTGGTGTACCTGCAATACAAGCATTTTACAATTTGAGGTTTTTATATTTTCTTTTCCCATATTAGAAATTTGAAATTGGTTTGTCTTTTTATTTTTCCCTCTCGAGAGAGTGAGTATAATTATTAAGGCATGAAAAAATCATATAAAAGTGTTTAATAACGCATGGATAAATAAATGAAAAGCTAACTTTAACATAAAACGGAAAGAATTTTGATTGTGAATTCAATCTAAAGCCATATTATATTTGAAAATAAGAAAATTGGAAGAGCAATTCGAATTTGTTTTATAGACATAAAATAGAAAAATAAACAAGTAGACAATTATTTTTCATTGAAAAGAATAATACAGATGGGTAGAAAACTTACTTGTTAGTTTTAGAAATTAATAACTTTTCACCGAGAACTTTGTTTTTTTTTCCTTCAGAGTTAGTATCTGGACATAAAAGGCGTTTAAAACCCAGCGAAAATAAATATAAAAAAAAAAAAAAACACGATTTTAGTACTCTCCCAATAAACAATGTGCTAATAAAACAAAATAACGATGAGCAGTGAATTTCAATGTTGCTAAAAATAAGACTTGCTTATAAAATATAAATTCCAAGGTATTTTATTTTATAAACGATAAAGGAAGACGTAATTTCACGTACAAAACTGTTTTGTCATCTTAAAAAGCTCTTAAATGAGGATGAATTCAGTATTGCTCTCACAAATGATTATGCATTCGGCCCCTCTTTCACGATCAGTTGCACATGCCAACATCGTGCATGATTTAATATTAATTGCTTTAATTGTACCCTAGAGTACATCAAATAATTTAGATTTTGAAGCTATTTCTATACATGATTACTTTAACATTATGCTTATTTTTAATTAACAATCTCAAATAACAATTACGTGAATGAACAGCTGAGAGCGGTTTATTTTTCTGAAAAATCTTTGCTTATAAATTAAACATTTTTCAGTATTTCATTATAAAAACCATATTATTAAAAAACTGCCTTTTTGACAGATTTTATAGTTAAGATTATTAAGAATTTCATGTTGAATACTCCATACTTTATGCATTGTCTTTGTACTTTCATATAACCTTTCTTTACTTATACGCTTATATGCATTCATCTTACATTCTTATATATGTCTTAACAGATGTTTTTTTTAACTGGAAAAAATTAATAAAACGCGAATGAAAATTACACGATGCCAAACGATTTAACTATTATCACCTTTGATTCCAAAAAGCGATCTTTATCTTTAGCAACCTCAGAAACCAGTATATTTTCTAGATTTAAAGAATCATTTTAAAAAATCAAAGTTTCTTTCGCTGCCAATGATTTTCGAAACGTTTCCGAGTAGTTTTTAAAGTGTATTAATAAGTTTTTTAAAACCGGGATATAGTTTTTTTGGATGATATCAATTCTCAAGTAAACATTTTCATGTTCAACAAACACATTTTATAGACAAATGTGCTAAATTAACAGAATTAACAGTTATTATTAAAATTAATATTTTGTTACTCATGGATGTATAAATTTAATTACGCAGCTGAAAATGTTTAATTAAGAATTAATAGTATCCTAAAAACCGATATTCCGGTTTCAGAAAACTCATTAATACACCATAAAAACTACTCGGAGATGTTTCTGAAAATCACTGGCGGCAAAAGAAACTTTGATTTTATAAATGTTTCTTTAACTATCGAAAATACATTGGTTTCTGATGTTTCTGAAGGTAAAGATTGATTTTCTAAGCCATGGGTTCATCAGAAGAGGTTATTTTATATTTCTGTCCGTGGATATGTTATTTTTTCACTAATTATGAAACATTTTCTTTTTTACAATGTATATAATACATGTAACAACCCCTTTTCCAATAAATGAAAGTATTAGTAATTAATGAGTTATCTTCAGTAATCTTAATCCACATTACAACAATCGTTTTAACAATATATTTCCCATCAGCTAGGTGCTTTTAACACATACACAATGGTTTTCAGGCAATTGGAAACAATAAGAAATTTTGTAACATAATAACAAAAAGGAAGCATATCACTTTACAGAAAAGATTTTGTTTTATCACCATAAAAGATCTCGTAATCCGGTTAAATGGTGGTGAATTCAATTTTGCTTCCACTAAGTAATATGTATCCGGTCCCTCTCTCACCAGTCAATTGCGCATGACTTAATGGTGCAATTACGAGCAGTCGCGTGCTAGAACCATGCACGAAGAAGCGAGAATCTCAAATGAGCGACATTTATGTAGCTGTGGTGAAGGCAGGTTATAAATCATAAGATCGGTATTCATGTGTGTGTGTGTGTGTGTTTCCAAAGGCAACTAAAAGAAAGCTACTGTTTTTTTTTTTCTTCTTTTTTTAAAAATAACGTTTATAAGTAGAAAAATTTGCATGGCTAACTCACAGAAAAAAAAGAGTGAAAATATAAATTATGGGATTTTTTGTTTATTAGAAAAAAATAAAAATAAAACAAATAAATAATTAAAACGAATTCCCGGGTTTTCTCAGCAGCTTTAGATTGTCTTTTTATTACAGAAAGAACAAGAAACATACATCGATAAATATTAATTTTATTTTCATTTAAAAGTTTAATTTGTATGTTGAAGTATACAAAAAATTCTACATATCAGAATGAAAAACCGTACGCCAAAAAGCTGGATAGGACCAAAGGAATTAATCATTCTTTCCTTTTAAAGTCACGAATTCCAACAGCCAACAAAGTGATTTGTATCATCTACTTCAGAGAGAATGATTAAATTAAATAACATATTGCAGGACACCTATGAAACACCGGCTACCTTTGGGGGTCACTAAGACCGTAGTATGTTAATAAAATATGAAATATGAGTTATTATTTTTTAAATTGTTCATTCAAAATCATTCCCCAATAGCTTCCCTAGATATATCAATAGTACTCAATAACTTTTCTTTTTTTACAAATAAAATATATGTTACAAAACAACAAATTAACTTATTTTCAAGGAAACCTTTCTTAGACTCAAGTTTTTATGAGATTGTATTTTTTCTTATATGTATTGTGTCATTAGGAAAGTTCTACGGTTTTTCAAATCGAAGTGCAGTTTTGTCGAGTTATTTTGCTACTGCTGATAAGGAGTGACATTGAATTACCCAGATATATAAATATGGTATTTTTTGCTTGCGTTGCATAATTATTTTTTGGGATGTGGCATAATTTCTGTTTCAATGCAGTGCTAAGAATGGAAAACCAAAAAAATTATTTTCGTCAATTATGCTCTTTTATTTCAAGAAAGGTAAAAATGACACTCAGACTGTTCGTAAAATTTGTGCTGTAGATTAACAAAGTGCTGTTTCTGATGACGCAGTTCGAAGGTGGTTTGAGAAGTTTAAGCTCGGAAATTTCAGCCTCGAAGATGCTGCTGCTTTTGATGACCATCTTCTGCAAAGGGGAATTCTTATAAAACAAATTGTTGCTTAAAATCCACGTTACACAGTTCGGAAGCTATCAGACAGACTAAATATTACAAAAATTAGAGTGAATGATCATTTGATAGCTTCTTTTAAGAGGTCCTCCTTTACAGATGATGATGGTCGTCAAGAGCGGGCATCATCTTCGAGGCTGAAATTTCTGCACTTAAACTTCTCAAACCACCTTCGAACTATATCATATGAAACACCCCTTTGTCCATATACATCACAAATTTTATGAGCAGTCTGACTAGCATTTTTACCTTTCTTGAAATAAAAGAGCATTATTGACGAAAATAAATTTTGTGGTTCTCGATACTTAGCACTCATCTAAAACAAAAATTATGCCACAACCCAAGCAAGAATTATGCAACGCAAGCAAGAAAGATCAAATTTACATATCTGAGTTATTCAAGGTCACTCCTTATCAGCGATAATAAAATATAAGCAGACGAAACCGTGCTTTGCTTTGAAAATCCTCAGAATTTTCCGGATGTTCCAATATAATACCCAAACTAAACTAAAAATACTGTAATTAGCAACTCCCGAAATAAAACTAAATGAATATTCGAAAATTTAATAATTGTTTTCAATTGAATATTATTTTATTTACTGTGTTTGGACACGGCGTGACAGGAAAGACAGCCACAACTTTATGGCGATGATGATACATATTAAGAGCGAAAAATTGTATTTACGAAACTAGGGTAACAATCCCGTTTTTCAATCAAAATACAGTGTCTATTTCAAAGCCAAGTCTGGATTTTCATTCAGAATTTTAACATTAATGAAGTTGGTTGACAAAACCTAAAGATGAATGTTATTTTTAAAGACCCATGAAGTGTACGAGATGGCTGAAAAAATACGGTACTTACGTATTATCTGTGCCTTGAAGATACAACTGCGCTTTACAACTCAATGGCGCCAATAATACTATTTACTGTAATCCTTATTTTTAACGATCATATAATTTATTTATTAGTTTATTTATTTATTATACTTTATAGTTTATTTTTTATTACAGTTTGTAGTTTTTATTATTTATTTATTTATTATAGTTTATTTATTTTATTTTAGTTTATTTGTAGTTTATTTACCATTTTTAATACTTTTGTGTATTTAATAGTGTTAAATTACTGCTTAGAACGCGGTCGGCAACGATAAAAAAAATTGGCAATTGACAACCATTTTAGACGATCTTTATTCAGAGTACAGATAATACGTAACTACAAAACATATATTTACCAAGATTAAACGTCAATTTCTCAACAAGTATGACACACAATTCTTTGAAAGTTACGTCTTATGTTCCTGACATCAATGATTTTTGTTTAACATAATAACCATTCTGCTGAACATTCAGGAAAAAAATATTTATCCTCGATCTTTACAACTCGAACTTCAAAGTATTGAAAAACTTTCCAAGTTGGTTGATGATTGTATGTGGGTGCCAACATTGACTCCAAACTTCACTTCACATGTTCTTCTCAGATTTTTCACTGTTCAAATATTGCATTTCCACATTTCCCGTTATGGTTATCAGGGAAAGCAAAGTGATGAAAATTTCGCATAATATCTTCCTTATTAAAGCACATATCCACAATACGTCTGATTACTTTATTTATAATTTTTAAGAACATATTATTTCAGACAATTAAATTACACTAACCCAACATGAGTGAAAAATTGACCGGGTTCTGGGTTCGAGCTCTGGCCCAAGTCAATTTTCCACTCATGTTGGGTTAGTGTATTTAATTGTTTGAATTAATATGTTCTTAAAAATTACAAATATCTTCTTTATTGTTAAAATTATAAACGAAACTCTTGAGTCTGCTTTCAGCGAGACACTCTGTATTTTTGGATTGTAATTTTAATTTCCTATGAAAAAATTATATGCCTTGACGTGAATTTTCATACTTTAGAGTTACGATAAGTTTTCTATTAGAAATATTAACCTCATCCGAGAAATTTATTTACAGACTAAACCACTCTTTCATTTCCTTTTGCAAAGGGGAAAGAAGGAATGACCTTGATAAAGAAAAAGAAACTTCAACATTTCTTTCAACGCATAATGAATTGCAGAGTGATATTTATGACCACCCAACTTCAAATAAATGTTCGGGAGCTCTTCTAAATTGATAAACTGTTATTATACGAAATAGATTAAAGACTTTAGAACAATAATTATAGCAGCAAATGAAACTTTATTATTCCAATTGCGTTATTACGCTGAAACCCTGCAATGTGTATTTTCCACTGACGTATGCGTAATTTCCAATGATGTAATGATAAACTCTGAACTTATTATTTTTTACTTTAACTTCTTCAGTCCTCTACCAAAATGTAAACGTGTAAGCAACTAGAGTGAGTAAGCTCTAAAATGTCATATATATATAATCTAAACTTAATTGTTAATATTAATTCTTGTAACGTCCATGTGCTCTATTTCAGTAAATATAAAGCTAATCAAGACTGTGAAATATGTGAATTTATTCAGCCTCACACTAATATATAAACTTAGTTTTTCAGCATAAACGTCTTGTGTTCAGTGCGACCGATTACTTAATTCCTTGGATTATTTAACTGGATTACCTTTACCTGAATTAAATCGTCGAAGTGAGACTCACCTTCAGAAAAGGTAAGAGAATTTATCTTATCCTTTTTTTAATCTTCTTGAGACACCATCCGCGCTTGATCGACCGCCTCCTTCATTTTCTTGTTACACCTTGTATCAGGGACGCGCACAAAGGGGACATAGGGTACAGCTGTATTGGGTCCTAAACTAAAAAGGGCATTATAAGGGAATGATTTCGGATTCAATATATGCATATATAGGGCATTCAGGGGGCTCATAAACATAATTTGTAAAAGATTTATCCCATATTTGTACCAGAATTAATAATTTCTGTACAAGCTCCTGCCTGTGAGGTAACTTCAATTTTTTACATTCAAGTACTTTTCTATAAATATGTTTTAATTTAATTAAGCAACACAGATTTTCATCATAATAATAATTTAATTTCTTTTATGTATGTTATTGCGTATTTACTTAGAATAAAACAAATTATTTTTGGAATATTGATTAGTAATTTCCTGTTAGATAATAAACAAAACTAATACAAGAAAAATATGTTTCGGCGATTATTGAATGATGAAGTAAGAAAAAAAAACTGTACAAACAAGTCCCTAAATACTCACAGGGGAAATTACTATGATGAACTGCATCCAAGCCATGTGCAAGCGCAGTGTCATGGAAAACAAATCAAATTTTAATTCCGTACGCCCCTTGACCAAAATTGGGAGCCGCTCCTTTGTTTTTCGCCTTGAGAGAAAATGATTAATGATAAATATCATCATCATTTCACTAAAAACAAACTCGCGCAGGTGTGTGGTTTTGTGTTTTGCTGCGATGTTATGATACAACTATATTTTCTAAGGTCTGAATAGTATATTAATTTTAATGGTAATGTCAAAATAAAATTGTCTATTCAGTATTCCGTTGTATATTAATGTCACAGTGAAAAGGTCTTACACTCTTCAAACAGATGTCATACAACGGGAGTTTTTTGCATATTTCGCATAAAAACATCATATATACATACTATCGTTAGATAAAAAACATTAATTTTGTCAATGGCAACGAATAACTTTTTTTCTTAAGAAACTATATTATCGCAGAAAAATAAATATTATACTTTATGTAAAAGTATTTGTCATTTCATTTATACAAAAATCTAAAAAATTGCTTGTGGCAAAGTACTTAGCTACTCTTTTATAAGAGTACTCCAGTGGACGAGTGAGTTTTGAGATTCGGCCTGCGATCGTCCTGTCCTGAATTCTAACATTTGTGCGTGAATAAGACTTATTCTGTCATTTCTTTGAGTTTCGCAAGTACGTATGTATCTCTGTTAATTTGGTTGTCACGGTTATTTGTACAATGGTAGGTTAATTAGGTAACTCTGCTAGATTAATTTAAACACAATTATTATAATTGGTAAATGAATCATATGAGTTGCAATTTTCCAATTGGGCAAAAAATATCCAGCCCAGGATTCGGACCATGGATCTCTTGGCTGAAGATATCCTTTTCTTTCTCCCAGTTGGAAAGTTGCAACTCATGTGATTCATTTACCAATTAGAATAATTGTATTAAAATTAATCTTGTGTAATTACGTAACAAAATAAATCACGGGCAATCAATATGAGACCAGATGCTATGATCAATAAGGTTAGCTGGGAGAGTTCCCTCCGGGATAACTCAATTGACAGAGCACTGGCAGCTTCAGCCAAGAGATCCCTGGTTCGAATCCTGACCCGGACATTTTCCACCTAGTTCGAAAATTTCAACTCATAGGTAACTGTGGTTGTATAGTAGCTAGATATAGTGCATTAGGAGACAGAATCAGTGAGTTTGGAACGCATCTCGCCCTCAGGTTTTTTAATTCTCTTGTGAAATTGAACCACGTGACAACATCGAGAGGAGTTTTCGACTACCAGTTTTGAAAGAATTATCGGCTGAGAGCTTTCGCTAATTTGGTAAGAAGTTGAAATTTCTATTTCGAATAAACAGCAACATCGGAATCCACGGAATTATATTTATAGGGATATTATCTACTAAAGTGATTTTTTTAGGTTCCTGCAGAATGAATGGTGAGGGCATTTGGAGTCGATTTAAATGTGTTAAATTTAATACGTTTCAAAAAAGGATTTTTTCTTTCTCAGGCTATCATAAAACTGAGCTTATTTTTGATCATCTAAACTCTCTTCTGCTAATTCCCTGTTTACTCCTATAAATAATTTGCTGTGTATGGTTAAATCTCTGTGAAGACCTCCTTTCAAGAGAACAGCCCAGAAGGAATTGTCACATGCTTAAATGTATGAACTTGAATTACAAAATCGTTTAAAATTACTATTTTTTCTTAGGAAATAATGCATAGATATGTAGCAACGAAAATGTTGATGCTATGGAACTTTTCTTTTCCCAGTTCCAATATATTAATAGGATGCCAAACTAGAACTCACTGCATTCCATGAGCAAGCATTCTGCGAATGATAATTCGAAGGTAATAGTACTGTTATAGTCATTAAAGATTTGATCTTCTAAGCATAGGATTTACAACGTAATTCTTTCTTGATATAATAGAGATATTATCAAATACTTTCCGATGCGAAATTGCTGCAAATCAAACGATAGTATATTATTTAAAATTTAAGTTTACAACAGCCTTGTGCAATTTTCGATTTCATACTCAATCGATTGAAATGTTCTTATCAATAATAGATTGTTAGAGTTGCTATCCATCATATTGAATTATGCTATCTGTGAAAAAGATGAGAATATTCATAAAGTAATTCTAGCCTTGGCAAGGAGATTCAAAATCACAAGCATATTTTCATAGTATGAAAGAATATATCACAAGAACAGAAGTACTAAAACTTTCAAGCTATTGTATTCCAGAAGTAAATTAACATTTGCTTAATACATCGAAAATGTTTAATACGACAGGATGATATTTTTTATTGAAATCATACTGACTCAATAAAAAGAACCTCCGGTACAAAGCAATGTAACTAACATACTAACAAAATGCTAAGTTTTGAGATATTGAAGATTCAATTTTTCTGAAGAAATCGACATACAAAACTATTGTGATTGCTTCCTCTAAAACAGTTGATTTATTAAGATTGGACATTATGTGCAACAAATTTTGTCTGATAAATTTTATTTTATTGGACTTACGTGCCATCGCTGTTAATAAACATATCTGCTGGTAAGATCCAGGCATAATCTATTACAGGTTACGATTTCCCTAATAGATAACCCCAAATATCTACTGGCTACATCAGTCTTTTTCTCACTTTCGGCGATGAGCTTAGGTAGACAGTTAATTAAAATGCGATCGTTAATTCCAACTGGAATGATATGAATAGAGTAAACAAAAACATATATTCTAAAATTAATAGGACTCGAGATGTCGAACTTTATACTATCATTGACAGTTAACACTCTCTTAATCTGAAAAACAGGATGTATTTCAAAACTTAACTGCTCAAGTCAAATGAGAAAGTATAAGTGCAGACTTTTAAATCATAAGTACTTCACCCGCTAAATAGCAGTCATCGTGAAAAATTCTAGGACTCGAACTTAAAGCATAGTGAGTTCAGAGAGTCAAGATAGTAGTCAAGTGTCTGTCGATATCTGAATAGTAAGTGTGTTGTCACTCAGTGCTTAGTGTCCTCAAAAAACTTGTCACTATATTCTATTATGTAAAAGTTTTCCCCCTGTAAGGACCATATAATCTAGAGTACCGTAATGACTACTCCCATATTAGCAGGTTAGCATGAACATAGAACTAAAGAAGGACTTCTATCGAAATAGTGTTAATATCGTGTCGCGACTTTGGAACGAAACGGCAGCTGCACAGCTACGCGCACGGTTCTGAGCAGCCGGCGAGAATCCCTACTAAGGCAGGGCCACCTACAACATCAAACCGAAACTGCATATCAGATACCCACCAGACGACAGACGGTTCGAAGAAGCTAGAGCTCCTATACTACAGGCTGAATCACACAGCCATTTAATAACCCAACGGGGCAAAACCAAGCTAAAAACGGTTAGCTTGCCGAAGTAGTGGACGGCGAGTGACAGTAACAGACACGGGAAAAACCTGTTCGGGCGTTTTCCTAATGTTGAGCTGGGTTACAATATGGCGGTTATTTTGGGCAACAAGATGGATATGCGTCAGCTCCCCTTATTCGTTTTAGAAGAAGCAGACGAACTGGTGACGTATGGAGAAGCTGTCCTACACGTGCACCACCTATTTTAGACATTTTTCCAGGAATGATTTTCTTCTTGGAAAGGCTATTTCGTTAGAAGTACTTCTTTAGATCTATATTCATGCAGGTTAGTCTCTCTGAGCGGATTCGCTAATTCCAGAGCTGTCATTGTGGGTGGGGTTTCTGGAACCCGAGATCTCACTAATCTTCCGTAATATGTGGGTTAATTTGACCCAGGTTTAATGCGTTTCGTACCAGAATTTCTTTTAAGATATGAAATTAAATATATTCCATGTAGAAATCTGAAAAAAAAATAAAGATTCATTAAATAAATTTTCTAATTCGAAATGTTGTTTAAACTGCGTCAAATTAATCCACATATTACGGAAGATTAGTGGGAGCTTGGCATCTCTGCGAGTGTCTCCATCCCATGAAAGTCCCCAGTCTGCAGCCACCTGTAACCACTGATCCACATTAATTCTATACTACATAAAACCCTTTTAGTTTCATTCTTCTCTATCTGTATAATCGGCGGAGCCCTGGCTGAAATATATATTTTTACTCAAATTTATTTAAAATTGTGTCAGTATGGAGGACACAAAAATTACTAAAGCATACTTAATATTCATCAAGTTGTATAAAAATTAAGTATCATATACAGTTAACAGAGTGCATTAATTTAATATTAATTTCTTGTTTGTGAAAATTCCCATTCTTGTGATATTGATGGCTGAACATCGTTTTACGCTGAGTTTACGCAACAGTGGAATGTATGTTTGGCAGGGAAGTTAGGACGTGCGTTACTAGCCCAGCAATATCTAAAATTTATCTTTAATGATGATTGGATATATTGAGTAAAAAAATATACTTTGTACTTTTAAAATATTGTCAGCATGCAGTTAAACAATTTTACAGGAAAATCAGAAAAAAATATATAATTATATAGTAATGTGTTGTTTAACTCCCTCAACAGCATTGGAATTTTAGCAAATACTAATTTTTCAGGACGCGCGGCGAAGATCATGCCTGTAATAAATTCAAAGTCAGTATAATTTTTCTTGTGCAGATGTTCTTTATATAATTTTATTCCATATTCGAAAAGTAGACACAATTTCAAATAAAACAGTGCCCCTCGCATCTGTCTGCAACAATTTGGCCATTAAAATGTATATGGCAAACACCTTTTTTTTCTTGTCTTTTTGGGGAGCCATTGTACAAAGTTAATTGTTCAATAAATTCTAATATGTGCCTATTAGCCTATAACCTTATTGGCAATAGCATCTGGTCTGTGATGTAGACAGTTCAACAAAATAAACTGCAAGAAATGTATATACATTATGATTGCTATATATACACTTTTTTTAAAACTCAATCAATATCCTCCTTGTTCTCTTATTGCCAGTATGGTTATCTGACAAGGAGACCGCCAAACATGATGCGCACAGATTTTGATGATTTTATAGTATGTTGTAGGGGTCATGCCCCTAACTGTTCAAGTCAAAGATTTCCTTCAAATGGGCTTTAGTTTTTGAGAAAATTAGGGTTAAAGTTCAGCATGCGTTTCAAATACCAATTAGTTCGCCGTTCTGAACAAGGCTCCACGGCGCAGAGCTAGCGTTCGTGTTTCCAGTCCCGGAGGCAAGGGTTCTGTCCTATCCTGTGCTTTTATTTCTTTTTTAATTAATTTTATATTTTTGACGCGTTACAAGTTTTAAGCAGAATTATGAATTCTGCATTTTGAGATTTTTGAGATTTTCCTACAGACATCTGCGTAAATATTATTCAAATCTGAGATTTTGATTCACAAAGGGTTAATCATTCAAATATTGTGGAAACATACTCGTAAAATATGAAAGCATTATATTGTAAAAAAAAGAATAGGTACGCAACTATCATGAATGTCTAATCACTTTTTATGTGACTTTTTCATGATGATCTTTGAAAAGCTGAACAACGAGATATTATAAAGTCTGAATTTTTATCAAAAATTTTTCCAAAGCCAAGGGAATTCGTTTTTATATCCTCTTCAAACCTACAGTGCGTGAATTTTTCTTTTAGAACTGTGTTTTTTTTTTTTTTTTTTTTTTTTTTTTTTTTTTTTTTTACTTATATTAAAAATTTGACACCAGAAATTTTAAGATAAATTTTAAACTTTATTTAGTAGCATATTTATGTTATTTTTAGAGGCTTAATATTTCTATATAAATATAGTGATTGCAAAAAACTTGATTTATTTATTAAAAGTTAAATAGAAAGTGTTGCCAATTGGCTACACTATGCACTGTAGGGTTAATACATGAAAGAATTATACGTTAAGCAACATTACATGCTTTATTGTTCAAGAAACTTTAATTTTGCATAATAGAACAAAAATCACATGTATTTTTTTAGTCTGAAGTTTCAGTAAAAAATAACTTGACATTGCCTATAAAGTCAATTGACTTTATTTCTACTAGAGTTTATCATATTTATAATTGATTAACTCAAAAATTGAACAAGGACGATTTAAATGACTTTATGCATACTGTGAATATGTTCATGATGGATATTCAACGTAACAGTAAAGAAATTTGTTTTCTTCACAGATTAAAGAACCGAAAAGTAGAGTGATACCAGTGCCATATGTGAACCTCTCTAGTACAGTTTTAACTAATCGAGAACATCAAGTTTTGTCTTTGGGACCTAAATTTATGTTCAGTAATAGAATAGACATAAAATCGATCATCACCGTTTGCAAAAGTATCCCAAAATTTAACGCCACATGACGGAAGGGATGAGGTGCGTAGCTCAATTCATCGTAATCTTAAGTCATTTTTAAATAAAAAAGACACTGAGGATAAACGACATAGACAATTTGAGAAGACCAGTTAAGAACTCCATAACTACCAGAACATTATAATAACTGAAACATATAAGTCAAATAAATTAGTTATTATGGATGTAAATGAATATATATTATGAAAATGGAGGAATGTATTGGGAAATTGAATTGTAGCATATTGAGAAAGGACCCTAATGACACTAGAAACACCACGGACCTTATTAAAAACGGCTATTGGCCTAAGGATTTATAAGGAAAGATTCGTTTTAACAAAACTTCTGTTGCTCCTCGTGTTATTGAACGAATTAAAGATCATAAAGAGAAGACGGTAATCCCATTAGACCTATTGTTACTAAATGTCAAGGATCTGCCTACACTATGGAGAAAGTTTATGTCACCTTTTTTAAATCCATACTCCCCCATTCGGATTATGTGGTTACATTTACTATAGATTTTATTATTAAAATTAAAGATTGTGGTATTACAAATAACAGTATAATGGCTATAGCTTAGATGTAGTTTCTTTTTATACCTCAGTGGATTTAAATAAAGTTAGAGGTTTCGTAGAGGATCACATAGGTAGTGATGTTTCTTTGGACATCTGCACGAGGAATACCCTGAAGTCAGGTTTTAATTTGATTATAAATAACAATGTATTTAAGTTTAACAATAAATTTTATAAACAGATGAATGGAGCCCCAATGGGATCACCTATTTCAGGATGTTTGGCAGAGATTATTCTTCGCCCAGTTGAAAATAAAATTATGAGTGACTTTCGGTTTAAACCGACCGTCTGATATAGACACGTAGATGATATATTTATCATTTGGGACTATAATATGGAATTATTGCGAGAATTTTTGGATGAGATTAACACAATTGACATTAATATACAATTCACTTTGGAATTAGAACAGGATAATCGATTACCATTCTTGGATGTGGAGTTACTTAACCCATTTATGCCTAGCGTCAATGCTTTAGTAAAATGGGAAAAAGTGCATTTCACACCACTTTTTTTTTAAATAGGAATTTAGTGTCTTTTTTTATCGAGGACGCCTCGATAAAATAACACAACAAATTTATATAAAAAGAAGTGGTGTGAAATGCCTTTTTCCCCATTTTACTAAAGCGTCCCAAAATTTGGACGCTAGGCATAAATGGGTTAAGAATTTGGACAAGTTGACAGTTGACAGAGCGGTTTATAGAAATAGCGTGAAATCTAACAACACAATTTCATTTGAGAGTTCATCCGCCTCAAATTATAAGACTTCAGTGTAGGGTTTATATTAGAAGGTCCTTTACGGTATGCAAGGAAAAACATTTAGAATATGAATTAGACATTATTAGAGATACTGCAGAAGATAATGGTTTTTCTAGGTTTTCTAATAATGGTTTTTCTAATTTATCAATAAGCTTATATATCAAATCAAACATAAAAAAAAAATAGTAATAGCAGTAAGTTTAATCAGGAGGAATTTAGACTCCACAAATTTCAATACATCCTGGGTTTATTTGAAAGATTGGAATATTGTCTACAAAAATTTAGAGTAAAGTAACCCACCTGTAAAGCTAAAGATTAAACTTTATAGCAGTATCGACCCCATCCCCATGAACGAAAATACAGGAGCTCACATTATAGAGATCATATTAGTTAATCAGTCAAAAGATGACAAAAATACAAAACTGGATTATATTGGGATGACCTTAAATAATTTTAAAACGCGTCTTAAAGAACATATTTCGTATATTAAATTGGACCGTGCTCGCACCGCTGCTTCAATATTAACCCAAAGAAATGACGTTAATACACATTTTGAGAAAGCAAGAATTATTAAGAAAATGTTCGGATTTCACAATCTCTCTATTAGAGGGTTTTTAGAAATTTTGTCCAGGAGTGACAGTGTTTATTTATAACGATTCCTTGTCCTACGATTTTCCAAAGATATGGATCAACTTACTCCGATAGTTATGTAATTTTTCACCCACCACCCAACCAATTTTCATGTTGTAATGCAACAGTTTTCTCTGTGTGTTTTCTTGTTCAATCCCTGCATTTGAAAGTACAACACATTTCAGTAAAGTATCTTGTATTGTTATAAAAATATACTTAATCAGTCAAATATTAAAAATGTATTCATAAATATGAATTAATTATTCCATAAAATAAAAATAGGACATGCAAGATGAATGACTACTAAAATTTTCATTTGATTTTTAATAAAAGGTCTTTAAAGAAATTGTTACACTAAAAAGCTTACATTTCTGTCAAACAATTTTCCAAATCCCTCGCTGAGGGTGTTAAATCTTCTTTTATAAACCAAAGCTTGCAACATTTAGCAACGTAGATTGTTCGATAAATTCAAATGCATGCATAATAAAACAAACATGATATACATTTTGTCAGGGCGGAGTCTCAGAGGTCAATCATCTTAAAAAGCCAATAGTCAGTGACCGTTTAAATAAAATGTTCAATACATATGATTTGTTATGACTATGCATGTATTACTTTTGGTCTTTTCAATTATTTTTTCTCTATTTAGCTTTTTTTCATGTCCTTATCCGTTCCCGAATTATATGTTTTATTTATATCAAAAGTTTATGCAAAATGTATATAATCAGTCAAATATTAAAAATGTATTCATAAAATATGAATTAATTATTTCACACACACACAAAAAAAAAAATAATAATAAATAAAAAAAATAAAAGATATGTAAGCTAAATGATCATTGAAATTTCCAATCGACTTTTGCTAAAAGGTTCTTTAAAACATTTGTTCCTTAAAAAGCTTAAATTTCTGTCAAACATTTTACCATATCCCTCTCCGAGGGTGTTAAATCCTCTTTGATAAACCAAAGCTTAAAACATTTAGAAACGTAGATTGCTTGAGAAATTCTAATGAATGCATAATGAAACAAACATGATATGCATTTTATCAGGGCGCAGTCTCAGGAGAGAATGATTTTAATTGCCAGTAATCAGTGACCCTAGAAATAAATTGTTCAATACATATGTTTTCTTATGAGTGCATGAATTACTTTTGGTGATTTCAATTATTTTTTCTCCATTTAGCTTTTCTTGAAGTTATTATACGTTCCCGAGTTTTATGTTTTATTTATATCAAAAGTTTATGCAAAATTTATTTAATCAGTCAAGTATTAATAGGAATGCATTACTCCACACACAAAATAAAAATAGGACATGCGAGATAACATGAATTACTGTTGAAATTAGGTCTTTGAAAAATGTGTTACGTTAAAAAGCCTAAATTTCTATCAAAGAGTTTTCCAAATCCCTCTCCAAGGTTGTTTAATATGCATTTTGTCAGGCCGGAGTCTCAGGAGTCAATCATCTTAAATTGTCAATAATCAGCAATCCTTTAAACAAAAATGTTCAATGCACATGATTTGTTATGACTGCATGAATTACTTTTGTTTTTTTCAATGATTTTCTCTCTATTTGGCTTTTCTTGATGTTATTATCACTTCCCGAGTTTCATGTTTTGTTCAAATCAAATGTTTATGCAAAACATACCTAATCATTCAAATGTTAGAAATATGCTCATACAAAATGAAAGTATTATTTCGGAAAAAGAGAATATGGCATATAAACTGACATTAATTTCTATTCAAATCAGCGCACAAAAGTTTAAATTTTTATCAAACATTTTTCCAAATTTCTCGCCAAGGGTGTTAAATCCTCTTTTATACACCAAAGGAGAAATTCTAATGTATGCATAATGAAACAAACTTGATATGCATTTGTCAGGCCGGAGTCTCAGGAGTCAATCATCTTAAATTGCCAATAATCAGTATCCCTTTAAACAAAAATGTTCAATGCACATAATTTGTTATGACTGCATGAACTACTTTTGCATTTTTTCAATGATTTTCTCTCTATTTAGCTTTTCTTAGTGTTATTATCACTTCCCGAGTTTCATGTTTTGTTCAAATCAAATGTTTATGCAAAACATACGTAATCATTCAAATGTTAGAAATATGCTCATACAAAATGAAAGTATTATTTCGGAAAAAGAGAATATGGCATATAAACTGACATGAATTTCTATTCAAATCTGCGCACAGAAGTTTAAATTTTTATCAAACATTTTTCCAAATTTCTCGCCAAGGGTGTTAAATCCCCTTTTATACACCAAAGGAGAAATTCTAATGTATGCACAATGAAACAAACCTGATATGCATTTGTCAGGTCGGAGTCTCAGGAGTCAATCATCTTAAATTGCTAATAATCAGCACCTCTTTAAACAAAAATGTTCAATGCACATGATTTGTTATAACTGCATGAGTTACTTTTGTTGTTTTCAATGTTTTTCTTTCTATTTAGCTTTTCTTGATGTTATCATTTCCCGAGTTTTATGTTTTGTTTAAATCCAACGTTTATTCAAAACATACCTTATCATTCAAATGTTAGAAACATTCTAGTTCAAAATGAAAGTATTATTTCGGAAAAAGAGAATGTGGCATATAAACTGATATTAATTTCTATTCAAATCAGAGTACAAAAGTTTAAATTTCTATCAAACATTTTTCCAAATCTCTCGCCAAGGGTGCTAAATTCTCTTTTATACATGAAAACAGAAATTCTAATGTATGCATAATAAAACAAACTTGATATGCATTTGTCACGCCAGAGTCTCAGGAGTCAATCATTTTAAATTACCAATAATAAGCAACCCTTTAAACAAAATGTTCAATACACTTGATTTGATATGACTTCATGAATTACTTTTGGTATTTTCAATAATTTTCTCTTCATTTAGCCTTTCCTGGCGTTATTATCCTTTCCCGAGTTTATTTTATTTCAAGCAAAAGTTTATGCAAAATATACTTAATCATTCAAATATTAGAAATAATATGAAAGTCTTATTCCGCAAAAGGAGAATAGGACATGCGAACTGACATTAATTTCTATTCAAATCAGCGTTCAAAAGTTTAAATTTCTATCTCACAGTTTTCCAAATCCTATACCAAGGGAATTCATTGTTATATCCTTTTTGATGCATCAAAGCTTACTGCATTAAGCAACATACATGCTTTATTGTTCACGAAATTCTGATATATGCATAATAAAACAAAGATCATGTGTATTTTGTTAGCCTGTAGTCTCAGGAGTGAATCACCTGGCATTGCCTGTGATCAACCGCCCTTTGAATCAAAAGCACATCGCATGATTAATGACTGCATGAGTTACCTCTGGTGTAACCCCCCCCCCCCCCCCTAACGTTCTTCTTGCTTCCAGGATCGATATAAGATCCCTGAGGGCATTCCTCTCTTGCTAGGAAATTCTCTTAGTCGCTTCTCTTCCGTTTGTTAGCTACTGGACGGCCTTTGTGGTGCATCAAACAATGTTTGTGCGAAATTAAACCAGTTTATCAAATCGGCAAAACTTTGTTAACTACAAGTTTCCGATAAATGCTTTTAACCGCTTCGTTAAATTTTTGTGTTTTATTTTTGTTAATGTAAGAAAATCAATTTGTGATTTGTGTCGTATTTTCAAACATCCTTATATAATTTTTAAGTCTTCTAAAATGTTAAAAATTAAGTTTTAAAAAATCTAAAAATATTTTTAAAAATTTCCAATTTTATGAATAAAAACTCTTTTTTGATGGACAACTCATCAGAAGAAAGAGATGAAAAAATTGTATAATTGAATTAGCCTTAGGAGATATGAAGGAAATTTACAGTATATTTCATTCTACAACTCTAGTTTTCCAATTATAATTGCTTTCAGCATCTCAATTTCACTGATCCTAATGTTAGCAAAATGGGAAAGTGAATGGAACTGTTACTGCTCACATTGACGTCACATGTCGTCAGGAAAATGAGTCATTGTGACTTTGATATGTCCCGTTTTGTGTCGAGTTGCAAGTGGCGTTTTACTCGCATTGTCACGATTACGTCACAGTGAAGTCCCAAAATGACGGTCATCTGACAGACGTAATGTGACGAATTACAAATATCACATTTTGATTATGCCTGTGGTGTGACCATTTGTGACGTCACATCCAGTGAGTGTGATCTTAATGAGGTTTAAAACTCTCTTAATTCACGCTTTGTTAATTGTTTTATCTTTAGCTACAGAAGTGCTGAAATACCTCTCAGCCCAGTAGCGTAGAGTGGGTTTTGTGCGCTCGGTGCTATTCGAAATATTGCGCCTCTCCTCGTGTAGCTCTTAGAGTTTTTTATGCTACATTTTATGATGGAAAAAATTTTGCGTCAAGTCTATTGCTCCCGTGGATTCCCTTACGCTACGCTACACAGTGGGGCAAAACCCCGGTTTTCCGACAAAAATTCTGAAAATTATCCCATCTTTTAGTAAATTCATTTCCGATTACTGTTTGCAATGTATTTGTTTGCGAGGAATCGAATGAGATCTTCCGACCTATATGAGTTATAATTTTCCAACTGGGCGTAAAATGTCCGGGCATTTTTCGCCCAGTTGGAAAATTACAACTCATATGATTTATTTACCAATTAAAATAATTGTGTTATAATTAATCCAGTGTACACAGCCTACAGTTTACGAGTTATAACCACTTTTCTGTCGATATTTGATAACTTCAATTATTGATTACTCCAAAGCACTAAATATATTTCCCTATGAAATATTTCAGTGTCGATTCTTATGTAATTTTTTCCGCTAAATCGAATTGAACTATTTTCAAGTCAATATGAGTCATAGTTATTGAGTTATAACCATTTTTCTGCGCACATTTCTCAACTACAGGGAACTATGCCTTCGTTGAAAGGGATGAAAAGCTGTAATTCGGGCTCTAAGCATGCATTCGTCCGAAACACCTGAGCACTACCAGTACACCAGTGGCTGAGAGGTTCTGCTCTCAAAGCTGCTAGACGAGAGGTGCTAGGTTCAAACCCCTGTCACGCTTGTCGACCTAACCGTTCGGAGTTTTCCGTGGTTTTCTTCGAGCCTTGCCGTAAATGCGGGTTAGGATCCCTCAAAAAGACCCCCTTGGAAGGCACTCCCCCTAGGGCCTATATCCCTCGTGTTGATAATTGGCCGTCATAAATCAACCCAACCCAAAACACCTAAATTTCGCATCAAAACTTAATCCATAATACTAGTCCCATTATGTCACAAAAATTGACTAAAACCAATTAATAAATGTATTTAATTAAAAATGAAATAATACAGAGTGTCCATAATTAAACGACCATACTTTAAAGTTGTCTACAGACGAAAATATTGTTCAGAAAGTTGTGAAATTTTCTGAAGGACATAATGAAGGAATGGGAATTTGTTTAGGCGGAAAAAAAAATTAGTTCAAAATTTCGCCACCAGATGGCGTTTTTAATGAATTACATATTTTGCATAAATTTACGATAGTTTACAAATTTTATTACAACAAAACATGTTCAACAAAACTTTTTTCACGACATTTCTTAGAATTTTCAAAACACACTGCAGTCAACTGTGGAACATACTATCTTACGATTCCAGATGGTAGCTGAAAATGATGGCCGTCATATGAAACATGATATGTTGAAATAAAATATTTAAACTATCGTAAATGTATGCTAAATATGTAATTCGTTAAAATAACACCCTCTGGTGGCGAACTTTTGAACTATTTTTTCGCTTAAACAAATTCCCATTCCTTCATTATGTCCTTCACAAAATTTCATAACTTTCTGACCAATAGTTTTGTCTGTAGACAACTTTAAAGTAGGGTCGTTTAATTATGGACACTCTGTATATTCACTAAAGCAAATAAATAAATGGGAAATTTATACATATATATTAAAGCATAAACACACTGCTACATCTGATTACTTTATTTTTACACAATATAAGAAAACACATTTTATCAGACAATTAAATAGAATAAACCAACTTGAGTGAAAAATTGACCTGGGACAGGACTCGAACCTGGGACTTTCAGCGTACCGTGCTGACGCTCTGCCACTAAGCCACCCAGATCGATATCCTAGCCCCGCAATTTCCCACATTTATTCATGTTGGAAACAGTCATCGGTCAGCAGCTTCAGATGACATATAAAATGGGTTTTCTTATATTGTGAATAAATGGGAAATTAATTATAAAGTTTTAAAAAAAAGACAAAACATTATATGTTTTAGGGTTGTTTGAGATAATTTGTAAGTAATATTTTTTCGTGCGAGGAATTGAATGAGACCAGTCCCAAATCGATGCATCTAATCGTTCTCGAGATAATTATGGGCTTTTAATGAAAATATTTAAGTTCCTGTAATAAAAGAGTACGAAGGCTACAGTTGTAAATAATTGCAGCTGAAATAAATATAGCTGTTTCTTGAATATATGTAGATAAGAAAAATTACCAAGGCATGTAGGAAGTTAATGGGTCTTTTTTTTTTTTTAAGCTTCGACAATTAATTTTGCTCTCTATTTTAAAATGTGAATACGTATACGTTAATAATTCTCCATACAGTAATGTAATATTGGGACGGATTAATTTTGGTTTCTTTTCCTCTATATAGGAGGTAAGTACCCGGTAAAGTTTCAACATTTTATCTTTGATGACAAATGTACACGAAGCGGACGAAATATTCGTCTAAAATTGACCAGTTTCCAAAAGTCTAAAAAAGCCTAATTTTAGACTTTAGACCACTCTGTAAGGGCGCAAAAAAAAAAAAAAAAGATTAGAAAAATTCAAGCAGATCTTTCTTTATTCTTCAATTATTAGAGAACAGAAAACCACTAGAAACTAAATAAATAATTCACTTTGGGGTATTTTGGCCCCACTGTCCACCTCGAGACCACTCGCTGATTAATCAATGTATTGAAAGTTTTGATAAACTGAAATTGTGAAGTTATTCCACCATTGAGTGTCATAACATGCTGATTGCAAGTCAAAATCTAATTTACTGACAATTTTGCTATGAATATTTTAAAGATCTTCCTTACAAATAAATCCATTGTAGTTCGATGGATGAAACAATTTGAAGAGACAAGAAATATTTATAACTTGGAGTGGACAACCTGAAAAAACTGTCAACTTTATGTAAAATGTTCCGTGGTTTTCTTCGAGCCTTGCCGTAAATGTGGGTTAGGATCCCTCAAAAAGACCCCCTTGGAGGGCACTCCCCCTAGGGTCTATATCTATCGTGATGATAATTGGCCGTCATAAATCAACCCAACCCAAAACACCTGAATTTCGCATCAAAACTTAATCCATAATACTAGTCCCATTATGTCACAAAAATTGACTAAAACCAATTAATAAATGTATTTAATTAAAAATGAAATAATACAGAGTGTCCATAATTAAACGACCATACTTTAAAGTTGTCTACAGACGAAAATATTGTTCAGAAAGTTGTGAAATTTTCTGAAGGACATAATGAAGGAATGGGAATTTGTTTAGGCGGAAAAAAAATTTAGTTCAAAATTTCGCCACCAGATGGCGTTTTTAATGAATTACATATTTTGCATAAATTTACGATAGTTTACAAATTTTATTACAACAAAACATGTTCAACAAAACTTTTTTCACGACATTTCTTAGAATTTTCAAAACACACTGCAGTCAACTGTGGAACATACTATCTTACGATTCCAGATGGTAGCTGAAAATGATGGCCGTCATATGAAACATGATATGTTGTAATAAATATTTAAACTATCGTAAATGTATGCTAAATATGTAATTCGTTAAAATAACACCCTCTAGTGGCGAACTTTTGAATTATTTTTCGCTTAAACAAATTCCCATTCCTTCATTATGTCCTTCACAAAATTTCATAACTTTCTGACCAATAGTTTTGTCTGTAGACAACTTTAAAGTAGGGTCGTTTAATTAGGGACACTCTGTATATTCACTAAAGCAAATAAATAAATGGGAAATTAATACATATATATTAAAGCATAAACACACTGCTACATCTGATTACTTTATTTTTACACAATATAAGAAAACACATTTTATCAGACAATTAAATAGAATAAACCAACATGAGTGAAAAATTGACCTGGGACAGGACTCGAACCTGGGACTTTCAGCGTACCGTGCTGACGCTCTGCCACTAAGCCACCCAGATCGATATCCTAGCCCCGCAATTTCCCACATTTATTCATGTTGGAAACAGTCATCGGTCAGCAGCTTCAGATGACATATAAAATGGGTTTTCTTATATTGTGAATAAATGGGAAATTAATTATAAAGTTTAAAAAAAAGACAAAACATTATATGTTTTAGGGTTGTTTGAGATAATTTGTAAGTAATATTTTTTCGTGCGAGGAATTGAATGAGACCAGGCCCAAATCGATGCATCTAATCGTTCTCGAGATAATTATGGGCTTTTAATGAAAATATTTAGGTTCCTGTAATAAAAGAGTACGAAGGCTACAGTTGTAAATAATTGCAGCTGAAATAAATATAGCTGTTTCTTGAATATATGTAGATAAGAAAAATTACCAAGGCATGTAGGAAGTTAATGGGTCTTTTTTTTTTTAAGCTTCGACAATTAATTTTGCTCTCTATTTTAAATTGTGAATACGTATACGTTAATAATTCTCCATACAGTAATGTAATTATTGGGACGGATTAATTTTGGTTTCTTTTCCTCTATATAGGAGGTAAGTACCCTCAAAGTTTCAACATTTTATCTTTGATGACAAATGTACACGAAGCGGACGAAATATTCGTCTAAAATTGACCAATTTCCAAAAGTCTAAAAAAGCCTAATTTTAGACTTTAGACCACTCTGTAAGGGCGCAAAAAAAAAAAAAAAAAAAAAAAAAAAAAAGATTAGAAAAATTCAAGCAGATCTTTCTTTATTCTTCAATTATTAGAGAACAGAAAACCACTAGAAACTAAATAAATAATTCACTTTGGGGTATTTTGGCCCCACTGTCCACCTCGAGACCACTCGCTGATTAATCAATGTATTGAAAGTTTTGATAAACTGAAATTGTGAAGTTATTCCACCATTGAGTGTCATAACATGCTGATTGCAAGTCAATATCTAATTTACTGACAATTTTGCTATCAATATATTAAAGATCTTCCTTACAAATCCATTGTAGTTCGATGGATGAAACAATTTGAAGAGACAAGAAATATTTATAACTTGGAGTGGACAACCTGAAAAAACTGTCAACTTTATGTAAAATGTATTTAATGTTGTAAACGAATACCTTTTTTGTTTGAACGATGTTCTTCACAGATTATGCCATACAGAGAAAGTAATTTATTAAAACTATCAAAATAACATGCTTTAATTAATTATAAGAAATAGTTAACCTCTAGGCTCATTAGAATAGTGACCTTTCCCTCAAGAAATTAGCCCTTTACAAAGATACTTACACTACACACACACTATGAAGCTACATTAAAGATTCTTATAAAGTCATTACTCGAAAACCAGTATCTCGCACATGTCTTTCCTTAATTTATTTCACTCGCCTTTCTAAGTATCCTCAACAACCTCAGAGGAAAACATATCAAAGAGAAATTTTAAAATACCAGTGGACCCGTGCGAAGGTTTTTCACAGCAGTCTAATATTTTTTAGCAATATCTAATATTTTTTAGATGCAGGTTTAAACTTCTAAAAAAAAATTAAGGGCTAAAGATATCTGCAAACAACATTAGTCAAGCCAGAATATCATCTCATTTATTTCATCAAAGTTACAGTAAAAACTAATCGAAGATACCAAACGCAAATATATATATATATATATATATATATATATATATCGTATTTTAACTGTATAAGAGGGTGACATCATTTGTTTCGAAAAAAATCATGGGATACAGAAAAATAAATTGAGCATTTGAATTTAAATTTTGCTTTTTAATCATAAATATAAAATAAACCCGTTGTAACGATTTCATTAAATCTCCCACAGTCTGCTAATTATGCAAAATAATCAAGGATAGAAGTTCCCAGGTGTTGGAAAACTTCTGTCGCATTTTTCTGCTAACTTACAAGAATGTCGCCGACCTGCAAAGGCACAGAATAGCTTCGATCAATCTTGTGAACGGAAACTGTTTCGACAGCAAAATATTTCTCTGATCTCGCCGGCTTCATGTGGGGTCATTTTAGCGTGAGAACTTTACCCGTGTGAACATTTAGTATTTCAGTAAGACCTCCCAAAAAGGAATCCCGATCGAATCACAGGAAAACTGAATGCTATGACGTGAACGGAAACTTCTTTGATTGGTGAACGGAGAGACTTTTGTTGGAGCCAACGGACGAGAAAGAGAATCGAGAGGAGGTTAGTTAGAGTTTGGGGGGAGACGAGGGTTGGTGGAAAAACACTCATCTCAGGACGGATTCCCATCTTAGTGGGGAAGAAAAGGTTTTGCTGACAGATTTTTAAAGAGAGAGGATTTCTCTGAAGGCAACGGCAAGGCCGTCGTTTGAACTTTTTGTGAAGAGTGAAAAGGAAATCTGGTTAGAAGTTAAGATTTCAAATTACTGCACAACACTGGACTCTTTATTGATTTATAAATTGATTGCAAGTTGAAACGAAACACGCTGAAAAAAATTGTTGTAATGAGTTGTAAATATTAAGAAATTCGAGAACGATATTAAATAAAATTCGTCTCGAAGTAACATATTGAAATTAATCCATATGAAAAGGCTACACGCTACCCCTTTTTAAATTATAACATAATGGATTCATTATAGCTGGTGGCAAGCGGGTCGGATATTTCAACAAAAATTGATTAGCATCAGTGAAGAGAGCCCAGACAGTAGCAGTGACGCCCGCCCGCATCTAAGCGCGCAAGATCTGACGCCAGGTCAGGAGAGGAAAGCAGAGCCCGAAGCAAGCCCTTGCACTGGTACGACAGACACCGCAGTTCCGTCATCCGAACGTAGAAACAGAGCCCGAAGCAAGCCCTGGCAGTGGCACGACAGACAGCAGCTCCGTCCTGGAAGCAAGACCGTGTGTACAGATAACAAGCCCGAAGCGAGCCCTGGCAGTGGCACGACAGACAGCAGCTCCGTCCTGGAAGCAAGCCCGTGTGTACAGATAACAACCCCGAAGTAAGCCCTTGTGTACAAATAACAAGCCCGAAGCAAGCCCTTGTGTACAAATAACAAGCCCGAAGCAAGCCATTGAAATGGAAACATCAGGAGCCGACAAATCGAGATAACCTGTGAAATCGACGACGTCTAGGCCAGACCCGAAACCGGTGACAAATGATGCAGACCAAGACTGTAGAAAAGGTAAGCTCAATTCATTTTTGAGTGGCTCTTATTGTGTTTACATATTCTTTCGTGAGAAAAATTCATTTCTGAGAAATTTTTTATTTGAATATTGATAAATTATGATTAATTATGATAAATTTTTAAATCTAATAACTTTTAACATATTTGGAAAAATATATGTATATTTGTTATCAGCATAAAATTTGATAGTGTGAATTTTCTTTTGGCAGTAAAATAATATAAGGATTGTCAGGCTAAATGTGTATATATATATATAATTTTTTTTTCTCGAAAAAAAAAAGAGATAAAAATTTTGATTTTTCAAATAAGTCGATTGTATAGTTATTCCTGATTGAAAGATTTCAAAGGTGTACTTTTTTATATTATTAGTGAAACAATAGATGTTGTTGATAATCAAATATTTTGCATATGTGATGTTAGGAAAATTTTTTAGCAGTTGCAAAAAGTGGTCATTTTGTTATAACTGGGAAAATTGTTACCTGCGGTGTCAGAAATATCAAGTATTGGTTGAATTATGAGCACAGAATTTCAAATTTCTAAATTTGTTTTAAATTTGTATGATCAACACCAAAACGTGTCAGTGTATTGAAAATTTTACAATATTGAAAATTTATTTTTATATGTATACTATTTTTATTATTCCTCAAATTGAATTGTATTTAAAATTGTCAGTATTATGTGGGTAGTAGCAGAAAATTTTCCATAAAGTGTTAGAATCCCTATTGCATAAGTTAGCGAGCGAAACTATCATTTTCATCTTTATATTGTATTTACATAAAATTTTAAAATGCAAGAAGTAACTGATCTGAAACAGTGCAGGAAAATTGATTTGCAGAATTTAGCGGAAGAATTGGGAGTGGAAATAGGGAAAAATGACAGGATACCGGTAATTATCCAAAAAATCGAAGCTGCCGATGATTACGATAGAGATTTTGCATTTACGCAAGCTGCGTATATCATAAAAGATCGCGAAGACAAGATAGCCGCGGATAAAGAGGAAAAACAAAGGGAGAAAGAAGATAGAGAAAGAGAGGAAAAACAAAAAGAACGCGAATTTACGTTGGAACAACTTAGATTGACGCAAGATGCAAATAGACGCAGTTCAACGACCAGTGGCGGGTCGGAACGCCCCCCTAAATTGCCGCTCCGAACAATCATGCATCGATTTGATCCGGAACGCTCGGATATAACTTTGTTTTTAAATTTGTTCGAACGACAGGCGACCAAAGCGGAAACAGAGACATGTGACTTAGTGACGCATTTGTTAGCTTTAGTGCCAGTCGAAATTGCAGAATTAATTTTAAGGGAACCGCAAGATCGGACTGATGACTTTGAATACGTCAAGAAATTTTTGCTAGAGCGTTTCCGCATGAGTCCCGAAGCGTATCGTCAAAAATTAATGAAACATCCACGCAATCCAGATGCTCCGTGGAAGGACATTATCTTCGAGCTCAATAGTTATTTAGAGGGTTGGTTGAATGGTTTAGGTGTTACGGATTTCAGTAGTCTGAAAAATTTATTGATAACTGACCAGATCAAGCTCCGTGCTTCTGGTGAAATGAAAGAGCATTTCATTGATTCGTGGGCAAATTACAAAGACCCTGTAATTTTAGCTAAATGTCTCGACGAATATGAAGCAGTAAAAGGGATTTCAGATAAAAAGGAGAGTGCGAGATCTTTTTATGATAGGAAATCTGAAGAAACGAGATTCGAGGGTAAATCGTGGGAAGAAAATAATTCCGACAAAAAAATAAATTGGCGAGACAAAGAAATTAAAGACAGGGAACGTATCTTTGAACAAAAGAGGCGTTGCCATACTTGTGGAAGTGAATTTCACCTAATGGCCCGTTGTCCGAAAAGACAAAGGGATAGTACGGAAATAAAGGCTTTCGAGAGCATAAATCACTTAGGCGATATAAGCGAAGATAAAAACTTGTTCCAACCTTTTCTAAGTGAAAACAAAATAAATGGGAAGAGGGCGTGTGTACTCAGAGACTCAGGGAGCAATTATGATGTTTGCCCATGGAATTTGGTAAACAAAAGCAAATTAGGTAACGAATATGTTTGGCTCAAACAGACCTTTGATAAATATCCAAAACGTTTTAAAGTGGCATGTATGAAGATAGAAATAGAAGGTCTCGGATATGTAAATACGAAAGCGGCAATCCTGCCTAGACACTCTAAAATTAAACACTATATCTTAGGTAATAAGACGCAGGCTTTAATAAATGAAAGGATAAAGCGAAAGCAAAAATCACAATCTAATTCCAGTTTTGAGAACCCGGGGAATGAGATAAACCCTTTAACAGATCCCCAAGGGCAGGAAGAAATTCTTTTGTCATTTCCCCCCGAAATGAAGAACCGCCGTTCTCAGTGTATTGGGGAAAAAGAAACCCTTTTGAATAGGTCAAGGAAAGTTGATGAGTTGGTTTTCGACCGGCAGGGAAATTCGAAAAATAGATGCGAAAATTGGGAAGTGAGTGTTGACAGGGAGGTTTCTCATTCGAAAGTTAATCTAGAGGGAGAAACGAATTCACGAAGATTTTTCTAAAGTCCTTTGAAGACCTGTTGAAACAGAGGAATGACAGTATGGGAGATTCACGCCTTTATGACACTCTTTTTAAAGAAGTGGAACGTTTGTGTAAAAAGTATTGTTCGACAAACGCTAGTAAAGAAATTTAGCAGTAAGTTTTTGAGTAAAACTAAATCTTTTGTACATATCTGATTATTTTTAGTTTTATTGTTATTTTGGCATGTGTAGTAAAAAAAAAAAAAAAAAAAAAGTATCTTTCAAAAAAAAAAGTCTCTAAAGCTAGATGTTCAAGCAATGGTAAACAGGATATAAGAAATTGGGTCACTTATGTATACAGTGAGGTTAAATTGTAATGTTATTTGAGCCACTCAAATATGTTGAGCTAACCCTTTTTTTTGCAGATTTTCCGTGTTTCACCCGGAAAATGTTTTAAAGGTGGGGGTGTTGTAACGATTTCATTAAATCTCCCACAGTCTGCTAATTATGCAAAATAATCAAGGATAGAAGTTCCCAGGTGTTGGAAAACTTCTGTCGCATTTTTCTGCTAACTTACAAGAATGTCGCCGACCTGCAAAGGCACAGAATAGCTTCGATCAATCTTGTGAACGGAAACTGTTTCGACAGCAAAATATTTCTCTGATCTCGCCGGCTTCATGTGGGGTCGTTTTAGCGTGAGAACTTTACCCGTGTGAACATTTAGTATTTGAGTAAGACCTCCCAAAAAGGAATCCCGATCGAATCACAGGAAAACTGAATGCTATGACGTGAACGGAAACTTCTTTGATTGGTGAACGGAGAGACTTTTGTTGGAGCCAACGGACGAGAAAGAGAATCGAGAAGAGGTTAGTTAGAGTTTGGGAGGAGACGAGGGTTGGTGGAAAAACACTCATCTCAGGACGGATTCCCATCTTAGTGGGGAAGAAAAGGTTTTGCTGACAGATTTTTAAAGAGAGAGTATTTCTCTGAAGGCAACGGCCAGGCCGTCGTTTGAACTTTTTGTGAAGAGTGAAAAGGAAATCTGGTTAGAAGTTAAGATTTCAAATTACTGCACAAGACTGGACTCTTTATTGATTTATAAATTGATTGCAAGTTGAAACGAAACACGCTGGAAAAAATAATGAGTTGTAATGAGTTGTAAATATTAAGAAATTCGAGAACGATATTAAATAAAATTCGTTTCGAAGTAACATATTGAAATTAATCCATATGAAAAGGCTACACGCTACCCCTTTTTAAATTATAACATAATGGATTCATTATACCGTGCAGCAACTATGTCCCACTTTATCTTTATTGAACATTTTTTTTTTAATATATAATCATTGTTGCCGTATTTTATTTTTGTGGCAAAATTAATTTGAGGAAAACCTTTCATTTCAGTTATGAAAGCAGTGCCGATTTAATTTTTAATGAATTGCAATTTTTAATCAAAATACATTGAGTGTAGGGTGAAACCCCCAGCAAATGACACTTTAAGGATTCTTTCTTGTTCAACTCACTATTACAAAAATTTACATCTATTTTATAATTATCTTCGTTTTTGAAAGGGTAGTTAATTATAGGAAAGGAATATTAAAAAAATTATTGTTGGCAAGATTTTGAAAAATTATATATTTTATCATTAAAGCTTAATTTTATCCATAAATATGATGAAAAATTCCAGTAACTGACACCATCCCTATTTTGAAATACCAATAACTTACACAAAGTGAACCAGTGACTGGTACTTTATTTTAAACGATTAAAATGCTTTAAAGAAAACTTTATTCTTTATTATAAAAACAAAATACATTAATATTTATTATAAGAAGTGGGATTTAGTAAGCTGTGCTGCATTATTAGTAATGCAGAGTATATAGTAAGAGTATATAGCAGTAATAGTTAGTACTGCGTTATTAGTAATGCAGATATCCAATAACTGGCATTTATGAACCAGTTTGGCATCTGGTGTCAGACACTGGTAAAAAACTTAAATTTTAATGGTGTTTACTACAAGATAAATTTAATTTATTATTATGCCTTTTTAAACGGTTCAAATTGTATATTTATTTTTTATTTAATATAACCAATAACTAACACCTCTGTCAGAGACTGGTGAAATGAAATTCTAGGAACCAATAACTGGCACACCCCATTAAGCTAAATTAAATAACTATAAACCCTAAATCATAGCCTTAACATATCATATGCATCTTTAAACTAATTTCTACAAGTATAACTTTAAGAAAAAAATTTAGGATGGTTCCATTACAAATAGATTAAAAAAACACTTCCTTAATTTTAGAAGTAAGATGGTTGCTTCAAAATGGTACTTTTTGTATTCTCAAAAGTTTCTTCCTCATTGAATATGTTATTGGCCCTCTAGTGGTAAATAAATTGACTCCAAAATAAGTGTTGCATTTACCATTAGATGACATTACTTTGCAAAATTTTGCAACAAAATGCTTATTTGAGTTAGATTTTTGCTCAAGTGTCAGTTACTGGTTAGTTGTAAATAACTGGGGGGGGGGGGAGGATTCACCCTACTATGTCAGAAGACGCTTCAAAATCCTTTCATATAGTGTCTCATTTACCGTTCTGCTTTTTTTATTTGCTTAGAAAAAGGGTGGTTGACAACAGAAATAATACATAAGATATTTTACTTCTTCGCGATGTAAATGCTTGTAAACATAAACGTTGTTTAAATTTAAAAAGAAAATTTTAGACTACATAATACATATATATATCTTCTTTGTTTACATTATGCTTATCAATCATTCCATACAGTAGAAATTTTGTAGAAAACACCAATAAAATAAATAAAATTAATGTCAAATCTGACGTCATTTCTACCACGGTGCTTTACGCTAATCTTTTTTTTGCAGACCGCGGGAGTCACGTGAGGCTCGAATGCACCAATGAGTATCACGTCACTCTAGCGGTCTGTAAAAAAAGATAAGTGGAATGCACCGCGGGAGCCTGTCTTTTTCGTTAGTCTCGATAAGAACAATGCTTTTTTTCCCAAGAAATTGGCACTTTGCAAAAGTAAATCCACACACATACCATTATAGTTAAATTAAAATTTTAAATTATCTCATTAAAAGCACAAATTACCGCAAACTGTCTCTTTATTTAAAAAACGGCAAATCAAAAAGAAATGTTGAAATACATGTGTGATTACTTATACATTTTACTTCCAATAAGAAATTTTTAAACTTCTGTAAACATAAATACCATTTAGGTTAACAAATTCAAAACTAATACCTTTCCTCGGTTGCATGGTGTCAGCCAATAAATACTGTACAGTAGGAATTTCATAGAAACTAGCAGCAAATTAAATATCAAGTATAGTGCCATTTCATGAGAAAAAAAGCCTTTTATTTCCTCAGGGGAAAAGCACTTTAGAAAGATACTCACACATACCATAAAACTACATTAAAAATTTAAGTGACCCCATTAGGTCCAAACCATAGCATATTTCTCCTTTATTACTTACCCATACGTAGTGTAGGGTAAGTCTTCTATTCGTTTTGAAAAGCGAATTTTTTTTTTTTTTTTTTTTTTTTTTTTGACGGATTTACACGTTTCAGACACTGGAGATTCCGAAAAACATATTTTTAGAAAAAAAAAATTGCCGTCCGTCTGTGTGTGTGTGTCTGTAAACGCTTTATCTCCCGAACAAATTGAGATAGAGACTTAAAATTTGGTATGTACTTAGTATGTAATAATAGGAAGATGAATTTCCGTAACTTCGATTATACGGAACTATTATTTTTTCGGACCCTCGAAATATTCGTTCTGATAAAAGGTATATAGAAATTTTCGAAATTGTTTATTTTAAGGAGTAAATATAAAAGACAATAAAAAAACATAAATTTTGCATAAAGAATGAAGTCGATCGGATAATGCGTTGCCGAGATATTTGTAATCTGATTTTCCGCACTCTTCGATTTTTACTGACCTTGTATTTCATCCAAATTTCAATTCAAAGATATATTTTAATTAGAAATGAGACGCTTAATTTAACGCAATAAAGCGTTAGTTAATACGATTATCAATTTTGGAGTTATAAGGATGTTTCTTTTAGGCAATTTAGTAATAGAGCATTTAAAATTTATGACGTCATCAAGCCACGATTTTATTCGAATTGCAATGCATTTTATAAGTAGTTTACAGATGTTTTATTTTCATATTTTATATTATGCATATCCATGATGGGTAAGTATAACGTTGGCCCCCCAACGACTAGTTTTATTTCGTACTCTTTCTAAGTACTTTTGGCAACATCAAGCGATAGGTATGCTAGAAAGAAATTTGAAATACACGCGTGATTACTGGTGCTGTTTACCTTTCGCGTCCTAATTTCATTAAACGTAAATGTTATTAAAGTTTAAGAAATCAAGGCTCTCCCACTGTACACTGTTATGCAATGATTGCCATACGGTGGAAATTTAGTAGAAAGTATCTAAACGTGAAGTTAATCTTGTCTCAAATGCATTTCATAAGAACAACTTCATTTTTCATTCAAGGAATTTGCACTTTATAAAGAAAAATACTTACAGACGCAGCCGTTCATATTGCTACATTAAAAATTCAATAAACCCATTAAGATCAAACCATCACATATGTTTTTTCTTAATTTAACGTGTGCTTCTTTCTGATGTTTTCATCAACCTCAAAAGAAGGCATACAATGAAGAAATTTTATAATTCATTTTACTTCTTCGCGTTCTAATTTTCTGTAAACATTAATGTAATTTAAGTTTTTAAAAAAATATTCAAGACTAAACCCCAACCTCGTTTACAGGAGCTCAGTCAATTATTACCATACAGTAGGAATTTTGTAGGAGGAATCGAAATAATATCGAATCTAATGCCATTTCTCAAGAATAAATCCTTTTTATTACATACTTTATTTTAGCTTACATTTCTGCATGTATGTAGCAGTCAAATCTTGTGACTCATTTTTCACCCACTGCCTGTTGACGTAGTGTTTTGAAATTTGGAATATATATACATTCCTGAGGGCAATACATGAATTGGGCAGTATTTTTTTAATTCGATTCCCAAGGGGGGGGGGTCAACGTCAGGCCCAAAACTTGCATTTTCCCCATAGAAATGATGTTACTATTATTTAATTGAAAAAATAGCTCCATTGTTGCAACATTCATCCATTTGCAACACATTGTTGTCCGTTGTCCGCATCACTATTACGTTAGTATATAGCGACGCACACATTTGTGCTTTATAATAGAAATTGACTTTTTTATAAATTTTAATGAAAGTATGTTTTTAAAAATATACATTTAATTTTCTGTGACTAACTTTTCATCTAACTTTTCAGACGCAATTTAAACTCACTCCCCACGAACGAATTTTGCTCTAACCTTCAGAATAAGCTTCTCTCACGATCAATTTTATGTTTTGATAAAAGAATTTTACGCAATTCATGCTAGCAGCGCCCCTGGTGGGAAATTGTATGACTACGAAAGTAAAAATCACTGCTCACGAACAGATTTTGCTCCATCTCCAGAATAAGCTTTTATCATGGTCAATTTTACAGTTTGATAAAAAAAATTCAAGTGATAGATTTTTCTTATGCTGGTAGCGCCGGGATGGAAAATTGTATAATGGTGCAGTTCAAACTCATTTCCTACGAACCAATTTCGCTCAGATCTTCAGAAAAAGTTGCTGTCATAATCAAATTTATGTTTTGAAAAAGTTTTAACCTGATAAGTGTTTTTATGCTAGTAGTGTTCCTATATAATGATAAATTGCATACCAATCTTACTTCCCTGGAACGAATTTCGCCCAGTTCTTCAAAATGAACTTCTGCCATGGTCGAATTTATATTTAAAAAAAACAATTCTGATAGCAGGTTTTTTATGGCAGTAGCGCTCTTAGTGGAAAATTGCCTAACTGCACAATTTAAAGACATTTCCCAGAAACGAATTTCTCTCAAATCTCCAGAATAAGCTTTCGCCATGTTCAAATTTATGTTTTGGTAAAAATTTTCAGGTGATAGGATATTTTTGTGTTAGTAGCACCCTGGTGGAAAATTCCATAACTGAGAAAATAAAACTCACTTCTCACGAACAGATTTTGTTCCATCTCCAGAATAATCTTATCTCGTAGTCAATTTTACATTTTGATAAAAAGAAGTTACGTGATATATATATATATATATATATTAATGATGTTAGCGCACTGGGGGAAAACTGTATAACTATGCAATTCAAACTCACTTCCTACGAACGAATTTCACTTATATCTTCAGAAAAAGTTTCTGTCATAATCCAATTTATCTTTTCATAAAAGTTTTCACGTGATAAGTGTTTTTATGATAGTAGCGTCCCTATATAATGGTAAATTGCATACCAGTCTTCCCTCCCTGGAACGAATTTCGCTCAATTCTTCAAAATAAGCTTCTGCCATGGTCAAATATTTTTATAAAAAAATCTGATGGTAGTTTTTTATGCTAGTACTCCTCCTAGTAAAAAATTGCTTAACTACATAATTTAAACGCATTTCCCAGAAACGAAATTCTCTCAAATCTTCAAAATAAGCTTTCGCCATGTTCAGATTTATGTTTTGGTTCAAAATTTTCACGTGATATAGGATATTTTTGTGTTGCGCCCTGGTGGAAAATTGCATCACTGAATAATTCAATCTCATTTACCTCTAGCGAATTTCGCTCAAACCTTCGGAAGAAGCTTCTGCTTTATTGTTTGATAAAAATTTTCACTTGATAGATTTTTTTCTTTTAGTACTAGTAGAGCCGCGAGTGAGAAATTGCATAACTAACGCAATTTAAACTCACTTCCAACGAATAAATTTTGTTGAATTTTTCAGAATAAGCTTATGTCATGATCAAATTTGTGTTTTGATAAAAATTTTGAATTGATCGGTTATTTCTTACACTAGTAGAAGCCCTGTTAGAAAATTTAATGACTAAAATTTAAATTTTTTTTATAAATATTTTTACCGCCCTCCAAGTTAAAATTAGAAGGAACATATTCGTTTTAACTTTCTTTAACGCGGATAATGCCCTCCAACCAGAAGTATAGTAACTTAATTTAAATAAAATTTATTTATCCTTTATATTTATTTTATTTATTTATTTATTTAATTTTATTTTTTGCTTTACTGTATGACAGCAATTCTCAAGTTAAAAAATGGTAGGACAGATTCAATACAACTTTTATTCGTGTTTATGGCGCCGCTTGCTGGGAAATAGGGTGATTAAATGCATTAAAATAATAATAATAATAATAATAATAATTATTATTATTATTTGTATTTTCTATATGAGTTTTCGAACTCGAATTGAAAAAAATAAATTCCACAGAACAACAGTTTGCTTTGCCTTAATAATATTCTTTTGAAATGTAAGTTCAATTTAGCGAATGGAGTTTCATTACCCTTTATTGTTTAATCTAAGTCTATAGCAAAAAAATTTAATCTATTTTATCTAGCATACTTTTTATGGGAAACTTAGGATATTTTTTCTCGAGGTACTTTTTCTTTCTTTCATACTTTTTAAAATTTAGTTTCAAGTGCATTTTTTTTAACCTGTTTTCAAATGGAAAAATGCATATATTTATCTATAATCAGAAACTAAAATATTTTTTACGCATTAGATTCATGTAACAATAATCTAAAAATTTCTCTTTTACAAAAGATTGATAAAATATTTCACTCGGAATGATATCTGGTTTGAATTTTCTTTGAAAATTAAAAAATAGAAGTTAATACAAATAATAAAAATATATAAAATGACTTTCATTCAACTAAAACGTACCAAAAATTAGAAAAAATACATTTATTTTTTTCAATTAATGAAAAAAATGCAAAATGTTCTATATCATTAATAACTTCCCTATATTTATACTTTATCATACATATATATCAGGGAATAAAAGACATGACAGCAAATTTTTATTACGCACTTGTGAAAAATACTTATATTTAGAGTTTTTCCTTTGACAAAAGAATAATAAAAGAATTTTATAAACAAATAGACCTTATAACAAGTGTGTACTAAAAATTTGCTGACCAGCTTATTTTTACTTAATATAATATACAGTATAATGTAAGTTCTCCTATAAATTAAATGAAAGTTTTTAATGATATAGAAAATTTTGCATTTTTCTTACTAATTGAAAAATATGCTTTTTTTCCTAATTTTTAGTGCGTTTAAGTTGAATAAATTGAATAAAAGTCAGAGTTTTGATTTTTTTAATTATTATTTATATTATTTTTCAGACAAATTAGTACTTTACAAAGAAATACACACGCGCACATATACTATATAGCTACACTAAATGTTTAAGCGAAAACATCGCATACTGCCTCTCTTATTTTATTTCGTGCTTCTTCCTAAGTACTTTAAGTAACATCAAAAGAAAAGCATATCAAAAAGAAATTTTAAAATACCTGTGTGACTACTTGTACATTTCATTTATACGAAATTTCTAAACTTCTCTAAACATTGATATGAAGACAAAAAATTCAAAGCTCAGTCTCTGTCATTTCGTACGATGCCTTCAATAATTACCAATCAGTGAAATTTTGTTTAATTAATATAATTAGTCTGATGACGTTTCATTAGAACAGTGCCCCTTTCTAAGAAACAAAAAACTACCATACAGCTATATTAAAAATTTAAGAGACCCCATTAAGCACAAACCATCACATATTTTCTCTCTTAATTTATTTCGTGCTCCTTTCTAAGTACTTTCGGCAACCTAAAAAGAAGGCAGTTCAAAGATAAATTTTTAAAACACATTTCACTTTTCTGTGTTTTAAACTTCTGTAAACATTAATGTCATTTAAGTTAAAACACCCCCGGTTGCTCGTTTATAAGCTATCAGTCAATAATTAACCATACACTAGAAACTTTGTAGAAAGCACCAAAATAAATAAAATGAATCTCGAAACTGGTGTCATTTTATGAGAAAAAGTCTTTTTTCCCACAAGAAATTAGCACTTTA
Organism: Maratus michaelseni; assembly: GCA_963931845.1. Taxonomy (NCBI): domain Eukaryota; kingdom Metazoa; phylum Arthropoda; class Arachnida; order Araneae; family Salticidae; genus Maratus; species Maratus michaelseni. Next base: position 322,283,059 of record OZ007594.1, on the reverse strand, counting down.
CAAAAATAAATACTTACATGTGCAATAAAGCTACATTAAAAATTTAAGTGACCCTATTAGGTCCAAACCATCGCATCCCTTATTTTATTCTGTGCCCCTTCCTAAGTACTTTCGGCAACATCAGAAGAAGGCATGTCAAAAAGAAATTTGTAGTACAGGTGTCATTACTGGAGATTTTTACTTCTTTGCGTCTAGACGTATGAAAACATTAATGTCATTAAGTGTAAAAAATTATAAATTTCATCTTCTATCTCGTTTGCAAGATGTTAATCAATGATTAACGAAGATTTAATAATTTTTATAATTGATTAGTTTAAAAAAATAATGAACTTAAAATAAAATCGGATATAATTTCATGAAAATATTGTATCTTTCTTTTCCAAGAAGTAAGCATTTTATAGAGATAAATAATCACGTTCACATAGACCATGTAACTATAATAAAAATTTAAGTCACCCCCACCATTAAACAGAAACCCCCACATATATTCCCCTTTAAATTTATTTCATTCTCCTTGAGTAATTCCAACAATTTCAAACAAACGCATGCCAGAAAGAAATTTTAAAATACATTTTACTTTTTCGTGTTCTAAAATTCTAACTTAAAATAAAATGGGATGTCATTTCATGAAAATATTGTATCTTTCTTTTCCAAGAAGTAAGCATTCATAGAGATAATTACTCACGTTCACATATACCATGTAACTATAATAAAAATTTAAGTCACCCCCACCATTAAACAGAAACCCCCACATATATCCCCCTTAAATTTATTTCATTCTCCTTGAGTAATTCCAACAATTTCAAACAAACGCATGTCAAAAAGAAATTTTAAAATACTTTTTACTTTTTCGTGTTCTAAAATTCGAACTTAAAATAAAATGGGATGCCATTTCATGAAAATATTGTATCTTTCTTTTCCAAGAAGTAAGCATTTCATAGAGATAATTACTCACGTTCACATATACCATGTAACTATAATAAAAATTTAAGTCACCCCCACCATTAAACAGAAACCCCCACATATACCCCCCTTAAATTTATTTCATTCTCCTTGAGTAATTCCGACAATTTCAAACAAACGCATGTCAAAAAGAAATTTTAAAATACTTTTTACTTTTTCGTGTTCTAAAATTCTAACTTAAAATAAAATGGGATGCCATTTCATGAAAATATTGTATCTTTCTTTTCCAAGAAGTAAGCATTTTATAGAGATAAATACTCACGTTCACATATACCATGTGGGCTATAATAAAAAATTAAGTCACCCCCACCATTAAACAGAAACCCCCACATATATCCCCTTAAATTTATTTCATTCTCCTTGAGTAATTCCAACAATTTCAAACAAACGCATGTCAAAAAGAAATTTTAAAATACATTTTACTTTTTCGTGTTCTAAAATTCTAACTAAAAATAAAATGGGATGCCATTCCATGAAAATATTGTATCTTTCTTTTCCAAGAAGTAAGCATTTCATAGAGATAATTACTCACGTTCACATACACCATGTAACTATAATAAAAATTTAAGTCACCCCCACCATTAAACAGAAACCCCCACATATACCCCCCTTAAATTTATTTCATTCTCCTTGAGTAATTCCAACAATTTCAAACAAACGCATGTCAAAAAGAAATTTTAAAATACTTTTTACTTTTTCGTGTTCTAAAATTCTAACTTAAAATAAAATGGGATGTCATTTCATGAAAATATTGTATCTTTCTTTTCCAAGAAGTAAGCATTTTATAGAGATAAATACTCACGTTCACATATACCATGTGGGCTATAATAAAAAATTAAGTCACCCCCACCATTAAACAGAAACCCCCACATATATCCCCTTAAATTTATTTCATTCTCCTTGGTAATTCCAACAATTTCAAACAAACGCATGTCAAAAAGAAATTTTAAAATACATTTTACTTTTTCGTGTTCTAAAATTCTAACTAAAAATAAAATGGGATGCCATTTCATGAAAATATTGTATCTTTCTTTTCCAAGAAGTAAGCATTTTATAGAGATAAATACTCACGTTCACATATACCATGTGGGCTATAATAAAAAATTAAGTCATCCCCACCATTAAGCAGAAATCCACACATATATTCCCCCTTAAAATTTTTTCATGCTCACTGAGTAATTCCCACAATTTCAAACAAACGCATGTCAAAAAGAAATTTTAAGATACATTTTACATTTTCGTGTTCTAAAATTTTGTAAACATTAATATTATTTAAGTTTAAAATATATATATATGTCCATCGTTTTGTACGATGTCAGTAAATAATTGCTATTCAGTAGGAATCTCTTAAAATAATATCGTATATGATGCCATTTCATGAGAATAATGTCTTTTTTCCCTCAAGAAATTAGTACTTTACAAAAATGTGCACTATGGTACTTACATGTGCAATAAAGCTACATTAAAAATTTAAGTGACCCTATTAGGTCCAAACCATAGCATCCTTTCCCCCTTATTTTATTTTGTGCTCCTTCCTAAGTACTTTCGGCAACATCAAAAGAAGGTATGTCAAAAAGAAATTTCTAGTACAGGTGTGATTACTGGAAATTATTTACTTCTTTGCGTCTAAACATATGTAAATATTAATGTCATTTAAGTGTAAAAAATTGTAAACTTCATCTTCTAGCTCGTTTGCAAGATGTTAATCAATGATTAACGTAGAGTTAGTAATTTTGATAGTTGATTAATAAAAAAAATAGTGAACTTAAAATAAAATCGGATGCTATTTCATGAAAATATTGTATCTTTCTTTTCCAAGAGGTAAACATTTTACAGAGATAAAACTTATGTTCGCATATACCATGTAGCTATAATAAAAAAAAAATTAAGTCACCCCCATTAAGCTGAAACCCACACATATATCCCCCCCTTAAATTTATTTCATGCTCCTTGAGTAATTCCGACAATTTCAAACAAACGCATGTCAAAAAGAAATTTTAAAATATATTTTACTTTTTCGTGTTCTAAAATTCTGTAAACATTAATATTATTTATATTTAAAAAAAAAAAAATCTGTCCATCGTTTTGTACGATGCTTCAGTAAATAATTGCTATTCAGTGGGAATCTCTTAAAATAATATCGAATATGATGTCATTTCATGAGAATAACGTCTTTTTTTTCTCAAGAAATTAGCACTTTACAAAGATAAATACTCACACGCGCACACGTACCGCATAGCTAATACATTAAAAATTTAAGTGACCCCATTAAGCACAAACCATCGCACACTTTCTCTCTTATTTTATTTCGTGCTCCTAAGTACATTCGGCAACATCAAAAGAAAAAGGCCTGTCAGAAAGAAATTTGAAGTACACGTGTGATTACTGGTGCATTTTACTTCTTCGCGTCCAAAACTTCTGTAAACGTTAATGTCATTTAAGTTAAAGAATCTAAGAATTCATCTCCTCCTCCTTCCCATTAGTCTGGAGCAAAGGACGCGGAATAAATTCTGTCGGTAAAGATCAAGCTAATGATGGGTTAACACGTTTCTCACATTTTTTAATGGTCTTAACTCCTTAATGGATCTCGATCACAATCACTTAAATTGAGAAAGACCTTCCCTTTCTTTGCTTAGGGAAATTGTGAAATATGGAAAAGCACATTTTTCGTCGTGAACACAGATGGTCAATATGTTTTATTGAATCAGTTCTCGTTTTCCGCTATCTTTTATGGTCTGGTATAACCGGTTAATGAAATTTTGATAGTGATTTTAAAGTTTTATAATTATTATTCTGTTATTTTTAGTGGGTTTAAATAACATTTTGACAGCCAGGAAATTGTTAAACATTATTCAGAGCACATTAATGCTGTAAAATTGTTTTTATCAGGCGACTCACTCGGTCAGATTTGTGGATACCAGTTTTTAAAAAGAATAATCTTTTTTTTATTATTTATTTATCTTGAAAATTTGGTATAAACCTTCCCGAAGGTTGTTTGTGTTGGAAATATTATAAAAACTTACCACAAAAATTTTTCTTTGCAAAATCTAGTATTAAAAAAAACGGACCTGAGGGAGCCCTGTTATGCTGATCTCGGTTGTAGCAAAAACTCGGTTTTATATGAATATTAATTGTACAAACTTCGTTTTAAACCAAGAAAACTTTGATAAAGTGAGCATAAATTTCGAAAATTATAAAAACTTCCAGATGTAGTAAAATTTCTGTATAACGGACCAACTCTGCTGACCGAGGTGTTCGCTGTAAAAGAAATATTTAATGCATATGCACCCTGGTCAAAAGTAACCGGACACTTAGACGATTTGTTGAACCTCTAGAGAAATATACTTGACGAATTTTTCTGGAGCTTCAGGAATGAAAAACTAGTATGTTGTGGCCAGGACTTGTGACAAATACGGTCGCCAGGTCGCCACTGGCCACCAAATATTTTTATCTGGCGACCAAGTTATTTAACCTAACGATGGGGGTTTTGTTGATGTTTCTTTTTTGTACAAAAATTGACCTAAGCTTTCTTGAAATGAGCACAAATGCCACCCCCCCCCCCCCCCCTCTTTCCCAATGTTAAAAAATAAACTTTGAAACTATATTCACACAAAAAATATTTTTAAGTTTTGTTTTTAATTTGGCAAAAATAAGTTCATTAAATGTAAATTTTAAAATAATCAAATCAGAATTATTTGAGACTTCGACAGAAAAATAGGCGGCGAAAACTTGTTTTCCTGCTTCACTATTTCGTTGATGCGCTCCTCAGCAGATATAAATTTTGTAGCATTCAACTATCCGGACATTTGAAGAATTCAGCAATGAGCATTTTCTAAACACGCCACTTTCAGGAAAATTGACAAAATGCTCATGAAATAATATATCGCAATTACAATATACATACATTAAATATTTGATGAAATATGAGCATTTGTATGAAATAAATTTTAACTGCGCATTCACGAATGATAATATTTTTTTTTCTTCACAATTTAGCAGTCAATTATATTAAAAAAAACATAAAAAAGCTAAACGAATAGCGTGAAAATTCATATATCGAATATTTGATGATATATTAACAATTGTAGGAAATCATTTTTAACTGCGCATTCGCGAATGATATATATATATATATATATATAGCGAGAGAGAGAGAGAGTTAAAATGAAACCCCATGTGTGAAATATATATATATATATATATATATATATTCATAATTTGGTAATAAACTATATAAGGCAACTTATGTAAAAATGCAGTTCAAACATCGTGATAATTCATGACGATATCGGCAATAGGGTGAACTGGATTTCAGTTGCTTTCTAAAAGTAGCTGAATGATAACGAATTTTTCAGAAATTATCATTTCTTATTAAATGACTAACGACAAAGGAGTATATATTTAACACGTGTAGATTTTGAACGGATGTTTCTATTTTGATAAAATTTTGTTGAAATGAGCTCGTTCTGGTTGTTCTTCCAAGGAGAAATAAACCATCCATAAAAAAATGACAATGAAAAATGGCAATTTGTGGAAAATCCCTTATCATCGAACAACTTTTGGAAAACAGCTGAAATTTAGCTCACTATATCACTGATACCTTTCTGAATTTTCACGATATTCGGCGTACCTTTTTATGTGAGTTGCCCTATATACAGTTGGGTACTAAATTATGGGAAAAAATTGTTATCGTTAACGCATGCGCATTTAAAAATTATTTCATAAAATGGCCATGTTTCATCAAATATTTAATACTTATATTTATATTTAAATTGCAACATATTGTTTCTGCTGAATTTTTTAAAGTTTCTTGAAAATGGCGTTATGTTTAGTTGAAAACCCTGCTTGTCAAAAATAAGAAACATGCGTTTTTTTGTTTGTTTGTTTGTTTTTTCATATTTTTAAGGAAATATTTATATCTTTATGAATATAGTCCTATTTTTACGCAAATGCGCACAAATATTGTATAGCATCAATATAGTCATCTGCTACAGCTATAAATTATTTCGAGCAATTTATTTTGCACAGTGTTAGCAAACATTGTTATTTTTATTCAATTTGTTGTTGGTTCCCTAATTGCTCTCGTGACTATTCCTTCACTGAAAAATATGAGGTTAAACATTCTTTTTAATATTCGCTGATTTTTTAGAAGAACTTGCCAAATATATCTCTAAATGATCGACAAAACGTCCAAAATCGAGAGTGTCCAGATACTTTTGAACAAATGGTATATATAGGTGTTAGAGATTGAAAACGTGGTCGCAAAATAGAGATATCCATTATTCGGGAGTATCCGTGATGGAGATTTCACTGTATTATTCTATTATTTTTCGTATGTTTAAATAAAATTGAGATTTTCAGGAAATTCTTAAGCATTATTCAAACTGTTGCGGCCAGCTCCATCTTTTTCAATCTTCAGTGATTCATGCATTAAACTGAAATTTTTCCTTCGCTAATTGAACTGAAGTGAACTCAAAAACTTTAGAATGTTTAGTTTTCTTTCGATGAACGAAAATTGAAAAATGTAGCGGCGTCGTTATGTTTTTAAGAAAGTGAAAAATGTTAAAAGAGTGAATATTCGAAATGACATCAGTTTTTTAATGTAAATATATATAGTTTGCGCGTGTAAATATTTTGCTGTATGTTTAGTCAAGATGTGTAATTAAAATATTAAAGTTATCTTCAATGCAACTATCGTCATTCCAGCGAGGTCGTCATGTATATTTTTAATTTAACGCTTCCACACAAACCACGTTATTACAGTCCAACTCAGTTATAATACACTCGGATTGAACAAGAACTCCGTTTTAAGTAAAAAATATATTATAAAAAAACCCTGTTATAACATAAGGTGATAATGGGTTAACACGTTTCGCATATTTTTTTAATGACCTTACATCTATAATGAATCTCAATCATAGTCACTTAATTTAAGAAAGACCTTTCCCATTCTTTGCCACGGAATTGTAAAATATGGAAAAATCACATTTTGTACATCGTGAACACAGATGGTCATTATGTTTTACTGAATCAGTTCTCGTTTTCTGCTATCTTTGTGGTCTGGTAAAACCAGTTAATGAAATTTTAATAGCAGTTTTAAAATTTCATAATTATTATTCTATTATTTTTCCAAGTTAAAATAAAATTTTATTAGACAGGAAATTGTTAGGCATTATTCAAACAGCGTTAATAGTTGAAACTGTTTAAACCTTTCGCCAAAGTAAAATAAAATTGTTGATAACATTATTTTCATCATCAGTGGTGAGCATATTATACTTTTGGTAATTTAAAATAGTTTTTAATTTCACGTATTTTCTGAATTTGAAATTATAGAATTATTATTAATAGTTTTTTTAAACTTCTAAATTTGATTTCTAATAAGAGCTTTATAATTCATATTAAAGCTGTTTATTTTAAATAGGATTTCACTTTGATACATTTTCTAAAGCTAAAACTGTAAATGATTATTATTAATTATTTCCAAAAAAACTGGTAAATTTGTCTTTTAACTGAGACATTTCGTATTAAAACTATTTATTTTAAACAGCCTTTCTTTTCATGTAGTTTCAAAATCTAAAATTTTAAATTTTATTAATAGCTGTTGCGGTTTCTGACTCTATTTCCAGACTCTTTGATGCAGACGATAAATCTGAGAATTGAACTGAAAAGACTTTTTGTTTATGAAAGAATTTGTTCGATGGTTTTGTGAGTAAAATGAAGACGTAGATTAAAAATGAGTGGAAGAATTTTTATGTAAATATTCTGTGTTAGTATTGTCATTAGTGTACGTTTCCCGTTAATTAAAGCTTTGTTTTCGTCTAACCTTGCATCTTCCATTTGAATAATGCTCAAAACGAAATTCTTCATTTAAAAGCGCTTCTTCAAATCCACGTTCTGAGGTAAAAAAAATTTATGAGATTTACAGAGTTACGTTAAATTTAGAGAATTATTAATTTTTTATTTCAATAGTTTCCTGAAAATTCGTATTTTTTTTTAAATTAATTTCACAGTTTCTTTAAAAACTAAAATATTATATTTTAGCACTTAGTTTTGGCATATAATAGAAGCTGAGAAGTACAGCTTTTTGTTGTAGTTCTGTAATTTTTAAACATACATGTATTCAAATAAAAATGAAAATTAAGTTTAAAGGCATAGTATGTTACCACATTCAAACTTCACAATCAAATATTCACGATTAACTTTTAACCAATTAAGAGTATCATTTTTATGACTAAACAGGTTATCTTAGCTACTAAAAAAGCCTTTAACTATTTAAATTTATGATTTTTTGTGAACTTGGAAATGTATTTTGCATAATAATATCTTGTATAGTTTAGGAGATATGATAGTTTTGGTAAAAAGTTCGCACGCGTAAGAAAAGCTACGGATGAAGTCAAATTGCAAAATACAAAAAAAAAAAAAAAGCAAAAAAAAGCAGCGCAAAAAAAAGCAGCGCAAAAAAAAAAAAAAAAAAAAAAAAAAAAAAAAAAAAAAAAAAAAATACACATTCGAATTTCTGAAGACGGAGACTGGTAAGTGGTTAAAGTAAAAATATCATTTGAGGGGGTTAGAATGAGAGTGGAGTAAGTCAATATTTAGTAATTTGAGAAATGAAGGGTTTTGTGAAACTTGTCGTATTGCCGTTGCATTAAGTGGTCCATCTTTTGTTTTGCCCTCTAGTGACTCATTAAGTGAACTATGACTTATTTGACTGTCTCAATGAACAGAAATTAATATACGTTCGCAGAAAATATGGTTATCTAGATTTTTCAAAATGTTGGCTTACTCCACTTTCATTCTAACCCCCTCATTTATAGAGTAACATTGGGGAAACAATGTTACTCATTGTATGTCATAATTGCTTTTAATTTATTGATATTTTATACAGTTTTCACAGGAAAGTTCTTTTATTCTGAAATAACTCTTGAAGAGATACAGCTAGAAATGTGGAACAAGAGTCTACTTAAAGTAAAACGGCTAAGCGCTATCACGTGAGAGTGACTGCAGCGCCTATAGTGGCGAAATCTGGATGTTATTGACACTATCTCGAAAACTACGAGAAACAGCGAGCAAAAGACAATTACAAAAGTGTTAAGCGTCCTCTATTTAATGCAAAATAGCATCTTACATATAAAAATAACTTTAGTAGAAACCCTAGGGGCAAATGCATATTTAACAATATGATAAAGAATCAAGTTAAATATGCTCAATGCTTCCAGCCTAGGAAGCAATACGCGTGTACTTGCATGCATACACATACATTGCTGCAGATGGTGGACACATTGAACATACTTAAGTTGATTTCCTCATTAAAATAAATTGTACCTTGCTTACATGTATTAGTTTTATTCGTAAAAATATATCTTCCTTATAATGTCATATTTCTACAAGCGATTAGTGACCTATTTAAGTAGCCTTTGATTGGTATCGAAAAATTAACATTTCAGGGCCTTTAAATAAAGTTATTTTTACATGTAAGACGTCATTTCATAGTAAATCGAGGACACTCGATAATTTTGTAATTGACTTTTTTCGCTCTTTCTCGTAGTTTTTGAGATTGGGTCAATAAGTTCCACATTTTATCACTAGGGAGTTACAGTCACTCTCCTGTGAAACATATAGTCATTTTACTGTAGGTAGACACTTGTTTCATAATTCTGACTTTATCCATTCAAGGGTTATTTCCGGGTAAAGGGACTTTCCTATACATCCTGTACATATATTTTCATCCTGAAACTAAATGTAAACTCTAAACTCATTTTCAAAGCAAAATGTGGAAAATGAAGACAAAGCTTGTAACCAGAAAATATTTATTTGAATTCTTGAATATTTTGTGAATATTGAAACGTACACAAAGATACTATCGTAATTTAATGCAAATCAAATAATCAATAATTCAATAACAGACATAACCAAACTATAATAAACTTCTGAGTTACAAAATAGTTCAATCATGGAGACTTTTCAAAACGGGTCTCCGCTGAAAATACATCAATTCATAACAAAGCAGTGACAATCTAAGACAAGTCATAATATAATATACTAGCAGACTACGCCCGCTGCGCTTGTCGGTTTCTCCAAAAAAACCTTGAATCAAACGAAATATATCGCATCGGTGAATTTAACATTCTATTTTAAAGTAATCTGTACCTTTACCTAGATATCCTATAATAACATAAAAACGGATACTTATTTCACTAAGTTATGTTTTTATAATACGGTTTTTTATTACGTTTACAATTTATTACCTACCGTTTTCCATTGATTTATATGTTTTATAGCTACATTTTTTAATAACGGAAATAAACCTATATTATTCACAACTAAATAGAAATGGCGCATCTAGTATTTGTCGAGAATTAAACAAAAATCATGCACTCGTGACATCATAATTCACTTTTATATTTTAACAGAATAATACGGTTACTATAATTTGTGACTCGTGCTGACATATTGCTGTTATTATTATTTTTTTACACGTGAAGTTTTCGCTATGGTACTCATTTGTGAAATTTGGTCATTTTTGAAATTCAATATTTGAAAAATGGCATAATAAGTGGATTTGAAATTTATATCAAGAAAAATACAATTTTTTACTTTTCTAACGCAGTTTGTCTAACAATTTTCTGACAAATACTTTTCGAACAATTAATTTTTTCAGTAACTTCAAATTTTCATTTTCTGAGATTAATCTGTGGCAACGATCCCAGTCGTCAGCAACACATACCTTTTTATTAAAGAGGATAATTTATGAATAATATATATGTATGGTTATAATGTAATATACAGAATTTAATATAATGCATATTATGTATGATTTTAATTTAGTACTGAATTTATCAGAATTTTTACATGATTTTATTCTAATTAGATATGTGCGAAAGATATACAGGGTGTCCGAAAAGAATTTACCTAATTTCAAAATTTATTCATATCCGCTACGTACAAGATAGTGAAACTGGTGCCAAAATGTTTTTTTTTTTTTTTTAATTGCATGTTTTTGTAACATGGCTGTAGTGTAGCAGTGTCAATGTCCAGTAAAACCGGACCACATACCAAGAACTTACCGACCATCAACCTTAGCTGAAAGATTGTAAGAAGTGAGACTGTCTTTTGTACGAAGTCCCAAGAAATCAATTCGTGAATTACAGATGCCAAAAGAGTCTCGTGATACCAGAGGACATACTGAGCTTTTTCTCCTGATTTGTGAACATTTCTGTTTCCTAGACACTGACAATGCTACAGTACAGCCATGTTATGGAAACCTACAACACAAAAACTTAGTTTTCCAACATTTTGGCGCCAGTTTCACATGTCTATAGTCTATCTTATATATAGCGAATATGAATAATTTTTTTAATCAGGAAAAACTTTTCGGACACCCTATCCAATCGAAATATATAAAAATAATCAACCTGTTTACGCATTTACACAATCTTAAATTACCCATAGGAAAAATACAATTCAAAAGACTGGATAGCATAGAACAGTGAATTCTCGTGTATTTAGAGTGGGTTGCTTTGCGATTCTTAGCTGCTATTGTCGATGTCTCGGATGATCTTAATTACATTATCTGTGAACGTATACAAATATTGTTACAAATTTCTTCTTTTTGCATATATCTTCTTAATATTTTTTCCGAAATCCTTACACAAGATAACACTTTGTTACAGATGTTCCACAAAATAATAGAGCATAGGATATAGCTGGTGGGAGAGGATTTTCCTTTTCACTATTAAATCATGATAAAGCCTGTAAATTTTGATTGGTCGAACGTTAATGTTTGTTTACTTATCTGAACTAAGTCCAAGTGTATATCACCAACCTCTGTAATGCGGTTTTACATAGTTTGGGAAAAACTGGAAACATGAGCCTGCATCTTGGACTCATGTCATTACTCTGATAAGTAAAGGTACCCTAGTTCTGAAGAAAATAAGCTGAAAAGCTAAAAAATGATTATAGAAGCGACATTGTTGTGCAAAATAGTAAAAAGCAAAATCTGGAATACGCACAAACACTTCAAAATGCTGCAATAAGATGGTCTAGTGACGATTCATTAGATGAAAGTGGCGTAAATGCTTGGTATAAAGGTGATTTCTATTAACACATTTATATCTTTAGGGTATATATATGTGTCCATTTTTAGGATTTCTTTCTTATTCAGAAATTCCAAATGCACACCGCATATTCCTAAAGAAGATTTTTTATTTTATGTAATCAAAAAATGTCTGTTATTAAATAAAACAAAAAATACTATTCAAAATTTCTCGTATGCATTCGGGATTTCTGAATAAAAAAGAAATTCCTGAAATGATTGCACTGAAAATCCTGTGCTAAAATGATTGCTTATCCCCACTTGCATTCGTCGAATGCAAGTGGGTTGATCAAATATAATTTCAAATTATTAGTTTTTCTATAAAAATACAAATATTTTTTCTTATAACTACCTTTTTAGTATTACTTTCCAAGGTATGCTACTAGGGGAAAATAATGTCAAGTAGCATGGCGATGAGGGATAAAAGCACTTATTTTCCGTTCTTTTGTATTTTCGAGGAGTTTGCCCATGGGTCTTCTAACTATACGCAAAAATGGATGTGATTGTATGTTTTTTTTTTTTTTTTTTTTTTTTTAAATAATCATCTTATTAATTACTTTTAAAAACAGTTTAACCTAAAATATTCATACATATTATGTTTTTGCTTTTACAAAACATAATAAGAAAAATAAGCAAATACATGAATCACTGTTTATTTTTGTCTAAATAACTAACGTTTCTCCTTAACACACGGATTTGTTCATTTTTCAATAAGTTACATCACACTAACTAATCATTCGAATCTGATGAATATTTGCATATTTACGTCTTTTTAACATGCTGAATTTAACTTTATAAAAACTCTTCAGTGTCGCTATTGGATTTTTAAAAGTTGAGTTACATTCCAATATGTACGTAACGCCTTTTGACAAAATAAACCACGCACGTACAATAAACCACATGGTTTATAAATGATTTTCTACGAATTAAAAATATACTGTTTTCTTGCATGAATGATTTTCGAAGTTATTTCCGCATTCCTGGTTTTTTTCTTTCATTTAAATTTATTTGAATTAGTACCAATTCAATTTTGAAAATCAAACAGGGAACAAATCCTTTTGATTAAACCGCACACTTTATTGCTCTCTTTAACAAATACTACGTTCAATTTTCAAAGTTCATTCTAATGACAACAAGTTTAATTTAAACGACCAAGCTGAGAGCTTAAACAATTTCGGTGACACATTTTAAATTGCCTCTCTGGGATATCTGATCATTCAGGATATTTGGCAGCAACAAATTTCTTGCCTTAGTTTAAAATAGTCTTTTTGAAAAAATATCTTTTATTAGTTAAAATAATGTGCTGTAATTAGTTAAAATAATATATTGTAAAATACCCCTTCGGGTCTGGCATCCTATTAATAGTACATGTCTTCTCATTCAGTGTTATTTTTTCTTAACAAATATTTTTGTTATTACACTGTAAAAAAAAAGTGTCGATTTTACAGTATAATACTGGCACCCCAGCTGCTAGTATTATACCGTAAAATTAACAGTAATAAACAGTAAAATATACTGCCAGTATTATACTGTAAAATTGACACTTTTTTTTTTTTTTTTTTTTTTTTTTTTTTGCAGTGTAATAAAAAAATAATACTGGCAGCTGAGATGCTAGTATTATACTGTAAAATCAATACTTTTTTTTTAAGTGTATCTGCATATAGTAATGATAGTATATGTCCATACATTTATTATTATAATTTCATTTATGCTTCAGCATTTAGTAATAATAATATACTAAATGAAAGAATGCTTCATTCTCTTTACATTGTTAATGATTCTTTTATTTCAAACATATGTTTCACTCAATTTCTTTTAAATGCTAAAAGGTGTAAATTAACAACATAATGGAAATTAAAATAACTTTTATTAGGTTGTTTGACTCACTCCGAGTCATTTTCAAAAATATTATACAATAATATTACATTAACATTACATTACATTTACATTACATTTACAATAACATTATTATATTGTTATATGTTTCACTCTTTAAATTTTAAATAGGGGTTACTTTTCCAAAGGAATAATTTGTGACAAGACATGAAAAGTACCAGAAAGGTATCATGTTTGCTAAATCATGTTGTAGCACCACATTTTCCAAACTTCTTCAAAAATTCTTCCTTAGATTATTGTCATAAGAATAGTACGCAAAATAATTATTTTCGTTAGATTTCTGTAAATGGCTTATTTGTTAAATTTCAGTATATCTTAACTTTTGAGATTTGAATAGTTACTTTTAATATTGTTAATGTAAAAGTATTTTTTCCTCATCATTTAAAAAAAAAACGAACCTGAAAGAGTTAAAAAACTTTCTCTTTCTCATCCCCATTCATTCAGTTTTTAAAAAAAGTTTTTTTTTTTTTTTTTTTTTTTTTTTTTTTTTTTCAAATATACAGCTCAAAAGTCTATCACCTATTAGTTTTTTTTTGTTTTTTTAAAATAAATCTATTTAAATTACTCGAGCTTAGATTAATATCGGTGTATAGATACTTTTTGACGTTTAAAACGATTTGTTTGTTGATGTAAAAATAAATAATAAAAGCACAGCTTCATAGTATATTGATAATTTTGATTTTATTATTAAAACAAGCTTGATAGCCAATATTAGAAAAAAAATTGTTAAGCCATCCTTAACAACTCTGAGTTGAAAATTATAAAGCCAAAATATGTATAAAAGTAAAAATAGATTTTAAAAAATAAATACACTCTTTCATAAGCATTCAGTGTTTATCTTGAAAAACAAGACTAATTTCATGACTGCAATTCATGATTTTTCCAAAAAGTTTTCTGTTAGAATACATTAATTTGGCGTGGGCACCCATCCCGGTTATGGAAAATTCGCCACTTTTTTAAAGCTTGATAGAAAGCGTGAGTTAGTAAATTTATTATAAAAAAAATATTTTTGCTTTTGTTTCTTTTTTAGAATATGGCAGCAGAAAAAAAAATATTATTTAAACTATCTATTCAGGATTTCTAAAATTGCTTTTTGAACATATAATCATAATTTAATTAGCATTAACCTATTAACTGATAAAAGCATATTTAAAATATATATATATTTCTCTCTTATTTTATTTGTATTTCATTTTCTGCTTTTTCGTGTTTAAAATATTTCATTGTTGCAGTTTCAAAGCCATTTGGCCTTTTTTGGCGCATCATTAACTCCATGTGTTGTTCTAACTCGTATACAAATGTAACAATGAAGAATATTTAGCAAATTCATCACCTGTGACGGGACAACATGAAAATGCCTTAAAATTAAGTTATTAATTTATAAGTAAGTTCTAAAAATATTAAAATCTTGTATTGTCATCGAAAACGCACATTTTTTCACACAATTTTTATAATTTTTTCATATTAAGAAGTGAATTAAAACTCGAATACAAAATCCATCTTTTTATGCAAAAAACAAGTTGAGTTAAATTAAAGAGTGTAAGTATATCAATAAAAAAGAACAAGTCTAGTTTATAGTAGAAAAGCAGGCATCGACGACGGCCGGGCATCTTCGAGGCATTGAATCCTGCAAATTATCGATGACTGACCGGCTCCCTCTTCCTGCATTTGTATGAATTTTTCATCATCATTCTTCGCTTTTTTAGAAATCCGTACTTAAAAAGTAAAAAAGGAACCATTATAAGATCACTCGTGCCTCTGTCTGTCCGTCTGTCATAGTCGTTTTTCACGTAAACTATGGAACGTGCAAAGTTCAAACTTGCGGGAAAGTTATAAAACCTATTGACTCACATATTTTCGGATTATTAGCCATTCACGAATGTATTTAAGAAAAATTTAGGGGGGGGGGGGGTAATTGAGTTACTTGAATTTATTTAGGGGGGGGGCTAATTGAGTTACTTGAATTTATTTTTCTTTTGTATATCGTGTGAAAGATCTCGTAACACCGTAACTTAAAAATATATTTGTTTTCATTTTAGGTATCATATTTTCAGAGATATCGTCGAAAGTATACTGCAAAAATATGTCCATCCTCTTTTATTTCCGAATCTACTGAAACTAAAGTTATCAAAACAAGTCGGAAATTGTACGTCAAACGTAACAAAAGAGGTGAGTTCGTACTATAGCAAGTTATATAAATATTCCGATCTTGATAATTTTTTATTCTGCGAAATGAATTATATCGTCTGCAGATTAATTTCTGTCATAAAATAAGTATCTCGGTCGCTTGACGATTCAACCTCGGAAGCTCCTCTAACAAAAAAGCACCGATTTAAAAAAAAAAATTCAGATTTCTTAATAAATATTTTTATTAATATCTCCTAAAGTTTTGATTCAATTTCTATAAAATTTGAAATGTCTCGACAAAATTCTGCAAAGATAATATATCTTAAATTTCAAACCATTCGGTTGGGTAGTTTTTGCGTTGTTATATGCGGACGGACGGACAGACAGACGGACGGACGGACGGACGGACCAAGCGACGACAATAGGTGCTACGTATTTATATAATTACGAACGCACCTAAAAATAGGAGCAGTATGAATTTGTTAATTAATACGTAAATAGTAATTAATAAATTTAATGTATGGAACCCTTTGAGCGTGAGTTATATTCGCACTTGACTGATTTTTTTTACCTACCAACTATCTTTCCTGATGCTTCCAGAAGTCCTCGATCCGATGAGAGTCAGAATTTTGGCTTGTCAACAATTGCTAATAATTGCTTCACTAGCTATTCTACAAACGATTGCTTCGCGCTCTTCATTGGTATACTTT
Organism: Maratus michaelseni; assembly: GCA_963931845.1. Taxonomy (NCBI): domain Eukaryota; kingdom Metazoa; phylum Arthropoda; class Arachnida; order Araneae; family Salticidae; genus Maratus; species Maratus michaelseni. The sequence goes on along the minus strand of OZ007594.1, from coordinate 322,266,268 downwards.
TGCCACCACAAGGACGCGACCTATTCTAAACACATGTAGTTTAACTAAAAAACCAACAATTTTGACATATTCTTTGAGACCTATAGCTACGAAGGCTGTTGTCTCGAATGATCCATATATATTTTATTCACAGCAACACATACATGACTTCGACAATTACATAAATCTTGACGAGATTGCACAAGGAAATTTACAACACCAGAGAGTGACAACCCCGGAAGCTCTACAAAGTGCGTGCAATTGAGCTGGCGGGAGTCGAACCTGCCAGCCTGATTCCTAGCTCTCAAGTGATTAGCGGAATGGTGTCTTAACCACTCGGCCACGAGGCCTCAAAACCAACAATAAAAAAAATGAATAATCATTATATACAAGATAAAAAAATGTAAAAATCAGACAAGAAAATCGACTTTCACCAAAATCAGGAAAACAACGTATAAAAATCCCTAAACGGCACGTTTCAACATGAAACTTGCAACGTTTTCCGTAATTGGCTTTATCTTAGGCGGTTCAAATGGAACCCGTTCGAAGCGTACAAATTGACGAGTTGGTGCTTAAAGTAGGAAATGTGCATGAGCAAGTAACGTCATATGTATGCAGCATGCATTGCGTTGTGAAACGGTCATTATGCTTTCATTGTTTAAAGGTGAGGTATATTCGATGGTTGGACTGAGAGTGGTTACGAACCTGTCCAAACTAGACCAACATGCAGCAGTACAGTTTTTATAGGCAGAGAAATACAAATATGTTGAGATTCATCGGAGAATGGTTGCTGTGTATAGAGAAAAGTGATAATCAGACAACTGCTACGGATTGGTCGCGGATGTTCCGCAACGGCCGTGAAAAAACGACGGACTTGCCGCGTCCTGGTCTTGCGCTCAAAGTTGTTACCAAGACATTGATTGTGGATATTATTACACTACAGTCAAGATGAACCGTCGACGAAGTATTCGTCACTTGGCAAGTCAATTAAACATTCAAGCAGCAACCGAAATCCTTCTTCGTCGACGGCATTCGAAGCCTTCCCAAACAATGTGATGCGTGTATCGACGCCATTGTTGATTTTTTCTAAGCAAATGTGTTGCTGTAAGTTTAAATATATACTACTCTTTCTATTTCATTCAGTTTTGTGTTTCCATTATTCATGTTCCGCCTACTAGAACTGTCGAACGGATTTCATTTGAACACGTCATTAGATCTGAAATATTTTACTCGATTCGATAATTTTATAAAGTTATGCGCAAAAAACTCATAGATGATAGACTTTTAAACGCATCCGTAACTGTATAAATTTTAAATAATAATGTTTAAACTATCTCTTTTTTAGTAAAATTAATTTTAGAAAAATTATTTGATTAATTATATTATTATGAAAATAATTACTTGATATTGCTTGAAGGAAGAAAATAAGAAAAAATACAGGTGTGTTATAAACTTGTACACATTTTTAAAAAAATTTTAAAATTCCAAAAAAAGTGATAATCGCACCCAAAAACTTTTCAAAGAGAACTTTATTTGCCACGAGGAAAAACTAGTCGTTGAGGGCCACCGTAATACTTACCCATCATGGATATGCATAATGTAAAATATTAAAATTAAAAATGTGTAAACTACTTATAAAAAGCATTGCAATTCAAATAAAATCGAGGCTTGATGACGTCACAAACTTTAAAGGCTCGATTACTGAATTGCTTGAAAGAAACATCCTTATAACTCCAAAAATAATAATCCTATTAACTAGCGGTTTATTGCATCTGATTAAGCGTCTCATTTCCAATAATAATATATCTTTGAATTGAAATTTAAATGAAATACAGGGTCATGAAAAATCGAAGAGTGTGAAAAATAGGATTCCAAATATCTCGACAACTAATTATCCGATCGACTTCATGCTTTATGCAAAATTTATGTTTTTTTATTGTCTTTTATATTCATTTTATAAAATAACCAATTTCGAAAATTTTTATATACCTTTTATCAGAACGAATATTTCGAGAGTCCGAAAAAATAGTTCCGGTTAATCGAGGTTATTGAAATGAAATAGGCTTCTTCCCATTATTACATACTAAGTATATACCAAATTGCAAGTCTCTATCTCAATTTTTTCGGGAGATAGAACGTTTACAGACACACAGACGGACGGCAAAATTTTTTTTCTAAAAATATGTTTCTCGGAATCTCCAGTGTCTGAAACGTGTAAATCCGTCAAATTTTTTTTTTCGATTTTCAAAACGATTACAAGACTTACCCTATACTACGTATGATGGGTAAGTAAAAATGGTTGCAATTTTCACCGATAGGTGGTGCTTATAAGGGCCACATTTTCAAAAGATATGAAATGTATTAAGATTATACAGATATTCGTTTGCACTTCACAGAGTATCACAAGGACAAATATTAGGTGTGTTTACAACAACATGCAAGGACATCTTTGCCGATTCATTCATTGTTAAAATATAAAACAACTTTAAAATACGTGTCTTTTCTGCCATTGTCAACATTGTAGTCATTCAGTGAAATGTAATAATTCAAAAGAAGTAGTAGTTGAATTCATGCACATGATTATTAAAGAACTTGTTTATAAATTTGATCTGTTGTTGATTCACGTCTAATACGTTTAATTACTTCTGATGTGGATGAAGGCTCGGTTTGTGTAAATCTATGCCGCATGGGTAAATTATGTAGCATTTATTGTATATATCAGATACAATAGATCGTATAGTTAAAGGTTAAAGAAACCAGCACGCGTGAAAAAAATTTGAACTTTGAGATTTCAGGCAAACAATTAATATCCACAGCCTCTCTAAACTTCGATAGATCATTAAGAATATTTTGAGGAGTTCTAGATATTTACGTTCATTTATAAAGAAAGTATGTACTTTAGACATTAGTTGGTCAAATTTGTAATTTCAATTATCTGCGATGTAAATGCAATTTAATCGTACGTAATTGATTGTAGCTACATATATTAAAAAATTTCGTCAAATAATGGGATGGGGATATAAATATCTTCTGATACAGTGCTGCAATAATTTTTTTACGGCATGTAATTGTAACTATAATTAATTACATACAATTAAGTTGCAATTACATTGCAGGTTACTGCAATTACAAATTTGCCTAACTCTGACTTTATAGATTATTGCAAAACTATAATAACAATATAAAAAGTAGTTTATTTTTCAAAGAAATGATATTTTGGTTTCCTTGTTAAAAGTTAGTATGAAGTAATAGTAGGGGAACATGAGGCATAGTGAAATACTTAAAAATAATTACAATTTTCAAAATGAACAAACAGAAAGTTTATTTGAAATTTTACACTTTTTCAAATTTTTATTCTTTAATTTCTGTGGTGTATTAAAGATGTAATCCAATTGTAGAAAATTATCACTTTGCTCCATACCTGGGGCAAAGTGATATTGTCAATGGGGCAAAGTGAAATCTAAACTTAGTTCACTTCTTTAAATGATTTTTTGCAGTTCTGTGATAATTATGCTAATCCACATAAGAAACGAATTTGTCCATGTCTGAGTTCTTTCACTTTACACAATTTTCCCAGTATTTCTGTATAGTATACAAGACTTGTATCATCAGTTATAGGCCACACATAAATATATTTTTTTCTCTGTAAGGCCGCATGAACTTAACTGTAAGAAAATGTGGTCCATCTTGCGAGGGAAACTAAATCAGTTTACTAACAAACTGCTTCTCAGTACCTGGACCTTTATCTGAGTGCAACTAAACCAAGAGAAAATCCCCATTATTTATTTCACTAAATTCCACTTTTTCTGTAACAAGCTGAACTTCACCTTGTCTTCAGTGAAGCCATCTTCCAGGGCTCCAAATTCATCTTCTGTCTCACTGTTATCATCACAAATATCAGAATATGTAAACAAGATGATTTGACACTTTTAAAATTATAAATATGTTGTAGGGGCAAAGTAAAATAAATATTTCAGTTTGCTCCATCACTAAAAGTCTTTTTCAATTTGCCCCGCATGTGCATAACAAATGTTTATAAAAAATAAAACCAAAAGTAGGCCTAATATAAATAAACAAATACTTCACTAGACAGCAGAAAAATCTAATTTATATTTACAATATTAATAATGAGAATTTTACCATATCATTCAAAAAATGTTATGTACTTACGTAATAATATTACAATATATTCATCCAATTTGAAAAATGGTCACTAATATCATATATATTGATCTCTAGATGTGATTGTTATCTGACAGTAAGCAAGTAGATGTAAAATAACATAATTAAAATATCGCGGGTAGGCGGAACTGCATACATACCAAATATTTAACCATTTCACTTGCCCCTCTATTTCATTTTGCCCCACGTTCCCTTACGTAAGTTGAAAAAAGGAATATGTAATAATTTAATTTAAATTTAACTTATTTTTCTTATTTTCATAATACTAAATTATAAACTTATTTATTGCAAAAATAATGGGCAAATACTATATGCTAAAAGCCCAAATATTAGGGCTAATACTTTACCCTTATTATAATTTCTAATATAATATATAAAATGTTTGGCAATTTTATAAAAAGAAAAATCCCTTAAGGAATACAACTTTGTTTAACTTTCATACACACATTTTTCTTTCATAAAAACTCATTACTTTTCAAGCGACTTCTGAGATTGTAACCGAATACCTTGAATCAAAGGTATTTTTATTGCTCCTGTTATTTATTTATTTATTTTTTACTTCAAAAACAAAAAGAAACGTTTTAATTACCAGCTCAGATGGAGTTAACGATAGACCAAACTAGTCAAAATGATACTTAATGAATGAAAGTAGACGGATTCAGTGTTCCTTAATTTTTATTTACTTTTCTTATTTTCATAATATTAAATTATAAACTTGTTTATTATAGGAAAAATGGGCAAATACTATGTTAAAAGCCGAAATACTATTCTAATACTTTATTCTCATTATAATTTCTATTTTAATATAAAATGTTTGAAATTTTTATAAAAAGAAAAACCCCTTAAGGAATCTAACTTTGTTTAACTTATGTACACATTTTCTTTCATAAAAACGTATTACTTTTCATACGACTTCCGAGATTGTAACCGAATACCTTGAGTCAAAGGTATCTTTATTGCTGTTGTTATTTTTATTTATTGTTTTTTTTTTACTTCACAAAACAAAAAGAAACATTTTAATTACCGGCTCAGATGGAGTTAATGATAGACCAAACTAGTCAAAATGATACTTAATGAATGAAGGCAGACTGATTCCGTGTTTCTTTTCATGGTTTCCGATGTTAATTCGTTCAGCCTCGATCAAAGAACTTTGTCGTTGAATAATCTCCAAAGTTCTTCCGCATATCTAAAAGAAAACATCTGTCATAAAAGTACAGAACTTTCATCATTATTATTCTTAAGTAACTTTTAATCATTCGCATATTTACATTTGTTTTCAAGAGAGATCGTACATGAAAGCGCGCAAGGATGATAAATTAGTTTTTGATTTCCATGAAAAATATGCGACTGTAAAAATACTTCCGGATGAATCAATGAACTCTTGCTACAGAAACTGTTTCAATATTTCTTGTAGGAACATTTATTAATTCTTATTAAACTTTAGGATTTGTAGATTGCAAATACAGACAACTATATCTCATTTCGCCAGTTCTTCATTTTTTCTATTATTTAACCTATAATAAAACTGTTTCAAGATTTCTTGTAGGGACGATTGATAATTCTTATTAAATTTTAGAAATTCAAAATTTCAATCCCTCAAAATAGTATCACACTGAGCCAGTAATTCATAAGTGAGTTCTCAAATCCAAACTGGCTATTTTGTGACACATTCGAGAAGACATTTCCATTCATAAAATTTGGTTCGATTCTTATTCACATACAAAAAAAAAAATCCAATAGTGTTTTCTTTTTATTTTCTTATAAAAGCAAAGTATCTTTTAGAAATTATGTCAAAAATTGCATTTCAAGGTCGTTTTTGGTGGTATGAGAGACAGTAGACTGTATTTCAAGCTGTATCCTATCAAGATGCATTTACGGAATAACAAAAAACGCTATTCGATTCTCAGACAGCTAGATTGAAATATTTTCTTATTTAACGTGTTTACTGGAAAAAATATGTGCGTAAATCAGAAACAAAATTTAGCATTTTTGAGCGGAAAAAAAAAGTTTAGAACAGCTTTGAGATATAGGTAACTAAATTTTCGAAAAAATAACTTTCGTACTTTAATTTTATTGTTGTACTCTTTTGGAAAACGAAAAACTTTAATGAATTACTTTGAAGACTGTAACCTAACAGCCTAAGTCGGAGACATTTTCATTGTTTTTTTAATTTTATTTTTCAAAACAAAAGAAACGCTTTAATTATCAATTCAAATGGAGCAAATGAAAGACAATAATAGTTTAAATGATAATGGATGTAAGCAGCCGAGTTTTGTGTCGCATTCATGGTTCCCGAATTAATTCGTTCAACCTCCATCAAAGAATTGTCGTCGAATAATCTCTGAAGTTCTTCCGCATATCTAAAAGAAAAGTACTGTCGTAAAAGTGAAGAACTTTCGTCATTATTATTCTTAAGTAACTTTTAATCATTCGCATATTTTGATTTGTTTTCAAGAAATCGAATATGAAAGCATGCAAGGATGATAAATTAGTTTTTGACTTATTCCTATTCCACGCAAAATATGCTCCAGTAAAAATAATTCCGGCTGAATCATTGAACTCTTGCTCCGAAAACTTTTCAAGATTTCTTGGAGGAGCATTTATTAATTCTTATTACTTTAGGAAGTCTAGATTGCAAATGCAGACAAAACTATCTCATTTCGCCAGTTCTTCGTTTTTTGCGATTATTTAACTTACAACAAAACTATTTCAAGCAAGGAAAAATGGGGTTAAACCGTATACATTCTCATTAGTTGCTTCTTGAGGCCAGAATTTCAAATGGAAATTAATGTAACTTTTCGTACATACTCTACCCTTATGTTTGTACCATAGTACCATTTTAACTATATACGTTCATCAAATTTTTTTTATTAATAACTGATTATTTATAAAAAGTCAAATTATCCGATTTTACTCAACCGGTTGGGTAAAACCGCATAGATATAACAGAAAATGAAAAAGTTTAGACTTTCTTTTAAAAAGGAACAAAACATTTTATTTGACAACTTAACTATGAAACTAAAGTGATAATATTTCGATTATAAAACTAACGATTTAGTATTTGAAGACAGAAGGATAATTATCTTCAATACAATTTGAGAAATTGCAGAAAATGAGTTCTGTATCAGTTTTATACAAATCATTATCACTCTTGTCCATATAGTTTTGACTCCCTTTTTTCAAACATTGTTTACGGGCTCTTAAATTGTTGTTTTCCAATATACTTTTTTCTCCCACATAGGATATCCGGTTTTACCCCCAGAAAATGAGAATCGCAAAGCCAGTCGTAAAATTACGCCTGTAAATTCTTTCATTGTTCATCTCTAAATCAAAGGTGGTATCCGCTTTTCACTCCAATAAAAGGCTTTATCTTACTTCCCCCTAATATCTTTCGATTTGCTTGAAAAAAATACAGAAATGAGTTTATATTGTAATTAATTTATAGTTAAAAACTTGGTTGCTGAATCACAATAGAAAAATTTTACATGGTAGGTACGGTTTTTACTTTAGAGAAGCACTACTTCCGAATAGTAATATTTGTCATATTTAATCGCAGAAAATTATTACAAATTCTGCTAGTAATAAGACGATGAAACATTTTTATTATACTATTTGAATATAATAATAGGAGTTTTGCACCCTGGTCACTTCCAGAGAGATTATTATTAGGGGGGTGGGGGGATGTGGCAGACGAAAAAATAGTCTCCACTGGCTGCCTTACATTTAGCAAAACACACGTTTTCCAATAACCTTATTCAAAATGACGTGCAAGTTCTATTTTGAAAGAATAATTTGTCTGTTTTTGCTGTGACATCGTATGTAGGACATTGTTGACAAGTGTTGGACATCGCTGATAAATACATTAGTTTCAAACATTTAAACATTGAACAAACTTTAAAAATAATAAAGTACTCTTCCGATCTTTTCTACTTGTTTTGTAACTTAATCTTCACTGTTACTGTTTGATTGAAAAATTGTAAATTTAATGGGAAAAAAAATTGTATTTTTTAAAATTTTTGGAAAAGCTGTACAAATGCAAGTAGTTTCACATATATTACAGATATTATTAATATATTATAGATGTAAATAAAGTTTAAATGTGGTAATACTAATAACATAATAAAATAGTAATTTTCCCATCCATTATCCGTGAATCAATAGAAATATATTTGCGAAACGATAACATTTGCAACGAATCGGATTCTTTTGAATTACCTAAAATTTGGCACGCGATGCTTTACAGATTGAAAAAGCAATAAAAATAAAATAATAAAATAATAATTTTCACGTTTTCCAGTTTGACCAATTTAAGCACCTGCTTGCATTGGACATGTGATCTTGTGATTTATGTTTATCATTTTCAAAAACATTATAACTAGGACTTCCCTCAAAGGGATTAGTCTGAGTGATATTGCAGAGAACATAGGGTTAACAATTACAATATAAAGAAAAAGAGCAAATTAAATGATAGAATTACAAAATACCATATATAAATTTATATACACTGTTAAAAAATAGAAAAGAAGTACCGTTCGTCAGATGTGTTGTCATAATTTTTTTTAACATGTGGCAAAGAATCTCATTTTCGTAAGCACGTGATGCGCAAAACTTGGAAAAAAAAAAAAAAAAAAAAAACGCCGGATCTTTTAAAACGCCAAGCTTTTTAAAGTTACGTAATTGGATTTGCAGCCAATAGATTATTCTATCAAGCGTGGCTTAACGCAAATTTAATTTCATTGCTGCACCTTTTTTTGTGTGTGAATTTAAATTTTTTCTTCCTTGATTATATATATATTATTTGTATAACTGTTTATAGAAACTCTTACACTTCAAACCACATTGATAGCATGCTTTGCTACAAACCAGATTGCAAAACTATAGTCTAAATTACTATTAAATTATACAAAAAATCTTTCGATGACTTCTGTAAAATAACTTTACATTAAATCTCCATATCGGCAAAATTGAAAAATTATATATATTTCAAAGTTAAGCTTAACAGATACTTCTTGATTATTCTCTAGGAGGCTCTGCCCCCTGCGCCTTTACTGCGCCAATCCGCAGACTTTTCTTTTTTTTGCCTGTCTGTCTGTTTCTCCACAATCTGTCTGTTTCCCTATGCGTTCTTCTGCCCGTCTCTCTAACCGAATGTCTATCTCTCTACACGTCTCGCTACCTGTCTCTATATTTCTCTACCGGTCTCTCTACCCGCCAATCTATTTCTCTAACCGTCTGTCTATCCGTCTAACTACTTGTATGTCTAGCCGTGTCTCTATCCACTTCGATACCCATTTGTCTATCTGTCTCACAACTTGTCTATCTGTCTCTCTACCCGTCTGGATATACGCCTCTCTACCCATCTTCTTACCCATCTCCGTACCCATCTCTGTACCCATCTACTGTCTCTCTACTCGTCTGTATACCCGTCTCACTATCCGTCTATTTTTGTACCCGACTCTTTACCCGTCTCGCTACCAATCTCATTACCCGTCAGTCAACTCGTCTCTGTACTCATCTCTCTACTCGTCTCTTTATCTACCACGCTACGCGTCTCGCAACCTTTCTCGCTACATTCCTGTCTACCGGTGTCTCTACCCGTCTCGTGACCCATTTCGCTACCCCTCTGTCAACCTTATTTTTACCTTTCTCTCTAGCCGTCTGTCTATTCGTTTCGCTACCCGTCAGCCTACCTAATTCGTTACTCGTCTCACTACCCATCTCACTACCCGTTTGTTTACTCGTCTTTCTACCTCTCGCCATCTCTTCCCAATATTTAAACAATTCATTTAATATACAGAAGCCGTTTATCAGTTATTAAATGCAAACAGAAGTAATTTATCTAATAAGTGTAATCAGATGCATTTTTTTTAAATACATACATAAACCTGAATAATAATTCATCAGTTTTGTGTTCATAGTTGTTTATATCATTTGACAGTAAATCTCAACTTCTTAAACCTGAATTGTCTCAAGCTTTTTAAAAAAAACCACAAGGTCTGTGTAACTGCAAAGTACCCTGAGGGCTATATTAGCTACATGTTATTAAGTTAAGTTTCGTTATCGCGTTTGCAGCCAATTGCTTAGGTCAGAAAGCGTGGCTAAACGCCATTTTAAATTCATTACTGTAACTTTCTTTTCTTTTCTTTTCTTTTTTTTTTTTTTTTGGGGGGGGGGGGTTAAATATATACATTAAATTAAAACTTTTGCATCCATGCCATTAGTGTTGTTTGTATTATTAACTAATACCTTGTAGACCGAGCTTCATTTGAAACAAATGTAAAAGACTTCTTCTACAGTTTTTTTTAGGAGAAACTTTCATAATTGGGCCCACAGCCAATCGGAGCATTTAATATCATTATTGTAACTCTTATAGAGTTAAAACAATATTGTTGCTAGCTTTAATCTTATTTGAGACCAGCCTTGCTTGTGTATCTGAATGGGGAAAAGTTTCGTATCCTATGTCGGTTGGCGAAAAAAAATTTCAATGGTGCCAAAAGGCAGTTTTAGCATCTTACAAAATTTTTCAAGAGAGCGGTGAAACATGTTTTTCAAATATTTACAAACGTACGTTTATTAAAGCATGTTTTTGCACCATCTTAAAAATTTAAGCACGATGCTAAAATAAAATTTTATCGCCATATTCGATATTTTAATAAGTAATAAAAATACATAAACAAACTTATTTAACAAACCTAAGAGGCATTTTTGTGATAAATAATTGTTATTGTTAGGGGTGTAAATTGTAAACAATTAATAAACGGCTAGTAAATAATAAATAGCATTTAAAATCTAAAAATGGAGAAGTGGTCCGTATAAAAATACAAAACACAACATTATACGCTTGATATATGTAAATCTTTTTTTATTTTTTAATATTTCCGAAGGCACAGATAAAAAGGTAAAAATCTCTTTTCCAAATGCCATTACAATTTAATATATAATATATATATATATACAAAATAGAAAAACATCTGCTAAAAATATATTTACATAATACTACATCTGCAAAAAAATAAGATTTAGAAAAAGTAAGCCAAATCCTGCAGATCCCAACAATCACATCGAAAAACTTATCACCAAAAAAGAACTCGCCAAATCTTACGGCAAAGGAGATGGGTTTTCCCTCTGAATGCAGAATATTAAATTTTTTTTCTTGTACGATGGGTGATTATAATATAATTGTTTCATTTCACATACTACATACCGTGTGATATATTGGTACTTTTATGTTATCCTGGCGCAGTTGATAAATCGCCAAATATTATTCCTATAACATTTTCATATTGAATTCATTTCATTTAAATATAAACCTTTCACTCATTTAATTTAAAATACATGCCTTTCGTTAATCCCATTTAAAATGCTAAAAAGAGAAAAAAAAGAAATGATGCCATTAATCGAAACCTTTTATTTAAACACTAAAGATTTTATTTTTTTTTAAATTTACGCACGCGAAATAAAAAAAGCTGCTATTGCTGATATTTGCGCCAAATCTCTAATACCAAGTCTGCCAAGTTATTGCGGGGGTTTTCTTTCAAACAGAAAAAAATCCAGAATAATTTTCGATTTCTACTAAATTTATATTGAAATATATTTTATTCTGCTGAATATTAGTGCGTGCATATTTTTTTGCTCCATGTATTCTATGAACTTTTCAATTCCGATTGTCTACGAAAATCTCCCGCCGGTGAAAATGACGTACGCACAAATTTTTCGTGACGTATGTACTTTAATTGTGCTTTTTTATCTATTTTTTTAATATAATTTCCAAACGGTTTGACATTTATTCTTGGTGATAAATAGACGTCGTTGTCACCTTTATAGGTACCTGCTGTAAAAATTTGAACGAAATCCGTTAAATATTTTTTGAGTTATGCTTGACGAAATGTTTTAATATCCATCGTAGCTATATATGGGGCAAAGTAATACTGCGCTGTGTATGAGTCTTCGTTGCACTCAGACAATAATTATAAACATTATAACAAGTAATATTTTATTTATCATTTTGATCTGAAGATGTCACCGTTTGAGCGAAGAAAACATATGTAATCTATATTAAAAGGTATTTTTAAACCTTTCGTGTTATGCTTTTTATCACTTTAAATAATTGTACACTTTAATTTGTGGTAATACTGTTGTATTATCATTTTCAGATTTTAAAAATATCTATAATATATTATTATATACAAATCCGAAAGGCTATCCACGAGAAAAAAAAAAATTAATTCAAAAAATTAAAAAACTAATGGATTTTGAGCATTAATGTTTTGTGAAATGTTACTTTGTGTCAAAAGTAATTTTCTATATAGCGTACGAGTGGAGAGCAATTTTATATGCTTATTAACCGTATGTTTACCGAATAGGCCCGTGAAGCCAGAGCTTACCCACTCAAATACAAAGGGGCCTCAAATTTACTTTTCAAAACTAATTTTTAGGGGGGAAAATTCAGTCAGGGTAAAAAATATATTTTATTTTCTTAATTATAGATACTAATTTTTCCCTCAGACTATTACTGACACATTTATACTCTATTTTTTCTGTTGCTATTATAAATGGTATAAAACCAGTGATTAAATGCAACTTATTTTCATTTTTCTTACGTTTTACATTTTAATTTCAAACGTGCTAAAAATAACAGAAAATTTAATCTATAATTATATTTTGTTTATATTCATAAAGAGTGAAGAAATGATATAAAATACAGAGAATAGGTTATTTAAATAAAAGAGAAAGTAATTAGCATTCAGTGATACCAAATTTCTGTTTAAAAAATAGAAGCAAAACTGTGTTGCAGCCAAGCATAAATTTACGTCAAATATTTGTTGTCCCTGCATTGTTCTTAGCACTGGCAAATCCTGCAATTTGTAAAGCATAAAATATATTTTGAAGTTCAAATATTCGCATCTGTTCCATATTTGTAAATCTATTTACAAAATTAATTGTTATGTATAATTATGTATATAATAAAATATTTTTTATAAAGTTTTAGTTTAATATTAAAAATGTTGTTTACTCGAAATTTTGATGGTAAAATTTCAAATTGTTGAAACATAATTGGCAGAGTAAAAAGGGGGAGGGCTTGTGTGACATCGGGCTCCCCCTACTTCTAAGTCTTAAGCAGGCCCTGCTTATATGTCCTTTACCTTATACGAGTTATTTTTCAATCATGTAAAGCAAACGCTTTGATCTGTCCATTCAACAATTTATATAACATGTGCGTTTACACTATAACGATCTATGTTCCCTTAAATTCAGCTCTAATTTGCCGTGTCTTAGATAAGATTTGCTCCCCTTATAGAAACCTAGGAAGTTACAATAAACTCTGCGATTAGCGTTGTAATGGGCAATTTCAAATCTTGCGAGCATATGTTTTGAAAACATTAATGAAAATCTCTTTGTCTGCGAGCTGAAACACCTGCGGCATTTTGCTTCATGAAAATTTATAACACTTTTACAAGTAACGAAAAAACTTATATAAAATAAGATTAATGGAATAATTGTCATGCTTGTTAGCAAAAAGAAATAAAAACATACGATAAAAACGTTTATTGTATTAAAAAGATAAAATTTATTGCACTTTTAAAAGCTTGTCAAATAAGATTGGGAAAATAATTTTCGTCCTTGTTAGCAAAAATGAGTAAAAACATACAATAAAAAGCTTTATTGTGTTATAAAGCTGCTTATTCGAATTCATTTTGTTATTATTTTTTTTAAATAGTGCATTTGTATATTTAAAAATACGGCTTTTACAAACAAGAAAGAATTAATGCATGTTACATATACGCAAAAGTTTTATCATATATATATATATATATATATATATATATATATATATACAAAAGTTTTATTATGTGTACATATACACTGCTGGGCAATTGCTATGGACGGATAACACTATCACCCATAGCAACCACAAAATGAAAGGAAGCAAAATGTGGAAAATTAGAATAAGTGCGGGATATAGTAATACGAGGTGTGCGTATGCAAATTTTCTTTTCCACGTCTGTTCATCACGTGATAGCGCTGATAAGAGCTTTAAAGGATTTGACGCGTGTGGACAGTTGTTGTTCAAAGTCAAAGTTTTACAGGAAAGACTTAACTGACGAACTTGTAATTTTCGGCATGTCTTCCCGATATCACTTTAGGTGATTTTATGCGTTGGCGAATTATTGGAAAGATCGAAGAAGGGCGAAAAATAACAGATGTTGCCAGGGAGTTCGACATCGCCCACAGCGTTGGATGGATTACGGATGGGGCGGCGGAGGATGATATGCCCGCAGACCTGTTGTGTGTGTCCCATTGACCAGACAGCAGCGTACTGCCCGTTTGCAATGGTGTCGTGAGCATCGCAACTGGACTGAACAGAACTGAGCATGCGTACTATTCTCAGATGAGAGTAGGTTCAGTCTGTCATCCGATTGTAGACGCCCACTGATCTGGCGTGAGAGTGGTACTGCTTATCGTCCAGAAAATATCCAGGAAAGGAACCTATATCCGACATGCAGTGTCATGATATGGGCCGGCATCATGATCAATGGCCACACGCGCCTAGGTATGGCCAGTGCGTTCTCCAGATCTAAATCCCATTCAAAATATTTGGGATGCTTTGGGGAGGCAACTTGCTAGTCGAGACTATCCTCCAACAAAGAAGAACATCCTCATCCGTGCACTGGCAGAGGAATGGGATAAATTGCCTCAACAGCTGCTGGATAATGTTGAGCAAAGTACGATACGACGTGTAGAATGTTGCATCGCACTCCACGGTGGACATGTCCCGTACTGTGCCTGCCAAAGTGCCTGCTGACTTTCATACGCATTGTTCCATTTCTCCGTATGCAGCATCAAATGAACATTTTTTTTCTTTCAGATGTTTCATAGCCTTTTGTATTTTCCAGAACAATAAATGTCCGTTATTCTAATGTCTGAACAGTGTGGCAACAATATTTTATCCTACTAGGCCTCATATCTCGCTTAATGTTATGCTACATTGCAATTTGTGATCCGTCCTTAGCAATTGTCCAACAGTGTATATACACACATGGACTGGTGATCTCAATATCGTTGCACAGCAAAATTTACAAACGTTAATGCTTTATGGTACAAAATTTCACCTTCCATACATGTCTAACACTAAATCAATAATAATGAGATTTATTCAAGATCTAGTCTTTCTTATTTATATATAAAATTGCTATTGATTATAATAAACCAATTGAGTTTTTTAATGAATGGAGATTTAATGTTATAGACAAATTTAAAAGTGAAAGTATTAAAAATAATCAACATATTACACATGTAGCTTTTAAAAACATATACAACCATATAAAAGAACTACAAAATAAATTTATTATCACTTATGTAGATAAATCTCCAAACAGTTATGCTATTATATGTAAAGAATACTATAAAGACTTAATTCACAATGCTATCAACATAAGTAACATTTTTGGTAAAACTTCATTAAAAATTGAAATTATTAATAGAAAATTACTAAATTTTTACAAATTACTAAAAATCGAATGTAAAAATTTAAATTATCCTTATCTTGTTATCATTCCAAAATTTGATAAAAGTCCAATTAAATTTCGCACACTATAGGCTGTAATGCATATATACGGCAACCAATTTACTTTTTAATATACTTACGCAGATATATAACGATAAAACGACTTCTGCTTCTGTCTGGATTGGACATCTATTGCCCATCTAATGATGGTAACAAGTGAGTGAAAAAAATGCAAATAACTCGTGAAGGTTTCCGTTGGATGATTTTTTATGATTTTAAGAAAGGCCTCATTCGACAAGAAGGCTTAGTATCGCTTCGTAAAACTTTTGGTAATGAAGCACATGAGAAAAGACTGTTTACAATTGGTTTACAGAATTTTGTCGTGGTCACGTGCGTCCGTCAATGATGAATCTCGTGAAGGGCGACCAAAATCGGTAGTGATTCCAATCAACATCGATGGTGTGCGCAAGATGATGGAAGAAGATCGGAATGTCACGTATCGTGAGATAGAAGCATCCCTTGGCATATCACAGACTGCAATACATTCGATTTTGCACGAACATTTAGCTGTTAAAAATATTTGTTCCAGATGGATTACGCACAATTTGACAGAAGCTCAAAAAGAGGCTCGTTCAAATTTGTGTGAGGAAATGCTAAAAAAATTCAAATTTGGAACTGCAAAATCCGTATACAACATCGTTACAGGTGACGAAATTTGGATATAGTCGTATGAGCCGGAAACTAAACAACAATCCACTCTTTGGGTGTTTCCAGATGAACCGAATCCTAAGAAAGTTGTTCGTTCATGAAGCACTTCCAAGAAAATAATTGCTTGTTTCTTCGACCTTACAGGATATATTGCAACCATTCCTTTAGAGGATCGAAAAACTGTTAACGTTAAATGGTATACAGAAATTTTTTTGCCAAAAGTCATCAATGAAATCAGGAAAAACAACAAAAAACGCCGCATCATTCTTCATAACCACAACGCCAGCTCCCACGCAGAACGTAAAACAATTGATTATTTGAAGGATAGAAATATCGAATTAATGTCTCATTGCCCATATTCTCCTAATTTGTCGCCTAACGACTTTTTCTTGTTCCCTTATGTCCAACAAAAAATGCGTGGGCAGCGATTTTCATCACCTCAAGAAGCTGTTGATGCCTTCCAAAACTATGTTTATGAGATATCAACTTCAGAGTGGAAAAACTGTTTCAAGAATTGGTTTGAACGTATGGAAAATTGTATAAATCTTAAAGCCGAATATTTTGAAAAGCAATAAAACAGTTTGTTCCCAAAAAATTATTTTTCTTCTTATATTTTGTAGAAACTTAAAAGGCAACCCTCGTACTACTGAAAAGATTAAGCAAGCAAAACAATAATTAACTTGATCAGAAAAAATAATTTATGTTGTATTCATTCCTTAGAAGAACGGGTTAGTTTTTATTGATCAAATTTAAAGTCACGTAAACAAAAAAAAAAGAGGAATGGTGAAGGGGGTGGGATGCATGGTATTAAATGAGTGTGAGTAGTAAAAGGAAATGCTGACTCCATTTTCCTTCAAAATTAATAGATATTTATGTGTCAGCATTCCCTTCCGTACAGATGAATTTTGTTTCATCAGCGTTCAGCAAAATCAGATATTTGTATTAAATATCGAATTTTTGAAATTCTAATGATGTTGAATTAGAACAATGTAGAAAATGTCATAGATGGGATCGCTCCTTAATGAGAGTTGTACCTTTGCTTACAAAGGGAATCTTTTCATAAAATTGGGTACTTGTTGGTAATAAATATTTGTTGATTTGCAGAAAGGGGAAATCCTAATAAGAAAAGAAAAATAAATAGTGCTACTTGTGGCTTTTGTAAATGAACTAAATATCAAATCAATCATAAAACAACCTATTCATTAAGTAGACGTTTCGAAGGAATTTATAGTTATCAAAGCTTGTGTTTCGTAAGACTTCGTATAACAATTACGTTCAGTTTTAGGCCACTGATATGAGAAAACAAATCACAGTTTTAGTACTGATATAGTCTACATCATTATATTTAATTAAAGAAAATAAAGAAAAAGATGTGAAATGTACTATCACTGCTTATTATGGAGTCTCTGAAGCGTAAATTGGTTTCTTGTTGTCTGTGTCCCATGATAATAATATAATGTTAACAATTCCTGCTGTTAATCCACTGGCATTATTTAAGAACTAATCTGTTCGAAGTTCATGCGTGAACAAAAATTAAAAGGACAAATAAAAAATGTCGATTTGGATAAAATTATCTTTTTAATCCATTAAAAATGTCTTTATAATTATTTTGAGCGCAAAATAATCGCTTTCTTTTTAAATTCCTACTATTAGCTCACACTCTCTCTATATATACCTTGTTCAAATTTTCAATCGTTAATAAAATATTTTCTATTCATCCACTCGAGTTCAAATAATTTTTTTAAAACTTGTAGTGGATGACACACTATGTTAATACAGTTCTTTCAAATATTAATTCATTAATTAAATTAAATTAATTAATTTCAGTTTTAAATGGGAGAAAAAAAAATCCTCCCATTGTTTTCATAAATGAAATGAAAGATTTATCTCAAATAAGTGATGCCACAGAAATAAAATACCGCAACGATGATTATAAAATAATGTTCAATAAAGATAACGTGGGACATTGATGCTGCATATTTTATATATTTATGATTAAAAAGTACGAATTGACTTTAAAAAAAATTATATTACTTGTTTCTTAGAAAAACAATTTATTGTTCGTATTTAAAATCGTGTATTTTTTTTTTTTTTTTTTTTTTTTTTTTTTTTAAGAAAGTGTGTATTTTTGACTAAGGGTCGGGTACGTTCCAGTGGATTTTTTATATTCTATTCGTATTATTTTTTGTAATTAATATCCCCCTTTGTAATAATAACACTTATACTAGGGTGTTTTCAAGAGAAATCTACCTCAACGAATTTTTTTTTTTAACTTTGTGGTGCGATTGATTATAAAAATAGTAACCAGTCCCAGCCCATAATCAAAGGTTAAATAAATGATATAAGAGTAATGCTCATAGGTGGGGGTTACTAATTAAAAAAAACGGTCAGAAAAATGTTAAAATAGCACTTGTTTGATAGATTAAAAATTGGGTAGATTGTAGATTGGAAAATGCGTTCATGTACTTTTAGACTCGTAGATAAAGTAATTTGTATCAAGATAATATATATATATATATATTTTTTTTAATATCAGTTCAGGCAGTTCATAAGCAGGAATTTAAATCAAATTTTAAATAAATTATCCTCTTTAATAAAAAGGTATGTGTTGCTGACGACTGGGATTTTCGATAATCGTTGCCACAGATTAATCTCGGAAAATGAAACATTTGAAGTTACTGAAAAAATTAATAGCAGGAAAAGTATTTGTCAGAAAATTGTTGGACAAACTGCGTTAGAAAGGTAAAAAATTGTATTTTTCTTGATATAAATTTCAAATCTAATCATTATGCCGTTTTTCAAATATTGAATTAAAAAAATTACCAAATTTCACAATGGAGTACCATGACGAAACCTTCACGCGTAAAAAGATAATGATAACGGCAGCCTGTATACTGGCAATAGCACGAGTCACAAATTATAGTAGCCTTATCATTCTGTTAAAATATAAAAGTTAATTATGATGTCACGAGTGCAGGATGTTTATTCAATTATCGACAAACAGCATATTTTAGTCCATTTAGTTCTCGACAAATAGCATATTTTAGTCCACCTCAGTGAGGCATATCATTATATTTCATTATATTTGAAGTATTGTAACTTCATTAAAATCCAACGGAAATGATTTTTCAGTATCGTTTTCAGAAATGTGGAGGGACATTCCAAGTAAAGGTCCGTATGGTTTTAAAACACAGGGTCAATTTCAAGGTCAATATTTCGTTTGATTAAAGGTTCGTTAACAGAAACTGACCAGCGTAGTGGGCGTAGCTTGCTAGTATAGTATAACTCTATACATAAACTGCAAGCTTCATATCTTAACTACATATGCATTCATTTTATCTGTCATATCCGGGAAAGGGTAGATATATACATTTCTTTTGTACTTAATCTATCATCAGATATATGTTCTTGTATACATTTTTAAACATTTTTACATTTCATCCCCTTATGTTTGATAACACCATTACAAAATGCACGATTTTCTTCCCATTTGTTAATTCCATAAATTGTGGTAACGTATGAATTAAAAAATACTCGCCAGTCATGGTCCGTAATCAAAAGGTTAATATGTATTTATATGTCAGCATTCGCTTCTGTGCAAATGAATTTTGTTTCACCAACATTCAGCAAAATCCAATATTTGTATTAAATATCGAACTTTGGAAATCCTAATGATGTTGAATTAGAACAATGTAAAAATATCGTAGACGAGATCGTTCCCTAATTAGAGTAGTATCTTTGCTGACAAAGAGATTCTCTTCATAAAACTGCGAACTTGTTGACAATAAATATTTGTTAATTTGTAGAAAGAGGAAATACTGATAACAAAGGAAAAATAAATAGTCAAACGTTTGATTTTCAAAATGAGCTAATGTATATTTTGTCATATCAATCACACAGTCACCCTTTCATTAAGTACGTGTTGCAAAGAAAGCTAATATTTGCATATTTAGAGTTTCGTGGGATTTTGAAGAATAATTAGCATTCAATTTCAAGCAACTGTTAGAAGTGAAAAAAGTTCAGTTTTAGCATTGATATAGTGTACATATAGATCAATATAATTTCTGAATGAAAACAAAGAAAAAATATATGAAATATAAGATGGCCCTAAATGAATCATTGGATAAAGATTATTACAAAAAATGTGGAATAACTGATAGAGAAGAAATTCTTACTGATTTTCTTCAGCAGTTCAAAGATTTTTTTTGTGATATATGTTACAACATGAAAAGTTTTCCGTACACTTCAATGTGTGCACTATGGTTTGATGGAAGAATATCTAACTTGTTCTCAATTTTGCTACAGACGTTCTTAAAGCGGTTCTCAAAAAAATATTTTTCAAGCTCACGAAACTTTCGGACCATATGTCTTGAAAAAAAATTTACAAGTAAGTATCGAAATTTTTTTCGACTTCCGGTTTTCGACGGATTTATACGTTTTAGGGGTCAGAGATTCCGAAAAACATGCTTTTACAAAATGTCTGTCTGTCCATCCTCATTGTATCATTGAAAAGTGTATGAAGTTATGTTTCAAATTGAACAGAATTTTTTTTCTATGTTTTTGGCTATGGCAAGCATGTCCCAGTTGATTTTGGGGATATATCGATGAAAAGAGGCGCTGCGATCGCGATTTTTGTTCGATTTTCACTATTGTATCATCGAAAAGTGTATGAAATTATGCCGATAATTAAACCAAATTTTTTTCTAAGTTTTTGGCTATGGCCAGCAGGTCCTACTTGAATTTGGGGATATTCCGCCTGAAGGGGGCACTGTGATAGCCATTTAAAGTTTTCAAATTCAAGAAGTTGTACAAAAAATTAGAAATCCTAAAAGTTTTTTCCGTTAAATGTTCGGCCTTGATCCGGAGAATCCGGAGCAATTTTTGTTTTGCCTCTATCTGAAAAAATGGCTGAAATTTTAGAGTGGCTGACATTTTCAAACAAGACAGCAGAATTCATCCATACACGGGTTTAATTTATGAGTTTCAGTTAACATGGTTTCGGCAAATTGTCTTTCATTGTTGTAACCATTGTTCCTATTCTTATAGGCTTAACACTATATATTTATATTCGCCAACGTCAAATTCTCGCCAAGCTTTGCGACAGTTGGCATAATATCGCCAAATTTGGCGATAAAAATAGGTTACCATAAATGAAGCTAACTTGGCTGTAGAGGACTAATTTGGCGATATTCTCATTCAAATTCAATGTTGACGAGCTGGGAATGTATCTTCTTTAATTGGGTTCCACGCATTTTAGCTTTTGTTTTACAGTAAAATTAGCTAAAATCGTAAAACCAAGGAATAGGGAGGCTATCTGTTCCTGTCGTTTCAGGCCAGAAGGACTTTTCGTAGTTTAGTATCAGTTGATAGCATCCCGGTAACCCGACGATTCGCAAGCAGCTGACGTACAACAGAATGACGAAAAATATGGATTTTTTTGGCGATGTGATAGCGAATTTTGAAGTATTAACATGACTGAGGTAGAAGAAAGTTTCGGGATTGGCACATCCGACTAGTTTTTCTTGGGGAACGATTCTATTGTTTTCTTGAGGAATGATGGTGTTGATATATAATCAACTCTTGCTGTTCATGATCAGATGTTTTTATAACTCTTCACACTTTCTGATGGCATTTTGACTTTTGACAATTCGACGTTGCCCACTTTTTGTGTTTACCATGACTAGTTGAAGGTGAGTGCTGACATTGTTTTAAGATTTACCATTAGTAGAAATGGTTTAGAAATCTTAAATACGGAAATTGTCAAGGAATTATTAATGTCCCAGTGCCCAATGCACATTGCAGTCTATGGTATTATAACAACAACAAAAAAAATTAAAATATTATATATTTGTCTTATTAAGAGGCTAAATAATTAAATCAATGGAAAAAATGGAAATTGCTCTGCTATATCTTGTATGGAAACTAAAAGGTTAAATTTCCAAACAGACTGAAAAATTAAAATTCTTATTGAATTGTGCATCACACACTATTGCTTAAAATCTCACAGTTTAGAAATTACACATTTCCGTCCACATAACATTGAGTTTTAAAGTGGCCCTTGAAAAAAGGTTAAGAAATTTTTGATTACGTAATTCTATCACAGTCAGAACCTTTTAAGCCTGAATTCTGTTCTTCAGATATCCCTCCCAAATATGAAATCTCGAAAAGCGATACCGAGGGGAAAATGCAGTCTATGGGATTGTTCCATGTCTTCCAATTCACCGAGGAAATCACGCAAATTTGTTATCAAATGGTCTTTGTGACATTCATGTCTGAATCATTTCGGAATTGTCTTTAATAATTTTGTTTCCTATTTCCAAGAAACGCAAGTTGTTTTTGCACCAAACTTTTCTCACAATAAAAATAAAAACAATTTTCTCTGTTACTATGTACAACAATAAAAATATTTTGTGTTAAAAAAGATATATAAATCGTTTTCACGTACTTTGTAACACTCTGTTTTAGTGAATTTTTTCCCTTCAGTGATTAATTATGAACATCCTGCACAACTTTGGTGTATACAATGGGAAAAAGATGTTTCAATATTTTAAATTTTTAAAATATTTCAATGCAAGAGTTTCCTCCTTTGTTGCACTTTTTAAGAAATCGCTTGAAAATTATTTACAAAAATGTTTTGCATTTTACCAAAGTTTTGAATCCAATACTAATAAATCGAAAAATGTCCGGGGCAGGATTCGAACCTGGGGTCTGTTGGCTGAAGCTGCCATGCTCTACCAACTGAGCTATCCGGTGGAATCTGGAGGGCATAATTCATCCATTACAACTCGTATGATTTCTTTATCAATTTGAATAATTGTGTTAAAATTAATCTAGTGTTATAAATCGAATCTATTGTTATGCACCATGAGAACACTTGAGCACCGTGGAATTCAACTAACATATTCAATCTTTAACCCGTTCGCGACGAGCGTCTTTTACAGAATTTTTAATCTTTTACTACCGGTTTTTCAAAACAGAAATTTTCGCCTAATTGAATCGCAGAAATGCTAAGATTTAATAAGGCAAAGCTTACAATTAAAAATAACTGGAGGGAATAATCGAGATTCTGAGCATCTTATGCGTCACGTATACGTGTCGCTCGTCCCCAAGGGGTTAACTGATGGAGCAAAAATTTTGAGCTACAATTTTTAAGCAACGGCCTGAAGTGCTGATAAACACAAAATAATAAATGGATTAAAAAGCAAATTGTTTTTAAACTGTTGCTAACACAGTTTAAATATACGTATTACTACTGTAAGTATATCTTTATGCTTATCCCTCGTTCTAACTTGCATAAAAATCTAAGGACATGGTCAAAATTTGAAGGAACGAAGTTAGAAATTTTTGAACCACACTAAATATTAAAAATTGGTGCATAAAAATATATAATTTTAATTCTTACTATTAAGGGAACTTCGGATATTATGGAATAGTCAGGTAATATGATATACCAATGTTTCTGTTTGGTAAAGTGCTGCCACCAAGCGGCAATTTCAAAAACTACTTAAGGACAATTCCAGAATACCCTCCAGAGCGTGCATTTCGTCGGTCAGCGTTATGTGAATGAATATATATTTTTAGTCTTTGGAAAGTTTCGGGAGATAATTTTTCAATATTTTTTATTCATTATTAGAAGTAATATTTTTTACATTGAAATTAAGCATAATGTACAACGAAATACTAACAGTTTATGGTGTAATACTCTTTTTGTAGCTCGCGATTCACATCAATAAACATTTTTTTCCCAAACCGGAGGTGTCGTGTGAATTACAGTAAATTACATGGAATACCAATATCTCATCATAATACGGCATGATTATGGTGGAGCAAACACAGATTTGTGATATGTACAAATCTGAAATATCAACTGAAGTGTATTGGCTACAAAAGCAGTATATTTTGATCATGCTCTTTAGATAAAATTAAGTCTGTTTTGTTTTTTTTTGTTTTTTTTTTGTTTTTGTTTTTTGGCTAAATTTTGTTTGTTTTCTTTATTTTTAAACCGCTCTTTCATATTTTCCAATTATCTCACAATACTCTCGAAATACGTTTATTATTATTATCATTTGTTTGCAAGTGATGAAAATAATTTTTGTTTATAAATCCTATTCGCAGATAGTTGAAGTTTGTAATTATATTCGATTTTTTGGGTTTTAAAAAATATCGGGATGTTGTATTGCCTCAAATGTAAAAATCATTCCATAATACCTGAAATTCCTCTACACTGCAAAAAAAAATTGCTGATTTATGCGTGGCTGTGTATTGCTGCTTATTTTACTGTTTATTACTGTTAATTTTACGGTATAATACTGGCAGCTGGGATGCCAGTATTATACTGAAAAATACACAATACTATTTTGCAGTATACTAATAAAAATAAACTGCTATACGACACATAATTTTTACTTACCCATCATACGTACTATCGGGCAAATCTTGTAATCATTTTGAAAATCGAAAAAAAATGGACGGATTTACACGTTTCAGACACTGGAGATTAAGAAAAACATTTTTATAAAAAAAAAAAATTGCCGTCCGTCTGTCTGTGTGTCTGTGTGTGTGTCTGTAAACGCTCTATCTCCCGAACAAATTGAGATAGAGACTTGAAATTTGGTATGTACTTAGTATATAATAATGGGATGAAGCTTATTGTATTTCAGTAACCTCGATTATCCGGAACTATTTTTTTCGGACTCTCGAAATATTTGTTCCGATAAAAGGAATATAAATAATTTCTAAATTGTTTGTTTTAAGGAGTGATAAAAGACAATAAAAAAAACATAAATTTTGCATAAAGAATGAAGTCGATCGGATAATGAGTTGCCGAGATATTTGTAATCCTATTTTCCACACTCTTCGATTTTTCATGACCCTGTATTTCATTTAAATTTCAATTCAAAGATATATTATTATTGGAAATGAGACGCTTAATCCGACGCAGTAAACCGTTAGTTAATATGATTATCAATTTTGGAGTTTTAAGGATGTTTCTTTTACGCCATTCAGTAATAGAGCATTTAAAGTTTATGACGTCATCAAGTCCGATTTTATTTTGGAATTGCAATGCATTTTATAAATAGTTTACACATGTTTTATTTTCATATTTTATATTATACGTATCCATAATGGATAAGTATTACGGTGGCCCCCAACGACTATTTCATTATAACCTTATCGATTAACTGACTGAGAATTTTTGATCAGGATATGATAACCTCATGTGTAGATTGACTTTTTAAGCATACTGTCGTATTAATGTCTAACGGTCTACGAGTTTATGAGACCGAAACCGGTCGAACGCTGTTGCAGGTGTACATAAGATAATTGCTTTGGCTTCCGGTAACTTCACGAATATACTGCTTAACAATAACGTTTTATCCGTAAACGAACAGTAATTATTTTTTCAATGATAAAAATATTTATCATTAAATTTTACATTTAAAAATTAAAATAATTTTTATGTGAACTATAAAATATGCAACGTACTTGTTTAAAATTATCAAATATATATACATATATTTGAAGAAATTATCTTCATTTTTTAATTCGCAATTATGTTTGAATAAAACACTATTTCTATAGAGACACGAATGTATTTCACATGCTTATTAAAATAAATGTTAATAAATGAATGTTTAAATGAACTGGTGTACATGTAGTTTTATAATATTTTTTAGTATAATATTAAGGATTAACAAGAAAGAAAATCCTGCGTGAAACATAGATTAGGTAACGCTTTCCAACACTTCCAAAATACTTTTACAAATCTTTACCGTTTAATAAGGTGAAAGATGATATCTAAGTAAACAAGGTAAAAAAAAAAAAAAAAAAAAAAACGGTCGGGGAAGCCTAACTTTTGGCTTAAACTGAACTAGCCCCGCCCATGTCGGAGTACACAATTTGGAAAACACATAACACATTTGAAAACATATTTCAGCCATTACCATCTACAGTCGAAAAGTATCGGAATTATTTTGCACTGCCCTGTATACGATCTATAGATTTGTATATACCATATATAGATTGCTAAATTTTAGTTCAGTTAGGAAACGCATAGCACAGTTTAAAATTCTCCTTCTGGAATTTCCGACAATAAGCGGAAATGTACTCGAAATCTTTTGTGCCGCCCTGTATAAGATCTGTAGAATTTATACACACCAAGTAACAGACAAAAAATTATTTAAATTTAAAAACGCGTTCCGCAACTGAAAACGCACTTCCTGAAATTATTGTTAACAGACAGTTTTAATCGAATTCTTTTGTGTATCCCTGTAAAATGAACGATGAATGTTATACACACAACAATCTATAATAAGTCTCTTGTAGTGCACCTCAATGATATATATCAATTTTAATATGTGTGAAATAGTATAACATCATTCAAATAAGCCTCAAATGATTTTTTTCATAGGCCGTGATGTAGCGGAATTCTTTTGGATGTCCCTGTAAAGGAACTATAAGTGCTACACACTTCATATTCAATACCGAATATGGCATAGTAAACTTCAATCAATTGCATGACAATTTGAGTATATTTACGCGAATTAGAGCGCGAACAGACAGACAGACAAACCGAATTCATAAACACTTTCCAACTATGTTGGAAAGTGTTAATAAAAAAGAAAACTGCCCAGTTAAACTGAGGGCATTGAGCTCACAGGCTATTCCCACTAATTGTATATTATACACTTATTTCAAAGAATTTGAAATAAGCCCCTCGAAAAATAAAGAAATCGACAATATATTAAGGGGGGATCATCCCCCCGTTCCCCCATCCCCTTATAGTTAACAATTGAACCCCCAAACCAAATCAGGGAAGCTCTTTATTACAATGCACATATATACTAAATTCGAAGCAAATCGGATCTGCATGAAAAACCCATTTATCTAAATTAAGGGGGATTACCCCCTCCCGTATCCCCCCTTTATACTTAACCAATGAACCCCAAGACTAACCAGGGAAACTCCTTACCACAATGAGCCTATATACAAAATTTGAAAAAAATCGGATAATTCTCCATGAAAAACACATTCATCTAAATTAAGGGGGAGGATAAGCCCCCCCCCCTTTACCCTCTTTATACTTAACCAAAGAACCTCCTAAACTAATCAGGAAAGCGCCTTATCACAATGAACCTATATACAAAATTTTAAGAAAATCGCAGTTATCTAAATTAAGGGGGGGGGGGCAGCCCTCCGTAACCCCCTTTATACTTAACCAATGAATCCCCAAAACCAATCAGGAAAACGCTTTATTACAATTAACCTGCATACAAAATTCGAAGAAAATCGGATAATTCTGCATGAAAAACCCATTTATCTAAATTAAGGGGGGATTATCCCCCCTTTCCCCCTTTATACTTAACCAATGAACCCCCAAAACAATTGACAGAAGCGCATTATCAAAATGAACCTATATACAAAATTTGAAGAAAAGGGGATAATTCTGCATGAAAAACCTATTTATCTAAATTATGAGGGGGTTAGCCTCCCATTTCCCCTTTTATGCTTAACCAATGAACCTCCAAAACAAATCAGGGAAGCGCCTTATCACAAGGAACCTATAAACAAAATTTAAAGTAAAACGGTTAGTTCTATCAAGAGTTATCGCGTTACGTACATACATACATACGTACGTACATACAGAACCGGCGGGCACATAAGCTCTCAGGCTTTGATAGCCTGTGAGCTAATAAAAAAGAAAACTGCCCAGTTAAACTGAGGGCATTGAGCTCACAGGCTATTCCCACTAATTGTATATTATACACTTATTTCAAAGAATTTGAAATAAGCCCCTCGAAAAATAAAGAAATCGACAATATATTAAGGGGGGATCATCCCCCCGTTCCCCCACCCCCTTATAGTTAACAATTGAACCCCCAAACCAAATCAGGGAAGCTCTTTATTACAATGAACATATATACTAAATTCGAAGCAAATCGGATAATTCTGCATGAAAAACCCATTTATCTAAATTAAGGGGGATTACCCCCTCCCGTATCCCCCTTTATACTTAACCAATGAACCCCAAGACTAACCAGGGAAGCTCCTTACCACAATGAGCCTACATACAAAATTTGAAAAAAATCGGATAATTCTCCATGAAAAACACATTCATCTAAATTAAGGGGGGAGGATAAGACCCCCCCTTTACCCTCTTTATACTTAACCAAATTACCTCCTAAACTAATCAGGAAAGCACCTTATCACAATGAACCTATATACAAAATTTTAAGAAAATCGCATAATTCTGCATGAAAATCGCAGTTATCTAAAAAAAGAAAACTGCCCAGTTAAACTGAGGGCATTGAGCTCACAGGCTATTCCCACTAATTGTATATTATACACTTATTTCAAAGAATTTGAAATAAGCCCCTCGAAAAATAAAGAAATCGACAATATATTAATGGGGGATCATCCCCCCGTTCCCCCACCCCCTTATAGTTAACAATTGAACCCCCAAACCAAATCAGGGAAGCTCTTTATTACAATGAACATATATACTAAATTCGAAGCAAATCGGATAATTCTGCATGAAAAACCCATTTATCTAAATTAAGGGGGATTACCCCCTTCCGTATCCCCCTTTATACTTAACCAATGAACCCCAAGACTAACCAGGGAAGCTCCTTACCACAATGAGCCTACATACAAAATTTGAAAAAAATCGGATAATTCTCCATGAAAAACACATTCATCTAAATTAAGGGGGGAGGATAAGCCCCCCCTTTACCCTCTTTATACTTAACCAAAGAACCTCCTAAACTAATCAGGAAAGCGCCTTATCACAATGAACCTATATACAAAATTTTAAGAAAATCGCATAATTCTGCATGAAAATCGCAGTTATCTAAATTAAGGGGGAGGGGCAGCCCTCCGTAACCCCCTTTATACTTAACCAATGAATCCCCAAAACCAATCAGGAAAACGCTTTATCACCATTAACCTGCATACAAAATTTGAAGAAAATCGGATAATTCTGCATGAAAAACCCATTTATCTAAATTAAGGGGGGATTATCCCCCCTTTCCCCCTTTGTACTTAACCAATGAATCCCCAAAACAATTGACAGAAGCGCATTATCAAAATGAACCTATATACAAAATTTGAAGAAAATGGGATAATTCTGCATGAAAAACCTATTTATCTAAATTATGAGGGGGTTAGCCCCCCATTTCCCCTTTTATGCTTAACCAATGAACCTCCAAAACAAATCAGGGAAGCGCCTTATCACAAGGAACCTATAAACAAAATTTAAAGTAAAACGGTTAGTTCTATCAAGAGTTATCGCGTTACGTACATTACATACGTACGTACATACAGAAACGGCGGGCACATAAGCTCTCAGGCTTTGATAGCCTGTGAGCAAAAAATGGATAATCTGATACCATGTGTTCATAGCTCTAAAACTTACGCTATGGCTACAAATAACCGATACAAATCTACAAAGGCAGAACATTATTTTATATATTTTACATACCCACCATACGTAGTATAGGGTAAACTTTGCAATCGTTTTAAAAATCGAAAAAAAAAAATTAACGGATTTACACATTTCAGACGCTGCAGAAATCATATTTTTAGAGAAAAAAAAAATTGCCGCGCTTCTTTCTGTGTGTGTGTTTGTCTGTAAACGCTCGATCTCCCGAACAAATTCAGATAGACATTTCAAATTTGATATGCACTTAGTATGTAATAATGGGAACAAGCTTATTGAATTTCAGTAACCTCGATTATCCGGAACTAATTTTTTCGGACTCTTGAAATATTCGTTCTGATAAAAGTTATATAACAGTTTTCGAAATTGCTTATTTTAAAGAATGAATATAAAATGCAATAAGAAACATAAATTTTGCATAAAGAATGAAGTTGATCGAATAATGAGTTGCCGAGCTATTTGTAATCCTATTTTCCACACGCTTCGATTTTTCATGGCCCTGTATTTCTTTCAAATTTCGAATGAAAGATATATTTGAAATGGAAATGATACGCTTAATCCGGCGCAGTAAACCGTTAGTTAATAGGATTGTCAATTTTGGAGTTATAAGTATTTTCTTTTACGCAACTCAGTAATAGAGCATTTAAAGTTTATGACGTCATCTAGCCACGATTTTATTCGAATTGCAATGCATTTTATAAATAGTTTACACTTGTTTTATTTTCATATTTTATATTATGCATATCCATGACTTGTTCTTATTTTTTATCGAGCTAAATGACTAGTGTTTGATTTGTGTGGTTTTCTAATAACCTGCTTAACAATGCAAAACTTTCTGGCTCATTTTTAAACGCAAAGACATAAAATTAACAGACCTGACTGTTGAAGCGATTTGGAATCGAAATGAGTTTTCCACTTTTTGATAAAGAAATTACTTTTCGAGTTATAAGCGATTCGTGTCATGTGACAATACGTTTTTACCCTTTCTCCGGCTGCTGCATCGAGAATTCGGTTCAAAACGCCGACTTTGACAGTTTTTTCTGAAAGATCTTCTGCCTTTATCAAAAATGTAAAACATCTTTCGATTACATAGTTTCTGAATAAGAAACTTTGCCAACTTCATGCGTTTCCGAACAATTTAAAAATGTTTCAGAAAGTAGCTCTTTTGGATTTGAGAACAGTCTTAAGATTGTACTAACGGATTAAGGCGGTTCTCAAATCCAAACTAACTACTTTCTGACACATTCCTAAATTCATTTTTCTTCCTAAACGTATGGCATTTTCAGTGTGTTGTTATTGATAAATTATAAAATCTAATAGTGTTTTTCATTTGTTAATAAAGTTAAAGGATCTCACAGAAAATACTGTCAAAGTTGACATTTTGAACCGAATTCCCGGATAGGATAGTTCCTGATAGCTGAAAGTCAGACAACATCGCACATAACAAAACTCAATATGTAAACATTTTTCGAAAATGAAAAACGTTATCCGATTTCAAATTGCTTTAAAAGTCACGCCTGTCGAATTCATACTTTCATTATTTAAAATGAGTCCGTGAATGTCTCAGAAAGTTCTTCCAGAGCTTACACTATACATAATCGGGAGATTAATTCAATAGCAGAATTCTTTTCAAATTTCTCGTTTGCATTTCAATATTTTTAAATGTTTTATTTTCTTTGCATGGGATAGCTGAAGTCGATCTCTAACCGGGTACTTTTTTCAATTTTCGATTTTGGTTGCAGATTTATTTATTTTTTTTTTTTTTTAGGGCACATTGTATTTCGGAACCGGTTCCGAAAGTCAAAGTATGGCTGTCATTTGTTTAAAATTAGCTTGGGAGCGTCTTCCGGTGGCTAAAGTAAGCACAAGCAGGAAAAAATACTACGTTTTTTTAATCTTTTTTTCCTCAGAACTGTGGAATCCGCAAGCATTTTCAAGTTTCTGTTTGCTCTTTCGAGTCATTTTATGTTAAAAAGTCCACTCAGGAAGCATTGCATTTCGTATAGCATATCCACAAGTAGTTGTAGCTATAATAATAACGCACATAAACTCAACCATAAAAAATTCGCATTATGCTTGAAATCAAGCTATATCTTTGTATTTTATGCCCAAGACAGTTTTGAATTTTGGCGATTATCATTCGTATTATAATAATAATAAAAGAAAAAAAAAGATTCGAGACAATTGCTTGTGGTGCATCAGTGCATCCCCCCCACCCCCAAACAAAGTTAAAATGATATTCGTTTAGAAATAATACGCTTGGAAATTTCATTTAAATATTTAAAGCGTCTAAAAATTATTTTAACCAATAAACTGGTTCTAAAATGATTTAGTATGCGAGATATAATTAAATTGATTACATTAAATTGATTAAACTGATTAAACTATTTCTAATTAATTTAATCACCAATCGATAAAAATTTGTAACGCAGATAAAACAAATTAACCCACTAGAACCATTATGTGTTTATTGATTCATAATGTGATTGATAATAACATATGATACTGAAAACTAACTTTGTTAAGTATATATAAATCAACATACCATATATATTTGCTTATGAGTTGACCCTGAAATTCAAGAGGAATATTACGTTGAATGCCAGTATTTCCAAAGGGTCATTCTTGCCTTATTTAATCGCAGAGAAACATTGCGATTTCTGTGATTATATAAGGCAAATATAACAAAACTAAAATTCTGGTATTTAATCTGCTATTTGTGTCCAATTTGGGAATCGACTTGTATTCGATTATATACGTTAATTATGCTCAAAATTTTAACTCAAATATGTTATTGCTTGAATCAAATTTTTGCTTGTTTTAAATATCCTAAACTTTTTGATTATGACAAAACACAAAATATCAAAACTGCTATATGTTTATTTTCCTTACTTCATAAAAAATAAATAATATTTTTCTTAAGAAACTAACAGTCACTTGAGTGTGCTAGTTCACGAATTCGATATAATATTTTTTTCTACTTTTTAACTTTGCTTATCATTGTATGATTTATTTTCTAGGAAAAAAGTAAATAAATAAACATTGCATTACATTTTTACACTCAACAGAACCTTGATATTTTGGTGATATCATCATTCATTAAAAAAAAAAAGTAAAGATTTTTTAAATTTATCTTTTTTTCCTTCATCTCTCTCTTTTTTCTTAAGTTACAATGAATTTAAGAGTTGATAATGCTGTTAGAAATTTCGTTTAAATATTTAATTAATCTAATAAACGTTTTGTAATAATAAATATTTTATGAGTGTGCATCTTTAAAATATTTAAGCCAATAAAATGATGCTAAAATGATTTATTATGCGGAAAAAGAAACATTTACTTAAAAAAAAAAAAAGAAAAAAAACTGACTTATTGAATTGATACCATTTTCTAATTCAATTCATAAATCGTAAATAAAAAATAATAACAATAATAATAAGTATAATTTTTTCTGCCAAATTTTGTGTTTATCGATGAATAACTTTATTAAGAGTAACTTAATGAAATTAAATAAAATTTAACTCAAATATGTTATTATTTGATCAAATATCAGTATAATTTAATCGTCCTGAACTTTTAGTTGATGGAACGAACTGAAAATATCAAAACAGCTAAAAAATACATGTATTTTACTTACTTTATAAAAACCGAATAACATTTTCTTAAAAAACGAACAGTCATTGCGTGTGTGTTAGTTCGCGAATACAATATACGATGTTTCTTTTTTTTTTCCCCTTTTCCTTTCAATATATGATTTATTTTCTAGAATAATAATAATAAAAAAATAATATAAATGAAGTAGAGAGATGAATAAACAGTAAAATCTGAATTTCAAAATAAGTTTTGTAGGTAGAAGGGGATTGTTGAATTACGTGTAGAATCCATGCGTTCCATCACGTAACCTTCGCACAACGGCAGGTGATGAATTTAAAAAGCCAGTATGTGCTCTGTAGTCAGAAAGCTGCTTCAAATATACCCAGACAAGAAAGAAAAAAGAAAAGAAAAAAAAAACAGAATTTCAAAATTATTATTTTAGGATAAAAATGCTTCCGTTATGTTTTTTGTTCTAATTTTTTTTTTTTTTTAAATAATTACAAAAGTTTTATTCCATTTGCATAATTATTTTGCCATACATATATTTTTCTTTATTTTTAATAAATTATAAAATTTTAAAATAATAATGTTAGATTCAGATTAATAATTTTATTTTGTAATTGTAAGTTTTTGTCGCAATATATGAGAAATAATTATATCAAATAATTACAATTTGTTCCTTTTTGACTTTTGATTATTAAAAATTAAATATGAAATTTGTATTTAAAAGGGTTCAGTAGTGGTTTTAAATGACAACGTTTAAAAAATAAATTTAATACTAGCATTTTATAACTCTTAATATCACATAATAATATTTAATACGAGATTTTTGGTTTAAATAAGATAACATTATACAAAGCGCAAAGTCTGTAAGGATAAAACAGGCTAATTAAAAAGAATA
The DNA here is from genome assembly GCA_963931845.1 of Maratus michaelseni. Lineage (NCBI taxonomy): Eukaryota > Metazoa > Arthropoda > Arachnida > Araneae > Salticidae > Maratus > Maratus michaelseni. The sequence goes on along the minus strand of OZ007594.1, from coordinate 322,231,963 downwards.
TATTACGTGTATCGTACCCTGCCTTTTCCTCTACCACGGCCTAACTCGATCGTTCTCCTTCCTCTTATACGGCCGTAACAAAAAGTCATTTTCCCTTTGTTCAGGGGGAGGAGAGAGAGGGATAGAAAGGGGAGAGAGAAAGATCGAGTTTGGCCGTGCCTCTACAAAAGGAAATGTGCATATTTTTTTAGTAGGAACAAGTGAAGTTCGAAAATTGACACTATATGTTTTTGTAATTTTTAGAATATTAGAAGTAGAGTTTTACTCTTTCTGCTTAAATAAACTTAATTTTGATTAATTCAGCACCTTTAATTAGGTTGCACTATTCCCTTCACAACCACGTCAGGGTGACTACTGGTCAGGGAAAAATACAGTCAAAAAAAGTGATAAACACCAGTATATTCTTACAGAAAAATTTATGTTGATTATTCGATCAAATAATCAATTTGAATTTTTCTATAAGAATATACTGGTAATTATCTTTTTTTTTTTTTACTGTATTTTTCCCTGATCACTAGCCACCCTGCACGTGCATACGGAAGCTGCAACTCGTATAACAGGTGGTAAACCTTTCAGGTTCCAAAACATGACACTGGGCTTCTACTTGTACGCCGGTAAATGCACATTTGTGCTGCTATAGCCGTAGTGTCTAAAAACGACCGTTTCGTTTTGGGCGGCTATAGCCATCATGCCACATTGTTAACTTCGCTTTGCGGCTATAGCCGCAAGTGTCCGTCAACGTGTTAACTCTAAATACCACTTAATAATATTTAATACGAGATTTTTTCTTTAAATAAGATAACAGTGTGCGGAACACAAAGTCTGTAAAGATTAAATAGGCTAAATAAAAGGAATGTATTGCGTGCATCGGCCCTGCCCTTTCTCTACAAAAGGAAATGAGCATATTTTTTATCCACCGATAAGTTTGTCGTACTTATCCTTATTTTAAATGATAACGTTTAAAAAATAAATTTGACGACAGCATTTTTTAACTCTAAATACCATTTAATAATATTTAATACGAGATTTTTTATTTAAATAAGATAACAGTGTGCAGAACACAAAGTCTGTAAACATAAAATAAGCTGAATAAAAACAATATATTGCGTGTATCCTCTCCTGCCTTTTTCTCTTCAAAAGGAAATGTTCATCTTTTTTATCCACCAATAAGTTTGTCGTACTTATCCTTATTTTTAAATGATAACTTTTAAAAAATAAATTTAACGACAGCACTTTTTAACTCTTAATATCACTTAATAATATTTAGTACGAGATTTTTTATTTAAATAAGATAACATTATACAGAACACAAAGTCTGCAAAGATAAAATAGGCTAATATATTGCATGTAGTGTAATATATTGCGCTAATATATTGCGTGTAGAATATATTGCGTGTACACTGCAAAGAAAAAGTGTAGATTTTACAGTATAATACTGGCATCCCAGCTGCCAGTATTATACCGTAGATTTAACAATAATAAACAGTAAAATAAGCAGTAATACGCTGCCGCGCATGTGTGGTAGCGTATTACTGCTTATTTTACAGTTTATTACTGTTAAATCTACGGTATAATACTGGCAGCTGGGATGCCAGTATTATACTGTAAAATCTACACTTTTTCTTTGCAGTGTATATCTTTTCGCTACAAAAGAAAATGTGTATATTTTTACTCGCCAATAAGTTTGTAATACTTATTTTTTACGTTGAATATGGTTTTATATATGATTACTGTAATTATACTTGCATTTGAAAATCGAAATACTTACGAATACGAAATATACGAAATTACGAATATACGAATATTTTTCTATCGAAATACTGAAAATGATAAGATCAATATCCAGAGACATTACAGAAATGAATTTCAAACAAAATATCAAACATGAATTACAGTTTCATCTATCCCAAATAAATTACAAATTTCATGGAGCTTTTCCAAAATGTACTATACGCAAGCAACATCAGGTAATAGGCCTTGAAAATCTACAAGTTTAATGTAATCAGAAGTGATGTGGCAAGCCCTGTGAACATCAAAGGAGTTTGTTCTAGAAACCGCTCGTAAAATAGGACTCCAAAATGAAGGTTTCATCGAATTTAGTAAATGAATTGAAACCTATAACCCATATTTAACACACACCCATAATAAATATAATTATGAATTTAAGAATATAAACTTTGCAGTTTTAAGCAACCAAAGTTTATTCACCTTTTTTAAAAATGTATTATTATTATTATTAGGTACAATGAATTCAGACGTTAATTTATGTGCTTTAATATATTATTATTATTATTATTATTACTAATATTTTAGCGCCGGGAAGTGTGCTATCATTTATAATAAAAGCACCTTGATCATAGAATAAAGCGTGGCTGTACAGATTGTTCTGTTGTGGATTAGGATTATGTAAGATTCATCATTAGTCATAATTATTTATATTTGTTGTAAAAAGGGCTGTTTTAATTCCTTTATGTATTGAACCTCGATCATGAAAAAGAGACATTATTTATAACTTCTATTGAATGGATTTAAAAGATACATTTACTTTCAGTTAAATAATTTTATGAGGAAGGTTTTAGTATATTTAACTCCTATATGTATTGAACCTCGAGCATGAAAAAGAGACATTATTTATAACTCCTATTGAATGGATTTAAAAGATACATTTACTTTCAGTTAAATAAGTTTATTAGGGAGGTTTTAGTATATTGAATTCCTTTATGTATTGAACCTCGAGCATGAAAAAGAGACATTATTTATAACTTCTATTGAATGGATTTAAAAGATACATTTACTTTCAGTTAAATAAGTTTATTAGGGAGGTTTTAGTATATTTAACTCCTTTATGTATTGAACCTCGAGCATGAAAAAGAGATATTATTTATAACTTCTATTGAATGGATTTAAAAGATACATTAACATTCAGTTAAATAATTTTATGAGGAAGGTTTTAGTATATTTAATTCCTTTATGTATTGAACCTCGAGCATGAAAAAGAGACATTATTTATAACTTCTATTGAATGGATTTAAAAGCTACATTTACTTTCAGTTAAATAATTTTATGAGGAAGGTTTTAGTATATTTAACTCCTTTATGTATTGAACCTCGAGCATGAAAAAGAGACATTATTTTAACTTCTATTGAATGGATTTAAAAGATACATTAACATTCAGTTAAATAATTTTATGAGGAAGGTTTTAGTATATTTAATTCCTTTATGTATTGAACCTCGAGCATAAAAAAGAGACATTATTTATAACTTCTATTGAATGGATTTAAAAGATACATTTACTTTCAGTTAAATAATTTTATGAGGAAGGTTTTAGTATATTTAACTCCTTTATGTATTGAACTTCGAACATGAAAAAGAGACATTATTTATAACTTCTATTGAATGGATTTAAAAGATACATTTACATTTAGTTAAATAATTTTCTGAGGAAGGTTTTAGTATATTTAACTCCTTTATGTATTGAACCTCGAGCATGAAAAAGAGACATTATTTATAACTTCTATTGAATGGATTTAAAAGATACATTTACTTTCAGTTAAATAATTTTATGAGGAAGGTTTTAGTATATTGACCATCTTGGTTATAAAGTTTTGTCTATATCTATCACTTAATCAATAAAAGGAAAAAAAAAACATGCAACTGAGATATTAACAACTGACAATGATAGACTTCTTTTTGCCCACAGAAAAAAAAAATAAAACCAATTTGGGTTTTATATTTTTTTCTGTGGCAGCCTCAACCACTAGACCTAAAATTATTACATTTGAGGTATGGGTACCATTTGTGATGTAGGTATTTATAAAGGAAATGTTTTAAAGAAAATTTAAAATAGAGATAATTTTAAAATTAAAAAGTATTTACTTACCTTAACCGCTGATGCGCATTAAAAATAATAAGAGGAAGAAGAAAATAAATTTAAAAAATCTGTCACTGAACTAGATTTTTTTTTTCTTCTTACGAGATTGAGGAATACCCATGCAACATGAAAATTTATTTTCTTTAATTATATAGGTCAAACAGTATTTCCCCCCTAAATGAGATTCAGAAGAAGAAATTAGAGCAATTTATTTACAGCCTTTTTAATTGGGGATGGGGTGGTGTGGAGGGGTGTTTATGATAGAGAAATGCGCTACGTTGTCTCGAATGACCTTAACGCAATCGCAGCAGGCCATTATTTTATTCCATAATTAACATATATCCTTAATAACTGATATTGCTGAACATAAAAATATAAACTCAGCAGTTTTAATCAAGTCTGTACACATTTATTTATTTATGGTATAGGGGAAGGACACTTGTATAACACGAAAATTTAATTTCTTTAACAATAGGTCAAACAATATTTTCCCTATAAATTAGATTCAGAAGAAATTAAAGCGATTTCATTAGAACTAAAGTTTTTTTACTTCAATAGGGAAAAAAAGACTTATTTAGAGGGATGTATTATGTTGTCTCGAATGACATTAACGCAATCGCAGCAGGCCATTATTTTATTCCATAATTAACATATTTCCATAATAATTGAATTTACTGAACTTAAAAATATAAACTTAGCAGTTTTAATCAAGTTTGTACACATTTATTTATTTATTTATTTATTTATTGGTATAGGAGAAGGATACCTGTATAACACGAAAATTTACTTTCTTTAACGATAAGTCAAACAATATTTTCCCTATAAATTAGATTTAGAAGAAATTAGGGCAATTCATTAGAACTAAAAGTTCTTTTATTTCAATAGGGGGAAAAAAACTTATTTAGAGGGATGTATTATGTTGTCTCGAATGACATTAACGCAATCGCAGCAGGCCATTATAAATTTGTTAATGTTCCTCGAGGGATCGATTCCATCCGCTGCTGTTAACGAGGCCACATTAAGCACCCTGTTAATTGAAAGAAAATGACTTCGAAAGCCCGCCTTTTAATAATCGCTCCGAGACCTAATTTCGACATCGCTGACACATTTCCTCATATACTAAAAACAAAGCTAGTATTCATTTCTGATTACCAGTATTCCTGAATAACATATCGTTTTCGATGAGCAAAAATTAACATGCTTATTTCCCATGATGAAACAGAATCTATATATTTAAAACACAAGGCTGTTTTTTTAGTCATCTGCCCTGAGATTTCTAAATGAACCAATTTTTATAATTATTTTCTTTTTAATGAAAACTGTTTATTTGTAGATGTGCCCGCACTAGCTATTATTACTTTCTTCTATCTGTAATAGAAGAAAATATTGTAATCAAAAAATTTTTCGACTTCCGGTTTTCGACGGATTTACACGTTTTAGGGGTCAGAAATTCCTAAAAACATGTTTTTACAAAACGTCTGTCTGTCCCTCCGTCCGTCCTCATTGTATCTTCGAAAAGTGTATGAAGTTATGCTTCAAATTGAACCACATTTTTTTTTTCTATGTTTTTGGCTATGGCAAGCAGGTCCTACTTGAATTTGGGAATATTTTGACGAAAGGGGGCGCTGTGATCGTGTTTTTTGTTCTATTTTCACTATTGTATCATCGAAAAGTGTGTGAAGTTATGCAGATAATTGAACCAATTTTTTTGTATATGTTTTTGACTTTAGCCTGCAGGTCCCAGTTGAATTTGGGAATATTTCGGCGAAAGGGGGCGCTACGATCGCTATATTTGTAAATTTTCAAGTTTAACAAAGCTTCTCATAATCTATTGTTGAACCAGCATGAAATATGATTTCATACTTATACAAAATTGAATAAAATTAATATTTTCTTCTAAGTACATTTTTCTTTTATACATATAAGCTTAAATTGTAACATACTTATTTAATCTCTTCCGTCGAATTTCGATGGGTGCAACTTGGTACTATAGTACTAAGTTGCGCCCATCGAAAATATACATTTCTCATTTATACGACTTTAACAATTGAAGACCCCGGTAAAAGAAGATGCTACGATACATTTTTCACTTTCTTTTTTATTTTATAGATGAAGATGTTATAGGGTAATCTATGTTCTGATTAAGATTCTAATTATTCTTAAAGATATGAGAAATTATTTTTTCATTTTCCAATATACAGTAAAAACTCTCAAAAACGGACACATCGGAAACGGAGAATTTGTCCACTATTCGGAGGTGTCCGCAATTCCGAGGTAAAAATGTACAAATATATAGATGTTTCTAATCGAAAATGTGTCCCCTAAATAAAGGTGTCTGCTTTTCAGGAATGTCCGTTATGGTGGTTTTATTGTAGTTGAAGTGTTTATGACTTCAGTTTGTCTGGCCTTCCGTCTGTCTGTATGTCTGGCCGCCTTGGTTGCTCTAACTCTCGTAAATATACTTGGATTTCCATGACATTCGTATATGTTGTTGAGGTTTAGCATAGCATGCTCCCTATTGAAGATGAAGTATGTAGCTGTTATATTTTGCGTTTAGAGGGACACGGAAAAAAATTCGTTACATTATGATCTGTAGGAAAAATCGTTTGTGATTTATTTTAAGGATTTTACTTCAAATTTTATAAACTTGGAATGCATCACTTGTATGGACTACAACATGCTTTCAATAGACTATGGAGTAAAAGACATTTATAACTCGCTTACAGGGACACACAAAAGAAGTACATTACGTTATGATCTATGGGAAAAAATCGTTTGTAGAGCATTTTAATAATATTATGATAGTTGAAACATAATGAAATTGTAAAGCAACATGTTTTCTATAGATTATAGAGTTCGTAACATTTATCGTTCATTTACAGAAACACAACATAATTTGGTTACAGGACGATGAATGATAATTGTTAGAATTACGATTTTACCTGTGGTGTGCATTTTTAAACGTAAGTAGTATTAATACATGGTACGTGTCGTTTATATATTATATAGATCATATACATGGCGGAAAAAAAGAAATCGAAGACATTTACTGTCTATGAACAGCAATTGCTGAAAATGGATTTCTAAATTCTTTATTTAGATATCTCATTTCTTTATATGGAAAAATCAAATTTCTCAACAATGTTCTGACAGTGTTGGAAAGCGTTTCATAATCTGTGCCCTGATGCATAATTTTACGCTTTTTTTACGTACACATCATACGCAGTATAGGGTAAGTCTTGTAATCGTTTTAAAAATCGAAAAAAAATTGACGGATTCACATGTTTCAGACACTGGCGATTCCAAAAAACATATTAAAAAAAAAAAATTGCTGTCCAAATGTCTGTGTGTCTGTATGTCTGTGTATCTGTGTGTCTGTGTGTCTGTAAACGCTCTATCTCCCGAACAAATTGAGATAGAGACTTGAAATCTGGTATGTACTTAGTATGTAATAATAGGAAGAAGCTTATTGAATTTCAGTAACCTCAATTATCCGGAACTAATTTTTTCGGACTCTCGAAATATTCGTTCTGATAAAAGGTACATAAAAATGTTCAAAATTGTTTATTTTAAGGAGTAAATATAAAAGACAATAAAAAAACATAAATTTTGAATAAAGAATGAAATCGATCGGATAATCAGTTTCCGAGATATTTGTAATCATATTTTCCATAGTCTTCGATTTTTCATGACCCTGTATTTCATCCAAATTTCAATTCAAAGATATATTTTAATTAGAAACAAGACGCTTAATCCAACGCAATAAACCGTTAGTTAATAGGATTATCATTTTTGGAGTTATAAGGCTGTTTCTTTTACGTAATTCAGTAATACAGCATTTAAAGTTTATGACGTCATCAAGCCACAGTTTATTCGAATTGCAATGCATTTTATAAGTAGTTTACGCATGTTTTATTTTCATATTTTATATTATGTATATCCATGATGGGTAAGTATTACGGTGGCCCCCAACGACTAGTTTAATATTTAATAACACAGGTCTACAATGAAAAACTTTTTGATAATTTTAGCTATTCTGAAAACAATTTTTTATTCTGAATTTAAAAATCACAATAAAAATGGTATATTACGTACTATTTTCATACAAATTTCCCTTTTATGGTATGTAAGAGATGTTACAATCTGCTTATTGCAATTACGACCTTTAATTTAACCCTTTATATCCTGAATTAATTTTCCAGCTACTTTTTAATTGTATTTTTGCATCATTGGATAAGTTTTGGTGTAGAATAAACATAGGAAAGAGGAAAATAATTTTTATGCTGTTTTAGTGGTTAATTATGCAACTGTAACCACCATAAATTTTTTACCCTATGATATAAAATAAAATAGTAAATTTCAAATAGTAAACTTCAAATAAAATATAGGAAATGTTCACCTGTAGAGTATAGAAAACAATAGAAAATAATAGTACTAAATAACCGGTAATAAACCACTAAAATTACTCAAATGAAGAACAACATGCATGTCAATTCTATTGCAAAATGGATTTCGAATGTAGCGTGGCAAATGTAAAATCCCTACAATGCAAAGAAAGAGGATATGTGCTTGAATTTGCCATCTCCTGCGTGCTGTCAGAAATACACTCTTTGTGCCATTGTGAATACCGTTAGGAAAAACGGTCATGTTACGAATATATAGGTGTTTTATTAACCCCTTGGGGACGAGCGACACGTATACGTGACGCATAAGGTGCTCAATCCTCGATTATTCCCACCAGTAACTTTTTATTGTAAACTTTGCCTTATTTAATGACAGCATTTCTGAAATTCAATTAGGGTTGGGTTGATTATTGACGGCCAATTATCTACACTAGGGATATAGGCCCGGGGGGGAGTGCCCTTCGTGGGGGTCTTTCTAAGGGAACCTAACCCGTATTTAAGCATGGATAAATCCACGGCTCACAGAAAACCATGAAAACTCCGAACGATTAGGCCGACGGGCGCGATTGGGATCGAACCCAGCACCTCCCGTCTACCAGCTTCGAGAGCACAACCTCCCAGCCACTGGGAGATTCAATTAGGCGAAAATTTCTGTTTTGAAAAACCGGTGGCAAAAGATTAAAAATTCTGTAAAGGACGCTCGTGGCGAAGGGGTTAAAGTGGTACTTATAAGTACCGTCAGGATAAAAAGGGTTAAATTAAATAGTAAAACATTTTTTAACAAAAAAATTCTTTATTCAACAAAATTAAATGTGCGGTAGGGTTACACATGCCATTTGAAAAAATTATTTCATCTATTTTAAAATGAAACTCGGGCATCAGGATCGACCATGGTTTTCACACTTTAATGGTTGTGTGTAGAAATTATAATGTTGTATAAAAAAAAGCATTTAAATTTAGTATTGTTTCCTCCGTAGAACAGTTTGTTAGCCATGGGGCGCTGCTGAGCGCTCAAGTCTGGAGGATGCGCGGAGCGGATTCCCGCCAGTAGAGATGTTTTCCTTGAGACGTAAGCGCAGTGCACCAACCGTTGCCAGTCACTTTTGTTCTAAATGTAAATAAATATTATTTGTTAAGTTTTAATTCAAGTTTTATTGAATACGAAATGATCATCTTAGTTTTTTTTTTACCTAAATATACAGTCCAAAGATTACCTGAGCTATCGCCGGATCAAGTTTTGGTCCTCCGAGCCGCAGCGCTCATTTAGAACACTGTGAAGAATCATCGCCCTTGGATTTTTGTACGTAATTATAGATAGAATTATAATGGCTACTATTTCAGGTACTGTGGTGTTGAATCGGAAACGTGGAAAAATACGCGGGTAAGTTAAACGAATATCAAACGCTATAAAATCAAAACTTGGCCAGAAAGAATTAGAACTAAAGTTAAATGCTCTTCAGACATTAAAAAAAAAGACAGATGAATTACGCAACGAGTCGTATTCTATAATTTCGGAAGATGATTTACCGGAATTTGAAAATTTCTTGACGGAGATAGAAGAACAGTTAGAAACTCTCGAAGTAAGTCTTCTTGATTTAATAAAGCCTAGTGTTTCTAATGTTGAAAGTCAAAATAATAATGATAGAATTAATGCTAATGAGTCAAAAGTTAAATTGCCGTCAATTAATTTACCCCAATTTTCGGGTCGTTACACAGAGTGGTTTGATTTTAAACTACAATTCACCACCTTGATTGATAGCAAAGATGAATTAAATGATGCTCAAAAATTATATTATTTACAATCGGCTTTAACAGGCCCTGTGAAACAATTACAAAATATTGATGATTCTTATGCTTCCTTAGTCGAAGCTTTGAAAAAACGATTTGAAAACAAACGGTTAATTGTAAATTCTCATATTTCAGAGTTATTGAGTAACAACAAAATAAAAATTGAAAATGCGAAAGAAATACGCAATCTGGTAGATAATTTATTGAGTCATTTGAGGGCTCTAAAACAATTAGGACTAGAAAATAATAACTTATCGGAATCAATTTTAATGTATTTTGTGTTACAAAGAATCGATGATGAGTCAAGAAAGGCATTTGAAATGAGTCTTAACTGTAACGACTTGCCTGAATGGAATGTTTTTATTGATTTTTTACTGAAAAGGGCTCAAACTCTCGAAAACCTACAAAAAAGCAACACCGTTACGAAACCTTAGGTATGAAATTACTCAGAAACAAAAAAGTTTAGTATTACAGAATGACAAATTTAATTGCGCATTATGTAAACAACCTCATATGATATTTCGATGTCAAAGGTATTTAGATTTATCGGTTCAAGAGAAATTGAACCAAGTAAGGAAGTTGAAGTTATATTATAACTGCTTATCGTTATCTCACGCTGTTAATCGATGTAATAAATTACATAATAAGTGTAGGATTTGTTACTCCAACCATCATAGTTCTCTTCATGGAGCTAATTTTTCGAAACCTGCTTATGAAAATAGGCAAGTTAATTGTATTGCAAATGAACCGCAGTTGAAAACGGAAGACAACGTAAATTCTAATTCAGTAGAACCCACCACAAATGCGTTAACATTGAGCTGTCAAAACAGTTATGATCAAAATTTGTCTGGCACCAGTTATAATGGGTTGATTTCAACAGCTGTGATTTATTTAAGGGGAAATAATGATTCTTTTTTTCCTTGTATTGCGATTCTTGATACTGCCAGTAATGTCTCATTGGCCACGTTTTCTGTAGCAGATATGTTAGGGTTGCAAAAATATAAAGTCAATTACTGGATTAAATGATTCTGTCTGTAAAATTAAAAACAGAATAAACGTAGAAATTTCCAACAAGGATAGAAGTTTTAAAAAATTATCTAACATGTTTTTGGTTCCTAAAATCACTGATTTAACCCCTTCAAGTGCCTTAGACATTTCTAATCTGCACTTACCACAGAATTTAACCTACGCGAACCCAAGATTTTTTGAACCTCAGCGAATTCAAGTGTTATTAGGAGCAGATGTATATTACGAATTGTTATTAGCTGGTCAAATAAAAATTCCTAAAATTTCTATAATTTTACAAAACTCTCATTTAGGATGGATCGCGGGTGGAACAATACAAGATAGAAATGAAAGTAAATTTACGTGTCATTTAATAGAAAATCAAGATGAATTAGATTTGAAAACCTTTTGGGACTTAGAGATGTTGGGAATTAAAGATGACTCAAACAGTGTTAAAAATGAGAAAATTGTAGAAAAATTTCATGAAACTGTGCGTTTTGAAAATAACAGATATGAAATCAGTCTCCCTTGGACAAGGGATTGGAACCATTTAGAAAATAATTATAAAACCGCCGAAGCGCGACTCACAGGTATTATAAAAAGAATGAAACGTGATACAAAGTTATACGAACAATATCGCAATATTTTGAATGAGTATTTAGAGATGAACATAATTGAAAGTGTACACGTAATTTAGAAAACCCTTCAGATAAACCAGTTTTTTACTTACCGCACCATACAATATTTAGAGAAGATAGTTTTTATACTAAATGTCGAATAGTTTTTGACGCAAGTTCCCATGAAGCAGGACAATTGTCTTTGAATGACTGTCTTGACGCAGGAACTAATTTAAACCCTAATATTTTTCATTTATTGATTTTTTTCAGACTAAACAAAATTGCCTTTCTAGCAGATATAGAGAAGGCTTTTCTACAAATTGCCATAAACGAAAAGGACAGAGATGTTCTTAGATTCCTGTTTATAGACAGTGACGCATTTAGTGTTATCGTCTACAGATTTTTACGCCTAACATTTGGCTTGAACTCAAGCCCATTTTTGCTATCTGCTACAATTAAGCATCACCTTAATAAATTCGAAACGGAATATCCGGTAGAGACAGAAGTACTCGACAATTGTATTTATGTGGATGAATTAATAACTGGGACAGACAAAGTCGAAGATGCGGTGAACATTTCGGAACAATCTCATAAAATAATGAAGGAAGCTAGCATGAATTTACGGAAGTGGATTTCGAATAACAAACTGTTAATGGAAATATGGGATAATCGTGGAATTAGTACTATGCCACAACCTTTTGAGAATAGTACAATACATAAAGTTTTGGGGATATCGTGGCAACCCAAGCAAGATATACTTTTGATAGATATTGATAATTTGCTCGAATTTTTGCGTAACGCAAAAAATACAAAACGTTTTGTATTACAAGTTGCAGGTAGAATATTTGACCCTCTGGGTCTAATTTCTCCGTATACAATACGAATTAAATGTTTATTTCAAGAACTGTGGAGTAGGAATTTAACATGGGATGAAGAACTGCCCTCCGATATTAAAAAGTGTGTTATGATGCATTAAAATGGTGTTCCGAACTTCCCCAGTTGAGAAATCTAAAAATTCAAAGGAACATTTTTCAGTTTCCCGATGACTCCAATTACACCCTAACGTTGCATACCTTTTCCGATGCCAGTCCAAAAGCATAAGGTGCTTCCGTTTACTTAGAAATTAATTCACTAAGTGAATCGTCTATAAATTTGGTTACATCTAAATCCAGAGTGGCACCATTGAAAAAAGTATCACTTCCAAGACTTGAACTTTTAGCAGCATTAGTTGCTGCACGTTTAATCTGTGAAGTAAAAAAGGTACTAGATTGCAAGGGACCATCTTCTATGTATTTGTGGCCTGATTCGCAGATTGTCTTGTACTGGATCAAAGGCTCCGCAAACAGGTGGAAGTCATTTATGTCGAACCGTGTAAAGGAAATCCAAGTTCTGACAGACCCATCCAGGTGGTTTCACTGTGCAGGGTCCGAGAATCCTGCAGATTTGCTAACAAGAGGTGTCAAGTGTGACCTTCTCGTTCAGAGTTCCAAATGGTGGACTGGACCAGAGTTTTTGAAAGACTTAGATCTGTGTAACAACGACCAGACTTTAGTGATTCCTAACAAGGACATATATATAAACGAACTAAAAAGAGACTCCATTATTAATGATGACTTTGTTACATTAACTATTTCTCACGAAAAACTTTTAATAGACCATATTTTTGCATGTACTAATAATTTTGTAAAATTAATTCGTATAATGAGTTTTATTTTTAGATTCACCTTTAACTGTCGTAATAGATTGAAGAGAAGAAGTGGACCACTATCCCTCGGCGAGGTGAGAGAGGCTGAATCGTTTCTAATTCGGTCAGCACAAAGGGGCGAATTTAGGGAAGAATTAAAATGTCTCGAAAAAGGTAAGCCTGTTCACAATAAAAGTAGATTATCTTCCTTAAACGTATTTGTAGGAGAGGATGGATTAATTAGAGTTGGCGGCCGTTTAGCACATGCAGATTTGCCGCTTAACTCAAGGTTTCCAATTGTTTTGCTTGCCAATCATAAGTTAACGGATATTATTTTAAATTACTTCCATCTCAAATACTTTCATGTAGGCCCACAAGCATTGCTTTTCCATGTAAGACAAAAATTTTGGCCACTTAATTTCAGGAATAATTGCCGAAGCATTGTTCACAAATGTGTGACATGCTTCAAGAATAAACCTGGTGTCAGCTCCCAATTGATGGCTGATCTGCCGGGAGAACGTGTGACGCCAAATTTTGTATTTTCGGTGACAGGTCTGGATTACTATGGCCCATTTTCTATTAAATTTAAAAATCAAAGGAAGGGTGTATTGAATAAAATTTATGTCGTTGTTTATGTATGCTTATGCACCAAAGCAATACACCTGGCACCAAAGCAATACACCTGCTTATACACCTGGACTTTGTTTCAGATCTCACAACTCAGGCTTTTATAGCTAGTCTAAAACGTTTCTTTGACAGAAGAGGGAAATATGCAAAAATCCTATCGGATAATGCAAAAACGTTCATCGGAGCTGACATTGAGTTGAAAAAATTGCATAAACTGATTAGTTTCCCAGATGAGGAATTGTGTAATTTTTTAACCCATGAAGGTATCAAATGGGAATTTACTCCCCCCAAATCCCCGAATTTTGGTGGCCTCTGGGAGGTGGCTGTAAAATCATTCAAGTTTCATTTAAAACGGGTAATAGGTGATCAAAAATTAACCTTAGATGAGTTTCTTACTATACTAGCGGAAATTGAGGGAGTTTTGAATTCCCGTCTCCTTACCCCGCTGTCCCCAGATTTCGAAAATTTTGAAACCTTGACACCCTCTCATTTTTTAATCGGTAGACCTATCACTTCGATTTCCGAACCACCATTAGATAACATTAATGAAAATAGATTAGCAAAATGGCAGAGAATCACCAAATTTAGTCAGCAAATTTGGAAGGCTTGGAAGCGCGATTATTTAAATAATCTGCAGCAGAGGGGGAAATGGAAATTTAAAAAGGATGATGTACAGAAAGGAACTTTAGTACTAATAAAGCAGGAAAATTTACCTTCCACCAAATGGCAGGTTGGAAGGATAGTTGAAATTTTTAAGGGAAGGGACAATATAATACGAACCGTAAACTTACGGTTACCAGACGGGCGAATTTATAAGAGAAATGTCAGAGATGTCTGTATATTTCCAGTTCAGTAACAGATTTCCTTTCTTTCTTTAAGCAATTTTTAAGGTATATATTATTTCTGTATGTAATGTAGAATTATAGTGCATTTATGATTGTATTATTATTGTGTATGTAAGTTGTTATATCTTATAATTTTTTCTTATATGATAATTTTTGCAAATTTATATGAGAATGTATATTGAAATTTGCATTTCAATCCCCGGGGGAGTGTTTCCTCCGTAGAACATTTTGTTATTCAGGGGGCGCTGCCGAGCGCTCAAGTCTGGAGGATGCGCGGAGCGGATTCCCGCCAGTAGAGATGTTTTCCTTGAGACGTAAGCGCAGTGCACCAACCGCTGCCAGTCACTTTTGTTCTAAATGTAAATAAATATTATTTGCTAAGTTTTAATTCAAGTTTTATTGAATACGAAATGATCATCTTAGTTTTTTTTTACCTAAATATACAGTCCAAAGATTACCCGAGCTATCGCCGGATCAAGTATCTTATTGGTGTAAAATTGGGCACATAGCACATTGTTGACTGTCTTTTTTGCTCCTATGTGATATTAATGGTTATAACTTCAAATGAGTTCATATTTAAGAATTTCTAAAACTAGAAATAAATAAAACCAAACAAATTATAATAACTTTTAAACACAGAAACTTCATAAATACCTGTATAGAGATATCTTAATGATCGCTTCACCTTCTGGCTTAAAGCTAAATATTTCAAACATTACTTGGCTAGAAGGCTGCTCAAATTGAATCAAAACTGAGATATGCGGCTTCTTCCGACTATGTGGTTTTTAACCTGCTTTTCCCGGTATTAACGAAATTTTGAACAGACTTACCTTGATTTGTGTGAAATATGATGGTATTACAAAACGAGCTGGAAGAACACAGTAATTCGGTAAGCAACACTATATGTAATGTACACTACATCCCAAAACATGAAGCGTCAAGTTAAACTCTGTTAAGATGTGGCTGGTGCCCACTTTTAGCAAATCCCGAGGTATCGCTAACTTTCACACAAAGGAAGGAAAGTCTGCTGAAAATTTCGGCAAAATATCTTTATTACTTACCCATCATACGTAGTATAGGGTAAATCTTGTAATCGTTTTCAAAATCGAAAAAAAATGAAAGATTTACACGTTTTAGACACTGGAGAATCCGAAAAACATATTTTTAGAAAAAAAAAATTGCCGTCCGTCTGTGTGTGTGTCTGTGTGTCTGTGTGTCTGTAAACGCTCTATCTCCCGAACAAATTGAGATAGAGACTTGTTATTTGGTATGTACTTAGTATGTAATAATGGGAAGAAGCTTATTAAATTTCAGTAACTTCGATTATCCGGAACTATTTTTTTCGGACTCTCGAAATATTCGTTCTGATAAAAAGTATATAAAAATTTTCGAACTTGTTTATTTTAAGGAGTGAATGTAAAAGACAATAAAAAAACATAAATTTTACTTAAAGAATGAAGTCAATCGGACAAGTAATTGCCGAGATATTTGTAATCCTATTTTCAACACTCTTCGATATTTTTCATGACCCTCTATTTCATCCAAATTTCAATTCAAAAATATATTTTAATTGGAAATGAGACGCTTAATCCAACGCAGTAAACCGGTTGTTAATATGATTATAAATTTTTTAGTTCTAAGGATGTTTCTTTTACGCAATTCATTAATAGAGCATTTAAAGTTTAGAACGTCATAAAGCCACGATTTTATTCGAATTGCAATGCATTTTATAACTAGTTTACACATGTTTTATTTTCATATTTTATATTATGCATATCTAAATGGGTAAGTATTACGGTGGCCCCGAACGACTAGTTATTGTTAAAGATATCAACAAAAATCTGAATTCACGTTAGAGTGAGACGCCCTGTATTTTTGACTGAATAAGTGGTTTGCGAACCTAGTTTTCTATATACAGTCTATGTCTATTGTAATATTATTTACCTTTTAGAAAATTATTGAACAGTAGACCACCCTATAGAAATTATAGCAAAAAAATTATAACTAAAGAGAGCTTTAAATTTGTAAATAAGCGATAACACACATTAAGTGTATAAATATATGTTCCAGTTTCACTCACAATGCATAGTTTTACATATTTAATTAAACTATTTATAAAATCTATTAAAGACAGATAATTGACAGATAATTGTGTGTCCCAATCTCGAGACCTCGCGGACCAGTGGTGCCGTATGCATCGCAATTGTGCTGATGACGACTGGTCTACCATGCTCTTCTCAGATGAGAATGCATTTAGTCTGTCGTCTGATTGTAGACGTAAACTGATATGGTGCAAGATTGGCAGTGCTTACTCTCACGAAAATATTGTAAAAAGAGATCGATATGAGACTTCCAGTATCATGGTGTGAACAGGCATCATGTCCAATGGTCGCACGGATCTTTATGTACATGACCAAGGGTCCATGACCGAACAACGGTACATTAAATACGTTCTGCTCCCACATGTTCGACTTTTTCGGGTGCTGTTGGTAAAAAGTTTCGTTTTATGGATGATAACGCGACTTGTCATCGCACACAGGCTGTAGAAAATTCTCTTGATGCTGAAGATTTCCATCGCATAGCCTGGACAGCAGATTCCTCAGACCTGAATCTCATTGAAAATGTATGGGATGCCTTAGGGAGATGTATTGCTGCTCGACAATTTTCTCTCACAAACAAGGAAACCCTCATCCATGAAGTGAACGAGGATTAGGACAACTTGCCTCAACAGCTACTAGATCATGTTGTTCTGAGTATGCCACGCAATGTTGAAAGTTACCTCGCATTACACAGTGGCCACATACCTTACTGACATAGCACTGATGACTGTTTATTGTAAGTATTTTGCTTTTTTTACACCCAGAAAAAAGTTTTGTTGAATCAACAAAAATTTGGTTGACCCAACAAAACTTTTTGTTTATATATAGGTCAATAAAAATTTTGTTTGAATCAACAAAAAAAATTTTTTTTTGCAATTCCAAAAAAATTTTTTGTATCGTCAGCAAAAAATGTTTTGTTAATTCAAGTAAAATGGTTCAATTTTACTTGAATTTTGCTAAAACAACCAAAATGTACTCAACAAAACATGTTTTGTAGTTTTAATCAATTCATTTTTCTGGGTGTATACAGTCATGTATTCGGACAATATGCACGTTTCAGGAAAACAAGCTCTTGTAACACCCTGTATACACTGTTAAAAATAAATCCTCAAATTCACGGTAAAACTACTGGCAGCAAAGTAGCCGGACTTTTTCCGTTCCGTTAGTAGATTTTCCGTTTTGAAAGATAAAAGAAGGACAAACTCCGTTTGCAGAAGCGGTAACTTTCCGTTAACGATCTCAGAAATCACGGAAATATACCTGGCAGCACTGGCAGGAAAGGAAATTATCCGTAAAGAATACACTCGGCTTTTAAAAAATTACCTCCTACATGTGCTGCCATCTGTCGACAATGACTATTGTGGGAGTATTTACGATCTGATATACTTGAAGAATATTTTCCGGCCAACATCGGGTTTGAACCAGGGATGACCACGTCTCGAGTCAAGTGTCCTGCCCGTCAGACCAGTGGGCGGTTGTTAGAGTAGCAGTTTTAAAGGATGATATGGGGTTTTTCAAAATGGCGGCTTAGAACTTGGAAGCTTGGTAATTTTGAAGTTAATAGCGGGGAGATTTCGTTATGAGATGATGTTCATGTTTTAAAATTGTAATATTAATAGAGGATAAAAATATGAATTATATATATTCTTAATTTGATTGTTAGATGTAAAATATGAATGTTATATTTTGAAATAAATTCGATAAAAAATGTTTGCTTTTTTGAGAAAATAGATTTTTTTTTCAACTATTATATATTTTTAAAATGTGTTCGCTTAGAATATATTTTCAGTGCGAGTGCTTTTTATTACTTTAAAAAATAAATTTCGAATAATTTTAAATGAATGAGAAAACTGTTATTTTTTTTTTATTCGAAAGCATTATTATTATTTTTTTTTTATTAAAATCGATTTTTTTTTTTTTTTACTTAATTTAACTTATATTATATATTTTACTTAATGTATATTTTTTAATCTGTTTGTTTAGAATTTATTTTAAGTGCAAATATTTTCTTATATCTTTAAAAAATAAATTGCAAATAATTTTAAAAGTAACAATTTTCCCAAGCTTAATGGGAAAATTGTTACTTTTTTAAATTCCAAAGCACTATTTTGTTGTTTTAAATAAACTCGAAATTTTAATTTATTGAATTTTTAGTTTTTCTGTGCAGCAACATGTCAGTTTAAATTTTATTTTTAAACATGCAGCAGATAACGGAATATCTCCGTTGGCCCCTTTCGTCTCCGTCCGTTCTGTTGTTTTCAGGAAATATGAGAAAATTTTCTGTTTTTTAACGGAAAATACCCTTTTATCGCGAAAAGGGACTTTTTCTGTGAAATTCAGGAAAAAAATACCCGTGAATTTCAGATTATTTTTAACAGTGTACATCCTTTAAACAGAATTTTTATATTAAATCCTGTTTAACATACTGTCAATACTATTGTTTACCTCTTTATACAAAATCACAAATATATTTTTATTTACATGCACATTTCTTCTTGGTCCTTAAGTTTTATCCACCAGTGTATATTTCGTTTTAAATTTTCGTATCGACAGGAATTCCCGGTTTGTCTTCTATAGGAACAGTTTTTTTCTGATAAAACCATTAAAATCCTCATTTTAAAAAGCACTACAAATATTCCCGATCGTAGTCTTTTTATTACGTGTTAAATAGCATGTGTTGATGTAGCTATATCTGTGTTCAAAAGTTGTATAAGAACCTCAGGTAGTTATATCCTGCGTAATATATTGGCCATACCTGTATGAGATACACATTCTGAGATGTACTTTGTATCCTTCAAATTCACCATCATAGTAGGGATTTGACGTCATTGGCGCACTAGTGTAAGTCTTTTGCAAAAGAGAAAAGAGACGAGTTTCATTACGTATTAGAAAAACATACATAATCTTACACCAGATGCATGTCTGAATTAGAACAAAATTGAAACACGAACATTTGTACTGAAATTTACATGTCTATAGAAAAATATCCTAGTAACAAAAGAATATGGTTTATATTAGGCGGTTTATAGATGCGCCAATACTGAATTCATCTGAAATACTTCCGATAAAATACCAACATATGTTAAACATAGACTTTACATTCAAAATATTTGCTGTTCAAGGGCAAAATATTTCTTGCCAGCGTTGGTGAAATATTCGCATAATATACATAACTTAATGTTGGAACTAATGGTCGTAAATAGCGCAACTACAAGTAGCAAAACTACAGTAGTTGCTACTTTTTCTAATAGTTTGTAGTGTAGAGCACTACATTTTGAAAAATTTAATGCAGTGAGTAGCGCGATACAAAAAAAAACATCAAGTTTCAGCGAACACATGTGCTACTTTTAATGCTACTTCAGGCAACATAAAAAATGTGCGTTCTTCAAAACACGTAATTGAAATTTGCTTCTTTTAATTCAAAATGTGTCTAAAATATTTGCGAATGTCAGCGTCGATTCTCAGCTGCAGTGTTTGCTGCAGTTGTTTCTCAGCTGCATTGTATTGTCAGCAGCACATATTTTTTCATTGACACTTGCTGATAAAACCAAGTGCTGGCCAACCATGTGTCAGCACCATCCAAACCAAGTGCTGGCCAAGCGCAGCGAAGAAATTTATTTTCTTGTTAGCAACACTTCTCTACTTACTCCTTATTATATCTTCTTTGATGTCGTGGTTCTTCTTTTGGTCGGGTTTCTTATTATATATATTATGACATAGGAAATGTAATATGTGTAGAAACTAACAATTTGGAGATTAAAACTTTCTTGTATGTTATCTTTCTTCATTTTTTAGTACCTTCGGCTATATCACATTATTTATTGTATCCTATGGCAGACGTGGTACAACTAGAGATCACTATAATATATAATCTGTGTCCTGAATATCGAATGTAGATTGAGTCTTTTGACAAAATTTGAAATTAGCGAAGTAGTGGCTACATTTGAAAAGTAGTCCGTAGTTACTACTTTTTAGAACAAATAGTTGTAGTTACTACATTTTTTATCTACATTTACTACATTTGATCACCTAGTTGGGAAAATATTTCATGCTAATATTGCCAATACAAGTAATATTGGCCCAATAATGATTTGTTACTAGAAAAGCACATTAATCACTATTGTGAATGAACCGAAGAATATGAATAAAGAACAGAGTAGAAGTTCTTTGAATGTACCATGGCTCATGTACCAGTGTCAAAAACAGGTTCACTGAACATATAACATGAGTTAGTGTTCATTCTATTGTTTTCCCATTTTTCTGGCGAAATCCATCATAGCTCGGCCCGAACATCAGCTGATAAGTTCTGCTCTCAAACCTGGCAGACAGGAAGTACTGGATCGAATCCATGTCGCGCTCGTCGGCTTAACTGTTTGGAGTTTTCTGTGGTTTCGAGTAACCTTGCTTAGCTTGCATAAATACGGGAGAGGTTCCCTTAGAAAGACCCCTTCCTTGGCCTATAAACCAAGTGAATATAATCTATTGTAACAAAAACACCAATCACACCTAACACCAGCTCAGAATAGAAAAGTGAAATAAATTTATTTTGAAAATTGAAACATTAAAATAAGCGCATATATTTTTTATTTAAATATTTTTTAAATGTCCTTTAACTTCTTGGAAATTGAAAAACGTGAAACTTACTAACAAAAACTCGCATATTTTTTAAAGGCAGCAAATATTAAACTTAAACTTGAAATGGTATTCAGAAAAAAAAAATTAAATTTAGCTTGTAGTACGGCCTTATGACCTGTTTCTTTTTCTTGCGATAATTCCTCAAATATTTTTTTCATAGAACATGGTGACGGATTTCTCAAGCACATTAAAAAGTTATGTATGTTTTATTCAAGATGTTTAATCTTTATAAAATCTCTTCCAAAAATCTGAGTTTAAAAAAAAATTTCAAGTTTACTTCTATTTATTCTACTTTTCAAAAAGTAACTTCCATAAAATTCTCATACGATAAGTATTAACTTTGTACTTAAGACTAGCTTTTTGGATCATCTCAAAAAAAAAAAAAAAAAAAAAAAAAAAAAATCTTATTTAACGATGAAATAATTGAATACGAAGCTAAGGAGCGTTTATTTTATTTTAAAATATTGTAAACATCCTATTTTCTTCTTTTACAACGAGTGTTAAATATATTACATAGTAAACTATATAAGATATTGCATTATTTATATATTAATTGACTAAGCAAATGATAATCACCATATAGTCTCCTAATATCCAGCAGTTCAAACGAGTTGACTTTTAGTTTAAAGTTAATGACCAATTATTCCAAATTTAAAACTACAATATAAATCCATAGTAAATAGTTCAATCAATAATTTCATTACACATTTTCAAACAATTTCGTTCATTTAAGTTAATTTTTAAACCAAACGCTTTAATTTGCAATTATTTTTATAACTTAAGTTCAATGAATTTTAAATGAATGCAAAATTCTTTGTTTGTACCTTAATAATAACTAATAATATCACATCCCAAATAATAAAATTCAACACAATTAGAAATAAACAATTTTAAAATATTAGTAATTGGAAACAGAGAAATCACAATGTTCAACTATGTACGTTGTGAGAAAACGACTCTATAGTTTCAGTTATGATGATTTATTATTTCGCTTCTTTTTTTTTTTTAACATCTGAATTGAGAGCTCAAAATAAAAAAAACTTACTGACACACACTTTCATGCAAAATTATCTTGATCAATAAATCGTGATTTTCAACATTCTGCTTGTGCTGAATTCTGAATTATTCTTAATACTGTTGGAAATATTAACAAGTTGGAAATTGTACGTCAAACGTTACAAACGAGGTGCGTTCGTACGCACGTTTTAGAATTAAATCCATGATATCCCGCGCGTAGAACGGGTTAAACAGCTAGTTAAGTATATATTTTATGACACTGTTCATACAAATATCTTAACTAGTTATATAAATATTCAGATATATATGTATCAGCTAGTTATATAAATATTCAGATCTTGATGATTTTTAATTCTGTGAAATGAATTATATCGTCTGCAGATTAATTTCTGTCATAAAATAAGTATCTCGGTCGCTTGACGATTAAACTTCGGAAGCTCCTATAACAAAAAAGCACCGATTTAAAAAAAAAAAATTCAAATTTCTTAATAAATATTTTTATTAATATCTCCTAAAGTTTTGATTCGATTTTAATAAAATTTGAAATGTCTCGACAAAATTCTGCAAAGATAATATATTTTAAATTGCAAACCATTTGGTTGGGTAGTTTTTGCGTTGTTATATGCGGACAGACAGACAGACGGACAGACAGACAGACGGACGGACAGACGGACGGACCAAACGACGACTATAGGTGCTACGTATTTATATAATTACGAACGCACCTAAAAATATTATACTCTGACTCAATGGTCAGAAAAATTACTTTTATTTTGTAGCGAACTACAACTACAACTACTTTATCGAAAATGGGTTCAACTACAACTACAGCTACTTTATCAAAAATGTACAGAGTGATTTTTTTAAAGTTGTGAAAGTAAAACACTATAACAAAAGAACCACTGATCCAAATGACCTGAAATTTCACCAATATGCTTCCAAAGCAATGGAAATTTTTTGGGTATGGTTAAAAAAAACTTAAAATCGCACCGACAGATGGCGCTGTAAGGTAGCAGAAGTAAAGAATATTGTCTGTGGGAAGAAAAGAATGGACGGTACTTTGAGAAACCATCTTCCGTAGGCCCTCTCGTCATTGGACCTTTTCTTAAATTCTTAAGTGTCCTAAATCTCTTAAGAGCAGTTGCTGCGCTGTAATTATTCTGATAATACAGTTTCACTAACAACGCACGGTCCGTCAATGGCGCTGTCATTGCGAGGATTTCCGTAGAATATTGAACACGAGTTGTGCGTACTTCACGTTCTTATCGCCAATGTGAGTGGGCCGGGCGCAAGTTCGTCTCCCGACTTTCCTGCATGTACTGCGCCATCTGTCGGTGCGATTTTAAGTTGTTTTTTTAACCACGCTTAAAATATACCCATTGCTTTGGGAGCATACTGGTGAAATTTTAGGTCATTTGGATCAGTGGTTCTTTAGTTATAGAGTTTTACTTTCACAACTTTAAAAAAAATCTACAAAAACAAGTTTTCAAAAGTAAAAAAAGGCCAAGCGTAAAAAAAAAAAAAGTTGTGGCTAAAAAATGGTGTGATATCAAATTTCCAAGCTATTATATTGCTTATTTAACTTTTTTCCATTAAATAAGTTATCATATATATAAGTCGAGTGCCTACGTATATGTTAATAGAAATCGTTTTCTCCTGTACTAAATACATCCTAACGAGTTTCTGAAAATTCAATTTTTTTCAAATTATGCATGATGGGCTTGGCGGCTATCTTTGCATATTATTGATAAAATTCTAACCACCCAAATCCGTAGTTAAAATCCGAAGTTCAAAATTGTTATTTAAGCAAATATTTAAGAGTTTCATTTATAGACTTGTATGCTCTGAAAATTGTGTCTTAAGATAATGATGACTTATCTTAAAGATTCATCTGATGATTTATTTTTTAGAGTAATTATTAATTTCAAACTAGTAAAAATCAATTTATCAAAATATCAGTCTTATCTAATTTATCTGTCCGTAGTTAGAATCTGAAGTTCGAAATTTTTATAAACATATTACATTGCAAACATATTACGCTTTTACTTTAGAAATTTGGGTGCTTAGAAATATGGAAAGATGGCCGCCAAGCCCATCATGCATAATTTGAAAAAAATTGAATTTTCAGAAACTCGTTAGGATGTATTTAGTACAGGAGAAAACGATTTCTATTAACATATACGTAGGCACTCGACTTATATATATGATAACTTATTTAATGGAAAAAAGTTAAATAAGCAATATAATAGCTTGGAAATTTGATATCACACCATTTTTTAGCCACAACTTTTTTTTTTTTTTTTTTTTTTTTTTTTACGCTTGGCTTTTTTTTACTTTTGAAAAGTTGTTTTTGTAGATATCATTTCTTTTTTTTAAATATATTGAACCTAATTTAAATAATCTAAACATGAGAAATAATTTAAAATTACATTTTACTTTCAGTCATTGTTTAAAGGGTTAACTAGAAATACCAGTAGATTTTTCAATTAAATTAATTACACTCTTAAAAACAACATACTAAATGTGGCTTGTTATAATACTTGTTATCCTCCGTTAAAAAATATCACTGACTAATCCATTAAATGAATAAAAATGGAATACGTACATAGCGTGTCAGCGCTGCATTTGAAATCAAACGTGATATCACGCTCTTTTATTATTAGCACTAGCTGGCTTCGCCCGCTAGCGGACCCCTAATTTACATCGGGGCCTCAATCCTTTTAAAACCTCGAATAAGATAAACGAACCTCCGACCTGGTTCCACGCTGCTTTCGGCACCGGATAATCCCTTAATTTGCACATCGAATTGTATAAACCTCTAAACAAACGAACTTCCGACACGGGTCCCGGCTGCCTTCGGCACCGTATAGCAGTCGTGCTGCGCACGCTCAAGTTCTATCTTCCACCACCAGGTAGCGCAATCTGTTCTATACAAACCTCGGGCACTGAAATCGTTAAGGCTATAGATGTCGAGTCGAATGAGCTACACCCCGTCGTGATCTAGCCCATACAACCAGAAATAGGAAAGTGCCCCCTGGTGGTGAAAAAACGAACTAAAATCGGAAAGCTCTATAGATGTCGAGTCGAATGAGCCATACCCCGTCGTGATCCGACCCATAGAAACAGAGATAGGAAAGCGCCCACTGGTGGTGAAAGCTAATCGCGTTTGGGGGGCAAAGTGGGGGATGAACACCGGAGATGCGTAATAAGATTAGGCGGTCACAGACTTTTCCAACGATGTATCACATGAGGGATATGTGCAAAATTCAGAAAATACCTCCACCCCACCTGCATAATTTGATTAAGCGTTCACAGACCTTTCCAACGATATATCACATGAGAAGTGTCGGTAAAATTTAGAAAAGTGCCCCATTTGAGGGGGGGGGGGTGAAAGTGGGAGGATGGACCCCGAAGATACATAATATGAATAAGCGGTCACAGGCCTTTCGAACAATATATCACATGAGTAGTGTCGGGGGGGGGGGCGCAAAATGTGGGGGTTTCACCTATGGTGCATAACATGAATAAGTGGTCACAGTCCTTTGTAACGATATGTGACATGACGGATATCGTTAAAATTTAGAAAAGTGTCACCCCCCTTGTGTAGGCAAAACGCGCTCCGCCCCTCCCTATAATTTTTGACGCAGCTTTATTTTTAAAATTTATGTTATGTGTTATAAAATATCGTAAAGTTTCAAACAGATAGCCTTATTATATTTCCTAATTTTGTTCACGCTCCTCCCCATCCTCTCCCCGAACTGTGACGCGCCATTCTTTTTTATAAATTTTTTATCATGTGTTATAAACTATCTTGAAGTTTAAAACAGATCGCATTGGAATTTAATATATTTGCTGAAATTACTATTATATGTAGAATAATATAGAAATAAACCTTGCTTTAGATTGTAATTGAGATATATGAACAATTTTTAGAATTTATGAAAGCTGATTTTTATTTGTTTATTTATTTATTTATCTATTTATTTATTTTTTGTTTATTTATTTATTTATTTATTTATTTATTTGCATTGCCCTGTGCATGTTTGGAATTTCTTAGCAATTTCTTAGATTTACATTATTTTATTCAATTAAACATTGTACTGTTACAATAAATTTAAATGGAAACTTCACTTCTAAAACAAAAATAATTTAACAACTGGATTTCATTAATTTATACAAAAATGACGTGAAAGGTATTCCTGCGAACGAAATGCCTGCCCTTTACCGTGTTTTTTTTTTTTTTTTTTAGAAATAAATGAATCACATTTAATTCATTTCAAAAATTTTGTTTACGTTTGGAAAGAAATTTCAAATGCCGATAACTCTTAATGTATACATTTTAGAAGGTACATCTTCCCTCAAAAACTAATTTATTTTTAAAGATCTTTCAAAAGCGTATATTATATACTTAAAATATTTTTTAAAGCATAAACACTACGTCTGATTACATTATTTTACAATATTTTAAGAACACGCATTTTATCACAATTAAATGCACTAAACAAACACGAGTGAAAAATTTACCTGGGTCAGGACTCGAACTTGGGACCTTACGCATACCGTGCCGACGCTCTGCGACTGAGCCACCCAGATCGATACACTTGACGGGAATTTCTCATACATATTCTTGTTGGAAACAGTCATCTGCCACAGTTTGCAGTCATATTTAATTGTTTGATAAAATGTGTGTTCTTATAATTATGAAGTTTTATTTTTTTTAAATATCTTCAGAAGAAAATGGCTGACTTGCAGATGAAATTTGATGTTGTTATAACTTGTAACTGATTTGTGCTATTATAATACAGATGGTACATGGTCGTTGGCATGTTTTATCTCTGTTTTGGCATAATTTTTTAATCGCCAAGTTAATTAACAGTTTTTTGCTAATTAAGGATAGAAAATAATATTTTTTTACACTGAATTTTATAAAAGCACATAGATTACGTAATTACTTGTCCAAAAATGCAATCCTTTTTTTATTCTGCCGAATATTAAGGTCTGTAGGTTGTTTGAAAAAAAAAAGTTTGACGAAGAAAAAAGTGATCATTTTAAGTAACTCGACGTTTTTAAAAAAAAATCTATATCTCTGTTTATAAATCACTTATGAAGATGAGTTTGGTCTTAAATTGAAGAAATTCTTCATTTGATTCTTCTAGTTTTCTAGTTTTCGTTTTTTTTTTTCTGCGACGCTTGGTTTATTTGATATCTGATATTTTAATCTGGCATGTTTTGTCGATTTAACATTGCGAAGTTGATTCCTGTAAATAAGCAGTAGCGGCCTAGTTCAGTTCTTGACGTTGTTTGTGTGGCGTTTTTTTTTTTTTTTTAAGCTTGGCTTGGCAGAGCGACCGCCCTGCTTGATCACCCTGTACTTAACTACAACTACCTGTTTTAAAAAGTAGCAACTACAAACTACTTTTCAAAAGTAGTCACTACTTCACTACTTTCAAATTTTGTCAGAAGATTCAATCTACACTCGAAATTGAGAACATGGATTAACCAATACAGTTTCACCTCGTTATATCGCATCTTCTGGTATACAATCGAATGCGATATAACTGAGGGTATTAAAAACTAAGAAAGATAACGTACAAGAAAAGCATTTGTGTTAGACTGCAAAATGTTAGTTTATACACATTTTACACCTTTCTTAGCGAAATTAAGAGAGATGTGTAATACACGAAATATTTATGTATAGCTACATAAAATTTCAGTTAAACTACAGCTAATACCTTTTTTTGTGTGTGGGGGAGGGGGGGGGGAGAGAGAGATAATTCGAAAACAGAGCTATATATCTGAACAAGCGATATTACGAGAGACTATTACTGTACATAACATATTCGTGATTAATCATACACTGCATACATTTTATAAACTATTCTTATAGTAATTTATCGCATTTTCCACAAAAGAAGGCAAATTACGGTCACGTGATTTGTAGAACGACACATTTTTCCCCTGAAGTTGCATTAAAAGTATAGCGTCTGTGCTCGTTACAAACTACTTATTTTTTGTATCGTGCTATTAGCTAGATTACATTTTTCAAAATGCAGCGCTTGACACTACAAACTACTAGAAAAAGTAGAGACTACTGTAATTTCGCTACTTTGTAGCTCGCTACTTCTGACCACTGCTCTCACTCTTGCGATTATATCGGTTATACGCCCGGGAGGCCTAATGAACTATTTAGCAGAACTCGGGGCACACACGCTGTGCCGGACTTCTCTTTCTCAAGAAAATTGCATTATAAACATGTCAAAAATTTTGTGTGCAGTTCAATATTTAAATTATAGCTTTATATATATATATATGACATTTTGCCACAAATGGAAGACATGTCTGGCACACTTGAATTAAACTGCAGTCTTAAATTAATTTGCATCTTAGCAGACGAGTATTTTGGTGATTTCAGAAAATAAAAACACGATGCAGTCGAATCCATTTTATTCAAAAATAATCAATCTTCTTTAGATTCCGCGGAAATGCCCTATTTACGAAACGATAGCTTTAACAACTTGTTTATTAACAACTCTCCATAGAACAACATCATATCTATTAGATACCAATTCGGCAGCAAGCAACAGTTTATTTTTACATCTTTTCGATGACAAAATCCCCTGCTCCCGTTAGCTTGATAAAATTCACCGCTCGTTGCAGACGAACCAACGCCCCCTAGAGATAATGCCTAAGAGCTCAATTTTGACGTCACGGCAGATCGGCTAATGATTCAACTGTCAACATCCTACCATTTCTGCAACCACAATAAAACAAAATTCTAAATGACTTTTTTTTTTTTTTTTTTTTTTTACTTCCATAATAAAATTGAAAATCAACTAATTCAAAACAGACACTATTTGCTTTTCACACCCGCGCAAAAAAAAAAAAAAAAAAAAAAAAAAAAACTAAGATTTAGTATCAAGAAAATTTTGTTTTATGTAACAAAATTTGAAATACAAAATAGTTATTTTTATTGAAAAATAAAAGCTATCTTTTGAGGTTTCATTAGCACTTTTTTTTTCTTTTTTTTTTTTGTTAATGTGCAAATGAAAGCTGATATTTGAGTTCTAGCATATTTTCATGAAAATTAATAATATTTCAATTAAAGATTGGATTGCTTTCAATTAAAGTAAGTACTTATTTACAGTATATATGTGCATTTTTATCAATATTAACAATGCTAATCATTATCTATTAAAATATGTTTACTTTGTCACTGCTGAATACTTGATTGAAAATTTGCATTTGATAATTACAAATTTCATTTATTTTGCCATATATGCAGTTTTTTTTATAATCACCAGTAGTAGTTTACTATTATTAGAAAATATTAAATATATATTTTAGTTATGTGCAATTGAAAAGATATAATTTTGTTTTGGTTTATATTTAAATATTTTGTTTTTGTTATGCAAAACATAAGATAAAAATTAACCTTTAATTAGTTTTTTAAATATTTTTAACACAAAAGTAATTACAAAATTTAAATGATAGCTCTAAACCATTTGCTAGATATTTGCATTTTATACACAACACACATATAATATTACATATGTATGTAATATTTAATAATTTTTTTTTCAAAATGTAACCAAAGATATTTTATTATGTAATATAATAATTCTAATTATAAAATAATTATTTTAAATACCTAAAAATCCATATATGTGAATGTAATTATGTATTAATCATGGTCATCTAAATAATGTGATTATTATATTTAGATAAACTAAATATCATACCAGAAAAATAATAAATATAAAATATATAAAAATAAAATAAATTGTAATCGGAACTATGATGTTTTAGATCTTATATGAATAAAGTGATTATATTTAGATAAACTAAATATAATCCCAAAAATATAATAAATTATATAATAATAAATATAAAATATATAAAAATAAAATAAATTGTAATCGGAATTATGATGTTTTAGACCTTATTTGAATAATGTGATTATATTTAGATAAACTACATGATAATGATAGAATTTAGATAAACTAAATATAATCCCAAAAATATATTATAAATTATGTAATAATAAATATAAAAATAAAATAAATTGTAATCGGAATTATGATGTTTTAGACCTTATTTGAAGAGGGTGTAATCAGTGTGGTATACATGTAACATGCATTTATATAACAAATAAGTAATTAAAAAAACAATTTTTAGGTAGGTGTAGTATATTTAAGGCAAAGGCAGATTTGAATACTAGCCGTAATCATTTCATTTGAACAATAGTAAAAATATATATTTAATATTTTCTAATAATAGTAAAATATCTCTGGTGATTTTTATTGGTGATTATAGAAAAACTGCATATATGGCGGCGAAATAAATCAAATATGTAATTATCAAACGATAGTAAGTACATTATATTAAGTTTTATCTTACACTTTTCACTAACTGATATAATTTTGCATATAAATTAGTGGCAAGAGAAGCATTTAATTAAGTTAATAAATTTATAATTTAATCTCTGTAGAAAAAATATATCAATATTTTAGCGATAAAATACATTAAACATGGGGGAGAAGGAGGGGGAGCATCAGAATGATACAATCGTGAATTTCTCAAAACTTATTTTTATAAATAAAATTTACATCTTTTTTTATGAGAAACAACTCGGGAATCTGTTTAGGAAAAAATCTGGTCCTTTAAAGAACCCTTCACAAAATTTCTCATTTTAAAACAAGACCCTTCACAAAATTATTTTCCCTAAAATAGGAGCCTTCACAAAATTCTTTGTCTTAAAAATAGGTTTTTCACAAAATTTTTCCATCTTTAAACCGAACATTTCACAAATTAATCATTTAAAAGTAAAATCTGACCTGTCACTTTTACATATATAAAGAAAATATATGTATTTTACATCCATATATCTTCTTCAAAATGTATAAATAAGAACCTGAATATAACGATCATTTCAAATTCCCATAATTATGTCTAGATTTTTGACAAATATGAAAAGCTGTTCACAATTTCACAAAAACAGGACCCTGGGAAAAAATTCTGAACAGGCCCCTGCAAATGTTTCTTGATTTATTTATTTTATTATTATTATTCATAGCAGTATTAAAAATATTTGAATAAATCGAAGTCTTTACAAAGAATTGCATTGAAAAATATGAAAGCTATCATAGGTGAACAAATATGAAATTATTTATTATGCACAATTTTCTATTCATATGCATGAAAAGAATGGCAGCTTTTAACTAAAAAGTATTGCATTTACAAATAAAGCAAATTCAAAAAATTGTTGCGCGAAATGTTAATTATTTACTAAATAAACAAATAGTGCAAAAGTAATACGATATTTTTCACATCACCAGCTTCAACAAAGCTGTGCGGTTAAGCCTAATCGTGCAACAAGGACAAAAGTAAACATATTTTAATAGATAGTGATTAACATTGTTAATATTCATAAAAAATGCACATATATACTGTAAATAAGTACTTACCTTAATTGAAAGCAATCCGGTCTTTTATTAAATTAGACGACAAGAACTTTTTGATTACGAAGCACGTTGCCGCTACAGCGTGCATGGCTTTTACTTTTACTCTCCGTCTCCTTATGCTGCAGCCCAAGGCAGGGAAGGGCAAATGGCCGATATGCAAATACGTCATTCAATCCAGTGTTGCCAGTCCTGAGGCATTATCTCTAGGAAGGCGTTGGACGAACACATCAGTTAAAAAAAAAAAAAAAAAAAAAAAAAAAGAAAAAGAAAAAACTCTCCGATGACAACGTTCCATTGCATTCCCAAATCCGTCCCGTTTTCTTTAGCAAACACCAACGTCAAAAATTCTCTCTCTGAATCAGGACGTGCGAGTAGTTTTAGACTCACTTGCTAAAGAACACAAAACACGTCACGTGACCGACCTTCATACAATCACAAGGGCTTTTAAGGGACTTTTTTAGCATTTCCGGTGGAATTATCTTAACGAAAAACGGTTTCCTTGGCGCGAAAAATCTTCTACAGTTTTCGATAATCTCGTACCAGACGCATGCCGTATAACAAACCAATTTATCTGGTTTGAGGCTTTGGTTAAACTTCGAATTTAATACGTAATTAAAAAAAAAGAAAATGAATCTTTGATGTAGAAGAAAAGAAAAAAAATTAAAGCTTTTCGGAAATATTTTAATAGACATTTAATATTTAATAATAGCATAATTTTACGGGAATAGGGTTTTCTGAGTGGAATAATTTAAGAGATGTGATATTTTAACATTTAAATAAAGAAGTTATGACAATTTGACAACACGGGAATAATAATAATGAGTTTTAATAATGGATTAAAATAAAGATGTTCTATTTAAAGAATAACTTAAAAAAAAAACTATCGCCATTTTTAGATCTAACTACTTTCGAATAAATACTATTAAGTGGATTAGGATAAACTGGCTTTACATACGGATAGTAAAGGATTATGTTAAGAATAAGAATTATTTTAATAAGCTGGGGTTATATACGGAACATTATTAAATGGAAAAATTTTGTAGTATAATTTAGCAGATTGCGGAAAAAATTAAATTTTGTAATATATATATATATATATATATATATATATATATATATATATATTAATATATATATATATATATATATATATATATATATATATATATATATATATATATATATATATATAATTATAATTATAATATCTATGAATTTCAAAAAACATATCAAGTTCTATTCTACTTAAATCTCCAAAGAGATAATCAATGATACTGTGTATACAGAATACCACATAGCTAATAATTAACATGTGCAAACATAATATTACCATAGCTGATGCTTCAATGGTAATTGGCCAAATTTTACTCATACCAAAATAATATTGAAAAAAGAAATAGAGAGAAAGGGGAAAAAAAAAAAAATTATAAATTGGAGTTGCAATTAAGTAAACACAAATGGATTAACAAATTAAATATGAACCATACACAATGGAAAATTGGACCACATGAGAATTAAATATGAATTGGACATGGAAAAACACATGCACATGTACTCATCAGCCTGGATGCACCCACATGTGTTTTAATTAATAATTCGGTGTTTCATAATTCTACTGGCATAATGCTAAGATCAGTAGAATCATCCAGGTACACTGAATTATTACCAGACAACAATTGGAAATATTAAAATTTGGAAATATTTAAATAGGAAATAAAAAACCATTAAGAAAAATACAATATATTTCACTCACATCGATTATCCAAAAAACTGTAATTAACACCTCACTAAATTACCACGAGATAACAGTTTTGAAATAATAAAATTGGAAATATGAACGCGTAAAGTGTAGATAAAATATTTTACTCACAATAATTATACAGAATCCTTAAAATGTCACAACGTCTACATAATATTCACATCCACATGGCAATGCATCATACATGTTAACTAAGTCGAGTTGAGAGAAATGATTTGTAAGACAAGTTGAGAGCACACTTTTTTTAAAACACAACCCCATAAATGACACCCAATCACAAAATGATTCAAAAACACTCAAAATAATTCTGGTTTTAATACACTTATAACAAATTTATATCCGTGAATATATATTACTCCATCCAATTTTAATTCCTGAAAGTAAAATTAATATACAATCAATAGCTCCCACTATAGTTAAATTAAATATAATATTAACAATATTATCTACAACTACCTGAAAGGTAAAGTATCGCCATCTATTGGTATTATAATAGTTCATAATTAATATTTAGTTAAATATCCACTTTATTAGTTACATACTATTCATTAGATTTATTTATATAAATAAACTTTAAAAAACAATACTAACTTGTAATTTTACTCAAAATTCAAATAAAATATAATACTACTATATGAATAAATCTACACAGAATTAATTCAACTTGCACAGCATTTCAGATATTCTTAACAAGAATATATTATGTAAAAGAGATATTATTTTAATTCAAATTATTTTTGCTGCCAGCTGTGTTAATCCACTGATATTATAGACATTTATTAAATAATTAATGTTTTATTTTTACTACTACTTAAATATTTATTAGACTTGTTTTTAAATAATTAATGTTTAATTTATACTACATTGTAAATATATTTTATATTTATAGATTAATTTAAATATCTAATTAAATAATTCATAAACAATTCAAAATATCTCAAAATTTATAATGTTGATAATTAATAGTATTACTACTGTTTTTCAATCAAATTAATGCAATGCATTAATTAAAATACTTGTTAATTTTAATTATTCATAGACAAAAATAAAAACTATATATATTTATTTTTATATTTATTGCAAATAGATATATATATATGAGTTATAATCACCAATGTTATCATTGTATAATTTAATTTGTTATTGTATAAGTTAATTTATAAATGTATGAAAACTGCACATCAATAATACCTTAAACAGAGGTGATCGGCAACGCACAATCACAACTATACAAAGTATAAATAATGTTCAATCAAATATTAAATTTCCTAATATGTTATAATTGTAATTATGTATGTTATATTTGTAATTTTCTACATAAAGTGTATATAATGTTCAAACAAATATTAAATATTATATTTCCTAATATGTTATAATTGTAATAATGTATGTTATAATTATTATTTTCTATATCTTTTGTTATATGTTATCGCACACTAAAACAATAATTTATTACATACCATGTTTATATTTAAATTATATAATAAATGTTATTTAAAAGAGTTGATGATTGAATTTATCATAAAAATAGGATATCCATATATTTTTGCTTGATCTCGAATATATCTAATATTTTTGTTTTTATTTATATCTGAGCATAAGTATTTTATACGATGTAGATAATTGATAATTATATTTTTATAAACAGATTTATGTAAACATGAAGCATAATTGGTAAAAATATTTACTTTAAATGGGAAATCAAATCTCTTATCATAAATATCAAAAATTAATTTATAATTATTAGTAATATTAATTTTTAAGTCAAGAAAGTTTATATTATTATTAATTAAATCATTTTCGCTTAATTTAAGCTGAGTAGGATAAAAATTGAGTGGTGATGTGCAATTTTTTTCATTGAAATAAAATATGATAATGTCATCAATATAGCGATAAAATACATAATCATTGTTCGGACTTATATTTCTTTCATAATAATATAAGTAAAGGTCAGAGAGAATACTAGATGCGGTTCCGCCCTGCGGAATTCCCTGGCATTGTTTATAGATAATATTGTCATATATAATGTAATTATTATGCAATGTAAAATTTAGTAAAGTTTTAAAAAAATTTACTGAAATATGTTCTTTTAATTTTAATTGAGATTTAAATTCTTTAAATAATATACACATTGTTTTATGTAAGTCTTTTATATCAATGTTATTAAATAAATCATTAAAATCCAATGTTTTTATGAATTTTACCGGATTGATATTATGTATTTTATTAATGAGTTGAAAACTATTTTTTAGGCTATATATATATAATTACATTATAGATACATGTAAAAATGCATTAAAAAATTATAGGTAAAATCTTCTGTCCTATATGATATTTAGAGAGAGTAAAATTAACTCTAAAATTAAGGGACTATATGAAACATGTTTGATGTAATATCCGTTCTTCTCGGAATTTCGAAATTTACATTGCATTTTATTATCGTTAGTGAAGAACACTGATAGTTTAGTTTGCATGAATGGTAAAAAGTAATTTTTTCTGTGAACTATGAATGAAAATTTGCATTAATTTGTATCCTCAGAGAGTGGAGAAAATGCATTTTGGTGCCCCATGAAAATGTGTGGCCGGGGCACATGTGTGCCCCTGTGATAATCAGGCCCTGAGACACGCCGATTTATTCAGACTTTGGCATCGTCTTATGATCAATAATTCAAAACTTCTCTTAGAAATAAGACATGTTATCTTTGAGATATACGACGATAAATTGAAACTAT
Source organism: Maratus michaelseni (assembly GCA_963931845.1). Lineage (NCBI taxonomy): Eukaryota > Metazoa > Arthropoda > Arachnida > Araneae > Salticidae > Maratus > Maratus michaelseni. The sequence continues at coordinate 322,195,420 of OZ007594.1, read as the reverse complement.
CACTAATCTTTTTAGACTTTCTCTTAATATTTTTCTAATTTAATTTTCTTATTAGCTTTTTATTCTTCTTCTTATTCGTTAGTTATACTGGAGATTTTACGTATCCCACAAAAATCGTGATATCGGAACGAAAAGTAGAAATGGGATATAGTGATGATGATGCAATTATTTTTTTTTCTACAGAAAAAGCAGTTGTAAATATTCTTCGACAACTTTTGCAATGTGATGATTTTATGTGTTTAAAAACATTCTCAAATATTAAACAATATATCTGTACCCTATGTTACTTTATTTTTATTATTCCAATTTAATTTTTCCAAGAAAAAAAATAATCAATGTTTCTTAGAATTTTTGTTTTATTTAATGATAAAGTTTTTATAAATTTTATTTCAAATTTAGTATATTTTATCAAGAATTGTTGTTCGTAATAGTTAAAATAATAACAATGCATGGTTGAAGTTAATTAAATATTTAAAAAGTCTCTCACTTAAATTACTCTTTCAGTTCTAAGGCCTTTTTTATTCATTATTGTTTTAAATAGCGAGCTCAATTCATATAAGATAGCTACTACATTTTTAATAGATAAAAACATTGCAGGCCTTAAGAATAAACATATAATTTTCTAAATTCTGTAAGTTCTAATTAATTTTTTTATTTAAATCTTTATTACTAATTAATCATAAAATAAAATTTAACAAATGAATATATATATATATATATATATATATAATTGTTAGTTTTATTATATATTTTAAAGAAATTCATCTATCCAGATCAGTTTAATACAAATTGATAACATATTAATTCATAGATATACTATTTAGAGTTGAAATAAATTACAAGAACTTTTATCATTTGAAATGAATACAGTGCTGGGAGAATGCATACTTCGCTGTTTAGTACCTTAATAATTCGGGCTCAAAACAAAACTATTATTAGTATATTCATCAAAATTTAAAACAAGCTAATAAGATTTAATTTTTTTTAAATTTAAAAGTCATTATCAACTAACCATAAATTCAAAACAGATAAATAAATAACTGTAGCAAGTGATTTCTAATTATTGTTATATATTTTAAATAAATTCATTCGTCCAGAGTAATTTTAATACTAACTTAATTACATATTCATTTATAGATGTTTTTGTAATTGAAATTAATTATAATAGTTTTTATAATTTAAAATAAATACAATACTAAGAGAAAGCATATTACACTGCGTGTAACTTTTAGTTTGCTACATTAAATTAAAGAAATTCCGTCCTGACACAAATTCTAACACAAATTGATTACAGATTTATGGACTTTTTACAAATTTATATACATTACAATAGCTCTCATTATTTAAATAAATACAAGTACTGGAAGAATTCATACTTTGTTGTTCGTGCCGTTATAAACAATTAATACTTCATACGAAATAATGATTGGCATATTTCATCATAATTTGAAACAAGGTAATATAGTTTTAGTTTTATAATTTAAAGCTAATTATCAATTAATGGTAATTTAAAATTTGATAAATAAAAGCTATAACAAAAAAATTGCTAGTTTTACAATTTATTTTGGAAAATTTTCGTTAATCTAAATCATATTTAACACAAATTGATTATGTATTAATATATAATAGCCGATCCCGCGCAGAGCATCTGCGCTTTAGTGTCTACTCCTTAAATATATGCGTGTTAGAATACACGAATTTCAGCATTATAAGTATAAATATTATGCACAAACACTTCTTCACGTAGGACTGGGTACTTTGAAATAAAATATAAATATATACACATCATAAGATATGGACACCACTTAGAAATATTTAAACCAGAGGTATTTTTTCAGCATCATGTATATAAAAATCTTAGCATGCACTCAATAGTTACTGGATACACTTTAAAATTTAAAAAGTTTATCTACACCATTCACAATTATCAAAATATTTGTATTTTTTTTTAAAAATTTCAGCATCGAAAACTTCTTTATATACACAATTGTAATTTTCAGAGCTCGGAGATACTACAGTAACTGAATCAAATGATCTAACTCTTGAAAGACCCACAAACAACTGGCCACAACTAAAAACTGGTATTGACAAATCTAAGCAAATTGTTTCAAAATTTTGACCCTGGGGCTCTATCCATTGCTTTAGTCATTGAAAAAGCTAATCAGATAGGAAACTGTATACGCTTAAATGTAAAATGCATATTATTGTCTCGTGGAGTAAGTATAGTATTCGAGGGATGAGAAAAGTTTCATTAATATTGGAATCCATTTTTTTTTCCTTCTACAACATTATTCGGCAAGTTACTAACTATAAATCTTGTACCATTGCACAGACCTTTAGAAGGTAGTAAATAAACTTCTTTGTAACATTAGGATAGTTCTTAGCTTTAATTTCTGTTTACGGGGTTGCTTGACGGAAATCGCCACCCGATAAGATTATTTTATTCATTTATTATTATTTATTATTATTATTATTTATTATTATTTATTATTATTATTTATTATTATTATTTATTATTATTATTATTATTTATTATTATTACTTATTATTATTATTTATGATTATTATTATTATTTATTATTATTTATTATTATTATTATTTATTATTATTTATTTATTAATATTCAATGTATATTATAAATCACAAATATGTGCATCATAACGATGAGGACAATAATGAGGTTAAACTGCATAAGTTACAACAATGGAGCTAAAATTTAATTAATAACAAAATGACGCGTTTTTTGGTTTGACTTCACACTTTATTTTCTTTCCTTTTTAAAAAGTAGATTTAAAAAAAAAAAAAAAAAAAAAATACCTATTAATTTTTCCAAAAATGGCATTTTCGGATGCAGAAAATTTTTCTACATATGTGTGGGGAGTTTTAAATCGATACCTGAAATACTTTTCTTAATATTCGCAAATTAGTGAAAACAACCACTCCTTGCCATCAGCAAAAGAAAAATAATCGCTTTTTCGCCGCTACGTACTTTTGCATTATATATATATATATATATATATATATATATATATAGCTTTCGTAATAGCTTTCGTAATTTGAAATAAGTTTAGTACTTTGAGAATGCGTTCTGCTTCTAACTTAAGGCTGTTCTCCAATACAAACTGCCTACTTTCTGACACATTTTGTAATTATTTTTTGTTCTCAAACGCAGGCACTCAATATCATAATAATATCATAATAATTGGTTTCAATAGCAGTTTCTCGTATTCAGAAACTATGTAATCGAGCAGTTTTTCACATTTTCTGGTAAAGGTAGAATTTTTTTCAGAAAATGCTGTTAAAGTTAACCGAATTTCCGGACGCGACAACGCGGGAGAATAAAAAAATATGCTGTCACGAAACAACAATAGCTTATAAATCAAGATGTAATTATTTAAAGAAAAAAAAAATATGCTCGATTACAAATAATTTCAATAATCATGCTTGCAAGTGTAATGTTTTACATTTAATAATGTATCCAACATTTTTCCGTTGTTGAGCGTGAAAAAATATTTTTCGTGAACTGTTTTAAAGGGTAACGTCGTGAACTGTTTTAAAGGGTAACTTACCTATGACACGCCTAAAAATTCACTTATTATTATTATTTTTATTATTATTATTAAACTATAATGAGAATGAAAATTTGTTTCAAGGTATTTATTATATTAATTTTTAAACTGTATTAATATATATATATATATTTTTTTCATTAAAAATCAAATTGTCAACGCTGGATCAGTAGCAATGATGCCAAAAATGTAGTCCTCTGCGATTTGCAACACAGGTACCCCCAAATGAATCTGAAAAAAAAAAAAAGAAGAAGAAGAAAATATGTTAATATACATCAGATTTGCAAGAGAAGTTCACAGAATTAGATTAAAAATTTTGATATTTGTAAAAAACGGGTAAAATTTTTTATACAAAGTTTAACTTTGCACAAAAATGTTAAAAGTACGTGTTTAAAATTTGGAGGCGATCCAATGAAAATTGTTAAAGTTAGGCGGGAATATATCTTCAAATACACGTTTCAAAGCGTTGGATACATGCTTCATAAAATTGTCTCAGGAAAAGTGTTAATTCTGTTAAATTTGTTAAAGATTGATAATAAATAAACAACTTCAAATAAATTTTCATTTCAATGAACAGTTTTCTCAAAAAATGTTACCAAAAATCAATGATTTTTCAAACTTCATAGATACACTGCCAAAAAAAAAAAAAAAAAAAAAAAAAATGTTGATTTTACGGTTTAATAGTGATATTCCAGCTGCCAGTATTATACCATAAAATTAAGAGTAATAAACAGTAAAATAAGCAGTAATATGCTACCACGCATGCGCGGCATTGTATTACTGCCTGGAATTCCCATTTTTATTTTTTATATTGCATTTTTCATTTTTTTTGGAAGGAAAGTTTGCTTAAAAACAAAAGAAAATCCACACTACTTCAGGAAATTCATCTAACCGTAAAATCGGAATGTGATCAATAAGCTGTTAACCAATCGTGTGGCATCTTCATGTGCTGGTTTGAAATCATCCTGGTAACTGAATATGAACATACAACAATTACATATACTACAGATATACTCTGTCTGGATTTTATGTATGAAGAAAAACTGTTTAATGAAGTATAGAGCCACTTCTAGGAAATATATTTGTAACATTCATGAATTTCCATACATGTAGAATAAAAAAAAAACTTTTCCCGAATGAAAGGGCCCCCTAAAATGATACTGTGCTTCCCGTAGCTTCAGAGGGTAATCGGGCATGGTGTCAACGATGGCTATCTAACGCACCTAGAAGTCGGGAAAATTCGATAAGGATAGTCCAAGGCATATCCTGATGCACAGGAGACTCCGATTTTTAATATTTTAATAATTAGCCGAGATATTAATTAAAAGCTCAAATCTCATCAGAAACTCATCTCTTTCTTTGCAAGCCGGCAAAATCGTTCGCGCATGAGCCAGAATCCGTTTGATGCATCGTGAGGAAATGAAGAACCAAACTTAAATCAACCAAACCACTCGGTACACTTAAAATTGGAAAACATATTCAGAAATATTGTACTCTTACATCTCAAATACCACAATCAATTCGAAAATATATCGTTGATAATAGTTTGAAAAAGAAAAAATTCAAACAGGGTCGTTTTCCCGATGTACGATTTTCCCCTTAGGGCACCGCCCCTCCAGAGACAATTTTAGAGGTACTGACAAACCAAAAATATTCTATTAAAGCTGAAACCTTCTTCTAATTAACGGTGCAATCGGTTTTAAACAATACGAATTGTAACCCTTTCAGAAACACCAGCAAACACAGATCAATTCGCGCCTCGCGGTTTTTTCTACGCTAAAAGTAACTAAACGTCCCTATTTCTGCGTACAACCAACTTAGAACATCCTGATAGACAGGATTTACATCAATTACAAAATTTCGAAACATTCGGACATGTAAAAAGATTTTTAAAAAATATAATCTGAGAAATTTTCGAAAAAACAAACCCGATAAAAACGGAATGTTTCGGCGTGGAGTCGCCGTACTTCCACTCATGTTTTCACTACTAAATATGCATATTTATTCACGAAATTTTAAAGAGAGCTTGGATACAGTTCTATTTATAACCGATTAAAATTTCAGAGAGTTCGGAAGATCAGACCTATTTTTAGGTGCGTTCTCAATTATATAAATACGTAGCACCTATAGTCGTCGTCTGGTTCGTCCGTCTGTCCGCAGATAACAGCGCAAAAACCACCCAACCGAATGGTTTGAAATTTAATATATATAATCGTTGCAGAATTTTTTCGAGTCATTTAAAATTTTATGAAAATCGAATCAAAACTTAAAAAGATATTAATAAAAGTTTTATTCATTCTATTAAATCCTATCATACGTAATTAATTCAATGATATTCCATGACAGGTAATGATTCTAGGTTGCCATGGTGATTAGGTCATATTTAAGATGAGTCATATTACTTCCATATTACTGAATTTAAAACCCGAATTTGTATATTAAAATTGCTTAATTATAGAATTCATATAATCTACCAACAGTTTTTTGGATAGATGTTTCCGGAGAAATAGATATTAAATGGAAAAAGAGTCTAAATATGTATTTCAAGTTCTGAAATTTTCAAAGCTAGGCTTAAGTTTCCCATTGGAATTCTCAGTAAATGTCAACAGAAGATAAAATGTTGCCAACTTAAAATGTACTTATTTTATTACGGAAATTAATCATATCATAATAACAGGCGATATAATTAATTTTTTCAGGGAAATAATAACAATGATTTTTTTACATTGTCTTTCTTGTATTGAATATTTGCGCATTAGTGTAACAGAATTGTAATTAATTGTTTGTAAAAGTGCATTGAAACTTAATTTCATAAAATAAAATTAATATCTATAATATGAAATAAAACTAGTTATAGTACGAACACACCTCATTTGTTACGTTTTACGTACAATTTCCAATTTGTTTTAATGTTATGTTAAAGGATCCAGCGCGAACAAAAAAAAGTGAGAAGAAAACATACATAAGGTAAAGCCAGGAGAGATGACGCGGTCGGAGAGATTGCGCACACAGAGGTTCGGGGTGAAGGAGTAAAGTGAGCGCGCAGCGACTCCATGTACTTGTACAACAGCATTAGTGGAGTGTCTACTTGAAAGTGCACGTTGATTGTTTTGAGCGTCTAAGATAAAACGTTGCTGTTTTGTTTTGTTTTTCCAAAGTAAGTGCTTGAATTTTCATAGCTATTGATCAGAATTTCTATACAATGTCAGTAGTACAAAATATTTTTAACTTAAACGATTTCTCATAAGCTACTAATCTAGACTAACAATGTGAACATCAACGGTTCGATTTAGTAGCGGCCATGTTTAAATAAAAGGCCGCGCAATTTCTCCTACCGAAATTTGAGACTTTGCGCATCTGCTACTTAGGAAAGATGGCACATTCTTCCCGTTAGTTTCCATGGTAGGAGAGATTACGCAGCTTATTGGTAAATTTGCACACAAAAAATGAAAAATGAAAATGACTAATTTTAAGTTAAACGTGTTATCAAGTAACTTAATGTTATTTTGTAATCTTATCTGGACTAAATTTTCTGATTCTTTAATTTTTTCCCTTTAATTACAATTTTTAATCATTTTTAAAATTATTTCCTTTTTCTGATTCTTTAATCATTAGGTTGAAATATTCACTCCGAATACAATAATATTTGTTCACCAAAACCTTACAACAATGTCATTTAAGTGTAATTATTATTGTTAACAATTTAATTGTAGCTATTATTAGTAACAATCTCTCCTACCCATGTGCGCAATCACACTAACCCTGTAAGGACAGATTGCGTAAAACAACTTTCTTGGTTTTATTACAACTGTTCTATTAAATTTCAACATAACAACGAAATAGCAATGGAAATGCATAAAAAACAAATGAAGTAAAAATTATCCATGGATAGTTTAGCAAAAAATTCATATTTAGATTTTTCATTGTTATTCTTTTGAATTGTGCGCAGACTCTCCTAGCTTTACCTTATATATATATATTCTTACAACTAGATAACAATATTTTTTCACGAAAGTTTTACACGTGCTATAAAACCGTTATATTTATAAATGATAAAAATTTCAAAAAGTTCTGGCAAAAAAAACACTTTTTCAAAATATTACCCATGTTACCTGAAAACAACCCACACCTGACATAATCAGCTGAAAATGAAGCATTTTATTACATATTAATGGTTTAACATTAAAAATATATATAATTATGTAGATCATTCTAAAATTCAATTATAAAAAGAAAATCTGTAAAAATGAAGCTCGTGTTTTGCCAGAATTCTGCAATTGTTAATTTAAATTAATTTAAAACTAAATAAGCACTCCTTAGGTAATTTTAACTATTTTTATTATTCTAAATGGTGCATAAAAACCGTACAAAACAACAAAAATGACTTAATAATGAGTAAAATATTTGGTGTAGAACTAGAGTGGGTTCTTTTTAATGAAACATTTCAGCGTGGGTTTTTTTTTTTTTTTTTTTTTTTTTTTTTTTTGGAGGACAGCACAATATTTCGCTCTTCGTACCATAATACACAAATAACTCTCCGAACAAAATCATTATTGGTAATTTCATATATTTATAAAAAAATTAAACAAACGATTTTTATTTTTTTATTTAAACTAATAATTAATTAATGATCATTTTAATTTTATAAATAAAAAAAGTATAGTAAATAATTGTTAGTTTTACTAGATATTTTAAAGGGGTTTGTTCATCCAGATCACTTTTAAAACAAATTAATTACACATTGATTTCTAAATATTTTTATAACTTGAGTAAATTACAATAGCTATCGTAATTTGATATAAATATTATTTCAAAAAAATGCATACGTCAGTATTTGTTCCCCAATGCACATTTAATAATCTATACAAACTGCTTATTAGTATAATTCATTACAATTTTAAACAAGTGAATGCATTTCCGATTTTTATTTAAATATCGATAATTCCTAACTTGAAAATTTATATCCAAATAATTATAGCAAATAGTTGCTAGTTTTACTACATATTTTACAGAAAATGTTTCATCCTGACTAATTTTAACATAAATTGATTGCATATTAATTTGTAGATGTTTTTATAATTGAAATAAATTACACTAGCTTTCTCAGAATGTCAAACAAATGCAAAATTGGGACAATTCAATACTTCGCTGTTTCCACCTTAATACACAATTAATACTCCATACAAAATCATTATTAGTATAATTCGTTACAATTTGAAACAAGCTAATGCCATTTCAAAACAGAATACGAAGAAACTGGGAAGTCACAAAATGTTCTACTAATGTAATTAAGGGAAAATGACTTTGTATTCTCAATTATGATCATTTATTATTGTGTTATGTCTACAAATTTTCTCTATTGTCTCCTAATTACACATCTGAGTCTCCTCTCCGTCTTGCTTGTTTCTCTAAAATTAGTCTTTGTGTAATTATATTTCTCTCACTGACCTCTCTTATGCATTCATAAACTGAAATAGCTTTCAAATTGATTTTATAATATTGCATTTTTCATTTAAATGAGAGCTATCTTAAAAATGAAAAGGCAATCTTGTGTTATTCAAATCCCAATGTAACTGAAACTTTATCACAAAAGCTAATTTTAATGAGTGTTTCGTTGCGCTTCCTTTTCATAAGAGAGCTAAAGTTTAATGCTGATATGATGAGAGTTTTTCATTTAAAAGTATTTAAACATAAAAACTCTTTGTTCAAATTGAAATGTTTTAAGCAATATTTTAATGCATTATATAATTATTTTAAAGAGACAGGGATTTTTAAAAATTAAAACTTCTCATGTAACGGTAACAAATCACAAAAGAAAAAAAAATCGCATCGAAAATTTAACATGATATTTTTTTTTTGTCACGTATAGATTATGAAACACTTTCCAATCTGATTAAAAGAAGCATTATGTATACATACGAAATTGAGTATGTCGCATAGTCAGAATGGCTTCGAATCAAAATTACTGAAGTTTGAAACATGTATATACTCGTTTGTAGACAACATGCACACAGTCAAGAATAAAACATCATGTGTTCATATTTCAGTATGTCCATGTTTCAAAAATGAGTATGAACTGACTTCTATGTGCTCATTTTTGAGTATTTCCTTGTTTCAAAAATGAGTTTGAACTGATTCTAATCCTTTTTGAGTATGTCCATGTTTCAAAAATGAGTATGAACTGACCTCTGTGTGCTCAGTTTTGAGTATGTCCATCTTTCAATATTCTGAGTATTTCTGGTATTTCAGAATTGAAAGCATTGGGTAGTCCTATTTGAAACAAAAAGTTTCATAGCAAAATGAAAACATCGATTTACTCAGATTTGAAAGTGTCATTTTTCTCAGTGTTGGTACCGTGAAAAGAAATGTGTAAACAGGCACATTGTCTTCTGCTCGCTTTGGCGAAAAAAACTTATAACTCTTTATCACACATAACTTGATTTTTTTTTTTCGATAATTTTCACCTATGGTTCGAAGAGATATGATTTGTGGAATTTCCAAAAAAGTTGTTACCAAAGAAAATTCAATAAGTATGCCGATATTTTCTTCCCCAAGGTCGATTTCTATATATTTAACAATTTTCCATACTCAGTACTTACAAATGTCTGTAAATCTACTTTTACAGCACAACCAGTGCTGAGAGTTATTTTTTATAGTTTCCTCTATTGTCTTTTAATTACCCATCTGCGACGTCCCTTCTTCGTCTTGCTTGGTTCTCTAAAAGTAGTCTTTGTATATTTTTCTCACTGATCTCTCTTATGTGTTCATAAAATTTTGTATGAAATTGCTTTCAAATTAATTTTATAAAATTAAATTTCTCATTTAAATAACATCTTAACATGAAAAGACAAACTTGTTTAATTCAAATCCCATTGTAACTGAAACTTTATCACAAAAACTAATTTTAATAAGTTATTCATTGTGTTTCTTTTCATGAGGTAACGAAATTTAATGCCAATGTGATGAGAACTTCTCTTTTAAAGTCATTTTAAACTTCAAGCTTCTTTGTTCAAATAGAACTGTATTAAGCTGTATTATAATGGTTGATGTTATTTTTAAGAGATTGGGTGTCTTTCAGAGCTAAACGTGTTATAATGACGATAAGAAGTCACAAAAATGTAGCCAAGAAACCAAGACAAATAATAAAAACCTTACATCACGATTTGATTATGAAACATTTTCGATTATAAGAGAAACTGTATATCCAAAATTTTCATTTTTAGATTCTGTGAAAGTAAATATGCAAATAAATGTGCTAACACCCACTTGCTTTAGTTAGCAAATCTTATGGATCCATGGTACACATAATCTGAAACATTTAAATCCTATGTATTATAGATATTTATTTTTTAGAATCTTCCAAATAAGTGCTTAGTATCAAATTTTGTCACCAAAATCAAGAAGTAGTCACCTCTCTTATGTATTCATGAAGCTTTCTTTGTCTGCAATTGCTTTCAAATTAATTGTACAGCATTATGTTTTTCATTTAAAAAATTGATATCTTAAAAATGAAAAGGCAGTCTTGTGTTATTTGAATCCCAATGTAACTGAAACTTTACGATAAAACTAATTTTAATGAGTGTTTCGTTGTGTTTTCTTTTATATTGGAACAAAAGTTAATGTTGATTTAACGAGATTTTTTCATTGAAAGTTATTTAAAATCATCTTTGTTGAGATTGTTTAAAATAACGTTTTAATGTTCAGTGTTATTTTAAGTAGTTACAGATATTTTGAACTGGTAATTTTTTGTACAACGGTAGTGCATATATTATAAATCATATTCCAACATTACGAGAAAGGTGAGTGAAATCTAACAAAAACATAACTGTGAAAAAAGAAAACCATGTTCTGTTAAAAAAAAAAAGAAGAAGAAGAAGTTATATGTAAGTGGGTGCCAAGTTCAAATAAAATTCACTCAAACTTACCTACTGAAGTATTATAGCATTGTTTAAATTGTTTAAAAATAAAAATTATTGAAAGTATATTAATAATAAATCTGGAACTTGGCAAGTTTTTACCTAAGTCATTTATCTTTATAAATGACATTATTATATCAAAACTTGTTATTTCATGTTTGGGGGCCTTAATTTGAGTGTATTGAGGCTCCTGAAAGGGGTGGAATCTCTAGAGTGATGACCAAGGACAAGCGTATCTGTCTCTTTGTCAGGCTTAGTCTGTAGCTCTTAGTCTGTATTGAGATTTTAGGGTCGCTAGAGTGATAATCAAAGACGAGCGGAAGTGTATCTGTGTGTTTAATTGTTTATCAAATCTTTAACACGAGTCATTTGTTTATAATATTAACAATATTAAACATTATTATAATGACAGTGTTATTAATATTATCATCATCATCTTATTAAGACATGAAAATGATAGCCATAATATTTATCAAAAACTTGCCAAGTTCTAGATTTATTATTAATATGCTATCAATAATTTTTATTTTCAAACAATTTAAACAATGCAATAATACTTCAGTAATTAAGTTTGAGTAAATTTTATTTGAACTTGACATTCACTTACATATCACTTCTTTTCTTGTTTTTTTTTTTTTTTTTTTTTTTTTTTTTACAGAATTTGGCTTTCTTTTTTCACAGTTATATTTTTGTTAGATATCATTACTTTTTGTACAATTACAATATACTGAAACACTTTACTTAATGCTTTTTAATGTGTTTACAAGTGACTATTTTATTCGCCAGGCAACATTCAATTTAATTTAAATTGCCTACAATAAAATATTTGGCTGTCAATTTAATGGCTGTATTTTAATACTGCTGTATTTAATGTTTGTTTTGAAACGAAATGTATTGATTCGAAATTTTTATTATTTCTGAAATAACAATAATCATATTGACATAATTTTATGTTTTACCATTACAGGCTCATTAACATATAAATCAACAGTCCAATTTCTATTTACAAATAATATGACGAACCTATCCAAATAATATCAAACAAATAGTATAAAATTTAAACAAGCGTTAACAAGAAAATCTGGCTGACTTTTAGCCCTGACTAATGTAGGTTTTTAGTCTGGTGAAAGAAAGTATTGGCTCAAACTGAAATTAAAAACAAAATGCTAATGCACCTTTTGCTTAATTATATCATTTATTTGACACACAGCATACAAACTTGAAAGTAAACAGACAGTAATTATTAAAATTCGAATTCGTCCACTGAAACTATAGCATAGAAAGAATTTGCATCTACAAAACCCTCCGTATCCAGCAGTTTGGAAGCTCATGTCGCTATCGAAAGACATAGAAATTATACTTGATAGTCTTCTGCAAGCACTATCTTTATACTCAGCGGCAATCGGTAGAGTACCTTTATCCGCAGCGGAAATCGATAGAGTACCCATAGCACTGGCGTTGAGTGTCCGAGACACTGCAGCTACACTGCCTAGACCCATGGTAGCCAAACATCCATGATCAATATTTATTTGAATTATAGGAATGACTCTCTTCTGTTTACATTTTTAATTCTGGGATTAGACTAATTTCAACTGCGAATGTCTCGAAATATATGCGTATTTCAATATATGTATTCTCTCAAGACGTTTTTTTTTTTTCACAATGTGTCTAAAAGGTAAATTTTATGCACCATTACTCAAAAAATTAATTCTCTGAAATTAGCCAAAAAAAGGCTGATAATCAAGTGATTTTTCTGCAAGGTCAGCCCGGATTCAACATTTGGCGCTTTTTTTGGCAAATTAAAATTTCGTCTAATAGAGGTAACGTTAGAGTAAAAATGGAATTCCCAAGTGGGTAATTAATTGATTTTCAGATTTTTTTTTTTATTATTCCTTATAGTGTAAACGAACTTCCTACCAAATTTGAAGTCTGTAGGTGCAGTAGATATATGAGATCTTTTTGATGAGTGAGTGAGTCAGTCATAAAATTATCGATTATCAGACATTTTCAAATATCGTTATCTCGGAAACTAATTATGCGTTATTTATAAAATTTCGGATTCTGGATAATTAAGGGGGCCTTAATACACATCTAAAATTACGAGTACGTAGATCAAATAGATTTTCCGTAATAGAGTGCCGAAATTTGGCGAAAACAGCTCGAAATGGTTCTTGTAATATAACACACTAGTATGTCAGACGAACGTATGTCTGACACACTGCCGTGTGTCTAGATCTTCTAGAAGTATTACCAAAAGCCAAGGGCCTAAGTAGAAAGAAATCTTATATTTTCCTGTCATATTTATATCAGCTAAATTTCGACTAAAAGCAATTTTATCACAAACTCAGTACAATAAACTCCTGTTTACTGATATATACTAGGTCTTGGAAAATAGAGGATATGGCGGTTATCTCTTTAAACCGCTAATGATAGAAACATACTTTCAATTACAAAAAATTTTGCAAATCAAGTACAGCTTTTAGGTTTGGTATTTATTTTTCCAAAGAACTGTATGCACATTAAAATACGAAAATTAATTTTTTATACGTTCCCTGTATCTTATGAGTTATATTTAGGCATTTAGGCAACTTTTAACCCTACTATGAAAATTAAAACAGTAATTTAGAAATATTTCGAAATTACAGTTTAAAGAATAAAAGTTGCACAACTAAACTAACTGTATCTCTATTCACAGTTAGAAAACATTCAACATAAAATAACTAAAGAAATGCAATAGTTGCTTAACTTATACACAAATATTATAGAAAGAAATCTAACTCATGCAAAGTTACATAAACAAATGAGAAGTTTAATTCTTTGTCCAATTTATTTATACATTTGTTGTTACTAATACAATACATTAATTCTCCTGCAAAATCATATGAAATAACAGAAGTGAAACAGCTTATTTTCCTAGCCAGTGCATTTATTCTTGTTGTTAATTCAGCTTATTTCTCTAAGAGCGTTTAAACCAATACTACTCAGATAATTAACAATTAGCTCGAGTAAAAATCGTTCTTTTGATTACCTCATGATTTTTCATACAGGTTGTCAAAACAACAATGCTGTAAAGTACAGCAGCAAAAGCGATCCATCATGTGTCTGTCCCATATGCTTCAAAACTTTCCAGATTTTTCACCTTGTTGTAACTCTTTTCACTTTTGTTGCAGGTAAGAATTTGAAATTCATCTAAGGAGCTTTTCATACTGATACTTGTAGTCAAATATTTAAAGTCAGCTATTAATTTTTAATTTAAATTTTATTTATTTACTAACACGCTACGCCTGCTTCGCTGGTCGATTTTTCCAAACGAACCTCGAATGATTAAAACATCTTTTAGTTTCACCTTCTGCCGTCAGGAGGCTCATTCTGTTCTAAACAACCCTCTTTCCAAACGAATCTCCAGAACGGGTCCCCGCTGCCTACAGCACCGTATATCAGGCGTGCTGCGTATGCGTTGCAAAAATAAATTAGTTCCGCCTTCTACCACCAGGGACGCCGAATCGCTATACCTTTAACATTAATGCGATATTCAAATTACGACCGAACTTCTCTCCCCCCCCCGCCCCCCTCAAAATTTAATCAGTGGCATTTATTCAGTCAGTGGCAAATATCGGTAACTTCTGAAACAGAAACAAAATGACACGATTTTTGTTTGACTTTGCACTTTATTTTCTTTCCTTTTCAAAAAGAAGCTAGAGTATAACTAGAAAGTAATATTCAGTAGTAGTCTTATCCGTCGGCATGCGGCGAGTACCCAAATTCTTATTCTCTGTATTCGTATTAGATTTCTTTCGCTTTTTTTTAAATATATATAAAATTCAAACCAAATTACACCGATTTGGAAGTTACAAATAATGTAAAGTCTAATTTGGCTACCTATAAATTCGCACTAAAAAAAATAATAATAATTTATTAATTAAAAAAAAAAGACGTGGTCGTTACGTACATAAAAAGTAAAACTTCTAAAAGTCAATCTATAATCACAAATGTGTGCGCCAGTAACGTTGACGTTCTAACGATGCGGTCAACAAGCAGGTTAAAATTCACAAGTTACAACAATAGAGCTAATGTTTCAATTAATAATTCAAACAATCGCAATGTTATCTTTATGGGGAAATTGAAAAATTTGAGCTGACGCGACGCGACGTTCGACGTTTCTGGGCGTTTATTTTGATTCCAGAATACTTTAGTTGCCTCGGCCGTGTTTTAATACGCCTGTATCTAAAATTTCACGATTTTGGCATTCAAACTGTGGATTTGTATATAGAAAGACAGACACACAGACTAATTTTCCTTTTTATGTATTAGATTTCCTAGTTTCGATGAACAAAATTTTGTTTTCCTACAGCGATTAACCAACAAGTTATTTTACAGTTCCGATATAATTGCACGAGACATTTTCAGATGTATTTATACATTCTGTAATAGTTTTAGCCACTTAAACTAATATTTAAATTAACTTTAAGTCACGAATTGAAAATCAAAGGGGAGGGGAATACAAATTATCTGCATAAAATGTGAATTGAAAAATTTAGAACTGAATTGTACTTTTTTTTCTTTAATGGAAAATTCATTAACCGGCGTAATGCCATTTTTAAACAAGAAAGAAAAATCAACCGTATTACATAGATTATGAAGCATTTTTCAAAACTTCCAGAATACTGTAACGAAACCTCCTTATTTAATAAGGTAAAAAAAAAAAGATACATAAATAAAAAATTCAACATTACACATCAATTCCAATGCTTGGATATTGTCTGGAAAAATAATCTGTTTTTTGCTTTTCCACAAACGAGGTGTTTCTAAACGTAATGGAACAAACTTTCAGGGGTGATGAAAATAGACAATTTTTTTTACAATAAATCAGGACCACAATCCTCTTATTCAGTGTATATCTCACTCCCGGCTGAGCTTGGATTTTTGTTTGTTACATTAACAAAAATGAAGATATTGTAACGATATAACAAATGATAGTAATTATTACTTACTATTCATCATGTAACCAACAGAGTGAAAAAATGTCCAGACAGGGGATCGAACACGGAACCTTTGATTATCTCCACATGGTAGAGCATTGGTGCGTAATACCAAAGGTTCCGGGTTCGATTCCCATCTGGACATTTTTTCATTCTGTTGGTTATACGCTGAGTACTAAGTAATAATTCAAATCCTTTGTTATGTAAATAATCTCCAGCGTAATTTAAGCTCTGTTGAAAATTTAATTAGCATATATATATTCACCGATGCTGGGTTTAATTTCGTCTCATGCATGCCACTGAAATGTGTGCTCTTGGTTGGCATTCCATCTTGTGCTGCAAAGTCGCAACTGTGGCAATACATAAGAGTGAGAAAATGCTAGACTGGATGTTGTCTGGATAGCTCCAAATGGTAGAGCATTGATGCGTAATACCAAAGGTTTCGGGTTCGATCCCCGGTCTGAAAATTTTTTCGGTAACGCTGAGTCGTAAGTAATAATTCATATCCTTCGTTATATAACTGATCTCCAGCGTAATTTCAGCTCTGTTGAAAATATAATTAGTATATATATATATTGTAATAATATTTTCAGCAGACTTGCTTTGATTTCTGTGAAATATGATGGCATGGCGAGAATTGCTGGAAATTGCCACCTTTCACATCCAAACAAACACTGAGCTAGACATCCCATTTTTCAGAATGCAGTTGACATTATATATAATGTGTCACTGACCAAAATTCAGTCCATACGAGCACTGATAATATGATGAAAATCTCGCTAAAATATCTTTATTATTGTTAAAGTTGTAAATGAAAATTTGGTTTCAGCTTGTAATGAAACATCCTGTATTTTTGATTGAGTGTATATTGTATTTTTTATGGAATAAGTGGATTGAGATGCTGGTTTCTTGTACATTTTTTTTTTCTTGTCTTTCTAAGATTTTAGGAACAGCCTGTATGTGTACAACCTGTACATGTGTACCATCTCCCATTCCAGACACTGCTCTCTAGTTCATTAAAAAACTTACTTGCTAAATTAAAAGAGGTAAGAAAGTTATTCTTGCTAAGTTGACACCATTTGAAAAGATTTTTTTTTCTTATTTAATCCCTTTCTGACATAAATAAACACTATATAATGATAAAATTTTCCTTCTAATTTCTTCACACAAAAAATTCGATTTTAAAATATTTGTTTTAGAATATAAGAAAATTTTATTAATTTATTTTAATTGAAAAAAGAAGCAATGAAATTCACAGAAGAAACCATTTTAAGACTACCCTCTTATTAAGGGTCCTCTCCCCTCAAGCGAAAACACACACTCGCTAATCTTAATCCTAGCATTATTTTTGCAATATCTCGTAATATTTTTAAACGATTTTTTTTTTATGGAATAAGTGGATTGAGATGCTGGTTTCTTGTATTTTTTTTTTTCTTTTGTCTTGACCACATTACCTTCCCTGAAAGTTTGTTCTAAGATTTTAGGAACAGCCTGTATGTTTTACAACCTCTGAAAATGATCGCCCATTCCAGACACCTGTGCTCTCGAAGTGCATTAAAAAACTTTCATGCTAAATCAAAAGAGGCAAGCAAGTTATTCTTGGTGAGTTGACACCATTTGACTAGATTGTGTTATTTATTTTCTACTTTAATTCCTTTCTGACAAGTAAACCCTATATAATAATAAAATTTTTCCTTCTAATTCCTTCACAAAAAAAATCGTTTTAAAATATTTGTTTTAGAATATAAGTAAATTTTATTAATTTATTTTAATTGAGAAAAAAAGCAATGAAATTCACAGAAGAAACAATTTTAAGACTACCCTCTTATTAAGGGTCCTCGCCTCTCACGTGAAAACACACGGTCGCTAATGTTAATCCTATGGAGCATTATTTTTCTAATATCTCGTAATATTTTTAAACGTATTTTTTTTTGTGTGAAAGTATCTTCGTAAAAAAAAAAAAAAAAAAAAAAAAAAAAAAAAAAAAAATCCGCAAAGAAAATCGAAAAAGTAATCAACGGCGGAAATAGAGATTGATCTCTGCTATCCAATGTAAAAAAAAAAAAAAAATGCGATATTAGAAAATTAATGCCTCATAGGATTAACATTAGCCCTGGTCCCCTGGAGAGCACCCCTTAAGGTGGTTCTCAAATTCCCTGCTCAACAACACGAAACTTTCTGACACAGTTTTAAACGAAAAGGCATAAAATTGGGAGGCCTCATTATTAAAGCGATTTCGAATCTAATAGCATTTTCCATTTTTTTTTTTTTTTGTAAAATAATTACTGATCGAGTTATAAGCTATTATTGTCACGTGACGACAGATTTTCTCCTTTCCCGTCGCGTCTGGAAATTAGGTTCAAAGCGCCAAATTTGACAGTATTTTCTGAAAAATGTTTTGTTTTTACTAAAAAATGGAAAACGCCATTCGATTACACAGTTTCCGAATAATAACACCTGCCGGTTTCATACGTTTCTGATGAGAAAATAATTCAAGAATGCGGCAGAAAATAACTCATTTGGATAAAATAATAACTCAAAGCGTAATTTTTTTTTTTTTTTTTTTTTTTCGTGTGTAAAATTTACTTGTAAAAATGTCTTGTTCATCAATATGGAAAATATTTGTGTTAAATATTATGTAAAGTCGTTTTAAAATTTAATTTTTTTTAATACCTTCAAACTCTGAAATATAGGAATGTTTAGCCAGACGTATATTCGGTATTTGGCCGAATAGCTGCTATTGAGCTCGCCGAATATTTGGTATTCGGCCAAGTAGTGACTATTCTGCTGGCCGAATATTCGGTATTTGGTTAACCTTTGTGCCGAATTTTCGATATTTGACCAAAATCCCTATTCGGTGTATCTCTAGTTTACAGCATGGAGATATGATATGCAAGCATAACAGGATGCTTTGCAAGCAAACATGAAACAAACAGGATGCATCAAGACACCGCAAGCAAACAATATAAACAAACAGGAGCAAACAATACGAACAAACAGGATACACCACATGCGAAATAAATGGATGCATTATTGATATCAATGCATGACAATGCATGACAACCGAAATTCTTAGAACATAGATTTTCAATCATTCACCCACAAGTACCCTTGTGCCACTGAAAAAAAAAAAAAAAAAAACTAAAAAAAAAAAAAGAATTGTTGATTTTATTTTACAGTATAATACTGGCATCTGGGATGCTAGTATTATACTGTACAATCAATATTTTTTTTTTCAGTGTATATGTAAAGCTGGTCTGTTACCCTTACACTTAATATTTTTACACAATTTAATCAAGCGAACATCTATCTGTATATGTTAGATCTTACATGTACGCTCCTGATGTACACATATAAATAATGTTGAATATTCAGTTATTTTTAAGGGAGATGAAGCTTTGGGGGGGGGGGGGGGGGTATAGGGGGTTACAATGTTGAGAGGGGCTCAGCCCGAGTCGGGCCCGAAACACCCTCGGGATCAGTGTAAATTTTATTTATACACAAATTGAAGTAATGGCAAAAAAACTTTCAAACTGAGAAACGAGAACGTGGTCTACATTTCTTAAAGTGTTTCAAAATCCTTTAAAAGTCAGTTTGAAAGTCAATTCAATTGTTATTCATGGGACATAGAAATATTCTATCTGATTCTGAAAAGCTTTTTCACGATCAGTGTCAGTAACATAAAGAATCCGTGGGGTATCCCTTGTCTATCCCCGCTTTCTGTTTGAAATCCTTTTCCAGAATTACTAAAAACAGAACTATATTTTTAAAGGATAAGAATTGTGATTTTTACAAATTCCTGCCAATGGTTGGGTATAAATAACAAATACCGGAGAAAAATTCCGTTTTAAACAGGATTTTCTTTTAGCCGGTATTTGTATGGTAGTCTTAACATAAGGATAATGAAATTTTTACTTTTAAAATGCGATTTCGTTATAAACAGGTTCCGTTTTAACAAGGCTTACTGCATTTTTATGCCTCGAATTAGAAGCCGTTGTCCTTCCCGCTTTTATTGTTTCCCTGTCCTGCTTTTTTTTTTTTTTTTGTGACAACACTAGCTGTGACTAATAAATCCATTTTTAAAGGATGTCATTTTAAAAAAAATCTCGTTGATGAAATATTCCTTTAATTTTTCGTCTGTAATTATTATTTTTTTTATTATTTCTTTACTGTACCATTTTACTTGATATGCTGTATTAGCAGTTGTTTTCATACTAGTCAAAATAATAAATTTTAAGTATTTTTTAGTTAAAAATATTGTTTTAAAATTTTACAGTTATACGATATTTTTACATACTAAATGAGAAATATTTTAAAAATCCCTTCATTATTAATTTGAAGCTTTCAAGAAATATATATATATATATAAATATATTAAACGCATTAAATAATTAAAGCACCAAGAACATTGTTAGACCAAAACTTTGTTCCTGACAAAAAAGACGCTAACTCATTAGCAATATGGATTCGACTTTTAATAGATAACGAAAAGTTTTAAAAATATTTAATGCGAACTCAAATAGTTATGCCTTCCAGGAAAATTTCCAGAAGCTGCAAAAAAGTCAGAAAAAAAAAAAAAAAAGAAGAAGAAGAAAACCCACTATAGTTTTGAAAAGCTTTCTACGTCAAGTGGACTAAATGCATATGCATCTTTAACTTGAAAATGTCAAAGTTTCTTCGAAAAAATGATGAACTTTTTATGTTAAAAAAAATGCAGAGTTAAAAATAGCATTTTAACTAACTTAAAAATTGAATAGAAATATATTTTAAAAACAGAAAATGTATATGATAAATCTCTATTTTATAAAATATAGTGTTGGATTATTTTTTATCGTTAAAAAAAATCCCATGAATCTTTTATGCAACATTTTAGGAAATTTTCAACGACACTACGAAATTTTCTATAGATTTCTAGAGAAATGTTATATTCTAAATTTTATAATAGTTATTGTTCTCACTATTTTTTCTTATTAATTACAGCGACTTAATTTCTAGAGTATAGTAGTTGAATTATAATTTTTTTAAGTTAATTATTAAAGTTAATATATTTTTTAAAAGTTAATCACAAAATTCTTTGATATAAGGATTTTAAAGATATTTTTAAAGACACTGAGAAATTATGATGGATGTCTAGAGAAAAATTACTTTTTGTTCATTTTTACCGCCATTACTGTTTATTTTTACCATCATTATTATTAATTATGAAAAGTCCTTTTATAAAGTATAGTGTTGAACTATTTTTTTTTTTAAATTATATAAGGCTTTGATATAAGATTTTATAAGATTTCTTAAAAGACACTACGAAATTGTAATGAATCTGTACAAAAACATTTCTCTTTACTGATTTCTATCATTAAAATCATCATTATCACTATTTTTTTTAATTTATTTATTATGGAAACTCGTTTTAAAAAATATAGTGTTGATCTGTGATTTTGATTCACTTCTTATATTTAAAAATGTCACACAATTCTTGATATAATGTTTTAAAAGACATCTTCAAAAATACACTTTAAAGTTGTGATGAAGTGAAAAATTATTATTTCCTGATTTTTTTCTTTATCATTATTGTTATCATTATTGTTTTTATAAATTATGGATACCGAAAAAAAATAATTTAATAAATAAATTTCTAAAAATGTAATGTTGAGCAGTGACTTTTTTTCATTTCTTAGAGTATACAAAAATCACGCAATTCTTTAATATAATTTTTTTCTTTTAAGATATCAGAAATTTTGTGATTAATCGATTAATCTCTTGTGAAAAGTACTGTTTTCTGATTTAACACATTTTATAAAATAAGTGTTGAGCTGTGATATTTTTATTATTATTATTATTTCTTTTAGTTAAAAAAAAATCATATAATTTTTTATATAATATTTGAAAGGTATTTTCAAATACACTACGAAATTGTGATGAATATTTGGAGGAAAATTACAGTTTTTTATGTGTTTATTACTTAATTACTGAATAATTTTTATCATTATTATTGTTATCGCTATAATTTTTGGATAAATTATGGAAGTTCGTTTTATAAATTAAAATTTGTAAAACACAGTGTTGACTGTGGAATTTTTTAATATTTTATGATTAAAAATCATATAACACTTTGATACGAGTATAAGAGATATTTTCGAAGGCACTACGAATTATGATGAAGTTATAGAGAAAAGGTTATGTTTCCTGATTTTAAGCATCATTATTGGTAGTGACATTATTATTATTATTATTAACTATAGAAATATTTTTTTGAAAATATAATATTAAGCTTTTCTCTTTCTTTCTCTTTTTTTTTTTTTTTGTTTGTTTGTTTCTTGTAGTTAAAAGAAAAATACACATAATTTTTAACATGATGCTTTAAAAGATATTTTCAAAGATATTAAGAAACTGTGATACATCTCTAAAGACAAAGTGCTATTTCTTGAATTTTATTATCATTATTGTTATTACTATTGTTTTATTAACTATACATATATATATATATATATTGTGAAGATATATTAATTATTCTATTCATTTCTTATAGTTAAACTATAATTCCTTAATATTCCCATAATTCTTTGATATATTGTTTTAGAACATATTTTCGGTGTTACTATGAAATTACCTAGAAATAAATTATTGTTTACTAATCTTTACAGTCATTGTTGTTATTGCTACTTTTCCTATTAATTGTGGAAATTTATTTGATTATATACAGTCCTATGCTATGTCCTTTTTTTTTTCTCTCTCTCTCTCTCTTTGTTGAAAAATAATTATTATTTAATAAATTTTAATAGATATTTTCAAAGACGCTTCGAAATTGTGACGAATCTCTTTAAAAAAAGTAACGTTTCTTCATTTTTGCAATAATTATTGTTATTAATATTATTTTTATTAATTATGTAATTCTCGTTTTTTTAAGATAGTATTTTATCTTCTTTTTTATGTATTAAAAACATGAAATGTGCATTATTAAAATTCATTTTATAAAATATAACGTTAATCCATGATTTTTTTCCCTTATAGATAGAGTAAAAAGAAAAAAAAACATTATAATTTTTGATACAACGATATTTTTAAAGAAACTACGAAACTGTGACAAATCTCTGTAGAAAAATTACCCATCTTCTAAAATATAGTGTCGATCAATATGTTTTCCACTTGCATTTCGTATAGGTAAATATATATATAATCTTAAAAAAATATATAATAATAATAATAATTTCTAAAACACTTGTAAATTGTAAAGAAAATTTCGAGAAATTGTGTTGTTTTCTGAATGGTTACAACCATAGTCATCACCATTAATCTTAATTATTATAGAAAGGTGATATTCTGTATTATTCCTCTTTTTTTCTTACATAATCGATTTATGTAATGTGCCGACCATGAGAAAAGTGTGAATTTTCATCCTACCCCTCTATTGATGCCAGAAACGTTCGCTGCAATCACAGAATAACAACCTACTTTAGCACCTGCGAAGCCGCAGTAATTGCTCCCCGCCAAATGCATTACCCTCAAAAAACGGCTTCATCGCTCGCCTCTTGTCACATCTCCCGCGACAGCATGACCGGCAGGGCGCGCTGCCGCCCCGGCGAGCATCTCTTTCCGAGTCCGCTATTGGTCTAGCGGCGTTTGACGTCACCCTCAACCATCCCGAACCCCTGCAAGGAATTCCTATCACGCAGATTCTGATGCCGCGAAGGTAGAGAGAAGAACGTAGACAATCCTGTTTCGGATTCGTTTTTATTTGTTTTTTTCATCAGTCTCCTGAAGAGATGCGGCTCACTGGTAAAAGATGCGAGTGTGGACCGGTCAGTTTCGCGGATTTATGACGGATACATCGTCTCTGGGACGTGTCGTGTGTGTTATCTGGCACTTGCTGTGCAATTTTGTGCCGGATTAAATCCAGAAAATCGATCGAGCACAAGCGCTTGATGCTTCTCTCCGAGAGAGAGAGAAAGAGAGAGGATGCTCTTTTAGAAAGAGAAAACACGCTTTTCATAGAGAGTACGCCACTGAATTATTTTACCATGATTTTCTACTAGTGATTTTTACTTCATTTATTTTGCCATCGTTTCTTAGATCTTAAGATTCTGCTTGAATCATCTTAGAAGAAAAGTAAGTGAAGTTTTCGCTTTAATATTTCGTGGTTTCAGTCGATCGATAGTCCAGCGATTGCTTGCGAGGAGATGAAAATGTGCATTCCAAGCGACTTAAAATGTGTGAACAGAAATATGCCGGTAATCGAATGTTCTATAAATTCTACGAAAATTTCGCTCGAATCAAATATAACTATTTCTGAAAATTAAAGGAGTTAGTCAGCTCCGAGTTTCAATTTCAAACGTTGCATTCTGATCTCTACAGCTGAGCATTGATTTTTTTTTTAAATTATTATTTTAAATAACTGATTGAAATTGATATTTCATTTCTACAAAATTTAGGATATATATATAATTTTTTTTTAAACCGTCAATAATGTTTTGCGCAGGTAGCATACCTATAATAGTACTGCTCATTTTCGTGATTTCCTACCAAATAAGAAAACTTTTCATTGACAACTGCTATAATAACTCTAAATACGAAAAGTGCAATGATGTCAAGAAATATTTTTGAAATTCTTTAAAATACATTGTGAATTTAAGTTATCGGTATTCAAACATGGGGGTGTCTGCATTTATATTTATGTTAATTTTATCAATAGTAAACTCCCAACAAGAAAGATGTGAAGAAATAACAATACCTATGTGTAGGGGTATTGGATATAATTACACTTCTATGCCAAATAAATTTCACCATGACACGCAAGAAGAAGCTGGATTAGAAGTTCATCAATTTTGGCCTTTGGTGGAGATTCATTGCTCGGAGGATTTGCTATTTTTTCTCTGTTCTCTCTATGCTCCAATATGCATTGAAGATTACCAGGGCCAATTACCAGCTTGCTATTCAGTCTGTGATCGTGCCAGAGCAGGATGTGCTCCTATAATGCATAAATATGGATTTGTGTGGCCTGAACGAATGAATTGTGATGATTTTCCTAGATACGGTGATCAAGAACATCTGTGTATGGATGCCAAAGAAGGTGCTGGTCCTGAAAATAGTGATTATAATGCAAAACAAGAGACAAAGTCTGTGCGAAGGCCACCGTCTTATAAGGGCAGAAATTCTAGACCTCGCGATCGCCAGGATTCACATTCCTCTGGTTCTAACGTAAAACACACACCAGGACATGTCACCCCTGTTGGTACTGAAAATGAATGTAGTTGTGATTGCAGATTTCCTATGGTGATCTTAGATTCTATACAACGCAAACTGTATGATCAGGTAAGCACGGGAGGAGTGCCTCACTGTGCAAGTCCTTGCAAGAGCTCTTTCTTTAACAAAGAAGAGCAAACTTTTGCCACCTTCTGGATAGGTATGTGGGCTATCATTTGTTGTGTTTCAGCAAGTTTGACTGTGCTAACTTTTTTGATAGATCAGTCCCGTTTCCGATATCCTGAAAGGCCAATAATATTCCTATCTGGTTGCTACCTCATGGTGTCTGTTGGTTATTTGGTCCGTATAGGTCTAGGTCATGAAGCTGTTGCTTGTGATGGTCCAATGGTATTGTATCAAACAGCAACACGGCCACCAGCATGCACAATTGTCTTCCTCTTGATTTACTTTTTTGGTATGGCTAGTTCTCTGTGGTGGGTCATTCTTACATTGACATGGTTACTAGCAGCTGGCCTTAAATGGGGCAATGAAGCAATTGCAGGCTATTCTCAATATTTCCATCTTGCAGCTTGGTTAGTACCGACTGCCAAATCCATTACAATCTTAGCAATCGGTGCTGTTGATGGAGATCCTGTTGGTGGAGTTTGTTCTGTTGGAAATCAGAACGTTGATCATCTTAGATGGTTTGTTATTTTGCCTCTGTGCATATACTTGGTGCTTGGAACATCTTTTCTGCTGGCCGGATTTGTTTCATTGTTCCGAATACGCTCAGTCATCAGGCAACAAGCACGTGCAAAAGCAGATAAACTGGAAAAGCTGATGATCAGAATAGGTGTCTTTTCCGTCCTGTATACGGTTCCGGCAACCATAGTCATCGCATGCCACCTGTATGAGCAGCATTTTAGAGAGCGTTGGGCCCGACGTCATAATTGTCCTTGTGAGCAAGACACCGCTAGACCTGATTATTCTGTTTTTATGCTCAAATATTTCATGTGTCTCGTTGTAGGCACTACCTCTGGATTTTGGATAACTTCTGTAAAAACTCTTGAATCCTGGCGTCGGAGATTTTGCAGACGCAGACCATCACATAGTGGTGGCCCATGTTCACATAGGACAGGGACTCCTGCTGGACCTGAAGCTCTTTACGGTCCTCGGACGTTTAAACCTCTTAGTCCCGCCAGTCATGTAGGGCATGTACCTTCAAGCTGCAAACAAGTACCATTATCGCATGTTTAAAGACAAATGAATTTTTTGAATTATTGTGCAAATAAGTGATTACATGACTATAATAGCACTTTACCATCTTAATCAGTATCACTAAAATATTTCTGGTGTAATTTAAACAATGTGCTTCACTTTTATAAACTAAATACTTTCCGTGGTTTCGACAGTTGTAAGTAAAGCCGATCCCTATAAATTCTTTGAACCAAAAATTGTGCAAAATAGATTTGAAGCTTGTTATCCGTTCCCTAGAAATAGCGAGAGTGCTATTTTGTACATAAGCATTAAACATTTTGAAAATATTTTATCTGCCATTGCCAATATTTGGCACTCAAAAGAGTTTCATGTAAAAGTCAAGGTACTGCAAAGCAATCAAGCAGCTGTCAAATCCATAAAGACTTATACGAGATGAATATGTCAGATGTATTATCTCTTTCGCCAGTCTTAATCTCCCATTGAACATATGGAAGAAGATGCAATTGTTAGGCTTCCCTGTACATCTGTATTTACAGAAAATGTCATAGCTGAGGATCTTATAATCAGTATAACATACAGGTGTTTTTTTTTTTTTTTTTTTTTTTTGACAGAACATATGGATATTCGAAGTGAGTAAATAATTGTAAATATGTGAATATTATCCCGAACTTTGAAAAAGCGTATAAATAGCGATAAAATGTAATATTTATGTTTATGATGTTAATTATTTCATACGTTAGAGAAATATTAAATTATATTTATTAATTTTAATGTCAAAAAGAAATTATATTATTTGAGAAAATATTTACTTAAAATTACTTATTGAAAATATATTTAACAATAAGTTTAAAAGATACTTTTTAGAAATAATGAAAATGTCTAAATTATATAAACAATATTTTCTTTTTTAAATGAAATATATAATTTTGTTTGAATACATATTTGACCTTTATAAATTCAAGAATTTTGTATATATATTTTAAAATACTACTTATTATCTATTTAAAAATTTTCAAATAACAAAATGAAAGTGTTTTTAATTTTATTTAAAAAGATAACTTTGCTTTAAAACCAAAATTCTTCGAAGCAATTATCTATTTTATAAAACTGTTAAGTTTGAATTTTCTATTTTCATTCATAAAGTATACGTATTTTATTTTATTTTATTTTATTATCTGAAAAATTAAAAATAAATCTATTATTTTACATAACTACTCATCGAAAAAGTGTGTTTGTACAAATATTATTTTCCTTTTTTGTTAACTTTAAACTGATCGAAATTTTAAATATTTTGTTGTTGTTATTTTGTTATAATTACATCCTTTAAATAATAGTTTTAACATTTAGATAAAATCTAATGTTATTATTCTTATAATAATTAAAATCCAGAGTCAAAAAGAAAATTTTAAATCTTATAACTGCATACATTTGTTTAAAATATATTGATTTTAAAATTATAATTTACGCTCTTTTATTGATGTTCGTATATGTGATTTGCAGAAAAATGCGTTTCGAAATTACTTTAAAATCAATAGTTTACTTACATAGAACTATTTTGCACGGTTAATAGAATTGTTCTTCCCACTGATAAGATTTTATTGAACGGTTGATGGCTATTAAAATTTTCTCCCAATGAATATATCAGTAATTAGAGTCTGTTATGTCTCTATAGTTTCCTTTCAGCTTAGTATTTTACATTATTTCAATCTACAAACTAAATTTTTTTTTTACCTTTTAAAATGGGATCTAGAGTCAAAAGGAAAATTTTAAATTTCATAACTGCATACATTTGTTTAAAATATATTGATTTTAAAATTATAATTTACGTTCTTTTATTGAAGTTTGTGTATGTGATTTGCTGAAAAATGCGTTTCGAAATTACTTTAAAATGAATAGTTTACTTACATATAGTACTATTTTGCCCGGTTAATAGAATTGTTCTTCCCGCTGATAAGATTTTATTGAACTGTCGATGGGTATTAAAATTTTCTCCCAATGAATATATCAGTAATTAAAGTCTGTTATGTCTCTATAGTTTCCTTTAAACTTAGTATTTTACATTATTTCAATCTACAAACTAAATTTTTTTTTTACCTTTTAAAATGGCATTTAAGTTAAATTTCCTTTTAAAAAAAGAATTAACAAGTATAAATTCATCTAAATTATAGTTTCTTTGAAAGCCGGAATTCTATTACACGGCCGTTGTCCTTTATCGTGTTTATGTATTAATTTTTTTATCTGAATTTTCAAATTATTTTAATATTAAAATTATAATTCGATTTATAATTTTTTTTTAAAGTATTACCAGTATCAAATTATATAAATCATAATTCATTTTAAAATTGAAAAAAAATATTACATGGCCATCGGTTCTTTGCCGTGTTATGTATTAATTTATTGATTAAATTTCAATTTCAATTTTTTTTTAATTTTATGATTTGAATTAAAATTTATTAGAAATAGTATTACTGATATCAAATTATCCAATTATCAAATTTTACAGCTAGGAATTCGTTACACATCAATCGTTCTTTTTGTCGAGTTTATGTATTGATTTAAAAACTATAATTATTTTGCAATTAAAATAATGATTTTCATTTAATAATAATTACTGATATCAAATTATCTAAATATAATTTATTTTATAACGGAAAATTTATCACGCATCCGTCGTTCGTTGTCGTGTTTATGTATTGATTTATTGATTTGAAATCTCAAATTATTTTTGTTACGTGCTTTGCTAAAAGTTTAAGGAAACATAATCGTGACATTTCATTCAATAATTTTTCAAAGCCATAACCTTCAAATTGAAAGATTGTTAAACATATGTCATCTAGAAATCAATTAGTCTAATGACATATACATATAATTTTTCTAATGCATAATATTTACTTATAAAATATGAATTATAAAGAAATTTTTCATATGTTGTAAAAATATACATGCAGTAACAAATATATAAAAACATGCCATTATGACTTTGATTTACTTAATAACGTGATATTCTTAAATTATAGTGTTTATGAAGTTATAAAAAACTGTTTTACCACAACAATTTTTTTTATGAATAAATGAATGTATAATAAATATTATCTTGAATTATTTAATAATTGCTTCGAATTTATGATAGTTGTTAATGAAGGATCAGTATATAAAAATTGCATTTATTTTTAAAAAATACTTTATATTCAATTTACATTTTTTTTTCTTCAGTTGATTTATTTAAAATGTATTATGTGTTAACATTTCATTTTAGTACAATAGAGCATCGTTTATGCGTTTCTAAAGAAACTGGCTTTAAAAATCGTATAAATGGTAAAACGTATCATGAAAAATTAACTTTAACACATTAATATATAATGCAAGATTAAATATGATATTATTATTTTTGTAAGACTACTTATTGATGAGATTTAGTTCTTTATTATCCATATGACTAAAAGCGTTTTAAAATGATTTTTTCAATGTTTCAAAAGAGCAATTTGAACTGAACTTTCTTCTTTTTAATTGTAACTAATAAAAATGTTAATTAGATATATTTTGATTAAATGTATTTTATAGTTCTTCCTTAAGCATATATATTGCTTACAGAAATAATGAGGAAAACACACACAAAAAAAGAAAGCAGAAAAGAAACACGTAGATAAATTGCGCGAAGTTTTTTTTATTTTTATTTTTATTTTTATTTTTTTAAGGGGAAAAAAAAATATATTGAGAGTTTTTCTGAGTCATATTCCCGAAATATTTTATCGTTATATCACACAAGAAGCAAAGTATATAAATCAAAAACGTATAAACGGTGCTTTAAAAAAAAAAAAAATCTTTAATACAGCTTGTTATGCAGATTAATTAATCATTCATTTGTAAAATAATAGTTCTGCCTTTCTTTTTTTTTAACCTGATTATTTATCTTGAATGTAACATTGCGATTTCACATGTTATGAAATATTGAGCAATGTAACTAGTCACTTTCCCAATTCCTAACTGTTTTCAACATAAAAAATAATCCTGCCTCTGCAGTTTGACAGCATTCTAATCTTTCTGTGAAAATCTGCCAAGATCAGGTAGCGTATGCAAGTGACGTACGCGTCTTAGCTAAAGATGCTTGTTGAGAACAATGGCTTTCTATCCCTTTTAGTAAACGATTTTTGACAACCGTAAATTAACTCCGGGTATGAATTGCGAAAGTTAGAAGTCATATGTCGGGGGAAATTAATCCATTTTATTCGTTAGGATTGCGTTGTGGGTTAATGTTATGTCGCAATAAATGTGATGAGATATTATGTTTAAAACTAATTATCGTCAAAAACGTTTTTTTTTTTAAATAGCTTGAGCGATACGCTGATTGTTTTACTCAGTGTTGAATTCAGACACTTTTCTCCGGGAGAGATTTCTGTAGGTCCGGGGGGACATTGTAGAGTTCCGGGGGGGAAGGATTGCACATTTTAACCATTAAAAGCATAAAATCTCAAATCTTCCGGGGGGGGGGCATTTCAATGCTCCGGGGGAATGTCCCCCCCCCCGCGCCACCCCCTGAATTCAACACTGGTTTTACTGCCATAATTTTAAACTTCCCTGGTGCAGTAAGGGCGTAGGGCGCAGGTCCTGTTTATCGAATAGTCCCGGGAAGCCCGTACTTACCCAAGAAAGAACAATACAATTAAGAAATAATACAATAAAGAACAATTAAAAATATAATAAAAAAGTACAAAGAGACCCCTAAAATTACTTTTCAAAGTAAATTTTTAGAAAAATAAATTTCAATCAGGGTAAAAAATGCATTTTTTTTTTTTTTTTCATACGAAACTATTGTCTAAATTATGAAGCTCGCTCTTTCTAAAGTGCTGTTTACTGGAAATTTTGATGGTAAAATTTTAAATTGTTGCAGCATATGAAAAATGTATTTAGTAAATAACAAAGCAATTGGTAGAGTAATAGAGGGGGGGGGGCTGAGTAACGTTGGGCCTCCCCTACTTCTATGTGTGTCCTGAGCGGAGGGATTTAGGGGTTTAAATACTCTTCCCAGATTACTTACAACTATGCACCCTTGTTTTAAAATGAGTACCTTGTGTGTAAAAACAACGAGAAAAAAAAGCATAAAGGTTCAAAAACATATTAGAGCACAGTTTCAAGGCTTCATAATAAAACTCACCTCTTCAGTACAAAATGAGAAAGAGAGGCGGAGGCGGAAAATCAATAGCAGCAAAATACTTCTGTTATTCTTATTGCTGTTTCTCCACACTCTGTCTTTTATTTTGCTCTGAAAATGGAAGAAGGAGTTTCTTTCATGAAGTCTTGAAACAGCTAAATATTATATTTTTAGGCGCTTTTCATATT
This sequence comes from Maratus michaelseni, assembly GCA_963931845.1. NCBI lineage: Eukaryota > Metazoa > Arthropoda > Arachnida > Araneae > Salticidae > Maratus > Maratus michaelseni. Next base: position 322,163,223 of record OZ007594.1, on the reverse strand, counting down.
TTTGCTTTTCATTACCACTTATTTACTAAAAACTACTTTATGGAAATGTAAAACAACGAAACTGTTTATTATATATAAGTAATAATAGGTCCAAACCCTCTTCCATCATGGGAAGATCCGGGCTGCTTGTTAGTGCTTAACAGTATTTCAGGGTTAATACTCGTTGTATTCCTTGTTTTCTCAATGTACATTTATTAAACTATTTATACAGAATAATACCTGACTTTAATACACAATAAATTTCAGTAAAATAACATATTTTATTAAGGGCTATCCATAATCAAACAGGTCATGAGTTATTACAAAATTAGATTCATGAACTCAGTAGAAAAATATAGCTAAATGTGCTGTAATAATATGATCTTTTTTTTTAATGTTTTTTTTTTTTTCTAGATAAATAGATCAGAGTATATTAAACACACGTACATACGTTATATTAAGCCTGTTCTCAAATCCAAACGGGCTACTTTATGACATATTTTTTAATTCATTTTTGTTCGGAAACGCATGAAGTTAGCAGGTGTTTTTATTCAAAAACTTGCAATAGAAAGACGTTTTCCTTTTTCTTTTTTTTTTTTTGGTAAAAGCAAAAGATTTTCCGGAAAAGTCGGCGGAAAAGAAAAAAATCGCTTATAACACGATAAGTAATTTACTTATCAAAAAATGGAAAACACATTTTGATTCCAAATCGCCTCAATTGTCAGGCCTGCCAATTTTATGCCTTTGCGTTTAAAAATGAATCAGAAAATGAGTCAGAAAGTTTTGCGTTGTTGAGCAGGTCATTTAAGAACCACCTTAAACACACATATTTAAAATTATTTTACAGAATAATTTTTAATGAAATCCTTCAACAATTTCGAAAAAAGTCTGCACAATGAGCATTTGTTATTGAAATTGCAAAATGATACTCTATTATCCCTTAATATTTATTCATTTCGTCTCTGTAGTGTTTTTTATTACCTATTCGTAGTTTGACGCTAAAATTGGGATCGTTATATTTATTAACCATGCACATTGCGCAGTATACATGATAGCATAACTGAATGAATATTAAATATTATTATAATTTTTTATGTAAAATTTAAATGTTTTATTCCAGAAAAAAAAAAAAAAAAAAGTTTTTGAAGTTTTTGAAGGTTTTTTTTATACCCAAATACGTTTTTTTTTTTTTTTTTTTTTCCATTATCATGTTAGATCCTAAAAGAAAAGATTGAGTTTCTCATTTGGAAATAGAGATTTTAAATCAACTCCCTTCCCCAGTAGCCTTGCAAAAATAATTTAAAATTCAAAAAATTTTACTTAAAATAAAAAAAATTGCGTCTTTTTCTGGGAATAAACACAAATTATAAAAAAAATTCTGATACAAGAAAGTAAATGACACATCTTCTTTGTCCAAAAGACACAATAAACATGACTGCAGGAACTTATATTTCAATTTTCTAAGCAACAGCTAGATTAATTATACATTTTTAACACTTTCCAACATAGTTGAAAAGTGTTTATGAATTCGGTTGGTCTGTCTTTCTACCGTCTAAAATCCTATAGATCATATAGAGTGCAGCACAATAATTCTCGAGTACATTTCCGTTTATTAACGGGAATTCCAGAAGGGGAATTCGCGTTTCCTAACTGAACTAAAATTTAGCATTCTATGTAGTGTATATACAAATCTATACATCATATACAGGGCCTCACAAAAGAATTCGTATATTTTTCCGAATATTTTTGATAATTCCTAAAACTGGGTTTTTAAATATGTTATGCGTTTTCCAAATTGTTTACTTAGAAATCATATTTTACCTTATTAAACGATAAAGATTTGTAAAATTATTTTGGAAGTATTAGAAAGTGTTATATAATCTATGCTTGAAGTATGATTTTTCGTTCTTGTTAAGTTTTCAGATAATCCATAAATTAATTAAAAAATTTAAAAAAAAAGGCATCTTATTAAATTATTAACAAAAAATCTAATAAATCATAATCACTCAAAAAGTACTAAATTTATAAAAATGTATAAGTTCATTGCTCCCAAATATAAATTTCTCTTGATCTGCCAATTATTTCTCTTCTTCTAGACATCTAGACCCTTAATAAACGAATTTTTTTCACCAGCTTCTCTTTTTTTTTTCCTCCCTTTCCGCATAATTAAGTTTAATAATTTCATTTCAACTTCAATGGTTAGCTGAATTGATATAGTGGCGCCATCTACCGAAAGGTTTGGCTATATCTAAGATAGCTCTTTTGGTTTTAAATGGCGAATCAAGTTTAAAAGAGGCCAAGGACATTTAAATTTCATTAACTGCCGTGCAAATAAAACGCATGTCTAACTCACGTTTTTATTCAATGAAACAGCTGATTAAAGAATTTTAAATTTTCGTCTTTCTTCCCTTGCATTTCATTCATAAACGTGGATGAATTGATTGACGGATGATTCATAAGACCGATATATTTCTTGTATATCCATTTGAAAAGCATATCGTAATAATTAAACAAACCTTTTTTAATTTACCTTACTATAAATGTACGCGACACCTCTTTAAAGTGATATATATTTACCATAAAGTAGTAGAATGTCATTTAAGGTTGTTTTTTTTTTCTCCACTCTGGATTCGGAAACAAAAAAAATATTTAAAAAAATAACATAAAAACATAACTCCACTAATTGCCCTTCTAACAGTAATATTTCCAAAAAATACTAATGCTGCCCAATTTAATCTACTTATATAAATCCTATTAACGAAACCATGCTAGGACATAAATTATATTAGACTAATACCATCGAATTTTTTTATAAGTATTTAATCTGTCAAGGCAAATTATTAATAACTATCAAATATTTGTTCAAATATTTGTTACAACTTTAATTCTATTCTGTTAAGTAATCAAAATCAAAATACTCACTTTTATTACTTAAACTTCTCCACTAGTTTTTTTGGGGTTTTTTACTAAATAAAAATTCGTAAAACAAAGTTAAGCTAATCCGATTGTACATGTTATTGAGCATAAGAGTTATCTGTTTTCTTCAACCATAACTTAATTAAAACCTGTTTTATAAGATCTCTTTTGATATATGATCATCTAACTGAAATTATTTTGATTTGTATATCTTACATATATCAGAGAATCTTATGTGAGTGAAAATTTATTTAGAATGTTCCATTTTACTAATTTTTGAAATTACAGTAAATTAAACTTAAGATTTTATAATAACCTCAAGATATAAGTCATATTAACACATCCATCAATATATAATTTACCTGATCATTCCATCCTTGGGTAACCTTTCTTAAATAGGAGTTAGGTTCCCTTAGAAATACCCCAATGGAGGGCATCCCCCACTTGGCCTGTATCCCTAGAGTAGATTTACATTTGATGGAGAATTGCTTTGAAATCTATAAACTATTAGGCTGTTTCTCTCAAATGATCCATATTTTTTTATTCACAGAAATACATACAAGACGTTGACAAATTACATAAATCTTCTTCTTGATAAGAACGGGATTGACACCAGGAAGTAGAAAACACTGAAGACACACACACACAATGACATCCAAGCCTTACCAGGATTCGAACCCGAGCCCTAACCGTGGCGGTCGTCAAATTTGAAGAAAAAAAATGTCCCTGTAGGTTTAACAGTAACGTACAAGTATCTTAATTGGTGTTATGGCGTAAAACCATTGCTCATAGTAAATGGTCTTATTTCATCATGCACTAAAAAAAAAAAAATTCTCTCCATAAACAATTACGTCATTTTAGAAAATGTAGTATCAATGATATAACCTTAACTTCGATAGTTAAATTTTGTTTATGCACAAATTGCCTTTATTTCACCAGCTATTTAATCCTTAACTGTTGTGACAAAAATTGTCGCTCAGCTACTGTGAGCAGTCTCTGAAACCACTCGATCTAGAGATGAATAACAGGCTCGGTTAATGTCTGGGATATCTGTACTAAACGCATAGGTTTCTGTACTAAACTTTATGTGCAAAACTATTATAATTAAAATTCACCTATTCAAATGTACCTAGTGACAGCTCCAAATAAAACAAAATTTCACTAATTTCTGTAGTTAAACTGAAAATTGCGAGTTAAACTGTAAAAATTGAAAAAAGCAGCGATCTGTGAGAGCGCTAACATCAGTTAAGGGTTAAAAAGCATTAAATACAGTTTGCTAAAACTTTAACCATTTATTCCATTAACAATGTTAAAAACTTATAGTGAAAATTGCATTTATTCATAAAGCGCATAAAATTAAACAGAATTATTCAAGCCTGTCACAAAGAATGCATATTTCAATAATACTTACCATATTTCAAAATGATTTAAATGTATAATAGTTTTGTCAATTATTACATTGTTCAGTAAGATCTTTGATGGTAGTAAGTAATCTTATTTCGTAGTGTATTATCGCCCCCCCCCCCCCACATTTTTAATTTTTTTATTTCCGAGTACGCTTGTGATAACTTAGAAACATTGAGTTCCAATAATGATAAAACCTTAACTTGAATAATTAAACATTGCTTGTGTGTAAACTATATATACATATATAGAAATTATCTGCTATTTCAAATAACTAAATGAATAATTTAAAAAAAGACATTAAACATAGTTTGCTAAAACTTTAACCATTTATCTCATTAACAATGTTAAAAACTTGTCGTGAAAATTGAACTTATTCATAAAGTGCCTAAAATCAAACAGAATTATTCAAGCGTGTCACAAAGAATGCATATTTAAAATGATTTAAATACATAATAGTTTTGTTAATTATTACACTGTTCAGCAAGACTTTTGCTGGTAGTAAGTAATCTTATTTCATAGTGTAACCCCCCCCCTTTTTTTTTCCAAATGCGCTTGAGATAACTTAGAAACATTGAGTTCCAATAATGATAAAACTTTAACTTGAATAGTTAAACATTGCTTCTGTGTAAACTATACACACACATATATATAATATCAGCTATTTAAAATAAAAAAATAAATAAATAAAAAGACATTAAACACAGTTTGCCAAAACTTTAATCATGCATCTCATTAACCATGTCAGGAAGCAAACTACATTTCTTGATAGCGAGCCAAACAGCAAACAGAATTATTCAAGCCTGCTTACAAAGAATGCGTATTTCTTCACAATAAATCAAAAGTCTATTATTGTTGTTTTTGCATGATTCTATTCTCGGAGTTTAATTTGTTCCTTTAATTTATTCCCACTAGCATTTACGTTGTTCACATATTTAGCATATAAAAAAAAAAAATCGGAGCCAAGACGTTTAAACGTTTATTGACAAAGGACGAACCAATTTCTGATTGACCCCGTGAAAGTGCAGTTAATTTTGTCGCATTGTTCAATGCAAGGTTAATTTGACCAAAAATTGCGTTGTGCGTTATATATTATTTTCTAAACATGTCTTGGATTTTTTTTTTTTTTTTTTTTTTTAATGTACAAAATAGATTTTATCACAGAATAATGAAGTATACAGATATTCACACATAGGTTAAAAGATTAAGATATTCACGCATAAGTTAAAATGAAAACTCTTTAAACTATTCTATCTGAATATAAAAAACACTAATTCATCACTGCATGATGTATAACATCTTTATGTATGTACATATATATATATTTTAAATCTTAAAAATTATTTTTTATATAAATATTAGTTTGTCAAAATTCCAAATATATCTTCTTATTAATTTAATGAATTGGTGTTTTAGGCTTTAAATATTATCAAATAATTTTCAATTACATTTAATTTTAATCCATTCTTATTAATTGCCTTTTATTGTTTATTTAATAAAATTATTTAAAAAAATACTACATACTCCCATATATTTAACTGCATGGTTCATTATTATCTTTAACCGTAACCTGTTTATTCACATAGATTTTAGTTCATTACTTTGTATGGACTTCATTTCTTGAGTTACAACAGTTCTTTCTTTTTAATTTTTATCATTTATCGTATGATCTATTTACATGTATGTTTTATTAATTGTTTGATCGATTTTTGCTTCTTTCAAAGCCACCGCCTCCTTGAAAATTTAAGTACTATTTTTTAAACTGTTTTTCTTTCTCAGTAACTTTCAAGTAATCTTTTTTTCGTAACAATAAAAAAATCATGCAGTGGAGTGTTAATGTTTTTGCAATAAAAAATATACCACACTATATTACAACGCATGCAAACAAACTTCTTTAGAACTATCAGTAATAATTTTCTTGTCAAGACATGATATACGAATAAAAATAACAACCAATTATTAGTTTTAAGATCTCCCGAAATTATGAAAATACTTTTATAGATTAAAGTTTTGCGATAAAAAATACAATGCATTATATTACAACACATACAAGCAAACTTCTGAAGAACTATCAGTAATAACTTTATTGTCAAGACATGATGTACGAATAAAAATAATAACCAATTACTAGTTTTAAGATCTCCCGAAATTATGAAAATACTTTTATAGATTAAAGTTTTGCAATAAATATTTTAATACACCCTATTACAACACATGCATACAAACTTCTGAATAACTATCAGCATCAATTTTCTGATCGACAGATGATTTACCAAAAACAAAAATATTCACCATTTACTAGTTTAAAATACTATTAAAATAAATCTGAAAATCTTCCTATTTATCGAATTATTGCAATAGAAATTGCCATATATCATATTACAACGCATGCAACTGAACGTTTGAAGAACTATCTATAACAATTTTCTAAGCAAAATTTTATGTATCAGAAAAAATAATACTAACCAATTACTATTTTTAAGATCTTGCGGGATTATGAAAATGAACTATCTCATAAAACTCACTACCACATCAACTATTTTCTAGCCAGGGGGTTTCCAAGATTTATGGATTTTTCTCAAATGGAGCCGACAGACCTACATCTGTGGAATGTCACTTCTCCAACTATGTCTTTAATTGGGGCTCTGCTGTATATTGCACCCTGCTGATTACATCGAAAAAGATTTAAATAAACCTTAAAATAATCTCAGATTGTAGCGTAGTCCAGATTTTTCTACAGCGGTAATATCTGTTCTTCGTTAATTAAATCAGTTAAACAAAATTGCGAACGAAATATGACTTGAAAATTACCGTTTTAATGCATCTTCCACGCAGTTTCATTAATGAATGTTTAATTAATAGCCTAATGATGCATAATTTTAATGTCTTTCTCTTCTACTCAAGATGTTATTAATTTTTTTTCTTCACTGCTTTATTCATTATTCGGCGAAGAGCAATGATATCTATGCAGAGTGTTGGTTTTAATTATTATTTTAATCATGAAGGATTTAATTATTTTAAATTATAAATTTGCTTAAGAATTTGAAATCATAAAGAAGTTATATTATCTTCTTTTACAATTAAAGATGCATATAATTGTTGTTAGTTCAAGTCACGATTTAGTGTACAATTACTGCTATATGCTTTTCATTTTTTAAATTGAATTTGATTTTCCTACGAAAAGTAAAAATTATCTGTGAAAAAAATTCGATTTAATTACATTATAGATTATGTCACATACTTCTTTAAATTTTTTTCTTCAATAATATCATTCTTATATTTCTAATATTCCATCCATTATTTTTCTCGTAAATTATTCATCCATGCTAATTTACCCATGAAATTATCTTCCTAAATTAGAACTGCTTAATGACGTTGCACTGTGGTCAAATTATAAAAAAAAAAAAAAAAAAAAAAAAAAAAAAAAAAAAGTTGTTCTGAATGCCACTTTTATTTTACAAGTATTCAAATGAAAAAAAAAAAGAAAAAAAAAAAGAGAGAGAGAGAAATTAGATTCTGGATATATTTAAAATTCTCATTGCCATCAGCATTAATCATCATAGAAGTCTGGCTTGTATTTCGTTATTTAAGTACATGTTGTAATAATATTTCTATTTTTAGAAAACAATAAATAGTTTAACATGCATGTTGCATAAAACCTTAACTTTTGCTGGTATAAAAACTATGTTTATTCCATCAATCACAACAGATCAGTTTGTATCAAATTAATTACCTAAGAAACTAGTAAATTAAATTGATAAAAAATGCAACAATCTCAGAAGACGTATATTTAGAAAAAGTTTAAGAAAACAGAAGAATAGTAAATATTATATTTACCATATTGATGGTAGAACATAATGTATTAGTCTTAAAATATTGAAACATTTGTTTTCTTTGACCTTAATATTTCGCTACAATCACTGATACTTCCAAAATCTCAAACTTTTTTATTATTGAGTCTTTAATTCCTAGGCGGGGTCAACTATTAACAATCATATATTATTAAGTTTTCTTATCTTTATCAAAATAATAGTAATAATAATAATAATAACGCATAATTAAAATTAAAAAATATATATCAGTTCGTGAGAAATAATTATTTAGATTATCGAAAATTGTAAGTCACACACAATCACATAATACCACATAGCACTAAAAGAAGTGTTTCTTTCTATTAAAGAAAAACTCTTTTTAACAGAAAATATAAAATAGGTTACAAAAGAAGAAACGTTGGGAATTTTTACAACTATATATAAATAAGATAAGCGAATGTAGAATGGGTGGAGATCAAAAAAGAAAATCCAAGTTATCTTTCTTCAATTCATGTGTGCCTGAAAAGAAAAAAAAAGAAATCAGAATTTTGAAGAAGTTCACGAAAAAACGATGAAAAAAGATTTTCAAAGGATTGGGCTTTTTAGAGTACTTTTAGTTTCGTTCAATTTCTAACAAAACTATTGATTATTCCTTTAAATTTGAACAGTATTTTTTGATAATATAACAATATACATAAACTTGCGAAAATAAATTCAGCATCATTGATGGAATACCAAGCATTTAAGGCATACAATTTAATGATATCGAAACTGATAATTTTATAACTTTAAAGTAACATGTAAAATTTACTGCAGAAACTGACTTTTGGCGATGCATTTACATATATTCTGAACAGCATATATTAGGAATTATAAAAACACATCCAATCAGTCCACATTCAAATATTCTATGAAAAGTTGAGAATTCACTACATGTGTTAAAGAAAACTTAAATCCATGAAACCAAAAATATTTTCATGTTGCTTGCATTTGATGATAGAATCTATAAAATCATAGCGTTATTCTCTTCAGCAATTAATAATCTTCTAAGCCAGCGTTCCGCCTAACATAACTCGCAATTCTGTAAACGATTTTTGTTTTAATTTATTATTTGTGATTAAGGGTTTTAATACCTCCTCTTTGGAGCGAAATATTAAGATCCGAGAAAACAAATGTTTCAATATTTTAAGACTAATACATTATGTTCTACCATCAACTTTTTTTGGTATAAAAAACTATGTTTATTCCATCAATCACAACAGATCAGTTTGTATTAAATTAGATAAGAAATCATACATAATAATACATAAGATGTCAATTCATCATTTTGACAAAAAAAATTTGAATTTCAGATTTTCATTCTGAAATAAACCCTAACATCTCTTGAACATTGCTCCCAAATTTCTTCACGATCACCTAAATAGTAAAGGAAGTCTGGTCAATACATTTAGATCAAAATTAATATCTCTTTTTTTGTAAATGATATGTTTAAACTCGTTTCCTCAGTTCGTATTTCTTCACATTCTCTATGTAATCAAATACTAAGGCTCCCACAATAATTGAACAAATTGTCTGATTTTTTTTTTTTTTTTTTTTTTTTTTTTTTATGTATCTCTAGAGATAACTAAGTATCGATTTTTTGAAAGTTTTATTTTAAAACTAATCCGAACTTTAATATATGTGATTTCCATAGGTTTATTCTATATACATCCATTTCTTTACTGATCTAATCTTTGTAACAAAATTCTGATACTTAGGTTTGTAAAACAAAGTACCCTGAGTATTTAAAAAATATATATAGTTTAAAATTCCAAAATTGAAAAAAAAGAGAGAATTTTAAAATTGTTAATTTAATTTTTTTTTTTTTTTCAAAACATTATTAATTTCTAAACAATTTAAGGCTTTTTATTATCTGTAATGATTTTGCTTTATTAAAACATGATCCAAAAACTTTTAATACAATGGTATATTTACAGAATATATTTTTTTGGTACCGAGTCCCCTTAAAACTGAAAATAAGTAATTTCCGTTAGTAGTCACTAGCCAGTAGTTGATATCTTTTTTTAGTCGCCAGTTTCTGTCCAGTTAGTTATTTTTTATTTATTAGTAGCCATGTACTGGGCAGCGTGAATACTTTCATTTGTAGGCCAAACATACATAAGGGGCATTTGAAAACGGAAAAGCAATGTATAGAAGTTACTTAAAATCGTTTTTATTTAACTCTAGCCGTAAAGAAAAATTATTATTTGGAAAAAAGTCACTTAAAAAAATTATTTCACCGGTCTACAATTTTTTTTTTTTTTCATTATTTAATCGCCTACTGGCAATTGACGAATAGTAATTTACAGCTTTAGTTGTAATATGATAAATTTAAAGGGAATATGCTATTCAAATAATACATTGTTACATACTCAGATGGGCTTTTCGATTTTATGTATTTTATGTTGTTAAGGTATCGATTCGTTTTGAAGCATTTTGTTAAGAATTAATGTCAATCGATAGCTTGACCAGTAGCTATTGATATTTGTTCAACTACTTTTGTCAAACGTGAGTTATAAAATAGATGGGGGGGGGTAAAACTTCCTTGTTTTTCGTGGTAATTTCTTTGTTTTTCCGGACAATTTCCCCCTTTTTTTTATTACTTTTATGTACTTACAAGTATTTTTCGTTTTTCTGGCAAATTCACAAATTCTCATCCACGTATATAGAAGTTCCCTAGAGATAAATATTGTTTTTTGAGGATTCCAGATGAACTTGAAAGTTGAGCATCACTTTGTAAAGTATGATGTACGATCACGAAAAAGAAATTAACCATTATAGTAACTGACAATATTGGTTATAAACATTAAATATCAATGATATGTTAATAGTTATTTTACAGATACGCATATTTTCACAGAAAGAATAATTAGAATATTCTAATAAGACGAAACATAGAATTTTTAATATCAGAATGTTTAAGAGTAAATAAATTTAATTAGAAACACCTCGAGGAGGAATAAATTAATTTTGAGAGAAAGTGATTTTTTTTTCTGTCTGCAAAACTTCTTTACTCCCAGATCAAACTTCCAGAAATTTTTTACAGTTATAATTTTATATTATATAATTTTTTGAATAATTTAGAGTAAAATTTGTATGCGCGATTGTATATATTTGTACTCATTCATATAAATATGTAAATATGTATCCATTTATATACAAAATGACAGCTGCCTTTACTGAACTTGAAGTATCTAACATTTCATCTAAATAATTTGCTGGCTTAAAGTTATAAAATTCCCTAAATAGTAACATAGAAAGCGCGTTATATAGAATTTTGGCTTAAATAAAATGAAACCTACTATTTCAACAAACAACGATTGTTATTTTAGTGACATTTACCTTTGCCAAACGAGACACCTTATCTGTCCATGACAAATGAGTATTTTTAAAACTTATTAATGTTTAATTAAATAAATGTTTCATTTTAATTTAATGTTGTGGGAAAGAAGGGGTAAGGGTGAGATGACGAGCTTAAACTTCCAAGATTTTTCCTGAACTCAGTAAGTGCATTAAAAAGCTATAATTGATATGAGACATTTCTTATAACTCTTCTCTCCAATGAAATATATTTGAAATGTTTTCATCTGCCTTCAAAAGATGCAAAAAAACTAATTTTTTGAAGAAAAGTCATCTTGCACCACATAGGTGGTAAGATGTGGAATAGCATTGGAACCAGAGTTCACCCTTGCCCTGTTCCTCGCAGAGAATGCCGTCTTTACTGTCATAATTTTCCTTATGATTTATTGTCATCCTCATCATCTTGCCATATTTGTTTGAACTAGGGTTATCATTATATCGTTCATCGTAAACAACCCACATTTCGTATGAATTTGTAACGTTTTGAGTTGTATTTTGAGAATATTTTAGTGAGTGATTAAAATAACCTATCACAGATGAGTAATTCCTTGCACTGTGAGATCCAAAAATTACAACAACACACTTAAAAATCGAATTTTGGCTCACAACTTCTGACAGGTTGCTCTGAAGCAAATTCTTGATAGTGAATTTCCAGAAAGAATCTCTGCTGCACAGGTTCTGCTACGTACGACAGGACAGAGAAAAACTGAGTTCGTCATCTTACCCACCTTTCATCCATACTTTTTTTCAAGGCTATGTCTGTTTATATTATAGATTTTAATTTATTTTTCATGTTAGCTAGCTCAAAGAACTACCCTTAAATTAAAAAAATGCACCAAAGAAAAGTATCAGATGTATGTCATAGAGACTTTCTGCTTAAATAAAATTAAATGTTCTTTAATGCTACATTTAATACTTAAAAAACAATGGCTGTGTTTAATGACATTTACCTTTGCAAAAAAAAAAAACCGTATCTGTGCATGTCAAAATAATGTTTTTAAAACTATACTTTTTCTGAAGGCTTAAATGTATACTATGTCTGTTTACACTTTGTGTGTTAACATTTCAATTTACTTTACATGTCAGCTATCTCAAATTTTTTATTAAATAAATGTACTTATTTAATTTTGTAATGTACTTCTCACCAAAGGTTTAAATATACACTATGTATGTTTATGCCTCCATTTTATGTCACCATTCTAGTCTTAGCAGTTTTACCTTTAAACTAAAAGACTAAAATTATCTAATTTGTCCCCTTTAATAGCTCGTTTTCAAAGGTATATACAATTGAATCTTTTGTTCTGCATTACTTTTGACAGCATCAACAAATAAATTTTACAAATCAGTGAAAACTTACATTTTTAAAATATTTAAAACATCATATTGGTTACAAAATCTGTATAAAAAGTAGCATCATATTATGACATCTGATGCTGTAGAAAATAATTTAAACTATTTATTTTAAAATGTTATAACATAATTTACATTTCACGGCTGTGGAATACCTACACGGCTGTATTTTAAATGCAGATTTCTTTTTCAATTGTAATCTGATACCACATTTTTACCTACATTCTAATAAATTTAAGTCTGTTAATAATTTTAATTTACTTATTTTATTGTACACATATATTCTCGCTCATGTACTTAATTTCGGGGCTTCGTTTGTGAGTCAATGAAGGATATAATTTGAACTATATACATAGACGCAGTACTTGCGTATACTTCAAGTTCACTGGCGGATGTCATAATTTTTCAGCAAATGTATATATAAGTATGAATGAATGTATGCATTGTATGGGCACAAGTACATATTTTTCTAAGAAAAAACTCTGTAGTAATATGTGAATATTATGAATGAAATCTCCCTCCTATCCTTCAATGTTGGTAATCGTTACTTGGAGTCTCTTTGTAAGGTTGTACAAATGAATTTTGGAGATTTTCTTTTAAACTCGACTGTTTTACAGACTATATCCTGTGTGTGTAACAGACAACTCCAGGTGACCCTCTGATTGCACATATAATCTCTATCCGCAAATCAAAAATGTTGATTGTCCTCCTATGTGAGTGTTTGATGACCTGTTACGCTAACACTGTGTTCAGAAACAAAATTTGTAAATTTGTAAAGGAAAAAAATCCTTAAATGAAAAAGTATTATCATAATTTACTTTTTCAGTTATCATTAGCAGTTATTATTATTTTAATTTTCTTGTTAGTTTTGGCAATTATTTTTTTAAAAAATCCTTGAATAAAACAGTGTCATTATAATTTTAGTTATCATTAACAGTTATTATTACTTTAATTTTCTTGTTAGTTTTGGCAATTATAAAAAAAAAGAAAAATTCCTCGGAGAAAAAAGTATTATCATAATTTATTTATTCAGTTATCATTAACAGTTATTATTATTTAAATTTTCTTGTCAGTTTTGGCAATTATTAAAATAAAAATCCTTGAAGAAAAAAGCATCATCATAGTTTACTTTTTCATTTATCATTAACAGTTATTATTTTAATTTTCTTGTTAGTTTTGGCAATTATTAAAAACAACAATTCTTGAAGAAAAAAGTATCATCATAACTTTCTTTTTCAGTTATCATGAACAGTTATTAATTTTCTTGATAGTTTTGGCAATTATAATACCGTATATTCCTGCGCATAACGCTCATGTACGATTTGAGACTGTATTTCTCTATCTTTAGGTGGACTCGCCGTATTAGGCGCACCCCCATTTTTGCAAAGAAACCTTTATGAGATATGTAGCATGAATATATTAGGGTGGATCTAACGAAAACGGAACAGCACCCACAGAATAAAATGACATTGTTTATTTCAAACACAATGTCCATATCTACACAAGCACTTGTCCCACTGTTTCGCCAAATGGTGAATACCTTGCTCGTAGAAGTCCTTTGGCTAAAATCGGAAACAGTTTCGAACATTGTCCATGATTTCTCTGTCCGAGTAAAAGCGGTGACCGTTCAATGTCTTTTTCAGCGCATCAAAGATCGGATAGTCATATGCCGAAAGATCCGGGCTGTACGGTGGCTATTCCAAGGCTGTCCACTGAAACTTCACCAGTTTCCCTTGCGGAAGTGCTTGTGTCCGTCCTGCACACGAGTCAATGACAGTGCATGTTCTCCGTACACTGCCTTCATTCGCCAATGAGCTTCGCGAAATCCAACTTCTTCTATCACTAAATAACGAATAACACTCGGTTGCTCTTTTTTATTTGCAAACATTCCGCAGACGCAGATGAATAAAAACAACCGACTGCCTGACAGACGAAACTGTTGGCCGATCGGCAGAGCATATCACGTGCTTCTGCTTGACCACCTAGGGCAAGTTCATTTCTTTAGTAGGAATTGCCTTCCTTAACATACCCACTCTACCCTATACACAAAGTTCACCACACTCATACAAAAATAAACCAAATTACAAACACTGTTCTGTTTTCATTTGATCATTAAAAAATGTAATAACAAGTACAAACATGAAGAAAATAAGCAAATTCGAAGTGAGCACATATACGCTACTGCCAACCCTATCTGCTTTAATCCCCCCAAACCGTTTGGAATCGTTACTCGTTCATTCAAATAATCACGTCTCCTTATCTTGTTCATTGATAAAGACATCTGAATTATTATGCTTAATTTTTAAGCTTTAATTTCTATACCCGGCATATAAAGCGCACCTGTAAATTTTGATCAATTTTCTTACTTTAAAAGCTATCCGGCAGAATATACGGTAATTGTTTGTGTGCATTTGTTGGTTTGATCAAATTTTGCATATATTTTGTACTTCATTTTAATTATTCGATTTGACGTAGCAAAGTTTTACCTCTCCAAATTGTGGATCATTACATAATGTTAACTATTTTTATAATGTCTATTGGAATATGTTCAAAATACTTTTTTTCGTAGTCTTATAGATTATCAAAATTATATACTTTTTGTTAGAACGACAAAAAACCAGAATATTTAATTCAATTTTGGTGTTGAGTTTCTAAATTTTTCATTTATTTTTTTCCCGACTTTTACTAAAAAAGATTTATATTTAAATAAAAAGATCTGAGACTCTTCTCCATTCAACCACAGGGCATGCAGATATCTTATAAAATACATTGTTAATTCCAAATGAAGAATTATAAATAATTAATCTTTGAATAGAATATAACAAAAGCTTCATTATAATTTTTAAGCATTTTTTTAATTAATTATAATTTTTTACCAGTAAAAATATTATTCTTTTACCCAAAGGTGATAAATGAATATTTCCTTTATTATTCTTTGATAATAAATTGCTAATAAAAAAAAAAAAATTTTTTCCTGGCAAAGATATTTTTAGACAGATAAATCCTTTCTAAAGCGATGAAAACTATTCCTTTAATTAATGGTACACATTCCGGAAAAAATAAAGCGCCCATTTTTTAAAGGAAACTTCATTGTTCGGTTTTGTTCTTTGAAGACGAAAATATTTTTTAAGGAAAAAGAAAAGAAACACAATCTAACAAACGGTAAAATTTGTTCTGATAATGGGTATGTTTTTTTTTTTTTTTTTATAAGAATGTATTTTATTTTAAAACATAAATGTCGTTATTTTGCTGACTGGAAAGTTTTTACAATAGTACCTTCAAAAAATAAACATTTTGGAAGCATATGAAAAAAGCACATATTGCTCAGCATCTTCTGAAAAAAAAAAATAGTTATTTGTTTCTCATTCTCAAGTTTGTACCTTGTTAAGTTTTTGTGTGATAAAATAAACTGTCTGCAAAATTATGCATTATTATGTTATTATGTTAAATTATATGTTTCAACGCAAAAATATTTTAACAATGGTTTAGTCGCTGAAAAAACTATAAATATTTATGATAAAAGTGCTGTCAATTGTATTGCCCTGATGTTTTCTGACCAAGTTAGATTGCATCGACTGAAAAAAAAAATGCAATTAAGTAAAGAATATTTTATGAAAGAAATATTTATCTCAAAACATGATTTTTTTTTCTGACTTAGTTCTTTTGCAAGTTTTCTTTTTTGCGTTATTTGTAACATTCTCCAATTCTCACCTTATTCGTCGCAGAACTCTGCAATTATATAATAAGAAAGGTATCATACGAAAATAGTGGTAGAAAAAAAAAATTACACCATTACCACCTCTTCGCAACTTGTTTTCCGTTTGTGGCTGTGCAACGGGGACATCCATTAACCATTCTAAATTGTAGAAATAAACACCTTTTTGAATCATGTAAAAGTTGAGTAGAAGTGATAAAAACCTTGGATGCAAATTATGATACAGATCATTGTCGTCAATTAATGCCTTACTGTACTCAAGTGAATTAACCAACCAACATTTTTTATGTATTTAGAGTATATGGGCAGAAATAGTAAAGGCTTATGATTCAAATAACGATCAGGGCACTGTTCGTAATTAATTCTTTACTAGGCTCAACTGAATTAATCAAACAACTTTTTGAATGTATCTAGAGCGATTGGATACAGGTAGTAAAAACACAAAAATCCAAATTATGGTATAGTGCACTATCATCACTTATGCACTTACGATATTCAACCAAGGTCACAAAAAGAAAATTATTTTGGCTGTAACTAGACTGGTTTGACAGAAAAAGTAAAAGCATGAGATCCAAATTACTATACAAAGCACTATCCTCAGAAAATCCTTTACTATATCCAATCGAGTTAACTTGGTTCGAAACAATTGAATTTCACACATGCGAGTTTGAACTTTTGTTTCACATATAAATACGACCAAATGCTTCCAA
This sequence comes from Maratus michaelseni, assembly GCA_963931845.1. Taxonomy (NCBI): domain Eukaryota; kingdom Metazoa; phylum Arthropoda; class Arachnida; order Araneae; family Salticidae; genus Maratus; species Maratus michaelseni. Next base: position 322,145,938 of record OZ007594.1, on the reverse strand, counting down.
ATGTAAAAAATACCCGCACACTGAGTAAGTAGCATTGCAAATCTTATCAAACAACGTCTCCGACAAGTTAGCTCTTCAACCACCTCGTATAAACTTCCCATTTTTCCATCTTTTTTATTTTTCTAGTCAGTTAAACTACCCTAAAAAATTGCACATACTTTTCTCGTCGCACATATGTCGAAGATTAAAAAAGCCGGCAGACATTGATTCCAAAGTTTAGAATTAGCAAAATAACTTCAGGATCCACACATTTCGCTGAACTAGTTGTACTAAACTCAAGATGCTGTTGATGCTATCTCAAAATTTATTTCTGTGTTTATTCGATATAATTTTTTAACTAAATAACTGTTGAATACGAAAATTTTTATTGTTTCTGAACACAATGTATGCAGAACACAGCTTTCCTCTAGATACGTGTTACTTAAGCTGTTCTGTAAATTAATAAAAAAAAATCTCCTCTACCACTTCCAACTAAACCACGACATACGTATATTTGTTGTGTGCTATTTTTTTTAGTGTTCCATTATTTTCTGTACATAGTCTCTCTGACTCTTGCTATATCTTTCTCTTTTCGCTACATATCTTCTGGTAGCTCTACATTGTGGTCAGCAATGACTGTGTTTTTTCACATATCACGTGATATATGTTGTCCAATCACTGAGTGTGTTGTTTGCTCACGATTTTGTTCGCTGTGTGTTTGTTCACAGGTGCTCCATTGGGTAAGGGGTGTACCATGAGATTATTCGAAATTTTTTCTTCCGTCTTTAAAAGTAGTGACTGTTTGTATATTCCAAATGTCTCATAGCCTGTTTTGTATGTTTATGGTATGTATAAAATTATGAATGTATTTTTGTAAATATGCTAATTACACGTAAATATATATTAGACGAACTTATGTAACAATTTAAAACGGAAAGTGTAATTTTCTCTTTATCTAATTTTCAGAAGCTTTTAATATGTAGTTTTCTGTTTTTCAAATTTTGTGTTGAACTATAACTTACTCCCAAACATTGTTTTTGATACTGAGTTAAATACTGAATAATAGCCCCACTTTTACGTTCCAGGAATTCTCACGTTTTCCTGAAATTTACAATTTTTCTTTACTTAGATTACCGTATGTGTAAATTTTCACCAATATTTTAATACAATAATTTTTTACATCTCAAATAAGGCAAAAATTTCTCTTATAAAATACTGTTAAAAGTTTTTTCCTGGGGGTAAATGTTGCATTCTACTGTAATTTCTTGCAATTTACACTTACCTTTTACCTTCCTTGAAAAGTATAAAAGTATAAAAGTATAAAAGTAAAAAGTATTCTACTGTATTTTTTTTTATAACAAGATAATTTTTTTTAAAGAACCGACACAAAAATTTGAATCCAGTTGCTGTGCCAGTCAAGATTGTTTTAGCATTAGACAATCATCAAAAATTACGAATTAGGACAAATATATATTTGTCTTCTGTTTTGAAAACTTACATTGCATTGCAGATTACTTACTAATTCCATACAATAATAATAATAATAATAATAATAATAATAAGAGATCTTAAAAATAAGAGTGATATAAAACTGTAAATGATCACTCAAGTTTGTAAATACATCTAAATATGATAGATAAGGAAAAAAATGATGAATACATTATCATAAAAAACAAAACGAGTAATAGTCTAATAAAATAATTCTTACATGAATAAATAAGATTAGTACAAATAGGAAACACAATTTTAGTCACACAGGCAATGCAGTGCAGATTGTTTTAGGATTAAACAATTGTCGGAAATTCAGAATCAAAAACAAATATATTTTAATCTTTGGCGTTGAAAACCTTCATTGCTTTGCAGATCACTTACTAAATCAATACAAAAAAATATATATTTTTTAAGAATAAGAGCGATGTAAAACTAGATGTGTTCACTCAAGTTTGCAAGAATATCTAAATAGAAAAGAGAAAGAAAAAATTATTAATAGATTATTAAAAATGAAACGCGTAACAGTCTAATAAAATCATAAATGAATAAAAAGTATAAACAGGAGATACAATTTTAATCACAGAGTCAATACAATGAAGTTTGTTTTAGGGTTAGACAATTGTCGGAAATTCAGAATCAAAACAAATATATTTTAATCTTCGGCGTTAAAAGTCTTTATTGCATTGCAGATCACTTACTAATCCAATACGAAAAAAAGAGTTTTCTGTTAAGGATAAAAGCGATATTAAACTAGAAAGGATCACTCAAGTTTGTATGACCATCTAAATAGGAAAGAAAAGGAAAAAAATAATGACTAGATTATCATAAAAACAAAACGAGTAATAGGCTAATAAAATATTAAATGAATAAAAAATATAAATAGGAGATACAATTTTAATCATATATATTAATTCCAGTCAATATTATTTTAGTGTTAGACAATTATCGAAAATTCAGAATTAAAACAAATATATTTTTTATCTTCAGAGTTGAAAGCCTTCACTGCATCCTAAGAATAAGAACGATATAACACTAAAAATGATCACTCAAGTTTGTACGAGCATCTAAATCGGAATGAAAGGGAAAAATAATGAATACATTATCATATAAACAAAACGAGTAATAATCTAATAAATTAACTCTTAAATGAATAAAAAGTATGAATAGGCGATACAATTTTAATTTCATAGTTAATCCAGTCAAGATTGTTTTAGTGTTAAACAACTGTCAAAAATTCAGAATAAAAACAAATATACTTTAGCATTCGGCATTGAAAACCTTCGTTGCATTTCAGATAACTTACCACTTCAAAATGGCAAAGAGTTTTCCCTCAGTAATAAGGATAACATAAAAATAAGAAATAGAAGAAAAAACATAACATCATAAAAACGAATAATCATCATAAAAAAATATATATATTTAATGAATAAATATGATACATATAAGTAAAATATTGTTTTGTGAAAATTCAGAATCAAGACAATAAATATAATTTAGTCTTCTGTGCTTAAAACTGGCACTGTATGACATATTTAATACCAATTCAGTACAAAAATGTACAAATTCTGAATAATAAATCTGGTTCGTAAGTATATCTAAATAAGAAAAAAAAATTTGAACCATTATCATGAAAACGAACACTAATCTAACGGAAAAAAAAACATTAAATGAATAAGTATGACGGATATGAATAGAAGGTATAATTTTAATCAAACAGCACTGCGATACAACTTTCCTTTTAATTAATAACGAAATGTCATTTGCTTCGCAGTCTATTATGTAAATGTAAATGGAATTTCACGGAATATTTGCTAGGAGAAACCTATCTACAAGTGAGGTATTAATTATGTTCCTATTAAAAAGAAGCACGGGCGTGAGGAATATTGTAATTATATATTGAAAGTTTTCATTATGTTATCTGAATTATTTATTCTTTGTGAGAATTAAAAGCAGACACACAAAACAACTAATAGGTAATCTAGATAATGTTGTATTTTGAATAAGAATATTCTATTACATTTACAAACTATTGCTTTTTTTTTTTTTTTTCCTACTGCAAGTAATTTTATTTTTAATATTAAAAAAAAAAAAAAAAAAAAAAACACTTTAGGGAAAGATAGTGGAAATCTTGAGATCTATTTTAATTAAAAATAATTGAAATTTTAGCCTAGCTGAAAACAAATTTAAAATCAAATGTGTTCAGACACTGATGTGATAATTATATTCAATCGTTTTCTATTTGCATTTCGAGAAATGATAACAATATTCATAGAAATAAGAATAAAATAAGTTTTTTTTTTTTTTCTCGATTAATGTAAGGGCTGGGAAAAAAATTGTATTTCATTTCCATCTAGCAATACCCTTGAATTGCAAATACAAAGATATTGGTCTAGTTTAATTACAGTTATCAGTACCTAAATATATTTGATTTTTAAGTTTTGTTCAACTGGGCTCAAATTTTAATTTATATAGTACTTACTACTAGAATCATATCTATAAGGGAAATATAAATTATGGTACTATTAAAAAGAAGCATGGGCGTGAGGAATATTGTAATTATATATTGAAAGTTTTCATTATGTTATATGAATTATTTATTCTTTGTGAGAATTAAAAGCAGACTCACGGAACAACTGATAATGAATCTAGATTTTCTGTTCTGCAGTGTTGAATTCAGATATATTTTTCCGGGAGTAAATTTTCCAACTTTGGGGGGGAGGGGGGGGGGGGGCATTGGAGAATTCCGAGAAGTGGAAAATTTGCACATTTGACCATACGTAAGCTTAAAATATCAAATCTGACGGGGGGGCATTACGTAGCTCCGGGGGAGGATTGCCCCCCTGAATTCATCACTGACTATTCTACGAATTTTACAAATTATTATTATTACTTTATTTTTTGTAGCAAATGGGTTTTGTTTTAATATTCACAATAAATAATAAAATTAAAAATTAAAAAGAAAGTTTTTATTTTATTTTTTTTTATTATTATTATTTTTTCAGTTAAGGCAAGCTTTAAAAGAAATTTATTTTGCATTTTCATTTCAAAACTACAAATAGAAAGCGATTGCTGAAGTTTTAATTATACTTATCAATATCCAAATGCATTCGATTTTAATTTGTTTTCCACTGGGTCCAAATTTCAATTTATGGAATATTTGCTCGAAGAATCCTATCTAATGGCGAGGTACCGATATATTAATTATGGTTCTTTTTTAAAAAGAAACACGGCCATAGAGAATATTGTAATTATATATTGAATATTTTTATTATGCTGTCTGAATTGCTTATTATTGCAGAAAATCCAGAAATACAAAACAACTGACATAGAATCTTTTTTTTTTTTTTTTTTTTTTTTTTTTTTTACTTTGAGCCAAAATATTCTATACATTCAGAAGTTATTATTATTATTATTATTTTCAGTGCAAGTGGGTATAATTTTAATGATCACAATAAATAATGAAATTCGAAATAAAATAATCTTTTTTTTTCCCCTTTTCATGAATGCGAAAGTAGTTTTTGAAAAAAAAAAAAAAAAAAATCATTTCCAATTCAAAATACACTTGAATTGAAAATACAAAGGAACTGCCGCTATTTAATTATAGTTATCATTATCTGGACGCATTTTATTTTTAATTTGTTTTCAGCTGACCCCAAATTTCTATTACTTTTAATTAAAACATATCTCAAGATTTCTATTAAATTTTTCTAAAGCATATATATTTGGAATCTGCCCCGCAAATGAAATTTTTGCAAATGCATATTGATTTATAATCCAGCCCCCTTCCCCCCCCCCCCACCCCCCCAGCAATTTGGTACCTTATGCAAAAGTCAAAATAGTTTTTTTTTTTTTTTAAACTTTAACACATTATAAATATAAATAAATGTTTTTTATAAGTTTTTTTTTCTTTTTTTTAAAGTACCGGGGGGGAGGGGAATTATGAACTTTCAACAATCTTAACACTTGTTCATAAGTTCAATGCGTTTTGCAATAGACGCTGAATGCTTAATTAAAATGAGGTGCACAAGTGTTTGACTTGTGATACCCCCCCCCCCTTCCAGCACATGGTATTTAATCTGGGTACCTTATGCAAAAACCACACAATAGAGGTGGGAGGGGGGTCCACACACTATGGAGGTTGTCCTTTCCCTTTTAATTTTTTAGATTTAACGTATTAAGTTTACGTTTTAATATATATTAATATGCGTTTTGCGTTAAAAGACGAACACGTTTAGTTAACATGGAAATGTGTAACTTGTCATAACCCTTTCCCCATCCTGTATATGGTATTTGATCTAGGTACCTTATGCAGAAAACATACAATAGACATTTTATTTTTCTTGTTTTAAGCTTTAGCATACTACAAACTGATGTAGACGACAATTTTTATTTCATTTGAGAAATTTTGAACATTTCAACAAGATTATTTATGATCATAAGTTCAGTATTAAATGGTGAACCTGTATAAATATAGAATTAAGCAAATATATAACAAGTGTTTAAAGAGTTTCTTAAACTTAGATTAAGAGAAAATATCCCTTAAAATTATCTGTTTTAACTAACAGCATAATATTCCAATAAATATTTAATTCAGTAAATCAATTTAAAAGTTTCAGCATGAACTAGTTTAGAAATATATCATTCACGTTTCGTTGTTACATTTGGTAAACTATGCAATTTTTATAATAAACTATTTTTAATATTTTTTTGGTAAATTGGTAGATAGCTTTATGATCAGTTTATTTATAAGAAAGTAACTTTGCATTACATCGTTGCTTTTCTTTCTTTTTTTTTTTTTTTCTATTTAAACTATAAGACACCTTGAAACTGACTCATTTTCCTTAATTTCGAATTTCTCATCACTGGTACACCCTGTAAAACTGACAGTATCAAAGAAACCAACCGAATTATTCAAAGCTTTGATGCCATAAAATTTTTCTATATTTTGTACAAATGTTGATCCTATGCTTGTATGGGCGAAACCTGGCCTAACCTTTAGAATTTCTTGTTATGTACTTCAAAAAAATATTTTATCATGGAATAATAATTGAATGTAACTTAAATTTTGTTTGCAATCATTATTTTTGATGAATTAATTAAGATAAAATATATAGAAATTTTTTTCTAATGTTGGAACGTTAAATTTACCTTAGTATACTAAATTAAAAACCTGAAAACGTTTAAAATGAATCATAATTTATTACTTAAATAGGTGTAAAATGGAATAAAAGTTTTGAAGCATTAAAACCAATCAATAGATATTAAAAAGTTTCTCTAAACTTTTTGATATCTATAGATTACTTTTAGTGTTTAAAACCTTTTATTTCACTTTACACCTGTTTTATAATAAAGTATGATTCATTTTAACTGTTTTCATGTTTTTAATTTATTAAGATATTTAAATTTAGATCTTTGTGTAAAATTGGTGTGCATAATTTTTTTTTAAAAGATCATTTGATAAATTAGATTATTCCAAAGGGTATGGATATTGAATTATATACTAAGTCTCATCTGAAATGTAAATATTGTTATTAACAATTTAAATATGTTTTTTGCTTTATATGCTCATAAAAATGTTTTAAATTGACAATATTTTTTTAATGTAATATGAGCATGACAAAATTTTGTATTTTTATTTACAAATTCATAGTTTTATTATATCTGCATGATTTTCAATGAAACTGTCCTGAATAATTTTATCAACATTTATTTAGAAAGTAATATACATTATAGTATGACTTTTTTGATGTATTTCATGATTTGTTATGCATATTTTGAAATTTTAATGAAAAATGTATGATAAAACATTAGTTTTATATTATTTAATTTTATGAATTTTCTGTATGTGATCTACAGTTTTTAATTAATTCATTTGAGAAGGCAAAGTGATTTGTTAAATTTCGATAAATGAAGTAAACTTCCACTCGAACTCTCTGGTGAAGAGCAAAGTTTGAACTAAAGCGAAGTGCATTAATTTTCATTCAAATTCAATCCCAGCACAGAATTTCATTAAAATATATTTGTTGCTGAGGAAATTAAGTTTTTGAAAATATAGTACGCTTTCTCAAATGCACTCAACTTGGAACCATATATTTTGAAACTTTTAGTATTGTGTGGATTTAAAATCTGTTTTTGAATGAATTAAAATTGTTTTAAATATTTTAAGCCAACGATTCTTCATCTTTGAGCTATCAGGGACCGCTTTTCGTATTTCTTTCGTAGCAAGGCCCCCAGGATTTCAGAGTGAAATTGCTGATTTTTTTTTCGAATATCAAATGCAGGGTATATAAACTAATAGAGATATAAAAATAAATTATATCGCATTTTTAAGCAGTATTCTTAGTACCTTTGAAGCACTCTGAATAATGTAATCCAAAGACAGGGGTTTAAGAAAGGATGCTTTAACGCTTAGACTACCGACAGTACTCATATGTGTACCAACCTGTGTGAAAAATGGTATTCTAAGTGTTAAATAACTTCATACATTAAAACATTTTTTATATGAAGCATGAAAAAAACTTGCTTTTTTTTTCAACAAAAAAAAAAAAAAAAAAAAAAAAAAAGAGAGAGAGAGAGAGAAAGAGAAAAAAGAAAGAAATGGCTAAAAAAATCAGAATAAAATAGGCTATGAATTATACTCATAAATAATATTTTTATTTTAACCCCTCCTAGTCACACAAACTCCCCATATTTCTATGTTTCCAACAACGTGCATAGAACTGCTTATTTGGGGGCATTACTATTTCCAATTAGTAGTCTTCGTTTTATTTAATCACAGAATTCTGTGTGCTATAAGCTCTGAATACTTTATTACACACTCGTTACATTAGTTACATACATAATTTTAAATACCACTATTCGAAAATAGTAGTGCTCAAAATTAAGCATTTCTATGCATCATATCCATGCATTGTCAGCAGGAAATTCAACTTACAAGCTATATTTTTGCTAATTTAAACAATGTTTTGTTAATTTGAATTTTTTTTTTCAAATTTACGTTTTATTTATAAAATTTTATACTTTGTCATATGGATCTTGTAACTGTATGTATTTTCGAAAAAACACTCTTTTCTTTATTAACAATGTCTGTGGATTTTAGAGAATCTACTGTAATTTTATGCTTCATTCGTGGTACGTAGAGGTGCTTATTGTTTAATATAAATATTTCAGAATACTAATCTTCATCTTATTTTATCGCAGAATTATCTGATTAAATAAGACGATTATTGCTATATTATACTTGGTTAGATGGAGATTACTATTCCGAAATAGTGCACCCCCAAAAAACGTTTTTTGAAAAATAGAAACAAATTTTACTGAGTTAGGTACATGCCGAATCGCTGTCTTTCAAACTGATCCCAGAAATTTCTTTTTTAATTGTTATAATTAATTGAAAAGAATGAAAATGATAATTTCTTTAAAAAAAAAACTGGTGTGTAAAAAACCATGTGTGCTGTTGATTCAAAAATAGTAAGACGTCTTTCATCGGTAAACTCCTCTTGCTTACTAATATAAACATAAATATATTAAATAAATATCTCACTTGTGTTAAAAAGGGTTGGCCAGGATCGTCACTGTTGTCACCTTGATTGTAGTATGAGCTTTTTGTATTATCAGTGTACTTGTTAGCTGTTTTTTCACCATTGATTATGTGTACTGTACAGTCAGATGATTATTTATTATTGTTCCTGTACTTTTTAGTCAAAAGAGATATATCGAATTCTATATAAATATATATTCATATATTTATCTTTGCGCTCTATTTTTTATTTTATGTTATGTTTTTGAATGAGTTTTTTCTCATTGTATATGTGCACTTCTCGTAGTCAGATATGAAATACTGTAAAGCAACATTCGGTGCAGAATTAACTAGACGCATGTTTGATGTCAAACATAATCGATACAATGTGCATGAATACATTCCCTTTTTTTTTTGTATTTATAACTGAAAGGTTGTGTATTAATTATAACTAAATGTCGTTGCACTACATTTTTATTTTAGTTAATTATTTTTTTAATTAAAAATCTATTTTTTTAATACAATAAAATCATAAGGCAGTAGATACTTTTTCCCTCCAGTCTATACTATCCATCCATTATAAGAGAAACCATAGAGATTGTAACATGTAAAAATACAATATGCAGTATCATTTAACTTATCAAAATTATGGCTCGAGTTACTCCATGGTTACGAATATGGAAATAAACACCCAAGTAAAAGTAAAAAATAACGTGCGTAATTTTAAAAAGTACGTGAAAAATTAAATGCTGGCGTTTCCAATAATAACTTCATAGACCGTGCAATTGTAGAATATTCTTATTTGTTTTGATAATGGCTCCGATGGAACCGAAACATGTCGATAGTCTAATAAAACTTATTTTACTGTTTATAAATTTTTATTGTACGCCTTTTAGCAATTAAAATAAGTATATCATAAGGTAGTTTTAATGCATAATTCAACTTCTTTTTTTCGCATTTAAACAAATAGAGTTGCTGTATTTATATATATATATATATATATATATATATATATATATATATATATATATATATATATATATATATATATATATTTGTTCACCTTCAATAAATGTAAGTGTTTTCAGGCATATAAACGAAAGCCATATTTAATGACGAAACTGTCGGCTTATTTTTTTTTTTTTTTTTTTTTTTTTTTTAATTCATTGAATTTTGAATAACGTCTGCAAAATTTCTTTCATATCATTGAATTTTTAATAACATCTTCAAAATTTCTTTAGTATCATTGAATTTTGAATAACGTCTGCAAAATTTCTACAAAAATATCGTTGAAACCTTTCATTACATCATTTGCTTATTCGTTAAAGCAGAAAAAAAAGAGTGTTTTATACATTTGATTTGGATCGAATTTCATATAATACTGTAAATATATCATTCAAGGATTTTATATGTCTATCTTTAAAAGATATTTTTTGTAATAAGATATTTTGTAGATAAGAGAGTAATCAATATTTTACCCTAAAATGCGGACTGATTATAAGTTCGTGTGTAAGCTTTAATTTCGATAAAATTAAATCTCATTTAAACAAATAAAAAAATCGGAAAATTTAGTGTTGAATTAAATAATCAATAATTTTATTATTATGAAGCAATTCTACTATTGTAATTAATCATTTGTTATTTTTAATTACGAATTATTAAAATTGCATAAAATATTTCTTCTTACTTTATCGTTTTTCCATTGTTTTATTTGTCAGTTAATTCTGTATTCCACTTATATTTTCAAAGTCGCATTCCATTAGAATAGTTAAACAGCAGTTATTCTATCTTTGCTCTTACGTTTTCTAATTTTTAGTATGACGTTAAAAAGTACACTCCCCCCCCCCCCCCTTCAATCTAATAACCGCATTAATAGTTATTAAACCAAACACATTATAATTGAAAAACAAACAACTTTTCATATTCCATACCTACATATTATTCATTTCATACACATATATTAATATCCTTTGCGGAAATCTCTCGCAATACTTCCCTATATCTGAATAAACCTTCTTCATGTGTGTCCATTCAAATGAAACACGGGCTTACTTCCATGTCATGATGTGCCTCTTTCAGTGACAAATTCTACACCGAATGTTGCATCTGTAGACAAATGAAGCACTTTCTTAAGTTTCATTTTATTTCTTGTTGAACTACATTTTGTCATCTATAAGTGTAACAAAATCTCAACCGAATTAAAATTGGAATATCCTGATAAATGGTGTGTGTCGTTTGATTAATGGTGTCAATCCGAAGAAGTAGCACCACTTCTCCCACTGTAACACAAAGAAAACTGATCACCAGGAATGACTAGTTTGTTTTTCTTTTTTTTCCAGTAAATCTGTCATATAACTATTGACCTTATTAAGACTGTTCTCAAATCCAAGCTGGCTACCTTCTGACGCATTTTTTAATTTAGTTTGGTTCGCAAACATAGCATATTGGCAGTTTTTCTTATTAAGAATCTGTGTAATCGAACTGTTTTTTTTTTCATTTATCGAGAAAAACAGAAGATTTTTCAGAAAAGGCTGTCAAAAATGGCGATTTGAACCATATTTCCGGAAGAAACAACGCAAAAAAAAAAAAAAAAAAAAAACCTACAGTCCTGAGACAATAATCTCTTATAACTCAAGATGCAATTCATTTTACGGGAAAAAAAAACTGTTCGATTACAAATCACTTCAATAATTATGCCTACAAGTGTCATGCTTTTATATTTAAAAATGAGTCAGAAAATGTGGTCAGAAATTTTCGCGTTTATTGAGCAGAGATTTTTTTTTTTTTTTTTTTTGAGAACCGCCTTAAATTCACCTGTACTTAGAATTCTCAAATAAAACTTTGCTTACGACGTTAGGCTTGAATAAAAAAAATATATAAATCAGTGTTTCAGTAAAAACCATCAATTTTAATTTAATGAATGAAAGGGCTCGGGGATAAAACTAAATATCTAACGAAACGAGATATAAGGAAAAGGTAGCTGACGTCACTGTTGGTCAAATCACCGCCCCCTGAATACTAGACCTACGCGATGACACAAAAATGGCGGCTGTCGTAGGTGGATTTTTTTAAGCGTTTGTACGGTCCCCTGAATTTAGACAAAAGTATTTTCTAAAAGTTTTCTTTGACTTAATTAATCTTAGAAAAATAAAGCGAGAAAAGCTTTTAGAAAATATTGGTATTAAAATTCAAGAGACCGTACCAACGCATATAAAAATCCACCTACCACAACCGCCATTCTTGTGTTAACGCGTTGGCTTAGTATTCAGGGGGCGGTGGTCAAATTACTGTTGGATATAAAGAAAAACCTGTCTGTTATGGCTCCTACTGTACACATGAGTACGGACGATTTGATTGGTCTAAGTTTTACATGTCTATTCTATGATTGGACTATGTCACCATGTCGATTCCTGCAACGATCGTTACGACAAAAATGCAATGGTAGATTGGTTGACGGAAGTTTTTGTTTGTAAACATGCCCTTTCCTTATACACGATCCATGATTTCTAAAGAAAACTACAAAGAAAACTATTCGAATTGCTTTCCCTAAAATAACTGATATGTTAAGAGTAAACCTTCAGTTTACTTATGTGCATTTTTTTTTGTTGTTGTTGTTGGATTTAATGTGTAAAGAGCCTTCGTTATTAAAATTCATATCTAAAATTTATCTTTGATTATTATGGCATATATCGAGTAAAAACATTGTAATTTTAAACACTGTACTTTTAAAAAGTTGTTAGGGTGCAGTTAAATAATTGTATATGAAAATCAGAAAAAAATCAAACATGTCAGTTACCATGTTTTACATCCGAGCTTTCAAATATAATTAAGAAATTGATTTTACACAAAATGTAACGGGAAAGTTGGTCACAATTTAACCCATTTAATTATCTTGGCAGGAACCAAGATATCTTTTCAAGGTTTGTACTGTGGTCAAAGGTATACATACTGTGGTAAGGTTTGTACCTTCGAGTCTGTTAGCTAAGGAAGTAGCCATAAGACAGAAATTAAAAATAAAAACAATTTATTTAAAATAAATAGTCAAGTACTTTAGCAGTGGAGTAGGGCAGTTAAGTTAACAATGATCAAATTATAAGCTAAAGCATTCAAATAATAAGGGAATGCTAATCCCAAGAAATTCTCCAAATTACAACACTAACTCCGAACAAGATGGTTACGTTGATTGTATTCCGGAACTTAAAGCTGTTCTCAAATCCAAACTGGCTACTTTATGACATATTTTTTAATTCATTTTTGTTCAAAAACGCGGGAAATTGACAGTTGTTCCTATTCAGAAACTATGTAATCGAAACACGTTTTCTATTTTTTGGTAAAGGCAGAAAAGATCTTTCAGAAAATACTGTCAAAGTCGACGTTCTGTACCGAATTCTCGCCGCACAGAAGCGAGCAAGGGGAAACATGCGTTGTCACGTAACACGAATCACTTACAACTCGATAAATAGTCTATTTATCAAAAAATGGAAAACTCATTTCGATTCCACATCGCTTCAATAGTCAGGCCTGCCATTTTACGCCTTTGCATTTAATAATGAGTCTGAAATTGTGTCAGAAAGTTTCGCGTTGTTGAGCAAGTCATTTGGGAATCACTTTAAGAAATGTTCACATCAGCTTGCTACGAAAATGTTGCTGGTAACTTTGAAATAGCACTATATATAATATCCCAAGAAAATACGGCAATGTCAATAATTGAAGGAAACCCCCGTGGATTCCAACATACCTTTATTTGAAATATTAAACGCATTATCTTAACTCGTAGGCAAACTCTCAATTGAAAAATCTTATTCCAAACTCAGTCAAAATAGAAAGTCACTGGCTATCGTAACGTGGACGGCTCCATGGAGGCTCAAATGTAGTCTTTATTTTCCACAATGACGAGACCCTCTTGATCAAACTTCCACCACCATATTTATTTATACCAGCTAGACGACTGCACATACCTAATTAACATGTTACCGCTCGAAATAACCGTGAAACTAAAATTCAGGAAGATTCAGGCACACTTTGCGAAAGTAAAAAAAAATGACAGAATAGGTGGCTCGTTCATGCGCAAATGTCAGAAACAGGACAACACGTTCACACACAAAACTTAACAATCCATTTGACTCTAGACTAATTTAATAAGACAGTAACTAAGCACTTATGTTACAGTACCAATACTTTCGAAAAGTAACATTTGCCTTATCTAATGACAGAAATTTGCGATTAAATAAAGAGAAAGATTTTTATTTGAAGTTAGCGGTACTAGAAATTTAAAACTGTACTAATCCTGTTTTTTGCACCTATGCCAGACTCATAGAATGTAAAAGCAACAGCAAATCAGTTTGATACTTGTTTGTAAACTATTACACTTACTTTTTGTTTTCTACGTAGTCTAATTACTAGATTTGATGTTCTGCCACGAACTTTCACTGCATTTTACTGTGCTGTTTCCCCGATGGAAAAATTTCCGGCCGAGCCAATAACTACTATACTATCAGTAATAACTACATATATGTCCTCAGGTACACTGTTAAAAATATCCCTGTAAAATTACGGGCAGAGGCCGGCAGCAGAGATTCCAGTCATACCCCGTAAAAAAAAATCCATTACCATCATTTTGTGCTGCCCGTAATTTACTTCACTAAAAACAGGATATAATGCACTTTAAAATACAATAATACTTTACTTACTGTTCCGTAGCACGTAGCACGTTAGATAATCATCACAGAATCGCTTTTTTGGCGGGTTACAAAAAATGTTATGGTCGCGGAAAAACACAACTAAAATGAAGGGTTACACCCTAGCGGAGAAAAATGTATAGGGTCGTACCGTATTTTTGATAACATATGGGTTAGAACTGTAAGAATATGTGGATTGTCCTTAATTTTCTAAGTATCTAAAGGATAAGGCCGCTTATTTAGTAGATCAGACCGTTTTTCATCAAATAAGGCTGTTGCCCCTGAAAATTGAAGGGCAAACGCTCATAAATTTACAGTTTTTTTCTGAGAGTGTACTAAATAAGAATCTCAGGAAATTATTCTCGTAATACATGAATTAAAGGCTGACAATGCATGGTAAGATAAAGATTTTTTGTATAGGAAAGGGTAGAAATCCACTTATTCAGTTAAAAATGTATGTAGGTTGTCACCTCGAAGATATACTGGAATTTTCGTTCATAATTTAACAATAATGAAAATTTCTAACGGACTAATTTGGATTGGTGGGAAATGTGATGACTTTGCGGCAAGAACAGACAGTGCTCCGTAATTCGGACATTGATGCCATGTGTACTGTTAGCTGCATTCCAATTATGGAGCCTCTAGTTCAACATTGTTTGGGTGCAGATGATAGCATTTTCCATACTGTCATCATATTTCACAAATTACTCGTAAAATAAAGTTTATAAGTATGCAAAAAGATACATATTCATGTATATGGAATACTAATTTGAAAGAATTTATTACTTTACTCGTATAGTGAAAACAAAACTGGACAATATATATATGAATCATCCAATCTGAAAAATACAGATCGAAATCCTAAATTAGTAAGTGTAAATGTATTTCCTGTTTACCTTTAGAAAATATCGGAAATTCAAAAAACAAACCACCTATTAAATAGTTTTATTAACCCTGTAATGCATGGTGTATCATAATCTGATACATACTAATAAATGCTACACATTTTGCATTTTCCACTGCTTTACACAAAGCGAGACCTGTTGAAGAAATTGTACATATCAGATGGTACCAGTTATGGCAACTCAACGGCATTTCTGTGTTATTTTGTTTGACAATGTCGTAATTAATGCTAATCAAGTTTACAAGGGTGATTTCTTTCCAATTATAAATAATCAAAAATTAAAAAAAAGTATCTTTGTTAATATATGGTATTAATTTCACTGCACTGCCATATCTATCAGAAAAAAAAATGAATAAATAAACTTAATTTCGTGCCACTTATCTCACAGAAATTAAATTTCAAAATTTTGATTAAAAAATATTTTTTTTAATTATTATTTTTATTATTTTTTAACGGTACTTAAAAAGTATAAAGTAATATTTTAAACAATGGAAGAAAATCATGCAATAATTGATTAATAGTATTTTTTTGTTAATATTAACCTTAACCTAGCCGTAACATTTTGCTTCAAAACTTCATATTTCCAAGATATTATATCGATTTAATTGGGAATCTTGTTTAACACACCCTCTGTAGAAATAATAGAAAGTGATATCAAAAAACAATAAAGAGAACAATTATTTTTATTTAACATAAAAGTTTTTTACAAAATTAACAAAACATAAAACTATTATTTACAAAGGATAACATTAAAAAGACGTTATATCCTATATTTTATTAATTGAAAACTTCGCATAAGACAGTAACGAATGGCAAAATAATTTATCAGGAAAAAAAGGAATAGAAAAGGAAAACAATGAAACGGAAGGTAAAACGCTTTCAGATTCGCTTACGTGTAAAGATAAGCATAAAAGAGAAATAGGATTCTGTAGCGTAGAAATTGAAGTACGACTTTCTAAGAAAAGCAAAACATAAATTTAAAAAAACATTTAAACACTTTATTAAAAAAATCTCATATCCGGTATTTTCTAAATGCAAATTTCATATACGACAGTAACGAATCAGAAAATAATAATAAAATAATAATTAATATATATATATATATATATATATATATATATATATATCTTATATATATTCTAAATATATAAATCTTAAAATAAATATAGTATATATTATATATGTTATAACCGTTAAAAGACAACACAGAAAGATTATTACAACAATTGGGGCATAAAAATAAATTGGAAAAATGAACACGTGTCTGTTTGAATAATATCCAGACAAATGTAGAAGAAAAATAAAAATAGAATATATAACCAAGATCATATAAAATATATTGGAGGGAATAAAAGAAAAGAAAAGAAAAAAGTTGAATTAATGAAATATTTGTGGCACTATAGCAGAACCTTCAGGCCCAAATTACTACAGATATCACAAAATATGTACGATTTCATCCATGTATAAGCTATAATTAGCTAAAATAATACATGATTTGGGCTATCGTGCATTATAAAACAAGAAAATGAATTCAATTAACATAATAAAAATTTGAATTGAGTAAGATATCCTCTCATAATCCCAGAAAAACATGCATGGTTTGCAAAACTGCAAACGTTGCCAAAAAGTATTTACAAATATAGTAGATGAATCAAAAATGTTATGATAGAATCACAAATATTCAGTCTCCTTGAGACAAACCATGCCATCACATGAGGCTGAAAGTCTTGATAAAAAAAGGGGAATGGAACAATGCTGGCATCTATTAACAGAACAAAAATGGGGGAAAAAAGATCTATTCAAAACAGGTGGGAAAATGCTACAAATCAAATTATGTACCTAATTTAATATAATAAATTTATAAAGTTAATGCATATATCGAATGAAAAGTTAAGAAATAGCAGAATACATTAATTAAATTAATGATTAATAAAATTATGTGTAAAAAATATAATAAAAGAAAATTAAAAAAGTCGAATTAAGACTACAGTGCAGAATAACATTATACAAAAATTTAAAAATAATAATTAAATAAATAATAATAATTAAAAAACAGATACGAATAATAATTAATGGGTAGGAAATGATTAAAGAAGGTAATATAGTTATATTAAAATATAATGAATGATGAAGAGATGGAGATGACATTGTCCCATACAAATCAAAGAAGTTAATTAAATGAAATACTGCATAAAGTAAATGCTATGGAACGAATTCTGTTAACAAATGAAGTATGCAGAATCAACTAAAGAAAACATGTAATGATAGGATGCATTATGAACATGGAAGATGCCGAAGGTGCAGGTAAGT
Organism: Maratus michaelseni; assembly: GCA_963931845.1. Taxonomy (NCBI): domain Eukaryota; kingdom Metazoa; phylum Arthropoda; class Arachnida; order Araneae; family Salticidae; genus Maratus; species Maratus michaelseni. The sequence continues at coordinate 322,128,057 of OZ007594.1, read as the reverse complement.
TGTTTGCTTTAAATTTTATATCTATTAAAGATTTTTATTTATTGCCATTTCATTACCGAAAGTGCATGATAGTATGACTTAAAAATGTAGGAAACTGATTGTGAAAATTTCTTTGAAAGATGAAAATTACACATTGTTAAAGCGAAATTTTCTTTTATGCAGTATTTATTCAATTTATATCTAGACCCCCGGCAGTGTGTCAGCCAAGTTCGTCTGACATACTAGTGTGTTATATTACACGAACCATTTCGAGCTGTTTTCGTCCAAATAACGCATGATTAAAGTAAAAAGTGCACACAAAAACATGTGATTCCATTACCTAAAAGATGATTAAAACTTTGATTAGATTTTAAATTTTAAAACATGTTTTAAAATTTTAAATCTGATTAAAATCTAATTAAAATCTAAAATCTAAAATCTAATTAAAATCTAAAATCTAAAATCTAATTAAAATCTAAAATCTAAAATCTAATTAAAATCTAATATCTAAAATCTAAAATCTAAAATCTAATTAAAGTTTTAATCCTCTTTTAGGTAATGGAATCACATGTTTTTGTGTGCACTTTTTACTTTAATTTGCCAAAGATGAATTTAAGCATTCGGAACTTGTTTTAACGCATGATTAGTTACCGAGATAATGCTATTTGAAAATATCTGATAATCGATAATTTTATCACTGAGTCACTCACTCATCAAAAAGATCTCATGTATCTTCTGCACCTATAGACTTCAAATTTGGTACGAAGTTCGTTTACACTATAAGGAATCAAAAAAATAAAAAAAAAATCTGAAAATAGATTAATTACCCACTTGGGGGTGTCCATTTTTACTTCAACGTTACTTCTATTAGGCGAAATTTTAATTTTCCAAAAAAAGCGCCAAATGTTGAATCCGGGCTGACCTTGCAGAAAAATCACCTAGTTATCAGCCCTTTTTGGCTAATTTCAGAGAATTAATTTTTCAAGTAATAGTGCATGAAATTTACCTTTTTAGACACATTGTGAAAAAACAAAACATCTTGAGGAGAGAACACATATATCATAATACCAGTATATTTCAAGACATCCGCGGTTGAAATTCGTCTAATCCCAGAATTAAAAATGAAAACAAAAGAGAGTCATTCCTATGATTCAAATAAATATAGATCATGGATGTGTGGCTACCATGGGTCTAGGCAGTGTAGCTGTGGACAAACTTTGAGGTGTCTCGGACTCTCAACGTCAGTGCTACCGGTACTCTATCGATTTTTGCTGCGGATAAAGGTACTCTACCGATTGCCGCTGAGTATAAAGAATTTTTTTTGGTTTAGATGCAATTCTTTGAAGCCTCGAGACATTCTTGTACAAGAAAAGCCAAGAAAGTTAGCGATTCCTGATATATTGGAATTGGTCCTTCTGGTGCCCACAATCATGGTCTCATTCAGAGTGACTCAAATCTCATTTTTCCCCATGACTAGGCAAAATGCAAAGTTCACTGGTGCTTCTGTCCAAGAGCAAACTTTTATCAGAAAATCCAGTTTATTATATCAGCGGACAAGTCGAAATTTCAGCAAGGAGCTATCAAAATATTTTGGCCACTCAGTGTATATATTATTTTTTTAAAGTTGGCTCTACTTTACTTTACCTAATGTGTCCTGCACAATTTTTTTTTTTACTGATTTATCTTGATGCATAATGTTTGCTTATTTAAAATGAAAAGAAACGGCTGAAGTGATTCAATTCGACTTTTCCGAACATTTCACAGAAAAACGTGGAATCACATAAATTCTGATATCAACTGGATTCGAACACAGAACTTTGAAACTGGAAACGTTACCTCTGAACCATTAACGCTGAATTACATCGCCGGAATATTTATCATTTATACTCTGTCACATTTTTTTTTGTGATTCCCCCAGCAAAATTGGTCACGAGATGACTTGAAAATGATTTAAAAATAATTTAAATACCTAATCTATCGGCCGATTTGTACGAAAATCTATACAGTTCTTGCGACAGTTGTCTATAACATATTCGCCAAATGGGAGCTCAATCGGAAGAACCTTTTGGGATTTATAGTATTCACTTACACACGTGCATACATCATGATTAAAATAACTTGAAAAATATAAATCAAACGAGAACTAGTCGGATATGCCAATCCCAAAAACTTTCTTCTATCTCATACATTTTAATGCTTCAAAATTCGCCTCTTCGCCAAAAAAAAATCAGTATTTTTCGTCATTCTGTTGTACGTTAACTGTTTGCGAAAAGTCGGGTTATCTGGATGCGAGCAGCCGATGTATTATACTAAACTACGAAAAGTCCTTCTGGCCTGTACCGGCAGGAAAAGGTAGTCTCCCTATTGCTTGGTTTTGAGATTTTAGCTAATTCTACTGAAAATACACGAAGCTAAAATGAGCAGAAACCGATAACAGAAGAGTAATTCCCAGTTGTATGTCAATATTGAATTTGAATGAGAATATCGACAAATAAGACAGACATAGCCAAGTTGGCTTCATATATGGCAACGTATTTTTGTCGCCAAATTTGGCGATATTTTGCCAATTGTCGTCAAGCTTGGCGAGAATTTGACGTTGGTAAATATAAATATATAGTGTTGAGCATGTAAGTGTTGAAACGATTGTTACAAAAATGAAATTAAATTTGGCGAAACCATGTTCAGTAAAACTCATAAATTGAACCCGTTTATGGAGGAATCCTGCTGTATTTGTATCAAGGTGTCAGCCACCTTAAAATTTCAAATTGCTATATCTCACCCATGTTTTAAGATAGAGGCAAAACAAACATTGCTCTGGAGTCCTTGGATCAAAGCCGAACATTTAACGAAAAAAAAATAATAATAAAAAATAAAATAAAATAAATATTATATTTCTAATTTTTTTTTGTACATCTTTTTGAATTTGAAATCTTTAAATGCCTATCACAGCGCCCCCTCCATATCCCCAAATGCAATTGGGACCTGCAGACCATAGTCAAAAACAAATACAAAAAATGTGGTTCAATTATCTGCATAACTTCATACACTTTTCAATAATACAATAGTAAAAATGGAACAAAAATCACGATCACAGTGCCCCCTTTTGTCGAAATATCGCCAAAATCAAGTGGGACCTGCTGGCCATAGCCCAAACATTGAGAAAAAAATGTGTTCAATTTGAAGCATAACTTGATACACTTTTCGATGACACAATGAGAACAGACAGACGAACAGCGGGCGGACAGACAGACATTTTGTAAAAATATGTTTTTCGGAATCCCTGACTCCTAAAACATGTAAATCCGTCAAAAAGCGGAAGTAGAAAAAAATTTCGATTACAATACTTTCTTCTATTATAGATAGAAGAAAGTAAAAATGGATAATAAATTTAAGAATTTATTTAATAACAGATACTAAATGTATAAAATTGAATGTAAAAAACTAATGAAATTTATATGCAGCGTATATCCTTCAATTTATAATGCTTTCTGTACTATCATCAAACTTGACAGAGTCTGCATGATATTTTTTGGAAGGAAAAAGAATGATAAAACGCAGGAATTTCCCTCTTTTAAGACTTAAAATCAATGTTCTTCAAGGAATTCGGCGTCTCAAAGATGACAGTGCTGAATAAAAATGTTCTCCCGGTTACGTAAAATAGTATAAAGAAAATAAAAAAGAATCCTGAGTCACGAATGAAAAGCTGGAAGTTTCATAAGCAGTTACAATTAGATTGTAAAGAAAGAGATTGCTGAACGTGAAATGTTAAAGTTGTATCTTTGTAATCTTATAATTATAATATAATATAATTATGTATGTATATATATATATATATATATATAATATTATTATTATTTATATTATTTATAATATTAATTATAATTATTATTATTATTATATTAGTTGTCAGGTAAGTAAATATTGCTGTTTGGGTATTAGGATAACATGAAATTATTTTCCAAACTGTTGCTTATCCTAATAAAACCACAGTGTAAAACGAAATCCAAGATGTACTATAATCATTCACACAATCAATAGGAAATTGCGAATTTAAATTTAATAAGATTACGGTGCCCCGCTGAAGAAATGTACTTTTTTATTCAAAAAATTACAAGAATAAGAGGTTTATAACAGTTTCAGAATATAATTACATAAGCCGTGTTTTATTTAACGCTTCTAATTTCTGAAATCTTCGAAGTATTTTATATGCCTATAAATATGAATTAATTTTAAAATTTAAATTACGGATTGTAAGATGTTAAATAGTATGAAAAGTGAGATTAAAAAACAATGACCTTCAGAGCTGACATTGAGGCTCCTGAGCTGCAGATTTATTAGTTTAGAAATATTTTTACAACTAAGAAAAAAAAGAGATATCCTTCAAGAAGAGTACACAGAAAAAAAGGAGTTAAAAATATTAATTTCCTGAGGAGATATTTTAAATATATGCATCCATTCTAGGCCTATAGGTTTAACATTAGCGAGGGTAATTGGGAAGTTGACTGGCTTACAGCCTAAGTCGGTAACCCATATCTTGTTTACAAATTGTTCATGATTCTACAACCTGTAGCCCCTGCTTTTAACAATTTTTTACACACAGCGCCATCTGGCGAAAGGGATTTCTCATCCTCGTAACTCTTGAAGAGGCCGTAAAACTTTTACGAGGTCCTGTCTTCCGTTTTATGCGCGTTCAATCTTCTTCCTCGATCATTAAGGGTGACAATTAAGCCCATTAACGTTAAGCGAGAGATGACTCCCCCGCAAAGCACCATAGAAGTTCAGAATCACTCTCTTTTCGGGTGGAATCATCACTGGGCTGCGTTTGTTCTCCGAATTAATGTTCAGTTATTCAGATATAAAAGATGGGGGAGAAAAAGAAGTTAATAACACTGCTTCGATACTGTTTATATTACCTCGAAAAAGTAAGGCACATTTTTATAGATTTCGATTAACATATAAATGCACAGATACAGCTCTTAAAGCTTTGGGTAAGATGAAGTTTGCGATAAAATCATTATAGGTTTACATTTTCCAAACATTTTTAGCGGGATATCGGTACATTTTGAAAATATTGGGTTGTCCGGGGGAAAAGTTCTGAGCGTATTTTGCAGATGCAAACTGTGCAATGGATCTTTTTATCGTTTAAAAATAATCCTTTTTATTTTATTTTATTTTTTTTTTTTTTAGCAGAAAGATAAAGCAGGATGCCTACAGAAATGTTTGGCCTAGCATTTATCGAGTTCGATGTTGTTAGATTATATTAACAGGACAATCCATGTGGATGACGAAAAGCTGCATTTTAGGAACTTGCAGATATTATTTTTAAAAAACTGGGAAGATAATGTCACTGAATTTTTTAAAACGTTTGTGTTTTTATATAAAGTTCAAATTTTAGGTGAAGCAATAATTTGACAGTGATCTTCAAACAACTAAGTTGGAATTTTCAGTCTACAATAATAAGGTTTGCATGAACTACCGATTGCAGTGGATAAAGAGGTTGCTGTTTCCGGTCTGACAAACCGCTGCTTTTTTCAATTTTAACAGTTTAACAGTTTGTAATTTTCAGTTTAACTACAGATAATATGAAAATTTTGTTTCGTTTGGAGCCACAATACTATTGCTACAGACTTCTGATTTCTGAATAGGTGAATTTTAATTATTATAGTCCTTTACAGAAAAAATAATTTATGAGCTAATCTAGCCTTTTATTCATCTTTCGATCAAACGGTCTGAGAGACCGTTCAGAGTAGCTTTGCGACAATTTCTGTCACAACAGTTAAAGGTTTAAAAAAAGAGAAAATATTTACAAGAGTTTATAAAAATATTTACAATTTCAAACCACAAACAACTGATAAATCTGGGACAGCTATTTCCAATACAATATCTTGTGTTCCAGAGACTATGTCGAATTAAATCTATCTGGATTTTTATTCAGCGTACAATACTCGTCTAAAACATAACACGGACATACTTATATATGGAATTATGACTGGAAATAAAAGGGGTATTGTACATCACAATATGTTGCAAAAGAGAACGTGAATTGGACTCCCAGATTCACGTAAATAGGCAACAAACTCCAGTAGCTACGCAAAAGAAATTATACTTTGTATCTGGTTGAATTATAACGTTATTTTTTATAATAGACTTATTTCATTACATCAGATGATAAAGTCTGATATCCACTGATCGTATCTAAGGAAACTGAAACAAAATGTGCAACAGATTTATCACGAATATCTAATTTTACAAGTATTTTTGAAACAAAAATCAAAGCGACACCAAGAAACTGTTTGTTGATCCACGACTACAAAAAATTTCATTATTAATATTGCCTTTTATTTATTTTATTTTATTTTATTTTTTGCGTGCATAACCTGAAGTATTTTAGCGACAATGATTTAGTACAACAGAGTGTATTTTATGATAACCCTTTATTGTTATCTACATTCAATTTAGCCTGATGTTATTGCCAATAGAGTGCCTTTATAAACAAAAGAGTAGCGACATATGCAAGGCGCATGCTCAGGTTGGAAGTTGTTGTCGATATTATACCTCACATTCCTAAACAGTACTCGCTAGAGGTAAAAAGTTTCCAGCTTACACCCCATGGCCTGGGCGGCAAGCGCTCCAACAACAACAACAGTACTCGCTTGAACAAGTTCGAACAGACGAATGAGACATGCCAACAAACATCATCTTACCAATAATGGCAGGCTCATCTTCAACAAGTTTTTGTACAAAATCTCTCTAATCAAATTTCATTGGTCCTATGTTGCCGCGGTCTTATTTATAAAGGTGCCCTAAATGTCGGCATAGCTCACGTTTGATACGACATTCACATCTTTTAATATATGATTGAAACATCTTATATAATAAAATTTTTGTCGTATCCCTGTACAAAAAAAAAAAAAATAAATAAATAAAAAATAAATAAAATGAAACTAAATGAAAAACAATAACACGATACAAATACTACTTTTAGCTCAAAATATTTTCTGGTGTACTAGTATTGTAGTATAAAAAGTTACTTGCAAATCCGTTCGGTGGTTGTTGAGAAAATAGAGGACATACATACTTAGATACATACATAACTGCCAAAAACGAAAGATTCATTATTTGAGGTTGCTTAAGAAAGTAGAGCAGTGGGGTTTATTTACGACAAAATTTGTGTGTGTTGATTACTCGAAAAATGAGAGGGATGTTTAAACACATCCAATATACTAATCAAACATTGCTGTATCTTACTATCATTTCGTATACTTTCTACAAAATGTTTTAGGCGGAAAAACATTTATCAATTAAAGCACTTAAAAGTCACTTCGGTTACTTTTTGTCTTTAGATCAAATCAGTTCTACATTCTCAATATTGTGAAACTGTCTTAAATATGGTTAAAAGGCGCAGGGGTATAAGATACAGCCTTGACTTTCTTTCCTGCTTGCTGAAAATTTCGCGGACAAACGTGTTCAGATTATTACACAGCAATTACGAAAAGATAATCTCATATTTTTTGCACATATGTATTTATGAAAATTATGTTCATATTTTTTGCTAAAGGTTTTTGAATAACAACAGTTTAGTCCATTTTAAAACAAATTATGTACAGTCATAAAAAAAAAAAATAAAAGAGATAATCTCCACATATATTTTAATCGCCAAATTAACGCAGCGGAGGCATGCGAGAGGTACTGTTTGACTCGGAATTGTATCTACTTTCCGAATACGAATATCATTTTTTTTTTTTTTTTTAATGTATATTAAAATGTAAGTAAATGTATGTCTGTGTATTAAAAATTGTACCGACTTTGAATTTGCAAATGGTCACTTCCACTTTTGACACCATATTCGAGTTCTGAGATCAGGTCAGCACAGAAAAAAAGCATAGTTTATATACCTTTTGTTAATTTTTCAGAGTTATAAAAGAAAATGTGTTAGGGGTTTATCCATACAATTTAAAAAATTAATTTAAGTTCTTCTAAGGATAAGCATGGATATATTCAATTAGTTACCAGAAAAATTATATAGTATTCTCGAATATATATTAAGCGCACTTTACAAAAAAGAAGATTCAATAAAACTTTTTCGGTGAAAACTAATTTTTTTTTTTTTTTTTTGTCCTGAGAATGCCAACGATAACAGGAGACGATCTCCTTAGATAGACAAAGAGTCAAATTTCTCTATATCTCTAAAAATAATGATTAGAATGAGCTGTAAACACACAAATCCATCTTTTTGACGATTGTGGACAAATTCAAATGGAATTTGTGAAAAAATTAATGTAGGTTATAATTCATATTTTTTGTATCAATTTACTGATAATTTTCATAATTAAAAATATGTTTTTGAGTCAATTTACTGATAATTTTCATAATTAAAAATGTGTTTTTGAATCAAAAATATGCTTGGAATATGTTTAGATATTCGTCGCATCGCATTAAAAATTAAAATTCAGTGGGATTAATTTTGAGAAATAAATTAGTGTTTGTATAAAGTAATACCTTTTTCCGGGATGCCAAGTCAAATATGGTATCAAAAATACATGTTACAATTTGAAAAATCAAAGTTGGTACAATTTTTAATATATAAACGACACCTATTTCTGTGCTCCCACTCGGTCCGTTTTTTGAACACCATTTTTTTTAAAGAAAAATATTTTATATAAATTTTGTAAAAACTAACTTCGAAGCTCGTTTTAGTTGCAATTGTTGCAAATACCTATCACAACTTTCTTTCTAAAATTATACTTATTTTCAAAAAACAGAACAGTGGGAGTATTCATTCATTATTCATTATTAGTGTACATTATTCATAAGTTTAAAAGAATTTTTTCGGAATAATGTATTGTTAATTATAATCAACATATTATTCCGAAAAACTTCATGTAATACAAATGACACTTCGTGAAAACTCAAATATATGCTATTTCAGAAAATGTATTCATATTCGTAAAGTAGACACAATTCCAAGTCGAACGGTACCTCTTACTTCTGTTTGCGAGAATTGGGGTTTTCTCTCTTTCATTCTCTCTCTCTTTCTTTAACTTTCAGTCTTATTTTATTTATTTATTTATTTTTTCTTTTCGGACGACTGTACATTTGTAGCACATAAATATATATTATATAATAACAATGTATAATACATTATTCATAAGTTTAAACAAAAATTTTCGGAATAATGTATTGTTAATTATAATCAACATATTATTCCGAAAATCTTCATGTAATACAAATGACATTTCGTGAAAACTGAAATATGTGCAATAATGGAAACTAGATTATACCTGAAAATTTCATTGGAATAAAATACAAAATTTTTTAGATGCTAAACTTTTAGCTTTATTTCCCCCCTCATAATAACTGATGGAACGACAAAAAACTTCACAGCGATTTACTTTTGATTGTAAATATGTCACTTGGAGCTTTTTTGTCCCTATTTATATACAGGACGTTCCATAAATCCTGCACATTTCAAAAATTCATTACATTTTTTTTTTAAATATTGTATCAGAGTGCGATTTGCTTTATAAGACTTATCAAAGAGGATGTTTTGTGTAAATACACCGCAAAAAAAATTGCTGATTTTACGGTATAATACTAGCATCCTAGCTGCCAGTGTTATACCGAAAATCAACAATTTTTTTTTTCAGTGTAGAAATTAAAATAGTACAAAATAAAAATGTATATACAAATGTAACAAATTGTGCTATCGGAGAATGATTTACATAATTGCACTTGTCAAGGAGATTTTTTATGGAAAAATGAAAAGAAAATAGTTAAGTAAGTCCCAAGTTTCAAAAACTCGCAACAATTTAACAAATGAAAGTATCGACACTTCCGTTTGCACCATCAGACTTGATAAATGGTCGAAATTTTTGTAACGAAGGAAAGAAAGAAAAAAATAGTTCATAGCAACCAATACTTATACATGTTTTATTGTGTAAACTGCACTCCGCTACGACAATTTGTTAATGTTTTATGAATTTTGGAGTTTTTGAATTGTGAATGAGACAGGGAATGGTATACAAGAATACCTCCTGTTCTTTAACATACAAATTCACCTTTTTTTCAAAAGAAAAAGCAATACAATCGTTCAGTTGCATTTATTTTCGTGTTGAGACTTCGTTATCCTGATATTAAAATTTGTAAAGAAGAGTAACAGACTTGTTCGAGTTCAGAAGTCTTTTTACGACATCATGAGAAAGCAAATAGTGAGCTAAGCCCTCTTTTATAGGTTTCGATTTGCATATAAACACACGCATGTTGTATGTACCTACAAAAAACCATTTTGTATGAAAATTTAGGATTAAATCATTACGGTTTTATTAGTCATGTCTCCAGAAGTTTCCACAGCTTGCCAGTTTATGTGGAAGGTATATAGCAAATTAAGTTTCCAGATCATCATAAAAGTCACGCAATCTTTACTGAATGTACTTATAACATTTATCATGTGTGCATTTTTAGATGCTGAAAGCAAGTAAATGTGTTGTTAACAAACCTTTACTTATGTATTATACTTCTATATTTTTTCTTAATTTCCGTGGGTATAATTTTTCACTGTAGCGTATGTTAAAAATATGTATGTACGCTGACAGAAAATTTTTTAGACATAGAAGTAATACTCAGATGAATAATCCGCTGTGAAAAATAACAGGGAATTCAGTATGAATAGGTTTAGGTTACAACTTCAGTGGTAGCAGGATAAATGGCACCAAAATTAACTTATTTAACTGGTAATATTTAAAAGCCGCCTGACTTCAGTATCAGAAATGCCAAAGAAATTAAAGCTGAAAATAACATAAACTAGAAAATAAAAACATGCATAAAACATAAACTATAAAAAACTTTCCAACACATCCAGAATATTTTAACAAACCTCAGCTGTTTAATAAGGTAAATGAGATACCTTAAGTAAACATTTTAGAAAACGCAAAACACATTTGAAAACCAGATTTCCGAAATTACAGGCCATAGCCAGAAAAGTAAGCCCAATTATTTTGTGCAGCCCTGGATATAATCTATAGGTTTGTATATATATATAGTAAGCAACAATTTATTTTAATAAGAAAACACACAACACAGGTGAAAATTCGCCTTCAGCTGTTTCTACCTATAGACGGAAACATATTTGAATTCTTTTGTACAGCCCTGTATATTACCTTCAGATTTTTATACACGCCACATATTAAACTAAAGTTTAACAAAAAACATGCTGTATACTACTGGAATAACACTTCCAGAAATTATCATACATCAGAGGCCAGTTCTTTGCGTAGACCTGTATTTGATTTTATTTATATTCAACAAACATCTCTTAGTATACTAAATATATTTCACATACAAAATACATAACGCGATTAGGGAAAAAAAAAAAAAAAAAAAAAAAAAAACCTTTAAGCAATTTACGCTGATACGCAGTAATGTTTACGAATTCTCCTATACGAATTTCTCCTATACGAATTTCCTTACGAATTTCTCTTGATCTATAGAATTTATATGTACCACATCATCTGTCACAGAACACTAAATTCACATGAAAGATGAAATTTTACAAAAGAAAATTAATCGTTAAGAATAACGCGATTATCTTGAAGAATAATTAATCGTGAATTAAAGAAGTTACACCTTTTCTCAACTAGTAGGCGTATTCATGCGCTTGAATCACGAATATGCTGGCCTGCCATTATAGGAATATTCGTCCACAGAACAAAAAAAAATCCCTGACAGCTCGGCCTACAGGCACAGGTAGATTTCGAAGACGCAGACCGTGGGGCACCTGTTTGTTGGGAATTGGGGAAGAAATGACCTTTTTGCCATGATGCAGTAGTTGGAACCGCGCACTTCGAAACCTAACTTGTTTGCAGGTGGAGCCGGCAGGGTTTTTTTTTTTTTTTTTTTTTTTTTTGGCCGTAAGAGTTGGTCCTATAAAAAACTTGTCAATATAAAAGTTGTAGATAATTTTAAGGAGATTTACAATAAATTTAAGCGAATTTGACATCTTGGGAATTGACGAAGTTATGAATTATTTTCTTCTGAAACCCCTATTCCCCCCCCCCGCCCCACTTCCTTGGGGGCATTTTTAACGAAATCAAAAATATGTCATACATAAATTTTTTACCCTTTTCCTAGAAGTAATAATAACTTTAAACGGATTCGATATGTATAAAAATTAAGAAGTTATGAGTTTTTTTTCTGTTTTCACGTCTGCTTGTAGGCGGAGCCAGCAGAGATTTGTTTGTTTTTAATTTTTAATTTTTTTTTTTTCCATAAGAGTTGGTCCTATAAAAAACTTGTCAATATAAAAGTTGTAGATAATTTTAAGGAGATTTACAATAAATCTAAGCGGATTTGATATCTTGGGAATTGACGAAGTTATAAATTTTTTTCTTCTAAAACTCTCCTTCCCCCCCCCCCCCCTTGGGGCCATTTTTAATGATATCAAAAATCTGTCAAACATAAATTTTCGGCCCTTTTTCTAGAAGTAATAATAACTTTAAACGGATTCGATACGTATAATAATTAAGTAATTATGGGGGGGGGTTTCTGTTTTCACAAAAAGCTCTCCCATTCCCCCCCCCCCCAGTTCGTTCGATTTTGCCCGTTAACGAACTTGATCGAGATTTTATGCCCCTTGATTTTATGTATCGATTTGGAAGAGATGTGTGCAGAATTGTTAGAGTTATGGTGTCCATAAAAAAGTGACATAGATAGATAGATAAATAGGTAGATAGGTAGATAGATAGATATAAAGTTTTGAACTGGGGGTATTTTGGGGTTCTGGGAGTCATGATCGGTGTAGATCTGCAAAAATTTTTCAAAAATTCCAACTTAGGGGAGAAAGTAATAGGTAGTATTTCTTACGAAATCTACCTAAAAAAAGTTGCTAGTGGTAGCCCTGAATACTGTTAGATCTTCTCAGCTAGGCACATTCATATCTTGAAAACTTATTTAAAGTTTGTATTACCCGCTTCTGACAGAAGACTCCATTAAAGAAATTGATGAATGATTTCTGCTATAAATCTACAAAATTTGACACAACATTACTAGAAAAATAATCAAAAGGTGCTTCAAGTATGTTAGTTTTTCTAACGGTGTTGAGACGAGAGTGTTGTTTTTGGAGCATTCAAAATGACTTTTTTTAATAATATTCAGTAAATGAATCAACAATTTTTTTCTTACTTTATTTTATTTCATCTTTTTCAGGTTGATGGCGCTGATTACGTCGTTTATTAGATTTATTATGCTAAATAAACAAGTTTTAAACTAAAAGTCTCTAAATGGTTTTATTTTTTATGCATTTGTAGATTTTTATGTATTTTTAGAGATAGTAGATATCTTTAATTGTTTTTAAATTAAGTTCCTACTATTGGCTCACACTCTCTCTATATATATCTTGTTCAAATTTTCAATTGTTAATAAAATATTTTCTATTCATCCACTCAAGTTCAAATAAATTTTTTTAAACTTGTAGTGGATGACACTTTATGTTAATACAGTTTTTTGAAATATTAATTCATTAATTAAATGTAATTAATTAATTTTAGTTTTTAAATGGGAGAAAAAAATTCCTCCATTGTTTTCATAAATGAAATGAAAGATTTATCTCAAATGAGAATAAAATAACAGAAATAAAATAGCGCAACGATGATTATAAAATAATGTTCAATAAAGATAACGTGGGACATTAATGCTGCACAGGTTTATTTTATATATTTATGATTAAAAAGTAGGAATTGACTTAAAATTTTTTTTATATCACTTGTTTTTTATTTAAATGCCAGAGCAAGCGTCTGGTATATGAACGACAAGGAACTACTTCAATATACGTTTTTTTTTTTTTCGTAGGACATAGTAGACTAGTGAAAATCCTATACCACAACGTAGCGCATGTGCTTTAAAAAAAATGCCCCAATTTTTCATGTATCCTTTTTTGTGGGGGGAGGGGGGGGGTAATCAGATTGTTTTAATTTAGAGAGGGGTGCCAAATTACTTCCTGCAACGGGCTCCTAAAACCTTAGCTTCGCTACTGAATGTAGATAATATATAGAGAGAGTGCTTGTATGCGATCAATATTTGTCGCTGTCATTATCGTCATTAGCACCAACTTCAACATACATGTAAGTGTAATTAAAATCTATTTATCATGAAATGTAATGAGTTTGTACGTTGTAAAATGTGCATGACATTAAATAAAAGCAATTTTCTTTCATTTTTATGCTGTCTTCAAAATCAGTACAAATTGATGAAATTAAAAGAAAATTTCAGAGTTAGTTGAAATAATTATAATTAAGCTGTTGTTTGGATCCAGAAAACAAAATTAGATTTTGATGTCGAATTTGACTATGACTTCAGCATAAATCGGTGAAATTGAAAGAAATTTTCAAAACGTATAGTTACCGATTACCATAATTTAAGGCAAAAAATTCACAGATCAAATAAACATCGAACCAAATTAAAATTTTTTTGATCATTTGAACAGTTTAACTATTTCTTGGGCTTCCTATATTATAGCTGATGCCAGTTTTACGGCTTGTCTAGAAGTAGATGAATTTCTAAAACTAGGACGCTATAAGAGAGAAAAAGTCTACCTGTAGTTTAAACTGCATAAAAGTGATTATAATTCAAAATAAAGATAGAAAAGCATTTAGGATAGAATTAAAAATAAGAAATATAATTAAATTTAAAACGCAAATATAGTAATTGCATGAAAAAAAAAGCGGAAATAAAATAAAATGATAAAATGTCCAATTGTTCAAAACAGTCGAGATTAAGAAGGAAAAGCCCAATAATGCAGGACAGTTTTCAATGATAGTTAATAAATTATTTATTTATTTATTTATTTATTTATTTATTTTTAGCTAGTAGCAGGGATGAAAGCGCTGCGCCACAAATGGCCAATTGTCACCACCAAATTTTAATAGTATTGTTCACCTTATTAAATTTCAGAAATTCTGTCATTAAATAAGGTGACAAATACTATAAAAATTTAGTAGTAGCAATTGGCCATTTGTGACGCAACGCTTTCACCCCTGCTAGTAGTAGCGGTATGGATATAAAAGTGACGAATATAGTATAATAATTTTATATATTTATTAATATTTTTATAAAGTAAAAATAATTAATTGAAGTTTAAAGTAAATATATCTTAAACAAAAAAAAAAAAAAAAGAAAGAAAGAAAGAAAAAGAAAAGAAAAAAAAAAGAAAAGAAAAAAAAAACGGATATTATCTTCGATCAATGTTGAATAACGCGGTCCTTTTTCTATTGCAGAGGTCAGATAATTTAATTAAATGCTTACAATTAATTTTTATGTTCGAAAATTAGCATTTTGTGTTTATCTGTTAATTTTTGACACCAATTATATTTACTATTATAATAAGATATCGGCTGATCACAAAACTCTCCCCCCCCCCCCCCCCCAAAAAAAAAAAAAAAAAAAAAAAACTTTTTCTTTTTTTCCGACTATGCGCCGGCCGTTGCCCGTTTAGCGTTTCCTGCTACTACTCTGAAGTTGGAAAGAGTGACATGAGCTACGCATAATTATATTTTTCCCTTCTTGTTTGTCCTGGAGATGCTCTCGTACGATAAAGCTAATTTCGTATATTCAACCACGTCGCAACAATCCGAGTTTCATTTATTAAAAATACCTTAATGACGCGTATAAATAATTATACACAAGAATTCAGTATTTATCTTCATTAGAAGGTGGATTTTCACAGTCATGTGTTGGACACATGTTCATTTTATCTTGCTCGGTTTATAAAAAAAGAAAACAGACTTATTTTTATCCGCATTTTGATACATTGCTTTATTTTTACTGCATAAAGTTTAGAATCCTGTGATGAACGTGGACAGTTCTAAAAATAAAGCATTTTTTTTTTTTTCGTTTCTTTCCACACAAAAACATCTAAAGAGTGATTCACCTAAATCCGTCGTCGACAATGAAGTGCAAGCATTCGCTGCCGAGTGTTAGAGATGGCCAGATTGTAGTGATAAATGACTGTTCGTTTTAATTAAAAGGAATTCACACTTAATTACAAAACATAACATTCCTATATTTTAATATTAAACGAGAACGAAAAATCATGCTTCAGGCATATATTATGAAACATCTTCCAACACTAACGGGATATTATTAAGAAATTTCATTTTGCCCTGGAATGAAATGAGATAACTAAATAAGCAACTTAAAAAAAAACCACCTAAATCAGTAAAAATATATTTTAGAAATTGTTGTCCATATTCGATAATGTGTGCGAAATCTTTGGTGTAGTCCTGTATGCGATCTATAGAATTTATACACACCGCCTAATACACTCAAAATTAGATCAGTTTAAAAATGCATTCCACAAAAGAAAACGCACTTCCATCAATTATTGATCTTAGGCAATTCCTTAATAGAATTATTTTGTGTGTCTCTGTAAATGCACGATAAGTGCTATGCACTCTATAATCTATAGAAGACATGCAGTGCACTTCAGTGATTCCATTATGTTTGAAGTATCATAACATCATTAAAATGCACCTCAAACAATTGTTCTCCATTGATCATAATGTAATTGAATCCTTTTGTATGTCTTGTATATGAACTCTAAATGCTACTTATTCCATACTTCTGAAAAAGCATGCTGTGGTCTCATTATGTTTGAAATATCGTTAACATCAATAAAATGCACAGGACAACGATTTTTCCCCATAGGCCGTGATGTAACGGAATTATTTTGTATGTCCCTGTAAACGAACTATAAATGCTACATACTTCATTTTCAATACCAAACACTCTATAGTAAAACTCAATAACATATAAAAATATGATAGCAATCGAGTATGTTTACGAGAGTTAGAATACGAACAGAAGACATAGACAGACAAACCGAATTCTTAAGGTGGTTCTCAAATGAACTGTTCAACAACGCGAAACTCTCTGACACATTTTCTGACTCATTTTTAAACGCAAAAGTATAAAATTGGCAGACCTGACTATGGAAGCGATTTGGAATCGAAATGAGTTTTACATTTTTTGATTAACAAATTACTTATCGAGTTATAAGCACGTGACGGCGCGATTTTCCCGCTTCTCGCTCTGCTGCCTCGGGAATTCGGTTCAAAACGCCGACTTTGACAGTATTTTCTGAAAGATCTTCTGCCTTCACCAAAAAATGTTAAACCCATTTTCTATGACATAGTTTATGAATAAGATCACCTGCCAATACCATGCGTTTCCGAACAAAAATGAATTAAAAATTGTGTCACTAAGTAGCTCCTTTGGATTTCAGAACAGCCTTAAACACTTTTTAAGTATGTTGGAAAGTGTTAAAAAAATTATTAATACACCTCAACCCGGATTTCTGAGTAACTGAACAAGGACTTAATATTTTTGAATGATCTTTTATTAAAATAATAAATCAAAGCGTTATAAAAATAAAATAATGACTTAGAAGTACAAAGTAAGAAACAGCAGAATAACACAGAGAAACAAACAAACAAAATCGGCGACATTACATCTCTTTGGTGATTTTGATACATACAGAAGTTTATAATTATGGAATATAAAGTAGTTGGAATGGCTCTGGTTCTTGCAATAATTCTTTTTTAGGGTGTGTTAAAGTGCATTTTTTACACAGTCATTTAGACAAGGTTTCCTGAAAATTTGAATGATTATCGTGAAGAGCTGGTTGAGTGGTTCCACCAAGATATCAGAATAATGGAGCAAAGGTACCACGGACGTTGGAATCGAAACATGATGGCTGACTACTGTTGGAAACTTACAAAAAGATTGTCCAGAAGGGAAACCTTCTAGAAAATCATACAGGAAGCGATTTTAAATAGTAATGTTAAATATGTATTCCTGTTAAGCAATACCTATCTCACTCAAAATGCAATGTTACAAAATATGTAAAATAAA
This sequence comes from Maratus michaelseni, assembly GCA_963931845.1. Taxonomy (NCBI): domain Eukaryota; kingdom Metazoa; phylum Arthropoda; class Arachnida; order Araneae; family Salticidae; genus Maratus; species Maratus michaelseni. The sequence continues at coordinate 322,110,177 of OZ007594.1, read as the reverse complement.
ATAAAAAATAAGTCTTTACGTATTTAATGCTACTTTTTCGTGCTTATGTCATTATCGAATTGTTGTCGGCTTTCTTTCAAAAACGAGAGCCAATACAGAAATACACTAAAAACAAAGTTTAAACACACAATATCAAACTGCACCACCATGAACGTTTTGTGAGTAACTTGGACTCACATCATCGGTGTCATTAAAAACAAAAATTACACCCCCTCCCCCCCCCCCCCCAAAGAAATGAAACTAAGTCGGAAACCCAAATGACAGCAAACAACACCGAAAGACCATCATCTACGAGCAACCAATCAGATTAAGCCGGAAGTGATGCACTATGACACAGCAAATCGACCCAGAAAGGTGAGATGTAAGGTACGCCCGAAAAATCGTTGACCAAGGAGTTTCCAAATTTATTAATATAAACTGCTACAAAAAGTTTAAATCCAAAGAAGTATTACATTTCTTAATAATAGTAGCAGAAACAAAGTTGAAATTGTGTCCATCACCCCAACAATGACAAGCAATAAATTCCTTTGTAATTCCTTTTTCTTAACATAGTTTCTGTGTTCATTGATTCTGTAACGGTCGTGCAAAACATCATCGTGCTTTTAATAACACTGATAGTGTGAATCCAAGTTACTCACTAAACGTACGTCAGTTCATGGTGGTACAATTTGATATTGTGTGTTTAAACGTTGGTTTTTAGTGTATAATTATCCACGCATGTTTTTATCCAATCCAGAAATTATGTTGTTATTTTCGTATTCAGCAGGCCAAAATTACTCGAGACCCGTTGTCCAATCCCGTGCCGCAAAATCACTGTTCCCCGGTATAATTTACAGAAAAGGGATGTTGAAAAATCGGCAGCTAAATTCTTCTATTGTAAAATATTGCATTATATTCCTTTTTGCATCTAAGCATTTCTTTTAATTTAGCGACTGGATTTTTTATTGCTTTAGATCGCTGGGTAAATGTCATGCCATCTTGATCATGGAAAGAAATAAGTGTTTTAGCTATTGTTTTTCTTTGAATTAGGATGGTGACTTTAAACTTTAAGCTGACACACATCAAATTACTACAACTAATTTTCTTTTAATTCAATGAAGGTTCAAAACCTCAAAAAATTGCCAGCAAATAATCTACAACATTTAAAAGAATAGTTTTTCCTTTTCTGACATTACTGGAACATAGCCAGCCGTTCATCCTAAATTTCGATGTCCTGCAAACCATTAATTACGGAAGCGGCGGATGAATAGTTTAGTATCACGATTGTGAAAAGATGTTAACAACCATGTTTTACCCAAATCTATTGATTTTAAATTTGGAAATAAGCTGGATAAGCCGAATTGTTAAGACACCGGCTAACTTTCTGACACTTTTTAACACTTTCCAACATAGTTGAAAAGCGTTTATGAATTCAGTTTGTCTGTCTGTCTGTCTGTCCGTCTGTCCATGCTCTAACTCTCGTAAATATGCTCAGATTGTCGTGAAATCTTTATACAATATTGAATTTTACTATAGAATGTTCAATATTGAAAATAAAGTGTGTACCATTAATAGTTCATTTACAGGGACGTACAAACGAATTCCATTATATTATGGTCTATGAAAAAAAATCGTTTGCGGCGTATTTTATTGATGTTACGATGTTTCAAACATAATGAAATTAATGTGCATAACTGAAGTGGACTACAGCATGCTTTTACTGGATTATACGATTATAGTAGAATTTAGAGTTCAATTACAGGGACGTACAAAATAATTCCTTTACATTATGATCTATGGAGAAAAACCGTTTGCAGTGCATTTTGAACATGTTATGATACTTGAAACATAATGAAATTTAAAAGGATCCCAAAGGTTCAATACAATTTATTTTCTATACATTATGGAGTGCGTAGGATTTATCGTTCCTGTACAGAGACGTACACGATAATTCGATTAAAGTACTGACTATGATCCGTAATTGCTAGAAGTGCTTTTTCCGCTGTGATATGCAATTTTATGTAATTTTTAGTATACTACGTGTTGTTTTCAAATTATGTTAGATCATTTACAGGGCTGCACGAAAGACTTCGAATATGGACAGCAATTGCTGAAAATGAAGTTTTGCTGAGTTATATATATTTTTTAATTGCTTATTTAGCTATCACATTTCATCGTATGAAAAAAATTTATTTCTTAATAATATTCTGTTAGTGTTGGAAAGTGTTTCATAATCTATGCCGTATGCATGATTTTTCGTTCTTGTTTCAATTAATTTTTGTTCGCAAACGTATAAAATCGACTTGGGCTCTTATTCGGAAACTTTGTAATTGAACTTTCCATTTTTCGGTAAAATCATAAGATGTTTCAGAAATTGCTGTCAAATTTGGCGTTTTGAACCGAATTTCCGGGCCGGACAATCCGGTAGAAAAAAAACTGTTGTCACGAGACAACAATATCACTTATAACTCAAAATTTAATTAATTTAATGGAAAAAAAACTCGTTGTTTACAAATCACTTTAATATTCATGCCTGCAAGTCTTATGCTTTACGTTTAAAAATGAGTCAGAAAGTTTCGCGTTATTGAGCGGGAAAAATACTTTTTCAAGAACCGCCTTGAGCGAAATTTGAAAAATAATAATAATAATAATAATATTTGTATGCAAGGCGAACCCTATTTCTAATACTGTGTTTAAAAAAAAACTTTGAAACCGAAGGAAGAAATAATTTTTATTAGACAAATAAGTTTTCATCAATGAACCTGTGCGAGGATTTCACACTGCAGTCTAATAATTTTTAGATGCAGGTTTAAACTTTTAAAGAAACGTTAAGGATAAAAATATCTGCAAACATCATTAGTTAACCCAAGATATTATTTCATTTATTCCCTCAAAATTACACTAAAAATTGATCGAATATAGTAAAAGGCACGCGCGAGAAAAAAAAAATAACAATCGTATTTTAACAGCATTAGAAGATAATGTCATCCACTTCGGGAAAACCGCGGGATAAAGTAAAATAAATTGGTTACTTTAATTTAATGTAAGAAAACATGCATTTTAGGCTACAGGTGAAATACCACTGCTCTGATTGATCGTTGGTGTATTTTTCTTCCAAACATTTGAATTCCAATTTTGTTTTTTAGTAATAAATGCAACATAAACTTGTGTGGACACGTCTCACTTTATCTTTTTAGTACTATTTTATATATATATATATATAATCATTATTGAACACGATATAATGCGGTATTTTATTTTTGTGGCAACATTGATTTGAGAAAATCTCTTTTCATTTCATTTATAAAAACAAATCTGATTTAATTTTTAATTAACTGCAATTTTTAATCAAAAAACATGTTTTAACGAAATGTGAGTGTACTACGTTCAGGAGTCGGTTCAAAAACCTTTCGAGTGATACCTCATTCAGTGTTGTGCTTTTTGTAAATGCACAGAAAAAGGATGTTGACAACACAAATATGGTTAAATTTAGTAAACATTTTAAATTGTGCATTTCTAATTAAAGTCGGATTTTACTTATTCTCTATTTTGGAAAATGAATCTTTATTTAAAACTGATGAATGCAAATCGTTTCAAAACCTTAATCACTCCAATTTAACGATACTTAAATGAAAAAAACATTATTAATTAACCTTTTAATGTTATTCAAGCTTTATTTACAAACGCAAACAATATCTTTGAGCGGTAAACTATACTTACAATGAAGGTTTCCTTAAAGCGTATACTTAGCAATTTTGGAAAAAAAATGCTAATGAAACTACTCATATACGTTATAAATAATCAGTCAAATTTAGCTGCGGAATCCTAGTAGAAAATCTATCTATACTAATAAACGAAAGTTTCGCTCTGTGTGCCTGTGTGTGTGTGTGTGTGTGTGTGTGTGCCTGTGTGTGTGTGTGTGTGTGTGTGTGTGTGTGTGTGTGTCTGCGATGGCTAGGAAAATTTAGCGCACCTAGAAGTGTGTAAATTTAGATTTAGGTAGTCCAAATCCTCTCCTGGTATACCTGAACGTCAGAATTTTAATATTTTAATTACTTTCTGAAATATTAATTAAAATGCACAAAGAACTCTCATTAAAAATACGCTTTTTTTCTTCGGTTGGTTGGTTGTGTAGAATATCTTCTCAGAACACATTAAATAAATCAGAGTAACGGTGCATAGATAAGGACTTATAACGAAATAGTGGCAGCATGGATTGCAGTTACCTGTATATATAGCCAAGCTAATGTAGGGCCATCTACTCACGGCAAGTTACACAAACGCCACCTGTTTAAGACATTTCCTGGCGCGTTTTTCTTCATTATAATTATCTGGGTTTAAGGTTTTTTTTAAAACAGGACATATATTATTATGATAGAGACTATTAATACAGAAACTTTATTTAATAGATTATTTGTTATATATTTGCGGGAATGGCGAGGGGTAAGGGTCTAAATACATTTAACAATTTTAACCCGTAGCGTTTAATTGTTGTTTTATATACAGAATACCGCTATTTTAAATCTCAGTTTCTCAGTAATATCTCAGTAATAATGTTCCGAACTTCTCCATTTAGTTCCATTTTTACTAAATTATCGTAAAAATTGGCATTCATTGCTTCAAGGTGTATTTCTAAAAAGCATTTACCAGTATTTCCGAATAATAGCCTAAGCCAAATTTCAAATTAAGTTCCTAGCTTAACCAAATGAATCAATCTTTAAAGATGTATAGTAATCCTCCTAATTAGTTATTTGCTGAAGGTAACTTGAACATCCGCCACCCCCCCCCCCCACCCCCTCCGGGGCCCTCCTTTAAAGTTTTCTCTAACTAGTCCCCGTTTCCATATCTCAGCAACTCTCTTTCCGATTTCAATGCAAGTGATTCCAAACATTATAATTAACTTAACAGTCACTTTCCATAACATTAAAATAAATTTATGAGTAGCGGTTACCACTATTTCCGAATAATAGTTTAAGGCAAATTTGTAATTAAATTCCTAGCTTAAGCAAACGAACGAATTTTTAAAGATGCATCGTAGTCCTCCTAATTAGTCATTTTCTGAAGGACACTTGAATATCCCCTTCACCTGGCACCTCACTCATGATTATTTTCTCTAACTGTGCCTTATTTCAATAACTCGGCTTATAATGCTCCATTTTGTCGAAACTAGCACGATTTTGTCGCACGCCTACTATACAGTACCGTAGGCAACGTTGACCTGTCTCAGAGGTTCTTTCCGAAAGACGTTGCTCCCCTGGCGGTGGAAGGGGGAAATAAAAGATTTTCCGGAGCGAGCGAGCGTGCCCGATATACGGTGTCGAAGCCACCGGAGACCTTGGCCAGAGTTTCGTTTTTTAAAAGATTTGAGTTTATTACACGGGCTCGGGCAACGCCGGGCGGGTCAGCAAGTAAAAAATAAAATACTTTCGAGCATTTGGCGAGAAAAGACCCGATTTGGCGAACAACACTTTTTCCACGCCAAATGCAAGCGATTTTAATGCATTTCGAAATTACTTGCTAAATGGGTGTTTAAATGCGCATTTTAATGAAATTGTTTATTATTATTTCTATAAGTTTATATAATATACAACGGGCAGTCGGAAAATAATTTCCCCTGGCGACTGTGGACAAAGGTATGTATGAAAGACAAAAAATGTAATGAGACATTAAAGATAAAACATAACTTTATTTTTCCACATAAGTACCAAGTACCTTGAGACATTTGTCATACCTCTTTATAAGCTTCAAAAAGCCCTCCAGGAAAAAATCAGGGCTTTGCATACGGACTAGGGATCCTACATTAGAGAGAGATTGGACATTGCGTCGCCGGCAGATTTGACAAATCCGCCATTTTAGTTACGTCGTATGTATACGCTGGTATTGCTTTCTAAAGAAAATTTGGATTTTAAAGATTCAACATTTTAAATATTGTATCAAGACTTAGTACACTATTAATAGATAATTTTCTTTTGTTGTTTATAGTTACTTTTTAATATTTAGTAATGTTTATTTATTTTGTAACATATTTTAAATTGTCAGAGTTCAATTGTTGAGTATGCGGTCAACTTTAAACAGTTTCATTAAATAATAACTATCGAAATGAGTAACACAAACAAAGCAATTTCGTTTCTGCGTCTCTTGTTTTACATTTTAAAACTAATTTTGATTTAAATCTTTTTGTAGTGAGTGAGCAAAACGTGTAAATAATTTGGAGTTTCGAAGTTTGACACAGTTGGCGGTAATTGACAAACGTTATTGGCGATGAATTTCTGTTTACATTTTGAAACATTTATTTTAAGAACGTAATACAGAATAAAATTGTATATAGTGCACTCTTTTTAAAATACGAAATTGTTTATAAATTATAAGGAATAATTGAATAAATTGTTAAACTGTTCATTTTTTAATAATTTCTTTTTTACATATCCGCGGAATTTGAGAGCACAAGACGTAAGTATTTAAATTTTCCGCATAAAAAAATATATATGTATAAAAGCGCTGACTCTGACAATTGCAAAAATATATAAATTCACAATATATAAACCTCTATATAAATAAACATTACTAAGCATATGTATGTAAATTTTTTTATTCAGTTTCTCGGAATGTATTTTTTTTTTTTTTCATATTTAGATATACTTAGTATTATAAAGTGTATTATTCTAGAAAATTGAAGCTTTTTAATTTCATACAACCAATTAGTTTCTTTAAAACTATCTAAATTTATTAATGTAAATACATTAATAAAGAAGGTATATTAGGAATAAGTTTAAAAAATTTATACTTTTCTGAATATTTCAGTACTTTTTTTTAATTTCTTATTGCTATTAAATGATATATTTTTAACCTTATAAAATTAAAAGAGTTCCCTCTAAGAAATTTTATTTATTTACTTAAAAAAGTAACCTAACTAATCTATATCATGAGTCATGACCATTTAAACAGAGGAAAGTAAAAAATAAATACCCACGCTACAAAAAATTACATTATGTAGCATTTCTTGTGTTATGCATAAATTAAAATGTTTATTTTAAGTAAAAAAAAAACCCAAAAACTTGAATATTTGTTTATAATAAAATTCGAATATTTTAAGCATAATGTAAAGTTCCGAAATGTTAACCCTGCAATTCAGCCGAATAAAAGAAAAAGCATTTTCTGAGAATTCTTATTCATTAAAACGGAATTGTGCTTATGTTTATGTTCTGAATGCCTCTGTGAAGGCATATGAAATGAATTTCTGGTGATTTTAATAGAATAAAAAGTGTTGGACGCGGATGAAAATGCATTGCGTTCTACGGCGTTCCACCTGCTTTGTAACTAATATGGCGGACTTTCCGTCAATGTCCAATCTCTCTCTAATGTAGGATCCCTAATACGGACGAGTCAACAGCGCCATCTGCGCAGACACTGCAACAGCGCCATCTGTTTCATCGCGGTCGACCTCTACCCAATGGTGTATGGGTGTCTTGCACGTTCGCGTTCACCTGCTGTGTCGTCTTTCGACCATAGCCGTTCAAGGCTTCGTCCGTATGCAAAGCCCTGATTTTTTTCCTGGAGGGCTTTTTGAAGCTTCTAAAGCGGTATGACAAATGTCTCAATGTACTTGGTACTTATGCGGAAAAATAAAGTTATATTTTATCTTGAATGTCTCATTACATTTTTTGTCTTTCATACACACCTCTGTCCACAGTCACCAGGGGAAACTTATTTTCCGACTGCCCCTCGTATATTAGATGCGTGTTGCTACAGTTATTAAATTATGCACGGTTTCACCGGCTGGATAAAATTTAAGAATATTTTAAAAGTAACTGCCTGATTAAGAGTGCTGCCGTTATAAATTTCAATATGAAAAAACTCGCTGTATCCATGACAATAAAACTGTTCTCTTATCTTCTACACTAACAATATAGATGCCGATTTGAAAGTGTTCAGAATAGAACCACAAATTTAAGCTTGAAACAATTTTAATTCATTTAAATTTTGTTCTAAACCGTATAATACGATGGTTAAATTTCATAAGGTATCTGATGGAAATATGGCCAATGCAGTTAATATGACCAACTCGTTATAATGTTATTAGTTTGAGTGAAATAAGAACAAGAACGAAAAATCATGCGTCAAGCATAGATTATGTAGCACTTTCCAACGCTTCTAAAATAATTTTACAAATCATTACCGTTTAATAAGCTGAAAGATGACATCTAAGTAAACAATTTGGAAAACGCATAACATATTTAAAAACGTAATTTCAGGAATTTTCAATATATACAATATTCGGAAAAATATCCGAATACTTTTATGTAGCCCTGTATATGATCTATAGATTTGTATATATACATAGGATGCTAAATTTTAGTTTAGTTAGGAAACGCGTAGCACCGTTTAAATTCTCCTTCTGGAGTTTCTGTCAATAAACGGAAATAAGTTCGCGAACTTTTGTGCTGCCCTGTATAGGTCTACAGAATTTATACACACCACGTAATAGACAAAAAGCTAGTTAAGATTAAAATCGCGTTTAGTAACTTAAAACGCACTTCCAGGAATTATTGTTAACAGACAGTAGAGAATTCTTTTGTGTGTCCCTGTAAATGAACGATGACTGCTATACACACACTATTCTGTAGTAAGCCTCTTGTAATGCACCTTAGTAATATATATAAACTTCAATGCGTTTAAAATAGTGGAACATTATTTAAATAAGCCGCAGACGATTTTTCTCCATAGACGTAATGTAACGGAATTATTTTGACTGTCCCTGTAAAGTAACTCTAAGTGCTATACACCTACTATTCCATATTAAGCTTCTTCTAATGCATCTTTAGTGATCTATATAAATTTCAATGCGTTTACAATAGTGAAACATTTTTAAAATAAACCGCAAATGATTTTTCACCATAGACGCAATGTAACGGAATTCTTTTGAGTGTCCCTGTAAGAAAACTATAAGTGCTACACACTTCAGTTGAAATAGGGAACGTGCCATAGATAACGACAATAACATATAAAAATTGCAGAGCAATCCGAGCATATTTACGGGAGTTAGAGCACGGACAGACGGCCAGACGGCCAGACAAACCGAAGTCATAAGCACTTTTCAACTAGGTTGGAAAGTGCTAAAAATGACGCTTAAATCCATGCCGCGAGAAGTCAGAAGAGCTGCTTTAGTCCCGCCTTGGGCACATGCCCGGACAACGTGCACGAGAGAGCAGTCATTATTGTTTTGCTAATAGTTGCATTGGCACATTATAAATCTGTCTCTGGTAAGTTTGTTATTTATCTTATTTAAACAAAGGGTTTTTAATTATTTGTATGCATGTTATTTTAGTTTGTTTAACGCTCTTTTTAACGGTATAAACAAATTCCAATAACGGAGTGCGCAGACAGAATTACGAACACTTCTATAAAATTGGTTTTTGTTGGCAATATGGCCAAATGGGTGAAAAAGCTGTAGATATTAGATTATATGTTGTTTGTCGTAATTCAGGGCATGAAAAATGTGTCGGCCTTACCAGTTAAGATACAGAAGTTTTTATTTGCGCTTTAAAAAAATTTTAAATACTTTTTATCGTAAATTAATTTTAATTTTTAATTTTTTTTTCTAAATTTACTTTATATTAATATTTTACTAGTTTTATAGATTTTTCAAGTATAGTTTTTTTTTTTTAATAATTGGTGTTTTTTCTGTGTTAAATATAGAACTTTCCATTTTTTGTCACCTTATGGGCATATTACCTGCATATGGCCATATTACCTTCATCAACTAGCATTTTTTTTAAGAAACTGCAACAGGTGTAAATTTGATTAACTTAACTTTTAAAATATATTACCAGTGCTAAAAAGGGTCCACTTTCTTAGTCAATTATTATTACTATTTTAAATCAGTTATTACTACTGTTTAAAACTGTCTAACCTTAGGGTGGCCATATTACCTGCAGATACCTTAGTATATACATATAAATATAATAATATTCATAATATAACAAAACTGCAGTTACGAAAGTATATTTATTTAAGTTAAACTAGTTCAGTATAAAGAATAGAAAATTTTTTCCTTAAAGAGTATTTATTATAAAAGCGTATTTAAAAAAAAATATATTGTGTCGCCAACCGGCGATAAATTGAAAAAAATGAAATTTTCGTTGCATTTTCAAGGACGCTCAGGGTTCCGCAGAATTTTTTTTCATATATCCTCATAAGAAAAATATTCTCCCCTTTTTAACTTTTTTTATTATTTTTTTTTATTTATTTATTTTATTTTATTTTTTGAGTATGCGCTTATGGAGACCTTCCTTGTTACAGTCCGAATCAAACGATTTATAAAATGGCTTTGGAAAAGTAATATTGGATACTCAATTTCATGAGCTGATTAGTTTCCGATTCTGAATAACGTGTATCATTTTCACAAATTTCAATTAAGTTTCAGTGTATAAATTTTCATCTTCAAATTAAATAATAACTATTTTTAGATGCGTGGACTCTGAACTTGGTAAGTAAGGTACTTTTTTGTTTCTCTCTAACCCGCATATAGGGTGTCCCAAAAACATTGATCTCGGCTTCCTTAAATATTGATCACAGGCATACATTATAAATTACAAAGTTACGTAAAAAAAAGGTACAGAATTTCATGAAATCGATTTACAAAATTTAAATTTTTATACACCGCCCATACAAAAAATTTCCCAATGAGTAAAATGTGCTCCATACACTAAAGTCATGTACAAAATTTCAGCATTTTATCATAAAAAGTCGTACAGATATGTTTAAACAAACTTAGTGAGGGTTTAATCTTAAATTAATATGTAAATGTTTGCAGCAAGAGTGCAGACGACGCGACGCAGAAATGCATCATAAGCAAATAATAAAATATGGCTCTTAAGATTAGTTTTATTTACAAATTTACAAAACTAAGCTTCCTGAAAAATGCAATAAAATTTTATATGATGAATTACAGAATAAAACTTGGAAATGGCACAGTCAATGAACATTAAAAAGCTTGCAACTATTGTTTTCTTTCGTAATTTGTGTACGACCCCTGAAACGCGATCATCCGGCATGATTTTTCCCTCTTTGCAAATTCATAATCAGGCATTGAAAAGTGGTTTAAGTCAACATTTATGTATTTTTATAACTCTGCGACTTTTTATGATAAAATACTGAAATTTTGTACATGACCTTATTAGTGCATGGGGCACATTTTACTCATTGTGGAAATTTTTTGTACGGGACAGTATAAAAATTTAAATTTTGTATTACTTCAAATTTTATCCCCTGAAAATTTTAATCGATTTCATAAAATTATGTAACTTTTTGTACATAACTTTGTAATTTATAATATATCTCTATGATCAATATTTAAGGAATAAAAGCCGAGTTCAATGTTTTCGGGACACCCTGTATAAGTCGACTCTCTTTTTACAAGTTCCAATTTTTTTTCTAAATTCTTCGACTTATAATCGGGTATATACGGGATATAAAACTATTGAACTATTAGAAATAAATTTCACTGCATTGTTAAAAAAATTTCTGTTAGAAAACTGTCTTTTTAAAGTCATTTAACGGTATTTATATAACGGTTACTTAACCACATTTAAAACGCTCTCATTGGTCAGCACATACTACTAATTTACCAAATTCATGAAAAATCTTTTTTTTTTTTTTTTAAATCAATGGCGCCGAATAAAATCTTAGTAAATTAATGATGTTTCTACCATTTTCTAGATTAATAGTAAAATATGGGTAATGAATCATTGCTTTACGGAAAATTTTAACCAGTGAATTACAACCTCCATTCAAAACGTGTAAAATACTGGAATACGTTTCTTGCCAATAAAGCTTTAAAATGATGCACATCACGTTATTACTGTTATTTGCTTTTGCGTTTGTTGAAGCTTTAAAGATTTCGAAATTGACAAATTAATCATGTTTCGTAAAAAGAAATGCTTTTTCGATTTTTCGATATTACTGGAATGCAGCCAAACTGGCGTCCGTTTTAAATTGCACTATTCAGCCAGTCCATTCATTTTCTTTGTTATAGAAACTCCAGATGAAAAGTTCTATATCACCTTTCTCTTACTATCCATTATCTTATTCGAAACCCAAACTTGTATTCTAAATTTAGAGAAACGACGTGCTCTTTCAAATCACTGAGATTAATGAGTAAGTGAGAAATATAATATTTGTATGAATGCATAAACAACAGATTTAACCGTTAAATAAACATATACAGGGTCATTCATAATTCCCTCCGGGGTTTCGAAACGTTATAGTAAGAAAACGAAGACGAATATGAAAAAAAGAAACATATGAAATTATTCCGAAACTATTCAAGTTTTACTTACATACATTACAGGTGTTCTATGTGTGAACCCTTGGTCACACGGCATACATCCATGCGATAGTTCAGTTCCTGCCATACTCTAACTCCAGTGTTGAATTCAGGGGGTGGCTCGTGGGGGACATTCCCCCCCGGAGCATTGACATGTCCCCCCCCCGGAAGATTTGAGGTTTTATGTTTTTAATGGTTAAAAAGTGCAATTTCCCCCCCGGAACTCTGTAATGTCCCCCCCGGACCCACAGAAATCCCTCCTGGAGAAAAGTGTCTGAATTCAACACTGCTCTACTCAACATGGTACTGTCTATGTTATTGATAGCACGTGTTATCCTTTCATGCAGGTCAGCTAAATCACGTGGCATAGGTTGTACAAAAACCTGGATAACACGTGCTATCAATAACATAGACAGTACCATGTTGAGTAGAGTATGGCAGGAACTGGACTATCGCATGGATGTATGCCGTGTGACCAAGGGTTCACACATAGAACACCTGTAATGTATGTAAGTAAAACTTGAATAGTTTCGGAATAATTTCATATGTTTCTTTTTTTCATATCCGTCTTCGTTTTTTTACTATAACGTTTCGAAACCCCGGAGGGAATTATGAATGACCCTGTATATATGAAATCCATTAAAAATAAATTTTATTGTTACAACCAGGGATTGACAAATACGGTCACCAGTGAAGTTTTTTTTTTTATCCGGCGACCAAATTGTTTACTCTGGTAATTTTTTTTTTTTTTAATCGTTGGGAAAATGATTGTTGTTTTCGGTCGAGAATGGACCTCTTGACGTCGTCATTTTACTTTTTAAGCCTTTTTAACGAAATTCTGTAACTTTAGAAGAATTTTTTTAAAGCGTTTTTAACGAAATTCTGTAACTTTAGAGCCCACCAGTGGCTGAGAGGTTGTGCTCTCGAAGCTGGTAGACGGAAGGTGCTGGGTTCGATCCCAATCGCGCCCGTCGGCCTAATCGTTCGGAGTTTTCGTGGTTTTCTTCGATCCGTGGATTTATCCATGCGTAAATACGGATTAGGTTCCCTTAGAAAGACCCCCACGAAGGGCACTTCCCCCGGGCCTATATCCCTAGTGTAGATAATTGGCCGTCAATAATCAACCCAACCCAACCTGTAGCTTTAGAAGAATTTATTTTTTAATAGGCAATAGAAATGCATAAAATCGTTACAAAAATGTTAAAGTTACAAAAAGAATAGATGCAGACTATCAGATAGCCGAATTCAAAAATTGGCGTCGGATGAGAAATCGTATGATAAAGCAAAAAACGTGGTCTTCAACTTTAATTTCCTCAAAATACCTTTACCTCAGACATCAGTGTAAACAAGAGTTAAAATTGTAGGAAGGACCCAACAAAATATTAAGGTATATATTAAGGATAAGGTATAGTAATGGAAAATGCGTTTTAATAACTGCGGTGATGGTTCAAAGAAATATTTTTGCGAGGACAGAGAATGCCAGGATCTCTTCAACTGTAGTAATGGAAAATGCGTTTATTTGTAGATGGTTCCGATGAATATTTTTTAATCATTAATATTTTTAATTAATTTGATTTTTTTTAAGCTTTCGAAACATTTTCCCAATGGTTGTTGTAATTTGTTAAATTATATATATATATATTTTTTTTTTTCAAAAATTGATTTTAGAATTGAGCACGAATAGCATTTTTTCTCTCCTCTTAATATTAAAAAATAAAGTAAAAAACTCCATCCCACCAAAAAAAAAATTTTTTTTACTTTCATTTTTAATTTGGCAAAAATAAGTTTATCAAGCGCAAATTTTAAAATTATAAAATAAGACAGGAAAAAGGGCAGAAAACTGTTTTCCTGTTTTACTATTTCATCGATGCCCCCCACCCCCACCCCCTCATCAGATATAGATTTTGTAGCACTCAACTATCCGGATAATATTTGAAGCATGTAACATCAGCACTTTCCGAACATTCCGGTTAATTCCGCCTTTACAGTTTTTTTTTTTTTGTTTGTTTGTTTTTAAGTTTGATAGCTTTCATTTATTATTTTTCTAAATTATGTACTATTGTAAACTATATGCAACTACTAATTCTAAACTATGTTTATTTTTTCTTTTATCAATTAATTCGTAGAAAAAGTTTTGTGATTCTGGAAAATCAATGAATAGAGGGTTGGGGTAAATATTTTATACTGGCGACTAGAACTTTTTGCTGGCTACTAGATTTTATCAAATTTATAAAGACCTTGGTTACAAACCATCCCGCAAAACGTAAAAACTATCGGAAGGTATTTGTTGCCATAAAGTTTTAAAACGACATACATCGCACGCACTATTACTGATAGATAAAACTCTCATTGCCAAGGGTGCCACTAGCTATTATATTTTGGCTACTAATATTTCTAACCAGTAATTTCCGCGGTAGATTTTTAGAACATTTGCAAGAGAAATCTACTCCGAAGATTATTGTTTTGAAATACTGGTGATATCCCTGAATTAATCGATCTCCAGTCATTCAAATCAATATTATGAAATATAAAATTTCATAAGAAAAAACACAACTTACTAAAACGCGAATTTATGTATTATTTCGTAAAAGTATAATTCCCTTGAAATTCCTATCAAAACCAACGTTTAAATTTATATTTAATCGGAATTTTAGAAGGCTATATTTGGATAATTTTAAATTGATATGTATGGTATTCGACCAAACAATTATAGCTTTTTTTGGACATATTGAATTAACATATCGAAATGTATGTATGTTGAGTTATTTTTTGAAAATTGTTTCTAATAAAGGAGATATTTTTAAAAGATACACCAAATCTAAGTTGGCCTACCTTTTTATTGCCAAAAGCAATTTTAGAAAAAAAAATTATTTCCATCTTATTATCTTATGAGTGACCCAATTAGTCGGATTTCTGCAATTCTGGAGTACGTCTCCAACACATTACCCTGGGTAATTGGAGTTTCACTGTAATGCTTTTCGTTTTTGAAATTTTAAATAATATGAAATTTTATTATTTTCTCCTCGTAAAAATAACCATGCCTTGTAAAACGAAAAGAAAACAAGAACGAAAAATCATGCGTCAAGCATAGATTACGTAACACTTTCCAACGCTTCCAAAATAATTTTACAAATCATACCGTTTAATAAGCTAAAAGATAACATCTAAGTAATCCGAATACTTTTATTCAGCCCTGTATAGGATCTATAGATTTGTATATACACTACATAGGATGTTAAATTTTAGTTCAGTTAGGAAACGCGTAGCACAGTTTCAAATTCTCCGTCTGGAGTTAAATAATACGGAAATGTGTTCGCGAACTTTTGTGCGTCCCTGTAAATGAACGATGACTGCTGTACACAGACTATTCTGTAGTAAGCCTCTTGAAATACACCTTAGTGATATATATAAATTTCAATGCGTTTAAAATAGGGAAACATTATTTAAATAAACCGCAGACGATTTTTCTCCATAGACGTAATGTAGCAGAATTCTTTTGACTGTCCCTGTAAAGTAACTATAAGTGCTATGCACACCCTATTCCATATTAAGCTTCTTCTAATGCACCTTAGTGATATATATAAATTTCAATGCGTTTAAAATAGTGAAACATTATTTAAATAAACCGTCAATGATTTTTCCCCATAGACCGCAATGTAACGGAATTCTTTTGAGTGTCCCTGTAAAAAAACTATCAGTGCTACACACTTCCGTTGAAATAGGGAACATGCTATAGATAACGACTATAACATATAAAAATTGTAGAGCAATCCGAGCATATTTACGGGAGTTAGAGCACGGACAGACGGCAGACGGCCAGACGGCAGACGGCCAGACGGCAGACGGCCAGACGGCAGACGGCCAGACGGCAGACGGCCATACGGCCAGACAAACCGAAGTCATAAACACTTTTCAACTAGGTTGGAAAGTGTTAAAAAAACTTCCCTTCTTTTTTTCTTGACAATGTCAGAATATAGCCAACCGGCTTTCTAGCTATTAAGTGAACACTTTGTTAATGATAGATTTCATCTCCACACATCCTATCTCAACTCAACCGCAAGCATGGAAAGACATCTCAACTCAACTCATCAGATAACAGCCCATCAGATATCCCTTTAATTAACATTATTTAAATTTAGATGCCGATAATATTTGAGATATCACCCCAACTGGGAAATATTTTCCTTCTAACTATCGAACAAAAATAACAAGTTGGAAATTGTACGTCAAACGTGACAAATGAGGTGCGTTCGTACTATAACTAGTTTTATAAATATTTATATCGTCTGTTATTATGATATGAATAATTTCCGTAATAAAATAAGTACATTTTAAGTTGGCAACATTTAATCTTTTGTTGACATTTACTGAAATTTTCAACGAGAAACTTAAGTCTAGCTTTGAAAATTACAGAACTTGAAATCTATATTTAGACTCTTTTTCCATGTTATATCTATTTCTCCGCAAACATCTGTCCAAAAAACTGTCGATACATTATATGATTGCTATAATTAAACAATTTTAGAACACAAATTCGGTAATCATATCATAATATTCAGTAATACGGAAATAATACCATCTTAAATAGACTCCATCTTAAATAGGACGTAATCACCATGGCAACCTAGAATCATTACCTATTATGGGATATCATTGAATTAATTTAGGTATGATAGGAGTTAATAGAATGAGGAAAACTTTTATTTCTATCTTTTTAAGTTTTGATTCGATTTTCATAAAATTTGAAATGACGCGACAAAATTCTGCAACAATTATATATATTAAATTTCAAACCTTTCGGTTGGGTAATTTTTCTGCTGTTATATGCGGACAGAGGGACGGACCAAACGACGACTATAGGTGCAACGTATTTTAATAATTACGAACGCACCTAAAAAATTGTCACCTCGCTAGGTAGCAGTCTCAAAATATATTAAATTTGGTTAATGTAAACATCATTATACCGTACGTACCTGTGCTTCGTATCGATAAAAATAAATAAATAAATAAATCGGCAGATTCAAATACCTCGCTGTGCAGTAAACTAAACAAAATTAAAAAAAAGTAGTAATGAAGTTAAGTAATGCATCACTTATTATACTGTACGTATGTATGCTTCGAATCCCTGAAAACAATATACTGCGAACTTCCAAAATGGCGACCACTTTTCACCAGCATTAAGCGATGTAAACATTCCAGTGCATAAAAATAATACCTTGCATTGAATTAATTGAATCCAGTTTTTGAAAGAAATTAACTTGGTAGCAACTTTATGCTGAAATACACAAGGTTTTCTGTAATGTAGTAATTTTAGTATAAAATGCAAATTAATGTAAATATTTGAAACACACACACACACACACAAAACTAATTACTCGGGGCAAACAAAATATGCAAATAAATTGTAGTACTTACATAATTTAACTTTATTTAAAGTAATAAGTCCCTTTTCTTTGCAATAGTTCAATAACTGTTTTGCCGTGTTCAATTCCAATTTTGCTACAAACTCGAAAATTTGGTTTGTTACATGTTACATCACATTTTGATTGGCAATATCAGTGAACAGCCGACACCATTGTTAGAAACTCTCCTGCTGTTGATAGTGGAATGTGATCTTTATCTTCACCAATGTCACTAACATTTTTTTTTTCATCCCTCAATAAAAGATGTAGCAACGATGTTGATTTAGCAAAAAACTAGCAGGCTACTCTAGTTTCGGTGGTCTGTTTTTCTAAACGAACCTCGAATGATTAAAACATATTTTAGTTTCACCTCCCACCTCCAGGGAGCTCATCCTGTTCTAAACAAACCTTTTACCGAACGAACCTCCGGAACGGGTCCCCGCTGCATACGGCACCGTATAGCACAGCACGTGTGCTGTGCTGCTGTGCTATACGAGCATGCTCTGCAAAAAAAGTTCCACTTTCAACCGTCGGAAGGCGCCAGTTATATACACCTTTAACATTAACGCGATATTTAAATTACGACCGAACCCCATTCCCTCAAAATTTAACCAATGATTTTTAACATTAACAAATATCAGTAACTTTTGAATCGGAAACAAAATGGTGCGTTTTTTCGTTTGACTTCGCACTTTATTTTCTTTCCTTTTCAGAAAATAGCTAGTTCTTTGCAAAAATTAAGAAAAATTACAGGCCGAATTTTTACAAAAATTGGATTTTCGGATACAGAATTTTTTTTTCTATTTCTGTGTGGCGAGTTATAAATCGATACCTCAAATACTTTTCTTAATATTCGCAAATTAGTAAAAACAAATCACTCGTTGCCATCGACAAAAGAGAAATAACAGCTTTTCCTCCGCTAGATACCTTAGCGCTTTATATATATAGATAGATAATGTAAAGCACAAAACGAGTGTCTTTCTATTCTGTCCGGATAATTTGTGAAAAATTTCCCCGCATTATCTGATGAGTAGTACGCATTAAGTAATAATTGCAAATGGAATATGGAGGGAAAACAAAATTGCTCTCACTAACCAGATATACGTCTTAAGCGGGGAAGCATTAACGAGAGTCAACTGTATATGTATCAGCGACTTCAGCTGCTTTGCTGAACAGGAATCTCAAAAAAAAAAAAAAAAAAAAAAAAAAATTCGGTAATGCCATACGCACGTATGTCATGTGCTTCGCGACTTTAAAAACAAAACAAGAAAGAAAAATCACGCGTCAAGTATAGATTGTGAAACACTTTCCAACACACTCAGAATACTGTTACAAAAATTCATCGTTTAAAAAGGTAAAAGATGATACCTAAATAAACCATTTGGAAAACATTTAAAAAACACATTTGAAAATCCAATTTCAGCAATTACCATCTATAGTCGGAAAAGTATTCGAATTCTTTTGTGATGCCCTGTATATGATCGATAGATTTGTATATGAGTATGCTATAATTTAATTCAGTTAGGAAACGGATGACGCATTTGAAATTTTCCTTTCAGCAATTTACATCTATAACTTGGACATGTAACCAAACTATTTTGTGCAGCCTTGTATATGAACTACAGAATTTAAACACTCAATATAACGTGAAAAATATTAGTTCAATTTAAAAACGATTGCCACAATTGAAAACGAACGTCCAGCAATTATCGCTCATAGACAGTACTGTAACCGAATTCTTTTATGTGTCCCTGTAAATGAACGATAAATGTTATGGACGTCATATTCTGCAGTAAGAATCTTGTAGTGCACCTCACTATTGTATGTAAATTTCATTATGTTTGAAGTAGTATAACTACATTAAAATACGTCCCAAACAATTTTTTTCCTGTAGACAATTATGTAATTATTTTTTGTGGCTCTGTATGATAATTGCACACCATATTCTACCGTAAGCATCTTCTTGTGCACCTCGGTAATGTATATCAATTTCAATATGCTTGAAATGGTGTTACGTCAGTAAAATACATTGCAAACGATTTTTCTCCACAGACTATAATGTAATGGAGTTCTTTTGGGTGTCCCAGTAGACGAACTATAAATATTACACACTTCATATTCAATACCGAACATGCTATAACAACATAACTCAATAACATAAATCAATTGCATGGAAGTCTGAGCATATTTAAGCGAGTTAGAGCACAGGGAGCCAGCCAGACGGGCAGATAAACCGAATGCATAAACACTTTTCAGTTATGTTGGGAAAATATTAAAAATAACGAATTCTGCTACTTTGCTGTGCAGGAATCGTCGGCCGATAATTTGAGACATTTCCATGCCTACGGATGCGTTAAGTCTTTTTGACAAGACAAAATAAGACATTTTTTTTCTATTCATGTAAGAAAAAGTGTTAATGGCCATATCTTATATTAAAGATCTAAACCCCAACTATATGTTTGGAAATGAGCTCATTGAAAGCAGTGGGACTAGTGAACAAGAGGAAAAGATAACTTTTCTATGAATCGCTTTAACAATAAATTTAACCGTTACAACCGCCATATAAAACGCTCAAAATACTGAAAAATCTACTGGTATAAACTCGTATAATATAAATAAAGATAAATGTAATTTACCCGATGCCAATAAAGCTTTGAAATGAGGCACATCGCACTATTACAGTTATTTGCTATTCATTTATGGAAGCTTTAAAGACTTTAAAATTTCCTCTTCAACAAATTAACTATGCCTTGTAAAAAGAAAAAAATTATCCTCTTTGGCAATGCTGGAACATCGCCAACCAGTAGCATTCGTTCTAAATTGCGTTATTCAGTAAACTCTTTGTTATGAGATCTACTGATGAGAAGTTCAACATCTTTTTGTGAGAAAAAAATAGATAGTAGCGATATCTTATTCGAAATTTAAACTCAGATTCTAAATTTAAAAATATGCTCAATCACATCAATGAGACTTGAACAAGCCAGAAAGATAACATTTATATGAAAGACGTTGGCAATAAATTTAACAACCGCAATTCAAGATGTACAGTGTCTCACAAAAGTGATGGGACACTTGTGCTTTATAAAAAGAAACTGCAATAAAATAAATAAACAAACATGTGCAAAAATTTTTTGGGTGTGTTTCATATTTAAAGTTAGTAACAATTATTACATAACATACATTTTGTCAAAATATTAAAATATTAATTTAGTAAAAATACAATTGTTCAGAACGGAGCAAAAAATGGCTCACATAAGTGATGGGACACTTACTTTTCCATCAAATATTTATCCAAAAATTTTACTTTTTAAAAGGTTTTAATATTTTGTTGGATTTCCTTTTACTTTTAAAACATGATTTAATCTTTTTGGGATGGATTCGACTAATTTTTTTGTGATTTTTGGAGTGATTTTACCCCATTCTTCTTGAAGCACCGATTTTAGTTGTTGTTTTGAAGAAATGGTGTGTTTGCGAATTCTTGATTCCAATTCTTGCCAAATATTCTCTATGGGATTTAAGTCTGGAGATTGTGGTGGTGTTTTTACTATTTCAGGACAGTTATATAGCAGCCAGAGTCTAACGTTCAGAGCAGTGTGCTTGGGGTCATTGTCCTGGTAGAATTTAAAATCGTTATGAAGGTTCAATTTTCGTGCTGAAGATTTCAAATTTTGCTTTAAAATATCAATATACTTGTACTGATCCATTATACTGTCAATAAAAACAAGATTACCAACTCCAGCGGACGACATACACCCCCATACCATAACTCCTCCTCCACCATGTTTTACTGTTGGTACCAAGTTCTGTTTGCGAAATTCTTCCCTGGGTTTTCTCCACACAAAGATTCTACCGTCAGAACCAAATATATTAAATTTACTTTCATCAGCAAATATAACTTTATTCCAGTAATCAGAATTCTTATTTATGTGGGATTTTGCGAAAGCTAGTCTGAGTTTTCTATTATTTTCACTTACGAAGAATTTTTTCCTGGCTACTCTACCGTGATATCTAACAGATCGAATTACCCTTCTAATAGTCTCAGGATTAACAATTATTCCATATAATGCTTGTAAATCAGCAGCAACTTTTGAAGCACTAATTCTTGGATTTTTTTTAATATTTCGAACGATAATTCGCTTTATTCCATTGGATAGCTTTGATGGTCGGCCAGGTCTTCTTTTATCCTGAATCATATGATTCTTTTTATATCGTTTAATGATATTGAAAACTGTTGAACGACTCAAGTTAACTGTTTCAGCAGTTTTTCTAATAGATTTTCCATGTTCAATATGCAAATTAATAACTAATTTTCGAATTTCAGGCGAAGTTTCTTTTCGTTTAGCATTCATGGCTACACAGAGCTAAAAAACACAAAAATTCCAAAACAAACTGGAGAGAAATACTGCAGACGATTTTATAAATTATTACCAATTGCTTTTAAGTAAAAATAAAACCCCAAAAAATATTTTTATTGCTTATTTCAGACGATTTTTGTTGCATACAGTGTCTCACAAAAGTGATGGGACACTTGTGCTTTATAAAAAGAAACTGCAATAAAATAAATAAACAAACATGTGCAAAAATTTTTTGGGTGTGTTTCATATTTAAAGTTAGTAACAATTATTACATAACATACATTTTGTCAAAATATTAAAATATTAATTTAGTAAAAATACAATTGTTCAGAACGGAGCAAAAAATGGCTCACATAAGTGATGGGACACTTACTTTTCCATCAAATATTTATCCAAAAATTTTACTTTTTAAAAGGTTTTAATATTTTGTTGGATTTCCTTTTACTTTTAAAACATGATTTAATCTTTTTGGGATGGATTCGACTATTTTTTTTGTGATTTCTGGAGTGATTTTACCCCATTCTTCTTGAAGCACCGATTTTAGTTGTTGTTTTGAAGAAATGGTGTGTTTGCGAATTCTTGATTCCAATTCTTGCCAAATATTCTCTATGGGATTTAAGTCTGGAGATTGTGGTGGTGTTTTTATTATTTCAGGACAGTTATATAGCAGCCAGAGTCTAACGTTCAGAGCAGTGTGCTTGGGGTCATTGTCCTGGTAGAATTTAAAATCGTTATGAAGGTTCAATTTTCGTGCTGAAGATTTCAAATTTTGCTTTAAAATATCAATATACTTGTACTGATCCATTATACTGTCAATAAAAACAAAATTACCAACTCCAGCGGACGACATACACCCCCATACCATAACTCCTCCTCCACCATGTTTTACTGTTGGTACCAAGTTCTGTTTGCGAAGTTCTTCCCTGGGTTTTCTCCACACCAAGATTCTACCGTCAGAACCAAATATATTAAATTTACTCTCATCAGCAAATATAACTTTATTCCAGTAATCAGAATTCTTATTTATGTTGGATTTTGCGAAAGCTAGTCTGAGTTTTCTATTCTTTTCACTTACGAAGAATTTTTTCCTGGCTACTCTACCGTGATATCCAGCAGATCGAATTACCCTTCTAATAGTTTCAGGATTAACAATTATTCCATATAATGCTTGTAAATCAGCAGCAACTTTTGAAGCACTAATTCTTGGATTTTTTTTAATATTTCGAACGATAATTCGCTTTATTCCATTGGATAGCTTTGATGGTCAGCCAGGTCTTCTTTTATCCTGAATCATATGATTCTTTTTATATCGTTTAATGATATTGAAAACTGTTGAACGACTCAAGTTAACTGTTTCAGCAGTTTTTCTAATAGATTTTCCACGTTCAATATGCAAATTAATAACTAATTTTCGAATTTCAGGCGAAGTTTCTTTTCGTTTAGCATTCATGACTACACAGAGCTAAAAAACACAAAAATTCCAAAACAAACTGGAGAGAAATACTGCAGACGATTTTATAAATTATTGCCAATTGCTTTTAAGTAAAAATAAAACCCCAAAAAATATTTTTATTGCTTATTTCAGGCGATTTTTGTTGCATATATAATGGTGTCCCATCACTTATGTGAGCTATTTTTTGCTCCGTTCTAAACATTTGTATTTTTATTAAATTAATATTTTAATATTTTGACAAAATGTATGTTATGTAATAATCTTTACTAAATTTAAGTATGAAACACACCCACAAAAAAAATGTGTACATGTTTTTTTAATTTATTTGATTAGTTTCCTTTTGTAAAGCACAAGTGTCCCATCACTTATGTGAGACACTGTATATAATGGTGTCCCATCACTTATGTGAGCTATTTTTTGCTCCGTTCTAAACATTTGTATTTTTATTAAATTAATATTTTAATATTTTGACAAAATGTATGTTATGTAATAATCTTTACTAAATTTAAGTATGAAACACACCCACAAAAAAATGTGTACATGTTTTTTTAATTTATTTGATTAGTTTCCTTTTGTAAAGCACAAGTGTCCCATCACTTATGTGAGACACTGTATAAAATACTGAGAAACATTTGTTGCCAACAAAACTCGGTGTCTATGTTGAAATGTAAAGCTATTAGCAGCACATTAACTGTAACTTTACCATGAAAAAACATAGTTTCATCCATCTTAGTAGGTGGCGCATGAAGCTAACACCGGAAAAATCATAAATAAAATTAACATCCCCACTGGGTATACTTTTATTTCTGCTGTCATATTCCGAGATGATGCGTTTAGAATTCTTTTTGTTTTTATTGGAAGATTGCCACGTTCTAAAAGTTTTCTTTGCCGCCGATTCTTGTTAAGCAGACGATTCTTAATGGAGCTAATTGTACTGAAGAGTCTTCGGTTTTCTTCTTTTACATCCAATGAACATACTTTTAAAGGGATGTGGGAGAGGGGGGTGGGAGGTATTGGAAAACAGAAGAAGCCGCTAAGCAAAGTGATGGAAATGGTCGATGTCACATCTCGAAATTCTACAAGATCTCGCATTAATTAAAGTGCGGTTTTATTGATTTTTTAACTGCATTCAATGAATGAGGGATAAAAACAAAAAAGCTTAGATGATGATCAGAAAGACTAATGGAATACTGTTTTAATCAGAAAAGCACTTTGAAGAAGTTCATTAAGGTAATTAAAAGCAGCGTCAAAGGTTTTTTATGTGATCTAAATTAAGCATTCAAAAGTAAAATAAGAAATGTAAATGTACCGAAAAGGTTATGACCTAACTTGTTGGAATATCAGTATTTCATAGATAATTAATAGAGTTTTGAGTGAAATTGTTTTGGCATTGGTTATTTTTTTATGACTGTTGTAAAATTTGCGATTTTTTTTTTCTTTTACAGCCTTTCTCGAAGTGAAATGAATTACGGTAAAATCAAAGAACTACAATGATGACAAAAAAAGTGAATGAAATCCATTCTGATAAGAAATTTGAACTTATTTGACTTTGAAATTTTGAATTTATTTAAAGAATTTATTAAAGTAATGCAGCATCAAAAGTGTTTAATGCTGTCTAAATTAAGCATCTTAAAACAAGTGGGTAAGTGTGATCGAAGATCGCACAAAGGGTTTCGTTTAATATTCCTTTCAAAACACTTTATCCTTCTGTTAATAAATCCAAATAAATTTCATTTTCAAGAAAAAAAAAGTCATTTTTTTATAAAGTAAAAATTTACCGGTCAATTTTTCTCGTTTTATCGAAAATCTGAAACGGTCCGATATTATACTCTGCCATAATAATATCTGTCATGTGGACTAAATGCGATATAAAAAAAATCAATTTCAAAATTAAACATGTTCAATAGACCTTCAAAATGTTAGACGTCAGATTAATTTTCTTTTTAATTCTCTAATGACGTCATATTAAGCTGCTTTCTATATTTACACATACTCATACTCCTTGTATTATTCAGAAAGGTTTGAAAATTTCCGTTTTATTACCAATATGACGTCATATTAATCTTTTTTTTCAATTGGTGAAACTTTTTATTTCATTTTCATTAAATTTGAAATACGGTTTTCACCATCAGAAAGTAAAAAGTCAAATGCATACGTAGAGTGTTTTTAAAAATTATTTTCCTACATTTTAAGTATTTTTAAGAAGACGATAAGGCTTGAAAATTTTTCCCAAGTAAAGATTTCAAAGTTTATCACATTTTTAAAATTTTTTAAAGTGCAAGAATTTTCTGTTTCCTTTTTTGGAAACACACTACGTTTGCATCGAACATATACCGGGTGGTTATAATATAAGTATCTCTATTTGGAGCTGTATGTAGCTCGAAGGAATAATGCGAATCAAACGAAAATCAGTAGAGTTACTATTCGAGAAGAGGGAAGAAGAATGGAACAGTAAAAAAAAAAAAAAAAGCAGTAATCGCCGACAGATGACGCTTTTGATTGTGAAATGTAATGTGTAATATTGTGTACCGTGGAGGTGTCGCAAACCTCAATGACTTTACCGCATATCACGACATGTACGAAATATCACTCCTGATGCGTTACATTCCGCAGTTGAGCACGTCGTGCACCGCCTGGATTGTATCTTCCATGCGTGCCATGGCCATGTGGAACCTGAAAAATGATCGGCACCAACATGCGAAAGCGTAACCACATTCACTGACATTTTCCAATAAATTAGATGTGTCATCCGATTTGATGCCTTAATTCTGGTATTACACATTACATTTCACACTCAGTAGCGCCATCTGTCAGTGATTATTGTAATTATTTTTTTTATTCTTCCATTCTTCTTCCCCCTTCTCGAATAGTAAGTGTACCAATTTTGGTTTCATTCGGGTTATTCCTTCAAGCTACAGACAGCTCCAAATAGAGATATACTTATCTTATAACCACACTGTACTTTATCTCTTTCGGGTCTGGCGTACTATTAATAGTACATGTCTTTTCAATGAGTATTATTTCGTCTTAATAAATATTTTCTTTAATATACGTCTGTAATAATAGCAGTACATATCTATACATTTATTATTATGACTTTCTTTTATGTTTCAGCATTCAGTAATAATAAAAATAATAATAGTTTGCTTAATTCTCTTTGCACCGTTGGCGATTCTTTTATTCCAACCATTTGTTTCCCTCTTTAAATTTAAAATTCGGGCTACTTTTCCGAACGGATAAGTTGTGATGAAATATAAAAAATATTAGAAATATTTTATGCCTGTTTAATACAATTGCAATACGACATTTTTCCAAACGTCTTCAAAATTTCTTCCTTAGTCTATTGTCACGCATGAATAGTACGTAAAATAATTATTTTCGTTAGATTTCGGTAAATGATATAATCATTAAATTTCGGTAAAGTTTAACTTTTGTGATTTGGATAGCTACTTTTAATATTATTAAAGTAAAAGTAAATTTTCCCAAAAACGAGAAAAAAAATTCGGACCCGAAAGGGTTATGTGAGTAAAAACTGCATTTCAATATTTATATTAGGTAATGAGTAAAATCACATAATTAAATTTCCCCATAGGTTAACATAATATATTGCGATCAACGAGGGGAAAATATGTAATTCAGTGAAGCACGCCCTTAACCCTTTCAGGGGCAGAGTACTTCTGTTTCTGAAATGTTGAAATGATGTGTCACACCCGGATTTACAAACGAATTTATTTGAAAATAAGTTAAAGCTTTTATTCACATACTTTATAAAAGCACACTTTATTCTAAAATTCTGGTGCCATTGTCGCATTTGAGAATTAAAATTAAATAGGATATAGAATATCCCACCGCCCTCCAAGGGGTTAAGCAGGATCTAATTTTTTCTTAGGCTCCCAAGACTCATGTCTTGGGCATCACAATTTTTATTGCCCCCCCCCCCCGCCCCCCAATAAACTTAGCTCATTTAAAATTTTTGGGGGGTGCCATGGCACGTTCGGTATTGAAAATGGAATGTGTAGCATTTATAGTTCGTTTACAAGGACACATAAAATAATTCTGTTACATTATGGTCTAATGGGGAAAAATCTTTTTCAGTACATATTTAAACTTTCATACTATTTCAAACATAAGGAAGTTGGTGTACACTGTTAAGATGCACACAAGATGTTTACTATGGAATATGGAATATATAGCTTTTATTTATTCATTTACAAGGAGTCAAAAATGAATTACACATACCTAACTAATAGAGCACTTCCAGCAATTATCGCTTATAGACAATACTTCGCGGATACTGTACTCTATCCGAAATATTTTGTGTGAACGATAGACTAATGAACGATAAATGCTATGCGTATCATGTTATACAACAGGTATCTTGTAGTAAACCTCAGTAATGTATATGATTTTCATTATATTTGAAATAGTGTAACATAATAAAATACGCTGCAAACAGTTTTTCCCCGTAGACCATTATGTAACCGAATACTTTTGTGTGGCCCTGTAAATGAATGATAAATGCATTACACTCCATATTCTACAGAAAGCATGTTTTAGTGTACCTCAGAAATTGATATAAATTTTATTTTATGGTTGTAATAGTGTAACATGATTAAAATACACCGCAAACGATTTTTCCCCGCGGAATTTTTTTTTTTTTTAGTTTCCCTGTAAACCAATTATAAGTGCTACACGTACCATATTCAATAGTGAGCATCTTGCAGTGCACTTCAGCGATGTATATCAATGTCAATCTATTTGAAATAGTGTAACATCATTAAAGTACACTGCAAAGGATTTTCTTCCATAGATCATAATGTAACGACATTCTTTTGAGTGCCCCTGTACACTAAGTATAAGTGTTACATACTTCATTTTCACTATTGAACATCTCATTGCAAACCTAAATAACATATATCAATTGCATTGCAATCCGAGTACATTTACGTGAGTTAGAGCGCGGACAGACAGCTAGACAGACGGACAGATAGCGAGACAGACAGACAGACAAACCGAATTTATAAATACTTTTCAACAATGTTGGAAAGTGTTAAGAATAGTTGCGATCACCCTGAAAAATTTAATGCTCGAAATGAATTTTAGCTGTAACACATGACTATGATCTTGTAAAAAATTTGTTTTTATTTGTGTAAGATTACCATATATTCATGAAGATATAAAGGTTTCTTTAAAAATTGCAGGAAATTTCCGCTTGTTATTTGTTTAAACAAGCAGGATTTCCAATGAAATTGAACACTACTTTCAAGAAGAATTAAAAAGTCATAAAAATTCCCACAGAATCTGGTTCGACACTGAATGAAGAAAAATGTGTATATTCGCAGAATAGTGTTAAGATCTATTAAGACACACATTGACTTGAATTCTATTTTATACTGGTGGTAGGGCTAAATATACCAATCCTGGAAAAATTCAAGCTACTATTGAATTAAACGCTCCAGAAAATTTAGCAACGGTCAGCGTTTCCTCGGAATGTTCACGCTTACTTGGCTAAATTTGTTCCGAACTTGTCTGAATTAACACAGCCCCTAAAAGCATTATGAAAAAGAAATGTCGAATGGATTTGAGATTCAGGCAGCATTTGAAAAACTGAAAGGAATTTATATAAAAAAATATATCTGTACTGAATATTTTAATGTGAATGTACGAGGGTAAGTCATTAAGAACGTCACAAAAGATAATTAAATAATAACTTACAAACAATGATATTCACTTCAAAACTATTTTTATTTCTTAACATATTCTCCACCAATATTTATGCACTTATATCACCGTTTTATCAGTGCCCCAACAACAGCTGCATACAATTCTTTGGGTTGCTGTCTCAGCCACATTAGGACTTCAAGTTGGACCTTTTGATCATCTGTGAACATCATCTTGCAACTTCTTCAACATCCACCATACAGCTTCGACTTAGCCCCAAGCAATTTTCATCTATTTAGTCCACTAAAAAAACCATCTTGGAAGCAAGATGATGTCCACAGATGATGAAAAGATTTAACTTGAAGTCCTAATGGGGCTGAGACAGCAACCCAAAGAATGCTTTTCAGCTGGTGTTGAGGCACTGATAAAACAGTGATATAAGTGCATAAATATTGGTGGAGAATATGTTGAGAAATAAAAGCTTAAGGCTGTTTTTAAATCCAAAATGGCTACTTTCTGAAACATTTCTGTATTCCCTTTTGTTCGAAAACACATGAGATTGGTAGGTGCTCTTAAACGAAAATTATGTAATCAGAATTTTTTTTACAATATTTGATATAGAAAAAAATCGTTCAGAAAATGCTGTCAGAGTTGGCGTTTTGAACCAAATTTCCAAATGCGATAGCGCTGGAAAGGGGAAAAAACTGCCGTCACGCCGCAAAAATTCCTTATAATTCAAGATGTATTTCATTTATCGAAAAATAAAAAAAAAACATTCGATTACATATCATTTCAATAATCACGCCTGCAAATGTCATGCATTTACGTTTAAAAATGAGACCGCAAATGTGTCAGAATATTTCGCGTTAATCAGCAGTGATTTTTTTTTTATTTTAATGTCTTTTTGTATAAATATAAATTTAGAATATATTTTAAGAGTCATTTTAATGAAAAACGATCATTTTCACTATAGAAAAATATTCTAATTTTTCTTCTTAACTATTCCTTCAATTTATCACAATTTGACAAAACAAGCTGGTTTAAGCATGGTTTGATAAAGTACATGAATATTTTTACCTAAATTTTTTTGTTAGAACTGCAGTACATTTAAAACGCTTCATTATGTTTATGTAAAATTATAAAATAACACAATTTTTTTTTTTTTTTTGTCTTTCTTATAATTTTTTCATAACGATTTCCCACTATTGTTGCGTACAAGATGTACAATTAATCAAAAAATACAAAAACGTATTTAATAAGATGCGTTTAAGGAAGATTTGGAATGGGGTTAAATCCCTTTATGCTAGTTATTTAAATTATTTCTTAGTTATTTTAAATTAACCTTAATTATACAGATAAAAAGATACTTAACACCATTAATCTATTTCAAAACAATTTAGTTATAGTTGACCCTTGACCACAACAATGACAGCCGGAATTGCAGACAATTTATTTTAATTTGCATAACTTGTAATTATGTGCTAGTGGCGTCATCTATTGATAAATGTATAAACTATTTCAGTTTATCCGTAGGCTACGATGAAGTCTCATGACCGTAGGCTATGATAAATCTGTAAAAATTAAAAAAATTCTGGTGAGTTAGATATATATTAAGTAGTTCTATTTTTTGTTTATTTGTTTCTAAGCATTAATAATAATAATGATAATAAATAATAATAATAATAATAATAACGGAATAAATGCGATTTTAAATTAAAGTTACATTTATAATTTTAAAGAATGACAATACATATGCTTATCGGTTCCCTCAGAGCACTTTTAACTTCAATAATTTTTAATGTCGTGCCTTGGACAGATCTTAGGAGGCGGACACTAATATTGTAGGGAATCAAAATAAAATTTGCATATGAAACCATAGTAATCACTAAGAAGAGGGCGTAATATTTTGAGTTATCCCCGCCTCTCAAAACACACCCTGCACCGCTCCTTTAATAAGAAGTAAGTGCGTTTTTCTTAATAACAGCTTCAGCAATCTGAAAAATTAACACATTAATGATTGGGCAGTTTCTTAAAATTGAAGAAATAGATGAGAGGTGCACGACCGAAATTTCCTGTCCCGGATCCGGCCAGATCCGTACAAAAAATGGCCCAAACCTTACAAAATAATTCATTGATCCGACCCGATATAAAAACTAAAAGTTCGACCTGGTCCATACAAAAAAAATTATTGGCTCAGCCCGTCCTGGTGTAAAAGCTGAAAACATAATTGGCACGACCCGACCCGACTGAATTTCTACAAAATATGTCAATATTTCTGAAGCAACATTATCTTACAAATAAAAATATTCAAAAAGAACATTTTCTTATGCATGGATTTTATTTTCAGATTATATTCGAAATTCGACAATTATATACATAAACACTGATTACAAAAAATGACTTATAGAATTTCATTCAAATGAAGATTAGGTAAGGAAATCAAGGTAGTTTAGAATGAAAGAAAAAGGTGGTGAAAGAAAATCATAATTTTAAAGCTCTACAAAGAAAAAAAAGTAGATTTTTAAAAATATATCTCTGTAATTTATTAAACTAAATTAAATTTATAAAGATTTCGCTAATGCCAACATGGGTTCGGGTAAACAGGGAGGGGGGATTTAGAAGTCTGAACAAGCCGGGACCGGACAATAATGGTTTGGGCTGGGTCGTATCCGGGCCGAACATTTAGCTTTTATACATGGCCGGCCTGATACTTTCGGCCCGTGCAGACCTCTAGAGAGAATGAAGTGCAGGCCTGACTTGGCCCAGAAAAAAGAACTCTGACCAACCCCGGCCCGAGTATGCAGAAAAAAGTAAGGACTGGGCCCTCAGATACATATATCTCACCCAGTGGCGCACCCAAAGGGGGGCCGAAGGGGCCCTGGCCCCCTCCAAAGGAAAAGGGAGAAAAACCTATAAAAATACCTAAAATATTTACGGAACCAAAGTTCTTTTTTTTGTGTGTGTGTGTAAAAAGTTTCCATAAAAAGCCCCTAAAATACACGGGTCTCCCGTGTTAGCATTCAGTTAAAAAAAAAGATTTTTAAGAGGTCCCCCCCCCCTTTCATTAATGCATGCTGCTTTAGAAAACTTTTATTTTATCGCCAGAATGAAAACAGAAATTCGCCAAAAAAGCGACACTTTTTCCAGTGCCTTATTTATGACAGGGCATTCGGGGAACAGGCACAGGGCCCTCGATTTTTAGGGGGCCCAAATGCTACTGAAGATTTTTCAATTATTTGCCAAAATCTGATGAAGTTTTAACTATTAAAAAACAAAATTAATATAGAAAACTCTATTTTATTTTTTTTATTAAAAAACGTTATTATATTTTTAACATTATCACTTTTTAAGGATTACATCACTCACGTTCAATAATCCTCCTGCTCATGTTAATTCTATGAGAGAATTTTTTTAAATAAATCTTTTGCATTTCAATATCTTTTTACTTTTTTTTTTTCCATTGGATAGTTGAGGTTGATCTCTACAAAAGCCGTTTTTTTAATTTTTCGATTTTGTTTACAGGTTTTTTATTCAAATACTTTCACTTTCGAAACAGATTTCAAAAGATCGAAAAATCGTCAACGAGATACTAAAGATTATGAAGATGTTATAAAAACTTTTACTGCTAAAAGACTGAGAAGAAAATTTATAAAAACATCATTAAATATCCCAAAATTTTTAAAGTCAGTAGTGGCTATCTTAATAAGTAGTTTCAATAATATTTTCTTTTATTCAAGGCCACCGTAAGCATAGGTGCCCAGGGCCCAAAAATTTGTAAATCGGTCCCTGACTTTGAAAGCTGAAACATGTTTGTTTCAATTTTTACTCGATTGAACAATGGAGTCCGGCGTCTAAATTCGAAACGATTCAGATGTAATATAGTTTCAGTTTGGATCATTATAATACGAAATCCTCACTTGGTTCGGTTGCATCCTTACCAATTATTTTTCATTTTACTTGAACTTAGAATACTACACAGAGCTATACACGAGTATACAAAAGTTCTCTTGTAAGTTATATTTCATATTGTTAAAATTTCAAACTTGTTTTAATATCTTGAATGAACGATTATAATCATGTGTTGAAACAAGCATTTGTTTGTAGAATATGTAAGTAATTAAGATATACAGGGTGTTTTTTTTTTAAACTGACGCTGTTCAAAGCCGCCGGTAGCTCGTTCTAATAACTGGATTGGCACAAAATTTTATAAATGGAGTAAGAAAACCACGGGAAAAAAGATTCCAACAAAAACAAAAAATTAGTTCCAATCATCGCCGATAGGGGGAAATTTGGTGCTGTACATTGAAAGAAAACATCAGAAACAGACAAAATTAATAATTTGGATAAAATGCCATGCTTTATTCATCCTATACACTTTCCCGACGAGGAATTCGACCACATTCAATGTGACCACCGTTCTCTTGCACCACACCTTGCATTCTTTGTACAACATTTTCAGCGTAACATGTCACATGGAATAGCCCTTACTGCATGTATTATGTTGTCTTTTAAGATACTCAGATTTGTTACTCCCCCAAGATAGACTTTCAATTTCAAATAACCCCAGAGCCAAAAATCGCATGAAGTTAAATCCGGAGACCGGGGCGGCCAGACATATTGAAAACAACGACTGATAACTCTTTGGTCAGTGAAGTGATGGCGCAACAGCTGCTGTACTTTTACACCAATATGTGGTGGTGCACCATCCTGCATAAAAATGATCTAATCCAGACATTGTCTCTATTGAAGTTGTGGAATGACAAAACTAGTCAGCATATTATGATATTTTTCTGCGTTAACGGTACACGTCACTGGTCCTGTCGCAGTTATGTTCTCAAAAAAAAAGAATGGTCCAAGGATGAATTCAGCTGTAAAGCCACATCAAACAGTGAGCTTTGATGAATGTAATGGAGTTTCTAGAACTGTATGAGGTTGCTCAGTGGCCCAAATTCTACAGTTATGAGTATTAACAGACCCATTCAGATGAAAATGGGCCTCATCTCCCCATAAAATTATCCACGGGAAAGCATCATCGACTTCCATTCTTGCAAGAAATGTCAGTCGTTTATCGTAATCATTGGGTTGAAGTTGTTGCAAGCAGCTAATCTTGTATGGATAGTAGTGGAGAATTCGCCGCAAGACTTTCCATACAGTCAAAACATTTAAATCCAGTTCTCGCGCAACACCCCGTGCGCTGCTACTACAAACAGCAGAGGTACTCTGTGACCTATCGTTGATCGCAGTTGCAACATCCATTATCACTTTTCTGACACCGGTTTACGTCCTCTGCCTGGCCGAACTGCTAGCGAGCCTGTTTCTTCGAATTTCAGAATTATCGCGTTCAATGCATTAACGGATAAAGGTCCTTTCGGCAGTTTATGGCGTGTTCTAAATAAACGAAGAGTGGCTGGTGCATTGCACTGGTTACAGTAATAGAACTTCACAAGTAATGCGCGCTGCGGTAACGTGAGATTCATTTTCAACCTGAGCTGAAATTGTTTCTCGGAGTTTTTCGCATGCATTTATAGCTTAAACTATTGGTGCTACTGTCACTTGCGTAAGCAAAAATTTGCATTTTCATTTATTGCCCGTATTTTATGCTAATTCTCAGTTGCATAAATTACCACAGCGCCACATTTCCCCCTATAGGCGGTGATTGGAACTAATTTTTTTTTTTGTTGGAATCTTTTTTCCCACGGTTTTCTTAGTCCATTTATAAAATTTTGTGTCAATCCAGTTACTAGAATGAGCTACCGGCGGCTCTGAATAGCGTCAGTTTAAAAAAAAATCCCTGTACATTGAAACATCATTATGGCGAACCCGCTTAAGGCTGTTCTCAAATCCAAAAGGGCTACTTTCAGACACATTTTTTAAATTCATTTTTGTTCGGAAACGAATGAAATTGCCAGACATTTGTCCGTAAAGGCAGAAGATCTTTCAGATAATAATGTCGAAGTTGGCGGAAGCAGTAGGGGCATCTGCCCTTTCCAAGACTAGAGGCAATGCCTTTACAAGAATTAACTATGATGTCCTAAAATAGATTAAATTCTTTATTAATTTATTAATACCCATAACATTCTGACTGACGAGTTAAATTTAAATGAATCAGTCCAATCCACTAATTCATCTCGTTAAGAATATTTTGGATATTTTCCCTGACAGTTAGATAGATAGAAATAGGAAATTCTATAAATGTTTGTTTAGGAGCTCTTTAAATATTTAACTTCTACACTTTCAAAAATTAGCAGTTTTTAAAATTATTAAATTTTAAGTATAATAATTTTTTTTTCGTTAAAAATAAATAATTAATTATTAAATACTGAATTAATTACGGTAATTTGATGATTAATTAGTGTCTCCTTGTGCAATCACAACTAGAGAAATTTTGCACCCACTAATTTTATTTTGTTTCGCCGCCAATGCTCGGCCCCCTCCATGATAAAATCCTGGGTGCGCCACTGATCTCACCTCTTAAAATATCCAATAAAGGAAATTAAATTTTTTAGAACAGATACTGTGCTGTGCTGTCCTTTCAATATCTTATGGTGCTGCCATCTCTTGACAATGTGATAAGTCTTTAATTATTATTTGTTTTTTTGTTTTTTTGCTGATAAAAAATTTAAACAGATAATAGGAACGATCTTTCCTTTTTAATTTTTTTAAACACTATTAATAATTAAAATTTAATATATGTTTTTTTAATACATGGTATTACTCTAACGCACCATAATCATTATCAATAGTGATTATTATTCGGTTACACTTTTAAATTTAATAACCGTTAATAAAAAGAAATGAATTTTAGAATATATTTTCAAAAATAATTATTCAAGCCCTGTTTCATAACGAAAGTTAAACTTCAACAATTAATAAATAAAATAATAAATAAAACACAAATTTAATAGATATTTAATCAAACTACGCGCTTAAATAACCACTGAAATTATCAGAATGAAAATCTTTGGCGGTTTTTTCAGCTATTAACCGATTTCCAAAGTGAAAGTATCTTCGCAAAAAAAAAAAAAAAAAAAAAATCCGCAAAGATAATCGAATAAGTAATCAACGGCGGTAATAGATATTGATCTCTGCTATCCAATGCTAAAAAATTGTTTAAAAATATTGAAATGCAAACGAGATATTAGAAAAATAATGCCCCATAGGATTAACATTAACGAGCGTGTGTTTTCGCGTGATGGGAGAGGATCCTTAAGAGGCTACTTCACTCAGACGGAAGCACCCGCTCGCTAATGTTAATCCTATGGAGGAAATATTTTAAGATATCTCGTTTGCATTTCAATATTTTTAAATGTTTTTTTTTTTTTTTTTTTTTTTTTTTTTTTTTTGCATTGGATAGTTGAGGTTAATCTCTATGGACGCTTCTTTGTACTTTTTCGATTTTGATTACAAGTTTTTTTATTAAGATACTTTCACTTTCGGAACCGGTTTAGAAAGTGAAAGTATCCTCAATAAAAAAAAAACTGCACGTATACGAAACCTAAAAATGCACTTCCAGCATTTATCGTTCATGGACTGTACCGTAACTGAAATATTTTGTGTGCCCCTTTGAATGAACGATAACTGTTACGCACCTCATATTCCACATTAAGTATCTTGTAGTGCACATCAATAACGTATATAAAATTTTATTAAGCTTGAAATAGTGTAGAATCATTAAAATGCGCTGAAAACAATTTTTCCCGTTGACCATTATATAACCGAATTAATTTTGTGTGACTTGTGAATGAATGATAAATGTTTCGCACTCCATATTCTACAGAAAGCATGTTTCAGTGCATCTCAGAAATGCATATCAATTCCATTATGCTTGAAATAGTGTAACATCATTAAAATACACCGCAAACGATATTTCTCCATAGATTATAATGAAACGGGATTCTTTTACATGTCCCTGTAAACGAACTGTAAATGTTACACACTCCATTTTCAATAACGAACATGCATACGTTCGATTAAACTTTGTTTTCATATAAAAATGCTTTTTGCTGTTATTAGCCTGCAATCTAAAAAAAAAATATGAAATGTAAAATATCTATTACAGTTTTTTTTTTTTAATTGTTTTCACCTATTTTCTGTAATTTTCTATAAAATTCAATAACGTATATCAATTACATGACAATCGGACTATATTTATGATAGTTAGATCACGACACGACCAGACAAACAGAAGTCATAGACACTTTTCAACTGGGTTGGTAAGCGTTAAAAATAAGTTCA
This sequence comes from Maratus michaelseni, assembly GCA_963931845.1. Taxonomy (NCBI): domain Eukaryota; kingdom Metazoa; phylum Arthropoda; class Arachnida; order Araneae; family Salticidae; genus Maratus; species Maratus michaelseni. The sequence continues at coordinate 322,072,767 of OZ007594.1, read as the reverse complement.
TAAGATATTTAACATTCTTTTGTTATATATCCTATTCTATAAATCAAAAACATGTCTAGGAGTTAACGCTGAGATCATACTGATGGTGGCAACATCTGACCAATAAAATCGATTTTTATGTAAGGTTTTTAACTTCTGAACAGCGCGCCATTTCGATTTTTACTCCGTCGAATAGATTTAAAAAAAAAATACTTCCAAATGCAGTTTATTTGAAAACTGTATCTCAATTTATCGACTTTTTATGGTTTTTAAAAGAGTTTTCAAGCATGATTTTTTTTTAAATCTATCGCTATCCCATGCCGCCCGATTACGAAAAATTAAGCCTTTTAAACTAAAAACAATACAAAAAATAAATCAGCATTTGTTTCCGGCTAATAGTATTCCATAACGGAATTAAAATTTCCTCAATAAATTTAAAAAAAAAAAAAAGTAAAATAATATAAATAAAACACAAATTTAACAGACATGCACGCTTAACATAATACGCTTAACCACTGAAATTATCAGAATCAAAAAGTATGCTGTAAGTAGCGAAATCTAGGGCGATTTCTTCAGCTATAAACTCCTAGTGTATGGCTAATACGAAAGTGTCACTTTTAATAAATTACAAGATTTTATTTGATTATAGAATTGCTATTTTTCCTATAAAAATGCTTTTTTGGCGTTGTTAGTATTATAAGGAAACGTGAAGCATTCGATCCCAAATCGCTACAACAGGCCTGCAAGCAAAGATGGATACACAAGTATATCCATCTTGTTACGTGTATGGGCTTTGCCTGCAAGTGCCATGCTTTTGAGTTTAAAAATGAGTCGGTTAATGTGGCAGGAAGTGTCGCGTTATTAAGCGAGGGGGGGGGGGGGATATTTTTGAGAACCATATTAAATAGAGAAGTGGATGTTATATGAAAAATGAAAATGGGTACAATTTTTAATATCTCGACAGTTCCCGGATCATAATTTAGAAATAGCCCATAATATTAGACAATATTCCCAGTCGATCTTTCCTTATACTTTTTTATATGATTATTTTTAGCCGAACTAGTACCCCTGAGTGATCTTTTTTTCCCCTTCTTTTTTTCTTTTCTTCTTCTTTTCCAAGACTGCATATTGTCCAAACAGTTGCTGCATCAGTTAGCAATCCTAGAAACTATGTTGGCATTTAAACTATGGAATTTCCACAATCCATCGTATGCAGTAGGTACCTTCCACAAATCCTTCTACCTGTTAAACCTATTCAAATTCACTGTAACAACTTGGATTATACGCCCAAATGGGTTCAGTGTTTGTTGTAAAATAACTTCCCACAAGTACTTACCCTTTTTTTTCACTTTCACCACAACCAGTGTCAAACAAAGAGGGATTTAAAGGTGATCATTGCTTTTGAATAAAAGAACACGTGCTACTATACTTTGTTAAATAATAGCTAAACTAGAGGAATGTGGATTTATCTGGATTTTTTACGTTTACTTGGAAGGGAAGCTGTGTCGTAGCCAGGGAGGGGGTCCAAAAGCTCTGGATACCAGTAATATCGTAAAGTTTTCTGCTGTTTGATTATCGCAGAAAGTTCTCTGAATAGATAGGCAAAGAAAACTTTGTAAAATTAGTGGTATCCATAACATCTGGACCCCCACGCTGGCTACGCTACTGAGGGGAAGGTGCATATACAAAAGCTCTTTTTAAAAAGATGTGAAAAATAAGGTACACTGTAAAAACAAGAACGAAAAATCATGCGTCAAGCATAGATTATGTAAAACTTTCCAACTCTTCCAAAATAATTTTGCAAATCTTCAACGTAAGATATAAGATGATATCTAACTAAACAATTTTGAAAACGCATAACATATTTAAAAATCCAATTTCAGGAATTATCAACAATAATTGGAAAAATACCCGAGCTCTTTTGTGCAGCCCAGCCCTGTATATGATCTATAGATTTGTATATATACTAAATATAATGCTAAATTTTAGTTCAGTTAGGAAACGCATAGAACAATTTAAAATTTTCCTTCTGCAATTTCCGACAATAAACGGAAATGTACTCGAGAACTTTTGTGCTGCCCTGTATACAATCTGTACAATTTTTACACACCAAGTAATAGGCAAAAAATGAGTTAAATTTAAAAACGCGTACCGCAACTGAAAAAGCATGCCTAGCAATTATTATTAATAAGCAGTACTTTAACCGAATTATTTTGTGTGTCCCTGTAAAGGAACGATGAAAGCTATACACACAATATTCTACAGTAAGCCTCTTGTAATCCATATTAGTGATATATATCAATTTCAATACGTTTGAAATAGTGAAACATTATTAAAATAATCTGCAAACGATTTTTCTTCATAGACCGTAATGTAACGAAATTCTTTTGAGTATCCCTGTAAAGGAACTACAGTCGAACCTCGATTTAACGTACTTTGATTTAACGAATTCTCCGTTTTAACGAATATTTTTTCTGTCCCGACAAAAAGGGTGCTAAAATGCTCTGATTTAACGAATTTTTAGCTTTGATTTAACGAACAACAATCGCTGAAAAAAAATTCGCATTCCCACATGAAACAGTCATTCACTGTTAAAAATTTGCAGCAAACTGTCCAGTCATTTGACAGTTTTTGTAAAAAACGGTTACATGACCGTAATTTATGTATATTCTGACCATAAAATGATCAAAATACGGTTCAGAATATAGTTAAATTACAGTTATGTAACCGTTTTCTACAAAAACGGTCAAATGACTGGACAGTTTGCTACAAATTTTTAACAGTGTTGATAACGATGGGCTGGAATGGGAAGATGGCCAAATGCCTGGATGGGAACATGTTCCTAGTAATGGAAATTTTACAGACTATGTGTCTTGCGATGTAGAGCTAAGTACCTGCGATAGTGAACAGAAAGAGAATGAAGATTCTGAAAGCAGTGAAGATGACGAAAAAACGGAAATTGAATTAAAAAAGGTGACATTCCAAGAAGTAGTTTGCAGCTTGAACACTTTAAAACATTATTTTTTTGTCTCACGAGGTTTATGATGTTGCTTTTACGAAGTTAGAAAATATCGACAAAGAACTTTGGAAAGTAAAAACAAAGAACCCAAAACAAAGCACTATCAAGGATTTCTTTCCAAAGTGCCAATAAGTATGTATGTATTATGTATTAAGTTTTAAAAGCAAGTAACATTAAAAAATTTAGATAATTTTAAAGTTGATCTCCTAACGTATAACTTATAACTTTTAAGCTCGTAGTAAACAATAATAATTCTTTTTTCATATCTGTATATCTAAGGGTATTTTGCATTGATATTTTTAAACCATACTCTTTACAAAAATTTATATTCGATTTAACGAATTGCTTCGATTTAACGAACGGATTTGTGGATCCCAATCAATTCGTTAAATCGAGGTTCGACTGTATAAGTGCTATGCACACTACATTCCAGAATTAGTCTCTTGTAATGCACTTCAGCGATATATATCAATTTCAATATGTTTGAAATTGTGTAACATCATTAAAATAAACCGCAAATGATTTTTCCCCATAGGCCTCAATGTAACGGACTTTTTTTGAGTGTGCCTGTAAAAAAAGTATGAGTGCTACACACTTCATTTTCAATACCGAACATGCCACAGTAAGCCTCAATAACATATATCAATTGCATGATGATCCGAGTATATTTACTATAGTTAGAGCACAGACAGGCAGACAAACCGAATGGGACAACCGAAACACTTTTCAACTATGTTAAAAAGTGTTAAAAAGACAGGTATATATTTCTTAATCTAGAAAAATAAAAAGTAACCACGAACGAAAATATACGATAACCTCTTCCGAGTGACCCACGATTCCAAAAAGAGGTCTTTATCTCTAGAAACTTCAGAAACCAATGTATTTTCGATACTGAAATAACCATTTGAATCGGTTATTTCAAAAACTACATAATTCACAGGAACAGAACTTTTCAGAAATTAAAAAAAACTTTATTATTCACATGTAAACAAATTTTTATGGGGTTTTGGGGGCTAATTATAAAGTTTGGACTTCAAAGTTTGTAAATATCGAATAATTTTTATAATTTATGAATAATAAAAAGAAGAATAACCGAAAAATTGTTCCTGATTTATATTGTTTTAGCAAGAAACAACGTTACATGGTATTTAATTTGAACAAAACAGTCATATTAAACATACTTTTAATCAAAATTTAATGAAGATAGCACTTATACACACTGTAAAAAATGACCAATGTTTCTTATTTTATGAAAATATACTATAACCACGAACGAAAATATAATATAATCTTCTGAGTTATCCGAAATTCCGAATAGCGTGTTCCATTGTCTTTTGAATCCCCAGAAACCAATACATTTCCAAAATTTAAAGAATTATTTATAAAGCAAATTATTTTTAGCTGCCCGTATTTTTCAGAAACGTTTCCGAAGGGTTTTTATAGCGTATTAATTAGTGTCCTCAGCCTGGAATACCTGTTTTTCGAATGCTATCAATTCTCAAGTAAATATTTTCATGCTCAAAAAATATGTTTAAAAGACAAACATGCAAAATGAACAGCGTTAATAATAACATTAAAATTAAGATTATTTCTTTACTCTTTCATGTATAAATTAACTTATGCGGCTGAAAACGTGTAACTTGGGAATGGATGACATACAAAAACAGGTATTCCAGGCTGAGGACACTCATTAATACGCTATAAAAACCCTTCGGAAGCATTTCTGAAAAATGCGGGCAGCGAAAAATACTTTGTTTTTATAAATAATTCTTTAAATTTTGAAAATGTATTGGTTTCTGGGGTTTCAAAAGGCAATGGAACACGCTATTCGGAATTTCGGGTAACTCAGAAAATTATATTATATTTTCGTTCGTGGTTATAGTATTATTTTCATAAAATAAGAAACATTGGTCCTTTTTTACAGTGCAGGAACATTTTTATGTTTTAATATGGTATTACATGCAAATGGTAACATAAAAATATAATCCCCATGTAATCTTGTATTACACGCAAAAACTGACTTTATGTCGTTTAAGTAATGAACGAAAATTAGAAGGTATTGTTTGAAGGGGAAAGAATACACTGACTTATGTGGTTATTACTTAGATCACGGCTCTACATTTAGGGAAGCATTTGCGACAAAAAAGTATATTTGAAAAAAACTTGACTTATGTGGTTCTTGAAATGACAGATTCATTTATAAAAACAAAGTTTCTATTGTTGCTACTGATTTTCGGAAGTTTTTCCAAGTAGTTTTTTATAGTTTTATATTGACTTTTTTCAACCCGGATTTTAGGGTTTTCCCATACTAACATTTTCATGTTCAACAAACATGTTTTACAGACAAACATGATAAATTAATACCACATTAACATTAATATTACAATTAATATTATTGTGCTACTCTTGCATGCATAAATTCAATTACGCAGTTGAAAATATTTAATTGAAAGTAAATAGCATCCTAAAAAATCGATATTCCGGTTTGAGAAAATTGATTAATATATCATAAAATCTGCTCGGAAATGTTTCCACAAAATAAATAGCATCCTAAAAATCGATATTCTGGTTTGAGAAAATTTATTAATATACAATAAAAACTACTCGGAAATGTTTCCACAAAATAAATAGCATCCTACAAATCGATATTCCGGTTTGAGAAAATTGATTAATATATCATAAAATCTGCTCGGAAATGTTTCCACAAAATAAATAGCATTCTAAAAATCGATATTCCGGTTTGAGAAAATTGATTAATATATCATAAAATCTGCTCGGAAATGTTTCCACAAAATAAATAGCATCCTAAAAATTGATATTCCGGTTTGAGAAAATTGATTAATATATCATAAAATCTGCTCGGAAATGTTTCCACAAAATAAATAGCATCCTAAAAATCGATATTCCGGTTTGAGAAAATTGATTAATATATCATAAAATCTGCTCGGAAATGTTTCCACAAAATAAATAGCATCCTAAAAATCGATATTCTGGTTTGAGAAAATTTATTAATATACAATAAAAACTACTCGGAAATGTTTCCACAAAATAAATAGCATCCTAAAAATCGATATTCCGGTTTGAGAAAATTGATTAATATATCATAAAATCTGCTCGGAAATGTTTCCACAAAATAAATAGCATCCTAAAAATCGATATTCCGGTTTGAGAAAATTGATTAATATATCATAAAATCTGCTCGGAAATGTTTCCACAAAATAAATAGCATCCTAAAAATCGATATTCCTGTTTGAGAAAATTGATTAATATATCATAAAATCTGCTCAGAAATGTTTCCACAAAATAAATAGCATCCTAAAAATCGATATTCTGGTTTGAGAAAATTTATTAATATACAATAAAAACTACTCGGAAATGTTTCCACAAAATAAATAGCATCCTAAAAATCGATATTCCGGTTTGAGAAAATTGATTAATATATCATCAAATCTGCTCGGAAATGTTTCCACAAAATAAATAGCATCCTAAAATTCGATATTCCGGTTTGAGAAAATTTATTAATATACAATAAAAACTACTCGGAAATGTTTCCACAAAATAAATAGCATCCTAAAAATCGATATTCCGGTTTGAGAAAATTGATTAATATATCATAAAATCTGCTCGGAAATGTTTCCACAAAATAAATAGCATCCTAAAAATCGATATTCCGGTTTGAGAAAATTGATTAATATATCATAAAATCTGCTCGGAGATGTTTCCACAAAATAAATAGCATCCTAAAAGTCGATATTCCGGTTTGAGAAAATTGATTAATATAACATAAAAACTACTCGGAAATGTTTGCACAAAATAAATAGCATCCTAAAAATCGATATTCCGGTTTCAAAAAATTTATTAATATAACATAAAAACTACTCGGAAATGTTTGCACAAAATAAATAGCATCCTAAAAATCAATATTCTGGTTTGAAAAAAATTATTAATATACAATAAAAACTACTCGGAAATGTTTCCACAAAATAAATAGCATCCTAAAAATCGATATTCCGGTTTGAGAAAATTGATTAATATACCATAAAAACTACTCGGAAATGTTTGCACAAAATAAATAGCATCCTAAAAATCGATATTCTGGTTTGAAAAAAAATATTAATATACAATAAAAACTACTCGGAAATGTTTCCACAAAATAAATAGCATCCTAAAAATCGATATTCCGGTTTGAGAAAATTGATTAATATACCATAAAAACTACTCGGAAATGTTTGCACAAAATAAATAGCATCCTAAAAATCAATATTCCGGTTTGAGAAAATTGATTAATATACCATAAAAACTACTCGGAAATGTTTCCGAAAATGGGTGGCAACTAAAGAAACTTTATTTCTAGAATTGATTCTTTAAATCGCGAAAATATATTCATTCGTTTCTGAGGTTTCTAGTGATAAAGAGCGCTTTCGAAATCATGGGTAACTCGGAACAGATTATCTACTATATATATAAAACACAAACGGAAATTTCGTTCCGTTCCTTTATAACTCGAGTTCTGCTGAATGGAATTTGATGGAACTTACACTGTTGGATAGATAATTTTTCAGGGAAGGTTTTAGTATATACCACATAGTTCTACGTATATTAGTTATAGAATTATGATGGAAAGTTCTGTTATTTTGGACGATAAGGTTACCATAGGTCATTTTTTTGGCGACCATTATCGTTGGCGAAAGAATTGAAACGGCTATATCAGAAAATAATGCAAACACATATAAAAATAAAATAAAAATTCTGTTATTAATTTTATTTAAAATCCCCCCCCCCCCCCTCCCCACAAAAAAAAAAAAAAAAAGAAAAAAAACTGTTTTAATGAGGCCTAATATTTAATTTAAACTCCAAAAGAATGTTTGTAATGCTTAAAAATATTTGCAATGCATGAGATTGCAATTCAGATTAAGTCAATATTTGGCGATTCATCGTTTGCGTCAGGTTAACAAAGATGCATCTGATAATTTGATTTAATAAAATATTAGTAATTTTTTTCCCTTTTTTTCTTTCTGTTAATTTTTTTTATATAACTCCCCTATCATGTGTCTTACAGGAGGAACTAGCAGATATAATTGTAAAAATGACTGAATTTATGAGTTAACATGTTATTTGTTTATTTACGGTTTTGATTTTACTTTTGTCGCCAAGCAATGTGATTTTAAGCCAAAAATGCATAAGCGTGACATCAGCTTGAGCGGTATTAGCAACAATAGTGTTTTTTCGTTTATACAAGATCCTTTTTGGAGTAAATTTTTATATTCAAATGCAAATTATATAAATAGCAGTTATTGTTATGAATATGGGATCAAATATTTAAATTTTAGTGAATGTCTGCCACTCAAACACATATTGTAAAACAATTAAATTTTAGATATTTAAAAATTTACTACGGAAACATGTTTGTTAATGAAAGATCTATAACTGAATTAACAGTAATTTGACATTATTTAATGGAACATAGTTTGGCGCGTAAATAACTTCGTTTTGTAACTAACTCTGGTACATTAGTAACCATATCGTTTCAAGCACTTCTAATGTTTGAGGTCAAACTAGGATATCGACAAGATTATGGACGATTAGGAAGATTTTATCGGATACAAACTAGATGTTTATTCTTCGACCAGAGTTAATCATTGGGGGTTTTTTTAGATTAACGGTTACACGAATGCAACCGGTCTAAAAAATGGAAAGACAGTGAAAATGGCGTCATTTAAATTTTATTCATATTCAGCTTTAAAAATTCACTTTTTTATGTTTCACCATTTTTTTTAAATATGAAAGTTAAACACTGTTCTTTATGTGCAAACAATTTATTACAATTTTCTCTGTATTTACTCTGCTGGAATCGAAAGATGAAAATTCGTATTAGTAGACTTGCCAGAAGAGGACGTATATTGCGAAATATAACATAACATAGAATGTACTTACGTTACCAGAATCTCGCATGGAGACAAGAAAGAGGGAAAGAGTTCAAGAACCAGACGAAAATGAATCACCCGAACTTTATTTAAGTTCAATGGTCCATCTTATGCAATCTTTGTAATGCTTTCTCTTTTAGTAGTATGTTGACTAGGGAACATGTTAGTTCCTGTTGTCATAATCTCATAATGGCATCATTTCCCTACCAAACTCTACTATAATGATCAACTAAATGAGTTGCTTCTTTTAGCCCAAATTTTGTCCAATGTTTGATATAATATAACGCAATGTCGTTCACATCGTTTACAGCAATATTGAAGGAAAATCCAGGTGAACGTCCCTATTGCTTTAAAATGCATGCTCAGATCCATTGATATAATTTGTTTGATGCAAGGTTCGTTTGAAAATATTTACTAAGGTAGCATCTGTAGGTGAAGATCCACATTCCTTTAAAATACAGAGCTATTTCGTTTGATTTAAGGTACATATAAAAAAAATGGCCCAGCGCAGCGGGCGTAGCATGCTAGTTGTATATATTTTCGTTCATGGTTATATATTCTATTTTCGTACATTAAGTACATTTTTTTTACAGCGAATTTTACAGAGAATGAGTATAAAAAAAACTAGTCAAGAAGACTGAAAAAGCTCTGACAGTGACTCAAATTTTGCCGACCCATGTTAGGATAATTTAATCTTTGAAACTAGAATTAATAAAACTCCAGTATTCTAGAGTATTCTCCAGTATTCTCTAGTATCCCAGTGTTCTAAACTTAAACTTAAATGCACTATTTTTTTTTTTTTATTATTATTATTTAACTAGCTGATCCGTCCGGTATTGCCCGGAAATCAGTAACTTTCTTGTGCGGTTTCGAAAAAATAGTCGTTTTCGGAACGCTCTCTGTTCTAAACAAGCCTCTTTCCGAACGAAACTCCGACACTCTTCCCCGCTGCTTACGGCATTGTATAGCAGGCGTCTTGCGCATGCAGTGCAATATCGTTCAGTTTCAATTTCCACCTCTAGGGGGCGCAAAATAATTTTACTTAGTTACCTATATCTTAATTAGTTCATGTTAAGTTGAATGAACCAATTCCTATTGAAGAAGATTCCAAACATTTTTTAGAGAACTTTGGTCGAAATATAAATATGCTCTAGGTCAACCACTTTCAACTACCCTATCTACCACACCCCCACAGCTACCGACATGCAAGCACCATAGAGCACGATGAGAGACTTGAGGCTACTACCACACACAAACACCAGTGAAACATATGTATACGACGTGAAAGTTTCTCTAAAATCGATTACACCAGTTTTTATTTTAACCTCAATAAAGGGAGCCGGGAGGGACATCTATAGTCTACAGACTTGGTCCCAAATCTGAGCAGTCCTTCTCGGGCAGTAAAAGTAAAAGACATCTAATCAAACTACGCGTTAAACAACTGACATTTTCCAGAATCGAAAAGTCTGATGTAGGGAAGCAAAATCTTTGGTGATTTCTTCGTCCATTAACTCCTGGCATGTGTCTAATAAAAAAAATAAAAATCCCTGACGGCTCGGCCTACAGGCACAGGTAGATTTCGAAGACGCAGACCGTGGGGCGCCTGTTTGTCGGGAATCGCGGAAGAAATGACCTTTTTTACGATGATGCGGCAGTTTGAACCGCCTACTTCGAAACCTAACTTGTTTGCAGGCGGATTCGGCAGGGATTTTTTTGTTTTTAATTTTTTTTTTTGGTATAACGGTTGGTCCTATAAAAAACTTGTCAATATAAAAGTTTTAAATAATATTAAGAGGATTTATAATAAATTTAAGCGGATTTGAAATCTTGGGAATTGACGAAGTTAAGCATTTTTTCTTCTACCCCCCCCCCCTCCCCCCCTCTTAAGGCAATTTTTAATTATATCAAAAATCTGTCATACATAAATTTTCGGCCCTTCTCCTAAAAGTAATAATAACTTCAAACGGATTCGATACGTATCATAATTAAGAAATTATGGGTTTTTTTCTGTTTTCACAAAAAGGCCCCCCCATCCCCCCCCCTGGTTCGATTTTGCCCATTAACGAACTTGACGGAGATTTTATGCCTCTTGATTTTATGTATCAGTTTCGAACAGATGCGGGAGTTGGAACCGCTTACTTCGAAAAATAACTTGTTTGCAGGCGGAGCCGGCAGGAGTTTTTTTATTTTTAATTTTTTTTTGCTATAACGGTTGGTTCTATAAAAAACTTGTCAATATAAAAGTTTTAGATAATATTAAGAGGATTTATAATAAATTTAAGCGGATTTGAAATCTTGGGAATTGATGAAGTTATGAATTTTTTCTTCTAACCCCCCCCCCCTTCCCCTGCTTAAGGCAATTTTTAATTATATCAAAATCTGTCATACATAAATTTTCGGCCCTTCTCCTAGAAGTAATAATAACGTCAAACGGATTCGATACGTATCATAATTAAGAAATTATGTTTTTTTTTTCTGTTTTCACAAAAAGCCCCCCCATCCCCCCCCCCCTTGGTTCGATTTTGTCCATTAACGAACTTGACCGAGATTTTATGCCCCTTGATTTTATGTATCAGTTTCGAAAAGATGCGGGAGTTGGAACCACCTACTTCGAAAAATAACTTTTTTGCAGGCGGAGCCGGCAGGGATTTTTTTGTTTTTATTTTTTTTTTTTTGCTATAACGGTTGGTCCTATAAAAAACTTGTCAATATAAAAGTTTTAGATAATATTAAGAGGATTAATAATAAATTTACGCGGATTTGATATCTTGTGAATTGACGAAGCTATGATTTTTTTTCTTCTAAAACCCCCTTTTTCCCCCCCTTGGAGCCATTTTTAATTATATCAAAAATCTGTCATACATAAATTTTCGGCCCTTCTCCTAGAAGTATTAATAACTTTAAATGGAATCGATAAGTATAATAATTAAGAAATTATGGGTTTTTTTCTGTTTTCACAAAAAGCCCCCCCACCCTCCCCCCCTTGGTTCGATTTTGCCCATTAACGAACTTGACCGAGATTTTATGCCCCTTGATTTTATGTATCAGTTTGTAAAAGATTAATGCAGAATTTTTCCAGTTATCGTGGTCAGAAAAAAGTGACATAGATAGATAGATAGATAGATAGATAGATAGATAGATAGATAGATAGATATATAAAGTTTTGAACTGGGGGTGGTTTTGGTTTCTGGGAGTCATGATCGGCGTAGATCTGCAAAAATTTTTCAAAATTTCCAACTTAGGTGAGAATGTAATAGGTAGTATTTCTTACGAAATCTACCTAATTAGCGCTTTTAATAAATTTCGAATCTTTGTTTAAACACACAATTAATGTTTTTCATATAAAAAATGATTTTTAGTGTTGTTAGTTGGCAATCTAAAAAATTAATATTTAATGTAAAAAATCTGATTTCAATTAAAAAAGAAAAAGAAAAAGAAAATGGTTCTCACCTATATTCTGTAACCGAGGAAACCAGAGTTCAACCCCTAAGTAATAATAACACAACTAAAACGCTCAAATAAATAAATTTAAAAAAGAAAGTATATAATGTATATATTATACATTATTAATATACTAGTAAATCTCGCAGACCAGGGTCCTCAACGTCAGGTCGACAAGTCATTGTTTATTAATCTGATTTTGCATAATATTTAATATTCTGCATTCCGCAATTTAATTGTTATAAGCATGCGCGGTAGCGCATTACTGCTTATTTTACTGTTTTTTATTTATTTATTTTATTTATTTATTTTTTTTTTTTTTTCAGTGTATATATGTGGTCGCAGGAGTTCTCATCTGAACTTTGGACTGCTAACCCAAGCACATATTTTATTGGGGCTTGTGAAGTTGAATGATGCCTCGCGAACAATAGAATATTTGATTATGTGCAATTTTATCGTGAGAACAGAGTAGAAGTGCTACAGCTTTCGTCCCGATCAGACGGATCGAGGATGGTCTCTTGTTAATTCTATTATGCCGGTCGGTGGAACCGCGCATTTAACAAATGTTTAAGCCCGACAGACGGTCGGATCAATTCTAAGTGTATATAAGTTTTTAAATTAATGTTGTAAATATTTTATATGATAATCCAGATATTAAAAGTATAACGTTTAATCAATTTGAAAAATGTGTGGACTATTACTCATTCCCCTAGACGCCAGCCTAAATCCTACATATATATTTATAAGCGTAAAAGATTTCTTTAAGCTTACGGAAAATTTAAAAGTGTTACATTAAATATGGTTTTATGCAATGGTATTCTGATGAACTGCTTATTCTTGTAAATTTTTAGGAATGAAAAACATATTTCTCTTCTCCCTTATCCTCACCCCCTGTTCTCACTTTAATTTTATGTTCTGAATTGTCAATAATTGGACTATTTCAGAATTCGACTAATATGCGTATGGAAGCGTTTTACTACTCTAATTTCTTCAGATTAAATATCTACTTGTATGGAGGATTTTATCCTATTTTTAAAAGAATGCAAATTTTTCAACCACGAAACATCTGTTCGAGAAATTAAATAACATCTCGTATAAGAAATATACAAATGTAAACTCCTATTACGAGACTCGAATCCAAATTACACGTCTAACGTTTTTATAATTTTTGTTTGGTAAAAATGTTTTCTGGATCATTGTACATAGTTGCTAAAAGAGAACTTTTATCCAAATAAATCCCCATCTGCTTCAATAGCCAAAATCATGCGAAAATAAGTTATTTTGCTAATAAAATATTGCAGCAAAATAGTGCGATTTATTGGAATTTTGATATATTGATAAGATTTGAAATGCAGTTGCTAGGCATCTGTTGTATATTTTACTTCCCACGTTTTACTCTGCCAATCATGAAGAGAAATATACCTTTTCTTTCGTTGATTGGTATGCTGCCACCACCGATATGTGCTAAAAAATTACGGTTTGTAGGAATGGCAGTAGAGGGAGATCAGATTTTTTTTTTTAATAACATAAAAATTATGGTTAAAAAATTATCGATACATAGCACTGCATGATGCAAAACATGAAGCAGATTTATGGAAATCAAGCTATCAATAAAATCCTTCAATGCACACATATTATTCATTTGATGCCAGACGTATGCTATCGTTACCAGATCAAGCGCTGTTGGTTAAACTCTTTTACAAGAACGGGGAATTGGCAACTGACGCATTGTGAAAATTCCGCATGCAAAATAACTGTAGACGAGAAAAGAGCCTGTTTCCTGTGCTAAGATACTGAAGCTTGTCAGACGCTTCGCAGAAATGGATCTTTTACTATAAGCCTAATTTGCATACATCTGCTTCATATTATACATGCCAGCGCTATCTATCGAAAATTTTTCGAACCATAATTTTCTTTATTATTAAAATAATCCAATCTCCCTGTAATCCCATTCCTGTAAACCGCAATCTTTTAGTATCATTTGTTTCTTTTTAATGAATTTTTAAAGTTTTAACGAGCTTTTGGCGCATCCTGTATTTAATTATATCATGAAACATTGCTCCAATGTTGCTTTTTTGGTTCTTATTCCATATGGTTATTCTTATTTAGTTCTTATTTCAATATCTTATATTGAAAATAAGAAATTAACAATAATTATGGTTTGTGACCCACAAAAATCAGTTTTGAAAATTAAAATATTTCATTCTTAACATTAAACTTTTGACATTTTTTCCTCTTTATTATCATACTCCGTACTTAAATTTATCTGCTCATTTAATTTTAAATAATTTTAAAATGAATAAAAATATTTCTTTTTACTTTCTTCTATCTTTAAAAGAAGAAAGTATTGGATTCATGAAAATTTTTGACTTTTTGACGGTTTTCGACGGATTTATACGTTTTAGAAGGTCCTGAACACGATTTGACTGTTTTTAGAAAATGCCTGTCTGTCTGTGACTGTCTGTCACAGCCTGCCTTAAACTTTAGCTTAATATGGGGCGTGTATAAAAATCTTAAGGTAATATTAAGGGCTGTACAAAATAATTCAAATATTTTTCCGCCTATATTGGCAGAAACTGCTCAAAGGGAATTTTCAACTGTATTATGTGTTTTCTCACTAAACTAAATTGTTGCATACTAAATAGAATATATACAAATCTATAAATTATATACAGGGCTGCACAAAATAATTGGAGTACTTTTCTGGCTATGGCCTCTAATTGCTAAAATCTAGTTTTCAAATGTACTCTGCGTTTTCTAAAATGTTTACTTAGGTATCTTATTTACATTAAACAGCGAAGATTTGTTAAAGTATTTGGAAGTTTTGGAAAGTGTTTCATAATCTATGTTTGATGCAGGATTTTACATTCTTGTTTATTATTGTATTTTGAAACATTTCTTCAATGATTGTTTTCTTTACAATATTTGTTTCTTGTTTCAATATATTTGTACTGAATAAATTAACAATAATTCGTACCATGAAAATCAGTTGCTTGTGACCAACCACAAAAGTCAATTTTGAAAATTCAAATTTTTCTCCTTTAACATTTAAATTTTGTTATTTTTTCGCTTTATTATCATACTCTTTGCTTTAAATTATTTGTCCATTTATTTTTAAATAAAGAAACATATTTCTTTTTCTTACTTTTTTTTTCTTTTTATTACTTTTTTTTTTTTTTAAATATTTTATTCTTATTTTTGTTCAGTATCTTATATTGAAGATACATTATTAATAATTATTGGTTGTGACGACAAAAGTCAGTTTTGGAAATTCGAATATTTCTTCCTTACATTCAAATTTTATTATATTTTCTTTATTATCTATACTCTATACCTTAATTTATCTGTTCGTTTAATTTAAAATAAATAAAATATATCATTTTCATCGTTTTTTTTTTCTTTATAAGATTGATCCTTGTTTTTGTTTAAGTATCTTATGTTGATGATGACAGATTAACAATGATTTTTGCTTGTTTGAATTTTGCTTGTTTGAGTTTGCTTGTTTGAATTTTGACCACAAAATTCAGTGTTGAAAATTGGAATATTTCTTCCTTACCTGAATTTTTTTTTCTTTGTTATCATTCTCTATACCTTAATTTGTCTGTTTATTTAATTTCAAATAAATAAAAATAGTTATTTTTGTTGTTGTTTTCTTTATATAATATTTGATTCTTGCTTTTGTTTCAGTATCTTATACTGAAGATAACAAATAAACAATAATTATAATATTTGATTCTTGCTTTTGTTTCAGTATCTTATACTGAAGATAACAAATAAACAATAATTATAATATTTGATTCTTGCTTTTGTTTCAGTATCTTATACTGAAGATAACAAATAAACAATAATTATTGCTTGTGACTACAAAAGTCAGTTTTGAGAATTCAAACATTTCTTCCTCAACTTTAAACTTTTGTTATTACTTCCTCTTTATTATCATACTCCTTACCTTAATTTATCTGTCGATTTAATTTCAAATAATTTTAAAATGAATAAAAATATCTTTTTTATTATTATTATCGTATTTTGAAACATTGCTTTAATGATTTTTTTCTTTATAATAATATTTGTTTCTTGTTTCAGTATCAATTCAAAAGAAAATTCAAATAAATCTTCCTTAACATTAAACTTTTATTATTTTTCCATCTTTATTATCATACTCTGAACCTTAATTTATTTGTTCATTTAATTTCAACTAAAATTAAAATGAATAGAAATATTATTGTATTTTGAAACATCGCTTCAATGATTGGTTTCTATACAATATTTTGTTTCAGCATTTTATATATTGAAGATAACATATTAACAATATTTATTGCTTCTGACCATAAGTTAAATTTTTAATTCCGCTGAATTATCCTATTTTTTAATCTGAAATTTCCTGTTCATTTAATTCAAATGAATTGAAAAAAATATTTATTATTTATTATTGTTTTTCGAAACATTGCTGAAATGATCTTTGCAATATTTAAATCTTTTCTCAATATTTTATATTGGAAAAAACAAATTTTAAAAAAATGTGGCCATAAAATTTAGTTCCAAAACCTCAAATACATGTGTTCTAACACTAAAGTTTTATTATTTCCTATTCCTAATATGTTATCATATCTTACTCTGTAAGTATATAAATTTCTATCTTCATTTAATATAAATAGATTAAACATTAAATTTGTTACGGTATTTTATATTGAAGTCAACAAACTGACAATATATGTTGTTTGGACTACAAAAATGGTTCTAAAAACTCAAATATTTCTTAAACACTAAGCTTTCGACATTTGTGTTTCCTTATAGATTACCATATACTCTGTATCTGAATTTTTGTATTCATTTAACAGTGCGAATATCTGAACGTTTGACTTTAATATCCAAGGAATACATAGTGCATAGTAAATATACTTTCGAATATATGTTATCCTTTCAATTATAAAGATAATTCGTAAATAATCAGGTACAATGTAACTGCATGTAAAAGTCACAAATTAATCCTGATCATTGTTTTTAACTTTTCGTTAGTTCTCAAAAGAAAAAAAAAATTCCCCTCCCAACAATGCTAAACTTTCTTACACATTCAAGGACTCATTTTTATACATAAAAGCATAAAATTAGCAGCTATGCTCTTGAAGTGATTTGAAATCGAATAGCGCTTTTCATTTCTTTATAAATGCATCTTCATTTATAATCGACTGTCGTCTCGGCTATCTTTCTCAACACGCTACGCAACCAGAAAATCTGTTCAAAACAACAAATTTTATAACATTTTCGGAAAAAGCAAATGCTTTTATGGAAAAGTGGAAAACTTTACTCGATATCATAATTTCTGAATTTAAGAATGTATGAGAAAGTAGCCAATTTGAATAGCTTTAGCAATGTTGAAGATATTGTTGAAGTAAATTGTACCGACATTTTTAACATGCAAATTCTAACTCTAGTTTGCGAATTCTGATTATATCTAGCTCATGGGAAAAAATGTTCTATACATGTTCTTGTGTAATGCTGGTTATTGCTATAATATATATTGACAAAATCCTGAATGTTTAACTAATTTATTTGACGAGAAAATCCATGTCCCCCCCCCCCCCCCGAGTCTCCTCTAAAACATCAATTTTATATATCTTCATATCACAATGATACAATCTCTTATATAAAATCCAAGTGTATGAAAATATAGGTAACTTTTCCAGGATGAACCAAGTCGGAGCTGCGAACCGACCGTAGCTAAACGCAATGTTAGGCTTAATGAAAAACATATGCTAACATGACAACTAAATGATAATTTCTATTACCTCAAATCATGTCTGTTCAGCATATTTTCATATAAAACATGTATATCAACATTTCTGCAAACATTTTTTTTTGTAAACATTTTTCAGAAATAGTGAAAACAAAAACAAACGGAAAGCGATTTGGTGAGCCATTCATTTTTGAGATTCATTCATTTTCATAAAAATAATATATTTTAAAATTAAAAAAATAATAATAACGCATTGAATATTTAATTTTAATGTTTTGTGAAATCTTCAGAAATTGCGCCTCACTTTGCTAATTATCACTATAGTTACAATAAATACTGCTGTGTGGTGAGTCATTCACTTTTGAGACTCATTCATCAAAATTATTTGTGCTCATTGGTAACGGGTGTTTAAACATCTTTGTTGATCTAAACATTGTTTTGAAGATTTGTCGTTCTTAATCTTTACAGAATTTTCTTTATAGTGGAATCTTTAAACTATTGAAGTTCATTCTAAGCAGTTTATTTCCTTTGGGAAAGCCGTTGTTTATATCAAAGGATTGCAAGGATTGCAAGGATTGCAGATTATTTCATCGATAAATTTTGTGAAAGTTGTATTGTTGTTTACTGCTGTTTAAGTATCGTTTTCATCAAAGCCTGATGAAAATGATGAAACACCGTTTGAACGTATAGACGCCGATTAATTAGGCACAGAAAAGCGAGATGGCTTACTTGCCAGTCACAAGCAAAATTGGACCGATTCTAAGTTGTCACAAGCGTACTTGGAAATAAAACAAAAAACATCTCTTAGGATCTTAAGAGCCTACATTCGTCATACGAAGAAACGCACAAGCTAATGTTAAGTCTATGGGAAGAATATTTTCAAATTTCGCGCTCGCATTTTAATATCTTTAAATGATTTTTTTTTTTACTTGGGATAGCTGAGGTCGATCTCTAACGTTGTTAGTTTTTTCTTTTTTGATTTTGGTTCCAGTTTTTTTTTTTTTTTTTTTTTTTTTTTTTAAATAAGGGTATTTTTACTTTTAGAACCGGTTCCAACCGGTTTCAAAATTTAAAATGTCCGTTTAGAAAAAAAAACTGCAACAAAAATCGAAAAAGTAAAAAATAAAAAGTAACAACGTTAGAGATCGACCTCAGCTATACTATTAAAAAATATTTATTTAAAAATATTAAAATAAAAGCGAGAAATCTGTAAAGAACCTTCCCATAGGTTTAACATTAGCGCTCGAGTTTCTTCGCATGACTAACGTAGGCTCTTAAGGGAAGAAAATCGCCACCGTCTCAGGGCTGTAGCTAGAAGTAAACAATAGAGGGTGCTCAAGAGAATGTATGGGGGGGGGGGGGTCATACTATTTCTCTGTCTCTGACACATGCATGCACAAACACAGATATATATGATCAAAGTATTATATAGAAAGGTAAATTAGTGCATATTCATATTGTAGACACTGTGTTTATTATTAAACTGTTTACAATAACTTCATTTGATGCTAAGAAAAGTGAAGGCTGCAGACAGGTATGTAATGGAGGATATACGGTGGATACGCCATATACCTTCTGGATTATTTTAAGGAATCCCATATACCCTCTTTGTAACCTTTATTTTTTTTTTCTCAGTGATAAAAAACATTAGAAAAATCAAGGATGTATTTTGCATTTTAAAATTATTTTTGTGTCTAGTCAAATGCTAAAACCACTTGTATTTAAATTGGCTATAACTCATTAGAATAACTTTGTTTTATGCTAATAATGGAAAAAGCTGCAAAATGAAAAATTTCAGTATGTAACTAATGCAAAAGTCAATGTTTACATCAGCAAAAGGTTGCTAATTCTGAGTATGTGCAGATAGGATGCGCGCATATTGAAACACTTATTTGCAGTTTTTAAACAAATGTACTGCAATTTAGTATTTATGCAAAACTGTAAAAAGCCCTAAAACAAAGTTCAATTTTTGAACAGAATTTCATTTAATGGCTTTGGCAACTTTTGCAGGTGGGGCTCAAAAGTTTTCAGGGGGTTCTGAGCCCCCCCCCCCCCCTGGCACCCCTCTAGCTACGGCCCTAGCTAGTACGGCTAGTAGCGGCACCCCTCTAGCTACAGCCCAATTATTTTTGTGTCTAGTCAAGTTCTAAAACCACTTGCATTTAAATTGCCTATAACTCAT
The DNA here is from genome assembly GCA_963931845.1 of Maratus michaelseni. Lineage (NCBI taxonomy): Eukaryota > Metazoa > Arthropoda > Arachnida > Araneae > Salticidae > Maratus > Maratus michaelseni. The sequence goes on along the minus strand of OZ007594.1, from coordinate 322,052,488 downwards.
TAGAATAACTTTGTTTTATGCTAATAATGGAAAAAGCTGCAAAATGAAAAAATTCAGTATATAAATAATGCAAAAGTCAATGGTTTCATTCATTCGTCATTTTTAAAATGTACTTTTCTACAATATACAAACCTTTCAATAATAAAATCTCCATGTTGTTTGTTAGTATGAAGTCTTATTAAAATGAAACCCACATCAACATTCCGTCATTTTTGACGAGGGTTATATACTAGTTACGTATATTCTGAAATTTATTTGTAACTGAATTTAATAATAATACATATTAGACATTTATCACTTTCATTTGAAATGGTGAGACTCATCTAATATAATATTTACATAACATAAATATTTTTTAAACAGATTAGCCCATTTATCATTCCCAATCTCATTTCATGTGGGAACTTCGGGATCAGCGACTTCCCAAATTCTTTATTTAAGAAAGATGAAAGAGGACAAATCGACCCCAAGGGATTGCTTTTGTAATCCTGGAATGGATATCTCCATCTCAATTTCCAAAACATGCATCAAATTTAACTTTTCTTACCTTTTTTTTTTCCTGTTTTTCAGTATTCCTGCATTTATAATACCACTTGACTTATAAGTTCCTTATATATATTAAATCCAAAATGTATAATGGGGAAATTGCACGTTTTTCAATTTAACTTGCATCTGATAGAGTGTAAAAATACGAACATTTTGATACCATTTTTACATATATTTGAAACTTGTATAATTCATTAAATTAACTTTTAAAACGCAGTTTTTGTCGCGGCGGGAAAAAGCCACGTCACGTGACGAAAGCTGTTCTGACGTCACTACACATGTAAACAAACCCTCGCTGTATTTCTCCCTGTTATTCCCTTGCTTTACTCTGGACGGTTTCTTTCTTTTCTTAAAAATGATTAGTATAACAAATTAAAAGTATTGTAAATTGCTGTAATGAATAAATAATACTGTGAATTCCAGGTGATATTTTTATTCCATCGCGTTTCTAAGAATTTTTATTTCCAGATCTCGATGTAGAAATAAAGTATCGGTACAAATTAATACTCGTACTACAATATTGTATTTTATAGAATAAGGTATACTTATATATATATATATATATATTGCACAATATAAAATAAACTCGTACAAATAGGATTTATTTCATTAGGGAGGGTGGAGTCAACTTATAAAAGGGTTTTTGTATTTATATTTTATACTTAAATTATGAATTTTGCTTGGTTCCACTATATGTTTTATCTCTTTAATTGTTAAATAAACTGTTTTGAATCTTTGAAAAACAGCTAAAGTTATTAGAAAGAGCGAAATGTGCTAAGATAGCTTTAAGACAGGCTTACAGAATTTTTATATAAATATACACGAGAAAAGTTTAATAATTTAAAAAAAAAAAAATGTTTCCAGGGACCTATCCAGACTTTTCTGACAGGGTTCTTTTTTTTTTTGTGAAATTGTGAAAAGTACTTCATATTTGTGAAAAAAATAATTATAATTTTGTGAATTTTAAATAACTGTTATATTCAGTTTCTTGTTTGTGAATTTTTGACAAGATTCTTTATATATGTAAAAGCTACATAAATAGATTCTTTGACAGCTTCAGTTGTTTTGTGTCAGGTCAGATTTTTCTTTTAAATAATTAAATTTGTAAAAGGTTTAGTTTGGAGATGGAAAAAAAGTGTGAAAGGCCTTCTTTTAAGACAAAAAATTTTGTGAAGGGTCTTGTTTTAAGGTGGAACGTATTGTGAAGGTTCCTGTTTTAATATGAAAAATTTTGTGAAGGGTCCTTTAAAGGACTAAATTTCTTCCTAAACAGATCTCTGGACTACACTACACACAGGTAAAACAATCAAGTAATTATTTTAAATACTGTCAGTTTTGTGAAATTTTCAGAATGTGGGATTGAAGGTTTTATGCTTTATAGAACTTCGCAGATTAGAGATGATGTTTAGTTTAAAAATTATCTGTTTTATTTTTGTTATAAATTAACAATATTTCTACGGAAATTAAAAAGGCCAAAAGCCTTTATGCAGAAATATAATAATTCTAAATGTATTTGAAGCAATGTTATGTATATTTAAATTTTATTGTTGTTATTAACATTTTAGACATTAAAAGAATGGTAGTAATGTTTGAATTTTCTATCTATAAATGTTTTCTTTATTCTTTGGTTCTATGTTAAATTTTTGTTACTAAATTAATATATAATCCATACCTTCCAAATAATTAAAAAAATTAATCATGCAAATTCATGTCTTACCTGTGAATTAGATTTAAAAACCATTGTGATATTATAGCATAATATCTCTCAACATAGTGCCCTGCCCTTATGATACTAATGCATTGTTCAAACAAAGAATAAACCTTGAATGATAATATATCTTGATGTTCTTTATATGTCACTATAAAAAGTTTACGTGTAATGAGATGGCTGTTTTCAAAAGTGAAAAGAGTGGGCTCTACTTCAACAACATATTCAAATTCTCAGCACATCTCGCTCTGTTTAAAAAAAGCTTTGTGCAGTATAATGCTTATTTTCAAAATTAAGATACTGCTTTCTTTAACAAGATTTTCAAATATTTTCATTATTTTTATTTTTTACGAAAGTTAGAACATTGAAGATAATAAAGATATAAAATTTTTAGAACCTGATAAATCTAAAAATTAGACATTCTGAGAAACTATATTTCAAACAAACAAAAAGTACTGCATCCATTCAAAAATTATACGTAAGCAAATAATTGACCTTGAATAACTTGATAAACGATAATTAAATTATTTTTACATTTTTCTATATTAATTGAATTATGATTATACGTTGAGAAATCAATTTAGCAATCCTAAAAAGATAGTTTAAATAATGTTTTTTTCCCCTGTTTCCATACCTTAAAACAAGAAAAAAAGCAAAGATTATACATTTATTTTAATAAATTTATTAGCTCTCATTTTCTACCAAGCGTAAAAAAAAAGCGGTGAATTTTCCCATTAAGCTTCGGTGGCCACGCCAAATTATAGTATTATATTCGACATTTTTTGAAAAATCACGAATTCCAATCATAAAAGGAGGCGTGATTATCAAAATAAACATTGGATGCTTATAAAAGATGTGTATCTAAAAAATATATTTAATTTAATACTTATTTTTAAGTAAGTACATAAAAAGAGAAAATAAAAGACAATAGTGATAAATTTACTCACGTATGTTGCAGTAATTTTTTTTTTTCTGAAGAGTGAATACACAATTATTATTGTCAGTATTTAATTAAAATTTTTATTCAATAAATAAGTATTAAATAAGACATTTTTTTCTGCATTGTTGCTCAAAATTGCGTTTTCTCATAATTAATTTGAATACATTTTTTATCCGTAATATAACTTGCATAACACGAAATTATATTAATATTAAAACGAATTATTAAGCATTAAAATGAATTAAGAAAATAATGCATTTCAAGAACTATATAAATGCGATTTTACTTACGATTTCTTTTGTAATAAAAGTATCATTCCTATTTCGTTTAAATAAATCAGAGTAAGTGAACAATATACGTGCCTTTTAGATTTAGCTTCCTGTATTTTTACCCACATGAAATGCAGTTTTTCTGTCCTAACAGCAAATTTGAATTTTAAAAATAAAAAACTATTTCCGAAAGACATAATTTTGTATTTTTCGAATCCGACCAACTTCAACACTTTTCTAAATGAAAATTAATGCAAATGTATAAATTAATAGTGCATTATATTTAGATATGATAAAATAATCTTTTGACTTTAATTTTTGTTTTTGTTTTTGTGTAAACGAGTCTTTAAAAGATGTTTATAGTGCCATAGAAAGCAATATAAAACAGCCTGCGAGCACTCGGCTCTAAGCAGAATTCCCCGTTTCATGTGTAGTGACGTCAAACCAATCCCGTCGCGTTTTCCGATCACGTGGTTTTGTTTTGCTTTTAGCGGAGTTTAAAACTCCAATAACTACATAGTTTAAATTATTTTTGCGATTCCGAGTTAAGTTTTGAGGTATGTAAAGTTGTCTTCATCAATTAAACATAAAAGAATGCATAATCTAAAGTGAGTGCAACTTCCCCATTAAGAGGCTACTTCACTAAAACGAAAACACCCGCTCGCTAATGTTAATCCTATGGGGGAAATATTTTAAGATATTTCGTTTGCATTTCAACATTTTTAAAGTTTTTTCTTTTCTTTTTTTTCTTTGTTTTGTATTGGATAGCTCAGGTCGATCTCTATGCAAGCCTTTTGTACTTTTTCGATTTTGATTACAGTCGAACCTCGTTAACATGAACCTCAAGGGGAATCAAAATTTTGTTCATGTTAACAGTAATTCATGTTATCAGTATCAAATCTTTGTACTCGTTTTTATAGGGGATTATGAAAACAATTCATGTTAAAAGTAATTCACGTTAAGCGTGTTCATGTTAATGAGGTTCTACTGTACAAGTTTTTTATTATTATTATTTTTATTAAGATACTTTCACTTTCGGAACCGGTTTCGAAAGTGAAAGTATCCCCAATAAAAAAAAAACTGCAACTAAAATCGAAAAAGTAAAAAAGTACCTGCATAGAGATCGATCTCAGCTATCCAATGCAAAAAAAAAAAAAAAAAAAAAAAAAAAAAATCATTTAAAAAATATTGATATGCGAACGAGATATCTTAAAATATTTCCTCCTTAGGATTACATTAGAGAACGGGTGTTTTCGCGTGAGTGAAGTAGCTTCTTAACTTTGGGATTTTATAAATGAGCTCCATGCCAAAAGTACGCAGTAGAAAATTGTTAATAACATTTAAAAATTGTTTTCGAGATCAATTTTCTCTTTTAAAAATTTCTTCTTTACTTAGAAATAAGTATTGGTCCTAAATACTCATTCATGATAACGTTTCATATTTTTCATGTCTCTGAAAATCTATTTAAATAGTAAATTTGTTATTTATACCCAACTACTGGCAGAAATCAGCAAAAGTCCCAATTTTTTTTAAAATGCATGAGAGACGAAGCAGTATCTCGAGTGACGCAGAAAAGACAAAACCCAAAAACTGGCTTCTCTCTCGATATATATACAGCTTAGTTTGAGATCAAAGGTAACGCAAGAAGCCGCTATTTAATTTCTAAACAAATATGTAGCATACCGTTCTGTTTTTTTTTTTTTTTTTTTTTTTTTTTTTTCTACCACAGTCTCATATCTTATGTCTAAGTCTATCCTGAAATTTAAATGTGGTTAATGTTTTTTCTTTCCTTTTTTTTTTCCATTGTATTTATTTACAATATAAATAAATTGCTTTTTAAACAAAATTATAAATAATGATCGATGTTTATTAGCAGGGGAAAAAATTAATCACAAAGAATAATTCTAGGCTTAAAACTGTTTTCAAATCCACACCGGCTACTTTCTGACACATTTTTTAATTCATTTGTTTTCCACAAGTGCATAAAATTGGTAGATGCTTTTAATCAGAAACTTTGTAATCGAACAGTTTTTCCATTTTTTTTTTTTTTCATAAAGACATATAATCCTTCAGAACAGTGTTGGCATTTTGAACCAAATTTCCGGACTAGAAATTGCTGAAGAGTAAAAAAAAAAAAAAAAAAAAAAAAAAAACTGCCGTTATAAGATAATAATCTGTTATAACTAAAAATATAATAGATTTATAAAAAAAATGAAAAAAATTGTTCGATTACAAATCACATTAGTATTCGTGTACAGGGGTGGGAATTACTTATTTCACTCACCACTGGCGAGTGGATTTTTTAACAGAATTTTAGTCAGTCTTTAAAAAGCTGCAGGCTATAGAAGATATGCCCATTTTTTATTTTTTATCCATATTTTGAAACTCTACGTATTACTGCAAAATAAACATGGTAAGTTCTGTTCTATTACCCAGAGTTCCCCCTCTCCCCCAGACAGTTTTAGGAGGCTGCTGTACCAACACCCCCTATATTCACACCCCCTATAAAATTGCAGATTTTAGCAATTTTTATAGAAAAATTGAAATGTTGATATAGTTGAGCTTCAGATTTTTACAGAAAATATTTCCTCGTAAATTTAATTTTTTTAATACAGATTATTCTTATATTTTATTCTTTTAAAATAGTGATTTCAATAAAGTAAAGAAACTTTTGTATTTCTAAATTAAAAATTCCCTTTTAGTATATTTTTTAAGCATTAAGTACCCCTTCATGTCTTTTTTGTTTATCAATGCTCCCCCCCCCCTTATATATATATATATATATATATATATATATATATATATATCACTACATAGTATAAAACAAAGTCGCTTTTTCTGTCCCTATATCCCTATGTACGCTTAAATCTTTAAAACTACGCAACGGATTTTGATGCGGTTTTTTTTAATAGATAGAGTGATTCAAGAGGAAGGTTTATATGTATAATAACCATATGTTTTGCTTTGTAATTTCAGATAAATCACTACATAGTATAAAACAAAGTCGCTTTTTCTGTCCCTATATCCCTGTACGCTTAAATCTTTAAAACTACGCAACGGATTTTGATGCGGTTTTTTTTAATAGAGGAAGGTTTGATTCAAGAGGAAGGTTTATATGTATATCCATTAAATAGTGGAGAAATACTGTTATTTTTGAGGTTTTTAATGTGATGTCGTAAATAATTTCATTTTTTCCGCTTATACATTGCAAACGCAGGCTGAACCCTACAAGATTTATCAAAATAATGTACTAATTATTGTACACATTAAAAAGGTCTACAGAAAACACAAAGAGATGAAGGTTTTCAAGGTTAACCCGAAGCAAAGTGAGGGAGGGCCGCTAGTATATATATAATTATAATATCTATGAATTTCAAAAAACATATCAAGTTCTTGTAACTTTCTAATTAAATATCCAAAGATATATATTAGTAACGAGGCTTCAAATCTATTGAAAAATAATCTTTATATTGTAAATAGTATATGTATACATGTAAAGCTAGAAAGAAAATTTGGTTCTGAAGGGGAGGGGGGGGGGTGAACAACTGTAATTTAAAATATCTGATTTAAATAAAGAACTTGATTACATTAACAATAATTTTATTCAAATGGAATAAATGCAAGTTTAATACGAAAAATCAATTACATTTTAGTAGTTTTTGATATTTATCGTAATTTATTTAAATTACAAAATTTTTGCATTGGGATATGTTAATTATTAAAAAGAAATATTCAATAAATATTGGAGACATTGGATTTTATTCAATTTGTAATTGAATGGAGAAAAAACACTCATCCTATTGAAATGTTTAAAAAAAGTTATGGGAAATAATTCTAAATGCAACTTTCATGGATGAATTAAAGTTCCAACTTCAATCTGTGAGCGTACGCAAGCTCGCGAAAACGCGTATTGTTAAAGTAGGAAGTCGGACTACGGGATCGGCCATTACAATTCACTGTGAAGGCTTTGTATATAGGTGTGTTGGCTGTACCCTATCTGTCTTTTGATTTAAAAATTAGTACCCTTCCTGCCAAACATTCGAAATACTGCACACTTATTGACCCTCAGTAAAAATGTGCCCTTACTGCCTTTTGTATGAAAAAAAAATTGCTTGCATAGTAAAAACGGATTCATTCTTGTATCTTGAAAATAGTATCCTGGTTTTTAAATATTAAAAATGAACATATGAATCTAAAAAGTGTCCTCCAGATTCCAAAATATGCCGCCAAGAATCTAAAAAACTGCTCCTAACGGATCTAAAAAGTGCCCTTTTTCCAAAATGTCTTTTTTCCTGTTAAAAAGAATTCTGTGAAATCACGGGAAAAGTACTGGCAGAGAGTTGTCGGGCATTTTCCGTTTCGTTAATCATTTTTTTTCCCTTTTTTTCATTTTTTTTCCTTAGTAGATGTTATGTGTTAGCTTACTGGTTAGTTTACCGAAAACAAGCACAGATTCTTTAGCCTATGCAAATTATATTTTATTCACAAATAAACATGTGAGAATAAATAGTCTAGTGCATAGGATAATAATTGAATTATAGTAAGTTAGAGTTCATTGATACGGACAGATACTAAAAGAAGGTGGCAGCAGGAATCTAATTGGTTAGCCCGCTCTAAAACGGTTACAGCACAACACCTCCTCTGGGTCTCAAAACTAGGTAACAGTCTTAGACTTATAAAAAAGTGTTCTCATCGATTCAAATGACACTATTAAGGAACAAAGGGGTTCCTTCTATTACGCTCTTACACACAAATCACTAGAGATGTAAACATCTCTGCTGCTTCACTTAGCTATCGACAATTCTCAGGATGAGAATTTTTTTAGAGAGACCTTTTCTCTCTCTCTCCAAACAAACATTGACTTCCCGACCCTCTGCGCGTTCTTCCAGCCCCCTCACACCTCGCGGGGGTGGCAGGAAACGAGGTGTCTTTTCCTCGGACTGCATTCCTCTCTCCGCTGGAACCCAAATGAGTTGTTACGAGAAATACGTTACAACACAAATTCCATTTTTGAAATTTCTGTTTTTAGTTTTTCCGTTTTCATTTCTTCCAGATTTTCGCAGAAGTTCCCTTTTTTGATTTTTCCGTTTTTAGTTTTCCCGTTTTCAATTCATCCGGGTTTTCACAAAAGTTTCGTTTTTGATTCTTCCGGGTTTTCACAGAAGTTCCGTTTTTGATTTTTCCGTTTTTAGTTTTTCTACTTTTGATTCTTCCAAGTTTCCACACAGAAGTTCCATTTTTGATTTTTCCATTTTCGAGTTTTCACACAGAAGTTTTTGATTTTTCCGTTTTTAGTTTTGCCGTTTCGATTCTTCCGGGTTTTCACGGAAGTTTAGTTTTTTTATTTTTCTGGATTTTCACAGAAGTTCCGCTTTAGTTTTACTGTTTCTGAACATCCTGTGTTTACACTATAGAATTTCGTTTTTGATTTTACCATTTATAGTTTTCTCAAATTCCTTTATCAAGATGCATTAAGGTGCTCATTTTGGAATTCCGCTATCCCCCAAAGCAGGATATTTTGTAGTAATGTTCTGCAACGAAACTTCAGCTGATCAGAAATGTTCTGCGGGAATAAAAAAGTAAAACACAGGGAGATTTTTCTTGTATATGTAGGAGTGCAATTTCATCTTGTACAGAAATGCTAAAGACATTTCGTAAAACGCTAACACACACACAAACCAAAGAAATGACGAATTTCACGTTTTTTTCTCGTAATTGATTTCCAATGAATGAATGGTGAATTTTGTTGAAAATGAGAATTTGAAATGTTCTGCAGAGAAGTTCATTGTTCTGCGACATACGTTGCACTTTTAAGCATATTCTGCTTTGGGGCCGCTATCTTAGAATAAATTACTATTCGGAAATTATGTGATATTTAAAGATAAGCACCTCTTAGCGGCACCCTGTTTATGATGTTTTCATATTTGTTTTTATATAAAATGACGGTTCTTTCAATTAATTATTGATAAATGAAAGAATCTCATCAAAAAGGATCATTATTCTTTACATTTTTTTGTTCTTTGACATCCTTACTTAACCAAACTCCTTTATTACCATATTTGCTTTAAAATGTGAATTTATTATAACATAAAAATTTCGCCTCTTATAAGTTTTTGAAAAAAAAATCAAATTTCACATTTTTTTAAAGCAATAATGAAATTTATATATATAAACTGAAATTAGTCTGAATAACAATAATAAGCTTACGATTTTTCTAATGAACATTACAACATAATTTTCTTAATAATACATTCACAATGACATAGATAAATATCTTTTTTTTCTTTTAATTTTTTGTCTTTAAATATTATTGAAGTTGTATTTTTCTATGCCCCAGTTCACAAGTATCAAAATAATTCTATAATACATATTGAAACCCTCCTGTAAAATTACTTAACATTACATTTAGCCCCTCCTTTTCCATATTTGAGGCTCAGTACAGATCAGATGTGACAAAAACGCGACGTGAGTTAATTTTCAAAACCCCTTTTTAAGTGCGTTCGTAATTAAATAAATACGTAGCACCTATATTTGTCGTCTGGCCCGTCCGTATATCAGTACAGAAACTACCCAACCGAATGATTTGAAATTTAACATACATAATCGTTGCAGAATTTTGTCGAGTCATTTCAAATTTTATGAAAATCGAATCAAAACTTAAAGAGATATTAATAAAAATATTTATTAATCAATGTGATTTTTTTTAAATCGGTACTTTCTTGTTATAGCAGCTCCCGAGGATTAATCGTCATAAGCGACCGAGAAGTATCGCCAACATGTATAGCGTTATAATCATACATGACATTTTATAACTTCTATGACCAAGTTATAGTCACATTCTTCATTCTGTTAAATCTATCATAAGTAATTAATTCAATGAAATCAAATTTGTATACTAAAATGGCTTAATTATAGCAATACTATAATCTACCGACAGTTTTTTGGATAGAGGTTTCCGGAGAAATAGACATTAAATGTAAAAAGAGTCTAAATATGGATTTCAAGTTCTGAACTTTTCAAATCTAGGCTTAAGTTTCCTATTAAAATTTTCAGTAAATGTCAACAAAAGATAAAATGTTGCTAACTTATAATGTACTTATTTTATTACGGAAATTAATCATATCATAATAACAGACGATATAATTCACTTCACTGAAATAATAATAGTACGAACGCACCTCATTTGTTACGTTTGGCGTACAATTTCCAACTTGTTCTTTTTTAGTTGAAAATCCCCTCTCAAAAAAGCCAAGATCGAATTTCAATACTTATTTACAGGGTTGGGTTTCTTCCGGAAGAAACTAGTTTCTTCCAGGACAGTGGAAGAAACTGAAAAAAACCGGAAGAAACTGGAAGAAATGGAAAAAACTGGAAGAAATGGAAGAAACCAACAGAAAACAAAACAAATGCTCAAAATTAGTTTATTAACTAAATAAAAGAATTAAATTCAAAACCTAATTATATGAAATTTAAATTGGAAACTTTAATAAATATTATTTATGGAAAAATTATTTTTTAATAAAACTTCAGGTTCAACAGGTATTTACAGATTATGTTTTTTACAACTTTAAAGGTAGGGAATACTTTTTTATTGTTATTTCTGTTTAAAAAAAACACCCTACCAATTCTGTATTTTTTATATAAAAATGCAATATTTTAAAAACTATTGTGCAACTCTTAAAATAAACAAATTTGTGATTATGTATAGTTGTAGCATGCATATTTCAATGCTGATTTAAAAAAATAAATGTTCTAAAAATTAACTCTACAGGTATGCCAAAATTCTTTTAAACTCTCCCTGTTTTGAATGACTTGAATTTTTTCATCTTTTGCATTCATCCATTCTAAGTTGAGAAATTGATTTCAGCATCCTACTGCTAAAATATTTTTGTTTTGTTATACCATGTTGCACTGTAGCAAGGAAAATGCAGCTTTTAACGAAATCTTTCAATACAATAATGATTGTATATTAGTTCCCTTAATAAGATGGATGCAAATTAAAAGCACTGTCTTTTATTTAAAGCAGTTTCATTCTACAGTAGGTAAATGATCCACATACTATTTGCTACTGGTTACAGAAGTTTAAATAATAAAAAAAGTGCATCTTTTGAATTGAATTACTTTTTAATTGATTCTGTGTATTTTGGAGAAGTTTATTTGGTACATTTCTGTTATAACAACACCACTGTCATCGCCAAGTGTAATAATTGGCACAAAATGAAATTCCTGTAAAATGATTCATTTAAAAAAAAAAAAGAAAAAGTTGGCACACAATTGAGCAATTAAAAATATAACATTTGAAAAATACAGACTTTCACGAACTATTTTATTAAATCAGTACAAATATAGACTTAAAATAAAAGAACAAACAACTATAAAATAAAACTCAATTTAAACTACATGCATAGAATTATAAATCTCTCTTAGCATTGCAGTAAACATTTCACTTTTTGAATGGAGACGCTCCTGGTTTTTGAATGAAAGCTTTTTATATGTATCCAAAGGCCTGAAACAATTTTATTGTAGCTTCCTCATCATCTGGTAACTGACAAATTGTAAAACCCATATCAGTGTCAACAGTACATTACAACTAATATTAAATATTCTCTATTTGAAAAATAGAAAATTAAGATGTTTTGTGAGGCTACGATTAAGTAATAATAATAAAAAGACTCATGTTCAGTAAATAGTAAATCACAATGTTTTGTATGGTTTGCAATAAAAATTCTTTGCATGTTAAGGGTTGAAATAAATGGCACATTAGCATACATTTTGGCATGATGTTGGTATAATGGAAAAGTACCATTTATTTTATTCAGGTACACAAGATTGGAAAGCTTTAGACAGGTGTGTGATCTGGGCTAAAAAACTGATGTAATTATGAATTTATCATGTATAATTCAATTTTTATAGGTCTAATTAAATTTACTTAAGGTTATCTATTAGAAAAATGCATTTTCTTTTATTGTATCTTACAAAGTTGCAACTTATATGGTAAATACCTAAAGAAAAACAGTTTCTTCCATTTCTTCCACTCGGAAGAAACCTATTTCTTCCGGCCGGTTTTTTCCATGGTTTTTTCCACTTTGGAAGAAACTTGCCAACCCTGCTTATTTATTTAAAGTAACAAAACACAATTTTCATTAAAAATATTAAATTTGATTTAACAAACAAATTATTGTTTGTAAATAGTAAGTACTAAAAAAGGGTGAGTATGGGACCTGTGTGTATGCCATCCCCCCCCCCCCCCACTTTGTCTAAACTCTAATTACAATTGCTATCATACAAATGCTTGCTATTGAAATTTTAATAAGTAAAATAATTTCTAATGTATTTTTAATGGAGAATGCATACTCATTGTCAGCAATAGCAACTAACTATTAAAAATGAGAATAACTATCATCAATTACAGATTCACTCACTTGTAGCCAGAAGAGTAACTTTTCAATTAAAAAAATAATAAAAATAAAAGAATATAGAAATCTCAAAGTATTTTTTTAATGCAAATCATATTCATTTTTTGTTGTTTAGCATGTTTTACAAACCAGAAATGAAGTTCAACTTTTGGGATAAAAAGTTTCAAATATTATCTGCATATTTTATAGCCCTTTATTTTAACAAAATAACAAACAAACAAAAAATGATTTTTTTTTTTTCCGAGAAGTATTTCACATATTTAAACTTTTCATGACACTTGACTTTTTTTTTTTTTTGCAGTTTTTTCCATGTGTTCAAAAACTTGTCAAAAAGAAAAAATCCTAGAACATATTTGTTTAAAAAATTTTAAATATATATATATATTATATATATATATATATATATATAAATTATAGATTTTTTCATTCAGAACAAAAGTAATATCGAGAAAACCACGCAGCTCTTTCCGAGTTTCATTTTGAATTTCGAATTGGCGAGTTTTTAAGACTAAAGCAACCTTGGCGGAGGGAGGTGATACAATTAATTCTCTTTTAACTTATTCTTTCGAAATGCTATTGAGCATGTGCGAATTATTGGCATTTCAAAGAGTAGTTGGCGATTCTTTTTAACTCTGTACTGCCAACTTTGGTTACTATTACTGCAAGAACTGCGTATGCATGCGCAGTGAATCTCCGTTGGGAGACATTGCAGTTTGGATCCGCCAGTGAGAATCATTGCTCAGACTGAAATGACTCTCATCAGTAAAAGGAACGTGACTCCATTCATGAGAGTCCACAGTCTTTGTGTGCTTTATACCACTGGGCTGCTGTCAATGGTATGCAGCGTTCTGGACGAAGGGCGAATAAGCCAACTTTACTAAGGCGTCTAGCCACAGTAAACCGGGATACCCGTCGTCTGGTTGCCGTACGCAGCTGCTGAGCAATGTGTCCCGCACTCTGGTTCTTTTCGCCTGCACGACGATATACTGGTCTTCACTTGCCGTTGTTTTCCTTGGTCGACTACCACCAACCTTTCTTACAGCTGTTCCTGTCCTTTGGAGGGCATTCCATGCACATGAAACGACACTTTTGTCAATTCCAAACTCTTGGGCAACACTAGTCAGACTACGCCCCTCTTCAAGCTTTCCGATCATTCTACCATGTGTAAAAGCGTCCTGATGGTTTCTTGTAGCCGTATTGAATGTGTGACTTCACTTTAACTTGCACCTTTCCTCCTTCGTTTTAAGTTTGACTTTGCCTTGCACTAGAGCTCAGCCTTACCTTGCACTGCTCGTGCTGACTCTACGTGTTTTGCGTACCATTATGTCCCTTCTGACGTCATCATCCTGGATCCCCTTTGTACTCAGTTGGCTTTTCATTGTAGCGATCGCAAAAAAACCTTGTATACAACTTCATGGCTTATGCTGAAAAATGACTTTGTTGCTTAAGTTTTGCACACTAGTGTATAAAGAATACAGCGTAATATTAAAGTGGAACTTTAAAAACATTTTGAGAAATAAAAGACAGATAAAGAATGGCATATAAATTATTCTGAAACAGTTAGGGGGGGGGGGATTCAGCCGTCCAATAAAAAAAAAAAAAAAAGAGTCTTTTAAGGATGGGGGCGAGAGGACGTCCAAATCTCTTCATCAGAAATTTTTATATTTGAAGTTAGTCCACAACTTCAAATTCGCTGTTTTATGACACATTCATGAAGTATGCAGTAGGAGGTTCCACTGTTAAGAGGTCAAAGAGTACAAATATATAAGTGTTAGAAATTAAACTGTTCGCTGAATAGAGGTGTCCACTTATCGGGAGGGTCCGTTATGGAGAGTATTATTGTATACAGATATTTTTTTTAATCTTAAAAAACATTTTGGACATTCATTTAAAAAATCGGTTCAACACGAAACCGACTCGTAGAAGTCAAAACCCAACTCGAAAGAATGAAAGTCAACCCGACCGGCAGCAAAAAGGTAGGAGTCAACCTACTCGATCTAAAAAATATAGAGCCGACCTGACATGAACTGCGAGTCGGGTTCCGTGTAAAACGAGTTATCTGATACGATACAGGACTCTAGTTTATCCTCAGCCCAAGTTTTCAAAAAATAAAATTGACCTTGAGCCCAGCCCGAAGAAAATCTTAAAGAAAATTTCCCCGAGCTTGGAGTTCGGGACAGCATGGGCCTATGTAGACCTCTAATATATATTATCAATTTCACCCCCTCCCCCTGTCAGGGATACAATGACCCACCCGTTGAGCAAATTCTGGCACCACCCCTGATTAAACTTAATGCAGATGATATACTCGAATGGACATTTAATTAATTTTATTTATTTAAAAATCATATGTGTTGAATGCAAACTAAAACGGCTTTATTTTACATTATACTCTATATTTAATTCATTAATGTTAAAATATTGTGTTATATCATATTAAATTTAAACTA
Source organism: Maratus michaelseni (assembly GCA_963931845.1). Taxonomy (NCBI): domain Eukaryota; kingdom Metazoa; phylum Arthropoda; class Arachnida; order Araneae; family Salticidae; genus Maratus; species Maratus michaelseni. Next base: position 322,037,159 of record OZ007594.1, on the reverse strand, counting down.
CACCTAGAATAACATGAAACTTAACTTTTTATATTTTACTGTATTTAACTAAAAATTAAAATTTTTTAATTAACTAAAAGCTAATAAAAAAAATGTTCCATGAAAATATCGAAATTTATTATTTAGAATTTTCCTGAACATTATGAAATTATAATTAAACATCCATTAGAGCAAGATTGAACTTTCTTCTACATTATTATAATACCTACATTAATTTAAGAGCCTACGCTAGTCACGCGAAAAAAAACGCTCAAGCTAATGTTAAGTCTATGGAAAGGTTCTTGCGTGATTTCTCATTCGCATTTTAATATTTTTAAATGATTTTTTTTGCATAAGATAGCTGAGGTCAATCTCTAACGTTGTTAGTTTTTACTTTTTCGATTTTGGTTACAGTTTTTTTTTTATAAGCGGACATTTTCAATTTTGGAACCGGTTCTGAAAGTGACAGTACCCTTATATAAAAAAACTGGAACCAAAATCGAAAAAGTAAAAACTAACAACGTTAGAGATCGACGTCAGCTATATGATGCAAAAAAAACCTTTAAAAATATTAGAATGCGAGCGAGAAATCACGCAAGAACATTCCCATAGACTTAACATTAGAATCAACATTTTTTTTTTTTTTTTTTTTTTTTTTGCAGTGTCCTATGCAAAAAAAAACCTTTAAAAAGATTAGAATGCGAGCGAGAAATCACGCAAGAACCTTCCCATAGACTTAACATTAGCTTGCACGTTTTTTCGCATGACTGATGTAGGCTCTTAAGTAGCACTGTTACAAGCCAGCAATTACGAAGTATAGTATACATTTTTTAACTTGGAGTTACAGTAATCAATGAATAAAACAGGAGCAGTTCAGAAACTCCACATTAGGTATTTAAATATGAAATTCGAGCAATATATATTACATAATTAATAACTTCGAACATAAAATATGCCGCATATCTTTCTTATGTCGTAGTTTAACTGAATATGAAGTTTGATGGAATTTTATTTAAGAGATGTAAAAGATATACCTATCATGAAAATCAGTAAAAACACAGCATAGCAACAATTATATAAAAAATGCGATTAAATTTCAGCTAATGTTTTGGGAGGAAGAACAGACCTACATATTTGAACAACCGATATAGCAAGGAGCTATTCCTGTTTATAATCATATTTATGCACACACACTGTAATAATACTGCAAAAGACCAAAAATATATTTTATATGAGCATTTTCATTATTTTTGGGAGGAGAAGAAATTAAATTTGCACGCTAAATGTTTTTATGTTACGAAGAAGAAACAACTTTTGTAAAAAGGAAGTATTAATACCTTTGGATGAACCCTAAAGCTGTTGAAAAGTCTTTGATATGCGTGGTAGTTTGTCAGTCAATCATTAAGGCATATTCTTCTGCGTTAAAATGGTTGCATCCTGAAATAAAGAGGAAAAGAAATAATTTATAACTTGAATACATTAATACAGCAGAACGCAAATTTTACATTTCCCAGTATATACATATTCCCAGATTTAACTCTGTTCCCTTAAAATCCATATCTCAATAATGTTTATTTTATTTAGCTTCCAACATTTCCTTAAATAAGGTTTTCCCATTAACATATGTTTTATTTTAGGTATTTCACTTGTTTACTGTACATGTTCTTTCAAAGTGTCAGTTCCTCGAATTGCTTGCTTCATTGTTGGTTGTCTTCATATTCAGAAATTCTTTCATTCGCACATTGTAGAGTACAGGATAAGAAATAAGCAGAGCAGGTAAAGGTATTATTTTCAAACAAAAGAGTGGAGCTGCAATCACAGTGCAGGTGTCCAGGAATTTACGTGTGACAAACAGATGCATTTTCATTACTGTTAGTAAGAACCCATCAATCTGATTCGCATACTATAGACATGCTTATGGGAAGGCTAACTGCCGGTGGTGCAGAACAATCCAAAAGCTAAAAGCTAATCCTTTGGCCATGTGTTTTCAGCCTCTACTGTGTGGTAGCATATACACTGTAATAGCGACTGCTAAGTGTTTTATGTTGCCAAAAAGGCATCCATAATTGAAAGGTCAAAAAGTTTCACGGAACAAATGTCCAACTTATGAAAATCCTTGAAATAGCCCCATCGAATTTGCAAATGATATTAAAACAGCAAGCATTAAAGGAACTGAAACCGGAACAATTAGGAAAATCTGCAAAAAAGAGAGATTGTGAAGATTGTGTGTGATTCACCATATGCAAACTGGTTCTGTTTGAGTAAAGGTTCTAAAAGGTTCTAGCAAAGGTTCTGTTTGAGTGATTCATGTAAACTTGTTTGTGTAATGTCCGTAAGAATCAGTAGAACGATTGTGAAGAAAACAGCATTAGACATTTTCTCATGCCTTGGCCTCAAGGATTTAACTGCTTCTAATGGATGGATAGATGGGTTCCAGAAATACACAATTTAACATACAAATAACTTTTCGGAGAATCTGCGAGTATTGATCACGTGAAGATTCAGGACTAGAAGAAGAACAATTTTCCATCTTTAATAGACTATCTTTTTACATGTCAAAAGACATTTCTAATGCCGATTAAACTAGCATTTCTCTCTCTTCTGTCTGATAAAACTTTAAATTTGAAAGGAGAGCTGTGCAATGGTGGAATAATGTCAAAAATACAGCTAACTGTCGTGCTATGTGTTAATGCAGACAGGGGTGAAAACTAATTCTGCTGTTTATCGGTAAACGGTAGAGTAGAAAGCCACGGTGTTTAAAAAATGTGAAGAGAACATGTTATGATGCAAACAAGAAATCTTGGATGACAAGAGTATCATGTAGTTATCAGCCGAAGTTATACTTTCCTGATAATTAAATAAAATCCCAAGATTGTCGTATAGGACAGGTAGTACATATAAGCTTATAAGCAAGAACCCGAAGGCTCTCACTCATCCTGTGAAGAAACATATATCGGAGACTTGAGGATTCCATGGAAAAAAGTATTTTATTTGAAGAAGGATAATTGAAAAAGATGAGGCGGTCCCCCGGCATTCAGAACGTCTATATCTTCACATCATGAAAACACAAAATCGAATGAGCCGTTTTATGACTCCACAAATTTATCCGCGTCGACCCATAGCGTACAGAAGAAAAATTCGTTAGGGAGAAACACATTCTAATTTTTGAACGCAAACCGCCAAACCAGATTACCATATCAGCATCTTTATAACAACAGAAAACTAGCTGTCCGAACTTAACATCTGCAGGAATTTTAGCATGCAGATGTATCGAGAAATAGACGTTGCATTTTATTTTTCTTTATTTGTTCTGTTATCCAAAATGTATACATTAGGAAGGCACGCAGATGCCAAACTGAAAATGATTTCATTTCTCATATGAAAACCGCAAGCACATACGAAAGAAAGAATTTAGACATGTACATTAATTAACAAAGGTCATTTCTAACTGCGATAAAAGAGTATGAGAATTGACGAATTTTAAGTAGAAAGGAAAAAGATTTTTTTTTTCACAGAAGCGTGATAGAATTAAAAACAGCTAAAAGAGGAAACAGAATTAATTTATGAAATTTTAACGATAAATATATGAATCTCCATCATATATTGCTTCATCATAAATTGCTAATGAAACTACTCATGTCCGTTATAAAGGATTAGTCAAATTTAGCTGCGGAGTTCAAGTTGAAAAGCTCTAAAAACATAAAATACTTTTCAGTTTTTTGTGCCAAAAGACACGATTTGGCTAACAACATTTTTCCTTGTCAAATTCCTTGCAAGCAATTTTAAAGCATTTGGAAAATGCTTGTTAAATGAGTGATTAAATGCACAGTACTTACTGAATTCAAAATTGAAGAGATTTTTTTTTTTTTTTTGTAATAGTTTGTATGCTTATACACGTAAAAAGAGAGAAACAAACTAGCTTTTTTTTTTTTTTTTTTTTGGAAGGGAGGGAGGTGGAGAGTTGATTACAGGGTGTTTATTTCAGATCAGCAATGAATTTCCCTGACATTTCCATGACTTTTCCAGGTTTTCCGTACCAATAAAAGAAAAAAATCCAGGTATCGAGATTTTATGATTTTACACACAAAAAATCTTAAAAGTTGTGAATTTGAGAGTCAGACTTTCACAACTGATTACGAGGCCCAAATTACTGATTAGTTACATATTTTTTTTGCAAAATTTACAAATTATTGAACTTTTTACATGCTAAACATTTTGTAGATACACACTTTTAGCATCAGATTCTATTCATTTTGTCAAATCAGGATGAAATTCTTTATCACATCAGTCACAATTGAATACAGATTGCTTTGACGTATTTTAATACAAATAATAAATATTCAATAAATTAAGCTAGCAAATGTTATGTTCCCAAACAAAAATAAGTAAGCAGAGTGAAACACCTAATCAATCCTACAACATTTAGTATAGAAAGTTTCAGTGAAACTGGAACTGAAAATCTCCGAGTTACAAAGAAGGACTGACCAAATTGTTTGCAAGAGAGGTTCAAATACTCTTTACAGTACTTATGAAGAGCAAAGTTTGATTTTAATGGCGTTGCAATTTCAAATCCTTAGTTTTATAAAGAACATTTTCCCATTTTTCTTTTAAAGTTCAAAATTTTCTAACCTTTTCTTCAGAAATGGTAAATTTCCCTGACTTTTCTAGTACATATAAATTTCCTTGACTTTTCCAGGATTTTCAGGTGATTAGATGATTAATTATGTATCATTACTACAGAATTATGCAAATGAGCAGAAAAAAGAGCTTCAATGTTTTTTAACATTATGCACTTTCTAACAGGTAAAGGGGAAAGTAGAAAATTTTGGAGGGAGGTGGGCGATAAGAGGAGGAATCCAGATAAATGATAAAAAAATATATATACAATAATAAAACAAACAGAACTGAAAAGTTTGGGACAAGCAACAATTTTATGGTGGGGGAGATAGGAAGTTTATTAGGCGATTAATTATTTATAGCTACTAAAACTTATAAATAGGAAAGATAAAAAATTAAGAATTAAACAGTTTTAAGGCTTCATTTTGTGTGCTAGGAAAAAGAAGTTGGCTTATGTTGAAAGCTTACTACTAAAAAATCAGAACATTACTTACCAAATGTTACCAAGTAAGGTGTTAACAGGGTTTCTGCCTTAATATCATCCGGACCTTACATAAGAAAAGATGGAAACTTATTAGAGAAAATTAACATGATAAAAACAAATTAACTTACCATATGCAGAGATGGGGAATTTTCAGAAAATCTTACCAAGCATTTATTTTACCTGCAAGAAGCAATGTACAGACATGACAAAATTTACGCAAATTAAAAAGTAACTCACTACTGTTGCTACAATACATTTTAGTTTTTCTATAAAATTAAGAAATATAATACAACAGATGAAAGTTTAGTATAGGATAGAACTTACAAGGGGACCGCCAAACATGATGCGCACAGATATTGATGATTTTAAAGTATGTTGTAGGGGTCATACCCCTAACTATTCAGGTCAAAGGTTTCCTTCAAATGGGCTTTAGTTTTCGAGAAATTTCGGGTTAAAGTTCAGTATGCATTTCAAATACCTATTAGTTCGCAAACTTGAACAAGAACTCCGTGGTACAAAGCTATCGCTCGCGATTTGAGATCGAGAGATGAGGGTTCTGTCCTCTCCAGTGACTTTTTAGCACTTTCCAACCTAGTTGAAAAGTGCTTATGACTTCGGTTTGTCTGGCCGTCTGGCCGTCTGCCGTCTGGCCGTCTGGCCGTCTGCCGTCTGCCGTCTGCCGTCTGTCCGTGCTCTAACTCCCGTAAATATGCTCGGATTGCTCTGCAATTTTTATATGTTATTATCGTTATCTATAGCATGTTCCCTATTTCAACGGAAGTGTGTAGCACTTATAGTTTTTTTACAGGGACACTCAAAAGAATTCCGTTACATTGCGGTCTATGGGGAAAAATCATTTGCTGTTTATTTAAATAATGTTTCACTATTTTAAACGCATTGAAATTTATATATATCACTAAGGTGCATTAGAAGAAGCTTAATATGGAACAGGGTGTGCATAGCACTTATAGTTACTTTACAGGGACAGTAAAAATAATTCCGTTACATTACGTCTATGGAGAAAAATCGTCTGCGGTTTATTTAAATAATGTTTCACTATTTTAAACGCATTGAAATTTATATAGATCACTAAGGTGCATTACAAGAGACTTACTACGGAATATTGTGTGTATAGCAGTCATCGTTCATTTACAGGGACACGCAAAAGAATTATCTACTGTCTGTTAACAATAATTCCTGGAAGTGCGTTTTAAGTTACTGAACGCGATTTTAATGTTAACTTGCTTTTTGTCTATTACGTGGTGTGTATAAATTCTGTAGATCCTATACAGGGCAGCACAAAAGTTCGCGAACACATTTCTGTTTATTGACAAACTCCAGACGGAGAATTTTAAAATGTGCTACACGTTTCCTAACTGAACTAAAATTTAGCATCCTATGTAGTATATATACAATTCTATATATCCTATACAGGGCTGAATAAAAGTATTCGGATATTTTTCCGAATATTGTATATGTTGGAAATTCCTGAAATTATGTTTTTAAATATGTTATGCGTTTTCCAAATTGTTTACTTAGAAGTTATCTTTTAGCTTATTAAACGGTATGATTTGTAAAATTATTTTGGAAGCGTTGGAAAGTGCTACATAATCTATGCTTGACGCATGATTTTTCGTTCTTGTTTAACTCTTTTAATAAATTTTACATATGTCGCGGTATAAGTTTTATGCAGAATTATGAAGTCTGCATATTTGAACTTTTTTATATTTTCCTAATAAATTCCATTTACATTTTCGAATTTTTCGTGAAAATTTATAGTTTTTGCGCAATTTTTATTTTAATATTTCTGTTGACGAAAATCCAAACTAATTTATGTCTTTTTAAAACGATTATTGTTTACATATATATATATATATATATATATATATATATGTATGTATGTATGTATTTACTTATATATTTATTGTATTTATGAAATAATGCATTTATTTTTATTTGCATTTTCTATTTAAAATATTTTTAATCATTAAGAAAAAAAAGTAACAAAAAAATATATCCTTTTAATATTTGATTTGTTCTAAATATATTGCAATATGTTAACTGCTGAAATATTAAAATATTTCTCATCACCGACATCGACATTTTTAGTTTATTAAATATGGAACTAATTGTGTGATACATATCGCAAAAATATTCTAAACAAATTCCGTATTAAAAATCGCCGTTAAATATATTCTTTACGTAAATTGTTTTAACAATATTGGAAGAATGTATATATTAACATATTATATCTTCTTTAAATACTTAAATTGTGATAAATATATTTCAAAATGCATTAAAAGTTGAAAAAGAAATTATTTCAAACGTTATAATTTTCTGCAAAGGAAGCTAAACGAAATGAATAAAAAGAAAATTTTATTTATTCTGATCACGGAGAAAGAACCTGGAGGGGAAACTAGAATAGGCGAGGATATCGAAAATGCAAGTCAGATTTTTTTTAACGAAAGAGGGCGCTGTAAAATTTTGGCGGCTGTCTTTAAACAGAATCTCATTAGATTACATGTTAAATTCTGAAAGTATTTTACTCGATTATTTTTAATTATAGCAATTATATGTCATAAATTTAAGATGGGGTATAAATGTTTGATTCCGGGATGTAAATCGGGCTATGATGATGAGATGAAAAAAAAAGAAAAATCGAAGGGAAAAAAAATTTAAGTATGTTTAGAGCTCCAAAGGTGAGTGCTTTATATTATACTTTAATATATTATACTAAAAAGTATTTTGGGGCTTCATTCAGAAGTGCAAATGCAAGAACTCATTTAAAATATATATATATATATTTGCCTCTCTCATAAGTGTAATTTAAAAATTTAATTTCATTACTTGGCTGTTCAATTAAATCAAAAAATTTTATTGATTGTAAATTAGGAAAAGAACTAATTTAAATAACAAATTTAATATTCACAAAGAAAAAAAGATTTAAGTATATATTGTTTTTAATAACTGTATAATTTTCAAATTGTAAGGTAAGTATGTTACCTTTTCTATCTGTAGCAGTGTGTAAGTGTGTATGAAAGAGGAAGCATTTATGTATAATTAAAAAGAGTTTTGGGACCATTCATAACTAACATTATATTAAAGTCACAATTTACGATTCTTGCAAAAATTAGTTAATAGACCCTATTATTTATTCAAGTTTTATTTCCCAAATAATTAAGATAAAAATCTGTTTTTAAATGTACATAATATTAATTGCATAGATATAAAAAGTTATGAGTTATTAAATTATTCAAAGGTTATCGATATATAAGCAAGATTAAAACTTATTTCAGAAAATTTGAATAATACTTTTAATCTGTAAAAATTATACGTCCATTCCGTATTTCTTCGCAGTACAATATCCGTGATATTTATTTTTAAATGACTATTCAGATGTTTTTGTCAGGATGAACTCTTATTTAAAGAGTTATAAAAAGCAATCGAAACGCCAAATATCTATTAAAATATATGCATGTTGAGAAGAAAACTTTATTTAATGAAATTTATACTTGTTTGACTTTTTTAAAGTTCAAATTTTCAATCAAAAACATTTAAAAAATTAATGCTTTTCGCATTGAAAAGCATTGCAGAAGCAGGCTAAAAAAGTAAGACAGCCGTCAGTTTACTGTAGCGCCATCTATGTGGAGAAAAACTGTATTGTAAAATTTCAACGTTACTTTCCCCTCCATCTATCTTCCTCCGTGATTCTGATATTACCGTAAAAGTCATTGCAGACGATTTTTTTTTCAGATATTTTTATATGTATTGTAATTTACAAACGATTTTTCATTTCTAGTTGAATTTTTCTGTATGGCATCGACTTGTTAGAATGAAAAAAAAATTAATTGTAATATATTATTTTTTATTTGTGCAAATCAAAAATTATGTTGAGTTTGAACTTTACAGTTAAATGTATTTAAATAGCATAAAAAAAAAATATATATATAACAGGATAAAATTTGGATGTAAGCGTTTCTCTTTAATATTTTATTACTCCTTTCAAGATATGCTGTTGGTATTAACTAATCATACATGCCTTTAAAAGATTTGAGATAAAAAATATTTTGTATAAATTATAAAAAATGATAAATTTTCATTTAAAATTTCATAAAGTTAAAAAAAAGTATTATTTTTGAACGGTTATTAAAATATAAAGGGTAAACAATAAAAAAATTAAACAAAATCTAGACATAAATTAGTTTGGAATTTCGTCAATAGAAATATTAATTTCAAAACTTCAAAAAAAAAATCTATTAATTTTGACGAAAAATTCGAAAATGTAAATGGAATTTATTAGGAAAATATGGAAAAGTTCAAAGATGCAGAAATCATAATTCTGCATAAAACTTATAACGCGAAAAATATATAAAATTTATTAAAAAAGCTAAAAAAGTCACTAGAGAGGACAGAACCCTCATCTCCCGCTCTCAAATCGCGAGCGCTAGCTCCGCACCACGGAGTTCTTGTTGAAGACCGCGAACTAAAGGGTATTTGAAATGCATGCTGAACTTTAACCGGAAATTTCTCGAAAACTAAAGCCCATTTAAAGGAAACCTTTGACCTGAATAGTTAGGGGTATGACCCCTACAACATACTTTAAAATCATCAAAATCTGTGCGCATCATGTTTGGCGGTTCGCTTGTTAGTACCATATTTACATTGTGGTAATGTGGAGAGTTTCAAAATATACCGAAGAAGTAAAAAACGTATCTTCTATAGTCTGCAATAGTAATGAGTTTTTAAGACTGCTTAACAATCCACTCGCTCTGCCAGAAAATCCACTCGCCAGAGGCGAGTAAAATTATGTAATTCTCCACCCTTGCTCATGTAACTCGATCCCCCTTACTAAAGAATAAAAAAAATAAATCTCACGTAATTAAGTCCCACTTTAAGAAGAAAGAAAAAAATAAATTTATAAATATGTGAAATAATACACAATCAACGTCAAACTTTTGAAAGATGTTCGGTAGTTGCAAAAATGTTTTTTTTTTTTTTCTTTCTTTTCTTTTTTTTTTTTTTTTTTTTTTTGTAAAATATGATAGCCGGATTTTTTTTTCCTTTCGGAGAGTAGATGGATGGGAAAACATATCATGGTGTTTATATTATAATTTTATTAAATTGTATTCTCACTATGGCTTCCTCATAAAGATATTATACTTCATTTAAAATTAACAGAAGGATTGCCAATTAACATCATAGTTTTGGCAATTTTATTAGAAAAAAAAATAAATATCTATAATAAAAAAATAATGCTTGGCTGGCATTGATTGTTGCCAAATCATCACACACTTTTTTTAGTGTGTGTGTGGGGGGGGGGGGGGGGGGCGTTGGGTCTATATTTTCAACAAAAATAAATTTTCTGACACATTTCTAAACTTGCAGGTATAACTGTTGATGTTATTTGGGTATTTTTATGTTAGCTGGGCACAGGTGATAAATGGCCATGCCATATTCATATTGCATTCATTTCCTTTAAAATACATTTTGTTTGCTAATTTAATTTAAAATACTAAAACTATTTTAAATTCAAAAATATGTCAGAAAGTAGCATTTTTGGATAATCAAAGCATATAACATTATTCAAAGTTTAAGTACTGTTTTTTTAGATGTTACATTAAAAGGATAATTTACAAATACTGTACTAATTTATGAAGAAGGAAAAAAATATATACTCACTATTTTTTCTTTAAAAAGAAGAGACTCCTCTTCATTGAAATACTCCATGAGCAGAGGAAATGCTCCTATATATTCCGGTGTGAGATTTTCTAGTTCACTTTTAGCAATTTCAATTTTTCTTATTGCGTTTGCAACTTTTGGCAAATTTGTTTTCGTCTTCATAAAATCATACATATTTTTTGCTTTGAGTGGCATTTCTTCCAAAAAAATATTTCTTACGCCCTTGTTCAACAGTACAGCACAGTGACCGAGTATATAATTATCTTTTAAGAGAAGTGCCCATTCCTTTTTTTACAGCAGATGCGCAGCTAGATATATTATTGATATAATATTTTGCACACCATAGCAAGAATTCATCATATGGTGAACTTCCTCCTTATCTTGCTCTTCTTTCAAAAACTCCTTCTTTAAGCATTCTTGATATTCCAGAAGTTTTTCTTTAGTTTCACCTCCTGGAATATCTAAAGGCTGCCATTGGACACAACCATAACTTTTGCGCAGTGTTTTCCGCCTCTTTTCACTGTTTGCGAAACAATCTTCGATTCTAGATCTGGCGCGTTTCTTATTGTCCAAACAATTTTCAAGCTTTTCATTAAGGTGTATATTTCACCTTCTGGAATATCTAAAGGCTGCCATTGGACACAACCATAACTTTTGCGCAATGTTTTCCGCCTCTTTCACTGTTTGCGAAACAGTCTTCGATTCTAGATCTAGTGCGTTTCTTATTGTCCAAACAATTTTCAAGCTTTTCATTAAGGTGGATATTTCACCTCCTGGAATATCTAAAGGCTGCCATTGGACACAACCATAACTTTTGCGGAATGTTTTCCGCCTCTTTCACTGTTTGCGAAACAGTCTTCGATTCTAGATCTGGTGCGTTTCTTATTGTCCAAACAATTTTCAAGCTTTTCATTAAGGTGGATATTTCACCTCCTGGAATATCTAAAGGCTGCCATTGGACACAACCATAACTTTTGCGCAGTGTTTTCCGCCTCTTTCACTGTTTGCGAAACAATCTTCGATTCTAGATCTGGCGCGTTTCTTATTGTCCAAACAATTTTCAAGCTTTTCATTAAGGTGTATATTTCACCTTCTGGAATATCTAAAGGCTGCCATTGGACACAACCATAACTTTTGCGCAGTGTTTTCCGCCTCTTTCACTGTTTGCGAAACAGTCTTCGATTCTAGATCTGGTGCGTTTCTTATTGTCCAAACAATTTTCAAGCTTTTCATTAAGGTGGATATTTCACCTCCTGGAATATCTAAAGGCTGCCATTGGGCACATCCATAACATTTGCGCAATGTTTTCCGCCTCTTTTCCCTGTTTGCGAAACAGTCTTCGATTGTCGATCTGGTGCGTTTCTTATTGTCCAGACAATTTTCGAGCCTTTTCAAAGGTGGTCATTTCATCTCCTACAATCGAATCGATCCTGGAAAATTCCAGGATATCGCTTAACCTTCCCGGCTATAACTCTTACATTTTTTCTGCCTGGCGTCTCTGTCACATTCATAATCTTCGTAACAATATAATAACACCTTGTAATAATATATTACTTTTAAATGCTAAAGGTGTAAAATTAACAACATAATATAAATTAAAATAACTGTTATTAGTTGTTTTACATGTTTCGACTCTTTCCGAGTCATTTTCAAAAACAAAATGAGAATATTCTAAAGCTGCACGGGCTTTGAAGTTATTATTTTCATGTACTTTTTTAAAAATTACGCACGTTATCTATTTTTTTTTTCATCCAAATAAAACCATCCAAATAAATTTCAATGAAAGTAAAATAATATTTCCCTCCAGTCTATATTTCCATCCATAATAAGAGAAACCATAGAGATACTCACGCGCAAAAATACAATATGTAATGATGCGGCATCTTTTAATTTACCGAAACTGTGGCTAGAGTTACTCCATGGTCAAAGATATATAAAAATAAACAACCAAGTAAAAAAAAAAAAAAATAGATAACGTGCGTAATTTTTAAAAAAGTACATGAAAATAATAACTTCAAAGCCCGTGCAGCTTTAGAATATTCTCATTTTGTTTTTGAAAATGACTCGGAAAGAGTCGAAACATGTAAAACAACTAATAAAAGTTATTTTAATTTATATTATGTTGTTAATTTTACACCTTTAGCATTTAAAAGTAATATAATCTTCGTAATTATTGTTCTTACCACTTCATTTATCTGTACTTTTAATGGTTAAATGTTTTTAGTTGATGCTTTTTCTATTTCCTTAAAGAAGGTTTCAAAAAGAATTACAAAGCATTCTGCCCAGTTTTCAACCTTATGAGTGTTTGTACTCTTAGAAGCTTGATTAAATGTCGATTCAGCAATAACTGTCTATTCTTGGCATATTACAGTTTGTTCATTATCTACAAAGACGGTGGGGATTTCCATTGTTTCTGCAGGGATCACTTCCGAACTTTTGCAGTGGTACAAGAATTTTTTAACCCGTATGGGCTTCAAAATATCCTTTATATATTCCTCCTCTATAAATTTCAAATCTTCTAGAGCCAGAGCTCCTATTTCTAATAGTTTTCCTATGGTAGTTTCATCAATGACAGGTAAAGCCGCAGTTATGAAACTCTCAATTTCCTTAAGAGAAAAAGAAACATAAATTAAAAAAAAACTGATAAAGTACAAAATCATTTCCTGCAATATAAACTCATATTTGACATAGGGTAGTCCGACAGTAAGTGAATAGTCCCCAGTAAATGAACAATTAGTAAATATTTTAATAGAATAAGGTTTGATAAATTCCCCATTAGTTAATTATCATGCTGGGTAATATAAACTTCCTTTTATCATTTTTTAATCATTTGTATATCAACACATGTATTTACACTACTATCAGACAACAAAAAGTACTGTTTATTAAAATATTATCAATCTTTTTTTTTTTTAAATGTGCTTGAGTGTTCATTTACTGGTCGGATTACCGTAATACTGCCTGAAAAATCTGCACAGTTTGGAAGCAATAACTTTGCAGATTTTAGATGCTTACATTTTTAAACCCCACAAAAATAGTTTTATGTTATAAATAATAAATGTCAATAAAAATCAATATAGCTAATGAAAATACAAAAAATTCATTAAAAACCATTTAATGAATCTTCATAAATTTTAATTAATGTTACAAAATTATAAATTAAAATTTTAAACATGTGATCTATAAGTTTGATAACATTCACTTTACATTTTAAAATCTCTTTCTGCCATCTGCAAACAGTCAGCAGTTCGTGTTCTGTCACATAACTCTGTCATTGTCTAATTGGTGAAAAGTGCCTATGCAAGTCTTATGTTTGTGTGTACCTCCCTTCGAAACTAAACTACCTAGGGAGAAGTTGTAGTATCTTTATGCAGAATTGATAAAGCATATCACTGCTGGCAAGCAGACAGTGAAAGCAGACTAACAAAAACCCGCATAATCTTAAAAATATTAATACTTGTAGAAACGAGATATAAAATTTAAACTAAATATGAAACATTATAGACAGACTTGAATACATTAAGCTTGAATTTTATTTTTTTTTTTTTTTTTTTTTTTAATGTTTGGAGACTGTAAAAGAAACTTGATCAAAATGGAGCTTTTATTCAGCAGAGAGGGTTTTTTGTCCGGTGGAATTTTTGTCCACATCCCCCTTTGGGACAACATTTTTATAAAAGATCCTTAACTTTTATAGGAAATAGAGAATTCCTATACGATTTTTCAGAATCGAATAACTGTACATTTTGGGAAATTAAGAATTTAAATGATTTCATGAATGTTACAGTGAATCGCCAGTGTACATTAGAGAAAATAATTGCAAAAAACGAAAAAAAAAATTATCCTGAATTTATTCAGGGAGATATCTAGGAATATTTGGCCAAAGCACTTGGCAAGCCGATTATTCTTCAAAAAACCAGAAGATTCATCACATTCCTAAAATAAACACAGCCGCTACACTAATGAATACTAATACTGATTTTAGATTAATGTGCAATAAATGAAAAATAATATATTTTTGTCTTATACAAGTAAATATTATTGAACTGCTGATTGATATTAAATACTAGATAAATACTGATGTTACATTAATGAATATTAATACATAGAAAACAAAAGTTAATATTTAAATTTCAATCAGATAATGATTATGCCAACTTAATATAATCCAAATTCTAATGATAATTGTCAATAATAGCATGTTTCAGAACTATTAGTGTATCTGTGCATATTTATGTGAAATCAGTGGATAAAAATCCAATAGATGATTGACTGCCAAGCACTGTACCTGTTGTTCATCATGCTCTTGCCTATAAACATTAGCTTGTGAACAATGACTGAATTTAAAAATATGTACAATAAAATACACATTCTGCTTTATTATTAGCATAAATAAAATTTTCCCTAGGAATAAATTGCTTTTACATCTCGAAACAGTAACAAACATATCTTTTTTGTATACAATTCCTCGAAAGACAACTTTATCTTCTATTGCTGCTTCCCCAACAGAATTTACTATTTCATTTTTATAGTGCTTTTTTAAAAAGAAATGTAGAATGGAGTTGCTGAATCATATTCTAGTTCATTAAAGATGGATCCTGTTGTTAACTATGATTGCAACAACTGATGTCTTTCACTCAATGTTTCAGTTATGTTTATAAAGTTCTGAGAGGAACGATCGCATTTCCGGAAATAGGAATGTTTAGACTCAAATCCCATAGTCCACATCTTCATTAATGGCCCAAATTCAAATATTAATTTTGGGTAATGTTGCAGAAAGTGGTGCTTTGGACGCAAAGGGATGTTGATAAATGTATCTCTACGCAGTTCTCTAATATATTATTGAGGTAAAAAATTTGCTGATGAGATATTTGAGATGCACAGATGAGTTCAACTATTGCATGTAGCATGACAATTAGCTTTAAAATAACACTGTCTGTTTGCAAATAACTGAAAAACATAAGAGGGAATAAACGTAAAAAAGCCCAATTCTGCATATAGCATGGCCTGAAAGCTTATTTGCATTTAAGTTGATTTCAGCAGGTTTATCCCTTCCCTCACTGCTTTCGTAATCACAAGAATTTATTCTATTATTTATGAATTCAACAGAAAAAAGTTTTCCCTCTTTTATCATATGCTTTATGAATGGAAAAACATAAAATTAAACTCCTTCAAATATGTTATGTCCAAGACATGGTGGTAAACCTGGTTGGCATACATGAAAAATTGGCAATTCGTTAAAGAGAGAATTAAATTTTATCCCTTTACCTAGGCGTATTTGCATCAACAGCTTTGACAGCTCTTTCATAATTTTCTTTTGTTCGATTTTCAAAATTAAAAATAATAATAATAATGCACCTTCAAACATCTTATCTTTTTCTGCTAAACAATAATGGCAGTGGTATTTACACGAGCTGAAGTTTTCTAAAAAGCCTCCAATAGTATGACTTCCCAGATTGTCTGCTATAACGGAAAAAACTGACCCTTTAATCGGTGTACTTCCTCTAAAACCAGTTTACATGGATCTATTTTAGATCTGTTTCAAGAATACAGATTCCCTAATGTATAAAGATTGTTCATTTTGGATTTGTACTTTAATAAATACATTTTTTCTGAAAATGGGTCCATCATTTCGAATAACCCTGTATTGCTATTTTGTGTATTAGGATAACAGGAAATTATTTTCGAAATTGTTGCTTATCCTAATACAAACCATTGTGTAGAACGAAATCCAAGATATACTGGAATGTCCCAAGATATACTGGAATGTCAGAAAATTATTGAATAAACTATGTTTAATTTAACGTTTCTAATTTCTGACACATTCGTATTATTTTATATGTCTTATAAATATACATGTAATTAAAAAAATTAATTTGCAGATTGTAAGATGTTAAATATTATGAAAAGTGAGGTTGAAAAACAATGACTTTCAGAGCTGACGTTGAGGCTCCTGATCTGCAGATTTACTAGTTAATAAATGTATTTGATAATAAGATCATAATTTCCACTGATATTAGCGCCATCTCAAACTTGAAAAAAAATTATACTTCCTTCAAGAGGAAGCATGAGCTCAGGCATATTAACCAGAATTACATATTAAAATGTCTGTGGAATGATATAAAAACAAAAATAATCTTGAATTAAAAAAATTGATAAGAACTTATACTTTTAAAATATACATTCAAATTAAATATTCATCTTCAGATTGTTGATCATCATCTGATGAGGCATTAATTGGAAATTTGTCAATTCCCAAGATTGGACCACCTAAGTTTGTTAACCTAGCAGCAATTATGATCATGTGATCAAAAAATTTTAATAAATTGTACGGAAATGTTGATTTAAAAATACTGAAAACCTTTATACGTTGTATTACACGTTCTATGTGAACTCTTGCAGAAGCAATTTTTTGAGATTGTTTCGCCTCACCTGCACTAAATTGTGGTTTCTTTCTTAAGAAAGGTGGTCGTACAATCTCAATAAAATTATTTGCACAAATTTCTTCAATTAGAAATCCTTTATGTACCATGACAGCATCTACATGGAGTTCAAGCATTTCCAGAACATTACTCTCCAGAAAAATATGACGATCTGAAGTTTTACCACCATATGCTTTGCTGACATAAGTAATAAGGCCATTGGGTGATGCACCAATCATAAATTTAACCGTCAAATCTTTGTAATAGTGGGAGTACATATCGAAACGTTCATCCAAACATTTATGTTTCCGCACTAGAATTTCAGTGCAGTCTAACACAACTCTTACGTTCTGAAATGATTGAAATGCATTGGGAAGATTGGTAATTATCTCTTCCTTTGTGAGCCATTCTGTAAAAAAAGCCTAAACTGCCTGACAAAAGAGGAACAATCGTAATAAATATATTGCATGCTGTTTTTATTGAACAGCCAAAGAAGATCGCTAACGATGAAAAAGAAATGTTAAGATACATTCTCATCATCGTTAGTAAAATTCGAAAAAATCATCTCTTCACTTACAACTTCTGCTAAAAAATTTAACAAAGATGAAGAGGGCAGCCCAGTAAGTGTATATAGTGTGCTATCATGTAAATCATCAGCTTTTATACGATATGGAACTTTTAAGTCACCACTACATACTTGTGTAGCTTTATCTAGTGTTGGCAAGTTCTGTAAATTCAACAAAGACCTCACTGCAATAAGTTCATCAATATTGGGACAAACATGTATTTCGTCTTCAAAAATTGATGACATCTCAGTCGACAATTCTGGCATCTCAGTCGACGTTCCTGGCATCTCAGTTGACGTTCCTGGCAACTCAGTGGACATTCCTGGCAACTCAGTACATACCATCTGGACTTCAGAAATATCAGAGCATAAAGAAGTCCCCGAGGTACCTGGCATATTAGCAGAAGTGCTCGGCATCTCACTTGATGCATATGAAATTCTTTTTTTTCTGAAATTAGAATGATTTATGTTTATATGTCTAAATAATGATATGATTAAAAACCTATTTTACCACAAAATAAATAAATAAATAAATAAATAAATAAAATATCTATCTATCTATCTATATATATATATATATATATATATATATATATATATATATATATATATATATATATATATATATATATATATAATCATCTACACTTAAATTATTAGAATTCCCAGATAACTGGGGAAAAGGGGGGGGGAGGGCTAACCCCCGATTTACAGTATTGTTGTGCTCAAAATGTATTATGGGGGGAAAAGAATATTATTTGGTTATTGGGACATTATATTGATGTACAGAAATTTTATCTCGAATTTGAAGATATCATATTTATAAATAAATATTTCCTCAGAAAAAAAACAGAATTTTGTTTGCAAATATAAGAATAAATAAAACATTGGATTTCTGGGACAATTGTTGACTTGATCGCCTTATTTTTTTTATATAGGACCAGAGGAAAATTCTGCTTTAGACAGGTTCCAGACAGGTATAATTGTATGGTGCTTCCTCCATTGAGACAGTAAAATGTTTCCCTTTCAGACACAATTCTATTTTCACATGTTTTACTGAAGTAACATATTGTGACTGGCAAGAGTCTAATCACTGATGGCATACATGTATTTTAAGTACATAAAAATAACAAAAAATTGTACAATAACAATAAAATTTTAAAGATACCTGTTAATTTCTGAATAACGGGCCGATCTTTTGGCAGAATTTTCTTTCTTTAATATCATATTTTCCTCAGAATAAGTAGATGTTTTTGGTAGGAAAAGGATCGGCAATGCACAAGCCTTCAGCCTTGGTCTGAAACATTTTTCGGCTGAAAGTTCAAAAGAGCAATGGTCAATTTATGCCAAGATTTTTCTCATGTATTTTTGCATAATGTATACAAATTACTAATATATACATTGTTAATTTATTGCTCCACTTTCACATATTAGAAACACTTCTTTCAATCTCATAACATATTTGAATTTCCAAAGAAGAATAAAAAAAAAAGGAAAGAAAGAGGAACTCTGTAGCTAAGCTTTATAATGGTATGTCGGAATGATTGACATCAAATAATAGCAATTAGTCCAGTCATTTGGTAGAAAATAAAGGAAAGTTTTGGTGTATTTTTTTTGGAGGGGGGGGGTCCCTTTATGTTTTTTGGGTCGATGAACATGAATCCGAGGTTTTCCAACAAAAAATTTTCCGAGAAATACGTTTTTTTTACAAAAAACGTGTAAAAAACGGACTTTTCTCCGTTTTTTCAAAATAATTCCAAAATTATGCATTTTACGTGAAAATCGGCAGTATATGAATTAAAGAGAATAAAATTTCCTACATTTTATGTATTGAAAGTTTCTTTCTCTGATCAATAGTTTAGCCGTGAGAATGCCTCAAAAATGGGTGTTAAAAACAAAAAACTGCAAAAAAAACGGGAATTACGGTACTGTATGTCAATGTAACATAGAAACTAGTCATTTTGTGCAAATGTTAACTATTAATGTTATTAAAGATTATATGTTTGACTATATTTTATGCATTTGAGGTAGTGGAAAAGTGCGGATCCGACACCCACCAGGGGAAGGTGGGAGCAGTGGGGCAGATACAGCTACTCTTATGAGTTGAGAGTGCTACTCCTCCGGAGAGCTCGTATTCTAAGAGGCGGTAACATTGGGAGTGGATAAAAGAGAAAAAACTGTAAAAAACGAGAATTATGGCCCTGTATCGATGTAATATGAAAATTAACCATTTTAAGCAAACGTTGACTATTAATGATACTAAAATATATAGGGTTAACTAATTATAATACATAATAATACATAATATATATATATAATAATAGGGTTAACTATAACTAAATTTTACAATGAAGTTGCTTGATAATGAATACGACGACTCATTATCAATCATTATTTAATTATAAATAATTATGTACATTAGCAACAAATATTAGTAAGTGCCGCAAAAATAGGTGTTAAAAACAAAAAGCGGGAATTACTGCACTGTACGTACGTCATATGATTAACAATATTTTATGCATCTGAGGTTCATTGCTTTCTTCATAACTTAAAAAAAAAAAAAAAAAAAAAAAAAAGAAAGAAAAAAAAATGGTATGTCTGTGACCAAAATCTCCATTTGCTCATAAAAATAAAATAATAATAAAAAAATAAACTTTTTAATTTGCCTTTTTAATAACAGAAAAATAAAATAAGTAAAACACACTTTCGCTTAGAAGAGCTGACACGTACTTCAGTTCCTAAAAGTTTTTATTGCATAGGGTTGTTTGGCCTAAGAACCAGCCTTTTCAACAATCTGCGATAAATATGTTGAGTACGTACAGTCACGGTACCAACCGCAGGCAGTAGTTGTCTTTGATGGCTACCCTGATGACTTACAAGGTGGTTCAAAAACTGCTGAGCGTATGAGACGAGCAAGGAAACATTCTTCAACGGATATATTGTTTGACGGTACAATGATACCTACCATTTGCAAAGAAAAGTTTCTTGCTAACCCAAAAAACAAGGGTCCGTTAATATCTATGATGAGTGATAAGTTCTCATCAGCAGATATTACATGCAAGCAAGCAAAAGAAGACGCAGACATCTTGATTATAAACACTGCTTTGTCCTTGGCTCCATCAAATGAGACGGTGATTATAGTTGGGAGAATGTAGACCTCTTGGTCATTTTGATAGCTCTCTGCAGGGCTGAAAAAGTTTTCTTTTTAAAACCTGGAAAGGACACTGTTTCTCCAGTGATATTTTCTCCAATTAATGCTGTGAGTGTTGCGGAAAACATCATCTTCCTACATGCTATGAGCGGGTGTGATACAACGTCAGCACCCTTTATGCAAGGAAAAATGAAGTTCCTCAAAACTCTTGTGAAGAATTCAGATGTTGCTGACGCTGTTAAAGTATTTAAAGACTCCAACGCTACTCAAGAGATGATTGCAGCTGCTGGGGAACATTTCTTGGTCTTGCTGTACGGTTATAGTGGGATGAATGTGCCTTCGCTGAACCACCTAAGGTATATTTCGTACAAGAAGTCAGCATTTAAATACAATTCAAATATTGCTGCTTTACCACCATCTGCAGCTGCAGCACGACAGCACTCTTTAAGAGTATATCATCACGTGCAGCAATGGCTAGGAGTTGAAAAAAATGCTGAAGAGTGGGGATGGGAAAAAACAAATATTGGCCTTGAGCCTGTATTTACTTTACTACCCCCTGCTCCCCTGCGTTGTTGAAGCTTGTATCATGTAAGTGCAAAAAGAACTGTCAACAAAATTGTGGGTGCAAGAAGGCAGGTCTTTGTTGTTACAACATGTGTCTCAAATGAGAAGGGAACTGCAACAACATCTCAGTGGTGAATCAAGATGAGGAAGACGAGTTATACCCTGAAACCGAGCTAGAGATGGATTGCCCATCCATTGAATCCGTGGACCCAATGGAAGAGGAACAAGCCATGCCACAATGTATGAAATATTTACCATTAAGAAAACATTTATTCTATAATATTGGTAGTAAATAAATATCCACTAATTCCATACGTCTATTTTCTACGTTGTAGATGTCGATGAACAGCAGGGACTTTCAAATAAAAGATTGCGGAAATAAGAATTTTGCTTTTTGACTTCATGTAAATATACTAATGTTTGTTACTAATGTACATAATAATTTATAATTAAAAAATGATTCATAATGAGTCGCCGTATTTATTATCAGGCAACTTCATTGTAAAATGTAGTCAATCATATAGTTTTTAGTATCATTAACAGTCAACGTTTGTTTAAAATGGTTAATATACATGTTACATCGACGTACAGGGTCGTAATTCCCGTTTTTTACAGTTTTTTGTCTCTTACACCTCCCAATTTTACCACCTCTTACAGTATGAGCAGTCCGGCGGAGGAGCACCTTCGACTCATGAGAGAAGGTGGAACTGCTCCACTGCTCTCACCTTCCCCTGTCGCAGGATCCGCACTTTTCCTCTACCTCAAGTGCATAAAATATGGTCAAACATATAATCTTTAGTATCATTAATGGTTACCGTTTGCGTAAAATGGTTAGTTTCCATGTTACATCGACATACACTACCGTAATTCCCGTTTTTTTTACAGTTTTTTGTTTTTAACACCCCTTTTTTGCGGCACTCTCACGGCTAAACCATTGATCAGAGAAAAAAACTTTCAATACATAAAATATAGGAAATTTTATTTTCTTTAATTCATATACTGCTGACTTTCACATAAAATGCACATTTTTGGAATTATTTTGAAAAAATGGAGAAAAGTCCGTTTTTTTACAGATTTTTTGTAAAAAAAAAGCGTATTTCCCGGAAAAAAATTTGCTGGAAAACCTCGGATTCGTGTTCAGCGACCCAAAAAACATAAAGGGACAAAAAAAAAACTACACCAAAACTTTCCTTTATATGCCCTTTTTTATCCCCTAATGCCTCGAATGTGCACATTGCAGTGACAGTTTCAAATGTAGCAAGTATATGAGAGCAATTATCTATCAAGAAATGATTACATATTTGTCAAATATTTAGAAAATTATTTAAATTTACCAATCAATTAATTTTACTAAACAAAAATTATTTCAAAAATATCTCAAATTATTGAAAAAAAAAAAAAAAATTAGATGTTAATTTCCTTTTTTTTTTTCATATCTCACATTAAATTGCCAAATAACATAATGTAAATATATTTAAAAGTAACTATTAAAATACATTGCAAATTTAAAATAATACATATTTTATTTCGCTATTTATTACAGAATCGTCTGAAAAACAAAAAAGTTTACAACTATGAAAAAAAATTTATGCCAAGCGCCACGCTCAATAAAATATGTCAGATGTCAACATACAAAGTCCATACAAAGTTCTTTAAAACTTTTCCCTTTTCTAATTGGGAGAATATAAAATTACATAGTGTTGACTTTTTATTTTGTGTTGAAAGAAATTTATCACTATAATTATTTCTCAAAAAACATCTGACTCTTATTCTATGGAAAAGCACACAAACTTAAAAAGTAAATATATTTGTGAACTGAAACAAACTACTTTTAATTCAAGAACTGTATTGAATTTTTTAAAAGTTGCAGCAAATATTTATTTTGCAAAAGAAAAATATAAATTACCTTGCAGCATGCTAAATGGGACAATAATCTAATTACAGAGGTGATTGTGGGTTCATAAAAAATACCTGAAATTTTAGTGAGAAAACGTTTCCGTATGAATATAGGGGGGGGGGGGGGGACATGCAATTTATTACAAGGAAGTCAAATTATGAATTTTAATTATGTTTAGCAGTCATATGAAATTGATATTTTACTCTTATTTTATGAATTTAACTATCAGAAAAACTGGAATTTTGGTACTGAAAAAAAAAAAAAAAAAAAAAAAAAAAAAAAAAAAAAAAAACTGAATTCAGGAATATAACTTGAACAGAATCAACCAGTGCCATAGCTAGAGGGGTGTGCCAGGGGGGGGGGGGGTCAGCACCTGTATAATAAAATTATAGAAAGTGGCCAAGGCCACCAAATGAAATTCTGTTTCAAAACTCAAAATAAAACTCTGTTCAAAAATTGAACTTAGCTTTAGGGGGCTTTTTACAATTTCGCATAAATACTAAATTGTAGTATTTGTTTAAAAACTACAAATAAGTGTTTCAATATGCAGGCATCCTTCCTACCTGCACATACTTAGAATTAACAACTTTATGCTGATGCAAACATGCACTTTTGCATTAGTTATGCACTGAATTTTTTTATTTTGCAGCGTTTTCCATTATTAGCATAAAACAAAGTTATTCCAATGAGTTTGATAGTAAATATGATGCTTATGATAAATATTATGTTTCGTATTTGAGTCATCCTAGTTTTAATATATATATATATATATATATATATATATATATATATATATATATATATATATATATATATATATATATATATATATATATATATATATATATATATATATATAAGATCCTTGATTTATAAATTATACTAATGAAAAAATCTAATAGCCAATTTAAATACAAGTGGCTTTAGCATTTGACTAGACACAAAAATTATTTTAAAATGCAAAATACATCCTTGATTTTACTAATGTTTTTTTATCATATAAAACCATAACTTTAGTATCCTTAAGGGCAGGGAATATTTAGAAAAAAATTAAAGCTTGCAACTCTTGTCAAACAGGTGAACAGTCAGCTTTTTATTTCCTTATTGACACCATGACTTATTATTTCCCTAGTATAATTATACCCTGAAATTTTTCATTCTGAAACCAGTGATGTAGTCGTAAAAAACACAGAAGGCATACGCTGTAGGCAGAGGGTATACCCTAAAGAGTATATGCTATAGTGTTTTTGAGAAGAGGGTATACAGTATTCTTTAAAATAATCCAGAAGGTATATGGCATATCTACCGTATATACAAATAGTAATAATAATAATAATAAGGCAAATCATAAAAATAATATAAATAGCCATTAGTATACAAATTTCAACTTTTCCATTACTATCAAAACAAAAATATACGAAAATTAAAGAAAAAATAGTTAATAATTAATAATAGTTAATAATAATTAATGAATTATGAAAATTAAAATATAAAATAAGCAAAACTAGCTCTTAGCTTGCCCAGTTAAATTATTACTGAAAGACAGTGGAACTGAGAAACATTTATATTCTGCTTCCAGACTGGTTTTGGTTTGATTAAAATTGTAAACAATAACTTAGATTATAAAACACACAGGAGTAAGTTATAAAAAAAAATTACAATGTTAGTTTTTATTAGTTTTTTTTTTTTTTTAAACCAAACAAAACAGAGGGTGTCCATTACTTGCACAACCCCCCCCCCTTTTTTTTTTCTTTTTAAGAGTTTTAAACTTTGTGTGATGATTAAAAAGCATAAATTTTGCAGGGGTGTGGGGAAAAGAGAATTTTAATTAAGTTAAAAGACAAACTGGAAATCCGCTGAAACATAAAACATTACTTTGAAATCCTTTTATCAAAGAGCTTAATGTCAAATGAAAACAAACAGCATTAAGTTTATTTGAAAAAAAGCAAGCACTTTACTTACGTGGAAAAGTAAATGCATCTACTTCAAAATGTTTGGAGCAAACGGTCATTCTATTTGAAATTTCTTTTCCAATTTTTAATAACCGTGCCCATTTCTTCCTTCTGTTGACAAGTATTTTACTTCCATCTAATGTCGTTATTCGAATAACATTTTCAATTGCAGGAAATTTGTGGAAACTAACATTAGATGTCTTCGAGAATTTACTTTTGCATTGCGGAACAGAACAATTTTTCTATAACTTCTGATTCCATTTGTATTAAAATATCTGCTAACGAAATCAGCGATTTTCACATGTAATTAAAGGGATGAAGCTGCCGAAATCCGCGCTACTGTGATTCAGACTTTGTCCGCGAGAGGGCGAGCATATCATTACAAACGCGAATTTTTTTCTAAGCTGATCCAAGAGGATTCCCAATCTCAAAACTATCGTGATAGAGCAGTATATTGATGAAATTTTTCCTTAAAATTATTATGCTTTTTGAATATTAATCCATCGGTAAAATCAGTGAGGATTTCTTCGTTTAAATTTTTAAGGGGATTCTCCCAGTTGTATTCTTTTATTCAAAATCATTTAGTGAAAGTAATTGATTTTGAATAAAAGAATCCAGGCTTTTTAAAATAGGCATATAATGAAAACTGAAATGTTTATTATTTTTGTCTCTTCTCAAATTTATAGCAGTAGGCTCTAGGTATTGAAATTGAGATTTAAAAAAATTCTTCCTCAAATAATCAGTGCTTAGTTGCCCTTCACTGGAACATGATTGGGATTTTTAAAAAAATCTTAAGTACAGATAACAACAAATCATTTTTTAAACTGTCACTGATCTCACCATTATTATGATTATTTATTAACAGTTTGGATTATGTGCTGTTGATTTATTTCGTGCAAAGAGCCAATTTCATTTATTATCATATGTACAGATATATCATATCTACAGCATCAGATAGATACATGGTGTTTTGACATTAATTTTAAACAAAATAATGCAACTGAGTTTTTCATATGTTTTAGGGAAAGATTCAAATATTCTGAATTTGCTTCAAATTCATTTAGGGTGAAACCCCCAGTAACTGATACTTTAAGGATTTTTTCTTGTTCAAATCACTATTACAAAGTTTTAAATCTATTTTATACTTATCTTTGTTTTTCAAAGTATAGTAAATCCATATATTTAAAGCTGTTTGGTAATTCTGTCAAATCAAATATTCCATCGAAATTCGACCGAATACGCATGCGTCAAAAAATCACCGGCCAATGAGGTGAGGGTCTATGACTGTCTCTACAAACGTGTTTGGGATCGTATCATCTGTTGTTTTTTTCTGTTGTCACGTTGCGTTAAACCTAGGAAGATATTTATCTAGAACTCACTGTGGAGTGTTTAGAAGGTATTTATTTTATTTATTTATTTTATTTATTGTAATTTGTATGAATACTTAGGTGCCCATTTCGGATTTACTGTTTAAAAATGAATTTAGGCTCATACGTTGGCGAAATCCCGATGGAAATTTTTTTTTTAGATCTCTATCATTTTGTTTATATAGTACAGAAAATAATTATTCAAACGTGTAGAACACGTAATACAAAATTGGACCACTTATGGTCTGTTTGTTATCGGGAATGAATCTTATGGTGTTCCGATTGATAATGAAAACGATTATGTAAATATAATGTCAAAAGACAGTATGCACGGTAGTAATATTTTTATTATTATGTGTTCGAAAAAAGCAGAATCTGAGCATCTGAATATAAGTTATAAAATAAACAGAAATATATTATCTCTATTCGATTTAAAAGTTTTGTCATTACATAAGTGGGCTATTTTATTTGTAAAGAGTATGTATGCATTATATTGTTTGTATGTATACAAATCTTTATAATGTTTCGATTTGCAAACTCTTAATATTTGAATAATGTTTACATTATATTTGTTTGTATGTATACAAACAATATATGTATACAAAGAAGTATATATACAAACAATGTATAATGTATCATGTAACAATATTAATATTTACATTGTATTGTTTGTATGTATACAAATCTTGAATGTTTTAAATGGGCAAATTTGTAATGTTTTTTCTGTTATTTTTTTTTAAATGTCAAAAAAAGATAAATTTTCAAACTTGGTATAAAAAACTTAGGTACTTTTCTCTATTATCCCATTGACCACTTTTCATAACAAAACAGAAATATATTATCTCTATTCGATTTAAAAGTTTTGTCATTACATAAGTGGGCTATTTTATTTGTAAAGAGTATGTATGCATTATATTGTTTGTATGTATACAAATCTTTAGAATGTTTTGATTTGCAAACTCTTAATATTTGAATAATGTTTACATTATATTTGTTTGTATGTATACAAACAATATATGTATACAAAGAAGTATATATGCAAACAATGTATATAATATATCATGTAACAATATTAATATTTACATTGTATTGTTTGTATATATACAAATTTTGAATGTTTTAAATGGGCAAATTTGTAATGTTTTTTATGTTATTTTTTTTAAATGTCAAAAAAAGATAAATTTTCAAACTTGGTATAAAAAACTTGAGTACTTCTCTATTATCCCATCGACCACTTTTCATAACAAAATACTATCGCCAAACTGTATGATTAAATGCCAAAAATGCAGTCCCATTTACTTGATGTCGAAAACATTACACGTGTTTTTTATGTCATCAAGTGGTTTTTAATTCAACATTTGCGTGTATTTTTCATTATGTTTATTTGATTTATTAGTTATTTCATTAATTAAAATAACAATTGTATCCTTAAAATCTTATATTTTATTTATTTATTTTGATATTCCAATGACAACGTTCTCCCATTTATTTGGCGATAGTTTTTTTTTTTTATGAAAAGTGGTCGATGAGATAATAGAGAAGTACCAAAACTTAATTACGTATATGAGTATATTCTTTGACAGTATTAATCATTACTCGATATTTTAAAACTGCATCATATTTGTAGAATTATATTAATTTAAACAATGCTTCTATTGAAGTGTGAAGAACCATATACCTCTATGAAGAACCATATATTTACATAATTGTCTTCATTAGCAATCGGAACACCATAAGATTCATCCCCGATAATAAACGGACTATAAGTGGTCCAATTTTGTATTACGTGTTCTACGATATTTTTACATACATTTGAATAATCATTTTCTGTACTATATAAACAAAATGATAGAGATCTAAAAAGACAATTTCCATCGGGATTGATTTTGCGAACGTTAAAAGAGCCTAAATTCATTTTTAAACAGTAAATCCGAAATGGACACCTAAGTATTCATACAAATTATAATAAATGAAATAAATAAATACCTTCTAAACACTCCACAGTGAGTTCTATATAAATACCTTCCTAGGTTTAACGCAAAGTGCAAGAAAAAAACAACAGGAGATGATCCCAAACACGTTTCTAGAGACCGTAATAGACCTTCACCTCATTGGCCGGTCCTACCGGAAGATTTTTTTTACGCATGCGTATTGGGTCGAATATTGTTGAAACATTTGACAAAATAAGCAAACTGCTTCCACCTAGGTATTTATACACAATACAACAAATAAAATAAATGCCTTCAAAACCCTTTTGATCATCACATCAGCGTGCAAGACAATTTTTTTTACCGGAAACCGTTTGATGAATTTCATTATTTTTCCGTTATCGATTGACAAATTTTACGATTTTACTGCTAACGATTGCTGAATTTCACAATTTATTGACTATTGATTAACGAATTTCATGATTTTTTCCATGAACATTTGTCGAATTGCACAAAAAAAATTAAGAATATCGTCAAATTGTCTCGGGTAAAAAAATTTTGAATATTGTCAAATGCCATCGAGAAAAAAGTCTCTTTGTCAAATGATTTTGAAGAAAAAATCGGGAAATTCACAAAATGGTTTCGGAAAAAACTTCACCAAATGGTTTCAAAATTCTTTGAGTGACAGCGGGAAAAAAAAATTTCATTTTACATTCAATCATCGCAATTGGCGAGTGTGACTAAGTTTAGCCAGTGGTGGCAATAACATCAATCACCAATTTCCAGTATTACTCGCCGATTGGTGAATGTTAATTTTGTCTTATATCACAAACTGTATTTACATATACTACTAGATATAATGATTATGAACCATGATTTTTCTGTTATTGGGCGAGATTCATGTTTTTTCAGCAATTCTTTGACGAAATTAGTGTTTTTTCAGCGATCCTTTGAAGAATTTTGCATTTTTCTCACGATCCTTAACGAAATTTGCATTTTCCAGCAATTCTTTGATAAAATACATTTTATTCCGCAATTTTTAGACGAAATTTAGTAAAAAAGCGTGATCTTTTGGTGAAATTTCCTTTTTTGCGATTCTTTGACAAAATTTGCTTATCTTTCGCGATCCTTTTGCATAATTACGTTTTTTCTGTGGTCTTTTAACAAAAGTCATGTTTTCCCATGATCCTTTGATAAAGTAGTGTTTTTTCCTCAATCATTTGACAAAATCTGTTATTTTCCCCGCGAAGATTGGTTAGATGTTTTTAGTCTGCAGGTGCCCTAAAAAGTCTGTGACGCCCGTTGCTGCATCGCACACATTCTTCCATGGGGCATCGAATGAAGTAAATTCAACCTAAAGAATCATTGTTTCATTCCTGACATTTCTCGAAAGAAACAACGTTCAACTCATTGACTGAATTGTAAAGGGCGAAATGTGTCAATTAGCAGAAAGTGCGCAATTTGTTCGTTCATGGAAAAAATCGTGAAATTCGTTAACCGATAGTCGATAAAATTCGAAATTCGTCAATCGATAGCGGAAGAAGTGCAAAATTCATTAATCGACACAGTGGAAAAATCGCAAAATTCATCAACTGGTTTCGGGAGAAAAAATTTTCGAATATCGTCGAATGGCTTCGAGAAAAAAATTCACAATCTGCCAATTTCGGGGATGAAATTTGCCAAATGGTTTCAAAATTTGTCGCGCGACAGCAGAGAAAAAAATCTTTTTCCATTCAATCATCGGAATTGGTGAGTGTGACTATTATGTTTGACCAGTGGTGGCAATAAAGTCCATTGCCAAATTTTCAGTATTACTCGCTGTTTGGCAAGTGCTAATTTTGTCCTATACTTCAAATCCCTTTTGATCATCACATCAGTGTGCAGGACAATTTTTTTTACGGTAGACCATTTGATGAATTTCGTGATTTTTCCGTTATCGATTGACCAATTTTACTGCTATCGATTGTTGAATTTTATAATTTATCAACTATTGATTAGCGAATTTCATGATTTTTTCCATGAACGTTTGACGAATTACGGAAAAAAAAATAAGAATATCGTTAAATTGTCTTGGGTAAAAAAAAATTTAATATTGTCAAATGCCTTCGAGAAAAAAGTTGCAAGTTGAAACGGCTGTGACCTCTTTTTCATGTTATGCATCTCCGGTGTCCATCCCCCCCCCCCCCCAGTGGGACACTTTTCTAAATTTTGCACACACCCCTCATGTGATATATCGGTGGAAAAGTCTTTGACCACTTATTCATGTTATGCATCTCCGGGGTCCTTCCCGCCCCCCCCCCCCTAAGGGGGGCACTTTTCAAAATTTTGTTGACACCCCTCATGTCATACATTGTTGGAAAGGTCTGTGACTGCTAAATCATATTATGCATCTCCAATGTCCATCTCCCCACTTTGCCCCCCCACCCCCCTAAGAGATACTTTTCTAAATTTTGTTGACACCCCTCATGTCATATATCATTGGAAAGTTCTGTGACCACTTAATCATATTATGCATCTCCGATGCCCATCTCCCCACTTCCCCCCCACCCCCCCAAGGGATACTTTTCTAAATTTTGTTGACACCCCTCATGTCATATATTGTTGGAAAGGTCTGTAACTGTTTAATCATATTATGCATCTCCGATGTCCATCTCCCCACTTTGCCCCCCCCCCAAAAGGGTACTTTCTAAATTTTGCACATTACCCTCCTGTTATATATCATTGGAAAGGTCTGTGACCACTTAATCATTTTATGCATCTCCAATGTCCATCTCCCCACTTTGCCCCCCTTCCCCCCCCAAAGGGTACTTTCTAAATTTTGCACACAACCCTCATGTTATATATCATTGGAAAGGTCTGTGACCACTTAATCATATTATGCATCTCCAATGTCCATCTCCCCACTTTGCCCCCCCCACCCCTAAGGGATACTTTTCTAAATTTTGTTGACACCCCTCATGTCATATATCATTGGAAAGGTCTGTGACCACTTAATCATACTATGCATCTCCGATGCCCATCTCCCCACTTTCCCCCCCCCCCGAAGGGGTACTTTCTAAATTTTGCACATTACCCTCATGTTATATATCATTGGAAAGGTCTGTGACCACTTAATCATTTTATGCATCTCCAATGTCCATCTCCCCACTTTGCCCCCCCCCCCCCCCAAGGGATACTTTTCTAAATTTTGTTGACACCCCTCATGTCATATATTGTTGGAAAGGTCTGTAACTGCTTAATCATATTATGCATCTCCGATGTCCATCTCCCCACTTTGCACCCCCCCAAAAGGGTACTTTCTAAATTTTGCACATTACCCTCATGTTATATATCATTGGAAAAGTCTGTAACTGCTTTATCATATTATGCATCTCCGATGTCCATCTCCCCACTTTGCCCCCACCAAAGGGTACTTTCTAAATTTTGCACATTACCCTCATGTTATATATCATTAGAAAGGTCTGTGACCACTTAATCATATTTTGCATCTCCGATGTCCATCTCCCCACTTTGCCACCCCCCCCCCTGTACTTTCTAAATTTTGCACACAACCCTCATGTTATATATCATTGGAAAGGTCTGTGACCACTTAATCATATTATGCATCTCCGGTGTCCATCTCCTCACTTTGCCCCCCCCCCCCCCAAGGGGTACTTTCTAAATTTTGCACACAACCTCATGTTATATATCATTGGAAAGGTCTGTCACCACTTAATCATATTATGCATCTCCCATGTCCATCTCCCCACTTTGACCCCCCCCCAAGGGTGTACTTTTCTAAATTTTGCACACACCCCTCATGTGATATATCGATGGAAAAGTCTGTGACCACTTAATCATATTATGCTCCCCACTATGAAATTTGTGAAGTTAAAGCAACTATAAATTTTACTTTTATGGTATTATCAAGTTGTTTGCCGTCAAATTTTGACGGGTTCCATCTAGTATACATTAAAAATTATTGTTGAAAATTTTTTGAAAAATCATTTTTTTATTATTATTAAAATTAATTTTTGTCATAAATATGGTCAATATCTCCAGTAACTGACACCATCCCTTTTTTGAAAAACCAATAGCTGAAAAATAATATATAACAGTTAAGACAAATAAGTTACCACTAGATGACATTACTTTGCAGAATTTTACAAGAAACTGGTTATTTGAATTAGATTTCTACTGAAGTGTCAGTTACTGGTTAGGTGTTAATAACTGGGGGTTTCACCCTATATTTTCATTTTCAATATTTACATTTTCAATAGAAACTGTATTTTCAATGTATGCTGATTTTAGTTCTGCAACGCTTTCCACAAGAATGTTTATAGATATGTGGGAACTGAATGATGACTCGTTTTGAAAACTATGCTGGCATTTATCAAAAGAGCAAGTGATTCTACGAGACTGAGTGATATGTTTCTTAAGATGCGAGATGATGGCTGATTTATTGGTACATTATTCTTGGCACATTTCAATATTACCCTTTAGAGTGATAGCGGATGGATAGTATTTTACAGATGCTTTTGGATGATCTCGTGAAAGGTGTGATTTATACAGACATGCCAAGTCTCCGGCTTTTTGGATACCGGTAATTTAGTACAGAAAATGCTGTTTTGTTTAATCGGAGCATTTTGCGATTTAAAAGAGCAACATTTTCTCTAAAAAATCACTGGAGTTCAAAAAGCCGGAGATTTGGCAACTCTGTTTATATGATGAAGATACAGAAAGTTTTCAGTTGCATCCTATACTGCCACAAGGAAATTGTACTTTACTTAAGTGTTTGTGGAGTCTGAGATGAGACGAGTAAAATTTTAGAGTGGAAACAATTTCATTGCAAATTTTGCAATTACATACTTTCTTTAAAGGGTTGATTTCCTGATCGAATCATGAGATGTAAAGAAGTTGCAGATATAAAAAATTCTAAATAAAATAAAATAAATAAATAATAAATAAATCAGTTATAACAAGTTGGAAATTGTACGTTAAACGTGACAAATGAGGTGCGCTCGTTTCGTGCTATAACTAGTTTTACAATGTAAAAAAAATCATTGTTATTCTTTCTGTGAAATAAATTATATCGTCTGCTATGAGCAAAATGAGGAAGACTTTTTTTTTCTTATTACTTATGGCATGTTTAGAGACGCGAATTTTTTATTCTACACCAGGCAGCGCTGTAAAATTCACCATGGAGATCTTGCTTTGCAAATGATTACCTCCATGGTTTAATATTTCTATGACTCACGATAAATGAATCTTTTGTTTATTTACTTTAATGCATTGAGATAATTGGCTGTTAACCTAATTTTCACTGAAGTTATCTCAGAATCTACACATTTTTTAAATGTAACTCATCTCTCAAACAAACAATTTTTTTGAACGATCTTTCTAAAACTTTTATGCAATTTTATTCGAAAAAATAATTTTGAATTAACATGGCCGCTTGGCATATGGAAAAGATGTGGTTAGTCCGTATTTGTTTTCTTCAGTCACATGACTTGCGCTTTTACTATATAGATTACTATATGATAGGATTTAATAGAATAAAGAAAACTTTTATTAATATTTTTTAAAGTTTTGATTCGATTTTCATAAAATTTGAAATAACTCGACAAAATTCTGCAACTATTATGTATATTAAATTTCAATCCATTCGGTTGGGTAGTTTTTACGCTTTTATATGCGGGCAGACGGACGGACCAGACGACGACTGTTGGTACTACGTATTTATATAATTACGAACGCACCCAAAAAAAAATGTATAAGCAAAATATAAGCATTTTAAATCTGATTATATAAAACAACGTTTTAAAAATATTACTATATATTTTAAATTTTAAAGTATTTAAATTAAACAAATGTCAAAGCAAGAATCAATATTTTCATTTTGTCCATATTTATGTAAAAAAATCTGGGATGCTAGACAAAGTTAAAATCTACCAATTTTACACACGTCTCGCACATAAAATTATTGTCATGAGCCATAATGTAACACAATTGTGTTCCTACCTATTTATATTAATGATAAAAATATATATTTTTTAAATTAATCATTTAATTTAAAAAGAACTATTTCTTATTGATCATAATCTAATAAATCCACACAGCAAATGTTTATTGCATGTTAGTTTTTTATGGAATATTTTACTGTAAAATTGATAAAATATTTAACAAAATAAATCAGTTGTTGACCGAACAAGAAATGCTGATTGCTTGAAGATTGCAACTAAATATTTGGAGCGTACTGTGAAACAAAAATTAATGCATGGAAGTGGCTATGTAAATTTTGGTTGGTATAGCAACTAAAATAAACATATCCTGTGAAGCCCTAATTAATATAACCTTATTTTTTGTTTTGTACAGTCATGTGTCTCATTCGTAAATCACTAGTACACACAACCTGTTTTCTATGTTATTTACTTGTGTTTTGTATTAAACATTTTTAACTAATGTTTCTTTTATAAATATTACACATTTTTGTACTTTTTATTGATGTTCTTATAAACCATGTCATGTCTAATTTACATACACTGCATATCGAAAATATTATGAACATATCTCATTCAAACTTCAACTTGCTCGTGTAACTTGTGTACTAATGTAATAAATCGTATTTGCTGATGATACAAAGAATATACAGTGGTGGCCAAAAGTGTGGACATTTTTTGAAAGTTTCATGTTTTTCAACTTTGTGTGCTTGTAGAATATATTAATTTTCACTTAAATACAAACGTTTATGTATCAAATTGAAGGTAATTTAATGTAGAATTTAATAATAAAAACAATATTACAATATCCGTATTACAAAAAAAGTTATGCAACTAATAGTAAGATCTATCTTAGATTTCCATTTTTTTAAAGTGATACTTACACAATCCATACTTAGTAGGATAACCCTTATTTTTTAAGACAGCTTCACAGCGTCTTTTGATCGAGTGAACGAGTGTTTGGAGTTCATCTTTCGTAATCACATGGTGCAAGAATCAATTATAGCTTTAATAAGTTGTCTTTTATTGGATGAACCTTTTTTTCGTACAAGAATTTTCAAACGTCGCCACAAATTTTCAATTGGATTGAGATCAGGGCTGTTTCCTGGCCATGGTAATATATCTATGTCTTTATTTTGAAACCATGCTTTGCATACTTTTGCTGTGTGGCATGGAGCTGATTCCTGCTGAAAAATAAAAGGTGCGTTGTTGGGGAAGAGATCCCTGATGGAAGGTATC
This sequence comes from Maratus michaelseni, assembly GCA_963931845.1. Taxonomy (NCBI): domain Eukaryota; kingdom Metazoa; phylum Arthropoda; class Arachnida; order Araneae; family Salticidae; genus Maratus; species Maratus michaelseni. The sequence continues at coordinate 322,001,340 of OZ007594.1, read as the reverse complement.
AATTTTGGTTCCAGGACAGTTTCGACGTATTTTTTGGCATTCAGGATGCCATCAATCACTTGCATTCGGCCCACACCATCTGCAGACATACATGCCCAAATCATGACATTTGTTGGGTTTTTTGTAGTTGCTTCAATGCAATCAGGATGAAGTGCTTCTCCTACTCTACGTCTCACGTATTTTCTACCATCACTACCAAAGAGCGATATTTTACTCTCATCGCTCCAGATTACTTGCTTCCATTGATTTTCTGACCATTTAATGTGTTATTTTGCCCACTTAACTCGTTTTTCGCGTTGCTTTTGATTTAAATATGGTTTTTTCCTTGGAATTCTAGCTTGTAGTCCAAATCCTCATAACTTCTTCTTATTGTTCTTGAACTTACTGCAATACCCGCTGCATCCATTTCACATCTAATGGCATCTGATGAAATTTTTCTATCTTGAAGGCATAGCCGTTTAATTTTTCTATCGGCAGTAGCACTTGTGCATTTTTTTCGGCCTGATTTGGCCTTATTTTCCACTGATTTCGTTTTTTCATAACGTAAACAGAACTTTCGTACACTAGAACAAGTCACTGAACAACCAACTTGTCTTGCAATTTCAGCATAAGAGAGGCCATTATCTCTAAATATGACAATTCGGCTTCTTTTTGTAGATGTCCAATTATTTCTTCTTGTTGATGACATTGTTTAAAATTAGTTTAGTTTAAAAAAAAGGACTTTAAATATTCAAAAACAGCAATACTCTATTTAATTGTACTATGTATGCATCATTCCGCAAAATATTTCCCCAACAATAACTCTTTTACCATCCAAATAACCTAAAATATAGTTACAGACATTTGATTGGTCCTCAGAACAGTGTTTGTGATTGGCTAGTACGTTTTTATTACAAAACACGCCCTTATTCAAAACGATTTGTGTTTGTTTGTTCTACTAAAATGAGCATAACTTTTTTTGTAATACATATATTGTAATACTGTTTTTATTAATAAATTATACATTAAATTGCCTTCAATTTGATATATAAATGTTTGTATTTAAGTGAAAATTAATATATTCTACAAACACACAAATTTGAAAAACATGAAACTTTCAAAAAAATGTACTGTAGGTATAAACAAAATATAAAATATGCTATATTTCAACAACTTGGTCAGATGATTACTAAAGCAGGGGTAGTACTAGCCCTAGATGACATTTCAGGACATACTTTTTTCGATATTTCAGGACCATTTCAGGACACATTTGCTTGGCATTCTAACCAAAAAAACCCTTAACTCCCTCTTCAATACATTTTATTATCATAAATAGCACACTACATACACTTTTTTTTTTTTTTTTAAGTATACATTTAAAAGAAAAGTAATTTTACCAGAACCCTTTGACCAAGCTGCTAAAAAATTGAGATTTTTGCATTACTGAAGGACGAAAATCTCGATTTTTTTCTTCACTGATCGATGAAAATTTCAAAAGATTTTCCTTTTTATAACTGATTTTTTTTTTTTTTGTGTGCGTGTGTGACTGGGAGACGAAAATAGCAAAATTTTTAAATGACTAATCAATAAAGCTTGCGAATTTTGATAACTGATCACCGAAAATTGCGATTTTTTTGTGCAAATTGATGAAAATCACTATTTTTAACATTTTAACGATAGATTGAAGAAAATTGTGACTTTCTTGAACGTTTTCCATCAGAAAAAGGTACACCTACCCCCTATTTGATGATTTCAAATGCCGATATAGCACAAAACTCACAAAATTTCAGGAATATTAGGGCAGACTTCCATATTTCAGGACATTTCAGGACGTTATTTGTTTCAGGAATATCAGGAAATTCAGGTCAAGTACTACCCCTGCTAAAGGAATTACATTTTATTTATAGTACTAAACTGCATTATTTTTTTTTTCTACATTAGACTTTTTTTTTTTTTTTTTTTTTACTGTTGTAACACTGACTTTTGTAACAAATTTCCGTTTTTCAAAAACTATGTAATTTTTTTTTCATAAAAAATACATAACAAATACAGATGAAAATTTAAGCAATTCAGTATAATAGCAAAAGTCTGTATAAATTATCGTAGTGCATTTTAATTATACAATTAATTTGTCAAATCAACCAAGAAATCGAACCATATTCAATCCAACCATTTCAGATTTTAATGAAACCTTCATAGATCATTCTCCGTGATGATATAAATGATAATACACATTTATAATTTTTTTATCTCAGTAAATTTGCATACAATTAAATTTTGAAATTTAAAATTATGTTTTTTTTTTTTTTTTTTTTTTTTTTTTTTTTTTTTTTTTTGTAATTTTATAAAATTTAAATCCTGAAAGTTTTTATCTTAAAATGGGATCCTTCCCAAAACTTTTTGTAGTTAAAATAGTGCTTTTTAAAAAATTTGAAAAAATTATGTTTTTTTTTTTTTTTTTTTTTTTTGTAATGTTATAAAATTTAAATCCTGAAAGTTTTTATCTTAAAATAGGATCCTTACCAAAACATAACCCTTCACAAAACTTATATACCAAAACAGAGCGCTTCACAATGTTTTAAATAGACCTTTCACAGAGTTTTTCCGCCTTCAAATTGAACCTTTCACAAGTTTAATCATTGAGAAACAGAATCTGACATGTAACAAAACAGCTGAACTCACCAAAGAACATATTTCTTAGCTTTTTTATATATGAAGGATAAAAGCTTAATATAACGATAAAACCTTAATATAACGATAATTTCAAATTCAAAAAATTATGACTAGAAGTTTCACAATAGTATAAGAAAAACTTCACAATTTCACAAAAACAGGACCTTTTGAGAAAAGCCTGGACAGACCCCTGACTAGAAGGAGAAACCTTTTGTTTCAACTTTGCTTTCCTGATTTACTTTCATGTCATAAAGACACCATGAGAAGACTTTCTCTAAACTTGTAAACATTTTTTTAAAATCATGAAAAAGTTATATAGCAGCTCCACCTGTGGGGATATCTACACCAAAACGTAATCAGCGTCTATTTCTGTCAAGGTCTAACTGAATCTGAAGTTTGTGGAAAATAAATGCATTAAATCTTGAGATAGAGCTATTGCGGAAACCGCGAAAAATGCAGCGTAGCAGCGCCACCTGTTGGGCGATTTTCACCAAAACCTAATCAGCACCAATTTATATCAGGGAATAACTGAATATAAAGTTTTATTAAATTTCGTTCATTAGTTCTTGATATAGAGCGCACACAAAATTTTTGTCACATACAGACAGAGTCACAGACAGACATTTTCTACAAACAGTCAAATCGTGTGTTCATGACATTCTAAAACGTATAAATCTGTCGAAAACCGGAAGTTGAAAATTTTCATGAATCCAATAATGAAATACTTTCTTCTTGTAAATATAGTTAAAAAAAAAAAAAAAAAAAAAAAAAAAAAAAAAAAAAAAAATGGAAATTGAGTGCATGTCAAATCTAGATATATGGATATGCCACGTTTTAAACATCGAACGAAATAATGAAATCTAATTTCAAAGTGGGCGCAACATTTTTCTTACATCAAAGATTTAATAATTTTTTTTTACTTTCATAAAAGTGCGATTAGGCTGCCACTTTCTTTATTATTAATGTGGCTTATTTTTGAAAAAATTGCGAATTAAACTTGAGATAACACATTTCTAATGAAATTTCATTAGGTTGTATGTATTCATTTTTTTTTTTTTTATCTTATATTAAATGAAATATTGTTTGAGGATCTGGGAAAATGCTGATCACGTCAAAGGGGTCCCACGAAATTACATAGTTTAAGAACCGCTGCACCCAGAAAAAAGTTTTGTTGAATCAACAAAAATTTGGTTGACCCAACAAAACTTTTTGTTTAAATATAGGTCAATGAAAATTTTGTTTGAATCAACAATTTTTTTTTTTTTTTTTTTTTTTTTTTTTTTTTTTTCAATTTCAAAAAAAAAAATGTTTGTATCGTCAGCAAAAAATGTTTTGTTAATTCAAGTAAAATGGTTCAATTTTATTTGAATTTTGCTAAAACAACCAAAATGTACTCAACAAAACATGTTTTGTAGTTTTAATCAATTCCTTTTTCTGGGTGTGTTATACATAAATAGTTAGGGAAAAATAGAATAAAACCACATACCTTATTATTCGTTGCTTCTTCAAATCATAATTTCCAACAGAATTTATGAAATTTCGCGTTGGTTCATGGCGCATAAAGTCATACCATCTGGTCTTACCCCACCCCACCGCGTAACCCGCAAAACCCCCGGCATATTCGCCATTCCCAACCGTCAGGGAAAAAATAACAAATTGCGCGTGCGCAAGAACCGGGTTTATATGAGGTTACTGCATATATCAAGTTGGCGATTACATTTGGCTTGGTTTTCGGATTTTAGGCAGGGCACACGTTGTTCCAATTATTATGTGAACACGTGCAAGTCAGTCGTTGATACAGTTTATAGCTTACGTAATAATGAATTTACCTGAACAATATACGTATATTTCTTTCAAAAATGATGAAAATAATACAATTTATCGAGTTAAAGAACATACGTGGATATGCAGCAGAAGTAAGTTTATTTAATTAGCTATAGTTTCTGAAGATTGTAAAATGCATATAGATATTTTTGTTAATATCTTCTCAGTTTTGATTATTTTTCTTCAATGATCAACTTTAATGTGGTTTACAAATAAATAATAATATTAACTATACTAGATAATAAATTGTTATTTATTTGATAAATTATTATTATTATTTTACTCTTTTGTGAATCTGGTGACTGAAACCTGAATTAGCAATTGATGTATTTTAAATCCATATTCTTCCTTTTTCATAATTACTACTTTATTAAGATATTTAAATGAAAGAGCTCATTGAATTATTTTTTCATTACTGCTAGTATGTTATATTTTGTAATATTTATTTATTATCATTATTAACTTATCATTAAGTGTTATCAAATAGTAATATTTTTATTATTTTATCAATGTAAATAGAAAAGAGGTAATACTTATAATAAATTTTATCTATATTAGATAAATAAATTTATAATCTCTCTTAATATTATAAATTTATTGATAAAATTTATTATAAATATTATCTTTGTTAATAGTGATAATAAATAAAATTTATAAAATATAACATACTAGCAGTAATGATAAAATACTACCTCTTTTCTATTTAAATTGATAAAATAATAAAAATATTTGATTTATTTATTATTAATATTAATATTTGATTACATTTAATAATAATAAGTTAATAATGATAATAAATAAATTTATAAAATGTAACATACTAGCATTATTGGTAAAATAATTCAATAAACTCTTTCATTTAAATATCTTAATATAGTAGTGATTGTGACTAAGGCAGAGGACAGATTTAAAATATATCAATTGCAATTTGAAGTCATTTGAAGCAATTTGAATCGTCAGATTCACAAAAAAGTAAAATACCACAGGAAACTTTCATAAGTCCCAAAACACCATTGTAAATTTAATAATAGTAATAAGTTTTATTTGTTACTATCAATTTAATTATCTGAAAATTGTATTGATAGTAATCTAGATATTATTGTATTATTATATTATATTTGATAATAATAATAAATTATCAATTATATAACAATTTATTATCTAGTATAGTTGATCATAGAAGAAAAAGAATCAAAACTGGGAAGATATTAAGAAAAATATCTATAGCTACTTTACAATCTCCAGAAACTGTATCTAAATAAATAAACTTACTTCGGCTGCATATACACTTGTAAGTTCTTTAACTCAATAAATAAAGAAATACTTTTGAGCTTCCCTGTAAACGTATTCTAAATGCTACACATAACATATTCTATAGTAACCTTCTTCTAGTGCACCTTAATAATATATACAAATTTCATTATGTTTAAAATAGTGTAACACTTATTAAAATACAACATGAATTATTTTCCCACATAGACCATAATGTAACGGAATACTTTTGGGTGCCCCTGTAAAGGAACTATAAATGCTACACGCTTCATTTTCAATACCAAACATGCTATGATAAACCTCAGTAATGTATATCAATTACATTACCAATCCTACTATACTATATTTATGCAAGTTAACGGACAGACAAACCAAATTCATAAACACTTTTCAACTATGTTGGAAAATGTTAAAAAGTCTAAATAAAAATTTTTAAATAAATATATTTTACCATTTAAGAATTAAATAAGATCAAAATGGAATATGGAATTATATATATATCCATAAAGTGTCTTTTGTGCTACCATCTGTGTCCAATGATCAGAAGAGAAAGTGATTATTAAAAGGATCTTATAATTATCTAAATAGAGATTTTAATTGTTTATAAGACAATCAAAAGAATCATTTCCTACATGTTATATCGGAAAAGAAGACAATAGTAAAATATTCACTAAATTGTATTTAATAGGTAATAAAATATATATTAACAGGGGTCGATCCAGGAAAAATTTGGTGCCTATTTAGGATCCCTTCACAAAAATATATTTGATAAAATGGGTCCTTTCACAAAAATCAATTTGATGAAATGGATATGATGAAAAATCATAAAATTCTATTCCATAAAAACTGACTATTTATTATTTATTTGTTATTTTGTGATGTTTTAAAATGTGTAATTTGTAAACAAACAAGTTCACCAGAGAGGAAAACTTCAGCAAAAAAAGTTTTTGTTTATAAATGTTTGGTTTGAATTTGATTAACTGGATTTCATCTTTCGTTAAAAAATTTTATTTTTCACAAAAATATAATACATTTCACAAAAATAACCTTTATTTTTCACAAAATGCTCCCCCCCCCCTCCCCCCCTCCAAAAAACCTGCATCGACCCCTGAGATAGAATGCAAAAAATAAATAACTATTAATTTTGTAAAAATTACAATTTCAATTTAAATTATATGCATTGTTTAATTTTTTTAATGTTAATTGAAAGCAATACCAATTGGCAATTAGAACATACAAGATTTAAAAAACTAACATTATTATTATTAAATAACAATAAAGTTTAAACAATACATTTAAGTTATTTACTGATAAGCTCATTTGCATAAATTTATATCTTATAAATTAATCTCTATATAATAAAAAAAATAATTTCATAAGCGTTGGTACTAAATATTTTAAGAATATCATACTACTTTCCCACAGCAAAGGTAAAAAATAAATAAAATAATAAACTCAAGAAATTATAAAATAAGTAAAAATACAATTTTAAATACGTTTTGTATTATTTGCAATTCCTTCTGTTAAAATCAATATATTTCTACTTGGGTAAAGGTGGTCAAATTTCGCTAAATTACGTTTAATTATTTAAAAAATAAATAGTTTGCAGATAATTTAAAATAATAAACACTAAGAGAAAAAAATTTAATTGGCTTATTAAAAAACACCTATATATAAATGATATCTGCCCACAGAAAAAAAAAATGAAATAAATGTTGATCGAAATGTCACTCCTGATACGCTAAAAGCGCCAATCTGGCAACCTTATTCACGTTTTGAAGCCAAAGATTTTCAATCTCTAAGTTTTGACGCATGCGCAATTTGTTTTTTTTCCCTGACGGTTGGGAACGGCGAATATGCAAACCCCCGTGTAGAACCGCATGGATGTGTTAATCTTACCGGAAATGGAAAAATTTAGACTTTCTTCAAAAAAGAAACAATTTGCGTTATTTTAAAACTTTAACTAAGGAATTATATTAATAATATTTCAATTATTAAGTCTAATGATTTGATATTCAAAGACAAAAGAATACTTATTGATTACAATGTGAGAAATTGCAGAAAATAGTTCACCTCTTCAACAGCTTTATAAAAATTATAATCACTCTTGTCCATGTAGTTTTGACTGCCTTTTCTTCAAACATTGTTTAAGGGTTATTCATAATTATTGTTTTCCAGTATTCTTTTAATCCCACGTAGGATATCCGGTTTTATACCAAGAGAGCGTGGATCGCGCGTAAAGCAAGCTGCAAAAATGGTCTTTTGAATACTAGCAATAGTTTCATTGTAGGAAATAAATCCTTATCGCATGTGTTACACATAATTAAACATAAAAAGAACACTATTCGGATTTACCAATCCCAAAACTTTCTTCTATTTCACGCAGGTTTCGCACACACTAAAAACGAATCAGCACCAATTTATATCAAAGTCTAACTGGATCTAAAATTTGATTAAATTCCGTGCATTAGTTCTTGAGATATGAGTATCGCTAAAATCGTGTAAATCATAAAAATTCAGCATTGTAGCGCCACCTGTTGGGAGATTTACGCCAAAACCTAATCAACAATACAACTTATGTCAAAGTCTAATTGAATCTGAAGTTTGAGGAACATGCGTACAATAGTTCTTGAGATGTAGTTATCGTGAAAATCATGAAAAGGTCGCATAGCAGCGCTACCTGTTGGGCTATTTATACCAAAACATAATCAGCATCTATTTATGTCAAGGTCTAAGAGAATCTGAAGTTTGATGAATTTCTGTGCATTAATTCCTGAGATATAGCTATCCTGAAAATTGTGAAAAAAGTAGCATAGTAGCGCCACCTGTTGGGCGATTTACATCCAAAACTAATCATCACCACTTTATATCAGGGACTAACTGAATATAAAGTTTTATTAAATTCCGTGCATTAGTTCTTGAGATAGAGCGCCCACAAAATATTTGTAACACACAGACATTTTCTAGAAACAGTCAAATCGTGTTCAGGACCTTCTAAAACGAATGAATTAGACGAAAACGTTCAGGAATATAATGTTTTCTTCTTGTAAAGATAGAAGAAAGTAAAAAGAACTAGACCCCCCCCCCACCTCTGTCCACACACGCACACCTACTTCCTGGTGAAAGACAATATTTAGTTCTGTTTTCCTTTTACTTCATTTGTTAAAAAAAATTTCTTAAATGGGGGATTTACCCCCGAACGAATAAAAGATATACTGTTTCAATTCTCCATTTTGAATTTTCCATTCTCACATTTTCCAAGGTCCGTAGCAACTTCCTTTCGTATATATATATATATATATATATATATATAGAGAGAGAGAGAGAGGGGGGGGGAGAGAGATAGAGAGAGAGTGTCCGGCAGACAGTTTCAGAAGGGTGCTGCACCCTGCCTGCCCTTTGGTTTAAAAAATAACACCCTTCTTGCCCCTCATAAAAATAATTAGCACCCTTTTTGCCCATCAGTAAAAAAAGTGCCATTTCTCATTTTTGCATTAAAAAATTTGCTTTTATAGTAAAAATTGACTCAATATTGTCTTGAAAAAAGTTCCCTTACTTTTTAAATATCAAAAGTGGCTTTAAAAACCAAAGGAACTCTTTTAACAATTAAAAAAAGTGCCCTTAAGAATCCGGAAAATTCCCTCTAGAATCAAAAAGTGCCCTTTTCTCACCAGCAGCACCCTGCCCTTTTTTGGTTCAACCGCACGTAGCACGGGGTCAACCTATACAATGAGAATCTCATTCATCATTCCACCCCAATTTTCTGGGAGAAGAAATATTTTTACTTTCATTTGCGTTTCAAAAAGTTTGCTAAAGATGGTCCCCTTTTAAAATAAATCCCTTCGGGGAAGAAGGGCAATAGGATGACAGTTTAGACAAATGACTGTGCTCTGCTACAGTTGACTTTCGAGACTACAAACACCTTCCCAATTGCAACAAAAAAAACATTTTTGCGGATAGAGTTGTGCAATACATATAACATAACTATGATTTTTCACTATTTGTAAGCTATTTATTTACATATTAATAAAGAAACACATGGAAAAATAATTGAACAATCACAATTTTCAAAAACTTAGTTTCTGAAGAATTCTCAATGAAATCAAATTAAATGTTCTTATTAAATTGAAATAAATGAAAATATCTTATCCATGAAATATAATGAAAAATTAATGGTCCAAATACATGTTAAAAAAAACTAGGGGATTCAACACGGTCTTCCCGTGTTACTGAATATAGGTGAACACCATCCTTTTAATTGAAAATGTAACAGATTTTTTTTACATTTAATATATTTTTTTTTTTTTTTTTTTTTTTTTTAGATTTTTCACTAATAATATCAATATTTGCCTCGTGCCTAGAGTTAACAGCAGAAGAAATCGCTTAGACAGCAACATTTTGATTCCAATAATTTCAATGATTTAAGTGCGTAGTTCGATTGCATCTCCTTTATTTATATATTTATTTATTTTATTTAGTGATGAAGTTTCAATATTCGTTATGGAATATAAGCCGGAAACAAATGCTGAACTGTTTATATTAATAAAAGTGAAGTATTAATCTTTCACAATCGTCTTTAATTATTTTAACACTCAGGAAAAATCATGCGTCAAGGAATAGATTATGTAACACTTTCCAACACTCCTAAAATAACTTTTTGCAAATTTTTACGGTAATGTGTAAGGTGATATCTAACTAAACAATTTTGAAAAATAATAACATAGTTAAATATCCAATTTCAGGAATTACCAACACTATTCGGAAAAATAACCGAGCTCTTTTGTGCAGCACTGTATAGGATCTATAGATTTGTATATATACTAAATAGAATGCTAAATTTGAGTTCAGTTAGGAAACGCGTAGCACAGTTTAAAATTCCCCTTCTGCAATTTCCGACATTAAACGGAAATGTACTCGAAAATTTTTGTGCTGCCCTGTATACAATCTATACACACCAAGTAATAGACAAGAAAAAAAGAGTTAAATTTAAAAACGGGTTCAGCAACTGAAAAAACATTCCCAGGAATTATTATTAATAAGCAGTACTTTAACCGAATTCTTTTGTGTGTCCCTGTAAATGAACGATGAAAGCAAAAAACACAGTATTCTATAGTATTCCTCTTGTAATCCACGTTAGTGATACATATCAATTTTAACAGGTTTGAAACAGTGAAACATTATTAAAATAAACTGCAAACGATTTTCTTCATAGACCGTGATGTAACGTAATTATTTTGAGTGTCTCTGTAAAAAAAAAAAAAAAAAAAAAAAAAAAAAAAAAAAACTATAAGTGCTGCTCACTTAATTTTCAATATGGACCATGCCACAGTAAGCCCCAATAACACATATCAATTGCATGAAGATCCGAGTATATTTACGCGAGTTAGAGCACGGATAGACAGACGACAGACAGACAGACAGATAAACCGAATTCATAAACACTTTTCAACTATGTTGGAAAGTGTTAAAAACCATAAAAAATGAGTAAATGGCAATACAGTTTTCAAGCAAATTACGATACAGTTTTCAAACAAATAGCATTTGAATGTAGATTTTTTTCAATTGAAAATGTGCGATGTTTAGAAAATAAAAAAATTGCAGTAGCAAAAGTCGCAAAACCGAAATTTTCATTGTCAAATGTTGCCATTCGCAAAATGACGTCAGCGTTACGCACGGACACGTTTGTCCTTTATAATATAGATTGTATTAGTAAAAAATCCACAGAATTTAGTTATTACGCTTTTTTCTCTTTAATTAAATAAATTTATTGGCATCGAATTATATAGTTATTTTATCTAATTTGCCACTATATTACATTATGTCATGTATTGTAAAAAAGGGTTTACAACTTTAATAACCAGCTTTAAACAATGGATTTTTTTCTGCATTTCAGTTTCTGCATTTAATATTGCATTTGATATTGAATTTAAATATGAACTGAACAATTTAAATATGAACCTCTCAGGGTTAATATTTGAATATTTCCATAATATACCCTACCATAACATAACCTAATACAATAACATAAGGATAAAGCATAAATGCATGAATGAAATGCATGAACAGCACAATTTTCATTATATCTGTCACTCTTACATACTGATTTCCAACAGGTCAAAAGTAATTAAATTTTGATTCATCTAAAAATATTCTTTGAGACCAATAGTTTATCATGCAATTTTTAAAGTTTCTTGAAAAATTCAAGTTTTTTTTTTTAGTGCGGCTTTTTTTCTGCTCCTGGGTTGCATTTTATTGTTGCATTTAACTGATGAGTAAATTAAAAAAAAAAAAAAAAAAGATTACTACGAAATGAAAGAAAATATCTTGATTAAAAAGAATTATTTCAGTGAAAGATAAAACAACAAGATATGTTTAAATGAGATTAATTTTTCAGTACATTAAAAATATCTTACGTACAAATTAAATGTACATGAAGCATTTTCAATATTATCAATATATTGGCATTTAAAAAGTAACAAGTGATTATTGTTTATTTAAAGTCATAATTATAACAAAAATAAGAAAATCAATCTTAAGTTATCAATTATATTATAGCACAATTGAAGTTTATGATTTATGTTTGTTATTCTTTTGGTCCGTGTTTTTTTTTTTTTTTTTTTTTTTTTTTTTTTTTTTTTTTTTTTTTTAACATATTTAATTTATTTGTATGGTTGTAAAAATTCGGAAACGCATTGTAGTGGAAGGCTGCAATTGATTATTGAAAATATCATTTTTAGGGTTTCGTTCATCTCGCGAAACCCAATTACTCCCGCTTCGTTGTCTGTCCGTCACAGAGCCGGTTCTCAGAAACTATGTAACTTACAGTCATGAAATTTTGTGTACTTATAGCTAAATACGTATTATGAAGCTCAAAATCGTATTATTTTTAATATGTAGAGATAAAAAACCAAAAATCTAACAGCCTTTTTCTATTAAATTTAAACATTTTACGTTGTAGCAGTTGCCAACAATTAAAAATCCACAATAAAATTATTTCTACAATAATTAATTTTCTTTTGAAAGATTTCCACGTGAAAAATGAAAATGAAATAAAAAGTTTCACCAATTGAAAAAAAGATTAATATGACATCATATTGGTAATAAAAAAGAAATTTTCAAACATTTCTCAATAATACAAGGAGTATGTGTAAATACAGAAATTAACTTAATAGGACGTTATTAGAGAATTTAAAAGAAATTAATCTGACGTCTAACATTTTGAAAGTCTCTATACAACATGTTTAATTTTGAAATTGATATTTTTTTAATATCGCATTTAGTCGCCACATGACAGATATTATTATGACAGAGTATAATAGCGGGCTTCGCCCGCTATCGGACTGGTTCAGATTTTCGAAAAAACGAGAAAAATAGACCGGTAAATTATTACTTTATAAAAAACATGATTTTTTTTTTTTTTTTTTTTTTTTTTTGAAAATGAAATTTATTTGGATTTATTAAAGGAAGGATAAAGTGTTTTGAAAGGAATATTAAACGAAACCATTTGTGCTATCTTCGATCACACTTACCCACTTGTTGATTATTTTACAAGACTAAAAAAGTGAAATAAAAAAACTTGCATTTTTATCTGAGAAAGGACGTTAAATTTTTCAAATTCATTAAAACGCACACTACTTATAAAAATCTTTAAAATCTGTTTTCGTAAAATAAGAAACTATAGCCATGGTATTTACATTTATTTATATTATTAAATTTAAAGCTTTTAAAAAGAAAAGGCTTTATTTTTAATTAAATACTTGGGGGCTCTGTTTCCCGATAGCTTACACCTGACAACCCCCTGAGGCATGCTTTAAGCGTCACTGTAAAATTCAAATAAATCATTTCATTACAATCATTTTTAAGCACATTACAAAATACTCGGTTTCATTAGTTTCTATATCAAATAATCTTTTTGTATATTAAATTATCAATTTTCTTTACTCTGATTTACTTGCAAATATGCAGTTTAAGTACCTGTACGTTACAGAAATAAAATCTAATGATTACTGAGAGAATAATAATAAAGCATTTTATTTTAATGGATGAAAGGTCTCTTTTTCTTTTGAGAATGACGTCATTATCACCACGCTTCTGTTTGAGTTTTATTGAATACCTATTCTGATTTCAAGAAAATAATGTGTAATTTTCGGAAACATTTTATTCGGTGTATATAAAATTTATTAAAATGAAAAAAAAAAAGAAAAAGAAAAAATTGTAGGAAGTTTACGTGCAGAGCTAAAGATTGGTGAATATATACGGACGCAATCATACTAAATTATTTTATTTCCATAAATGAAACTGGTCTTTTCTTTTAAGAATGGTGTCAGTTTTACCATCCAAACCAAACTGAGAATCCAATTATAGGTTATCCCTTGAAAACAATTCTCAAAAAGAAAGAAAGAAAAAAAAAATTCCTGCTCAACATTGCGAAACATTCTGTCTAATTTACGGATTCATTTTTAAACACAAAAGAAGAAATTAAAAAATAAAATTGGAATCGAACATTTTTCTTGTTTGTTGTTTTATAAAGGAATTACTTATCGAATTATAAGCGATTGTTGTCAGGTGATGACAATTATTTTTCTACTTTCCCGCGCTATTGCGTCTGGAAATTCGGTTCAAAACTCTGACAGTATTTTCTGAAAAACCTTCAGTCCTAATTAAAAAGTAGAAAACACCATTCGATTACTTAGTATGCAATGGTCGATCCAGGCAAAATTTGAGACCTATTTAGGGCCCTTCACAAAAATCTACATAATAAAACAGCTCCTTTCACAAAAATCAATATTTAATAAAACAGAACCCTTCACAAACGTCAATTTAATAAAATGGATCTCTTCACAAAAATAAATTTGATAAAATGGGACTCTTCACAAAATTCTTTATAATAAAATAGGCCTTTTCACATAATTCCTTATAATAAAATGGCGCTTTCACAAAATTCTATTCCATAAAAACTTACTGTTTACTAATTATTTATTATTTTGTGACGTTTTAAAATGCTTAATTTGAAAACAACAAGTTCACCAGAGAGGAAAACTTCAGCAAAATGATTTTAAAAAGTTTTTTAATAAAGGCTTGGCTCGAATTTGAGTAAATAGATTTCAACTTTCGATACAAAACGTTATTTTTCACAAAAAATATAATACATTTCACAAAAATAACCTTTGCTTTTCACAAAATGGGTACCATCGACGCCTAGTATCTGAATAAGAGCATCGGCCAATTTCATGCGTTTCCGAACAAAAATAAATTCTGAAATGTGTCAGAAAATAGCTTCTTTGAATATGAGAACAACCTTAATGCAGTCTTTTAAAAATATTAGTTTTATGAATGTTAATACAATGTTTCTTTAAATATGACGTCATTTTTAGTTGTTGAAGCATTATTCTGATTGGTGAATTATGATCAAAGTGAATTTTATGTTGTAAAAATATATTTATTGTTATTACGATACTTAAACTAAGTATTTTAACAACTTATTTAGCAAGAGGAGGAGCAGAAATTTACTGACATATTAAAAAAAGCTTTATTTTTATTTTCTAACATTTCTAAACATAGTAAATTCTATGTAAATCCCGATTTGAATCTGGGAATTTAACTTGAGGAATGTTATATTACTTTTAAATGCTAAAGGTGTAAAATTAACAACATAAATTAAAATAACTTTTATTAGTTGTTTTACATGTTTAGACTCTTTCCGAGTCATTTTCAAAAACAAAATGAGAATAGTCTAAAGCTGCACGGGCTTTGAAGTTATTATTTTCATGTACTTTTTTTTTTTAATTACGCACGTTATCTATTATTTTTTACTTGATTGTTTATTTTCATATCTTTGACCATGGAGTAACTCTAGCCACAGTTTCGGTAAATTAAAAGATGCCGCATTGTTACATATTGTATTTTTGCGCGTGAGTATCTCTATGGTTTCTCTTATTATGGATGGATAGTATAGACTGGAGGGAAATATTATTTTACTTTCATTGAAATTTATTTGGATGGTTTCTTCTTGATATAATCCTGCCAGGGCTGTAGTTTTTCTATTGTGTTTAATATCAGCTATATGCTCTTTTTTCTGCAATTAAATTTCCTGCTGGTCATGCCTGTAGTAATTCTTGGATCCGTCTTCTTTAATAAAAGGTTATAATAATGGTTTTAAAGTACACCATATTAATAAATTAATCATGGATATCACCAATAATAAGAAACCAGAAAAGAAAGGTGATTCGCAAAAATACAAACTTTATACTCTACAATATTATCCAAGCTTTTTTGAAAAATTAAAACACCAGCCTTAAATGTTTCAATATCTGCTTAATAGCCAAACCTCCTAAGAAATTAAAGAATATCATTTGCAGTATAATTGACCCAATTAATTTTGAGAATTATTCAGGAGTATATGAAATGACAGGTAAAACAGAAATAGCGGCTTAATGCCTTATATGATCACAAGTCACACCGCTGGCATGTTTAGCTATCTCGTGGGAATAAAGCAAAGATTTTCCCTTCCTGTTACAAATTCTTAAACGTTAGCCCAAAAATATTAATGCGACATGAATGACCAAAAAAGAAAAATGAAGTAGGAAACAATGTTAATTTTCTCTCCATGCATAAAATATTTTTTAAATGAAAACAAAGAGAGAATCGACCAAACAAAAACTTATTCTTGATTCAGTTATGCGTATACATAAATATACATACGTGCAAATCTATATAAATCATGCATTCTTCTAAATGGAAAACATATATTTGTCACGTACCCCCCCCCCCCCCCCCCATTAATGCATCAGAAAATATGCGATTTAAAAAAAAATATTTAGAGTGCCAGTGCAAACTTCTAAGCATACGTTAATAAAACATTTTAAAGAAGTTTATAATTAAGAAAGTGTTAATTGAATACAGTTTAATTAAATATGTCACTTATTCTGTATCATAAAATCGAAATGAGTTTTCTATTTTTTTTTTTTTTTTATCGAGTCATACGTGACTCGCATCGCGTGACAACACGTTTTCTCCTTGCTCGCGGTGTTACGGCGAGAATTCGGTTCAAAACGCAGACTTTGACAATAATTTTGAAAGATTTTCTTCCTTTACCAAAAAATAGAAAACTTCTTTCGATTAACTAGTTTCTGAATAAGAACACTTCCCAATTTCATGCGTTTCCGAAGAAAATTTGATTAAAAAATATGTCACAAAGTAGCTAGTTTGGATTTGAGCAAACTTAACATATAGCCAATTATAATTAGCTAGATAAGCGGAGAAGGAATAGTTCTTAAAAATTAATGATGGTTTTAGAAAAATAAAAGTTCTATTAGATTTTTAAATATTTTGTTTTAGAATAGAACAAAATTGTATTAATTTCTTTTAATTGACTGTCAAAACGACAAAATTTAAAAGTTTTATTAATTGAACAAGCTTTAAGATTAGCCTCTTAAGGCTCAAATCCAAAGACGCTACTTTCTGACACATTTTTAAATTCTTTTTTGTT
The DNA here is from genome assembly GCA_963931845.1 of Maratus michaelseni. Classification (NCBI taxonomy): domain Eukaryota; kingdom Metazoa; phylum Arthropoda; class Arachnida; order Araneae; family Salticidae; genus Maratus; species Maratus michaelseni. Next base: position 321,984,104 of record OZ007594.1, on the reverse strand, counting down.
CGGAAATGCATGAACTTGGCAGGTGTTTTTATTCAGAAACTGTGTAATTGAAACACGTTTTCCATTTTTTTTTTCTTTTTGATAAAGACAGACGATTTTTCACAAAGGACTGTCAAAGTCGACGTTTTGAACCGAATTCACGCAGCGGCAACGCGAAAAATGCGTCGTCACATGATCAGAATTACTTATAATTCGATAAGTAATCAATTTATAAAAAAATGGAGGACCAATTTCGATTTCAAAGCACTTCCATAGTCAGGCCTGCCAATTGTATGCATTTGCGTTTAAAAATGAATCAGAAACTGTGTCAGAAAATTTCGCGTTGTTGAGCAGGTCATTTGAGAACAACCTTAAATAACTCAGCATTTTTTTTCTTTCTTTAAGGCTGTTCTCAAATCCAAAGGGGCTACTTTCAGACATATTTTTTAATTCCTATTTGTTCGGAAACGCATGAAATTGACAGATGTTCTTATTCAATTAATTTCAGAACCACCTTATTCTACTGGGGGCACTGTTCTCTACAAATTACGCCCGCCAACCACCGTCCAGATATCGCAGTATCTAAAAATACGGTATTTTGCGCTGTTTTACGCAATAAAACCAAATTATAAAAGATTGGATTATATTACACAAGTAAAAATGACGTCATATTTAAATAAATATTGGAACGCATGCAGATACTATGTGATGGAATGATGTTTTCCACTTTTTGATAAAGGCAAAATATCATTCACAAAATACTATCAAAGAAAAATTTGTGGTCACATGAAAACAATCGCTTATAAATATATAAGTAATCCGTTGAAAAAAAAATGGTCAACACTATTCGATTTCAAATAGCTTTAATATTCAGGCCTGCAAGTGTCATCATGCTTTTGCCTTTAAAGTAAGCCCATGAATGTTTCAGAAAGTTTCGCGTTGTTAGTTGGAGGAAAATATTTTTTTGACAACCGCCTTAAAAGATGACGTCGCGGATACTCAGATAACTGACATCAATCTCAAAAGAAAAGGTCATTTTCATTTATGGGACAAAAACAATTTAGTATGATTACATCACTACGATATCATATCCAGTAACGTTTAGTTCTGCATATAAACTTCCTACATTTGCCACATTCTGTTAAAAAAAAAAAAAGGAAAAAAGAAAAAACTTTATATGCACTGGATAAAACGTTTCTGAAAATTATATCATTAAAAAAAATCATATTAAGTATTCAATAAAACTGAAATATTAAAAAAATGATTGAAGTAAATTATGCACTAACCTAATCTCAGAAAAGTGGACTAAGGTAAAGTGTCTTAAAGCTGATACCCAAAAAATAGCTCCTAAAGCTGACATCTTTAAATAAAACAAATATTTAAAGCATTACCAATTTTCTAAAATAATTTAGAATAGAGTTTTTCTTTCCTCTTTACCTTAATTCTAGTAGTGATAATGACATAATTCCCTAAAGAAAAAATGCACTTTCATTCATAAAAATAAAATACTTTATTATTATTGTGTCAGTAAACATAGGATTTTATTTTTGAACGTACAGATACTGAAATTGACAAGATGTTTTAATATAAAAAGTACAACTCCCTTAAACAGATAATAATGCATTATTGTTATTATTATTTTTAATCTTGTTAAATAATAAAGAATTATGTTTAAATCTATTATATTTCAAATTATATTTACACATTCGGGTTTTCTTTGCAAACTCTTAATGATTTGTGGGAAAAAAATTAATTGAAAAAGATATATTATGATTAGATTGGTTAAAGCAATAGTTTAAAAAAGACAAAATGTACATGATTGCGATTTGTTTTGAACAACATAATTATATAATAATTTTTATTATCTATATTATATAATTATTATTATATTCCATTATTGCGAAGTTTTGTTACAGAAATATATAATTATTATTGTATTCCATTATTACGAAGTCTTGTTACAGAAATATATTTGATATAATTTATCAAAATAAATAAATAAATAACAAGTTTCCATAAAAACATAACGGCACATAACACTACAGGTGCATTTTATTTTTTTAAAGAAACTGTAAATTTTTGAGAAATTCTTTGCTACAACTTACATGCTTACATGCTTGTAAGGTATTGTAATACATAGGTACTTCATTTTCTTTCCATTGACAGCCACCACACCCCTCGCGCATACAATGTGCTGTGTAAAAAACTGGAGGTAACTATCTTAGGGGACCATACTTAAATGAAAAAGAAAAAGTTTAGATCTCTTTCTCTGAGGATCAGACGCACCAAAAGTGAACCATTGTTACACATCCCTTGACAGCCAGCCACTCCCCACATGACCCAGACCGTGCTGGGTGAGATTACCCCCCTTTTTTAAACCGGGGGGAATCTCTGTATACATATATATATATATATATATTCTTATTTGTTACATTTCTTTATTGCTGTATATTGATATATTTAAAACTTATCCGGCAGGAGTTGTTTTATTTTTAAAATATCCTACTTTTACTTTCGAAATCGGTGCCGAAAGTGAAAATATCTTCGCAAAAAAAGAAAAAATCTACAAAGAAAATCGTAAGAATAATCAACGGAGAAAATAGAGATTGGTCTCAGCTATCCAATACAACAAAAAAAAAAAAAAAAAAAAAAAAAAAAAAATTCGTTTTAAAATATTGAAATGCAAACGAAATATTAGAAAAATAATGCCCCATAGGATTAACATTAGCGAGCGTATGTTTTTACGCGAAGGGAGAGGACCCGTTTCTCAAGTGACCTGCCCATAGGCGGTAATACATCCTAATTCTTTTGTGTGGCCTTGCCCTGTAAAAGAAATAACAAATGCTATGCACTTTATTTTCAATTGGAAAAATATTGTTTGTGTGAATAAGCCTATATAAATTTTGTTGCATTTGAATTAAAATTTCTGCTTGTATGCGGTAATGCAACCGAAATCTTTTGTGTCGCCCTGTAAAATAAGGATAAATCCTACGAGCCTCATATTACATTGTCATCGAATTTACTGTATACAAAAATGTCAGCCCGATCTCATAACATGAAGTGAGTTAAAATTATAATACAAATTTTGAATCGGAAAGACATTACATATGGATGTTCCAAGTTAAATAAAAACTTGTCCCCCCCCCCCTCCCACAATAACAAATATTTAGGGCTATTTATTTTTAAATTTGTCCTGTTGCTCCTAATTTTCTACATACATTCATAGAAATATATTGCACAAAAAAAAAAAAAAAAAAAAAAAAAAAAACTGTGCATCAATTGTTAGTTATTAGCATGAACATAGAAATAGATATCTATTTCTACGTTCATGCTTATTACAAAAGTAAAACTTAAGTTTTTTTTAGAGACTTCCATAACTACTAATCAATGTTATAAATGTTCTTAGTTTAGCCTTGTTTTTTAATTACAAATGTTAGAACTAATTCAATGTGCAGTTGTGTGACATGCACTTTAGAAATGTAAATAAGTAAAACCATCATAAATAAATATGGCTGGCAACAGCTTTTAAAGCCTTTTTTTTTAAATCCAAATACACATATTTTGAACTAGAAAATGTACGTAATAAAATGTATTTTGCTTGTATGTGGTACTTATTTGATTTTATTTGTTAAGTAAAAATTTTTGTTAAAAACATGTTTATTCGACTTCAAGTTTGGCAATTATGGATAAACCTCTATTTTCTTTATGAAAAAAGAAAAAAAAAGAAAGAGGGGTGGGGGAAGACGAAGAATCTCTAGAGCTTTTCTTATGAAAAATAAAAAATTGCAATATCTCAGCAGACTGTCTGACACATTCCTAAACTCATTTTTATTTTTAAGCGCACAAAATGTGCATTTATTCATATTCTAATACTAAGGAATCGAATAGCGTTTTTCATTTTTCGATAAAGGCAAATTATTATTATTATTATTATTATTATTTCATAAATGCTGTCAAAATTGTCGTTTTAAGTAGATTTAGGAACTCAACAACCCAGGAAAGGAACAGTGATAGATTATAACTCAAGTGTAATGTATTTATCAAATAATGAAAAACCCATTCGATTCCAAATGATTTAAGTAATCATGTCTGTAAATATCATGGATTTTCTAAGTTTAAAAATATATCCGTTAATGTATCATAAATACGTGGCTGAGCAGTATACCCCCCCCCCCCTTGGGAATAACTTTAAAAGAATTCGTACGTGGGAAGAATCAAAGTGAACAAACAAACACACTCACTGGAGAAAACCAACAACTGAAAATAAAATAATGCAAGTGTAATCTGTAAATAAAATTGCTAAATGATGGTTAAGGAATAAGTTACTATAATTTTAACAATTAATGTTGCGTTAAAATGACGATTATTTAAAATGAGAGAGAGAAAATAAATTAATTTTAAATAGACCGTATAGTGGATTAATAATAATAATAATAAAATCTTTGTGAATAAAAAATTTCATACATAGAAGATAAAATATTACCTACAAAGCACTTCATTAAAATAATAATTTAAAGCAACAATTTTGAAAAATTATTCTCCCTCAAAAATTATTAAGGACCATAACGGAACAGCTTTGGGATTAGCCTGCTGTCCGCCATCTTGTTTGTTTGTGTAAATGTTTCGTTTCTCATTTCCAAAATAATGTTCATCCATATTTACTTATTATAAACACGTTATTTAATTTTATTGACATATTTATATTTAATAATAAAAGTTAAAATGTTTTGATTTAACTTGATTATGTCAGAAACAAAACAAATGTTTTGATTTATCGCCCTGAATTTGAAAGCTCTGTGAATTTGCTTAGGATGTTTGTTCATTAACTATTGTTAATTTATTAATGTCTATAAATTTGCCATGTGTAATTGTTTTTAATATCTGAATTGATATTTTCTATTCAATTACTTTCTGCCAATGTTCTTGAATTTGCCTCCAAATAAATTCATGGAGATTTCAGATTCAAGTATATTCCAATCATTATTTCCTTAATTATTTTTCTAAATTATTGCTTTAAATAATTATTTCAATGAAGTACTTTATAGGTGATTTTCTCTTTTTATCAAAATTAATGAACTTTACGACCTATTTCAAATTAATTTAATTTTCTATCTCTCATTTAAAGTAATCATCATTGCCATTAATTTTTTAAATAATCTGAGCCACCATTTAATAGAAATATTTCTTTGCATCTCATTGCTATTAGACGCTACCATGAAAAAATCAAACCAAGCATTTAATAACAATATTTATTATTATTTTATTTTTCAATATTGAACTCGGGGTCCATTTTGTGAAAAGTAAAAGTTATGTTTGTAAATTTTATCATAAGGTAAAGCTAGGATAGTCTGCGCACAATTCAAAAGAATAGCAATAAAAAATTTAAATATTAATTTTTTGCAAAACTATCCATGAATAATTTTTACTTCATTTGTTTTTTATGCATTTCCATTGCTATTTTGTTGTTATGTTGCAATTTAATAGAACAGTTGTAATAAAACCAAGAAAGTTATTTTGCGCAATCTCTCCTTACAGGGTTGGTGTGATTGCGCACATGGGTAGGAGAGATTGTTACTAATAATAACTACAATTAAATTGTTAACAATAATAATTACACTTAAATGACATTGCTGTAAGGTTTTTGTGCACAAATTTTATTGTATTGGGAGTGAATATTTCAACCTAATGCTTAAAGAATAAGAAAAAGGAAATAATTTAAAAACGATTAAAAAATTTTAATTAAAGGGGGAAAAATTAAAGAATTTGAAAAAGCAAGTCCAGATAAGATTACAAAATAAAATTATGCAACTTAATAACACGTTTAACGTAAAATTAGTCCATTTTCATTTTTCATTTTTTATGCAAATTTACCAATAAGCTGCGTAATCTCTCCTAGTATGGAAACTAATGGGAACAATGCGCCATCTCTCCAGCAGATGCGCAAACTCTCCAATTTTGGTAGGAGAGATTGCGTGGCCATTTATTTAAACATGGCCACTACTAAAATGAACCGTTGATGTTCACATTTTTAGTATAGATTAGTAGCTTATGAGAAATCGTTTAAGTTTAAAATATTTCGTACTATTGATATTGTACAGAAATTCTGATGAATAGCTATGAAAATTCAAGCATTTACTTTGGGAAAACAAAACAAAATAGCAATACTTTATCTTAGATGCTCAAAGCAATCAACGTGTACTTTCAAGTAGACACTCCACTACTGTTGTTGCACAACTACCTGGAGTCGCTGCGCTCTCACTCTACTCCTTCCCCCCGAACCTCTATGTGCGCAATCTCTCCGACCGCGCCATCTCTCCTGGCTTTACCTTATTTTTGTGAAAAATAACATTTTGTTACGAAAGATGAAATCCACCTACTCAAAGTCAAACCAAGCATTTAATAACAATATTTATTTATTATTATTATTATTTTTTTTTTCAATATTGAACTCGGGGTCCATTTTGTGAAAAGTGAAGTTATGTTTGTAAATTTTATCATATTTTTGCGAAAAATAACATTTTGTTACGAAAGATGAAATCCACCTACTCAAATTCAAACCAAGCATTTAATAATATATATTTTTTTTTTTTTTTTTTTTTTTTTTCAATATTGAACTCGGATACTCTGAAGTTCTGCTAATGTTTTCGTTTCTGCTGGTGAACTAGTTTCGTTTGCAAATTACACATTTTAAAACCTAACAAAGTAAAAATAATTAATGTTTTTATGAAATGGATTTTTAATGTTTTTATGAAATGGATTTTTAATGTTTTTATAAACTGGATTTTTAATGTTTTTATGAAATGGATTTTTTTTTTTTTTTTTTTTTTTTTTTTTTTGCAAATTGCACATTTTAAAACCTAACAAAATAAAAAAAAATTAATGAAGAGTAGGGCCGTACCGAGTACTCGGTATTTACTCGGTACTCGGCATACTCGGCCAATTTGCCGAGTACTCGGTACTCGGCTAAATTTTGGGCCGAGTACCGAGTACAATACCGAGTAGTTGTAAGAATTTCATTTTTAAGCATTATTATCATTTTTGAAGCCAAAGGAATTTATAATTGACCTGTAAAAGTTATTTGAATATAAAAATATATAATATATGCAATTATTCATAAAAACTATTTACTTAGTACAATAGAAATATGTTTACAAAATACAGAAAAGTTAAGAAAAACCAAAGCAATTCAAAATTTAGTTTTAATAGAGTTCACTTTTTAATGTCCCTTTCATTATACCACAACCAAAATGATTGGAACTTTCATTTGAGCTTTTCAATGTTACTCAGAATGGCAATAACAGTTTCATTACACTTTCCAGTAATTACTACTGAACTGTAGTTAAATTTTTTAATCTTACTTTCAGTAGCATAAAGGCAAAGAGGCTGCTTTAATTCATGCAATATTTTCAACATATTATACTTTGAGTTTCATCTTATGGTTAATTGCTATAATGGTTAATTTTTTTGGATTCAGGCAAATGTGACTGAACTTTTTTAAAATTTGAACATGCAGCTACAAAGTGGTTAAAATGTCCATCAATGTTTTTAGCTATAAACTAACATGTCTGAAAGCATGTAGGGTAGATAAACCCGATTTTATTATAAGTTGCACATTGTTAATAGTGCAAGCCACACTTTTAACATCAGCTTTTTGCATTATTCAATGACAATTTGTATTATTCAAAATTACAGTAACCAATAACCATTTTTGACAGACAGATTTCAGGTATCAAAGTGAGTTAGATAAATTGAAGAATGGGTTTTAATTTCATATTGGCTAATTTTACTTTTATTTATTAATTTTTTTTCTATCTTTTAAAAATAATGGTACTGTTTTAATTTTTTTGAATTTTCAAAAATAGTCTTTAATAGGTGCATAATTAAATTTCAAATTTAATTAGTAAATTTGATATTTTTTGTAAAATTAAATGTATGACTACATGCGCAAGAAGTATGTTTATATATATCTACACACACAGACATGTTATTTTTAAGTTCACTTCATGTGCGCATCAATGGTTCTTTCTTACACACAACTACTCGGTACTCGGCAACTCGGTACTCGGCCGAGTAGTAAATGGCCGAGTACTCGGTACTCGGCTACTCGGCCAAAGTGCTACTCGGTACACCTCTAATGAAGAGACAATAATTTTTCTAAATTATTGCTTTAAATAATTATTTCAATGAAGTACTTTATAAGTGATTTTCTGTTTATCAAAATTAATCCACTTTACGGCCTATTTCAAGTATGTTTTTAAGGAATGGAATTTTGTGAAGAGAATTTTATCAAGAGGAAATTTTACCTGGAATTTTATCAAGATGAATTTTGTGAAGGGATCCTTAATAGACACCAAATTTTTCCTGGATCAACCCCTGGAATAATAATAACTTATTTAAAAGAATCAAGCTTTATCGACTCACAATTCATTAAAATGATTTGAAGGGATATTCATGTTTATTTACAAATGTTTATAAGTATCAAACAACAGACTTATTAAAGGCTAAACTGCATACAAAAATAGCAAATATATTTTTTTGATATTTTGATATTTTTTGTTATTGTTCTTTTGTCTCTGTTAAAGAACCAATCGCGGATCCAAGGGGACACTTCTAAACGGAAAACATTTCTATAGAAGAACGTATTTTTTAAAATATAAATAGAGGGGTCGATCCAGGAAAAATTTGGGGCCTATTTAGGGCCTTTTCACAAAAATCTATTTAATAAAACAGTCCCTTCACAAAATTCCGCTTAATAAAAAAAGACCCTTCACAAAATTCCATTTCATAAAAACATACTCTCCATTAATTATTTTTATTTTGTTGCGTTTTAAAATGTGTAATTTGCAAAGAAAACAAATTCACCAGAAAGGAAAATTTTAGCAGAAGGATTTAGAAAAGTTATTATTATTAAATACTTGGTTTGAATTTGAGTAGCTGGATTTCCTCTTTCATAACAAAATGTTATTTTTCACAAATATATAATAATTTTCACAAAAATATGATACATTTCACACAAATAAATTTTACTTTTCACAAAATTGGCCCCAAGAAAAAAAACCCGCATCGACCCCTGAAATATGTATTACTAGTGTTTTCATTTTTTTTCTTTTTTTACTGCTTAAAATTTCTCATCTTTCTTATGCATTCATGGAGTTATTTTTAAATAGTATTGCATGAAAATTGCAGGCATTATTCTTTAAGCTCTAAAGAAGCGAATATGATTTTTAATTTTTCTATAAATGTGGTACATTTTGAATTGTATTTGATTGCTCCATCAAGACAATATTTGACACATTCAAATTTTATACATTTACGAATATACCTGCAAATTTCATGCATTTATGAAAGAAAATGAATTTGGGTATACGTAAAAAAACAGTCAATTTGGATCTGAGATATAAAACTTGCTACTAAAGACATGTTACCCCCCCCCCCCCACACACACACACACAAATAAAATAATAAATATAAATAAATAAATAAATAAAAGACATGACCTCCCCCCCCCCCCTAAATGGAGGGCTAGATACGCCTCGTAAGAAGAATATATTAATAATAATAATTGACTAAAAGTATTGAAGGTGAAATCCATGTTTGCTTATAAATTTTCCTGTGTACCAAACAACATGCTCAAAAAAATTTTAAATTGCAAACAGTGGATAATTAATAAAATGTTACAATACTTTGGATATTTTTTGTATGCTGTAATCTTTTTAAACAGCCCATCAGCTATTGATTTACTAAAAATGTATATAAAGGGACATTCGTGCTTTTTAAAAAGATTTTTTAAAATCCTACTTATAAAAAGTTAAAGTTAAGCAATAAGTAGTAAATTGACTATAATTAAATAATAAGGAAGTAAATCCATTAGATCTTAAGAAAATAAACTCAATAGCTCACAATTTACTGAAAATGTATATAAAAGGACATTCATGCTTTTAAAAAATAAATAAATAAATAAATAAAAAATATAAATAAATAAATAAAGCATAAAAAACAAACTCATAAAAAGTTAAAGTTGAGCAATAAGTAGTAAATTGCCCATAATTAAATAATAAGAATATAAATCCATTAGCTCTTAAGAAAATAAATTCAATAGCTCATAATTTACTAAAAATGTATAGAAAAAGATATTCATGCTTTTAAAAAAAAAAAAAAAAAAAAAAAAACATAAAAAGTTAAAGTTAAGCTGCAGGCAATAAGTAGAAAATTACCCATAAATAAATAAACTCAATAGCTCATAATTTACTAAAAATATATAATGGGATATTCATGCTTATTTACAAATGTTTTTAAAACTTGAAAAACAAACTCATAAACTGTTAAAGTTCTAATTTAAGAACTTTAAATAGCTTTAATATATATATTTATTTATTTATTTATTTATGTATAATTAGTACTTTTTTTGTATTGTATGCCTCTTAAGTCCATTATCTCATAATTTACTAAATGTAAAAATAGATATCCAAACCAAAAAACAAATGTTTTTAAAGTTTAAAAAACAAACTCCTGCTGGAAGCAATAAGTACTAAATGTGCCATAAATAAATAATAAAATTATAAATCGATTAGCTCATAAGAAAATAATCTCAATAGCTCATAATTTACTAATAATATGTAAAGGGATATTCATACTTATTTACAAATGTTTTTAAAACAAAACTTAAAAAACAAGCTCATAAACTGCTAAAAGTTAAGCTGGAATCAATAAGTAGTAAATTGCCCATAAATAAATAATAAGAATATAAACCAATTAACTCATAAGAGAATAAACTCAGTAGCTCATAATTTAGTAAAAATATATAAAGTAAAAGGATATTAAAGGATATTCATGCTTATTTACAAATGTTTTTTAAAACAAACTCATAAACTGTTAAAGTTATGCTGAAGGCAATAAGTAGTAAATAAGCCCATAAATAAATAATAAGAATCTATGTCTATTAGCTCATAATTTACTAAAAATGTATAAAGAGATATTCAAACTTAATACAAATTTTTTTAAAGCATAAAAACAAACTCATAAAAAATTAAAGTTAGGCTGCAAGAAATAAGTATAGTAAATAAGCCCATAAATAAATAACAAGAATATAAGCCCATTAGATAATAATTTACTATATATATTTTTTACTATATATATTTTTACTATATATATTTTTTACGTTAGACATTTATAATCGTATGTCATAATACCTCAACCTGAAATTTACATATAAAATGGACTTTAAAAAAATCGGATTCGAAAAATGGCTCTAGCATTTTTCTTTAATATATGTATATACACTGTCCAACATATTATATCCAATAGCTGTAAAAAAAATTAGCACACTGAAAATAAATCGTTAAAATATTTTAAAATATTTTCATATTTATTTACACATACTTATAAATATCAAACAACAAACTCATAAAATGTTAAAATGCAAACAATAAATAAGAAATAAAATAAGAGTGAATATTTACAAATGGTAAATTATTTTACAACAAATAACTTACGCTAAAATGATAATTTTATAACAACACCGAAATTTAATATAATCATACTTTTAAAAAAAAATTTGGTTTTAGAAAAATAAATATAGCAATTTTCTTTTTAAAATATAAGGAACTTACCATATAAAAAATAATTTGTTTACTTTATATTTTGGGATTGAATATTTCTTCAATATATACTGTTCTATACATAATATACAATAGCTAGATCACTTATATGAAATTAATTTGCTTACTTTAGATATTTCTATAGTCCGATAGTATATATTTATGAAATTGTATATAATTCAAAAGTATTATTATCCAATTCAACTATTTCAGCAGATCTAGTCCTTTGAGATCGCACATCACTGTTAGTACGTTTTGGTTCATGCGTAGAAAATAAATTATACCACGATTCATAAGTTTCTCTCGAAATTATCCAATAAACTGAAGTAAATCCAATCACATGAATCATGCAGTATTTTACCACGAAAACAAAATAATGAGGTTCAACTTTGATTTTTTCACATGAACAATTACGCGATCGGAACCAGCTCTCTCTAAATTGATATTCATAGAAGAGACATGCAATGTAAATGACTGCAGGCGTGATGTAAAGAGCTGAAAAAACACATATTTTGAGCATTAGTTTTTCTAGATCACTGGTCTTTGCATTTTTTTGTTTTTTCACAACTGAACGTATATGCACTAACGAAGTAAATCCAGCGATTAGTAAAACTGCGCCAAGTGCTGAGTAGAGAATTAGAGGAATTATCACAAACCACATAAGAAAAGTGGTATTCTGGTTTCCGACAGAACACACTCCGCTGATTGGATCTCCATCAACTGCCCCAATCCATAAAATAGTAATAGATTTAGCAGTCGGCAGCAACCAAGCAACATAGTGGTAATAGTGAGCGTATTTGGCGATTGCTTCACTGCTCCATTTAAGGCCAGCTGCAAGGAACCAGGTGAAGCCAAGAACAACCCACCATAACGAACTAGCCATGGTGAAGAAATATATGAGCAGGAAGGCCATTGTACATAATAGAGAAGGTGCTTCTCTTGCACTTTGATTAAATGCCATTTGCCCATTACAGGCAACCTCCGCATGACCGAAACCGAAAGGAATTAAATATCCCATAGAAATCATAATGTAGCATCCAGAAAGAAATATAATGGGCCTTTCAGGATAACGAAATCTGGATTCATCTACTATAAAAGTCAGCACTGTAAGAAATGCAGCCATACAAGATATCACCGTCCACGCACCTATCCAATAATTAGAAAAATGCCGTTGGTATTCATCGAAGAAAGGGTTTTTACAAGGACTCGTGCAGTCGATTATTTCTTTAGCATTTTCGTGGTCAAACAGTTGGTATTCTGCATTATACTGAGGAGTCTGTCGACATTCACATCTGCATTCAGGCTCAGCATCAGTCGGAGTAGTTTCTGTTAATTTAAAAAAAGCAGAAGTGTAGGTTTCAAGTTTCTTTTTCGTTTTGGTGCGAGAAGTTCGCTTTTTGGAAGTTTTACTTTCGGTTTTGGAAGCGTGATCCTTTTTTTCATTCATAGCACCTTCTTTCGAATCCATGCAGAGATTTTCTTTATCTCCGTATTTAGGGAAATGTCCACATTTCATCTGATCAGGCCAATCGAATCCATATTTGCGCATGATTGAGCCACATCCAGATTTTACTCGGACACAAACTGAAAAACACGGCGACAACTGTCTTTGATAATCTTCCATACACACAGGCGCATAAATGGAGCACAAAAAGAAAACCAAATCATCAGAGCAGCGAGTCTCTACTAAAGGTAAAAACTGATACAGCATATATCCGGCTTCTTCTTGATTGGCATGGTAAAATTTGTTAGGCATCGATGTATAATTATAACCGATATCTTTGCACATAGGTATCGTTATGCTTTCACACCGCTTTTCTTGTGAAATTACTCCAGAGATTAGAAGTAAGAACGAAAAGATGATAAGTTCCATTTTGAAAGGAAAGCAGGTTTTTGATGCAATTTACTGGAGATAATTAAATACCTTTCTTTTTCCTAGTTTTTGAATACTGCAGGATGTTGCTGAAGAACAATTTTAGCATTCAGTAGAGAAGTATTCGGTAGAGTATATTTCTATTCCATTATCCTTATTAAAAATAACATTTCACGTGAAAATATTCATGAAAAAGTGTAAAATATATCTGAGGTGAAACTTGCATAAAAAAGACCAAGCATAAGTTATTTTCTTAAAATACTGGCGTTAAAAGTTTCAAAGAGCACTCATCGTTCCACACTACTCGAATACGAATGCACTTCTGACTTCTAAACTGAAATACAATCGCCAGAAAACTGAGAACGAAAACTCAGTGTGCAACATTCACCCCCATTCACTGGAATACTATTCTAAAATAGTATACAAAACCTCCTTCCTTCAAAACACGTGCCGTAGATGCTGAGGGAAGGCAGCATTGTTCAACAATTCCTGTCAAGCAAGATTAGGTTGAAAAATCCAAACATCCCCCCTCCTTTTGTGCTGGATGTCCATTTGTCCCTCCCTGCCCACTATTTATTTTTCTTACAGGTAATCCACTGTTCCCCCCACAGGTAAATTTTTTCCCAATTCTTTATGCAGGTGATGTCTCCCCGCTACCCCAAGTGTCACCTTTTTCTCTATTATATTCTAAGGACTGTGTTTTGATATCTCTTTCCTAGGCAATTTATTTTATCTGTAATGACACTGGTCCCGTGTCCCGTGGTTTCTTGAAAACATTTTATTGACATCTAGAGTTCCTGTCATTGTCATCCAATAATATAATTGAGATTTTAGGCTGAAGATTTGCAGGGGAGCATCCAGCATTCAATTTAGAATGAGGCATAACCCTTCTACAGGAGATAGGGGGCAGATCTCTTAATGAAGCATTTTTTTTTAGTATGTAAGTGTATTTCCATAGGAAAAAGTGCTATTGTGGCGAAATTTTCTTGGTTCAGAGGAAAGGCCTTGACCCCAACTTCCTAGCCGAAGGGAAGATATTTCACCCCCTCTCGAAATTTTACAAACACATTTATTTATCGAAAAAATTTTAATTACTGCATTTTTAAGACACTTTTATTGTGTTAAATATACTATACTAAAATTATTAAAATATAGTAAATTAAATTTGAAGTATTATAATTATATTTAAATATAACATAACACTCAATTCATTTAATTGAATACATCATATTAAAAATGGAAACTTATCAGCTTCAAACATGCTGAGTTAATTAGTGTGATCAGATAGAATGTTAATACTATAAACAAAAAAATTCCTTAAGTTTAAAAGTCAATACTTTTTAACCCGTAACTGCTGATAGCAGTCTCACAAACCGCTGCTTTTTTTTTTTTTCAATCTTTAGAGTTTAACTTGTAACTTTCAGTTTAACTATAGATACTTTTGCAATATTGTTTTGTTTGAAGCTCTAGTACTAACGATAGAGATTTCTGAATAGGTGAACTTTAATTGTATAGTAGTCCTATTCCTATACATGAAGTTTAGTACAGAAACTACCATATGAGTTAATCTAGCTTTTTATTCATATTTCGATCAAGCGGTCTCATACACCGCTCACAATAATTATGCGACAATTTTACGACACAGTAGTTAAGGCTGTTCTCGAATCCAAAGAAACTACTTTCTGACACATTTTTAAATTCATTTTTATTCGGAAAGGCATGAAATTGGCAGCTGTCCTTATTCAGAAATTTTGTAATCGAAATTCGTTTTACAATTTATTTATTTATTTTATAAAGCCAGAAGATCCTTTAGAAAATACTGTCAAAGTCGGCGTTTTGAACTAAATTCCCCAGGCGGCAGTCCAACAAAGGCAAAAAACGTGTGGTCATATGACACGAATCGCTCGATAAGTAATTTATTTATCAAAAAATGGAAAACTCATTTCGATTCCAAATAGCTCCAACAGTCAGGCCTTTGCGTTTAAAAATGTGCCAGAAAGTTTCTCATTGTTGAGCAAGTCAGTTGAAAACCACCTTAAGGGTTAACATCCCCCCCCCCCTCTCCCACACACACACTACTATCCTCCATCAGAGTATCAGATATTGGGGGGGAAAAAAGATGTGCTGTTATTTTAAAATTCAAATACTTTTATCGTTAATATTAAAATATTTTCAGGAAATTGTCAAAATATCTAACAAATTTCTTCATATGTACGCGCATAAAAATAAAGGTGAACTTTAATTGTAATTCGTAAACCGTAAATACTTCCGAAAATATGGAAATCTCAATTCTCAGAAATCAGTCAGTCCATAAGGCTGTTTTAAATATAAATTCGCTTACTTTCTAAAACATTCACAAAATCATTTCTATTAGTAAAAGAGTAAATTTTGCAGACATTGTCATTAAGTTTTCTAAGAAATCGAATAGCGTTTTTTGTTTCCTTTAACCTCTTAAGCTCCATACTTGATTTAGTGATAGTATGCTGAATACCAGATATTGGGTTGTTCGGAAAGTTCCTTCTGTTTGGGAAAACCAATTCGTACCGGAAAATTCTGACCGTCAATTATTATGCATTAGATATCGGAATTAATGTCTAATAACTGAATGATAGAATTTTCCGGTACGAATTGGTTAGAACATTGCAATCTGGACTTAAAATGAGGACGTACGCACACACACGTTCTGGTAATTGCAAATGAAGAGTTCATGACGTACGCAGGTACGTCGTGGTGCTTAAGGGGTTAAAAGTAACCAATGTTTCAGAAAATGGCATCGAAATTGGCGGGTTTTTTTTTTTTTTAACTTTTCCAGTTTATAGGGCAGCTTTTTTACTTTTTCGATTTTGGTGGCAGATTTTTTAAATAAAGGTGCTTTGACTTTCGGTACCGATTTCGAAAGTAAAAGTACCTTTATTAAAAAAATCTGCAGTAAAAATCGAAAAAGTAAAAAATAGCCATATTAGAGGCCGACCTCAGTTATCCTCTAAAAAAAAAAAAAAAATCGTTTAAAAATAATCAATTTGAAACGAGAAATTTGCCCACAGGTTTAACATTAGCGAATGGGTGTTTTCGCGTGAGTGAAGAGTAACCCTGTGGTTAAAGGTCCTCTCCCCTAAGACCCGCTCGCTAATGTTAATTCTAGGGGCATTATTTTTCAAATATACCGTCTGCATTTCAATATTTTTAAACGATTTTTTATTTATTTATTTTTAGTTTTATTTTATTTTCTTATTTATTTATTTATTTATTTTGCATTAGATAGCTGAGATTAATCTCTATTTCCACCGTTGATTACTTTTTCGATTTTCTTTGCGAATTTTTTTAAGAAGACCCTTTCACTTTCGGAACTTCCTTTTATTACCAGCAATTAGAACTATTATTATCCATTATTATCCCAGCAATTATTATCCATAGACAGTACTTTAACCTAATTATTTTGTGTGTCACTGTAAACGAGCTATAAATGGTACACACTTCAATTTCAATACCGAATACGCTATAGTAAACCTCAATAACATATATCAATAGCATGGCAATGCGAGTTACGGTTACGGAAGTAAGAGTACGGATAGACGGCAGACAGACAAATTGAATTAATAAACACTTTTCAACTAAGTTGATAAGTGTTATTAAAAAAAAAAAAAAAAAAAACCTCAAGGTATTGTTTCTTATTTTCGTGTTTTCGTGACAAAAAGGGTTTTTGAAATATCGCATAATTTGAATTCTTGCATCATAGAATAAAAAAAAAGTACTTTCAAATGATATTTGTTTGAAAACTGTATCTCAATTTAGTGTCTTTTAAAGATTTTTAGGGTTTCATTCATCTCACGAAACCCTATTACTCCCGCTTCGTTGTCTGTCCATCCCAGAGCCTGTTCTCAGAAATTATAGAACTTGTAGGCATGAAAATTTGTGTACTTATAACTGAATATCTACTAAGAAGCTCAAAATCATAAAAGTTGAAAAATTGTATTATTTTAATATAGAGAGATAAAAAACCAAAAATCTAACAGCCTTTTCCTATTAAATTTAAACATTTTTCGTTATAGCAGTTGCCAACAATTAAAAATCCACAGTAAAATTTTCTCTAGAATAATTAATTTTCTATTGAAAGATTTCCACGTGAAAAATGAAAAGGAAATAAAAAGTTTCACCCATTGAAAAAAAGATTAATATAACGTCATATTGGTAATAAAGCGGAAATTGTCAAACATTTCTCAGTAATTTAAGGAGTATGAGTATGTGTAAATATAGAAAGCAGCTTCATATGACGTCATTAGAGAATTAAAAATAAAATTAATCTGACGTCATATTGGAAGTTTAACGGATTTTTCAAATGTTTGAGAATAATACAAAGAGAGTATCAATATGAGTAATATAGAATAGTAAATATATGAATTTGAGGAACGTATTGAATCATGATAAAAACCCGATTATGGAAATATTGGCATATTTTAACATTATGAAGGTCTCTATACAACATGTTTAATTTTGAAATTGATTTTTTTTAATATCGCATTTAGTCCACATGACAGATGTTATTATGACAGAACTTCGCCCGCTATCGGGCCGGTTCAGATATTCGAAAAAAACGAGAAAAATAAACCGGTAAATTTTTACTTTATAAAAAAACTCTTTTTTTTTTCTTTTTTTGGAAAATGAAATTTATTTGGATTTATTAAAGAAAGTATATAAAGTGTTTTGAAAGAAATATTAAACGAAACTCTTTGTGCGATCTTCGATCACACTCACCCACTTGTTTAAATAATTTTCAAGCATGATTTAAAAAATAATAATAATAAATCTATCCCAGTTGTACTAACTCAGTTGTATCTAGAGGACCGCATCTATATTTTTGTCGCCAAAAGTTAATATTATAATCCTTCTATATTAAAATAAAGTAATCTGGAACTGAGCCAAAAACGATTTAGAAATGGACCAATCAAATTCTGCGTAGATATTCCGGGTTATTCTCATCGCTTTTTTACTACGGACTTTTTTGAGGAGTTATTACTTTTTTTTCTAGCCATCCTACGGATTCGAAAATCATACCACTAGACGCGAAATATAACAAGCTTTCAGAAATTAAAAAAATTATCACGGTCAGACAATAAAAACTCAAAAAAATCCTTAAAAATCGACTAACAAATCTTTTATTGAAAAAGTCATTTTTTTATATTGTTGCCAATTTCTAAATAAGCGCAAAGGATTATGTTTTATCTCAAATAAAAAATGTATTTGCGCGAGACTATTAAAAACAATAATGAAAGTTTAAAATAATAATTAAATGATCACGTGTTGAAAGCAGGAAATTACGTCATAAAAATTGTGTTTACACATGAATATTAAAAATAAAAAAGATGAATTGAATGAAAAAGGATTATAACCAGTTAAATGAAAAGGCATTATAACATGATTACAGAAGATAGTCGCCGTTCGTGATATCATCATCATCATCATCTTTTTAAAGCAGGATACATTACCAAATTTTAAGAGGCTGTGAAATCAGAACGGGGGTTGGTGAGCGTATAGCGAGCAGGGGGCAGAGCCCCCTAATGAATTATAAAATATAAATTAATTTTTAATTTTTAACCGATGTTAACAATTTAATATCACATGCAATCTTTAAAAATTTTTTTTAATTGAAATATTACATTATTACACTACAAAATATCTAAAATATATTTATATATATTTATTTGATGTATCCCAATTGCAGGGCAGTGTGTGGCTTGCGTGCACATCATATTAAGTACCATTGATCTATCTCAACAATGCACAATGGTTTGTTACAATAACGAAAAGTAGGTAAGAGAAAAAGCGCTATCACAATTGGCAATTGATCGCTTAGAGCAAATTAGAAAGAAGCAAGAACGGAAAGTCGTGCATCAAGTAAATTATGAAACACTTTCCAACTCTTGTAGAGTATTGTATCAAAACTTCACCGTTTAATAAGGTGAAACATACTATCTAAGTAAATTATTTAAAAAACGCATAATGACAGATTTGAAAAAACAATTTCAGGAATTACCATCAATAAATAGTCGGAAAAATACCCGAATCATTTTGTGCAACTCTGTATATAATCAGTAAATTTATACAGGTATAGGGGTTGTTGTCCAATGTTAATATAATACTTTATATATACATATAGTATATATAGATATCCCTTATATTTATTATATATATATATAATAAATATATTGATATATATTATATTTGATATATATTAGTTCCCCAAGGAGATCCTAAAATAACAAAATGAACACAATATTCTATAGTAAGCATCTTGTAGCACACCTCATGATAGCAGGCACATAAATTTTAGCATGTTACGTTAGTATGCTAAAATTTAGATCAGTTAAGAAACGCAAACCCAGTTGAAAATTCCCCGTCAATAAATGGAAATGTACTCGACATCTTATGTGCAGCCCTGTATATGATCTATAAAATTTTCACACAATAAGTAATATGCAAAAAAAATAGTTAAATTTAATAACGCGCTGAAAAAGCACTTCCATCAATTACTGTTCATCAACAGTACGGTAAACGATTTATTTTGTG
Organism: Maratus michaelseni; assembly: GCA_963931845.1. Taxonomy (NCBI): domain Eukaryota; kingdom Metazoa; phylum Arthropoda; class Arachnida; order Araneae; family Salticidae; genus Maratus; species Maratus michaelseni. Next base: position 321,964,091 of record OZ007594.1, on the reverse strand, counting down.
TGTCCCTCTAAATGACTCCTTTAAATTCTATGAACACCATATTCTATATAGTAAACATCTTGTAGCACACCTCAGTGATACATATCAATTTTAATATGTTTGAAATAACATAACATCATTAAAATACACCGCAAACGATCTTTTCCCGTAGACCGTAATGTAACAGAATTCTTTTGAGTGTCCCTGTAAACGAACTATAAATGCTATACACTTTATTTCCAATGTCAAACATTCCATAATAAACTTTAATAACATATATCAATTGGTCAAACAAACCGAATTCATAAACACTTTTCAACTATGTTGGAAAATGTTAAATTAAAACAAGAACGAAAAATCATGCGTCAAGCATGGATTATGAAACGCTGTCCAACACATTCAGAATACTGAAACAAAACAGGGTAAACAATTTAGAAAAGCATAACACATTTGAAAATCTAATTTCAGCAATTACTACCCTAATATTATTAAATTCCGCAATTCAGTAATAGAGCATTTAAAGTTGATGACGTCATCAAGCCACGATTTTATTCGAGTTGCATTTTATAAGTAGTTTACACATGTTTTATTTCATATTTTATATTATGCATTTCCGTGATGGGTAAGTATTACGGTGGCCCCCAACGACTAGCTTTTTCTTGCATCTGATAACACAGGGTTTCGTACGATCACCTCCTGTACTATTTTAAAATAATATATATTTTTTTCTTTCTTGGCGTATTTTTAAAAGAATCTATAAGCAATATTAGAAATATTTTGGTATCAATAAATTAGCATTTAACGCATTATTTTTATGCGTGAAAGTCGTGCAATATTCAGCACATCACGCAGATTTGTATTTGTAAATCAGGAATTTAAAACTGGACAAAAATGTCGTCATATTTAAAATAAAAAGTGCATTTTTATTCAGAAAATTTAAATATTTTATTACGCTAACACAAGAGTTATTTCCACAAACATTTCAAGTCCTTATCAGCAGATTTTTCTTCCTTTTTTTATGGAATCTCAGCGAACAATATTTTATTAAAATAAAAGCACTTTTAATGTTTATTTTGCTCATTGAGTCCATTTCTTAAAATAATACTTATCTTCAAATTTAGCATATCTTTATAAACCGTGGAGTCTAAATGGGAGTTGGCGAGTGTAGCTCGTAGGGGCAGAGCCCCCTATTACGATAAAATAACGTACCCTTGATTTGTTAGCAACCAAAATGTCGTTATGTGGCCAATAAATTATTCATAATTGACACCTGATTTCAAGATTTCCACATTCCCTTAATAAATTCTAAATTTGATTTATATACTTCTGGTGTACATCCATAGATTTCTGTGAATATTCTGCGAATCATACTTAAGGCTGTTCTGAAATCTAAACAGGGTCTAATTTCTGACACCATTTTTTAATTCATTTTTGTTCGGAAACTTGTGAAATAGGCAGGCGTTCTTATTCAGAAACTATGTAATCGAAAAAATTTTTCTATTTTTTGGTAAAGGCAGAAAATATTTCAGCAAATACTGTCAAAGTCGGCTTTTTGAATCGTCTTCCCAACGAGGCAGCATGAGAAGAGGAAAAAAAAGTGTCGTTACGTGATCAGAATCGCTTATAATTCGATAAAGAATGCATTTATCAAAAAATGGAAAACTCATTTCGATTCTAAATCGCTTCAATAGTCGAGCCTGAGAATTTTATGCTTTTGCGTTTAAAAATGAAGCAGAAAATGTGCCAGAAAGTTTCGCGTTGTGTTTTTAAATGAAATAAATGTTTTTCATAATAAAATTGTGTTTGTTTTAAAATAATATAAGGAACAGATGTCGCTCACGTACTGTGGTTGGCGCCATTTTTGTGGCGCTATATATTTTTATTTAACACGCACATAATTTTTATTTAACACACACACATCTAAGGTTATTTATTAATTATTTTGCTATTATTTTATTTTATTTATTTTCACACACATTTAATTTTATTATAAGACACACACAATGTCAAGAATGCGGTTTACTCAGCGTCTGTGACATCTGTACCTAATGAAACTGTGTTTTATAATAAAATTGGTTACTTTTCCGTTATACGGACACCATTGTCGCCTAGCATAATAGTTGGCGCAAAATGAAAATCACGTGAATTGAAACATTTGAAAAATAAAAGAAAAAACGTTGTCGATAGTAAAGTGAGCATTTAAAAAATATAACATTTGAAAATTACAGACTTTTACTAACTATTTTAGGTACTTACGTATTATCCGTGCCAGGAGATTGATCGCCAAAAATGGTTGCCAAGTACCAATCGTGTTTATCGTTGCCAATCATGTTTTCAAACGCAGTAATTTAACATTATCAAATAACATTGTTAAAAATGGTAATTAATATAAAATAAATAAAATGTAATGTATGTTTATTAAATTTATAACATTGCTAAAAATAGTAAATAACATTATTTTAGTAAAATTAATAAATGGTAAATAGCATAGTAAATCAGAAAGAATAATATTATAGATTATTCCCAGGCATGTACCATGTAGCAAGAAAAAAAATATATAAGGGTTACTATAATTAGTAATATTGACTCCATGCCTGGCGCAGTTGGCTTAAAACTGACACGGATAATACGTAAGTACCCTATTTTATTAAATCAAAAATATATACTTAAAATAAGTGAACAAATAACTGTTATACAATAAAGTAATAAAATAAAACTCATATTAAACTGCTGGCATAAAATTGCAAATATCTTTTAGCATTGCAGTAAACATTTCATTTTTTGAATGAAGGCGTCGCCACATGAACTCTAAGAGATACGACTCTAAATGATGACGAACAGTTCCCCGATGTCTTTTGTTGCGCCATTTTGCGATGCCCCATAATCTCTCAACATTTTGAGTATGACATCCAAGTGCTAGGGTCGACAAAATTGTATTTGTGATTTACTGTGAAATTATCATAACCAGCATCACGTAGATCATCTGTTTTATATCCTCTGATCATCTGGTAATTGCCAAATGGTAAAATCCATCTCAGCGTCAGCAGTGTAAATTATAACTTTATAAAAATATATATATATATATTTAATTCGAATAATAGCAAATTAAAAAGCTTTCCGAGGTTAAGGTTAAATAATAATCATTCACGTGATTCACATTTCATAAATAGCAAATCACAATGTTTCGTACGGTTTACAATAAAAATCCTTTTCACGATAAGGGTTGAAATAATTGGCGCATTAGCATACACTTTGGGTATGGTGTCCGTATAACGGAAAAGTACCTAAAATTACATGCGTTTTATAATAAAATTGTGTATTTTTGTAATAAATCAAACTGTTTCATAATAAAATAAAACTAACATGCACGTTAGGCCTAACATGTATTCGAAAACGGGGTTTTCTCGCCAAAATCACGAGGAAAAAAAATCGCGCCAACTTCGGTGCGTCTATGACATCTGTTCCAAAATATGTCACAAAATTAGCCAGTTTGGATTTGAGAACAGCATTAATGTTATTTTACGTTATAATTTCCTTGCTCATCTTTAACGTCAAATTTGCCTTTGATCGGATTACGGAAGACTAACATAAAATCGATTTAAAAATTAAACTTTAGTAATCTTCGGCTATCAGGTACATTACCAATCGATGAATGATTGGCGAGTGTGATTTGGCGCAAAAAGACTTTACTGGTATCCCTATTTATTTTAAATTACACTATTACAACTTACAAGCATCGCTCAAGTTTGACGCCAACCATTATTGTAGACACAATTGCAGAAGATTAGCCAAATTTATTAATAGGAATTCGATTGTAATAAAATAAGAGCACAACAACAAAAACTCATAAGAGGAAAACTTTCATTTTATAACACATCTGAAGGAAAACTGCTTTGAGAAATTAAATGTAACTTTGTAAATCAAACTTTACTTAAACAGCGATTCAGCTCTTTTATTTTATCTGTTTCTTGTAGAAAGTTTCTTCTGATGTCCACATAAAATCTCCTCTTTTCTGCCCGATTCTTACAACATGCCAGTTGCATATAAAAATGCCAATCTAGCTCCCTCAGCTACTGCATGCTTTGACATCCGAACTGATAAAAAGTTTTCCGCTGCATCTCTTACATCACTCTGTTTGATACGGTTCTTTCCATTTTTTTGGGCGAAATCCGAAATCTGGAAGGCTATTTCTTCAATAATTTCGCATAAAAATATAACAGTTTCAGCTGGAAGAGAAGCTTCAGGAAAAATCGAACGCGTTAAATCACATACTCCACTGCTGAACTCAAATGCTGCAGGTTCTAAAGCTTTTTCGCTTTCTTTCTTCCGCTTGACAGTTGGAGCCTTAGTCTCCTCCGCCTCATATTCAAATGCTGCAGTGTCTAAAGCTTTTTTGCTTTCCTTCTTCCGCTTGACAGTTGGAGCCTTAGTCTCTCCCGCTTCATATTCAGATGTTGCAGTATCTAAAGCTTTTTTGCTTGCTTTTTTCTGCTTGACAATTGGAGCCTTAGTCTTCTTCGCCTTATATTCAAAATCAATGAGTCCATTGCTGTATAAAATGACGACTCTATTTCCTTCAGCAAGAGCTAAACGCTTGAGATTTTTTTTCAAGAGAGCATTAACGGCTTTTCTAACATCAGTTACCATCAGATTTGATGCGCCATCAGCGATATCCAAAGATTCGTCGACGAGTTTTGCGATGAGATCTTGTAGGAGTTCATTAATTAAATCCATTCCATTTGAAGTTATTTTGAAATTTGAAGTCATAGCTGACAAAAGTTTTTTAATCTCTGGCTTGTAATCTTGATTCTCCATCTTCAGTAGTACGTATAAAGAATTTGGATATGCGTTAATTAAACTATTTGACAAATTTGACTACCGTTTAAAAAAGGAAAAAAAATAACGTGTGATGATTTGAATGGGAGAATGTTATTTTTATTATATCAATTAATAAGTTAATAGACACGAGCAAACTAAAAAACAAGGAGCAATAATCTCAATAATAGCACAGTAAAACAAGGCTGCATATATAGTAAGTGTTCTAACTTAATACTGGAATAGAGCGTAAAATTCGCACAACTGCGCCATCTTAGCTATTTCATATTTGCGAGCTATTTCATAGATATAGATAGGAACTACTAGATTACACACAAGAAATAAAAACAATTATTCATCTTGCTGTAGTTCAACCCCGTCCGCTACGTGGCTTACGACCTTGAGTGACGTGTCCTCGCTTTTGATCTTGCGGATGCCTCTCACATTTGAGTTGATGATAGATAGTTGATGATAGTTGTTGTTATAGATGAACGCTTACTATATATGCATCCTTGCAGTAAAACGTTATTGAAAATTTCAATTTATCATAACCTTATAGTAAAACATTTCAGTTTCATACATAAAAGTGCACATTTTCAGTGCACTTTTATGCATCATGCACGATGTTATTTTCAACGGTGGTGATTCTGCATGATTCGGGCAAAAAAATCTCAAAAATCAGAAGAATCAAAAGTTTTATAAAATAAAATAAAATGTTTTTTTATATAATGTCAATGTTAGATTAAAGTGTCTCGTGCCAACTTAAATTGGGAAATTATTTCTGTTACTAGCTGCCACTGGCGACCAGTTTGGTTTCCCTTAAATCTATGTTAAACATTGCAACACGTTACATTTATTCATAATTTATTTTTCCCTTAATCCTTCGCCAAATCGGAAGATTCTAATAGAAAAATCATGAACTTTTGCGATCATGGTAGTATTTCGCATATTTTTTGGGCATAGGTGTCACATGTGCACGTTGGCGCGATTTTTCCCCCCGCTAATTTGGCGAAAATTTTGTTATGGAAATTGTTGTTTATTTACTTTTATTTTTTTTAATCCTATAGATTATTTTTATATGTATATCAATATTTATTTACATCAAATTATCATTTATTTATTTTTATTTCCTTTTTTAATTATGAGTATTTTTGTTAGCCGGGAGCAGATGATAAATCGCCAAATATCGTTCCCATCACCATCATTCATACTACAACTAATTTAATTTTAAATTATAAACCTGTCACTCTTTTCATTTAAAAGACTTAACTTTAATCTAAAATGCTTATATTACATAAATTTAAAATACTTCACACTTTTCATTTAAAATAGAAAATAAATAAATAAATAAGAAATAATATCATAAATCAAAACATTTGATTTCAAAATCAAAGTATCGTTTCTAATTTGTACACGCGATAAATAAAAGCTGTATTAGCGATTTTAAAAATGCTAAAAATCTGATTCATTAAATATTATTACATGAGTTCAATTTACGTCAAGAAAAGGTCCGGAAGGAAGTTGAGTTGTATAGCACATAATTATGGTAAACTTTGATTGTCTCACTGCTGCGAATTATTTTTTTGACGCGAGGCAGCGGTCCAAAAATTCATTCGCGGAGAACTTGCTTTGCGAATGATTACCTCCATGATTTAATATTTTAAATGTTCACGACGAATCAATCTTTTTTTGTTTACTTTCAGAAAATTTGAACTGCGAATCTAATTTCAACTGAAGTTATTGCAGAATATATACATAATTGAACGTAAGTCATCTCTCAAGTATTAATTTATTTTGAACGATCTTTCTTAAAATGTAACTTTTATGCAGTTTTATTCGAAAAAATAATTTTGAATAAAAATGGCCGCCTGGCATATGAAAAAGTGAAACGGTCATCCCGGAATTGTTGATGACAGTCACATGACTTACGCTTTTATTTTAGAAGATTAAATTTTGAGGCTAATTTTTTACAAAGTCCACGCTAAGCAGGTCTCGTGACCACCATAAGAAGTACTGGAAGAACTTGGTTGCATGGAACACTGTGAAAAGTAAAAATAAAAATAATTGTGAAATAAACAAAATAAAAAATTAAATGCGTATCTTAAAAAAAAACCTGGTTACATGAACAAATAGACCGGTGACGGCTGCACAAACCATCAACTCTCCGAGTTCACAGCTGAAACTCCAGGATTAGATAGAACTCCATTATCATACTAAAATAGAACTGGTCTGCCAAGTCATATTTTGGTGGAAACTACCCCCGCATCTATTGTTTCTGACAACGCTTTTATTGTTAATGTAACCCATTGCCGAGACTATTTAAGTAGTTCATCAAGTGACTCGGTGGCAATTAAGCCGCCTGAAATTCGTTCTCAAATTAATAATTTGTTTATACCTTTTATACATCCCACTGTTATTTATCGTACGCACCTCCGTATAATTTTGGTCCATCGAGCCGGAGGTAAGGATCAGTGCAAACTACATAAAAATATTGGTTTTTAACAAAGAAACTAATAAACATGTCAGAAGCAGCAATAACAACTCTCAATCGAAAAAAAGAAAACATATAGTCTCAGATAACAAAGGCAATTGATGAAAACGCTTTCGAAATCTAATCTCTTAATGGAAATCTCATACAGAATGCCTAGCAAAGGTTCAAGAAAAATTTAAAAGTATAAAAGAAGAATATTATATAAGATTCAACTTTCATCACAAGATTCATCAACTTTTATACTTATTTATGTATACATTTATAAATATATATACATTAAATATATATATTATGGTATTATATACAATATAATTCTGTTTGTATATAAAAACAGATAAATGGCTTCTTTATAATAAATAAATTGTATAAATATTGAAAAAATTGCTTGTGTATATGAAACAGTGACTAGGTTGCCAGAAAGTATGCATGAAAATTTCCCTTCTCTCGACAAGCCCTTTTTTTTAAATCTTGACATGGCCTGTACCTGAAAAATACCCATTCTACCTTTAATTTTGAGGTGACCAGAGGTTGCATCGGGATAGGGATGGGGAACCCAATTTTTACACCCGACTCCGACCTGACCCGCTGTTCAGTCGAGTCAAGTTTACGCTAATTTTTTTCGTTGCGATCGGTTTGACTTTAAATGTTGCGGCTTCGGGTCAATTTCGGATTAGGTTTTGACTCTTTCGGGTTAACCCGATGTTTCAAAAGAAAGTCCTATATATTTTTCAAATAAAAAAAAATAATAATCCATATATTTGAATATTAATGAGTGTTCATTTTCATGCAAAAATAATAAAACTGGAAAAAAAGAGATAATATTATATAAGATTCAACTTTTATCACAAGATTCATCAACTTTTATACTTATTTTTCAACACTTGTATTAAAATATGAATTAATTTTCTTTCACTTCGGGTTCGAGTCGGGTTTCGGGTTGAAGACTTTTTTTGTCCAGTTCGGGTCGGGTTCTAGGTTGGCGTAAGCAGAAATTTCGGGTTCGGGTCGTGTACATCCGACCCGTGCAGGACTCTAGTCCCGGTTTACCCGGGGCAGTCCAAGTTTTAGGCTTAATGTCCCTCTGTCGAGACACTTTCATTGCATCCCGGTTTTTAAAGCGACCACTAAATCAACTCGGATTCAACAAATTCAACTAAAAAATACATTAATAACCTACGACTCTTTGAAAAGAAGAAATCAAATTTCACTTCTCTATTAACTAACTTAAATTCTACTTAAAAACAAACAAATAAATAAATAAATAAACTGCATTCGGTTGAAATGTACGAATAAATGAATTTCCACAATTTAAATTGAATCTTTATCTTTATTTATGTATCTAAAGAATAAAGAAGCAAAAAATTTACAGAAAATGTTTTTAAACATCATTAATGTATATTCCAAATTTGTTGAAGTATTCGAAAACTTAATAATAATAATAATAATAATAATAATAATAATAATAATAATAAAATCTGCTTTTCTGCACGCAGAGGGAGAACAGGGAAATGTATTCTATAACCTTGGCCATGTTAGTGAAGGGAGGGGATCAACACTTTCACTTGTCCTCTTCTCGAATTTTGAATGCTGATATCTGATCATCTTTTCTAAGTTAGAGTTTTCTCATTACACAGAAAAAAATAAAACCCAATTTGGGTCGAAAGATTCTTAGGTATGTACCCAAATTGGGCCATGCCTGTTTTGGTTACCACTGTGTATCCATTTTGGACACTGTTAAATACCCATTAAAAAAAAAAAAAAAAAAAAAAAAAAAAAAAAAAAAAAAATGAAAATGAATATTTAACAGTGCCCAAAATGGATACACAGTGGTAACCAAAACAGGCATGGCCCAATTTGGGCACATACCTAAGAATCTTTCGACCCAAATTGGGTTTTATTTTTTTCTGTGTATAGGTATTAGGGATGGGACGAATATTCGTCCACTATTCGACTGGGCCAAATACTGAAGACTAGTTGGGCGAATATGGCGAGATATCTGGCCAAATATTGCTAGAATCTCGCCGAATAAATTCAGGATAATTATTATTATTATTATTATTATTATTATTATTATTATTATTATTATGGCAATCTTTTGTCTCTAATCCAAACTGGCTACTTTCTGACACATTCATTAAGTCATTTTCATTCGTAGTTGCACAAAATGCACAGTTATTCGGATACTAAAAAATCATATAATTCTCTATTTCCTGTAAAAATCAAGAATATTTTAGAAAAAAGTGTCAAAATTGGAGATTTAAACTGACTCTAAACACACAACAGTCAAAGAAATATCTTCAACAGGGAATGATAGATTACAACCCAAGATGTAACTCTTATAGAAAGGGAAAAGCACTGTTGAATTCTAAAACACTTGAATAATGATTAATGTCTGCAAATTTCATGCTCGTATAAAAATAGTTTTATAAATATGCCAAAAAAAATTATTTGCAATGTTCAGTATTTTTTAAGGCTGTTCTCAAATCCAAGCAGGCTACTTTCTGACACATTCATTAAGTCATTTTTGTTCGTAAAGGCATGAAATTGGCAGGTGTTCTTATTCAGAAACTATGTAATCGGAACACGCTTTGCCATTTTTTGATAAAGGCAGCTGACCTTTCAGAAAATACTGTCAAAATGGGCGTTTTGAACAGAATTCCCAACGCATAGCACCGCGAGAAGCGTAAAAAACGTGTCGTCACGTGACCAGATTCACTTATAACTCAATAAGTAATTTATTTATCAAAAAATGAAAAACTCATTTCAATTCCAAATTTCTTCAATAATCAGGTCTGCCAATTTTATGCCTTTGCGTTTAAAAATGAGTCCGAAAATTTCGCATTGTTGAGCAGGTCAGTTGAGAACCACCTTAGGCTGTTTTGAAATCTAAACTGACTACTTTATGACATATTTTTAAATTCATTTTTGTTTGGAAATGCGTTGAATGAGCAAGAGTTCTTATTCAGAAACTATGTAATCGAAACACGTTTTCCATTTTTTAGTAAAGGCAGAAGATCTTTCAGAAATTACTGTGCCAAAGTCGGCGTTTTGAACCGAATTCCCGATGCGGCAGCAAGAGAAGCGCGTGAAAACGTGCCATCACCTGACACGAATCGTTTATAACTCGATAAGTAATTTAATCTATATTGATCAAAAAATGGAAAACTCATTTCGACTCCAAATCGCTTCAATAGTCAGGCCTGCGGATTTTATTTATCCCTTTGTGTTTAAAAATGAGTCAGAAAATGTGTCAGAAAGTGTCGCACTGTTTAACAGGACATTTGAGAACCACCTTAAGGAACATTTAAAAATTTATTTAATACAAAATATTGCAATGTTATATTTCAGTATATTACTGAAAAAAATTGTTGAACAATAACTCTTTTTTTTTTATATAAGTTTGGATTTTATTATTGAGGTTGTTCTCAAATCCTAACAGGCTACTTTCTGACACATTTTTTAATTCATTTTTGTTCGCAAATGCATGAAATTGGCAGGTGTTGTTAATTCAGAAAGTTTTGCCTTGTTAAGCAGGTCATTTGAGAACCGCCTTAAATTAAGTTCCACATAGGAGTGCATATGATACTTAAGAGGCTACTTCACTCACGCGAAAACACCCATTCGGTAATATGGGGGAAATATTTTAAGATATCTCGTTTGCATTTCAATATTTTTAAATGATTTTTTTTTTTTTTTTTGGCATTGGATAGTTGAGGTTGATTTCTATGCAGCCCTTTTGTAGTTTTTCGAGTCTATTTATTACAAGTTTTTTTTTTTTTTTTTTTTTTTTTTTTTTATTAAGATACTATTATTTTCGGAACCGGTTTCGAAAGAGAAAGTATCCTCAATTAAAAAAAAAAAAAAACTGCAACCAAAATTGAAAAAGTGAAAAAGTGCCTGCATAGAGATCGACCTCAGCTGTCCAATGCAAAAAAAAAAAAAAAAAAATCATTTAAAAATATTGAAAGCCGAATGAAATATCTTAAAATATTTTCCCAATAGGATAAACATTAGCGAGCGGTGTTTTCGCGTGAGTGAAGTAGTCTTTTAAATAAAGGTATTTTTCAAGGTGTTTGAAATATTAGAAGACATAGTACATCAAGCTACTAAAAATTTTAAACACATAAATAATAATAATAATAATTTTTAAAAAAAAAAGTTGATATTTTATTTCAAATTTCGACTGAAAAAAAAATATATTTTTTCTTCAGCTCAAAAAAAAAAAAAAAAAAAAAAACTAAAATTGCATGGATTATATTAATATGCTGACGTAACATCTGAGAATTTTTTTTATACATTTCTAATTTTTTTTTACTATGCTTGGGGGCTCTGCCTCCTACGAGCTACACTCGCTAACCCCCATTCTGCCACCTCAAACTCTAAAAACACATTAATTTGATCTGCTGTAAAACGATTACGGAAGATTTCATTAAATTAAACAACCAGTGGCGATCTCCTGTAATCCGGTTTTTATTCATTTCCCTTTGACTCAGAAACTTTAAGGCTGAACTAACTTGCTGTCGAAACGTCTAATAACTGTTTACATGATTGATTAAATAAGATCAATAAAACATTTGAAAATCAACTTGTAAAAAATGGCTAAGTAAACAATGTCAATTTGTAAAATAGGTAAAATATTTTATCGAAATAAATTAATTTCTTGTATAAATATATTTGTTAATTGAAACTGTTTGGAAATATTGTTATTTGAGCATATTTAATATGGCGGAATTTTCCCATTTACTGCTTTTAACGGGTAATAATGTAAATGTTATTTTCAAGTTTTATTTCTCTTTTTAATATTCACATGCAAGTACATTTTTTATGACATAATTCTCCCATTTACTGCTCTTAACACGCGATCATTTAAATATTATTATTTCTGTTTTTAATAGTCACGGGTAAATAAATATTTAAATTGAAAGGGAATATTATCATGTGCGCTGTTTCACAAATTGGCAACAATTTAAACTAGTCGCATGTGTCAATCCCAAAACTTTCTTCTATCTCACGCAGGTTTCACATACACTAAAAAGAATCAGCACCAATTAACATCAAGGTCTAACTGAATCTAAAGTTTTATTAAATTCCGTCCATTAGTTCTTGAGATATGACTATTGCTAAAATCGTGTAAATCCTGCAAAAAGCAGCATAGCAGCGCCACCTGTTGGGAGATTTAGACCAAAATCGAATCAACAACAACTTATGTCAACGTCTAACTCAATCTGAAGTTTGATGAAAATCCGTGCATTAGTTCTTGAGATATAGTTATCGTGTTAATAATGAAAAAGTAGCACAGCAGCGCCACCTGTTGGGCTATCTACATAACAAAAACATAAGCAGCATTTATTTATGTCAAGGTCTAACAGAATATAAAGTTTTATGAAATTTCGTGCATTCGTTCTTGAGATATAGCTATCGTAAAAATCAAGAAAAAAGTGATATAGCAGCGCCACCTGTTGGGATATCTACACCAAAACGTAATCAGCGTCTATTTATGTCAAGGTCTAACTGAATCCGAAGTTTGATGAAAATGAGTGCATTAGTTCTTGAGATAGAGCTATTGCGGAAATCGAAAAAAAAAATGCAGCATACCAGCGCCACCTGTCGGGTGATTTTCACCAAAAACTAATCAGCACCAATTTATATCAGGGATTAACTGAATATTAAGTTTTATTAAATTCCGTGCATTAGTTTTTGAGATAGAGCGCCCACAAAATTTTTGTCACATACAGACAGACAGAGTCACAGAGTCACAGACAGACATTTTCTAAAAATAGTCAAATCGTGTTCAGGACCTTCTAAAACATATAAGTCCGTCGAAAAGTGGAAGTCGAAAATTTTCATGAATCCATACTTTCTTCTTGTAAAGATAGAAGAAAGTAATAACTGGCCTTTTCGAAATATGAAATAAATTTTCCTCGAAATAATAAAAATTTAAATTAAATTTAAAAAAAAATTAAAAAAATTAGTCAAATTAAAAAAGTAATTGCACAGTGCACACCGCAAGTTTGTCAACTATATCCCTTCAAATTATGGTTAAATTACTAAGCATAGTTTTTGATCCTATAAAACTTTCTTTAACAGAACTATTTTGACCGACTTCAATGTTAAATATCTCTTAAAATAATTCTTCGCTTTAAAAACTGTCTGCTTCAGCGTGTTTATCCAACATTTCTCTATAAAACTGACAATTTTTATATTTTTATAGGGATGTTTTCTTAATAGAAAGACCTCCGGACACAAAAAATTCATTGTCATAGGTAATATATTTGGTTACTTTTTTTTTTTTTTTTTTTTTTTTAGAATAGAGAGATACGTAAAGGGATAACATTCTTGTGCCAAATTGGAGTTCTTGTCTAGACTTTCTTCAAAGATTTTTTGAGTGTGTGTGTGTGTGCGTTGTATGGGAGTGTAAATAATTTTTGAGCAAACATATAATCTTCGACCACGAACAGAAGGCGGGTGAGACGTCAAAGTCACGTGGTGCCAGAGTGGTCTATTTGACTGATTTAGCGAAAGAAGGAGGATTGAGAGAAGAGAAGAAACTTCAGGACTAAGTTATTTGAACTCGGATTACCATATCTGGCTAGTTAGCGCCTTTTGATGTAGAATGAAAATAAGATTACATTTATATGTGTTATACAAGAATACAAATTCGAAATTCTTTACTATCGTGATATGGTGAAAAATGCTTGGAAAATAGGAAGTAGTGAATTTTTATTGGGTGGATTCATTGTTGAGAAAATTTTCTGTTAGGGTATTTTAGGTAAGGACAGTTTTTACACAGTGAGAGACCTTGTGAATTAAATATACAAGCTAATCCATAAGCAATAAATAAAAATTTTCAGTAAAATGTGCTTTTTTATCCAAGATACTTTTCGCATAATGTTATATCATATATATATTTTTTTTTTCTTTTTTTTTTTCTTTTTTTTTTTTTTTTTCAAATAAAAGTTCGAAAACTTTTTCACACACCGAAACTTTAAAAGTATTTGACCACGTCTAGCTAGCTAGACACTAGCCTTCAGCTTAAAGTAATCAAGCTTTGGTATGGAAGTGTGAAATTTTTAACTGGCATGACAACTGGGTACCTATAACTCCACTCTGTGACAGCTGAATAGGACCCCTGCTCATCATGATCCAACCTGCCCACCATCACTTTCTAGGATGATAGGAATTTCCCTGAAACTCCTTCCTAAAGATTTAAAAAGGGTATAAATTGGGTTAGATAAAGCATAATATGAGAAAGATCTCCAGTCTTTGTATACTAGGAGATTATTTTTGCACCAGTTGACTTTCAGGTATTTCTCTATTTTAAGAATGTCCCCCTTTCTCCTATCCATTCAATAACGAAACTAGTCGTTGGGGTGCCACCGTAATACTTACCCATCATGGACATTCATAATATAAAATATGAAAAGAAAACATGTGTAAACTATTTAGACATGTGTATTAAAAATGTGTAAACTATTTAGTATAAATGCATTACAATTCGAATAAAATCGTGGCTTGATGACGTCGTAAACTTTAAATGCTCTATTACTGAATTGCGTAAAAGAAACATCCTTACAACTCCAAAATTGATAGTCATATTAACTAATGGTTTACTGCGTCGGATTAAGAGTCTTATTTCCAATTAAAATATATCTTTGAATTGAAATTTGGATGAAATACAGGGTCATGAAAAATCGAAGAATGTGGAACATAGGATTACAAATAACTCGGCAACTCATTATCCTATCGACTTCATTCCTTATGCAAAATTTAAGGTTTTTTATTGTATTTTATATTCACTCCTTAAAATAAACAATTTCGAAAAATTTTATATACCTTTTATCGGAACGAGTATTTCGAGAGTCCGAAAAAAATAGTTCCGGATAATCGAGGTTACTGAAATTCAATAAGCTTATTTCCATTATTACATACTAAGTGCATACCAAATTTCAAGTCTCTGTCTCAATTTGTTCGGGAGATAGAGCGTTTACAGGCACACACATAGACGGACGGACGGCAATTTTTTTTTTCTAAAAATATGTTTTTCGGAATCTCTAGTGCCTGAAACGTGTAAATCCGTCATTTTTTTTTTTTTCCATTTTGAAAACGATTACAAGACTTACCCTATACTACGTATGATGGGTATAAGTAAAACTTGTTGCGACTTTTATGAACTCATTATTGCTCATAAAAGCATGGAATTTGTAGATAATCCATCTATTTAAAGCAGTTTGGTAATTTTGTCAAATTTCCATCGAATTTCGACCGAGTACGCATGCGTCAAAAAAGGACCGGCCAATGAGGCGAAGGTCTATTCCTGTCTCCAAACGTATTTGGGATCAAGATCAAATCATGTTGTTTTGATGGCTTCTTTCACGTTGTGTTAAACCTAGGAAGATATTTATATAAAAAACTGTGGAGTGTTTAGAAGGTATTTATTTTATTTATTGTTGTATTTATTGTAATTTGTATGAATACTTAGGTATCCATTTCGGATTTACTGTGTAACATGAATTTAGGTTCATTTAACGTTCGCGAAATCAAATCATTTTGTTTATATAGTACAGAAAATAATTATTCAATCGTAAATAAAAATATAGTAGAACATGTAATACAAAATTGGACCACTTATATTCCGTTTATGATCGGGTATGAATCTTATGGTGTTCCGATTGCTAATTAAAACTATTATGTAAATATAATGTCAAAAGACAGTACGCACGGTAGTAATATTTTTATTTTTATATGTTCAAAAAAAGCGAATCTGAGCGTCTGAATATAAATTATAAAATATTATTTCTGTATTTAGCAACTAAATATTTAATAAATATGCAGGAATGTGACTAGCTTTATGTGAATGTATAATATATATAAGTCTGAACTTTAGCATTATTTTTTAACAGAAATATATTATCTCTATTCGATTTAAAAGTTTTGTCATTACATAAGTGTGCTATTTTATTTGTAAAGAGTATGTATGCATTATATTGTTTGTATGTATACAAATCTTTAGAATGTTTTGATTTGCAAACTCTTAATATTTGAATAATAATGTTTACATTATATTTGTTTGTATGTATACAAACAAGTATATATACAAACAATGTATCATGTAACAATATTAATATTTACATTGTTTGTATGTATACAAATCTTGAATGTTTTAATTTATTACATTAATTTTTTACCAGTTTGCATGTCCGTTCATTGGCGATTCATAAGAAACTCATAATTTGTCACAAATTGGTGATTTTATTGATTTAGTGCTTTGCCCAGGAATGTGGAAAAAAAAACTATTTTTGACATCTGGTGAAATGAATGAGGTTATTTCCGTTTTTATTTTGTATATAAAAAATGTTATATGTAAAAAAATCCTGGTCATTAATCACATTGTTTTTTGTATATTTAAAGACGATTACTTATTCTTTGTAATTCTTTTTTTGTTGGGGGTTTTTGAGCAAAATAATATTACTTCATAACTAGAACCAGTTCCGCTTAATCATTAATATTTACTTAATCCTTTGACCGCTGAGCAAATGGGCAAATTTGTAATGTTTTTTCTGTTATTTTTTTTTAAATGTCAAAAAAAGATAAATTTTCAAACTTGGTATAAAAAACTTAGGTATTTCTCTATTATCCCATCGTCCACTTTTCATAACAAAATACTATCGCCAAACTGTATGAATAAATGCCAAAAATGCAGTCCCATTTACTTGATGTCGGAAGCATTATACGTGTTTGTTATGTCGTCAAGTGGTTTTTAATTCAACATTTGCGCGTATTAATTACAACGTTCTCCCGTTTATTTGGCGTTACAGTTTGGCGATAGTTTTTTGTAATGAAAAGTGGTCGATGAGATAATAGAGAAGTACCAAAACTTAATTACGTATATGAGTAGATTCCTTGACAGTATTAATCATTACTCAATATTTTAAAACTGCATCATATTTGTAGAATTATATTAATTTAAACAATACTTCTATTGAAGTGTGAAGAAGCACATACTTCTATGAAGAACCATATATTTACATAATCGTTTTCATTAGCAATCGGAACACCATAAGATTCATCCCTGATAATAAACGGACTATAAGTGATCCAATTTTGTATTACGTGTTCTACGATATTTTTACGTACGTTTGAATAATTATTTTCTGTACTATATATACAAAATGATAGAGATCTAAAAACACAATTTCCATCGGATTGATTTCGCGAATGTTAAATGAGCCTAAATTCATTTTTAAACAGTAAATCCGAAATGGACACCTAAGTATTCATACAAATTATAATAAATAAAATAAATACCTTCTAAACACTCCACAGTGAGTTCTGTATAAATACCTTCCTAGGTTTAATGCAATGTGCAAGAAAAAAACAAACAGGAGATGATCCCAAACACGTTTCTAGAGACAGTAATAGACCCTCACCTCATTGGCTGGTGATTTTTTTTACGCATGCGTATTGGGTCGAATATTGTTGAAAAATTATTTTGAAGAAAAAATCGGGAAATTCACAAAATGGTTTCGGGAAAAACTTCACCAAATGGTTTCAAAATTCTTTGATTGACAGCGGGAAAAAAATTTCATTTTACATTCAATCATCGCAATTGGCGAGTGTGACTATTAAGTTTAGCCAGTACTGGCAATAACATCAATTACCAATTTTTAGTATTACTCGCCGATTGGTGAGTGTTAATTTTGTCTTATATCACAAACTGTATTTACATATACTACTAGACATAATGATTATGAACCATGATTTTTCTATTATTGGGCAAGATTCATGTTTTTTCAGCAATTCTTTGATGAAATTCGTGTTTTTTCAGCGATCCTTTGAAGAATTTCGCATTTTTCTCGTGATCCTTAACGAAATTCGCATTTTCCAGCGATTCTTTGATAAAATACATTTTATTCCGCAATTTTTAGACGAAATTTAGTAAAAAAGCGTGATCTTTTGGTGAACTTTCCTTTTTTGCGATTCTTTGACAAAATTTGCTTATCTTTCACGATCCTTTTGCATAATTAATGTTTTTTCTGTTGTCTTTTAACGAAAGTCATGTTTCCCCATGATCCTTTGATGAATTTAGTGTTTTTTCCTCAATCATTTGACGAAATCTGTGATTTTTCCCCCCCCGCGAAGATTGGTTAGATGTTTTTAGTCTGCAGGTGCCCTAAAAAGTCTGTGACGCCCGTTGCTGCATTGCACACATTCTTCCATGTGACATCGAACGAAGGAAATTCATCCTAAAGAATCATTGTTTCATTCTTGACATTTCTGGAAAGAAACAACGTTCAACTCATTGGCTGAATTGTAAAGGGCGAAATGTGTCAAACATTAGCGGAAAGAAAGTGCGCAATTTGTTCGTTCATGGATAAAATCATGAAATTCATTAATCGATAGTTGATAAATTGCGAAATTCTTCAATCGATAGCGGAAAAATCGCAAAATTCATTAATCGACAGTGGAAAAATCGCAAAATTCATCAACTGGTTTCGGGGGGAAAAGTTTTCGAATATCGTCGAATGGCTTCGAGAAAAAAAAATCACAATCCGTCAATTTCGGGGAAAAAATCGTGAAATTCGCCAAATGGTTTCGAAATTTGTCGAGCGACAGCAGAGAAAAAAATCTTTTTCCATTTAATCATCGCAATTGGTGAGTGTGACTATTATGTTTGACCAGTGGTGGCAATAAAGTCCATTGCCAAATTTTCAGCATTACTCGCTGGCAAGTGTTAATTTTGTCCTATACTTCAAAATCCTTTTGATCATATCATCAGTGAGCAGGACAATTTTTTTACAGGAGACCATTTGATGAATTTTGTGATTTTTCCATTATCGATTGACCAATTTTACTGCTATCGATTGTTGAATTTTATAATTTATCAACTATTGATTAGCGAATTTCATGATTTTTTCCATGAACATTTGACGAATTAAGCAAAAAAATTAAGAATATCGTTAAATTGTCTTGGGTAAAATAAATTTAATATTATCAAATGCCTTCGAGAAAAAAGTTGCAAGTTGAAACACCTGTGACCTCTTTTTCATGTTATGCATCTCCGGTCTATCCCCCCACTCCCCCCCCCAAGTGGGACACTTTTCTAAATTTTGCAGACACCTCTCATGTGATATATCGCTGGAAAAGTCTTTGACTGCTTATTCATGTTATGCATCTCCGGGGTCCATCCCGCCACCCCCTCCCCTCCCCCCCCCCTAAGGGAGGCACTTTTATAAATTTTGTTGACACCCCTCATGTCATATATTGTTGGAAAGGTCTGTGACTGCTTAATCATATTATGCATCTCCGATGTCCATCTCCCCACTTTCCCCCCCCCCCCAAAGGGTACGTTATAAATTTTGCACACAACCCTCATGTTATATATCATTGGAAAGGTCTGTGACCACTTAATCATATTATGCATCTCCAATGTCCATCTCCTCACTTTGCCCCCCCCCCCCCAAGGGATACTTTTATAAATTTTGTTGACACCCCTCATGTCATATGTTGTTGGAAAGGTCTGTGACTGCTTAATCATATTATGCATCTCCGATGCCCATCTCCCCACTTTGCCCCCCCCCCCCCCCAAAGCGTACTTTATAAATTTTGCACACAACCCTCATGTTATATATCATTGGAAAGGTCTGTGACTGCATAATCATATTATGCATCTCTGATGTCCATCTCCCCACTTCCCCCCCCCCCCCAATGGGTATTTTATAAATTTTGCACACAACCCTCATGTTATATATCATTGGAAAGGTCTGTGACTGCATTATCATATTATGCATCTCTGATGTCCATCTCCCCACTTCCCCCCCCCCCCAATGGGTACTTTATAAATTTTGCACACAACCCTTATGTTATATATCATTGGAAAGGTCTGTGACCACTTAATCATATTATGCATCTCCAATGTCCATCTCCCCACTTTGCCCCCACCCCCCCAAGGGATACTTTTCTAAATTTTGTTGACACCCCTCATGTCATATACTGTTGGAAAGGTCTGTGACTGCTTAATCATATGCATCTCCGATGTCCATAGGGGTACTTTCTAAATTTTGCACACAACCTTCATGTTATATATCATTGGAAAGGCCTGTGACCACTTATATCATATTATGCATCTCCGATGCCCATCTCCCCACTTTGCCCCCCCCCCCCAAGGGGTACTTTCTAAATTTTGCACACAACCCTCATGTTATATATCATTGGAAAGGTCTGTGACCACTTAATCATATTATGCATTTCCCATGTCCATCCCCCACTTTGACCCCCCCAAGGGGGTACTTTTCTAAACTTTGCACACACCCCTCATGTGATATATCAATGGAAAGGTCAGTGAACGCTTAATCATATTATGCTCCCCACTATGAAATTTGTCAAGTTAAAGCAACTATAAATTTTATTTTTATGGTACTATCAAGTTGTTTGCCGTCAAATTTTGACGGGTTCCATCTAGTTGTTATTTAAGGCTGTTCTCAAATCCAAACTCGCTAATTTCTGACACATTTTTTTTTAAATTCATTTATGTTTGGAAAAGTATCAAATTGGCAGCTGCTTTTATGCGGAAATTATGTAATCGAACTGTTTTTCCATTTTGTTGGTAAAGGCAGAAATGTTTTCAGAAAATGCTGTTAAAGTAGGAATTTTGAACTGAATTTCCGGACAGCGCAGGAAAGGTAAACAAGAACAGCCGTCCTGCGGTAACAATCGCTTATAACTAAAGAAATAATCCATTTATCGGAAGGGGGAGGCTATACGCTCAACATCATGGCTTGCTAAGGCGAGTGGCCTCCCTTAGGCATTAAATCCATTTATCGGTAGATGAAAAAAGCTGTTCATTACATATCAGCTCAATAATCATGCCTGCAAGTATCACGCTTTTATCTGTAACTAGTCGGATGTACCAATCCCAAAACTTTCTTCTATCTCACACAGGTTTCACATACAAAAAAATCAGCACCAATTTATATCAAGGTCTAACTGAATCTAAAGTTTTATTAAATTCCGTGCATTCTTGAGATATGACTATTGCTAAAATCGTGTAAATCCTGCAAAATGTATAGCATAGCAGCGTCACATGTTGCGATATTTAGACCAAAATCTAATCAACAACAACTTATGTCAACGTCTAACTGAATCTGAAGTTTGATGAAAATGCGTGCATTAGTTCTTGAGATATAGTTATCGTGATAATAATGAAAAGAGTAGCATAACAACGCCACCTGTTGGGCTATTTACACCTAAACGTAAGCAGCATCTATTTATATCAAGGTCTAACAGAATCTGAAATTTGATGAAACTCCGTGCATTAGTTCCTGAAATATAGCTATCGGAAAAATCAGGAAAAAAGTGGTTTAGCAGCGCCATCTGTTGAGATATCTACACCAAAACGTAATGAGCGTTTATTTATGTCAAGGTCTCTAAATGATTCTGAAGTTTGATGAAAATAAGTGCATTAGTTCTTGAGATAGAGCAATTGCGGAAATCGCGAAAAATACAGCATAGCAGCGCCACCTGCTGGGCGAGTTTCACCAAAAACTAATCAGCACCAATTTATATCAGGGACTAACTGAATATAATGTTTTATTAAATTTCGTGCATTAGTTCTTGAGATAGAGCGCCCACAAAATTTTTGTCAGATACAGACAGACACACAGAGTCACAGACTCACAGACAGACATTTTCTCAAAACAGCCAAATGGTATTCAGTATTTTCTAAAACGTATAAATCCGTCGAAAATTTTCATGGATCCAATACTTTCTTCTTGTAAAGATAGAAGAAATTAAAAATGGGTCAGGAAATGTGTCAGAATGTTTAACATTTTCTGAATAATCTTTAACCTTTACTTTATATACAATGGGAAATGCTATACGATTTTTTTGTAGATATGAATAAGAAGAGCTGCAAGTTTTATGCACTTACGAATGAAAATAAAATTAAGAATGTGTCAGAAAGTAACAGCTTGTATTTGAGAACAGACTTAAGAAGAATACAGAATTTTCTAATTTGAATTAGTGCATTTCGAAAATCGGTGAATGTTAAAAAACAAGTAAATAGTGCGCACTTCAAAGTTTGCTTTTGAAAATTTTCATGATATTTAATTAAATATTTATATCATGTATTAGAGTGTCATTTTATAATTTTTTCATTTATACTAATTTTACATTCATACGTCGCGTCGTTTCTCCTCGTGTATTCATTATAATAAGATAGTATTCTATTATTATCATTATTAATACAGATCTAGAGACAGATGAAGTGATTTTAATAAATTAGAAAAAACATGCAACACAATTTTTGTATACTTTTTAAAATAATGCCTTTAAAAGCTCTGAAAATATATTAATGTCGTTTAAGTTGAGAAAAAGACGTTTTAAATGTGAATATAGATTTATTGATTATAAGTCTAATAACAGTTATTGCGAACCTAAAAAGGTGGCACGCAAGAAAGTTTTCCTGGCACGCGAACTGATTATTAGATAATATAGATGATTATTAGATAGTTTATCAGAGAAATTCATTTTTACGTAAACTTCCAATTTTATGAACTTCCAATGTTGCTTAACCCTTTAATGCCCATGCTAGCATATATGCTACCACCACTGTTTCCAATAAGTAGATTTTGTAATTCAAATATTCCATATTCATTCCATATTCATTCCAAAAATTTAAAATAGCAATATTTGCTTCATATAATAGCAAACATCCCGTCATTAAATAAAGTAATATTTATTATAGAAGTTTTCTGGTATGAATTCAGATTTTCTGAATTAAGGAATTTCTATAGAATGTATTCTAACATGAGAATTAGTGGGTTAAGATGCAAGATAAACCGGGAGGCGGCAGCACAGACAATCACCTCATCAAGTTCACGGCTGATATTCCAGAATGAGTTAAAATTTGATTCGCATATTAAAACGCAATCGGTCTGCCAAGTCATATCTTGGTGGAAAACACACGAAAACCCGATTTTAGCGGTCGGCTCGTAATAGGTTTACCATTGTGTGTTCCTGCTCCCAGTCCTCCATGTTTTCATACCTTTGGGTGCAAGAAAATACAATAAATAGTAAACCTACGAGTCAACCACTAAAATAGGGTTTTAAGGGGTTTTACACCAAGATATGACTTGGCAGACCAATTACGTTTTAATATGCGAATCGAGTTTTAACTAATTCTGGAATTTCAGCCGTGAACTCGATGAGGTGATTGTCTGTGCTGCCGCCTCCCGGTCTAAGACTATTAAAAAGAAATTATTATTATTATTATTATTTTCTTAAATTATTATTTTTCTCAATTGCTGTTTTATAAATTTCAATGTAGACATTTAATAGCACCATTTTTTTCCAAAAAACCATTCTACAATGCTTGCCAAGTCATTTTGCTTGTTTATAAAATTCAAAAGGCGTCATTTTTTCAATTCAGCTTTCAAGGACCAGTTCAAATAATAAAATGTCAAATATACCTACTTCATAGCCTAGTTTCTAGTAACTAAAAATGACAGAATGAGAACTATTAGACTCGGCTCGGACGAACACAACAAGAAAAAAATCTTTTTTTTTTTCAATAAATTATTAATGGGATTTCAACGCGACTGTTCTATAATTATGAAGTTCATACATCATATTAGAATCCTGCATCGGGTCAGGTAACCGGATTTCACACAATCCAACCCGCGATTCGGGTTGACGCTAATTTTTGTTTTCGTTTAAGGTCGGTTTTGGGTCGGGTTTACTTTAAATGTTTCGAGTTAGGGTCAGTTTCGGATTGGGTTTTGACTATTTCGGTCCTGAACATATTTCAAATGAAAAAAAAATATGTATTTGAATATTAATGAGTATTATTAATGAGTATTATTAATGTAGTATGAGTATTATTAATGAGTATATTAATGTATTCATTTTTATACAAAAATTAATAAAAATGACAGTAGAGATGTTATTGTAGTCTATTTTTCCATACATTTATTAAAATATGGATTATTTTTCTTTTACTTCAGATTCGGGTTTGGATATTTCGGGTTCGGGAGGGTACCGGATTGACTTTAAGCAGAACTTTCGGGTTCGGGTCAGGGTACAACCCGATCCGTGCAAGACGCACCATCACAATAAATATCTTCAAATTTAGGATAAGTAAACATTTTAATAAAAGTTCTGTAAAATTGTACTCTTTATTAAATTATAATTTAAGTTCAAATGTTCTCAGCACGTTAGAATGTCTGTAAAGAATTTTTCTGGGATTTCTGGTACGCGTATGCAAAAAGGTTCGCCATTCCTACCCTATAAGCATAGTAGGCACGTTAAGACTCCAAGATTTGGGAGAACCGACGGAATTTGAGAATGTTACTCTAAAAACTTAAACTCCCGTGCAGAATCTCATTAACGAGATTAAGCAGAAAACATTGAAATAATCGAAAAAGTTAAATAATTAATGATTTGAAATCCAGGGTAACCGGAAAAAAAGGGGACACAAAAAATAAAAGTGGAAAAACGTGACAAGAAGAAAACGGCACCACCGTAATACTTACACTGAAAAAAATGGGTACTCAAAATTGAGTAAAAAGTACTCAATTTTGAATACGTCACATACTCAAAATAGCTCCGATCCAAATGTACTCAAAATTGAGAAACACATGTACTCATTTTTGATCCCATGGATGTACTCAAATTTAGAAAATTTTATGTCGTTAAAATAAAATTTATAGGATTAAAAAAAAAAAAAAGAAAAAAAAGTTATTTCGCGAGGACAACTTTATGAGGGACACATACATTTCTGCTCATTTTTTTCATTCCCGCGGGAGTTTATAGTAATTAACCAACCCTTGCCATGAGAGGAATCGAACCCGTGATGTTCTGTGTACTAACCTGACGACTCAGACGCGCCATGAGTGGTCACGCATTTTTCTCAAATGTTGTTAGTTATTTTATGATGCAAAAACTTGAGGTTTCATCTGTAGATGGATTTTTCCAGTTCCAATGTTTTCAATATTTTCTTTTTATAATTTTCAATATTTTGCTGTATGATTTGGTGCCTTATAACAGATAAATTTCAATTTATTATGTATTATATGCGTAAAACATTGCATTAAGAATACTGATTGCTTCTTTTTGCAACAGTACCAACATTTTCTTTATTCGAACATATACTTTTTAAAAATTATTTGCCTGATTATCTATTTATCAATTCTAATAAAAACAACAATTATCTTAATCAGACGTGTTTATTACACATGCTATTAAAATATTTTTTTTAATGTCTTATTTTAAAAAAGTTATGTAAATACAATTTTTTATAATAAATTAAATTATTATATTTCAGCTATGCTAAGAGCTTTTGCATAAGCTAAGAGGTTCTGTTAAACTAAATAGTTTTTAAAAAAATTATTTTTAGAGACAAATTTGAAATTAATGGCCTTGGAATAGGTAGGTTTAAATCTGGACTTATTGATTTAATTTAAATTAAATTAGCTTAATTTATAAAAATATACACTCTAAAAAAAATCCGTGAAAATACAAAAGATTTTCCGTTAAATTTTACGGAGAAGTTTCATTTTTCCAAAACAACAGTACAATTTCCGTAAATGACATTAGTTCCGTAAAGAAGATTTCAAATCCGTAAATATGCAGAAAGTCTTCCGTAAATTTAATGGATTTTTCCGTATTTCTTACAAAACTGTACAATGTCCGTATTTCTTTCAAAACAATGTCATTTCCGTAAATGACGTTCAAAGGTTTGGGTACAGAAATCACCTTGTTTGAAATGCGAATTAAGATTGTTGTATTTACTAGAGTTCTTCTAAGATCCAGGTCTGAACCAGTCCTACCTTTGGTCCTATTTTTTTGTCATTAGACTCGGGCCAGTCCTGGAACTCATTCTAACCGAGGTTGTGTCTGGTCGGTAATTTTCTGTGAAAATAATAGTGATATTTTTATTTTTTTAGTGAAATCTTTAGAAATTTATTTTATTAGAAAAGAAGCGTATCTATCCATGATAAAATGTTCCTTGAGAGATAAGTTCTTTTTTTTTTTTTTTTGTCCTATAAAATTTATTTTAACCACATAAAAATTTCTAAAACATACGGAAGATATCTGTTATAAAACGGATATTTCAGAAATCACGGAAAATTTCCTGGAATTTACGGAATTTTTTTTCCGTTAAAATACGGAAATAGTACTGGCGTCTCGATTGCCAGTACAATTTCCGTTATTTTCAGGAATTTTTTTTTACAGTGTAAGCTAAAGAAATAAATTAAAAACGTTATAAAGTTAAAAACTTTATTTTTATAAAAGTAAAGAAAAAAAATTAACTAATTTTATAAATTTAAGGAAAAAATTATAAACCTTGTAAAAAAATTCATAAAATAATAAATTTTAGCGTAATTCATAAATTTGTAAGACAAATCAGTTTAGTTTAATACCAATTTGCATAGCTATAATTTGCAAAGATATTATGTTATGAAACTTTTAAATAACAAAATATTGCCTCACGTTAAAAAAGTTAAAATAAATTTTTAAAAAATTAGTGGAAAAAAAATCATAATTTTGAAGTACTATCAAGGGAAAAAAAAAAAGTAGATGTGTAAAATGTGAGAAAAAAAAAAGTGTAGTAAATGTGTTGTAGTGGATCCACTTTGATGAAAATCCCGAACAACCACATCCACTTTTCATTTCTCTTATTCTTCGTTTTTCCCAGGGCTAGATAATAGCCCTGGGTTTTCCTTCAAATAATAGCCTTTTAGGCTCTGAAATTTCGTCATTACACATTCTGAAATACACAAGTATGTTGGGTTTGATCATATGTTAATTTTTGATCCAAAAATACTCATTTCGAAATGAGTACATGAACTACTCATTTTTGAGAATACATATGTTCATTTTTGATCCAAAAATACTCATTTCGATATGAGTACATGAACTTACTCATTTTTGAGAATGCACATGTTCATTTTTGATCCAAAAATACTCATTTCGATATGAGTACATGAACTTACTCATTTTTGAGAATGCACATGTTCATTTTTGATCCAAAAATACTCATTTCGATATGAGTACATGGACTTACTCATTTTTGAGTATTTCATTTTTTTCAGTGTACCCATCATGGATATGCATAACATAAAATATGAAAATAAAACATGTGTAAACTATTTATATAATGCATTGCAATTCGAATAAAATCATGGCTTGATGAAGTCATAACCTTTAAATGCTCTATAACTCCAAAATTGATAATCATACTAACTAACGGTTTACTGCGTCGGATTAAGCGTCTCATTTCCAATTAAAATATATCTTTGAATTGAAATTTGAATGAAATACAGGGTCATGGAAAATCGAAGAGTGTGGGAAATATAATTACAAATATCTCGGCAACTAATTATCGATCGACTTCATTCTTTATGCAAAATTCATGTCTTTTTATTGTATTTTATATTCACTTCTTAAAATAAACAATTTCGAAAAATTTTATATACCTTTTATCAGAACGAACATTTCGAGAGTCCGAAAAAAAAAAGAGTTCCGGATAATCAAGGTTACTAAAATTTAATAAGCTTCTTCCCGTTATTACATACTAAGTACATACCAAATTTCAAGTCTTTATCTCAATTTGTTCGGGAGATAGAGAGTTTACAGGCACACACACAGACAGACAGGCGAACGGCAATTTTTTTTTTTTTTTCTAAAAATATGTTTTTCGGAATCTTCAGTGTCTGAATCCGTCAAATTTTTGTTTCGATTTTCAAAACGATTACAAAATTTACCCTATACTACGTATGATGGGTAAGTAAAAGGGACAAGGAAAAAACGGGACACGGAAAAAAGGGACCGTTTGGTGCTCTTTGCACTTTGTACGGTATAGAGCCGTTATAACACAGTCAGGCAAATACTAATAAGTCAATGTCTACAAATGCGGATATTGAAAAATGGTGTGATTGTTCTCATGTGATAATTCTCGTTTACTACTTCTCCTACTTGATTCTGTCGTATGAGATTATTCCCGCCTTTTTCAATATTCGCATTCGTAAATATTAACGGAAAATATTAAAATTAGTGTTCGCGAATGTCAAAAACCAAATAGTTATGTAAACGAGCATTCTCGTATGCGAATATTCTTGCTTTCTTTAATTTTCGCTTTCGTAAACATCGACATAAAATATTCGTATTCTGTTCCCGAATGTCAAAAATCAAGTAATGATGAATACGACATTCTCGTACGCGAATATTGTCACTTTTTTGCCCTTTTGCTAATAGTATTCAGAAATATTTACAGCAAATATTCGCCTACGAGAATGATATAAATCAGACATTTGCTACCTCGTTAGATTTTGCACTTATTTATCAATAAGTTCAATATTTACCCATTCATTGTCACGTTTCTTTCGGTCACTTTTTTTCCTTGTCACGTCTTTTCCGCTGTTTTTTTTTTTTTTTTTTTTTTTTCTGTCACTTTTTTCCTAGATTCGTATCTAAAGAAAAAAAGTAACCGGAAAGCGTGTGTTTTCAGGCTTTAGTTGGGGACTGAGGTATTTATGCATTTGCCCAAGCGGTAATCAGACTTTGGGGCACTGATTAATCAAGGCTCTGGTCTCAAAATTTATTAAACAACCCGCAGCATCAGATGTACATAATTAGGGCTCAGTACCTGATTACCGCAAAGGCAAACGGCGCAAATGCCCAAACCCAAAGCCACCAGTTATAAAGCGTTCCGCCCCAAAGCCCCCAAAACATCAGTAAATGCGAACGTCCTCTACAAAATTTTCTAGTCGTTTCTATAGCTCAGGGGGGGGGGGGGGGGAGTGGTCAACTCCCAGATTCGCAGAATTTAATAATGTTTAACTTTGTTTCTTTTCCGAGCGACAATTGTCTTGTCCCTGGCACACAGATTCACATATGAGACTATTCTCAAATCAGTGACAGACATTTTTGTATTTGTGTAACCTTAAATCAAAATTTTTAATATATTGCAATCATAATATTTTTACATGAATTTGAAATTCTGGGGTGGCCCATCCGGCCCCTCCCCTAGTTCCGCCTATGACTCTCAGCACTTAAAATAAGCAGAAATAATTTTTTCCACCGTCATGCTCCTTTAGCTATACTAGTGCCATTGCCATTATAAAAACTACTCTAGGGGAAATGCTGGTGCCCCATCTTCGGTTTGACATTTGACATACGGAATTCTGCTAATAATACATTCAAGATTTAGTACGCAAGACTGGTGACAGAGTGGGAAGGGCACAACGAAATCTACCGTCCCCGTTCCAGTCTTCAGTCCCCGAAGGGTGTCCTGGCTGAAATATATCCATTTTAAAATCTACCCGTTCTCAGGGTGAAAGTGAAAACAAGTGATGGATTCTGCGTACAGCTTTTCATGCCATTTTAAATGTCTTCATTTGCCTTTTTAAGGTCGTTCCCAAATGACCTGCTCAACAATGCGAAACTTTCTGACACAATTTCAGACTTATTTAACGCAAAGGCATAAAATTGGAAGGCCTGATTATTGTACCGATTTGGAATTCATATGAGTTTTCCCTTTTTTGATAAATAAATTCCTTGTCGAGTTATAAGCAATTCGTGTCACGCGACAACACGTTTTTCTCCTTGTCCACGACGCTGCTGTGGAATTATGGTTCAAAACGCCGACTTTGACGGTATTTTCTGAAAAATCTTCAGCTTTTACCAAAAAATTAAAAACGTCTTTCGATTACATAGTTTCTGAATTAGAACACCTGCCAATTTCGTGCGTTTCCGAACAAAAATGAATTAAAAAATATGTCATAAAGCAGTTTGGATTTAAGAACAGCCTTAAATCTTCAAATGGATACAGAAAGTCTGGCAAATATTGTAGAGCAGGGGTATTTAGAAGTGGAGGGGGGGGGGGGGGATCGCAAAAACTTAGAAACGAGAAATCTCATTTTTTAAAAACCTTTTTATAAATTTATTAAACATTAATATTCAATATTCGTATTAAATTTGCTACTAAATTTTAATTTTTATACTTAAATGCACATAGACAAAAATACATTTAAATATCTAGTGAAACTTACCATGGTATTTTTCTTTTTTACACTCTGTTACTTAACTCAATTTTGTTTTTGTGTGTAAAGACGGAATTTTCTAATCAATTTTTTACCTTCTTCCTAATAGGCTAGAATTGTAAAAATTATGTTCACTGTGTTTACGATGGAACCATAAACTTTTAATATTTAAATACTTGAATATAAATTACTAATAAACTTAAGTTTAAATCATTTTTCCGTTTGCCGTTACAGGGTATAAATCGTCAAATATTCTTTATGGTTTCAATTCTATACACATTACACATCACACATTCGATACACATTATTGTTAGACACATATTCTAGTTACAACAATAATTCAATTAATTTTGCGCTAAAATAAACCAACTGGGTATAAAACAGCAACAACGAAATATTTTGAACGTTAAAAAGTAAATATAAATAAAAAATAAAGAATGCAATTTTTTTTAGGTAGATTTCGTAAGAAATACTACCTATTACATTCTCTCCTAAGTTGGAATTTGTGAAAAATTTTTGCAGATCTACGTCGATCATGATTCCCAGAACCCAAAAACACCCCCAGTTCAAAACTTTATCTATCTATCTATCTATCTATCTATGTCACTTTTTTTATGGACACAATAACTCCAATAATTCTGCACAAATCTCTTCCAAATTTATACATAAAATCAAGGGGCATAAAATCTCGGTCAAGTTCGTTAACTGGTAAAATCGAACCAAGGGGGGGGGGAGAATGGGGGGCTTTTTGTGAAAACAGAAAAACCCCCATAATTACTTAATTATGATACGTATCGAATCCGTTTAAAGTTATTATTACTTCTAGGAAAAGGGCCGAAAATTTATGTATGACAGATTTTTGATATCATTAAAAATGGCCCCAAGGGGGGGGGGAAAAGGGGGGGTTAGAAGAAAAAAATTCATAACGTTGTCAATTCCCAAGATATCAAATCCGCTTAAATTTATTGTTAATCTCCTTAAAATTATCTACAACTTTTATATTGACAAGTTTTTTATAGGACTAACTCTTATGGCAAAAAAAAATTAAAAACAAAAAATTCACTGCTGGCTCCGCTCACAAGCAGGCGTGAAAACAGAAAAAAAACCATAACTTCTTAATTTTTATACATATCGAATCCGTTTAAAGTTATTATTACTTCTAGGAAAGGGGCCAAAAATTTATGTACGGCAGATTTTCGATTTCATTAAAACTGCCCCCAAGGAGGGGGAGGTGGGGGGGAATTGGGGTTTCATAAGAAAAAAATTCTTAACTTCGTCAATTCCAAGCTATCAAATCCGCTTAAATTTATTATGAATCTTCTTATTATTATATACAAATTTTATATTGACAAGTTTTTTATAGGACCAAATTTTACGGTAAAAAAAAATTAAAAACAAAAAAATCACTGTTGGCTCCACCTACAGGCAGAGGTATACTTCGAAGTGGGTGGTTCCAACTGGCACATCATGGCAAATAGGCCTTTCTTCTGTATTTCCCATTAATCAGGTGCCCCACGGTCTGCGTCTTCGAAATCTACCTGTGCCTGTAGGCCGAGCCGTCAGGGATTTTTTTAAATCTATGCTTTAATCAATTAATAATTTTATATTAAATAAATTATGATTATAAGTTGGGAAATCAATTTTTAAATACTAAAAAGATAATTTTAATAATGCGTATTTACTTTCTTCTATCTATAACAGAATAAAGTAGTATTGTAATCGATTTTTTTCGACTTCCGGTTTTCGACGGATTTAGACGTTTTAGGGGTCAGAGAATCCGAAAAACGTGTTTTTGTAAAATGTCTGTCTGTCCGGGTATTCTTTTTGTAACATCGAAAAGTGTATAAAGTTATGCATAGAATTCAACCGAACTTCATATATATGTCTTTGACTATAGCCAGCAGGTCCTAGTTAAATTTGGGGATATTCCGCTGGAAGTGGGCGCTGCGATAGGAATTTTGGGCGATTTTCGCGACTTTTGGCGGATTGAGGCTGTTCTCAAATCCAAACTGGCTACTTTATGACACATTTCTGAATTCATTTTTCTTCGAAAACGCATGAATTTGGAAGGTGTTTTTGTTCAGAAGCTATGTAATCGAAAAGCGTTTTTCATTTTTTTTTAGTCAATATAGAATATCGTTTAGAAATTACTGTCAAAGTCGGCATTCTTATTCGAACTTCCTTCGCTGAACAGCTTGAGAAGCGGAAAAGACGTGTCCTCGCGTGACAACAATAGTTTATCAAAAAATAGAAAAATCATTTCGATTCCAAATCGCGTCACTAGTCAGGCCTGCCAATTTTATGAATTCGAATTTTATGAATCAGAAAGTTTCGCGTTGTTGAGCCGGTCATTTGAGAACCAGCTTAAATGAACAAGTTATTGATGCGCCATTTTCCCTATTGTATCATCGGAGAGTGTACGAAGTTTTGCATAAAATTGATCCAATCTTCATACATATGATTTTGAGTATGGCCGTGGGGACGTAGTTGAAATTGGGGATATTCCTCCGGGAAAGGGCGCTGTGATAGCAACTTTGGGCGATTTGCCTGACTTTTGACAGTTTAAATTAACAAGATCTGAATATTTTTAGACGAAATTTTATATTTAAATGTAATAAACATTGGCCGAGGTTTGAATAAAATTTCGGAGAAATTTGGCCTTAACCCATGTACCCGCTGGTGTTGCGTTAACGCAACATTCAAAATAACAGTGTATAAAAAAAATCTGCCGTGCCACCACTATTTTAATATGTTAAAAATACTTTAGTTAATGACAAAAACTTTGCTATTAAAAATACCGAATATTATCTTTCAGAATTTTTGGTGGGAAACGAATTTAAGTAAAAATATTGAAGGCTCCGCCCATATAGTTTTGGCGGTTAATGGGTTAAGGTGGCGCTGTAACAACGAATTTTCTTCAATTTTCGGAAAGGGCGCGGTAACTGGTAAAAAAAAAAAAAAAAAAAAAAAAAAAAAGTAAAAAATCATATTAAATCACCTAATTGCCCAGTCTAGATTTAATTTCCATACTTGTAATGAGCAAAAATTTTCAGTTTTTTGATATATTACCCATTGATTAGATTTCATTACGAAATCCCCCCTCCCCGCCCCCCCCCCCCCCACGCACACAGTTTTAAAAAAATTATTGACAAAACAGTTGAAGTATAATAAAAAAAATAAATAACAGATACGTCATCTACTCATTTTTTGTTTCTAAAATGCATACTTAAAAAAAAAAGAAAACCCTTTTTGAAGCATTAAAATGTATGAAATGTGAGTATTAACATGTGAGAAAGTTTTGGGATTGGCACATCCGACTAGATTTAAACAATAGAAAATTTTTTTAAGTAATTTTGATACATTATTATTTGATCCACTAAATCTTTTGGTTGTTGACACGTCTTGGTCACATAAAATAATTTTTGAAAAAATTTGGCACGTGGATGTGAAAAGGTTCACCATCCCTACTCTATAATATTTAAAATGAGGGGTGAGAAAAAACGTCAAATTATCTAGCTTTCATTTCTAAGTTTGAATAAAAACGAAGAACAAAAGAAATACTTTCCTATTAAAATTAATAGAAGTGAATTACGATCATAATGAAAGGACGAATAAAGTGCACTTTTTTACCATTAAAAGCATAAAATCTCAAGTTTTCCAAGGAGGACATTTTAATGCTCCGGGGGGAATATCGCCCCCCCGGCCACCCCCTGAATTCAACACTGGAAATGAGTTTTCCATTTTTTGATAAATAAATTACTTTTCGTGTTAGAAGCGATCCATGTCACATGACGACGAGATTTTCCACATTCTCAAAGCGCCGTGTCAAGATTTCGGTTCAAAACACCCAGTTTGACAGTATTTTCTGAAAGATCCTCTGCCTTTACCAAAAAAGGGAAAAAGTAATTCGATTATATAGTTTCTGAGTAAGCACACTTGCCAATTTTATGCGTTCGCGAATAAAATTGAATAAAATGTGTCAGAAAGCAGCAGTTTGGGTGTGTATGGTGCTGCTATCTTCTGTCAACTGTTGAAAACAAAAGTATTCTTACATTTTGTTTTCTGATATGCTATGTTGTAAATCTTAATTCTTTCCCTACTGTTTTACAAAGCTGAATATTAGATGATCTTTTAAATGTAATATAATCTTATTTAATAACTCAAAGAAAAGTTTAATCAACAACAACAGAAAAGTACCAAAAAAAAAAAAAAAACAGAGTGGAAAACGCCTTAACTAATATAAATTTCATTTCTGTACTTGAAAGACGACAGTAGTGCTGCTATCTACTGTCACTAAGTAAAGTTATATAATCTTTTCAGCAGTTCTTTACAACTCAGATTTTATGAAGTCAATTCTGTGCAATGTCTTTGGAAAAAACTGAAAATCATCTTACTTTTTAAAAATGATAATACATTTTTTACGAATTCTCAACTGAAACTGAGTATTTCTTTAGTAATAATAGAATTAAAAAAATAAAAAACCAAAACCATTTCATTTGCAAAAATGAAATTCGTTTACATAATTCTCATAAAACTTCAGTGCTGCCATCTGTAGCCACCTATAAAAATTATTTTGGTTTTCGGCTGTCGCATCTAAACTTTCAAACTTTTGCATTCTCTCTTTCTAATTAAAACATTATACTTCAGTTGCGCTAACTGATGAAACTCAAGATAATAGTTGGATCCGTTGATAAATACGTGTTTGGTGGCGGAAAATGCGAGACAGGAAATGTGCGTATTTTTATTTAGTTCTGCAGATTATTTTAAAAGATTATTTATTTATCTATTTGTTTTATTTTGTAGCAAACAAATAAAATGGTTTTCCGAATAACCGTCTAAGTAAAAGACAAATAAATAAAAAATATAGCAGCAATAATCCGCAAAATGATCTTTTTCGAACATAACTCTTAAATTTAACAAAATTGGTTGTCAATTTTAAAGTTTTGTGTGAAACATAAGCATACACACTTACAGTAGTTGAATTGAGAGCATCTTTTCTTTCTCTTTTACTCTTCTTTTTTTTTTCTTTTGTTCTTTTAAAGAAATGCTATTTAAAATTACAGAGTAACGTTTAAGTTAAATTTTTTACTATAACTTTTTTGAAATTATGTTGTATACGTATCAAAAACAGAATCGATAAACCTTGCTTAAAAGGGACTCTTCAGCGATCCTTTCCGACTGAGAAACTCCTTGTTAAATTACGCCCCACCAGTGGCTGAGAGGTTGTGCTCTCGAAGCTGGTAGACGGGAGGTGCTGGGTTCAATCCCAATCGCGCCCGTCGGCCTAATCGTTCGGAGTTTTCGTGGTTTTCTTCGAGCCGTGGATTTCTCCATGCGTAAATACGGATTAGGTTCCCTTAGAAAGACCCCCACGAAGGGCACTCCCCCCGGGCCTATATCCCTAGTGTAGATAATTGGCCGTCAATAATCAACCCAACCCAACCCTTGTTAAATTACTGAAAAAAATTAAATACATGTTTACTCATAACCTAATGTAATTAACAAAATACGGTTTTCACCGTCAGAAAATAGACGTGCGGTACGAACTAGTGCGTTTTTTTAAAAGCGTTTATCCTTAAATTTTAAGTATTTTTAAGATGATAAAATTTTAAAATTTTCCTCAAGCAAAAATTCAAAAGTTCCTTTTCCAAAGTATTTTTTCCTTTAAAAAAAATGCCCCACCAGTGGCTGAGAGGTTGTGCTCTCGAAGCTGGTAGACGGGAGGTGCTGGGTTCGATCCTAATCGCTCGGAGTTTTCGTGGTTTTCTTTCGAGCCGTGGATTTTCTCCATGCGTAAATACGGATTAGGTTCCCTTAGAAAGACCCCCACGAAGGGCACTCCCCCCGGGCCTATATCCCTAGTGTCGATAATTGGCCGTCAATAATCAACCCAACCCTTTAAAAAAATACTTAAAATTTAAGGAGACGTTTTTTAAAAACGCACTAAGGTTAACATCGGACGTCTACTTTTTGATGTTGAAAATCGAATTTTGATAAATATATTAGAGAATGAATAATTTGTTTTTAAAATTCGCGATTGACGAAGGGAAAGTCTGGATCGACGAAGCGTCCTCTTAAGTTTGTTGCTTGGGGTAACTATATGAATAAGAGATAATATAGTAACATATAAATGATTGAACTAATTTTCTTATAATATATATATATAGTTAGGATTTTTTTCATTTTCTTTCTTTCTTTTTTTTTTTTTTTAATAAGAGAAAGAAAAAAAAGTACAGTTTTTAGATAGATGCTTTTGGAGTGGCTGATATTGTTGTTCTTTGATTATAAAGCATTGTTTTATGTATTGTAATCAGGGTCAAAAATAAGAATTTTTTCACCCGGCGGCGCAGGCAAGAATTTTATCGCCCACACCCCCATCTTTCTATAGTATATTTATAAACAAAAGTTTTAGATCCATTGCTTTTATTTTTTTTATTTTAAACATGAAATAATAGCTAAAAAGTATATTAACCTTAACATTTCAGGTTGATTTACTTAGAAATCGAACTATTGCTATAATTTCGTTTATATACATACATATATATGTATTATATATATATAATGCAGATTATGATTATGATACCTAGAATCTTTCAAACACAATTATCACGCTAATTTTAAAAGTTTAAAGCTAATTTTAAAAGTTTAAAGCTAATTTTAAAACTAATACAAATTAATCGAGTCACAATACGTTATGACATCTAGAATTTTCCAACCACAATTATAACGCTAATTTTAAAAGTATTTTTGCCGATCAATATATCTCGAATACTACATCACAGATATATTTTTAATTTCTTTTTGTACATTTACTATGATAAGCTCTAACCATCGAACAAAGAATTTTTTATCCCACTGTTTCTGTTTTTTTATTTTTACTGAGCAAATGAATAAATAAATAAAAAAAGTCAACGGAATTGCGGTTCAGAGCAAATTTGTAAAATTTTATTGAAAGTACATAAAATATATATATATTTTTTTTGCAAGTTTTTTTTTTTTTTTTTTTTTTTTTTTTTTGCAAGCACAATTAGCAGACACTGAGAAAAAAAAATAAAAAAAAATAAAAAAAAAATAAAAACACACTTACAGCAATTAAAAATGTATAAAGATATTATTTGGAAAGTTTTAAATGCTCGGTAACGGAATTACATGAAATCCATTTCTTCTACTTTCTTCGTTACCAAGCATTTAAAAATTTCTAAATAATATATTTATATATTTTTTATTTGTTGTAAGTGTTTATTTTGATTTGTCAGTGTGCACTAATTGTGCTTGCAGAAAACAAAACTAGTAAAAAACAATTAATTCCAAAAAAAATTTACAAATTTGCTCTGAAACGTAGCAATTTCGTTATCATATATATAGCACAAGAGGGAACTAATTGCAAATGAAACTCGGTGAGACAAAAAACGTAATTCAGGTTCCACCGAGATTTGAACTCGGATCGCTGGATTCAAAGTCCAGAGTGCTAACCATTACACCATGGAACCTCGGAAGAATGATCATAAAACATAAACTGTTCCACAAAGCAAAGTTTCTAATGTTAAAGTAGAAACTTTATTTGAATTTGACACTGTATAGGATGCAGAAACTGATTTTCAAATTATATCTTTCTTTACAAAGTTCTGAGACATGCAAATGTATTTTTCTTTATTATTTTTTACCATGAATAAGTTGTAAATGACTTACAAAAGAATATGCAGTTTACTGGCGCCATCTGTTATATAATATATGAACTATATTTCTTAGAAGAATGGCAATATTTTTGTTACTCATAAAACCTAAGTTAATTTCTAAGATTATAAATGTTACTGTGTTGTGGTGCTGTGCTCTGGTGCAGATGATATATTAACTTCTTTTTACATCAAAAATGTCCTATAATATTTGAATGTGCTTTAATCTCTTGTTCAAAGCAAGTACTTTTTTTTTGTAGAAAACTTTAGAAAGATACAGATATTATGTAATTTATATACCGTATTTCCGGTGTCCTATTAATTCACTCACAAAAGAAACAATATATATATATATATTTTAATCGTTTGAGGATATAAAACTGTTGTGGGAAAATATCATTAAAAGAAAAGCAAATACTGCAACAATATTTCTTTAAGGCTGTTCTCAAATCGAAAACAGCTACTTTCTGACACAATCTCTGAATTCATTTTTGTTCGGAGTTCGGAATCCTTGTGATAAGGCTCTTCCCTGATTACTTTTGGGGGTTCATTGGTTAAGTATAAAGGGGAGAACGGGGGAGGCTAACCCCCCGTTAATTTAGATAAATGGGTTTTTCATGCAGAATTATCTGATTTTCTTCAAATTTTGTATATAGGTTCATTGTGATAAGGCGCTTCCCTGATTAGTTTTGGGGGTTCATTGGTTAAGTATAAAGGGCGAAAGGGGGATCTAATCCCCCCTTAATTTAGATAAATGGGTTTTTATGCAAAACTATCCATTTTTCTTCAAATTTCGTATATAGGTTCAGTGTGACAAGAGCTTTCCTGTTTGGTTTTGGGGGTTCATTGATTAAATATAAAGGGGGTAACGGGGGTTTAATCCCCCTTAATTTAGATAAATGGGTTTTTCATGCAGAATTATCCGATTTGCTTCAAATTTTGTATATACGTTCATTGTAATAAGGCACTTCCCTGATTAGTTTGGAGGATTCATTAGTTAATTATAAGGGGGAACGGTGGGGATCATACTCCCGTTAATATTTTGTCAATTTCTTTATTTTTTAATGGCATATTTCAAATTTTTTGAAATAAGAGTTCAATATACAATTAGTGTGAATAGCCTGTGAGCTCAATGCCTTCAGTTTAACTGGGCAGTTTTCTCTTTATTTATATATGAAATAAGATTTGTTTAATACGTTAAGAAACAAGAGCCTCTTCTTTATGTGTCGCTCTTAGTTATTAAATATGGATCACGCATCACATAAGTGGAATTGACCATTGGTTGCCAAATTATTAGCAAATCTGTAAACTCGGCAAGTTTGAAGGAACACGCTTTATTCTTAATTTATTTCCTGATATTCCATTTAACTTAATTTCTAGCGAATCAACTGTAATTTTTAATAGATTTCCAGTTAAGTATTCTAGTTAGTAAAAAATTGTTATATCTTTATTTTAATTGTTATAGCCCCAGTAACATTCACTCTTTCAAATACATTTTTCTATACTGACACAGTCTGTAAATAAATTTAAATCTATCATGTTTTTTCAAGATAAAGCATAAGTTAAATTCGTGTTTATGGTAAATGCGGTATAACGAATTGAATGAAAGGTTAAATATATAAGGATTCGATTTGTAATTTTCAAAGTGCGTACAGAAATAAATATGTAAACGGTTTATTAAGAAATTAAAACTATACCAGTAATATAGAAAATTATAAACAAAGAACTTTTATCCTGTGGCTTTTTGCCCTTTAATTATGACTTGTATTCAAATTTTTTTTCCGTACTTCACACACGCACACACACATATACATAATACATTATTATATTATATGCAATATAGTAAATTCCGCCCCCACCTTATATCGTTCTTTTTTCTGCGTTTTCCACAATGTTCTTAGTTATAACGCTTCTTCGGATGTATCGAACTCAGATATACCAGATAAAACGAGGTGTCTATAAAATCCTAGCTCCAATCCCTCTATAATAAAACTGGTTTTTTGCTTCTCTTACACTATAATTTATATCTTCTCATATACCCAGGGATTCGTCATAAACCAGATTCCCTAAATTGGAGATGACAATTTTAGGACTTCTATGTCATTTGTAAAAATAAATGTTTATTTGTTCCCGTGTAATAATTGTTCTAAAAGCTAAGTTCCTTTTAAAGGAGAAAAGAAAACAAAGGAGGATGCAGTTGTGAACGTCAGATTGTTATTTTTTATTCTTTGTTTTCCGGTTCAAAAAAAGGGCTTGAACACCTTTGCTTAGATTTTGGTGAAAAGCCAAAAATCACAAGTCGCTCTGTCGTATTTACTTCTCGCCAATAATAGTCGCTCGAGGACACACTTTTTTCAAGTTGTTTTTCACTTTTCTACTGATATAGCATCACCATAATTATTTAACAACCTAAAATTTACCCCATAGAATTATTTTTTTAAAACTATTTTTTTTATTTTTTTCTTTATGTAATATCAAAAAAGTATCCCCCCATCTCATTAAAAGTACAGTAAAACTCCGAATTATGCGAATTCAAAGAATTACATTTTCAGAAGAATGAAAAAAAAAAAGAAAAAAAAGAAAAAAAAAGAAAAGAAAAAGAAAGAAAGAAAGAAAAGAAAGAAATTGAAAAAAAAAAAGAACTTATTGAATTGTATACTGTATGTATTCGTTTAAAGAATATATATATATATATATATATATATATATATCCTTGGACAAAGTTATATACATGAATATATATCTTGTTATATATCCGATATTTATTTTCAAAATATCATGATGTTTGATATTTTCAATATTTTCAAATATTTAATATTTATTTTCAAAATATCATCGTGTATGATATCTCTGATATTTTCAGTCAAAACAAGTGTAAATGAAAATTTCAACTGAGTTTGACCGTGTCGTCTAATATTTAAAGACCTTATGCTCTGGCAGTGACTTTTTTAGCCAAAATAATGATAATAATAATAATAATAATAATAATAATAATAATAAATATTTTCCAAGCTTTGCGTTTGAAGCTGAATCCTAATAATATTATAAATCTCATTGTGTGCAAATGTTAGGCTGAAGCCAGCGTCAAAATGGAGCATTTAATGATCCTGTATTTTTGCATATAGGTTGATTAAAATCCTCAAATTAACATAGCCTGGTTTTTGTTTATTTTATTCAAATATTTTCTTTAATAATTAAAAATTTCATTATTTTCATAGAGAATAAATGGACATTTTCCCATACAATTTAACCATTTTACTTTATCGTTGCTAGGTGCTTTGATCGTTGCCACAAAAATAAAAACACGGAAAAATAATTTTTCCCCAGCAACTAATTTTCAATTGAACGATTTTCACGTGAAAACTGAAAATTAAAAAAATTCAAAAGAAGGGGAATTTCCGTGATATTTGAAACAAAAATATGGAGTATTTGTTATTATACATGAAGTATGAATATCGGTTAAAATAAAAAGATATTTTTCTGTCAAAAACTGCGTTATAATTAGAAGGAAAAGTGCAACAATAATTATATTATTAAAAAATAGATTTCGCTTGGACCATGGAACTATGAAAAGGATCCTCCTCGCCTTGGACAAATATGACGTCATAAATAAAACATATATTTTCAAATATTCGTAATAATACAAGGAGCATGAATATCAATGTATAATGAAAGTAAATAGATAATGGACGTAATATTTAAGATGAAAAACTGAAATATTTTTTATCGATACAGATTAATAATTAGCTTGAATACCAGTTACACACAAATGTGAGTTTTCCGCTAAAATTTACGTCCTGATTGCCAGAAAAAGAAAATTAACAAGAATTGTGCCATTTAAAAGAGATTTATCTGAGGAAAAAGTGACGTCATATTTGAAATAAAATGGGAATTTTCAAATGTGTTTTAGAAGGAGCGTGAATCAATTCAATCAATCAATAATAATACAAGAATCGGTAAGTTTAGAAAGTAGATGAGTTTCACGTCATATTTAAAACGAAAAATTTAAATATATTTTTTTAGCTTTTTTTTTTAGCTAGCTATTATTATGCATGAATATCAGTTACATACAGATGAGAGTTTTTTGCCAAAAACTACACCATGATTATTAGGAAAATAAAAATAATTACGAATCTATTATATTAAAATCTGTCCGCCTGTTTGTATTTCGCCGAGGATGTCATAAACTCTCAGAATTTAAAAAAATGATTTAAATTCCGAGATATGATTATTATTATTATTTTTATATAAATTTAACGAAGTTGCTCTAAAAATGGCAACTAAATTATTCCAATTTTGTGGATAAAAAAGAAGAAATGAAACGGAATAATATATTTTTTCTCGTTAAAATTGAAAAAAAGAATTTATTTTCAATTTGAATAGATGGTGAAAGAAAAAAAAATCTTGATTACACTAAATTTTTTTAAAAATAAAAACGTATTTTCACGTATTCAAACTTCATGAGTCAATTTATTCTGGAGAAGATATATCGTCTATCGACATATCTTCATTTAGAAATAAGATTTTTTTTTCAGTTGTAGTACAGCGCCTAGAATACATAGTGTGGAAACCGGCTATCCTTGTAATGCTTTAAAAAGTGCTAAAAAGTTGTAGAAGTCCTACGATAATGTTGCAACCAGAGACAAAAATATGCATATCACGTTTTTTAGCCATGCTTTCATAATTTTAAAAAAGCTTATAAAAATCATTAAGTCAGAGGAGAAAAGGATTATCTCATCAAAAACAACTCGTTGTAAATGATCCCGCCAAGCCACAAACCTAAAACGTCAGCCATAAAAAAAAGTGATATCACATAAAAAGAAACGATATAGAAGTGCATACTCCGAGTCCCGTGTAAAAATCTATCACCACTCATAATGTTTCCAAAGGACTCGGAGTGAGGTACAGTATGTGAAAACTGCTTGGCGACCTGCAGGCTTTTATA
Organism: Maratus michaelseni; assembly: GCA_963931845.1. Taxonomy (NCBI): domain Eukaryota; kingdom Metazoa; phylum Arthropoda; class Arachnida; order Araneae; family Salticidae; genus Maratus; species Maratus michaelseni. The sequence continues at coordinate 321,921,149 of OZ007594.1, read as the reverse complement.
ATGTTCACGTTTCCTGCAATTACATATGACTATATATATATAATTATAATATCTATGAATTTCAAAAAACATATCAAGTTCTATTCTACTTAAATCTCCAAAGAGATAATCAATGATACTGTGTATACAGAATACCACATAGCTAATAATTAACATGTGCAAACATAATATTACCATAGCTGATGCTTCAATGGTAATTGGCCAAATTTTACTCATACCAAAAGAATATTGAAAAAAGAAATAGAGAGAAAGGGGAAAAAAAAAATATATAAATTGGAGTTGCAATTAAGTAAACACAAATGGATTAACAAATTAAATATGAACCATACACAATGGAAAATTGGACCACATGAGAATTAAATATGAATTGGACATGGAAAAACACATGCACATGTACTCATCAGCCTGGATGCACCCACATGTGTTTTAAATAATAATTCAGTGTTTCATAATTCTACTGGCATAATGCTAAGATCAGTAGAATCATCCAGGTACACTGAATTATTACCAGACAACAATTGGAAATATTAAAATTTGGAAATATTTAAATAGGAAATAAAAAACCATTAAGAAAATACAATATATTTCACTCACATCGATTATCCAAAAAACTGTAATTAACACCTCACTAAATTACCACGAGATAACAGTTTTGAAATAATAAAATTGGAAATATGAACGCGTAAAGTGTAGATAAAATATTTTACTCACAATAATTATACAGAATCCTTAAAATGTCACAACGTCTACATAATATTCACATCCACATTATATAGCTATTTGGGATAATAATTTCATTGCATTTGGTCAGTTATTTCTGTTTCAATGGTTAATTTTTGCAATAAGTTTTTATATATATATATATATATATATATATATATATATATATATTTAATTATTTTGCTCCCATAAAATTGTAAAAAGCTGAAGCTTCTGTGTTTGCATGTCTTTTCTTATTTATGAGCTTGAAAAATTAATTTGTTGATTTTATTTACCATTATTTAAACTAGAAACACCACTCTTACGAAGAAGATTTCTTAAGTAAACATGTAAAGATTTTGATTTTTGTAATATATATATATATACATATAATGATCATACGCATATTAATAACAATGCACCTTATAATAAACGTTAACTAAATTGAGATATATTGCAATAATTCTAGCGTAAACGGAATCGCATAAGTCTGGGGAAAAATCCGTTCTGTCAGTTCTTTTGCATACAAAAATATTTATAAAAGTGATATAACAAAAATTAAAAATTTATTTTTTCGATTTTCAAAATTGATATACTGCATATATTATAAAAGCCTGCAGGTCGCCAAGCAGTTTTCACATACTGTACCTCACTCCGAGTCCTTTGGAAACATTATGAGTGGTGATAGATTTTTACACGGGACTCTGAGTATGCACTTCTATATCGTTTCTTTTTATGTGATATCACTTCTTTTTATGGCTGACGTTTTAGGTTTGTGGCTTGGCGGGATCATTTACAACGAGTTGTTTTTGATGAGATATCACTCCTTTTTGTAAGGTGTTTAATTTCAATTACACAGATCCCATTTTTATTCAGAAAAGAAAAGATAAAAGAAAGATGAAAGGGGCAAAATAAAAGAATAATTGTGATGCTATAAACAGAATTATACATCAGAATTATATAATTGATTGAGTGACTTATTCCAATGTACATGTCGCTACCATAGCAACGGGGAAACTTTTATATTCCTTTCCTTGCATTGTATTCATCAGATTATTTATGACATGTTTGTTTTCCTTTTTCTTTTGTTAATATCACTCTTCCGTTTATATACATTCAAAAAACAAAAAAATAGAAAATTTTACAGTAGTTTACAAAGTAATTAAAATACTGCAGTTTCAGAAAAATGTGGGGAAATAAGAAGCACCTTTTTTGGTCAATTATAACAATGAGTTTACTTTACCGAGAATAATCAAATTTGTTTTTCTACGAACCATTGTAATTTACAGGGATTTTTATACTAATATATTAAATACTAGTAAGCTACGCCCGCTACGCCCGCTACGCTGGTCAATTTCTCTTAACGCACCTTTAATCAAGTGAAATATTGACTTTGAATTTGACCTCGTATTTTAAAACCCTGTGGATCTTTACTTGAAATGTCCTTCTGCATTTCTGAAAAGGATACGAACGCTATTGCGTTATTACATTTTTAATGTGTCAGACAAAATTTGGGCTATTAAGGACAAATTAGGCAAATTCTCTGTAGATTTTATTATAGAATAGGTCAGCATTAAAAAAAAACTGAATAATTGTGTTAAATTATGGTGTCTATGGGGAAAAATCATTTCCGTTGGATTGAAATTGAGTTTGAATGAAGTTACAATTTACAATACTTCAAATATAATGTAATTGATATGCCTTACTACTGAGGTGGACAAAAATATGGTACTCGTCGAGAATTAAATAAAAATCATGCACTCGCGACATCACAATTCACTTTTATATTTTAACAGAATAATAAGGCTACTATAATTTGTGACTCGTGCTATAGTCAGTATATATACGCCAGGACACAATGCCGTTATCATTATCTTTTTACGCGTGAAGATTTCGCTATGGTAATCCATTGTAAAATTTGGTACTTTTTGAAATTCAATATTTGAAAAACGGCATAATCATTAGATTTGAAATTTATATCAAGAAAAATACAATTGTTTTACCTTTCTAACGCAGTTTGTCTAACAATTTTCTGACAAATACTTTTCGAGCTAATAATTTTTTTATTAACTTCAAATGTTTCATTTTCCGAGATTAATCTGTGGCAACGATTAGCGAAAATCCCAGTCGTCAGCAACACATACATTTTTATTAAAGAGGATTATTCTTGAAAATTATTGAGCACCTTAAAAGTTTTTTTATTTGTTAAGTTTTTTAACTCAACGTTTCGAGAATCGGAAAAATATAAGATTCGCAACGTTTGCAAAAGTATAAAAACTATTAAAGTGATTTCAAAATAGAAAATGTTCGTACGATGACATGTATTACAAAATTTTGTGTGATTTTGTAAATGTACCACAAAGACTAATGCGTTTACATAATGAACCGTTTAAAAAAATGTAAAATTTTATTAAAATTTTTGATCTGATAAATCATAAAGCTTTAAATTAGATTTTAAAAAGGAGCGTGATTAAACCAAAAAGGATTATATTTACTAAATGCACAAAATACATAATTAATGTTTCTAGTCTGTCCATTCCAATTCGGGGATACTAAAATATAGGTCCTCAATCCTCGGCAGTCCATGAATTAATTAGGACATATGTATGCAACTGTTAAAATGTTCCCAAAGTCGACAATAGAAGCAATAAGTATAGATCGGCAAATATAAAACACGGCATTGCTTCATCATGACTTTGTTTCGTGAGGTGTTCGTTCTCCAAACATAAAAATCTCTTGAAAGTGTCCGTTAACCGAACATGTGTTCGTTATCCGAACATAAAAATCTCACTCGAAAGTGTTCGTTAATCGATTTGTTCGTAAGCCGAACAGTTCGTTACCGATCACCTATTGTATACGAAATATAGCATTTTTAATTTTTATGGGGAATTTAAGAAGATATTTCCTTTTCATTGTGCTCTAGGCCCGTTTTTAGAGCATCTTAAGTTCGTCATAGCCGGAGATTCGATGAACGGCAAATATTTAAACGCAAAACTTCTAATCTTGGGGTAGCAACATTTTTACATTCTATTACTCAGCGCATGAATGTAAAGTTGGAATTTTTTAGTCGCTTTTTCAATCAATTCCTGATACATTTATTAATAAACACAGTTTTTTTAATCGATGAAAATACTATATTTTAATAGATTTAGAGCTTAAGATCGACGAGCTTTCAGGCGGACAAAATGAACGCGTATTAAATTTTAAAGCAAGATAATAAAACCTTACAGAGATTGAAATAGTATAAATCATTAAAATACATCTCACTCAGTAAATATGCATCGGTTGTAATGTAATCAAGATCTTCTAAGAGACTCTGTAAACGAAACATATATGTTTCAACAATATAAACAATAGAGAGTTTAAATGAATCGGATGCAGTAACACATTTGAATATCTTGTGTATATAGCCACTTTGACAAAAATTGTGCTATTTAAACTATTGTTTTTCCTCTGTGTTGAGGAATCAAGTACTTCAACGTAAAAATTCGCCAATTACACAACTATTTAGTCTTATTAAAAACCTTTTGAGTTACCCTGTAAACGAAAAGTAAATTCTACAATTATGTTTTACAATAGGAAGCTAACTTAGGTCGTTCGTAGTAACATATTTTAACATCCTGCGCATACGTTCTTTTTTAAAAGAATTAGACCATTTAATATTTCTTTTCTTCATCTTACATTTGAACTACTCATAAAAACAATGCAATTGCTGAAAACCGCGTAAAAATCGGATAATTACACAATTCTTTAGCCCTATATCAAAAGATCTTTTGTGAGAACCTGTAAACGAACCTTAAATGTTACTATTTTTTATATAAAAGGGAGCTTACTTGGGTCGACTGCAATAACATATCTTAATATCATGTGTATACGACCATTTCTAAAAGAGTTGGGTCATTTATTATTTTTTTGCTCTATGTTAAGTATAGGAATCAATAATTTTAAACTGATATAAATCAAAAACTAATTAATATTTTTTTCATGAAACTTACAAAGGTTTGAACTACTCATAAAAACAATTCAAATGACGTAAACCACGCAAAAATCCGATAATTACACGTTGCTGTAGCCCTGTCAACAGTTTTTTGCTATATGTTAAGTATAGGAATCAATAACTTTAAACTGATATAAATCAAAACTAATTAATATTTTTTCATGAAACTTAGAAAGGTTTGAACTACTTATAAAAACAATTCAAATGACGTAAACCACGTAAAAATCCGATAATTACACATTGCTGTATAGCCCTGTCAACAGTTTTTTGCTATATGTTAAGTATAGAAATCAATAACTTTAAACTGATATAACTCAAAAACTAATTAATATTTTTAGATGAAACTTACAAAGGTTTGAACGACTCATAAAAACAATTCAAATGACGTAAACCACGTAAAAATCCGTTAATTACACATTGCTGTAGCCCTGTCAACAGTTTTTTGCTATATGTTAAGTATAGAAATCAATAACTTTAAACTGATATAACTCAAAAACTAATTAATATTTTTACATGAAACTTACAAAGGTTTGAACTACTCAGAAAAACAATTCAAATGACGCAAACCACGTAAAAATCCGATATTTACACATTGCTGTAGCCCTGTCAACAGTTTTTTGCTATATGTTAAGTATAGGAATCAATAACTTTAAACTGATATAACTCAAAAACTAATTAATATTTTTACATGAAACTTACAAAGGTTTGAACTACTCATAAAAACAATTCAAATGACGTAAACCACGTAAAAATCCGATAACTACACATTGCTGTAGCCCTGTCAACAGTTTTTGATCTGTACAAGATTTAAAAAGGGCAAAAAACAGCACTTTTAAAATCGCATTTCCTGAAAACCTATTCGACAGATCTTGCTTTTCTTTTGATTTTTTAGTCACGTGCCACGCCCCATTCCATAGAATCAAGAATTTTGTTTCTATCATAAATAGAACGCGAGATATAGATGTGTCAAAAACCCGTTTTGTCCCGTCCGCAAAATATAAACTAGACAGAGTTTTAAAAAAAAAATGTAAAATCGTTTGGCATCCATTGGCGTAAATTCCTTTCATTTACGGTTCAATGCATTGCTGTTTCTTATGCTTGGCGAGAAACTCTGTCGAGTTTCTATAATAATTTAAGTATTTAAAATACATACCACCAGCCGAAATATTCTAATACAATGTCAAGAGCTAGCAGATGGCGCTGCGATCCCATCCTAATCTTTTCAGCAACGTTGTACATTTATTGGATACAATTTTTTAGTACTATTTTGTAGCCGATTTCCACACTATGTATTCTAGGCGCTGTAGTTGTAGTACAGCGCCTATATTCTAGGCGCTGTAGTTGTAGTACAGCGCCTATATTCTAGGCGCTGTAGTTATAGATTAAATCAAGGAGGCAAATTTAAGCTCCATGCATTTAGGTCTACAATTATTGCTCCCTATTCACAAGAGTTGAATTTAATGAAAAAGAATATACTATTTCCATTATCTTTGAAGGATGGCTATTAAAACGTTTCACAAAGGCGTTAAAAGTAAAATGGTTTACCAGGTAAACTTGACATATGTTTTTACACAATTCGCCGATTTCCACGATTTTATTTCGCCCGCCTTTTTTGTTGGTTGCAGTTTCCTTTTCGTGATTATTTGTCACAAAATTTCACTTTTTTAAAACTTAGTTATGTCAAGGCCTCTATAACATAGAAATACTGTATTGTCTCCAATGGAATGTGATCAAGAGTTAGTTAATTATTTACGTTTCTAATTATCGGGAATGAAATATTTTGCTTAATTAATGAATTTATTCTTATTTTAATGATACGTGAACGAAGTCACGGGTAACAGCTAGTTTTTAAATATAGCACCAATCATTAGGTGGAGTCAATATTATTTACTTAGAATGAGAATTGGAAGATAAACTGTATAATTCAGATAATATATTATTTACAGCTTCATTAGAAAGAATCTTTTTCTGTTTCTGGTGTAGTTCAAGTTTAAACTACACTCTATATGTTAGGGAATGAAAAAGCAGACAAACTTACATTTATGTTCAAATTTTTCAATAAAAACAAATTATCTTGTTTTTAAAATTTTGTTGTATAAATCATAAAATTTTCTTGATACTTGATACTAAATCCTATTGTTTGGTTTTTGTGGGTGTAAAAAGCGATTAGCTTCTATTTTTCAGTTAGTTGATTTTCAGTTTTGTTACGTAACGGAAAAAAAATTAAATATTGTTTTATTAAGTTTTCATGCTAAATGCTACATGTTTTAATTTCTAGGCTGTTCTCAAATCCAAGCTGCCTACTTTATGACACATTTTTCAACTCATTTTTGTTTGAAAATGTATCAGTTCGACAGGTGCTCTTATTCAGAAACATTGTACCCGAAACACGTGTTCCATTTTTTTTTTTTTTTTTAGTAAAGTCAGAAGATCTTCCAGAAAATACTGTCAAAATCGACGTTTTGAACCGAATTCCCAACGCTATTTAACTACTACCTAGAGTCCTGCATCGGTCGGATTACCTGCTTTTACCCGCACCCGACCCGACTCCCGGTTCAGATCGGGTCGGGTTGGCGCTATATATTTTCGTTGAGGTTCGGGTTCGGGTCGGGTTGATTTCTACTTTTTGCTGCGGGTCGAGTTCGGGTCTGGTTGACTGTCACTGTTTCGGGTTCGCGTCTGTTTCAGGTTGGGTTTTGACTCTTGCGGGTTGGCTTCGGGTTGACCCGCTTTTTGAAAAGAATGTCCACAATATTTTTTCACGTTAAAATTATATATACTATAAGACCTCCATAATGGACACTCCTGAAAAGCGGATGTCCTTAATGAACACTTTTTCAATTGCTAACATTTATATATTTGTACGCTTATATCTTAGAATAGTAGGCACCTTCAAATCTACGCACATGTAAGCATGTGTATATGTGCAAATACAATACATGTGTTTTTGTGCGTATATCATAAACGAAATGTTGCTAATGTTTTTCATATTCTGAAAATAGAAAAAAAATATGGTTCTTAACTGCACCGTAAACAAAGAATAATTTATGATTACATTTCTTATATACATTTTATTTTTTCTCATACAGTAAATTGTGTACTCATTCATAATCAAATACGTATTTATTTTCATCTGAAACATAGTTCTGTTCAAGCCTTTTTGAAAATCCCAACAATCCGACTTTCAAAAAATATAAATAAAAAACCGGAATAATTATTCTGAGGTGAACCCGACAAGCAGAAAGAATATTTAGAGTCATTCCGACCCGATGCAGTACTTTATTCAACGATCTTGAGGTGTCCGCTATTCAGAGGTTTCACTAGATTTGAATATTAAAGAATATAGATTTGTCCATTTTTGTATTACAAACTTTTATTTGAGATATAATTGTACATAACTTTTCATAATAGCATTAAAATAGGATTTATTGTTCTTTCATTGCGGGATGAAGTATTTCGGATTCGGGTTGGGTGCGGGTTGAAATATGTCGGGTTCGGGTCAGGTTGAAATATGTCGGGTTCGGGTCGGGTTGCGAGTCGCCGAAAATTATCTTTGCGGATTCGAGTCGGGTTAAGGGTCGAGGAAATATTTCTTGTCGGGTTCGGGTCGGGTTACGGGTTGACATCAAATGGAATTTGCAGGTTCGGGTCGGGTACAACCTGACCCGTGCAGGACTCTACTCCCACCTTCATCCGAAGAAAACTGACGGATGAATACACTCGTCGCATAGAAAATTCAGGAAATACTACGAAAGCTTTCAAAACTCAAAGAAAGTACGGAAACGCAAATTATAAAAAATGTTGCTCACATTTCAAAATGCAGAATCATTCAAAAGAGAGAATGTTGGTATAAAAAAGGATCAAAAGGAAATTGGTCCTGGTGGCAATGAATTCAGATATTAATCATATTCTCTCTGCTATGAATTCCACTGATTCTTGCATTCAATTTTGTTTTGAAATTGAGACCAACAATTGTCTTTATTTCCTGGATGTCTTTGTTATTCGCTATATATCAGTGAAGATGGCTTTCAGACTACCGTCTTTTGTAAACCTTTTGCTGTCAGACTTTCACCTCACAGGCATTCTTCTCATCCTCCTAACCAGAAATTTGCTGCTTTAAATATTTTTGTTTTTCGGGCTTCCAATAGTTGTTCCATACCTCAGTTACTTAGTGCTGAGCTTAATTATCTTAAAGCTATTGCTGTTGATCGTGGTTATTCCTCTAATATTATAGATTCCATTTATAAGAAATTGACGAAGCTCGTCCACTGGTGAGAATTTTAATTCGAACTGTAATACTTCAGTTATTTTGCCATTTTTTCTTAAAATCAGTCAGCAAATTGTTAAAATTAAAAAAAATTTTGAATTCAATGTTATTTTTTCTCATGTTAATAAAATCTCTTCAAATTTCAAACACCCCCTTAATCGTATAGATAACTAGGGTATTTACCGAATCTCTTGCCAGTGTGGTCTCTCTTATATTGGTCAGACTAAACGTGCTCTTAGTTTTCGTTTAAAAGAGCATGAAGGTTGTGTTAAAAATCAGGAGCTTAAACGTTCTTCTATTGCTTAACATTGTTGGTCTTTTCAACAAAGGTTCAAGTTTTTCTCAGCCAATATTATCCAAAAATGTTCTTCTAACATTGATCTTGATTTTTGGAAGCTTACCACAACATTAAAAATTCTCACTTAGTCAATGACTTATCTAGTACGCCTGATTTTCCATGTAAAACATCAATTTAATTTCCCTTTTTTCGTTTTCGTTTCTTTTGTTATGTTGCTACTTGTCCACTCAGTTATTTCATGCTGCTTTCTTCTCATTGGTTGTTTTTGGCGCGTTCTCTACCCGCATCGGGTATATAAGCCTCTGTCGTTTTGTCCAGTCTTGATTTTTTAGCACGCTGTGCTTTGATCTTTGTCGCTCTGAAGAAGAATCTCGCTTGTAGATTCGAAATAGCTATTTGCTGCGTTTTCGTGTATTATTTGTGCATTTATAATGTTTGTATTATTCCTTTTAAAACGCAGTAAATTAGATGATAGAGCTGAGAAAGGCATATTTGTTGGTTATGTCAACCACTTGAAGATTACAGAATTACCGAAAATGGAAGAGTAATGCTTGGAGTTAAATACATAGAGAATACAATTTTAAACTCAAATGACAGAACTAAAGAAAATTTAAATTTACACGAGAAAAATTTAGATCAAAGTGAACACACACAGCCAAATGACAACAAACTATTTGAGATAGAACTTACACACACAAAGTGAACCAACCACATCCAAACAACCAATACTTGAACCCAGAAGAACCAAAAGGACTAACAAGGGCGTTCCACAAGAACGATAGCTTACACTGTTAAATAGGAACCAGTCAATGAAGTGAAAGGCTTGAAACAAATGTTAGATATGCGCAAAAGAACACAGCGGAATCATCGAATGCCATATGTAAACTACAGCCAATAAAAAATGCAATAAGGACCAATCAACTATAGACAAAGAATTAGCAGACTACCTGATAAAAAGAAGATAAGTGAAACTTCTTTACCTTTGTCTATTTTGAATGAATAAACATTTGAGAGACTTGAGACAGACATAAGATTTACATTTGATTATGAACTTAATATTTCTAAAAGTAAAATCGCTGGAGTACGTCGGTATATACAAACCTTACATGAATATCATGAAGAAGATTTAAAAGAAAGCAACAGCCACCATCCATTTGGACAAAGGAAAAGCGAAGATCAAGCTTGGAAGAGGAGTAAGGCAAGGAGACACCATTTCACCTAAGCTTTTTACTGCTGTCTTAGAAAATATTTTCAGGAAGCTGGATTGAGAAAACAAAGGGATTAGAATAAATGGGGAATATTTAAGCAATCTCCGGTTTGCTGACGTCATTTTAATTTTCAGAAACAGCACTGAAGAATTGGAAGATATCTTAAAAGATTTGGCAGAAGCTAGCATTAAAGTGTGATTAAAAAATAAATTTGGAAAAGACTAAGGTGATATTCAATTCATTTGCGCCAAAAAAGAGGATTGTCCACAACAATACTGAGATTAAGGATGTGCAGAGTTATGTGTACCTCGGACAGGAAATAACACCGGACAACAGCATTAAATCAATAGAAGAATAATAAATGGATGGAGTGCTTTTAAGAAGGACAGTATTAGTCTGAAGAATAGAATTCCTCTTTGCTTGAAAAGAAAAAAGTGTTTAACCAATGTGTTTGTCCTGCACTAACTTATGGAGAGGCAACATGGACGTTAGCAAAACGGATGGTACAAAGATTACAAACAACACAGCGAAGTATGAAAAGATGTATGCTAGGCACAGAAAAAGAATAACCTGGATAAGAAGTCAGAGTCAGACGAAAGTTTTTGACACCATCGAGAGAATTAAATGCTTAAAATAGAAATGGGCTGAACACATTGCAAGAAGACAAGATAATAAATGGAGTACAAATACCCCGTAGCGATATCACAGAGATGTAAAACGAACAACAAGACGACCTCGGGATGGAGCGACGAAATTAGAAAAGTAGTTAGAGTTAATTTAATGATAAAAGCACTAGACAGGAAACAATGGGACAATCTGAGGAAGACCTACAACCAGCAGTGGATTGAAAACGGTTGATGTTGATGGTAATGATGTAAATACTGTTTTATTATCTATATATTTTTATCATTTACTATCCATCCGGGAAAACTATTTTACTTACTCGATTGGAAAATTTGTTATGATCCATGTGGCAAAAATAGTATCAATAATGGTTCAGTCATGGTTACAACAGTGGTTATAAAAATATGCTTACAATGACACTTACAAGAAAGTTATTAAAATTGCTAGAACAAATATTTACAATAATGGTTGCAATAATAATTATAATAATAGTCAAGAAATGGAGTGTTAGGTAGTCAGTCAGTTGATCATAGTGATTTTATTATAAAATGTGTGCATATAACAAATACGAAAAAAAAAATCAGAATGCTTTTCAAAAACGACGAGTGACAACACATCTAGACATCTATATATATATTAGGCTATCGTACGTGGCACAGAAATCGTGATTATTTATCATTTGCCGATGGCAACGAGAGGTTTGTTTTCACTAATTTGCGAATATTAAGAAAAGTATTTGAGGTATCGATTTAAAAGTCACCACACATATGTAGAAAAATTTTTTGCATCCGAAAATACAATTTTTGTAAAAATTGGCCGGCAATTTTTTTTATTTATTTTAAAAAACTAGCTACTTTCTAAAAAGGAAAGAAAATAAAGTGCGAAATCAAACCAAGAAACGCGCCATTTTGTTAAATAAAACATTGACTCCATTGTTATACAGTTTAACCTCATTGTTGTCCGCATCGTTATGACGTCAATTTTACGAATGCAAAAATTTGTTATTTATAATATAGATTGAGTAATAACAAATAAATAATAATAATAAATGAATAAAATAATCTTATTGGGTGGAGATTTCCTTCAAGTCAGTCCTACCTGTCATTTTTAGAGGTTCAAGATCACTAACAGTTTCAAGTTGCATAAAGAAGAGAATATTTTACATTATGTAACTCACAGCAAATACGCATGGCCTTTCAAACAGAGAGAGTGTTAGCAAGTTCGCTGTTACAGGCTGGCGAATGGCAAAGTGGGAAAACTATTGAGTTTCCCCCAATTTGCTATCCAGATATACAAGATCCAGTGCAGCAACATTTCAGTAACATTGATTTTTCAAAACAGTGACAAACAATTTGTCAATTAAAATTAATAATATCTCCGAGGGCACTAGAGTGCAGATACTCTGCGCAGGGTCGGCTAGTTATTTTAAATTGCGTTGAATTGGAAGTCTGGATGTTCAGTACTTTTTTTCGTATTGGCTGAGACAAAAATGTGGCGATTGCTGCATTATAGAGAACTCGCTTCCTTATCCTAATAATAATGATAATAATAATAATAATAATAATAATAATAATAATAATTATTATTATTATTATTATTTACCAAGACTTGACAAATGCATTTTTACCTGGCGACCAATTTATTTAATCTGTTAATTATCCTTTACTTATTTCGTAAGTTTCAAATCCGATTTTCGTGTTCAGCATTAAAATTGATTAATCTATCACATTCATTTTAAAGAAGAATAAAAAACATGTGATTATAAGTAAGTTACTTGAAGTAAAATCTTCATAAGATGTGTCGTTATAGATGTTGCACAGTTACGAAATATCCTAATCCTAATAATATTATAAATCTGATTGTGCGCAAATATTAGGCTGAAGCCAGCGTCAAAATGGAGCCTTTAATGATCCTGTATTTTTGCATACAGATTGATTATAACCCTCATTTGAACATAGGCTGGTTTTTGTTTATTTTATTCAAATATTTTTCTTTATAATTCAAAATTTCGTTTTTTCATAGAGAGTAAATGGACATTTTTTTCGTATAATATTTTAAGATGGTTAAATTTACTTTACTGTTGCTAATACTTTATCGTTGCCAAAACTAATTCAAATTCCGGAATAATAATTTTTAGTCAACAATTTAGTTTCAATTGAAAATGTTCACGTAAAAAATAAAAATGAAATAAAAAAATTAAAGAATTAAAAAGACGATTAAATAATATTATTAGAAATAAAACGTACTTTTTTTTAGTTTTTGATAATAATACAAGGTTTCAATATGAGTAACCATAGGAAACAGGCGAATATGACGCCATACATAAAAAATAAAGCGGATATCTTTGATTGGTGAAATAAAATGATCTTGGTTTTTTTTTTATTCGCTTTTTTCTTTTGTATGGTAATAATTCTTGGCGTTTTACCGTCTGCGCAGGACTAATATAACTATACCGTATTTTTTATTTAGATTTTAAAAAAGTAAAAAGAAGTTTCAAAAGAAAATGGTCAGCAAATGTCAATAATATGCTCCGCAAAATTATCCATATCGAAAATGATGTCATGGATAGCGAGAAATATTTATTTTCATTCTTAAAACTAAAAGAAATAACTCGATTACCTAAAAAAAAATGACGAATGTTAATAGTTCCATTTTTGTTGATAAAAAATAAAGATTTAATATTACTTCGTTAAAGCAACATAATTTCCCCTATGCCAGTACTGAAATTAATTGCCTGGAAAAGAAAATTAACAAGAATTATGTCATTAAAAAGGGATTTCTCTGCGGAAAAAAGAAGCGTCATATTTGAAATAAAACGGGAATTTTCCAATGTGTTTTAAAATGAGTGTGAATCAATTCCTTACATTAATAATACAAGGGTCAGTAAGTATAGAAAGTAGATGAGTTTCACGCCATATTTATAACGAAAAATTTAAATGTTTTTTATCTATACTGATTATTAAGCATGAATATCCGTTATATACAGATGAGAATTTTCTGCTAAAAATCGCATCATAATTTTAAGAAAAGGAAAATGAACACGAATCTATGTTTGTATTTCGCAACTACTCCTCACTGTAAAAAATTGCTGCAGTAAAATTACTGCAGCAGAGATTCCAGGCAATGTCCATAAGAAAACTGGTTTTGTGACTAGATAAACGAGCTTTGTTATTAGATAAACGGTTTTTGCACGTAAAAACATGAAATTTACTGAAATGGACCGTTTACCTTGAAAAGGGGGCATTTCCCGTAAAATTACGGCAGCAATTCACGGAGAATGCCCGTGAATTTACAATTTTCATTTACAGTGCCAGAATATCGAACGCAACGTGATTTACTTTATACCGGTTATCATTGATCCGAGGATGTTACACAAACTGTCAGAATTTAAAAAATTAAATTAGATGCCAAGATTTTTTTTCTTCTTTGTTAATTTTAACGAAGTTTCTCTAAAACGGAAAGTAAATTACTGCATATTTGTGTATAAAAAAATGAGAAATAAAATAGATCTGTATATTTTTTACACCATTTTCTCATTAAAACTGAAAAACAGAATTGATTTTCACTTTGAATAGATGGTGAAAACAAAATCTTGATTTCAGTAAATTATCCGAAAAATAAAAACATATTTTCACATATTCAAACTTCATGAATCAATTTATTCTGGAGAACAAAAATTGCCTGTCAACATACTGTCATTTAGAAAATAAGATTTGTTTCAGCTATACATTAAACCAAGGAGGCAGAACTGAATTTAAAGAAAAAGCATGTACTATTTCCAATTAATGTTTTTTTGAAGGATGGCTGTTAAAACGTTTCACAAAGGCGTTAAAAGTAAAATTGTTTATCAGGTAAAATTGACATTTGTTTTTACCCAATTCGTCTATTTCCGCGATTTTATTTGGCCCTCCTTTTTGCATTGGTTGCAATTTCATTTTCGCGATTATTTGGCACAAAATTTCACTTTTTAAAGACTGAGTTATGTCAAGGTCCCTATAACAAAAAAATACCGTATTGTCGCCTATGAAATGTGATAAATAGTTAGTTAATTTTAACGTTTTTAATTATCGGGAGTGAAATATTTTTTTAATTAATGTATTTATTCTTCTTTTAATGTTGCGTGAACGAAGTCACGGGTAACAGCTAGTAATATTATAAATCTGATTGTGTGCAAATGTTCGGCTGAAACCAGCGTCAAAATGGAGCATTTATTAATGATCCTGTATCTTTGCATATACGTTGATTATAACCCTCAAATGAAAATATTTTTTCCTCAACAATTAATTTTCAATTGAACGATTTTCACGTGAAAAATGAAAATGAAAAAGAATTCAAAAGAAGATGAATTTCCGTGATATTTGAAACAAAAACATGGAGTATTTGTTATTATACATGAAGTATGAATATCGGTTACATTAAAAAGACCTTTTTCTGTCAAAAAACTGCGTTATAATTAGAAGGAAAAATGAATAATAATTATATTCTTAAAAATAGATTTCGCTTGGACCATGGAACTGTGAAGAGGATCCTCCTCGGCTTGAACAAATATGACGTCATAAATAAAACATGTATTTTCAAACAGTCGTAATAATACAAGGAGCATTAATATCAATGTATAATGAAAGTAGATAGATAATGGACGTAATATTTAAGATGAAAAATTGAAATATCTTTTATCGATACTGATTAATAATTAGTTGAATATTAGTTACATACAAATGTGAGTTTTCCGCTAAAATTTACGTCCTGCTTGCCAGAAAAAGAAAATTAACAAGATTTATGCCATTAAAAAGAGATTTCTTTGAGGAAAAAGTGACGTGATATCCTAATCCTAATAATATTATAAATCTGATTGTGTGCAAATGTTAGGCTGAAGCCAGCGTCAAAATAGAGCATTTAATGATCCTGTATCTTTGCATATAGGCTGATTATAACCCTCATGTGAACATAGACTGGTTTTTATTTATTTTATTCAAATATTTTTCTTAATATTTCAAAATTTTGTTATTTTTATTGAGAATAAATGGACATTTTTTCGTATAGCATTTTAAAATGGTTAAATTTACTTTACCGTTGCTAATACTTTATCGTTGCCAAAACTAATTCAAACCCCGGAATAATAATTTTTATTCAACAATTTAGTTTCAATTGAAAAATTTTCACGGGAAAAATGAAAATGAAATAAAAAAAATTAAAGAGTTAAGAAGAAGATTAAATAATATTATTAGAAATAAAATGTACTTTTTTTAGTTTTTAATAATAATACAAGGTTTCAATATGCATAACCATGGGAAACAGGCGAATCTGACATCATTTATCGAAAATAAAGCGGCTATATTTTGATTGGTGAAATAAAATAATCTTGGGTTTTTTCTTCACTTTTTTTCTTTTTTTTTTACTTTTGTATGGTAACAATACTTGCCGTTTTACCGTATGCGTACGGCTAATATAAGTATACCGTATTTTTTATTTAAATTTTAAAAAAGTAAAAAGAAGTTTCAAAAGAAAATGGTTAGCAAATGTCAATAATATGCTCCGCAAAATTAAACATGTCGTAAATGATGTCATGGATAGCGAGAAATAGTAATTTTTCATTCTTAAAACTAAAAGAAAAAACTCGATTACCTAAAAAAAATGACGAATGTTAATTGTTCCATTTTTGTTGATAAAACCTAAAGATTTAATATTATTTCGTTAAAGTAACATAATTTTCTCTCTGCCAGTATTGAAATTAATTGCCTGGAAAAGAAAATTAACAAGAATTGGGTCATTAAAAAGGGATTTCTCTGGGGGAAAAGGAGACGTCATATTTGAAATAAAACGGGAATTTTCCAATATGTTTTAAAATGAGTGTTAATCAATTCCTTACATTAATAATACAAGGATCAATAAGTATAGAAAGTAGATGAGTTTCACGCCATATTTATAACGAAAAATTTAAATGTTTTGTTATCTATACTTATTATTAAGCTTGAGTATCCGTTATTTCCTTCCGCATGAGTATCCGAGTTTTCTGCTAAAAATCACATCATAATTTTAAGAAAAGGAAAATGAACACGAATCTATTATATTAAAATCTGACCGTGTGTTTGTATTTCGCAACTACTCCTAGACTATCGAACGCCACGCGATTTACTACCGGTTAGTTTACTAACGGTTTAGCGAATACCGTTATAATTGATCCAAGGATGTCACATAAACTCTCATAATTAAAAAAATTAAATTATATGCCATTTTTTTTAACGAAGTTTCTCTAAAAACGGAAAGTAACTTACTCCATATTTGTGTATAAAAAAGGAGAAATAAAACATAACAGTATATTTTTTACACCATTTTCTCATTAAAACTGAAAAACAGAATTTATTTTCACTTTGAATAGATGGTGAAAACAAAATCTTGATTTTAGTAAATTATCCGAAAAATACAAACATATTTTCATATATTCAAACTTCATGAATCAATTTATTCTGGAGAACAAAAATTGCCTGCCAATATACTGTCATTTAGAAAACAAGATTTGTTTCAACTATATATTAAAACAAGGAGGCAGAATTGAATTTAAAGAAAAAGCATATACTATTTCTAATTAACGTTTTTTTTTTTTTTTTTTTTTTTTTTTTTAAGGATGGCTGTTAAAACGTTTCACAAAGGCTTTAAAAGTAAAATTGTTTATCAGGTAAAATTGACATTTGTTTTTACCCAATTCGTCTATTTCCACGATTTTATTTGGCCCTTGCATTGGTTGCAATTTCATTTTCGCGATTACTTGGCACAAAATTTCACTTTTTTAAGACTGAGTTATATCAAGGTCCCTATAATAAAAAATACCGTATTGTCTCCTATGAAATGTGATAAATAGTTAGTTAATTATTAACGTTATTCATTATCGGGAGTGCAATATTTTGCTTAATTAATGTATTTATTCTTCTTTTAATGTTGCGTGAACGAAGTCACGGGTAACAGCTAGTAATATTATAAATCTGATTGTGTGCAAATGTTAGGCTGAAGCCAGCGTCCAAATGGAGCATTTAATGATCCTGTATCTTTATATATATGTTGATTATAACCCTCAAATGAACATAGGCAGTTTTTTGTTTATTTTATTCAAATATTTTTCTTAATAATTCAAAATTTCGTTATTTTCATAGAGAATAAATGGAAATTTTTTCGTATAATATTTTAAAATGGTTAAATTTACTTTACCGTTGCTAATACTTTATCGTTGCCAAAACTAAATAAACCCGGAATAATAATTTTTACTCAACAATTTAGTTTCAGGTGAAAAATGAAAATGAAATAAAAAAAAATAAAGAATTAAAAACAAGATTAAATAATATTATTAGAAATAAAACGTACTTTTTTTAGTTTTTGATAATAATACAAGGTTTCAATATGCGTAACCATAGGAAACAGGCGAATATGACGTCATACATCTTAAATAAAGCGGATATGCTTTTGATGGAGAAATAAAATGATCTTGGGGTATTTTTTTCTTTACTTTTTTTCTTTTTTTTTCTTTTGCATGGTAACAATACTTGGCGTTTTACCGTCTGCGCACGGCTAATACCGTGTTTTTTATTTTAATTTGAAAAAAGTAAAAAGAAGTTTGAAAAGAAAATAGTTAGCAAATGTCAATAATATGCTCCGCAAAATTATCCATGTTGAAAATGATATCATGGATAGCGAGAAATAGAATTAATTCTTAAAACTAAAAGAAATAACTCGATTACCTAAAAAAAATGACGAATGTTAATAGTTCCATTTTTGTTGATAAAACCTAAAGATTTAATATTATTTCGTTAAAGTAACATGTCCGCTATGCCAGTATTGAAATTAGTTGCCTGGAAAAGAAAATTAACAAGAATTATGTCATTAAAAAGGGATTTTTCTGGGGAAAAAGAGACGTCATATTTGAAATAAAACAGGAATTTTCCAATATGTTTTAAAATGAGTGTGAATCAATTCTTTTCATTAATAATACAAGGATCAGTAAGTATAGAAAGTAGACGAGTTTCACGCCATAGTTATAACGAAAAATTTAAATGTTTTTTTTTATCTATACTGATTATTAAGCATGAGTATCCGTTGTACACAGATGAAAGTTTTCTGCTAAAAATCGCATCCTAATTTTAAGAAAAGGAAAATGAACACGAATCTATTATATTTAAATCTGACCGCGTGTATGTATTTCGCAACAACTCCTAGACTATCGAACGCAACGCGATTTGCTTAATACCGGTTATCATTGATCCGAGGATGTCACACAAACTCTCAAAATTAAAAAAATTAAATTAGATGCCAAGATTTTTTTTTCTGTAAATTTTAACGAAGTTTCACTAAAAACGGAAAGTAAATTTCTCCATATTTGTGTATAAAAAGGTAGAAATAAAACAGATCAGTATTTTTTTACATCATTTTCTCATTAAAACTGAAAAACAGAATTTATTTTCACTTTGAATAGATGGTGAAAACAAAATCTTGATTTCAGTAAATTATCCGAAAAATAAAAACATACCAGTGGGCCCGTGCGAGGATTTCGCACTGCAATCTAATAATTTTTATTAATATGTAATATTTATTTGATGCAGGTTTAAACTTCTAAAGAAAATGTGAGGATAAAAATATCTGCAAACAACATTTAGCTTTTAATCATGTCAGAATATCATCTAATTTATTCCATCAAAGTTAAAGTAAAAACGGATCCAAGATTGCAAAAGGCACGCGCGAGAAAAAAAAAATTAACAATCGTATTTTAACTGCATTAGAGGATGACGTCATCCGCTTTGGGAAAAACATGGGATATAGAAATATACATCTAAACGTTTCAATTTCAACTTCGCTTTTTAATCATAAATATAAAATAAATTCATGCGGTGTTTTTTTTTAAATCATTGCTGAGCATCATATAAATGTGGTATTTTATTTTTGTGGCAACAGTAATTTGAGGAAAACCTTTCATTTCTTTCATGAAATCAATGCCGATTTCATTTTTAATTACCAGCAAATTTTAATCAAAAATGTGTTTTAACGAAATGTTAAGTGTGCTATGTCAGAAGCCTGTTCAAAATCCTTTCATATGCTATCTCATTCGTTGTTCTGCGTTTCGTATTTTCTTAAAAAAAGGGATGCTGACAGGAGAAATAATATATATGATTTTCACATATTCAAACTTTATGAATCAATTTATTCTGGAGAACAAAAATTGCCTGTCAACATACTGTCATTTAGAAAATAAGATTTGTTTCATGTATACATTAAACCAAGGAGACAGAATTGAATTTAAAGAAAAAGTATATACTATTTTCAATTAATGTTTTTTTTAAGATGGCTGTTAAAACGTTTCACAAAGGCGTTAAAAATAAAATTGTTTATCAGGTAAAATTGACATTTGTTTTTACCCAATTCGTCTATTTCCACGATTTTATTTGGCCCTCCTTTTTGCATTGTTTGAAATTTCATTTTCGCGATTATTTGGCCCAAAATTTCACTTTTTAAAGACTGAGTTATGTCAATTCCCTATAACAAAAAGTACCGTATTGTCTGCTATGAAATGTAATAAATAGTTCATTATTAACGTTTTACGTTTAACATTACATCAAGGAATGGAAGACTTTTATTATGTTCAGTTTCAATAGTGAATTTAATGTTATTGTCAATTGAGGTTAACTGATTTATAAATATTTTAAGTTCATCAAGACTAAGCTGCCAAATTATAAAAATATCATCATCATATCTGAACCAAGTGTGAAGTCAAATGTGCCATAAACTTTAGTTTCCAATGAGCGAAGAGTATATTCAGCTATAAACCTGAAATAGGTGACCCCATTGGGGCTCCATGATTCTGCTTATAATATTTACTATTGAATGTGAAATAGTTATTATGAATGATTAGATTAAGTCCTCTTTTTATTGTTAATTTTACACATCATTACTAAATTCTTCTATCTGTTCAATATCATCACAAATCTTAGTACATACTACATGCGTGTCAATTGATGGATACGATGAAATAATATCAAGACTAGACATTATATAATTATCTGGTAATTGTATATGTTTAATTTTTTGAATGAAATCTTCCGTTGTTTTAATAGTTATTGTAGAATCTGGTAAAATATCTCCTAAGAAGGGAACATAAGCTTTTTCTAAAAAGTAAGTCGGTCCTGAGCACTTTGAAACTATAGGACGCAATGACATGTTGCTTTTATGATATCGTAGCCTTCCAATAATCCTAGGAACAACAGCTAATTTATGTACTTTTATAATTTTCTTCATAAATATGGGCCAAGTTCCATTTTTAATGATGTCATTAAAAGCGATTTTAGCGGAAAAATCGAATATCGTTTGATTTATTGGAAGTTTCCGAAAATTTTAATTTTGTATTTCTTTTTATCCTAAACAGTACTTTTGTGCTAAATATCAAGTATCTAGGATTGGGAGTAATATCTCAGATGGATATGGATAACACTTTTCCTAGAAGCAATTGAGAGTACTTTTGACTCCCCCCTCCCATAACGTAGTGCTTGCCTAGAAACCTGAAGCGACTTTTTATCTACAGGACTTTGCAAACGAAACTAAAGCTTCACATTTTTGATACCTGTAAATAATAGGGAAGAGTGTGGGCTTAGGGAACATCAGTAGATGATCTCCAAAAAGAGCCCAAAATCAACAAAAGGGAGATTACTTACAAAAATAAGTGAAATCCCATCAAAAAATGCAGCCTGTAAAAAATGCAGCCAAGTCTCGTGACTCTTTTACCGTAAAAAGTTCTGAGATCGTGTAAAGCCAAGTTTAGCTATCTTATTTACTCTGAAATTTTCATTCACAAATCACTCCTAGTCTCTACATCTTTAGTTAATTATTTTGTGACTTGGCAATTACGTAGCACGAGAATGTGATGGATATAATTAGTCTTAATCAAATAATACCATAACATATTTAGGTGCAATAACTCCCTGTGCGTATATAATTAGCCTTAATCAAATTATCCCATTCCGTCCCATAATATATTAAGGTGTAATAACTTCCTGTGCTGCGTAATTGCCAAGTCACAAAATAATAATTAACTAAAGATGTAGAGACTAGGAGTGATTTGTGAACCAAATTTTCAGAGTTAATAAGATAGCTAAACTTGTCTTTACACGATCTCAGAACTTTTTACGGTAAAAGAGTCTCGAGACTTGGCCGCATTTTTT
Source organism: Maratus michaelseni (assembly GCA_963931845.1). NCBI lineage: Eukaryota > Metazoa > Arthropoda > Arachnida > Araneae > Salticidae > Maratus > Maratus michaelseni. The sequence goes on along the minus strand of OZ007594.1, from coordinate 321,898,861 downwards.
ACAGGTGACGTTTTTGATGCGATTATACTACTGTAAATGTGTATTGTTTGAAACAGGTAAATACAGTGAGTAACTTGGGAGATGGGAATCAATTAATTGAATTTTATCATTTCTGATAGGAAAATTTGATTCCTGCCTCGAGCAATTTTTTCGAACGAAATATATTAGAGAAGCGAGCTCCTCTTTACATAAATTATTCTTAATCAAGTTATTTAATTTTTTAGTAAAAATACTTTTCCATCCGACTGCGTGACATATACGCACAAACACACACAAATATGAAAAGAGAAAATATATTAAAAATTAGTTATATATATACTAGGGGGCCTAACCCCTGCGAGCTACGCTCGCCAACCCCCACTCAGACTTTGAGGCCTCTAAAATCATGACAGCATGCTTTGTTTTAAAAATATTGGTAAATCTGTAATTGGGTTGCCACGGTTTTAAAGTTTTAATGGGGCATTTTTTTATTATCATGGCCTCATACACAGCTATTGCGACAACTGACGACTGTTTTCGGGATTGATAAGTAAAATCAATTACAACTTGAAAACCAGCTTGTATAAAATAGTTAGGCTTAAATTGTGGCTACCTCTCGGACTTTTATAACAACGATTTGTATTCTATTCTTCCTTTGCGTTTAAGGATGAGAAAAATTCCATCTGCTTGTGAATAACATTAAGAACCACGGTATTGAAAAGTACTATGTTATAGACATTTCCAGTAACAGGTTTTAATTTTCTCTCTATTTTTAGTGCCCCATCATGCATATTTTCATGTTATTTTAAATATGTAAATTATTTATTTTAATTAATATGTATATACGATTTTTCTAATAATTATTTATCATACACAATTAATTAAATATTTTGTTTCATGCATGCCTGCATTTATTTGGCATCAATTGATGAGATATTTAAACAAATTTGCTATCCGCGATAATTTTACACCATGTTATGTCACTTGAATATTGTCCATAAGAAAATCGGGTACTTTTTCAGTATAGGATCCTTTGCTTTTAGGTTTGGCGTAATTCGAGCTTCAAAAAGGGATAGATTCGTTAATATACATAGATTTGTTGCCAAAAGTTATGAAAACAAACCCAATGAACTTTTGTTGCTTTCCTATTATAGGGGTCTTGACGCTTTTTTAAAATGCTTGGCGCAATTCGTGCATCAGAAAGTGAGATTTGGTGCCAAATGACATAAACAGCCATCGAAAAAAATTCGACGATTTTTTTGTTTATATGCGTATTTTAATTATACGTATATTATTATTGTTCTTTCTATACAAATTACTTCTGATTATATATAAAATAGGATAAATGACATTTTACGCTAAACAAATTGTATAAATATTGAAAAAATGCTTCTGTATACGAAATGACAAAGTGAATAGGTTGACAGAAAGTATGTTGCCAAATTTCCTTTTCCGCCAAGGCTATTTTCTCTGTTTCGTCAAGGCCCCATATACTGGAAAATCACCGAACTTTTATGCTTGTTTATACATATATTTATATGTATATATACAATTTATTTATAATTGTCTTTCAATTTACCTCTTTTTGTACATAAAAATAGATAAATGGCTTCTTTATATTAAATAAATTGTATAAATATCGAAATAATTGCTTGTGTATATCAAAAAGCGAATAGATTGTTAGAAAACATGTTGCCGAATTTCAATTCATCGCCAAGGTCACTTTCTATATCTCGCGAAGGCCCCTAAATCGGAAAAGAAACGAAAATCATTTTAATATATAACGTAATTTACACCTTAAGTGTGTTTCGAGTATAGTAATTTAATTATTTGTAGTTTTTTCTTCTTTTTGTTATTTATGTGTAAACATATAATTCATTATTAAAAAAGTAATGCTACTGAAATATTCATTTGTTTTAAACTTTAAAAATATTTCTCTAATATATAGGGAGCATTTTTTCTCCCGCTTTCTTTTGCGTTTACATAAATGACGTCATTTGGAGGAATTTATTCAAAATATTTTCAGTTTATAAATTAAATTAAATGCTGACAGTCGATTGAATCCTGACGATAGAAATGTGATTTTTTTTTTCAAATTTTCCTGAAAAACATAATTTAATCACAATCTTGTCTTCATTATCGATTGAAATCAAAGATAAATTCAATTTTAATTTGAAAATGACGAATAAAAAGAAATAAATAATCCCTATCGGGATCCTTTTCACTTTTTTTCCCTTTTTTGTCACAAAAAAACTGAGTAATTAGTTGCCATCATTACAGAAATGTTATTAAAATTAGAAAAAAATTAATATCTCGAAAACTAATTCGAATTTCAAAATTCTATTACCAGTTTTGACATCCGCGGATTTTTATAGACAATTGGTATTAATTTCACCATCAAGCGTTTAATATTTTATTAAAAATATCCCTGAAACATAATCAGTCGTTTAACCAGTCGTTTCATAAAATCGTTTCATAAATTCGTTTCATAAAATCGTTTCACAAATTCGTTTCATTAGGATTTTATATATATAGGGTAGATATGGAAGTAATTAATTGCTTAGGAATTTTTTTATCTAAAAATTTTATTCTGAACAAAGTGAAAAAAAAAAAAAAAAAAAAAAAAAAAAAAAAAAAAAAAAAAAACCCTAAATGGGAAACTAAAGTTAAAAAAATCAGCATTTAAACTGAGTTAACTTTCCCTTAAATTTACAAACTGACCTCAGAGTAAAATATGATGAAAAATGTCATTATCACTAATTTCAAACAGTCTCAAACGGTTTTCTTTCATCCTTTTGCTTTAATGATAATTATCGTTGCCAAAAATACTTCCCAACATAAATTATTCTGCTATGTTCTGTGTAAGAGAGTCCCTTTTCCCTTAAAAAAATAAAATTTCATGAAGATTTATTTTTGTTTTTACCGTATGTTGCTATGGCAACAGTGTCGTTATTCTCTAATGGCCTGAAAATTATTTAATTTGCAATTAGAGAGTTGCTTAGGAAATGAATCTTCATGTTTAAACTACCTTAATGAACCAAGATCTTTGAATAAAGTTAGGTATCTAAAATCCTAAGAAAATATTTTAGATTAGTTTTTTACGTACCTGTAATGTAATGAAGAAAACAGTTAATGAGTTTTTTTTTAATGTGATGTTGAGTAATACAAATATATTTTTACTTTCTTCTATCTATAATAGAAAAAAGTATTGTAATCGAGATTTTTTTCCACTTCCGGTTTTCGACGGATTTACGCGTTTTAGAAGTCAGAGATTCCGAAAAACATCTTTTTACAAAATGTCTGTCTGTCCGTCTGACCTCATTGTATCATCGAAAAGTGTATGAAGTTATGATAAAGCAAATAATTGAACCAAATTTTTTTTACTGTGTTTTCAGCTATGGCCACTTGTGTTTGGGTATATTTCGACGAAAGAGGGCGCTGCGGCAGCGACTTTTGTTCCATTTTCATTATTGTATCATCCAAAAGTGTATGAACTTATACAGATAATTGAACCAAATTTTTTGTATATGTTTTTGACTCTGGCCTGCAGGTCCCAGTTGAATTTGGAGATATTCCGTCGGAAGGGGGCGCTGTGATAGTCATTTAAAGATTTCAAATTAAAAAAAAATACAAAAAAATTAGAAATTAAAAAAGTTTTTTGCATTAAATGTTTGGCCTTTATCCAGGGATTTCGGAGCAATTTTTGTTTTGCATCTATCTTAAAAAATGGCTGAGAAATACCAGTTTGAAATTTTAGGGTGTCTGACATTTTGAAACAAGATAGCAGGATTCCTCTATAAAAGGATTTAATTTATGAGTTTTAGTGAACTTTCTCACAAAATTTTTTTCATTGCTGTAACCATTGTTCCAACTCTTATATGCTTATCACTATATATTTATTTTAAAAACACAAATTGCACAAATTGTGCCTATTAGTTGCTAAAATCAGTGTAAAAATTGTTTTAAACTCATAAAAGAGCTAAAATCCTACATGTTTCGGCTTTAAACTTAAAGGGAAGAAGGGAAGAAGAACAACACAAACGACTACGGACCTTTTAATTTTCGACTTCAGGTCGAAAATTAACTTGATCATTCAAAAGTAGTTTTGAAGTATCAGTATGAAGTATAACGTCATTCGGCGAATTTCATTCAGGTCGAAAATTAAAAGGTCCTTAGTCGTTTGTGTTGTTCTTCTTCCCCGATGATGGCTTTAAGTTTAAAGCCGAAACATGTAGGATTTTAGCTCTTTTATGAGTTTAAAACAATTTTTACACTGATTTTAGCAACTAATAGGCACAATTTGTGCAATTTGTGTTTTTAAAATAACTAGTTAACAGTGTAATGTCCAAATGGATTCAATTGTGAAACTATATATTTATATTCGCCAATATGAAATTCTCGCCAAACTTGGCGACACTTGGCGAAATTTCACCAGATTTAGGGACAAAATTGGTTGCCATAAAAGTAGATGGAAAGTGGGGGTTCAACGGCCACAGGCGCATTCGCAATGTGCAGCTGCACATCCGATGTGCAGCGGACTCCTACGTCATAGTATCTTTACAAGGTTCTGATTTTCTGATCCCTTTATAGCACTAGTTTTTTTTTCCAATGCTATGTTTGATATTATCCTGGCAAAGCAGATTTATTTATCTCTCTCTATATATACGTGTATGTCTGGTATTATCCTGGCAAAGCAGATTTATTAATCTCTATATATTCGTGTATGTCTGGTACTATCCTAGCAAAGCAGAGTTATATATATCTCTCTATATATTCGTGTATGTCTGGTATCATCCTGGCAAAGGAGATTTATTAATCTCTCTCTATATATTCGTGTATGTCTGGTACTATCCTAGCAAAGCAGATTTATATATATCTCTCTATATATTCGTGTATGTCTGGTATTATCCTGTCAAAGCAGATTTATTTATCTCTCTCTATATATTCGTGTATGTCTGGTACTATCCTGGCAAAGCAGATTTATTTATCTTTCTCTATATATTCGTGTATGTCTGGTACTATCCTGGCAAAGCAGATTTATTTATCTCTCTCTGTATAATCGTGTATGTCTAATACTATGATGGCAAAGCGATTATATGTGTGTGTGGGTAAAATATATATCCATATCATTCATAAACTGGAAAAAAATATTAAAATCATTTTTAAAAAAAATGCATAATTTAAAAAAAAAAAAAAAAAAAAAAAAAAAAAAAAACTTTAGAAAATTACAAAGTATTAAAAAAAAAACTTTAGAAAATTAAAAAATAGTAAAAAAAAAAGTTGTACACATATTTAAAATTAACATTTTTTATTAAAACAAAAAATACAGAAAGTTTTATTTACAGTAGAGTATTTACATCTCGATTTTGCATTAACAATACAAATCAGCATTTTCTTCTTTATTACAATCTTCATTAATGTCACAATGTCCATACGCTAAGCTGGATATCCCATCATCTAACAAGTAGCGCTTATCGTCAAAAGGACTTAGACTAATCTTATTCTGAGTTAGTGTGTATAGACGATGGTTATCTTGGGCGATCCTCGTCTGCTTCTCCATACTTGTTTTTTGCTGTTGTAGACACTCCAAATAGTCTTCATGCTTTATTTTCTGACGAACAATCTGTGTTGACACACCTTTTGCTCGCTTCTTTACTTCTTTCATGAATTTTAATGAATACATTTTAGCCCTGAGGCCAACAAATTCAAGGGCTAATTCGCCATTTAGCTCGTCCTTAAACTTACCAATCACCTTTTTGTTATCATCAGAGAATAAATTATGGGATTTTGAATAGTCGGAGAAGTCAAACAAATCACGATGTTGCTTCATGTCATCAAAAATATTGTTTGTTTTTATATGATAAGCTAAGGAGTCTGTGTCAGTAAAAAGAAGTGTCGCTCGATTTTTGTATATGCTTTTTATATACCCATAATGAAATTGAAACATTAATAATTTAGATAGCTCTAAAATTGTGAATCCGACATAAATAGGTCGATTCATTAAGATACTATTATTAAGCCGTTCTACAGCAGCCAAGCCTTCATCATAGGTTTTAAAGGATTTAAATAAGGGTGATGCCACTAGTTTTTTAGCTCTTTTTTCATCATTACACAATACAATATTTCGCCTTTTTCGAAGATTTTCCATGGTTTTACCAAAAACAGAATTATTTAACAATTTAAAAAAATCCTTTTCAAAAGAAGATGTTGCTTCTTTCCTTTTTTGAGTATTAAAATTAATATATTTCTCAAGCTTGTTTAAATTTTATGGCTTTATGTACAGCAGTAATTTTTAGTCCAAGCTGCAAATAATATTTTAAGTTGCGATAATGGGTTATATAATTCCTTTTATTATTCAAATTGGGTATAAGTTTAGGGGTTCCTATGAATTTTCTATTATTATTCACCAAGTTTCGTGCATAGGGAGATAGCATTTGTTCCTCCACAGTTACTCTCTCAGGGGCGACAGGGTATTCATTGTGCAAAGGATGTAAATGTTTTGGATAATCGAGGTCCACCTCAAAGAGATACCCAATTTCAGAACTATCAGGTAGAGACAAAATCCAATCTTCTGTGATATGACTAGTTTCACACCATTTAAATCCGCCATAGGGTAAAAATTGGCTCATAGCCCACCCATATAAGTTATTAGCATCCCAGTACATGATGTAGCTGGGTGCCTCATTTTCTCTATAATCAGGCGTACCGGGTATGTTTGCCTTAGCATATCTTCGGCTTATCATACTGACGCCTCCACGTATTCCATTTTCAACCATGAGCAACATGTTTATATCAGTAAGTAACTCTAAAGGTGTTTCAGACATCTTCAAACTCGCCTGCCATGCGAGCGAAGGTGCAGTGAACAGGTGAGCAGGATCAATTTCATAATACTGCTGACATAATTTCCTAAAGTTTTGAAACACGTCAGCAAGTAGTAGAACATCTGTCTTCACATACAGATTGTGATAATCCCCCAAAGTTTTAAGACTGAAGGTGTTCCACACATTCTGGGCATGCTGATAATCCTCATCTTGAATATCTTCATTGGTCAAGCTATTAAAAAATGCTGAAGGTAGGGGGAGCTGCTTCTCTTCAAATTTTTCAAAAGACGTAAAATAATCATAGGGGTAAACCCCTTTACGTGTCAGTAAAGATAAATTATTATTTTGTGGGAAATTTTCTCTAAGTATGGTAAATTGATCATCTCGAAGATTTTTAACAAGTTTTTCCAATGACGTAGGCAAAAATTGGAAAGAATCTATAAACACCATCTGAATAGAAGATGTAGGCTTTTTGATTTTAAATGCGATATAGTTTTCCATAGAAGTAGCAATAACATCAATTTCAATATCTTTAAATTTTCCTAACTTCGTCATAAGGTGGTGTGCATCATAGTTTTTTAAGTTATGGAAAATAACAGGAATTGTCTTTGATTGTCTGAAATTGAGGTTGCAATATGGGTGTGCAGCTCCTCTATACACACCCGACAGGTGATCATGGTCACGTGTACGTTTCACATATAAAGCTTTTTTACAAATATGACAAAACTCTGCTTCTCGAAATGCCTTTTCTTCCTGGGGAGAAAGCTTCATAGGTTTCACATCTAATAACTTTTGTCTCAATATTTCCTTCTCTTGCATCATCTGGTTCAAAAAATGCTCAACACAGTTTCTACCACGATATACCTGTGCTTTCTTCACACATGTTCCATCGGATCCGACACCCATATAAGCGTACCCACACGGTAAGTGATAGGTTGTTTTCTCAGTATAGGATGTTTTAGAAGAGGGTGAGGCTAATGAAATGGGTATAAGTAGACTCTCGAAGTCCGCATAAATCGTATAGGCCACAGGATGTTGTAGATGAATACCTGAAAACTTTAATATATTATCATTTTCACTAGGCATCTTTATAGCTTGTGCTGCATGGCGAGAACAATATTCGCTATGCTTATCCAACAGGTCTTGTCTTGAAAATCGATGTAAACATCGATAACAATAATAGCCAGCGGCTCTATGCTTGGTAAGATCACTCAAAAGTCTTGAAAAACTTCTTATCAAACAATAGTGTTGCTTTTCTCCATTGTCGACTAGTAACAAATTAATCACATCATGATCCTTCTTTTCAGATATATACAGAGGGCAAACTTCATCCTCTTCATACCCAAACACATTAACCCGTAAATTGTTGAGTTGTTCAATAACAGGTATCTTCTGAAGAGGTACAGGGCATTCTACACCGCCTAATTTAATATCATGTTCATAAGGTCGATAATGGATGACTCGCTCAGGCTTTTTTGTATAATCTAAGTTCAGTTTAAAAGTCAAAAGGCACCACACCAAACACTTGTTGTCTTCATTTTTTATATTCAGCACTGCTTTTTTATCATCCAGTTTTTTAGGCAGAGGAATGTAGGAACTCGCAGCAAGGGGATGATATTTAGCAATCTTGAGCTCCAAATGATGGATTTTTCTAAGTTTCCACCCAGAACCTCGTTGTACAAATTCTTCAAAGGACTTAGTTATCTTGGAGAATCCTTCTTCAATATGTTGTGAGATAGTATCTTCGGTGAGCTCAGTCATACATGAGCATCGAAAAAAAGATTCAATTTCTTGCATCTCCTCATTATTTGTCATACGTTCAAGTGATATTTTTTCTATCATATACCATTTAATGGCACCCTTTTCTTGAAATTCACTTACTAGGCGTTCATGTATCTCAGATTGTAAGTGCGTATGAAATACCTCTAAATCACTTTCTTCATGTTCATCAGGATACAAAATTACTGTTTTAAATACATTAAGCACATCAGACTGCTTCGGTTTTCTAGACTTTACATTAGATAAAGCTATTTTCCGTTTTACACTCACAAGAGGTAGGCGAGAGTGCTGGGTGCGTACATGCTGTCTCAATTCGAATTTCCGTCCAAATACCTTATCACAATCACGGCAAGGGAATGTGGACTTCTGATGTGACTTGAGATGATACTTCAAATTATCCTTCCGGGTGAAAACCTGATTACACTCATCACACTTTAATGTAGACTGTCCGCTAGCATTATGGATTTTCATGTGTCTTACTAACTCCGAATTCCTTACAAAAGACTTCAGTCACATATCACAGTTATGCTGTCTCTCTTTCGAATGTATCATCATATGCTGATTTAGGTTGGAAGTAGATGAAAAACCCTTGCTACAGATAGGGCAAGCATTATTCTTCTTCTCAGCATTCGTAGAGATCACGGTCTTTAGAGAAACATCTTCTTCAGATGACATCTCGACATCCATGAGACAAGGGGATATAGTGTCCTTCTCTGTTAAAACTTGAGAATCCTCATAGAGTTCAATACTATTATGCATCTTGATGTGTCTAATCAAGCTTGATTTCCGTCCAAAGGCTTTCTGACACACGTCACAGATCTACAACTTCTCATTTAAATGAGACTTTACATGCTGCCTCAAATTAAAAGGAGTTGAGAATGTCTTCGCATAAGTCAGACACTGGTACATCTTCTTCACAGGCGTAGAATTTCTCAAAGGTATAACTCCATCACTAGGCATAACGCTATCCATAATATATCAACAAAAAAACTTTTAAAACCAAAACACAATCTTCACAAATAAATGATCCACTTAGGTAAAGATAGAGATCAGGAGCGGTTTAAAACACGTCCGTTCACTAAAAAGCAAATCAACAAATGACACGAATCACACTTCTCGCCCGCTATTTATACCCCAGACCCCTCACGACCACCCACGTTGATCATAATCGGCGGCAAATTATTCCACTCAAAGAAAAATAGTCTTACAATTTAGCAATTTGAATCTTTCGTTTTCTCGTCATATGAATTATTTTGTCTTGATTTAGTGATTTTAATTTTATGCTTGACTCACAATATGAACCAGCCTTTCCCCACTACTCATGTCTAAAGCTACATCCATGAAACCCTCACTAGATGCCTAAACTAAAAGATCTCAAATCGAACCCAGGCTAAACAAATAATAAAAACATTTTCCAAAATACTTCAAAAACATCTCATAGATGGCGCTACTAAAGAGAAAAAACCGAAACTAATTTAAAACACTTTAAAAAATAAATTCTAAACTTATTTCATACCATCTAAACTAAAATATCTCAAATCGAACCAAGCCTAAACAAATAATGACAATATTTTCCAAAATACTTCAAAAACATCCCATAGATGGCGCTATAAAAGCGAAAAAAAAAGTCGAAACTAATTTAAAACACTTTAAAAAATAAATTCAATAAATTCTAAACTTATTTCACACCATCACAAAGTAGTGTATATATGCCGGAGCTACGCCACCTGAGTCGAGCAGCGGCGCCGCTACTCCGCCTGCGCCTTCCGCCTGCTCCACCTGCGCCTTCCGCCTGCGCCTTCCGCCTGCGCCTGCTCGACTCAGGTGGCGTTGAACTGCCAAATATACACTACTTTGTGATGGTGTGAAATAAGTTTAGAATTTATTGAATTTATTTTTTAAAGTGTTTTAAATTAGTTTCGACTTTTTTTTTCGCTTTTATAGCGCCATCTATGGGATGTTTTTGAAGTATTTTGGAAAATATTGTCATTATTTGTTTAGGCTTGGTTCGATTTGAGATATTTTAGTTTAGATGGTATGAAATAAGTTTAGAATTTATTTTTTAAAGTGTTTTAAATTAGTTTCGGTTTTTTCTCTTTAGTAGCGCCATCTATGAGATGTTTTTGAAGTATTTTGGAAAATGTTTTTATTATTTGTTTAGCCTGGGTTCGATTTGAGATCTTTTAGTTTAGGCATCTAGTGAGGGTTTCATAGATATAGTTTTAGACATGAGTAGTGGGGAAAGACTGATTCAGTCGTGTATTAGTATTTTTAACGGTGGATTATTTAGTATCTTTATAATTTATTTTTTTTTTTTGGTTTTAATGAGTGGGATAAATTAATTGTATAGATTTTTTTTCTGTCTTTGAGAATTAGAAATTTTTTAGTTTAGTTTATAATTGGAAGCGCCATCTATGAGATGTTTTTGAAGTATTTTGGAAAATATTTTATTTGCGTAGGTGGGGTTTGATTTGAGATCTTCTAGTTTAGGCATCTAGTGAGGGTTTCATGGATGTAGCTTTAGACATGAGTAGTGGGGAAAGGCTGGTTCATATTGTGAGTCAAGCATAAAATTAAAATCACTAAATCAAGACAAAATAATTCATATGACGAGAAAACGAAAGATTCAAATTGCTAAATTGTAAGACTATTTTTCTTTGAGTGGAATAATTTGCCGCCGATTATGATCAACGTGGGTGGTCGTGAGGGGTCTGGGGTATAAATAGCGGGCGAGAAGTGTGATTCGTGTCATTTGTTGATTTGCTTTTTAGTGAACGGACGTGTTTTAAACCGCTCCTGATCTCTATCTTTACCTAAGTGGATCATTTATTTGTGAAGATTGTGTTTTGGTTTTAAAAGTTTTTTTGTTGATATATTATGGATAGCGTTATGCCTAGTGATGGAGTTATGCCTTTGAGAAATTCTACGCCTGTAAAGAAGATGTACCAGTGTCTGACTTGTGCGAAGACATTCTCAACTCCTTTTAATTTGAGGCAGCATGTAAAGTCTCATTTAAATGAGAAGTTGTATATCTGTGACGTGTGTCAGAAAGCCTTTGGACGGAAATCAAGCTTGATTAGACACATCAAGATGCATAATAGTATTGAACTCTATGAGGATTCTCAAGTTTTAACAGAGAAGGACACTATATCCCCTTGTCTCATGGATGTCGAGATGTCATCTGAAGAAGATGTTTCTCTAAAGACCGTGATCTCTACGAATGCTGAGAAGAAGAATAATGCTTGCCCTATCTGTAGCAAGGGTTTTTCATCTACTTCCAACCTAAATCAGCATATGATGATACATTCGAAAGAGAGACAGCATAACTGTGATATGTGTCTGAAGTCTTTTGTAAGGAATTCGGAGTTAGTAAGACACATGAAAATCCATAATGCTAGCGGACAGTCAACATTAAAGTGTGATCAGTGTAATCAGGTTTTCACCCGGAAGGATAATTTGAAGTATCATCTCAAGTCACATCAGAAGTCCACATTCCCTTGCCGTGATTGTGATAAGGTATTTGGACGGAAATTCGAATTGAGACAGCATGTACGCACCCAGCACTCTCGCCTACCTCTTGTGAGTGTAAAACGGAAAATAGCTTTATCTAATGTAAAGTCTAGAAAACCGAAGCAGTCTGATGTGCTTAATGTATTTAAAACAGTAATTTTGTATCCTGATGAACATGAAGAAAGTGATTTAGAGGTATTTCATACGCACTTATAATCTGAGATACATGAACGCCTAGTAAGTGAATTTCAAGAAAAGGGTGCCATTAAATGGTATATGATAGAAAAAATATCACTTGAACGTATGACAAACAATGAGGAGATGCAAGAAATTGAATATTTTTTTCGATGCTCATGTATGACTGAGCTCACCGAAGATACTATCTCACAACATATTGAAGAAGGATTCTCCAAGATAACTAAGTCCTTTGAAGAATTTGTACAACGAGGTTCTGGGTGGAAACTTAGAAAAATCCATCATTTGGAGCTCAAGATTGCTAAATATCATCCCCTTGCTGCGAGTTCCTACATTCCTCTGCCTAAAAAACTGGATGATAAAAAAGCAGTGCTGAATATAAAAAATGAAGACAACAAGTGTTTGGTGTGGTGCCTTTTGACTTTTAAACTGAACTTAGATTATACAAAAAAGCCTGAGCGAGTCATCCATTATCGACCTTATGAACATGATATTAAATTAGGCGGTGTAGAATGCCCTGTACCTCTTCAGAAGATACCTGTTATTGAACAACTCAACAATTTACGGGTTAATGTGTTTGGGTATGAAGAGGATGAAGTTTGCCCTCTGTATATATCTGAAAAGAAGGATCATGATGTGATTAATTTGTTACTAGTCGACAATGGAGAAAAGCAACACTATTGTTTGATAAGAAGTTTTTCAAGACTTTTGAGTGATCTTACCAAGCATAGAGCCGCTGGCTATTATTGTTATCGATGTTTACATCGATTTTCAAGACAAGACCTGTTGGATAAGCATAGCGAATATTGTTCTCGCCATGCAGCACAAGCTATAAAGATGCCTAGTGAAAATGATAATATATTAAAGTTTTCAGGTATTCATCTACAACATCCTGTGGCCTATACGATTTATGCGGACTTCGAGAGTCTACTTATACCCATTTCATTAGCCTCACCCTCTTCTAAAACATCCTATACTGAAAAAACAACCTATCACTTACCGTGTGGGTACGCTTATGTGGTTGTCGGATCCGATGGAACATGTGTGAAGAAAGCACAGGTATATCGTGGTAGAAACTGTGTTGAGCATTTTTTGAACCAGATGATGCAAGAGAAGGAAATATTGGACAAAAGTTATTAGATGTGAAACCTATGAAGCTTTCTCCCCAGGAAGAAAAGGCATTTCGAGAAGCAGAGTTTTGTCATATTTGTAAAAAAGCTTTATATGAGAAACGTACACGTGACCATGATCACCTGTCGGGTGTGTATAGAGGAGCTGCACACCCATATTGCAACCTCAATTTCAGACAATCAAAGACAATTCCTGTTATTTTCCATAACTTAAAAAACTATGATGCACACCACCTTATGACGAAGTTAGGAAAATTTAAAGATATTGAAATTGATGTTATTGCTACTTCTATGGAAAACTATATCGCAGTTAAAATCAAAAAGCCTACATCTTCTATTCAGATGGTGTTTATAGATTCTTTCCAATTTTTGCCTACGTCATTGGAAAAACTTGTTAAAAATCTTCGAGATGATCAATTTACCATACTTAGAGAAAATTTCCCACAAAACAATAATTTATCTTTACTGACACGTAAAGGGGTTTACCCCTATGATTATTTTACGTCTTTTGAAAAATTTGAAGAGAAGCAGCTCCCCTACCTTCAGCATTTTTTAATAGCTTGACCAATGAAGATATTCAAGATGAGGATTATCAGCATGCCCAGAATGTGTGGAACACCTTCAGTCTTAAAACTTTGGGGGATTATCACAATCTGTATGTGAAGACAGATGTTCTACTACTTGTTGACGTGTTTCAAAACTTTAGGAAATTATGTCAGCAGTATTATGAAATTGATCCTGCTCACCTGTTCACTGCACCTTCGCTCGCATGGCAGGCGAGTTTGAAGATGTCTGAAACACCTTTAGAGTTACTTACTGATATAAACATGTTGCTCATGGTTGAAAATGGAATACGTGGAGGCGTCAGTATGATAAGCCGAAGATATGCTAAGGCAAACATACCCGGTACGCCTGATTATAGAGAAAATGAGGCACCCAGCTACATCATGTACTGGGATGCTAATAACTTATATGGGTGGGCTATGAGCCAATTTTTACCCTATGGCGGATTTAAATGGTGTGAAACTAGTCATATCACAGAAGATTGGATTTTGTCTCTACCTGATAGTTCTGAAATTGGGTATCTCTTTGAGGTGGACCTCGATTATCCAAAACATTTACATCCTTTGCACAATGAATACCCTGTCGCCCCTGAGAGAGTAACTGTGGAGGAACAAATGCTATCTCCCTATGCACGAAACTTGGTGAATAATAATAGAAAATTCATAGGAACCCCTAAACTTATACCCAATTTGAATAATAAAAGGAACTATATAACCCATTATCGCAACTTAAAATATTATTTGCAGCTTGGACTAAAAATTACTGCTGTACATAAAGCCATAAAATTTAAACAAGCACCTTGGCTTGAGAAATATATTAATTTTAATACTCAAAAAAGGAAAGAAGCAACATCTTCTTTTGAAAAGGATTTTTTTAAATTGTTAAATAATTCTGTTTTTGGTAAAACCATGGAAAATCTTCGAAAAAGGCGAAATATTGTATTGTGTAATGATGAAAAAAGAGCTAAAAAACTAGTGGCATCACCCTTATTTAAATCCTTTAAAACCTATGATGAAGGCTTGGCTGCTGTAGAACGGCTTAATAATAGTATCTTAATGAATCGACCTATTTATGTCGGATTCACAATTTTAGAGCTATCTAAATTATTAATGTTTCAATTTCATTATGGGTATATAAAAAGCATATACAAAAATCGAGCGACACTTCTTTTTACTGACACAGACTCCTTAGCTTATCATATAAAAACAAACAATATTTTTGATGACATGAAGCAACATCGTGATTTGTTTGACTTCTCCGACTATTCAAAATCCCATAATTTATTCTCTGATGATAACAAAAAGGTGATTGGTAAGTTTAAGGACGAGCTAAATGGCGAATTAGCCCTTGAATTTGTTGGCCTCAGGGCTAAAATGTATTCATTAAAATCCATGAAAGAAGTAAAGAAGCGAGCAAAAGGTGTGTCAACACAGATTGTTCGTCAGAAAATAAAGCATGAAGACTATTTGGAGTGTCTACAACAGCAAAAAACAAGTATGGAGAAGCAGACGAGGATCGCCCAAGATAACCATCGTCTATACACACTAACTCAGAATAAGATTAGTCTAAGTCCTTTTGACGATAAGCGCTACTTGTTAGATGATGGGATATCCAGCTTAGCGTATGGACATTGTGACATTAATGAAGATTGTAATAAAGAAGAAAATGCTGATTTGTATTGTTAATGCGAAATCGAGATGTAAATACTCTACTGTAAATAAAACTTTCTGTATTTTTTGTTTTAATAAAAAATGTTAATTTTAAATATGTGTACTTATTAAAAACTTCTACACAAACATTTCTTGTAGAATGCTATGTATGTGAACTTTATTGAAACCTATTCTACCCATACGTATAATCACCCACATATACAAACATACGTATTTTTATCATCATATAAAGTTTTTAAACTTTTTTTTTTACTATTTTTTAATTTTCTAAAGTTTTTTTTTTAATACTTTGTAATTTTCTAAAGTTTTTTTTTTTTTTTTTTTTTTTTTTTTTTTTTTTTTTTTAAATTATGCATTTTTTTAAAAAATGATTTTAATATTTTTTTCCAGTTTATGAATGATATGGATATATATTTTACCCACACACACATATAATCGCTTTGCCATCATAGTATTAGACATACACGAATATACAGAGAGAGATAAATAAATCTGCTTTGCCAGGATAGTACCAGACATACACGAATATATAGAGAAAGATAAATAAATCTGCTTTGCCAGGATAGTACCAGACATACACGAATATATAGAGAGAGATAAATAAATCTGCTTTGACAGGATAATACCAGACATACACGAATATATAGAGAGATATATATAAATCTGCTTTGCTAGGATAGTACCAGACATACACGAATATATAGAGAGAGATTAATAAATCTCCTTTGCCAGGATGATACCAGACATACACGAATATATAGAGAGATATATATAACTCTGCTTTGCTAGGATAGTACCAGACATACACGAATATATAGAGATTAATAAATCTGCTTTGCCAGGATAATACCAGACATACACGTATATATAGAGAGAGATAAATAAATCTGCTTTGCCAGGATAATATCAAACATAGCATTGGAAAAAAAAACTAGTGCTATAAAGGGATCAGAAAATCAGAACCTTGTAAAGATACTATGACGTAGGAGTCCGCTGCACATAGGATGTGCAGCTGCACATTGCGAATGCGCCTGTGGCCGTTGAACCCCCACTTTCCATCTACTCATAAATGAAGCGAACTTGGTTATAGCGGACAATTTTGGTGATATTCTCATTCAAATTCAATATTGACTAGAACTTGGAATGAATCTTCTTCAATCGTGCTCCACGCATTTTAGCGTCACGTTTTCCAGTAAAATTAGCTAAAATCTTAAAACCAAGGAAAAGGGAGGCTATGTGTTCCTACCGGGCCAAAAGGACTTTTCGTAGTTTAGTACATACATCGGCTGATCGTATCCAGGAAACTCGACGATTGGCAAGCAGCTGACGTACAACAGAATGACGAAAAATATTGATTTTATTGACGATGTGACAGCGAATTTTGAAGTATTAACGTGATTGGGATAGAAGAAAGTTTTGGATTGGCATATCCGACTAATTTTAGTTATGGCAGTGTTGTGAAGTTGAGGAATTTTTTATTCAAAATATCTACCACAATTTCAGAATTAAAATCTTCGCTTAATTTAATGATAGATATTCCGTGATTAAATAAAACAATGATTACTAGTCAGAAAAAATGGTAGGTAGTAGTATTTGGAATTTAAAAAAAAATCCCCAATCTGGCAAACTGAGTTATGGTATTGTGCATAAAGAGCTGTTAGGTTAAAACTTATATATATATATATATATATATATATTTGGTATTTCAAAACTCTTTTGGAAATTAACTTGGTTTAAGAGTTAGACAATAAGATATCTGCGCAGATACGTAACCAGTCTGAGTCTGAATTCTGTACTAGTTCCAACAGAAATAAATTCAATCAAACTTAAATTAAGCTGTTCTCAAATCTAAACTGTCTGACAAATTTCTTAATCAATTTTTGTGCGCAAATGCATGAAAATGGCAGGTTCTTTCCTTCAGAAATTATGTAATCGAACAGTTTTTCCATTTATTTTAGAAGATTTTTAGGAAAGGCTGTCAAAGTCAGCGTTTCGAACCGAATTTGCAGGCGCCACAGTGCGGGAAAGGAGAAAAACTGTCATCGTGAGACATCAATCGCTTATAACTCAAGATGTAATTCTTCGATCAACAAAAGAAAAAAATCTGTTTGATTGAAAATTTCTTCAATAAAATGCCTGCAAATGTCATGCTTTTACGTTTAAAAGCATGTTACGTTTAAAAGACTCCGTAAACGTGTCAGAAAATTTTGTGTTGTTGTTTGGGCAAAATACTTTTTCGAGAACCGTTTTAATAATAAGTAAGTGAAATAAGGAAAAAATCTGTAAAACAAGGTTTGTTTAAAGATAATGATTAAAACTTCATTTTGTATAAAACTGAAATTATGGTCCTTATTTTGCAGATCTTCAGTTTTACTAGACGTGAGATAATTATCATAATACATGCCAACCTCGGGCTTTAGGATTAGTACTTTTTCTGTGTAAGAAGGGATCTTTAAATGAGAAAATTAATCTTGAAATAAATTTAAAATGTTAGCAACAATTTTTTACAGCTTACTTTCAGTATCGAGCTAGAGCTCTCATAAATGAAAATTTTTCGGGTTCAGGTGACTCGGATTTCAAACCGTCGGACTCGAGTTCCGAAAAAAGAGCCTGATCTAATCTGTAAGACACACATATATATATATATATATATATATATATATATATGTGTGTGTGTGTGTGTTTGTGTATGTGTGTGTGTGTGTGTATAACTTAGAAAAGAGTATCCCTTTTTGTGGATACAGAAACCCCCAAAACTCAGTAAAAGTGTGAGTATGAGATGAGATATTAGTGGCGATATCGGTGATCGATATTTATGGACTTTGTGGACCTGCCATTATATATCGACAAACGACAAGTTAGTGTGTGTTTTACTCACCTAATCGAATTCATTCAAGCGAATACTGCCAAGTCCTGTAATGTGATTTTCCATAGTTCGGGAAAAACCTTTCAATCGGAGCATATGTCCTTTGTATATGTCGCTACTCTCTTATAAGGGTACTCTAATACGAAGTAGTAAGAAAGCATCCTCATGCATTTGAATGACGGAAAACTGCATGTTTCAGGTTTGGTCAGAAATAAAATACATGTTACTATTCACAATTTAAGGTGTATATAAGAGCATCCATGAACCACAATTTCACAAAGGTAAACCTTATTTTGCCTTCGCTGATAATAAAAACGGTATATTAAAAAAAAAAACCCAATGAATTATGAAGAAAGCATAATTCAATAGATATTGCTTCTTTTACAAACATCTTCCAATTCATTTTTAATGTGGTATTTTATTTTATGAGAAAAAAACTGTCATATCTAGCGAGTATGAATTATTATTAAAATAGCAATGACCAGTAATAACAATTATATAATTTTTTTTATGATATTGGTCAGCAGTCAGTGTGGTGGTTGGATGATAGTTCCTTTAGTAAGATAATTATAGAGCGATTCGAAGGATTTAAATGTATTTCCAGATGTTTAATATACCATTTAGGAGAATATTTGTTCTCTTGAGTCGTCCAATTGTGTTTGATCTTCTTCGTGTCTATCGACAACTCACTAATTCTGTTCTTCAACCATATAAAAAATGTCTTTTAAATCATAATTAGATCTAATACACTTCTAAAAGTAGTAAAATTACTTGAAATTATAATATAAAAATTAAAATTTTATCATGTATCTATAGAACACATGAAATTTATGTGGAATGGGTGGATTTTCACTCGCAATTTTCTCTAAATTCATAAGATAAAATAGATAAATTTATTTCATTAACTACATTGTGATATGTCACTATATTTATTCCTTTTTTTTTTAGAAGTTCTCCTTCGCATGCTTTAGGGCTGCAGCACACCAGGGCGGTACCAAGTCAAATATGATACTGCGCATTCAAAAGCCTTAAGAATAACTAAAAATATTTGACAGCCATGAAGAGTTTTTTCGCATACTATTTTTTTTCCCTTTTGACCTACCTACACTCCCGAACCTTAGAATGACATCTCCCGACAGGGCGCGTTCAAAAAAGGGGATGAGAATCTCTTGAAGAGATTTAGGTGGTTCAAAAAGGTCGATTGCTAACCCTTGTTGAGAACCCGCACCTTAAAGGATTTGTTTGTAACAGTTCAAATAGGTCATATCCTTGTCGAGCCCTTACTGATTCAGAGAGAAAGACAAATGGAAGAAACGCAGTCAGGGCACGGCAGAAAAATCCTCGTTAACCTTTGGGTTGGAAATATTTGTTTGAGGAACACCAAATAAATGTTCTGAATTTTGTGAGAAAAAACAGGAAAATATTCATCATCGCATGATGTAGTTTGTAGCATATTAAAAACAAACTTAAAAGGCTTGGTTCTATTTGAACCGCAGGCAACTTATTAGGGGAGAGATAAATTTACTAAAAAACGACGAGTGCAAGAAGTGATGAAGCCCAGATTTTTTCTTTTTTTTTTTAACTGAAGGGGTTTTGAATTATTTTTAATGCGAAATTTCGTTGTTTTATATGTGCGTGAGTTTTCCTTCCTTTCATAGTGAAGCCTTTATAACAAAATGTAAAAGTAAAATAAGCAAAAGCAGCATCAAAGTATGCTTCTGCTGTTTCTCACCCTCCCCCCCCCCTTCTCTCTCTTTATTTTCTTTTTTATAATTTGCACTGAAAGGGCTCCTTTCTATGAAGCCTTGAAACAATATTATCTAAATTTTATTTTGGCTTTTTTTTTTTTTTTTTTTAATCTTTCTTTCATTATTTTTGCTTATCATTTATAAATTGTAACACCAAGCATGGGGGTACGCATAATTTTTGGTAAAGGGAGAGCAATGGTACCTGGTACATTCTCTTAGTATTTTATAATATCTTAATATTTTCAAAAATTTAGGTGAACACGGCCCTCGCCTGCACCCCTTCCATCCCCTTCCTGCGCACGCTTATGAATACAAGAGTCTTTGGATTTATCTTATTTATTTTAAATTCGTCTGGGACCACTCCCAGACGAATTTAAAATTGTAGGTTTAACACCTACGTTTCCTAATATACTAACAGCAATAGCATAGAGTGTGACCAGAATGCGTAAACAATGTGACTCAAATGCAAATCTTACTGTCTACATTGCCCTCATATGACGTAGAAAATGAGACATCCTAGTAAAGTCAATAAGTCCCATTTTATGAAGATATATAAATGAGTCAAAAAACACGATTTTGACTCCAGAGCCATAACTTCATAGTGGAGTCACGAAGAGAGTCAGCTGAGAGTCGTAATGTGATGAATTAAGAGCCTACACTAGTCACGCGAAGAAATGCTCAAGCTAAATGTTAAGTCTATGGGAAGGTTATCCCGCGATTTCTCGTTCGCATTTTAATATTTTTAAATGTTTTTTTTTTTTTTTTTTTTTTTTTTTGCATAGGATAGCTGAGGTCAATCTCTAACGATGTTACTTTTACAGTTTTTTTATAAGCGGACATTTTCAATTTTGGAACCGGTTCTGAAAGTGAAAGTACCCAAGTACCCTTATATAAAAAAACTGGAACCAAAATCGAAAAAGTAAAAACTAACAACGTTAGAGATCAGCTATCCTATGCAACAAAAAAACCATTTAAAAATATTGAAATGCGAGCGAGAAATCGCGCAAGAACCTTCCCATAGACTTAACATTAGCTTACGCGTTTTTTCGCATGACTGATGTATAAAGATGTCTTAAAGATACATTTTAGTCCCTGTTGTGACTGAGATACTTTGTGATCAGTTGTGACGTTACATTGGCATAATATTGACTGGCTGTGCTACTGGGATAATAATACAAGTATTTATTTTTTCAATTCTGGCTTGTACTTAACATAAATTGAAACAGAAAAATAATCCGATTATTGGAGCATATGGTTCATAATACATTATTTTTTTCATAAAAGGTCAAAATTTTAAAAGTGAACTTTTATTTTGGTAAGTTTGGTTGTTTTTGTTTGATGATGTTAGGGTCATTTTCATTCTCCACAAGTGCTAAACAGATCACGACTTACAGCTTCACTTCTAGACAATTGTTAATATCCAATCCAAATGCGGGACTCAAACCTGGCATCACTCGCAGTATAGTCTTAACGAATGGACCAGCAGGACCCAGTATCAGGGCCAACAGTTTAATAAGAGCCCCAGCAAACTATTCTAATTCATAAAATATTTTAATAAATTTAATTTTGTAATTAAGAGATCCTTTTAATTTCTTAATTTAAATAAATTGCTTCGAATATAGTTATCAAAACATTTGTTTGAAAAATATTATACTGAAAACACACACACACACGACAGATCAGCATTGGATAGCCGTTTTAAAACATTACTTGGGAATCATCAAATGGAACACGTTTCATAGGACTTTTTTTTTTATTAAAACTAAATTTGCAATAGTTTTCAACACAGATAAAAAATAAAACACACACAGAAAAAAAAAAAAAAAAAAAAAAAAAAAAAAACTGATGCTTTCAAAAACTGAAATATTGTGACTGGGTATAAATAAAACTGCACCAACATTCAAATAAAAATATTTATAAAAAAGAAGAAAAATGTCTTCTATAATATGAAAAATAAATGCTGAATACTATAGTGTTCAAACCTTCCCCGATAGCTTTTCTTGAAAAAATTAAATTAGCATACGTTTAAAGCAAAATTTTGGACGATTGAAAAATTATCAAAAACCGGTAAGTTATTCCTGAAATTTCAATACACTTTACTTCAAAGTATAGTCATTATTCTATTAGATGATGCAACAGTCGTAATTTTTCAATAATTTGAAGTGATGATATGTGAGAACAAAATCAAAGGAGTGTGGAAAAATACTGTAGTGTTCAAACCTTCCCCGATAGCAAATCTTGAAAAGGTTAAAGTAGCATAAGTTTAAAAGCGAAATTTTGACGTTTGAAAGATTATCAAAAACCGGTAAGTTATTCCTGAAATTTCACTAAACTTTATTTCAAAGTATAGTAATTGTTCTATCAGATGACGCAACAGTCGTAATTTTTCAATGATTTGAAGTGATGATATGTGGGAACAAAATCAAAGGAGTGTAGAAAAATACTGTAGTGTTCAAACCTTCCCCGATAGCTTTTCTTGAAAAGGTTCAATTAGCATAAGTTTAAAAGCAAAATTTCGACGTTTGAAAGATTATCAAAAACCGGTAAGTTATTCCTGAAATTTCACTAAACTTTATTTCAAAGTATAGTAATTGTTCTATCAGATGACGCAACAGTCGTAATTTTTCAATGATTTGAAGTGATGATATGTGGGAACAAAATCAAAGGAGTGTAGAAAAATACTGTAGTGTTCAAACCTTCCCCGATAGCTTTTCTTGAAAAGGTTAAATTAGCATAAGTTTAAAAGCAAAATTTCGACGTTTGAAAGATTATCAAAAACCGGTAAGTTATTCCTGAAATTTCAGTAAACTTTATTTCAAAGTATAGTAATTGTTCTATCAGATGACGCAACAGTCGTAATTTTTCAATGATTTGAAGTGATGATATGTGGGGAAAAAATCAAAGGAGTGTAGAAAAATACTGTAGTGTTCAAACTTTCCCCGATAGCTTTTCTTGAAAAGGTTAAATTAGCATAAGTTTAAAAGAAAAATTTCGACGTTTGAAAGATTATCAAAAACCGGTAAGTTATTCCTGAAATTTCACTAAACTTTATTTCAAAGTATAGTAATTATTCTATCAGATGACGCAACAGTCGTAATTTTTCAATGATTTGAAGTGATGATATGTGGGAACAAAATCAAAGGAGTGTAGAAAAATACTGTAGTGTTCAAACCTTCCCCGATAGCTTTTCTTGAAAAGGTTAAATTAGCATAAGTTTAAAAGCAAAATTTCGACGTTTGAAAGATTATCAAAAACCGGTAAGTTATTCCTGAAATTTCACTAAACTTTATTTCAAAGTATAGTAATTGTTCTATCAGATGACGCAACAGTCGTAATTTTTCAATGATTTGAAGTGATGATATGTGGGGAAAAAATCAAAGGAGTGTAGAAAAATACTGTAGTGTTCAAACTTTCCCCGATAGCTTTTCTTGAAAAGGTTAAATTAGCATAAGTTTAAAAGAAAAATTTCGACGTTTGAAAGATTATCAAAAACCGGTAAGTTATTCCTGAAATTTCACTAAACTTTATTTCAAAGTATAGTAATTATTCTATCAGATGACGCAACAGTCGTAATTTTTCAATGATTTGAAGTGATGATATGTGGGAAAAAAATCAAAGGAGTGTAGAAAAATACTGTAGTGTTCAAACCTTCCCCGATAGCTTTTCTTGAAAAGGTTAAATTAGCATAAGTTTAAAAGCAAAATTTTGACGTTTGAAAGATTATCAAAAACCGATAAGTTATTCCTGAAATTTCATTAAACTTTATTTCAAAGTATAGTAATTGTTCTATCAGATGACTCACAGTCGTAATTTTTCAATGATTTGAAGTGATGATATGTGGGAACAAAATCAAAGGAGTGTGAAAATATTCATCTAAAAAAACTAAAATAATAGTTTAAAAAAAAAAAAAACTGAATGAATTTAAAAACTATTTTGGCCCCATTTCTACGATGCTGTTTATCTTCTCTTCACAGCCTATTTACATACATTCAAACAAACTCTTAAAATAAGATATAGGGGAACATATTACCTTCAAATCATTCAATCATCCAGAGAGAGTTTTCCCGCCTTAAAAAAATAAAATTTCAGCCATCTACGTTTATTTGGTATCACAATTAAAACACACCTACTTGTTCACCTACTTGAAACTGTTCAATCTATAAATGGATATTTTAAACTTATTAAACTCCGTATACAAAGGTCAGTCTTTCAGTCTGGGCAGCCAGTCTCTCTTTTTAATGGTCATTAGATGCATTGTGTTTGAAATGACTTTGTTTGACTTCACCATTTGCTCATCACAGAAACTGACATCTGACAAGAAGATACTCCTCCAGTCTAGGTTTCTTCATCTATACCATCATCTAGATAGATGTTCAGAATGCTTCGTGATATCTTATGACATGAATCGAGGGGAAAAAAAAAAAAAAAAAAAACTTAGAATCAAAGAATATTGCTGTAGAAGGACTAGAGCCAGATATACGATAAATTAAAATAAAGTTAAGTTTAAGTTAAAGTTAAAATTATTTTAATGGCCTTTTATCTGTAAAGTTTCATTCAAGATCGTAGTTTCATTTGTTATTAAGCAATAATGTGAAATGCATTTAATAAAATATACACTGTAAAAAAAGGACAAATGTTTCTTAATTTAGGAAAATATAATATACCCGCAAACGAAAATTTACAATAACCGCTTCCGATTTACCCGGAAGAAGTTAATCGGAAAAAAACGCAAAAAGGAAGCCAAAAAAAAAAAAAAAAAAAAAAACTTTGTTCATATAAGTGTTTCTTTAAATCTTGAAAATATAATGGTTTCTGAAGTTTCAAAAGATAAAGAACGCGATTTGAAATCGTGGGTAACTCAGAAGAGGATATTGTATATTTTCGTACGTGGCTATATTATATTTTCATAGACTAAGAATCGTGTCTTTTTTTACAGTGTATGTATGCAATATCCATCCTAGAGATTTTCAATCAGCGTGCTCCAAAAATATTCACTCAACACT
The DNA here is from genome assembly GCA_963931845.1 of Maratus michaelseni. Classification (NCBI taxonomy): domain Eukaryota; kingdom Metazoa; phylum Arthropoda; class Arachnida; order Araneae; family Salticidae; genus Maratus; species Maratus michaelseni. The sequence goes on along the minus strand of OZ007594.1, from coordinate 321,873,596 downwards.
GCAAAAAGAAATTGTTGATTTTACAGTAATGCGCGGTAGCGTTTTACTGTTTATTACTGTTAATTTTACGGTATAATACTGGCAGCTGGGATGCAAGTATTATACTGTAAAATCAACAATTTCTTTTTGCAGTGAAGTTCTATTAATATTTTACGAATTAGCAGACATATCTTTACAACATAACGATTACAATACAACATTACAATATCTTTACAGTACAAATATTTTTACTTACATCCAGTATTCTAAAAAAATTATTTAGTGTAAATACGTAGCATTTCTTTCAGGTTTATGTCATTATTTGAAGAAAGAAACATGAAATGCTTGGTATACAATTGCAAGGCAGCAAGAAATAGCTATCTTGTATTTCCAGATAGCTATATTTCTCCCGGAAAAAACTCATTATTCTGAAAGGAAAGGGTTTAAAATAGAAAATTCATTACAAATTTTAAACTATTAAAAATATGTAATCCGGAGAAAAAAAAATTAAACAAATTTTTCACACTGTTGATTTTTTGTACACAAATTTGTAAGAATATATATTCGTCCAGGCAGATCTAGGACAATCTTGAGTTGTATGAGAAATACCCCCTTTTTTTTTTTAAGTGCGCGTGTATGTATGCCAGCAAATTCATATAAAATTAGAGAATCAATTTAATTAATTAATTTTAGTTTTATATTGGAGAAAAAAATTCTCCCATTGTTTTCATAAATGAAATGAAAGATTTTCCTTAAATTAGTGATGCCACAAAAATAAAATACCGCAACGATAATTATAAAAAAATGTTCAATAAAGATAACGTGGGACATTAATGCTGCACGGGTTTATATTATACATTTATGATTAAAAAGCAAAATTCAAATTCAAATGCTCAAATTATTTTTCTTTCAAATTTTCAATCGTTAATAAAATACTTTTTATTCATCCACTCAAGTTCAAATACATTTTTTTAAACTTGTAGGGGATGACACTTGATGTTAATACAGTTTTTTCAAATATTAATTCATTAATTAAATTAAATAACCAAACTACTAGTATTCAAAACTCGAAGATAAATGAGCAGAAACACTCCATTAGGTTCCACTCTTCGAAAGAGCCGCTACTACATGAAACTGTTGGCATGGTAATTGTTGACTCGTGATTATGTTTTAATGTTATTTTCTATGCTGTTTCATATTACTTTTGGTACTTACGTATTATCCGGGCCATTATTATATTATTTATTAAAATGGAAAATTGCAAGGAAATTCGCTTTCTATTTTGCCACTTAATATTGTGATTCTGTCATATGTATATACCTATTTATATTAATTATAATTATTTAATAAAAAGTAACTAAAATAAAATTTTTCTTTGTTGACCTAAGTAGGAATTGACTTAAATATATATATATATATATATATATATTACTTGTTTTTCTTCATTTTGTGAATTCACATGTATTACACTAAAATGTCACATTCTCAACATTATATTTGTGAAAAGAAGGAAGCATTTATTGACTTAACATCTGTCTTATTTCATTAGGAATTAATCTCTATTTTAATAAAATATGAAAAATTCTATCAATTCTGAAAATTTTGTTGAAAAAAGATTCAATTTTCAAAAGTCATGTCTTCTTAAATATAAAATTGCGCTTACATATCTAATTTTATGTAAAAAGAGAAGGAAACTAAATCACATTAAACAAAAGAAAGATTTGTTTTAAAATTTTATTTAGAACTCAAAAAATTATTGCAAGTAACAAGTGTAAGCTTCATTAAGCTAAGACAATTTTATAGTGGATCAGATCGAACTTGGAAAAAAAAATCTTTGATGAGGATGAAGAGTTTGCTCAAATATTCCTCAGGAGCGTTATGAAATCTATAAGAATTCCAAATCAATATTTTCCAGTTTTTCATTACTGCCTACCAAATGCTGTAATTTATTAGATTAGTTACACTTCAAGAAAAATAAAATTTAGGAAATATACATACTTTTCTGTTTGGAATGCTATTGTTCCTGAGATGCTGTTTGCTCCTGAAAATGTTCTATCTATATTTAATAATTCTTAAATTATTAATAATATTAATTATTATTAAATACAAGGTAGTACCCGTCAAAACGTGATGATAAAGATCTCGGGAAAAAAGGTTCATAAAGGTTCCACAGAAAGAAAAAAAAAGTTCATAACATCATTAAAATGTCAATTTTTTTTTACAGAATATTTGTTAGCGATAGTTATGAGAAATAAAAAAATCTTCCTTTTATAACCGAGCTGGGGACCGGTTGCATATTAATTTTTTTTTTACACGGATACAACTAACAGAACATTTTAAAGAGAATTCAGTTTTCAGATACAAAAAAGAGCCACCGGCAGATTTTTTTCTTACAATTTTTACAAATGAAGATTTTTTTTTAAGTTAAAATTTTATTAGATTTCTCAAATATAAACAGTTAATTGGATTATAATACTAGTAGAGCGCACTACAGTTTTTTTTTTTCATATAAATATTTTTCCCTTCTTTCTGTTTTTTATTATTATTATGGAAAGTAATCACCTATTTTTCTTAATACATATGTCCTATCGATCCATTGTAATAAAAAATATACAAAAAAATGTAGATTATTTCAATTTATTCAATTGGTAATTATATTCCAAAGCTTTTAATTCAAAATTTCAGATAACAAAACATTGATTAAAAAAAATTATTGCGTATGGTACAATTTACTTAATAATAAAGAAGAAAAAACGAGTTCTATAATTTTACATTCTGAAATAAAATCTAATTCACATCATTGAACTTAGTTATCAGAACAGTAAATGTATCTGAGAAACACCTTATACCAAGAGCGGGACTGAAACCTACATTCAATTTGGAGAGCCAGAATTCCTCTTTCGGGTGATTAGACCACTCGACCATCTCGACTTCGATAAACTTTCCTCTGAAATTAAAGAACTGATTTCCCAATCCATTTAGCAAATGAAAAGCACCCTAAAATGCTCATTGCGCGTGCTCAGATCTGCCAAAATAAGTCTTCAAAATTCATCTTTGTGTTTTAAATATCTATACTAATAAAATAGAGTTTCGCTGTTTTTGTGTGTGTGTCTGTTTGCGATGGCTAGTGAAATCTACCGCACGTAGAAGTCTGAAAATTTGGGTGAGGATAGTAAAAGGCAGGTCCTGATGCACCTGAGACTCAGAATGTTTATATATTATTAGACGAGATATTAATTAAAAGCTCATTAAACGTGAAGTTTTTTTCAAAAATGAGATGACGCGCTCGCGCATGCGTAGAACCTCAGATGATACTTATATATTAAGGTAACAAGCCGAAAATTTCAGCGCAAAATCTATCTTTCTGCACATGCTTCAACTTTTTTTTAACGTTGAATAAAGGAGGTAAAAAAATTAACAGGAATCAAGAGGGTTGGGGAAAGAATAGCACGCCTATTGGTTTACTGCTCTCAACCCTAAAGCTCCTTCTACGACTTCTACTTTTTTCTACCCCTTTCCGGAGCGCCTTCATCGTGATCGATGAACCTTCTTCCACGTCCTTTGTTTGACAGCAGGGTTTAGAATGAGAACCCCATTCGTTGGTATTCAATCGGAAAGAAGGACGGAAATCATCAGATTTCTTTATAGACGAATTACGGCAATATTAATTTTTTTTTAAATATTGTATTTATGGATTTGAAAATTATGCATCTGTAAATAAAAATTCGTTTTTAAAAATATGAATTTTAACCCTTTCAAAACCATCGGTGACCGCATGTCATTTCGTGCCTACCGAAGACGATATTTTCCTGCGCCAAAAGTAACTAAACGTCCGTATTTCAACACAATATTTTTATAGCATCTCGACAGACTAGATTTACATCACTTAAAAAAAATTTCGAAACGTTCGGACGGATAAGTATTTAAAAAAAAAAGTCTGAGAAATTTCCTATGAAAACGGCAAAACGCGGGCAGTTCGCTAGGCTTTTAATTTTTTTTTTTTTTTTTTTTTTTTTTTTTTTTTTTTTATAGCCGACTAAAATTTCAGAAAGTTCGGAAAATGAGTTTTTTTTTATGCTAAAGGACCGGACAGAAAAAAAAAAGCGAGAAGAAAACATTTCTTTTACAACTAGATAACAATATTTTTTCACAAAATTTTTACACGGGCTGTAAAACCGTTATATTTATAACCGATAAAAATTAAAAAAAATTCGGACAACAAGAGCTTATTATTATTTTTATTTATTTTTTTTTTTTAACAAGAAAAGGGTAACAAGAAAATGTCTTCTTGCGACAGCTAAATATCGATACTTTTTTGGCTAATTTTTCCTTTAAGAAATAAATGAATATAAAATTGGGTTAAAGATATAAAATCATACAAACTTGTGGCTTGTTTAAGGTTATTATCACGGGCCCAAGCAACGCCGGCCGAGTCATCTAGTACAGATATATAATATGACATTACTAGTCACATAAATAGACAGTTTGGTCATTTTATGTTAGCTAAAGTTATTTAATATATAGTTTCAACCATTTTTAAGTGGTTAAAATCAATTTTGACAAGTTTTAGTAAGTTAAAATCAGTTTTGACCACTGTCATAGTTAAAATTAGTTTTGAGCCGTCAATCCTGATTACTACAAACACTTTTTTAAGTATTGCGTGTTGCAGTTTTACAAAAATTATTGTTTTATTTACACTCAGTTTAAAAAAAAAATAAATAAATAAAATAAATAGAGAAAAAGCATTTCATCCCATTAATCATTAAACGGGCTATAAATATTTATATAAAAACCAGAGAAATTTTGAATAGATTAATATATATGAAACCCTTATTAACAGCAATGTTAAAAGAAATAAAAACCAATTTACTTTTAAAAGGTTCAACAATTAATGGGAAAGCCCATGAATAATAATGATATTGATAATAATAATAATAATAATAATAATAACAATAATAAAAGAAGAATTTATTTTAACGATTATTATATAGAATATGAAAAAGAATAATTGTAGTGTGTATCTGCTATTAATATGCTCTTAAAACAGGCTATATAATCAACTCTTTAAATTGACCACTTAGGCAAAAATAACATAAGAAAATTATAATGGCAAACAATCCGAATAATTGTCTATACAATAGTCCCCTATACTTTAAAATTGCTCAAATAGCTCATTTGTAATATTTCTCATTTTCAAAATTATTAAGCTTAGAATTCTTGATATCGTGATATGATAATTTAGATAAGGGAGTAACGAGATGTCTATTAAGATAAGACTTTAAATATTAATAATTTTTTTTTCGTAATTACAGGGAAAGTATTTTAATTTAGATGATAAGCAATATAGCATAGGCCATTTTTTTCATATGAATTTTTTGAACTAATGTTTTAGCAGACTGGGGTTAAATTGGTAGACGATGAAAACGGTTAAATAATTAATTATTATGTTTTATAAGGATTTTAATTATTTTATAGCGTAAGAAAATCAATTAAAAAAATCGTATTTGAATATTTGAAAATATATTATACACACATATATTATATATAGGGGAAGATCGGGTAGCCCCGGACACTTGGATAAATTGCAAATAAAAAACAAATAAATGAAATTTCTGTTTTTATTTTATACTTAAAATAAAATTACGAACTTCTTTAATGATTTTAATTAAACCTTGCTAATAATATCGAATTATTTAACGAAATATACTGAAAATAGTTTGGCCTTATTTTTTTGGCGTCACAAGAAACGGTGGGTAGCCGACATTTTATTCAATGGTGTACCAACCGTTTTTTGGCATTACAAACATCACAATTATAATAAAAATCCGATGCATCTATATAAACACAATCTTCATGGGCCCAGTCCTTGCATTCCTGGCACTGAATACAGTCTTCTTCAAATGTTTCTCCGCATATGATGCATTCTGTTTCGTTTTGTCGAAAATTTATTGACGAAATCAAAACACTCACTCACGACTAACTTACTCGGCGCCCACGTCGCAATTAAACTCCATTTGTTTCGACTCTAAAGGGCGTTCATTTACAATAACTCTTTATTTACGCAACACTTTGAATTTATTAGAAATTGAAATGTCCGCGGTTACCCGACGTCCACGGCTATCCGACTTTCCCCTATAGTAATTTAGATAAGAGAGTAACGAGATATTTATTAACGCAAGACTTTAAATATTAATCATTTTTCTTCATAATCACAGGGAAGGTATTTTAATTTTGTTATATATAATTAATATACATATATGAATATTAATTATACCTTTCCATATTTTTTTAATTAGAAAACATAAAAATATATTTGCTAAAAATATTTCTTAAATTATCAACCAAAATAAAATATTTACTTTTTTTTTTTTTTTTTTTTTTTTTCTTTTGGCACAGAAAATGCATTAACGAACGAAATTTAAAGTACAATAAGAGTTTTGTGTCTAATCTCTAAGTCTAAATAAATTAACATAAAAAACATGAAATTTGGAAGGATTGTTTGCAGAACAATTATTTATTTAATTTGATATATTTTGATATCATGCATAATTTATCAATACCATAGACCTTCTAAAACTATCTTTGCTCTGAGATCAATACTAACACTTAATTTTGATATATTTGGATTCTTTTGTAAATTTTACTTTCGGATACCAAACGGAAAGTCGTGCGGCTAAGTAGTTTAGGAATTATGCAGTAAAGTTTGCAACTTCTAATATTAAATTCAATTTTAATCGTTGCAAAACAGATTGCAAAGTGGATAGTTTTTTACTGAAAAACTACTTAACAGAATTAGCTGTAACTTTGCATTCGCATATTTGAAGCTTTTAGAAATCGATTTCTGTTTAAAAAAAAAAAAAAAAAAAAAATGTACAAATTGCAATTAATATATATATATTTTTTTAAATCGAAAAATATTTTCAAAATATATGTAACTTCAAATTTTTTTTTCGAAGTTAAAAAGTTTCATAAAAAAAATGTTTAAATTTTTTTAACAGAAAACAATTTCTAGAATCTTTAAATATGCGATCCCAAAATTACATGAGAATGAAAAACACATAAGCGAATTTGGTCTGAGCAATTTTTGGAACGAAGAATTTATATATGTATATAATAATAATAAATTTCGTAAAGAAAAAAAAATAACGTGTTATTGTGCTGAAGATTTATTTAGGGACGTTAAGACATGAGGTTGTTGCATTTTGTGCATAAAACTGTCAGAATCAAATAGCAACAGGTCTTTCTTTCATTCTAGATGTAAACAAACGATTTGCTTGTCAGTTTCGAGAAATTGCATGGGTCTTTCATGAGATGAACAATGGGTCTTTTTCATGACTGACACGAAGCTTACTTAGATAACGATAACTGAGAGCTCAAAGAAGAATTTTATCCTTTTACGTTTTTTACACACAAATAAAAAAAACAACTATTATTTAGCTTTTTTAGTTTGATAAAGTGCATATGTAAGCTTGTCTTTACACATATGGATTTTACCTCTTGTTTCGTAGTATTGTAGACGATTCTTTGAACTCGTGTCACCTCTCTTGAAGATACTAAGATTTTCAAGGGGAAAAAAAGGCAGAAAAAGAAAAAAATATCCCAGATTATCTGTGATTATAATGCGCAGTGTCACTTATTCGAAACGCCATTGACCTCAAAACAAAAAAGAAAAATCAAGCGTATGTGTGTGTCACGCATAGATTATGAAACATTTTTCCACATTACGATAACATAATTTAAGTTTCCTATCGACCTTACGTATGCATTCCAGCACTTTTGTGCTGCCCTTTGTAAGAACTATAGTTGTCAGATACACTGCATAGACATGAATACAGAAATTTTGAACTAAAAATTATTTCCTATTAAAAAATATCACATCATTTATAGAACTTAAAGTAATAATCGCCCACAGACAATAAAGTACTATAATATGAACTAGTAAATATGAACTATAAATCATTAAAGATATAAAAGGGCCTCACCGTAAGCTCTGCAAATCATCGTTTTTTAAATCTTACTTTGCATAATATTTAATATCGACAATCCACAACTTAAAATTTAAAAATGTTATATATATAAAATTCTTCGAAGCTTCCGGAAATTTTAGAAGCATCATATTAAAAACGGCTTTATGCAATCATATTTTGATGAATATGATTCATAATATGTTTCAGAATATGAATCATATTCCCTTGGCAACTCCCTTTATGCAATCATATTCTTATTTTTGTAATTTTTTCAGAATGAAAAGTACATCTCGCCCGGGTTCAGGGGAGGGGGAGGGACTCTTTCCCCTGAACCCCCCTCCCATAGTTTTATATTCGTAATTCCCTATTGATTTTGCTATATCATGATTGTAGTAAATCTTGCATTCCATTTTACATTGTGCTTTTATCAGGATAGGGATCAGTTTGGGCGGGAAATTTATGTTATCCTAATATTCAAATAGCAAAATACTTACTTACCTGCCAACCACGAAACATCTGCATCTGATGGAGCAGTTGAATAAAATCTCATATAAGAAAGGTATATGGAAAGGTAAACTGAATTTACTATACTTATATCAAATTTAGAAATCTGATGCTTTTACAATTTTTGTTTGGGAAAAACAGTTTCGGTTGTCATTCTTTAATATTTAAAAGTAAGATCTCATCTAAATACATTCTAATTTATTCCGATAGCACTAGCATACTAAAATAACCAAAGAAATAGGCATATTTGAAGACTTTTAAACACTGGGTAATCATTCATAACCGTGCCCACTATGTCAGTTGATTATTGAAAATTTTGAAGCTTGTTACAATCTCTATATGTAGACGACCCCCGAAGAAAAACATAAGTATAGCATTAATTAGTAGACGTTATTACTAATCGACTGCTACCAGTCATTTATTTTATACAACAGAGTTCACGACCGCGCATGTGAATGTTCAAGAAATAGGTATTTTTTATACTGACCTTCCATGAACCTTTAAATGTATAGTTGCATTGGGACTGAAGCAATGCAGAAATAAAAATACAGTGGGTGATCGGTTAATGAACTGTTCGGTTTACGAACAAATCGGTTAACGAACACTTACGCGAGAGATTTTTATGTTCCGATAACTAACACCTCACAAAACAAAGCCAAGAAGAAGCAATGTTGTGTTTCAGATTTGCAGAGCTGTATTTAATAGCATCTATTATCGACTTAGAGAACATTTTAACAGTTATATACTTATGGTCTAATTAATTAATGGGCTACCGTGGGTTCGGGCCTTACATATTAGGGCCCCCAGATTAGAATGAACAGATTAAAAACATTATTTTTTATATTTTGTGTCTCTTTTTAATGAAATATGTTTCATTGGAAATTAATTATTTTAATTGAATTTAGTTTTTATATTATTAACAGGCTCTAGGCTCCACTTCTGTTATAAAATAACTTTTACAAAAGTGGGAGGGAGGGCGAAGTCAGGACCACGGTCTCAAAATGGCACCCAAAACAGTCTGATGTTGATAGGCTTGGATACCTTTACAACAAAAATGCTGTGAATCACTTCAGAAACATTCCGAGGAAGACAGAAAAACAATCGACTTTGGACAGATATTTTTATGCCCCACAAATTCAAAAAGAGCATGACTAGGAAGGGCGAGACTTTATGTATGTAATGTATGTTTTATTATTATTACATTTAAATAAATTTAGGGAGAATTTATATTAATTTTTATATATTGTTATATTATTTAGCTTTTAAGAACGAATTAATTGAATTCCCATACCAATAAAGACTAAATCTATGATCGGTTAACGAACAATTCAGTTAGCGAACATTGTTTTGGAACGGATTAAGTTTGTTAACCGATCACCCACTGTATAAGCACTTTTCAAAGCCCTTTCTTCATACTTTAATTTCCATATCCTTCAAATATTTTTATCAATGCGAGACGAATGATTTAGAAAGGATGAAAGGAAACACGGTCGTTAAACCATTGATTTACAATGGTAATACACTGTAACTAAATTATCAAGTCTACTTGAGAAATATATCAGAAATGAAGCTTATCTCTGTTATGCCACTTCTCGGCGAGGTAATCTGTTATTTATTCAAGTGTCGAACTGAATGTAAAACAAGAATATAGCTTGTTATATTCAGTAGCTGTTTTTTTATGCAAATATATAAATATATATATAATAACTCAGGAAAATGTAAATTTTGTAGTCTGCACTATCGATCATACTCAAATTACTAGCTTTTATTCATTGAAACAGAGATTCAGATTAGTTATCGGTTGTCTCTGGCCACATTTCATTGCCAACTTTTTTGAGAACAAAATAGTCATAAATAATCAAAATATGTTTCAAAATTAATTAAGTGTTACTCATTAATTTAAATGGAATGAAAAATACTTATGAAAAATTTAAATCCAATACAAATATGAAGCAGGTTGTAAGCTTATATACTACATAGAGATCTGCACGGACCCGGGCCGGGTCGACAAAATACAGACAAACTTTCAAACGGGCCGGGCCAGGCCACAGAATAAAAGCAATTTTTTAAAGGGGCCTAACCAATAAAAAAAATAATAAACGGGCGAGTCTGGCCGATTAAAAAAAATCAGCGGGCTGACCAGCCCGATATAACAAATTAAAAAAGGGTCGGACAAAGCCGACGAAATATGAACAATTTTCAATGGACTTGGCTGGTCCGAGAATAAGTTGTAAATGTGCTGCACGAGCCAATGCTAGACTGACAAAATCAGAACAAAAATATAACATATCCAGCATAAAAATCTTCATCGGACAGTTGCATCTTGGTTCAACGTGGACATAACTTTTTCAGCTGACTCGGAGCGGGCGGGCTTAGGTTTGCAATTTTTTTTTCTTTCCAGGACGTATCGGGCAGGCATTTTTTTTTCTGTAGAAAAAATAGTGATACTGAACTTTTGGTAACGGAATCTTTAGAAATTATCTATACTAATAAAAGGAAGTTTCGCTCTCTCTCTTTCTCTCTATGTGTGTGTGTGCGATGGCTAGCGAAATCTAGCGCACCTAACCTAGAAGCTTGAAGTTTTAGGTGAGGATTAGGTAAAAATTGTCCAAGGTCTCCCCTGATGCACCTCAGTCTCAGAATTTTAATATTTTAATAATTAACAAAAATATTAATTAAAATCTGATCAATAACTCATCTCTTTCTTTACGAGCCGGCTTTCAGAACTCGTGCATGCCCAGAACCCGATTTACCGCGGCGCACGAGAATGAAGAACCATTTAAATGAAGAATGCGTTTATTTCGCAATTCCGTTTTAACTTCTATCGACTAAACCGTTTGGTTTATTTAAAAACGAAAACCATATTCTGAAAGATCGCACTCTTACGTCTCAAATGTCGCAATCAATTCGAAAAAAAAAAATGGATGATAACCTTTTGAAATTTTTTTTTGAAAAGGGTCGTTTTTCCAGGTTTATGCTTTCTCCCATACGCCAACGGGCCTCAAGAGCGCAATTTTAGAGATACAGACAAACCAAACCTATGCTTTTAAAGCTGAAACCTTCTTCTAAGAGACGGTAAAATTAATTTTACAAAATCCGGATTTTAACCCTTTAAAAAATACCGGTGAACGCAGATCATTTCGCGCCTCATGAGAAGATTTTTTTGCTTACGCCAAAAGTTATTAAACGTTCGTATTTAGACGCAATATTTTTAGAGCATCTCGGTAAACCAGATTTACATCACTTACAATTTCGAAACGTTTGGACGAGAAGAAATGTTTTTTTTTTTTTTTTTTTTTAATAAAATCTGAAAAGTTTCGGCGCAAACCCATAATAACGGGGTGTTTCTGCGTGGTCACTGTCGGCTTTGGGTAATGTTTTTACTATTTAATATGCAAAAAATTATATAATTTTATAGAGGACTTGGAAACAGTTATATTTATAAACGACTACAATTTCAGAGAGTTCGGACGACGAATACTATTTTTTTATGTTAACGGACCCGACGCGAAAACAAAGAGAAAAGAAAACATATTTGTTTTACAACTAGATAACAATATTTCTGACGTAATTTTTACACGGGCTGTAAAACAGTTATATTTATGATCATTAAAAATTTCAAAATTTAAATATATAAACAAGTTTTATTTTATAAATGAAAAATAAACTCAAACGCAAGTGAAATCTGTCTCAGTAGAGGTGGGATGCGGTGGAATTCCAATGACAGTTTGGCAGGGAAAAAACCTGTTTGGCATAATATTCTCCCACCGGCACGTGATGGTGAGGTGGGAAATTTTTGCTTCAACAAAGGGTGACTAGTCCGGTGTCTATTTGTATCAGATGTCAATGGTTTTATTACGGTCCCGGGCAACACCGGGCGGATGAAATAAATTATAGAGAAATATTTCAAAAAATCTTTCTTTTATTATACAGCTTTAAAGTTATGGCGTTTTAACCATCTTTTTCTTTCATTCTAAAATTTTATTTGAGCCTGGAAATTTCGGCCCGTCCAGACCTCTAATACCACATTTATTTTGTTTCCTTGTTAAGTCTGGTTTTTCTGCTTTGTTCAAAGAATAGCGGACTATAAAAATGATTTTTTATTGTGATGTTACTCAAACAAGAAATTACTCGAAATGTTCTGTACTATGAATCAATAAATATTTTTAAAATATTCTATTAGTGTAAATATTTTTTTTAATTTATTAATTAGATTAACAAATTTATATTCATTTTGCGTTTCAGTTTTTAAAATATTTTCTCCGTTCTTTTCATTTTATTACCAAAAAAAACCCTATTAAAGAAATTAGGCATCTATTATTTAAACAAGCAAATGGTTAAAAGATATAATAAATTATAACACCTTTGTAATAATATATTTCTTTTAACCCTTTATATCCTGAATTAATTTTCCAGCTACTTTTTAATTGTATTTTTGAATCATTGGATAAGTTTTGGTGCAGAATAAACATAGGAAAGAGGAAAATAATTTTTATAGTGCTTTAGTGGTTAATTATGCAACTGTAACCACCATAAATTTTTTACCCTATGATATAAAATAAAATAGTAAATTTCAAATAGTAAACTTCAAATAAAATAAGGAAATGTTCACCTATAGAGTATAGAAAACAACAGAAAATAATAGTACTAAATAACCGGTAATACACCACTAAAATTACTCAAATGAAGAACAACATGCATGTCAATTCTATTGCAAAATGGATTTCGAATGTAGCGTGGCAAATGTAAAATCCCTACAATGCAAAGAAAGAGGATATGTGCTTGAATTTGCCATCTCCTTCCTGCTGTCAGGAATACACTCTTTGTGCCATTGTGAATACCGTCAGGAAAAACGGTCATATTACGAATATATAGGTGTTTTATTAACCCCTTGGGGACGAGCGACACGAATACGTGACGCATAACATGCTCAGAATCCTCGATTATTCCCACCAGTTATTTCTTTTGTTGTAAAGTTTTCCTTATCTAATCATAGCATTTTTGCGATTCAATTAGGTGAAAATTTCTCATTTGAAAAACCGGTGGTAAAAGATTAAAAATTCTGTAAAAGACGCTCGTCGCGAAGGGGTTAAAGTGGCACTTATGAGTACCGTCAGGATAAAAAGGATTAAATACTAAAAGGTGTAAACTAACAACATAATATACAGTAAGATAATTTTTATTAGATTGTTGACATGTTTCGGCTCATTCCGAGCCATTATAAAAAACAAATGAGATAATGAGATAACACAAATTACTTCAAAGACCGTTTAACTATAAAATATTCTCATTTGTTTTTGAAAATAGCTCGGAGTGAGCTGAAACATGACAACAATCTAATAAAATTTATTTTACTGTATATTATGTTGTTAGTTTGCACCTTTTAGCATTTAAAAGAAATAGGCAAACAGTTATTTAAAAACAATAAAAAATTGGTTCAAAACTGAATTTTTATTAAAAATTTACATTTTACTTTTACTTTATTACTATGAGGACTTTAATAAACCAACATTCCAAAACTGATGCACAAATTTTTTGTACTATGTTTGAGGATTGTCCCCGAAACATAATAAGAATTTTGAAGAAAAATTTAAACGCATGGAGCCAAAATTTAAAGATGTAGGGGTGAATAGGGTGAAACCGGGTACCCTGTTTTCCCGCTGATGGGCAGTGGGACAGCACTCGTCTTAACTACATCATAGCGTCCCTAGCTACAGCGCGTAGAATACATAGTGTGGAAAACGGCTACAAAATTGTACTAAAAAATTGAATCCGATAAATGTAGAACGATGCTGAAAGATAACAGGTCGATTGCAGCGACATCTTCTAGCAGTGGCGTAGACAGGGTGGAGGTCCAGATGGTTTGTATACCACTAATTTTATAAAAATATTTTTGCCTTATCTAATCGGAGCATTTTCTGCGATATTGAAGGCGAAGAAAACTTTATAATATTACTGGTTTCCAGAGCATTTGGACCCCCTCCCCCTCCCGCTACTGTCTGCTAGCTCTTTTCAACGCAAACATTATATAAGAATCTAACAGAGAAAACGTTTCAGCTGGTGGTAAATATTTTAAATAATTAAATTATACCCTATTTTCTTTGACTTGGCTGGTGATTTTCATAAGCTTTGAAAATATGAATGATATTGATCATGGCCAAAAAACGTGATACGTATTCTTTTGTGCCTGGTTCCAGTACTCGATACAAGATAGCAAACTAGAAACTATCCCTATTTAGCATACCAAAGGATGAATCTCTTCTAGAAGAGTGGAAAAGATTAATTCCCTGATATGATAAAAAACTAACTTCAAAATCATTTAATCTGAAATATACACTTACAAGAAGATTTTATTAACAAAAATTATGTTCATGTTGTAAATAGTGAAACGGTTACTTTTGCTAGAGGTAAATCTATTATTAAAGCAGATGTCGCTGCGTTCGCCCTATTATTGTACCGCATCGTTGCACGTTTATCGACAACAATTTTTTACCACTTTTTAAAGCCTTACCAGTTTGGCTTTTTTTAAATTCCGAAATTTCGCATTCATACCAGAAATTCCCTATAATGTTCTTTTGGTTACTTAATGGCAGATATTTCGTGACTTCTTAAAGTAAAAATTCTTGTTTCAGAATTTCCGGTTTGAATTCGAAAATTTTGAATTCGAAAATAGTAAACCGTTTTCCACAGTATGTATTCTAGACGCTTTACCCTAACAGAAAGAAATCCACCTCAAAAGTTTTAATTTTTCGCCATCTTTTCTGCTTTTCAAATAAATCCAGCCTGACGGATCGATTTAGGTAAGTAAACCACTGTTATCTATAGCTTTCACACGATATTTCGACGCCAATTAGAAGTGTGTACGTCCAGCTATCCAGGAGAAATGGCCATATTTTTGGTCGTTTGTTGGAGCAAAAACTGGTACCCATAGTTTTGCATCGAATTCTGCAATGAATTGGGTTTTTTTTCACTCAATAGGTGTTGAAGGATGAATACAATGTTCAATCAAGAGTGGGTACATGAAGAGAGCAGTGGATACGAGAAGTAAAAGCAGAGATAACCATTACATGACAACATTAAAAATTGCTTAAAAACTTGAAAAAAGAGCTACCGATCTTTAAAAATGTATATATATTACGATATATTGCAGGTAATAATGAATGTCATTAGTGACTACCGGTTTCTTTATTATGGGATAAACACCACTGATGACATGGAAATTACGCAGTCGTCACATCCTTAAAAGTATAGTAATTGATTCGCCGAAAGTCAGGCACGGAAAGAATTCCACCGAATCTCTCGATAAATACCCCAGAGCAGTAGTTCAAGAATAAGACTTGTTGTAGGAGAATCAATGTATTTATTCGTAGAGACGTCATCTGTTACATGATGCAGAGTAATAATTTGTCAGCACAGGAGTACGATGCTAACATTCGAAGAGATGACAGTTATTGAAGAGAATACCATACACTTAGATAAACACACTATGTACAAGATGAAATACAATGTTGATTGGAGAATGGGGGTCACTGGAGCCGCGTATTATTTTAACAACCAAAATAGAGCAAAATTCTGACGGTCCTCTCCCGTGCAGTATGTTTTATACTCAAAAAATTGGTGTAAGAATACGAACACGCGAATATGAGCATCCAATAGTTTGTAAAAAGGGGTGTGGCCAAGAAGAGAGCGATGGAAAAACTTAAACGTCAATGGCTAGGAAATTAGGTTAAGGGAGTGTTAACCTGACGTAAATGTAAGAACTCATTACAGGATTCGGATGAATTTTGAAGGTAAAAGTAAGCGCGCGAAAGCAGGGAATGATGGGACAAATCAAACGATATCTGAAAATAATAAAAGAAAAAGAATGTAAAGAAAAAATATTCTGAAAGAATAAATTTCAATGTCTCAATAAAAGGAATTTAATCAAATGCTTTTTAGGAAGTTTTTGCAATTTAGAATAATTTTTAGAATAGTGATTTAAAGAATATTTTGACTAAGATATGGAATTAAATCAAACGGGGGATTTAAGATATAAATAAAAGATAGAGAAATATTAAAATAAATAAAATAGATAATATTTAGTAATTTAATAGAATGGTGATAATTTGGAATAAGGACTAAGAAAATGGCGAAAAGAAAGGAAATTTTATTTTTATTATTACATATATGTTTTAAAGTTTAATTCAAAATTTATTAAAATAAAGCTTTATGTTACTGGAAGTGTAAAAACTTAATTTATGATTGGTACCCCACCACTAAAAATCGGACCTGTTTCATATGGTCTTAGAAAACGCCTTTTCCCAAGTAGAGAAGAATTTTCCTGTGGCAACAGGTGTGGTTTTTCAACAGTCCAGATGTGCCCAAATACTTTTGTGGGGTGTTCCGATTTTTCGGCCCTTCTAGATTTTTCTCAGAAAAGAAAAACCTGTTTTACCCTACTTTCCCCTATAGACGTCGAAAAATTTGTTCTGAAATTAAAAAATGCATTTGAGTTACATTATGGCATGTTGCATTATCGTATATAATATCAATACATTGCAAATATTTAAAATGGACGAAATGATATTTTCTGATGCACCAAAATCTTTTGTGCACTTGACACTTTTGTGTACTTGACAGAAAGAATGTTTTCCTATTTCTTAAAGGTTGGAAAGTAATGAAAATAAGTTATTTTCATTACTTACCTTTAAGAATTACGAAAACATATTTTCTGTCACGTACATCGTGCGAAGAAGATTTTGGTGTATCAGAAGAATTCATTTCGTCTATAAGATTTTTAAATATTGACAATATATTGTTGTTATACGATGATGTACATCTTTAGTGTTATGTGTTTCAAGTGCGCATTGTTTTTATTTTTTTCTTTTGTTAGGTAAAAGTATTTCTTTTCTCTTTTTCTCTAAAAGCATTCTTTTGTTAGGTAAAACATGGTAAAAGTCTAATGAAAAACAGGTTCCAGCCGGAGCATCATCAGTTGTTAACAACTGATGATGTTCCGGCTGGAGCGAAAACGTTCTTGTAACAATGACAGATTTTATTTGAAACATTTTAACATTTTTATAATGATGGACTGTTTCTTTATAGAATTTTTACCATGTTTTAAGTGATGTCTGATTGTAAAAATAGATAATGTGAAGAATAAAGATATTGAAATACAGACATTTAAAATTGAGAGATATCTCTTTTTAATATAATTATTTTTATTTAATTTGTTCTTGGTCCCCTAATTGTTCTCGTTGGCCAACCTTTGCTGAAAATATTATGTGAAACATGTTCCTTATATCTTTGAAATTCAAGAAGAATTCATCAAGCATTTCTCTAGATATTCGACAAAACGTCTAAAATCGAACGTGCCAGGTGGAATTTTGGCCATATAGTGTACGTTTCTAATGATCCGGACGTTTACATAACCAACATAATCTCTATTTTGAATCTCCTGCTATAGTGGCTATCGTTTACACATATCACTGCTATCTGATTCAGTAAAGGACTGGTTTCAATAAAGAACAATAACTGCATTATGCTTTTTATTTTGTCTCTTATTGTATGATTCAGATAAGCGGTTATTGAAATAATTAATGGTTCATATTGCCAACAGATATTGTAAAAAAGCAAACTTCACAGAGAATTATTATTAGAGTGCATTGTCGTTAATGCTTTCCCGATTAAAACGTATCTCTAGTTAATGGGGACAATTTCATTTTCCAAATAATTTCTTATTTGCAATTAATGTTAAAAGACATCGCTTAAAGCGTAGAGTAGAGTGGTGCAAGAGTGCGCGGTGTACAAGAGTACGCAGAGGCATTATCCAATCCCCAAAAAGTTTTGCGTTTAGCTATGATTGTAAACGATGTAATAACATAATAAGTTTATGGCAAAAAAAAAAAAATGCATATATTGGTGAAATTTTAAAAAATTTAAAGTGAAAAAGGGATTTGGGGCCTTTTGTTATAATATTTATCGTTTTGGAAAACAGGATCATAATAAAGACTACAAAGGTATTTTGCTTTTTTTTTTTTCAATTAAGTTATTATTGGACTATCTGTCGCCTATGTGATTTGGATTTGCTTATCAATAGATGACATTATTAGCGTTTCAAAGTTATTTAGTGACGATAGTGCAAGAGTGAGCAGTCAAAATGTGAAAGAGTGTGCAGTACTCTTGTCCAACATCTATTTTACTTGTTACTTATAGCTATAAAATGAATTTTAAATACTTATAGTTTGTTCTTCTTTCATTGCCTCGCATAAGCCATAAAATACAACCGCTAGATAGATATTTTTTTAGTCCAAAATAAATAAATAAATAAATAAATAATATATTACTCTGCTGAGTGCGAAAACTGGATGAGAAATCACACAGGTCAAATAATAATGACTCTTTAAGTTGCATTAATATTTACACTTGCAAACTTTTCTTACTTAGTAAAAACTGCTACCGTTGCTAATGCCATTGAAGGATTTAAAGTAACGGTATATATACCGTTAAAGGCCATATATATATGGCCTTTCAAAAAATGGCATTTTTTTAATATTGACTCTTTAGCAAGCAGTGTCACTTCAAGACCATTAGAATCTGAACTTGTTGAACCATATATTGTCAGTTAGAACCACAGAACACTGAAAATGAGCAGGAAAGACAATTGCTTTCAATAGAAAATGATATTTCAGAAATGGCATGGCAGAAAAGCTAATGTAAAGAAAAGACGTACGCTCACTGTGAAATAAGCACAACTTCGGTTTCGCAAGTATAGTTTCGACTTCAATAACTTCATCTTATGTCAAATTAAGGCTGAGTTAAGTGCGTAACCTTGCAAGTCAGCCTGAGAGGGGCATAAATCAAATTCCTTCCCATTCTTCTCGAATCAATTTGTGGTGAGATACAAAAGAAAGGAAAGATTCAACAAAAGAAAAGTGTTGTGTCAAGAGCTATCAAGTGCTCTCGTTTGACCTCTGAACTTTATATACCATCCTGAGACATCCTGGGAAAGTCATAAAACATCCAAGATTCCAAAAATCGCAAAAGAGAACCCGCAAGTTAAGTCTACGCACTGTTAGAAAGGAAAGTTTCAACCAAAGAAAAGAGTGGTGTCAACAGCTATCAAGTATAC
Organism: Maratus michaelseni; assembly: GCA_963931845.1. Taxonomy (NCBI): domain Eukaryota; kingdom Metazoa; phylum Arthropoda; class Arachnida; order Araneae; family Salticidae; genus Maratus; species Maratus michaelseni. The sequence continues at coordinate 321,854,036 of OZ007594.1, read as the reverse complement.
TCCCGTGTTTACCTCTGAACTTTATACCATCCTGAGACATCCTGAAAAAGTCATAAAATATCCAAGATTCCGAAAATCGCACCACAGTCAGCCGTGCTACGATCCTTATGATAAGAAGAGCTGAAGATCTGAAATTTTAAGCAGTTCACCACACAAAAGGCAGCTTGCGGATGGCGCTGCGGAAAAAAAAAAGCCAAAAACCTTTATCGAAAAAAGTAAAGCTAAACCCAAGAAGACAAAAACTGCACTAAAGAAAAAAATGTGGTATCTCCAGGCTGCTCAGAAATCTACAGAGAACCAATCGTAGAAGATTTGGATGGATCGAGTGCATTTCTTGCAGAGACCGGTGGCACGAAAAATGCACAGACTACGCAGGTAGTGGTCACTACAAATGCGACGATTGTAAGTTAAGTGCTTCATTTTTATTGCACACTTGACTGCGTACTCTTGCAGTACGTTGTACAAGACTGCGCATTCAGGAGGATAGTCTTTTTTTCAAAAAATACCAAGAGTGTTTCTTATAAGTTTATTAATGCAATTTTTTTTTTTTGGTAGATTAATAATGTAAGAGTATAAATAAAGTATAACATCACCCCTTAAATTTCTTGATTTATTGTAATTTAATGAAATAGTTAAAGTGCGTACTCCTGCACCACCTTACCATACTACTCTTCGGATAATGCAGACACTTTTTAAACACAAACTGACAGAGCAGAATCGAAACTGCTTTTGTACTTTATTTTTAAAAGCAATTTTGATGTAAATTTAGTTATTGAGAGATTAAGAAATTGTCAGTGACAATAATGAAGAGAGAGAAAACTTCCTACTACCAAAACGGGAAAGGCTTAAAAAATTCTAAAGGTATTACCAATCAAAGTGTGATATAACAGACCAAATTTTCGAGTGTATCGCTTGAAAATGATATGGTAACAATATCTTTTGTTCAATTAACTCAAAAAAAAAAAAAAAAAAAAAACTTTAATTTACTTTAAATTGTGTAAGTATTGCAATTTCCTTGCATATTTTACTTGTCCCCAGTAATTTACTATTTTGTATTAACAAATTGTCACCAACTTGCTTTTTAACTAATATACTAAATTAAAGAAAAGGTTGTTTATTTTAGCATTAAGTTGGCATTAAGTGTATTTTAGGACTAAGTTTAGCCTTACCTATTTAATTTCTGTCAAAAACTAATTTCAATTTATTCAACGAAAGGATTATTTTACACCATTCAAATATTTACATTGTTTAATGCGGACTTACGTTAGTGCGGACAAACAATGGCCTCCCGTGGAAGCCCGTAGTAACGGGAGTTCACTGTATATGCGATTTCTCACTGTTTTTTTTTCTTTCTTTCTTTCTTTTCTTTTCTTTTTTTTTTTTACTCCATCTAAATTAATGTAAAATGGAAAAGTTATGTAAAGACAAGTTTTTGTTGTTGTTAAATAAGGTCACTTATATGCTGTAACAGTAACGTCCATAAGTGGAGTGTAAAAAGGAAAATAGAAAATATCGTTTTGGTCCATTAAAGTTTTAATGATTCTAAACTGGATGGTTAACTTTTGGTTTTAAATTTTATTATTATTACTAACTAGATGGTCTTCTAGACGGTCTCTTGGGGAAGGGGGCAGAAGCCTTTTGAAGCGTAAAGACTGAACTACGCCTTGGTCTCACAAAATGCATTTTACATGCAAACATAAAAACATTAATAAAATAGTTCAAATTATTCTACAATAACTAATTAAAATATCATAAAAGCATGTAAATAAACATTTCGCGGCGCACAAATAATAAATTTAATTCATGTGTCCCCCTCACAAAGACCTGCTCTGCTCTGTCCGTGCTTATCTAGTGTAAAGAAAGAATTTCCAGATAAAATAAACAAAAATAGGCTAACATAAGATATACGGCGATCATTATAAATGTGTTCCCGCCCATAAATTGTTAATACGATGAAAAGAATAACTGGCCCCTGCGTGATTATCAGCCATATATCGATAATACAGCGATCTCTATAACAGGGCCTTGTGAATTTTGCATGCATAAATCGCTAAAATTACAATAATTTTAACAGATCCCCGTGGGTTTCACGCCCATAAACTGGTTATACCGCAATCACTATAACAAAGCCATGTGCCCATAAACATGGCGATCAGTATTTAAATCGTAAATCTACGACCAAAAATGTTTTTAAGAAGAGGAGGAAATGTATTATATTTTGTATAAAGATTGAAATCCGATCGCTAAAAGACAAAAAGCGCAAAAACAATTTATAAAATACGAAATTAAAATAAAAATCTTTTCCTGGGAAAAATGTATTTCGCAAAATATCTAATAAAAAATCCGCAATGTGTGACTTTTTCGTCTAATCTTTCATTATCGGGTTCATAGCCGATGTAGGTGACAAAATCACTAAAATAGCTCTAATATTGCTGAAGCATATGTTTAACTATTTTTCTTAGTAGATATGTTTTACTGGATTTCACGCTCCTACCTAAAACTACTGTTTTGATACGGTGAAATTAATTAAAACTTTCGACCTCCCCCCATTTAATCGCCCTTCGTGGTTGAATTTCTAAAATCGCTGAAACACTTGCTTAACTGTTTTTTTAGTAGATTTGTTATTCTGAATTTCAGTATTCTACCTAAAACTACTACTCAGATATGACGACATGATCTAAAACTTTCGACACCCCATTAACCCCTTAGAGGCTGAATTTTTAAAAATCTTTCTTTTAAAGGATGTTCACATTGTGTAAGGACCATGTATAACAAATTTCATTATCCTGGGAGCAACAGTTGAGGTTCGACGTGGATTATGAGTCAAGTCAGAACATGTTCTTTTATAAATTCTAGGGAATCGAACCCGGGCTTCCCGGGTTACAGAACATAGTAGACCGGGAGGCGGCAGCACAGACAATCACCTCATCGAGTTCACGGCTGAAATTCCAGAATTAGTTAAAATTTGATTCGCATATTAAGACGCAATCGGTCTGCCAAGTCATATCTTGGTGGAAAACACCTGATAACCTGATTTTAGAGGTTGGCTCGTAGGTTTACCATTGTATGTTCCTGCTCCCAGTCCTCCATGTTTTCATACCTTTGGGTGCAGGAAAATACAATGGTAAACCTACGAGTCAACGCTAAAATCGGGTTTTAAGGTGTTTTCCACCAAGTTACGACCTGGCAGACCGATTGCGTTTTAATATGCGAATCGAGTTTTAACTAATTCTGGAATTTCAGTCGTGAACTCGATGAGGTGATTGTCTGTGCTGCCGCCTCCCGGTCTATAGGCGAAACGCATTTTTTTTTTAAAAATTCTAATAGATTTTTCCTATTTAATATATATTTTTAATCTGATGCATTAACAACGCCAAAAAGAATTTTTATAAGAAAAATATCAATAATACATTCATATAAAATTTTGAAATTTAATATAGCGATACTTTTGAATTAGCTGCAAAGAAATTATCCAAGATTTCGCTGCTTACCGCAGGTTTTTTATTCTGAAAATTTCCTCTGTTTAAGCGCGTAGTGCGTGAACATGTGTGTAAATTTGCATTTTATTTATATTATATTATTATTTATATTTTAATGAAATTTTAATTTCGATAGCCGGGAATAAATGTGGAACTATTTATATTGCTTTAAATGCAAACGGATTAATCTTTCGCAATTGGACTGCACATGATAAAGATAGATTTAAAAAATAATTGATGCTTAGAAATTATTTTTAAAACCATTTAAAAAATCAGTAAATTCAAACACGGTTTTCAAAGAAATTACATTTTCCTCCTATTCGACGGTGTAAAAATTTAAATTGTGAGATGTTTAGAAGTTTAAAAAGATGCAGTAAAAACGACGTTTATTAGTCAATTCGTTGCTATCATCAAAATAACTTCAGAAATAATCAGACATGTGTTTTGTTTATAATATAGATTATTATTAACATTAAACCATATTCTTGACAATATCATTTATGTGTGACATCATCCCTTGACATGGACCCGATTACGTAAGATTAGCATAAAAATTTAATAAAATAATTTTATTTTATTTGTTTGAGTCAAATATATGAAATCAAAATAAGTTTTGATTTCACCATTAAGACTTTTCAGTGAATATAATGAAATATTTTCTTTTCAACCTACATTTTCTTTTTCATAATATAACAAATTTTAATGTTGAATAAAAATGTATAAAATGTATGATTGTGCACGTGTAAACACTGATTTGGGCCAATAGATGTCAACATGTTCAAATGTTTGTCCTTAGCATTATTTATTGTCGTCGCAAAAGATGGCTTGATGGAAAATAGTCTTCTATTAAAATTAAAAGGGAATTCAGAGTCTGAAGGCATCAAAATTATTTTTGGAATGTAAACTCGATTGCCTATATGAGTTCCTGTTATAATTTCAGCTTCGATTGAGCGATTGTTCAGAGACTTAGAGATTGTTGACAGTTTGTCATTTATTGTTGACAGTCAGATTGTTTAGAGATTGTTGACATCTATTGGCTCAAATCAGTGTTTACACGTGCACAATCATACATTTTATACATTTTTATTCAACATTAAAATTTGTTATATTATGACAACCATTGTCGTTCCATTACAAAGACAGAAAGAGGGATTGAGGTTTCTCAACAGCATAATTTAAACTTCGGTTTTAAGTCGTAAAACATGTAGTGGAATACCACTTAGTTTTAAATTGTTCAAATATTAAATTAGATATGATATTACTTGATTTTAATTTAGGTTGGTTGGTTGATTATTGACGGCCAATTATCTACACTAGGGATATAGGCCCGGGGGGAGTGCCCTTCGTGGGGGTCTTTCTAAGGGAACCTAATCCGTATTTACGCATGGATAAATCCACGGCTCGAAGAAAACCACGAAAACTCCGAACGATTAGGCCGACGGGCTCGATTGGGATCGAACCCAGCACCTCCCGTCTACCAGCTCCGAGAGCACAACCTCTCAGCCACTGGTGGGGCCTGATTTTAATTTACAACAGAATCTGCTTATAATCAGCAGTTACCTTTTGTCCAGGAAATTGTTCAGATATCAAGTTGTTAATTCTTTCAACTTCTCCGTTAAAAGGCATATTTCTATCAAATTCATACTCTGCATTTCCGTTATTGGATATATATCATCAATGAGACTTTTTAAGCTATTTGGTTGAATTATGAATGCAGTAAAGTCGACATTTTGACTTTTTCCAACTTGAATTAAATAATCAGAAACGTTATGAATTTGAGTCATTCGCATGTTAATTATGAGATGCCTAATATTAACATTTCTACAAATAATACTTGAAAATTTTAAAGTGGCCAACACAATATCAGCTCAGTTCCCATGCTTCACTACAGGCAAAATTTCTCTAAACTCACCAGTAAATAAATACATTACTATTCCACCAAATGGCGAATCATTGTTTTTTATGTCTTCAAGCGTACGGTTTACACATTCAAATACTAAATTATTCATCATAGGTGCTTCATTCCAAATGATTAACTTCGTTTCTCTTATTAATTCAGCAACGTCAGATTGCTTACTAATGGCACACGTAGATGTTTTGTTCAAAGTCAGGGGTATTTTGAATATTGAATGTTCTGTTCTACATTGATCTAATAACAAAGCTGCGATCCCAGAAGATGCAATAGCTTACGCAACCATATTATATGATCTCATATTTTTAAAACTGCATTATGTAAAAATGTTTTGCCAGTGCCTTCTGCGCGTCAATAAAATAAACCTTAGAATTTTCATTTAAAACAGCAAGTGAAACTTCATCATGAATTGATTTTTGATCGTGATTATCCTGGCGCAAACGATAAATAGCCAAATAATTTTTGACTCACAATTTTTACATAGAAAAATTGTTTAAGTATCACAAATATTCTCTTCATGTTTAAATTAAATAATTTTGATTTTTAAAATTATTGCTCATCAAAACGTTTGTTATTATTATTATTTTATTTATTTTGTATAAAAAAAATTACTGTTTTTTTTTTCTTTTACTTTTCCAGGTGTCAGTATTATTTTCTAACTGATAATAGCCATTTCAATTCTTTAACTAACAATAATATGCGGACGCCAAGAAAAAAAAAATAATTACCTATGACAACCATTAAGCCCGAAAAAAATTGAAAAATACAATTTTTTTTTTTTTTTTTAAACCATACTAAATCAGTCAATTAAATTACAGTTTTCAAACAAATTGCATTTCAAAGTAGATTTTTTCCCCATATAACGGTGTGAAAATTAAAAATGTGCGATGTTTCGAATTTTGTAAAAACGCAGTAATAAAAATCGCAAAGCCGTGTGTGTTGCCATTCCCAAAATGACGTCAGCGTTACGCACGGACATGTTTGTCCTTCATAATATAGATAGATTTGAAAAATAAACATCACGACCTTTCTAATTACCCTTTTAGTGATAAATTTCCAACTTTATTACTTATGAATAGCATACTTGTTTAAAAGCTTACCTGTATCTGATAACCTAGATTTATACCCAATCAGAATTTTTGTTTTCCGTCCTAGTATTATGGTGAGTATACAAAGAAAATTATATATCTTTGACCTTTCATCGACTACATATTTTGTTCACAAAATAAAATAAAAAAAATAAATAAAAGCACACGAAGAAAAATCACCCTAATAAAAAATAAGAGGGAAAAAAACTTTGACTTCGGGAAAATGACCCACGTGAAATTAGGATATTTTAAATCCGTTAGACCATTGTCGACGTACATTCACCCCTTTTGAAAGCTTTGCGGAAGCAGCGAAGAAAAGTGAAACCTTTAGCGAGCACCCAAACCCATTCTCGAAGAAAAGGTGACCTGGTAGGAGCACCTTGTTCGTGAGATGTAGCAATTTATTCGAATGCCCCCCCTCCCCTTTGCTCACCCCCTGCATTAAAGATGAAAAATTCGTATGAATGGGCCTTTGAACTCGAGTTTAAGCTTGGAACCGGTCCCGTGGTTAAAAAGAGATTCGGCAAGATATGAATATCCAGAGATTCGAAATAAGTATTTTTTATCCACAATCATCTTGGACAAAAGGAGGCCTGACCTCTACATTTGCAAGGCCGCAACCTTATTCAGAATGTCATGTTTTCGTTTTTAATGCCGCAGTATATATTTTATTCGTAGTCCGGAAATAAATTTAAAAGAAAAGTCCAACATTTTATGAGCGTACGTTTCTTTTTTAAGCGACAGAGTTGTTCATTGTTTTCAATGGCCGGAAAAAAAAAAAAAAAAAAAAAAAAAAAAAACATATTTATGATAAAGTACACAGATGACGAAAAAACTAATTGTTGTACGATTTCTGTGCTGTGGATTAATATTATGGAAGATTTCTCATTAGTTACTATTACATACATTTGTCGAAAAGAGTTGTTACATCAATTACATGTATTGAAAGCTCTTGTATGTAAGTATGGACGTATAAGGTTCATTTTCTCTTAACAGAACAATTTGAGAATTATGTATTTTTAAAAGTTTATATTTTTTCCCCTTAAAAATTTTGTTATATTGTATTTAGGAACTGTCTCTAAGTAATAAACTGCTCCCGGAATTTTTTTTTACAATATTAAACACACAAAAATAAAGTTTGAAATTTCAAGTAGGCAGAGCAATAGCAAAGAGAGATATGGGAATGACACCTAGACAGAGAAATAACAAGGGAAATGACATGGGAAAACTAACTTCCGCCGCCAGACGCCATGAGGCGCACCCGGCGATCCTCGACCGTCGTACACAAGCCCTGAGGGACTTTTAGCGCGGGAGTAGATTTGTCTCTCTACGGCGCTGCGACCGGCCTAGGACCGCCACCTGCGGACCCCCAAGCCTCTACCCGAGTCTGCGATGACATAGGCCATTGCGATCGGCGGAAGATCCCATAACTTAGAGGATACCTCCACACAGACACTCGATGAACCGACGAGAACACCCAGCGACTTCGTCGCCGAAACCCCATACGGAGAGTCGGTCCCTAAGTCATGTGCCATGCATCCCAACGGCCCTTACTTTCCCACGGCGTCCGATCATCGAGCGCATGGAAGGGCGAACGACTTGTTCTTTTTCGTGGATTGAAAAGGACATGGGAAAGACAAAAAGTAAGGTTAGCTTGTCTACTATCATAACAGTATACACAAAAATCAATTAAATATAACTTTAAAAACTCAATACAAACGAGAATTAATTGCTGATTGATCCTTCACTACAAAATTAAGGCAAACAAAAGAGACACGGTAATGACAGTCAATAAAAATATTTACCAAGATATAATAAGAAATCTCTAAACTTTACTTGTATATGCTTGTGTTTCTTAAAAAAAAAACAGTTCGAGATAGCTTCTCTGATGATGCCACTGTTCACAAGTGGAACTCTGAGGATAATAGGACAGTAGAAGAGAAATAGGCGTTCTGGGGCATCAGGAGGCGGAGGCGGAGGGCGTGGTCGAAAAGTGATGGATAGGTGACAGGTGAGTGATGGATAGGTGACAAGGTTAATGAGAAGGTTAATGAACAGGTTAATGAGTAGGTTAATGAGAAGGTTAATGAGAAGGTTAATGAGAAAGTGAAGAAGATGAATGCGGCGAGATCGTTGGAAAAAAGGTATACTTACGGAGAGTGTCGCAGAAACCACCTACTGTCTTGGAATCCTGTGAGCAAATGACGGGGTTTCCGAACTATGCACGGGCGAAGTCATCATCCTCCTAGAGGGCGCTGCGATCGGCGCTGTGATGGGTCGAGACGAATGCTGCTTTCTGATTGGCTGTGTCTATTTCACCGGAGGGGAGTGCAGTACCTCCTGAGGGGGGTTCGATGACGTCATGTTTGCTGGCGACTTACGACTGACGACGCATGCGCGGAGAGAGAGGTATGATGCAATCACAAACACAGAGATGCAATTCAGGTTTTAAAAATGAAATGTTAAATTTTACGTTTTACAAATTAGAAAATTTACTCCCCCCCCTGTTTAAAAAAATATTTAAATTACGACTGCAGGGGGGAGTAAATTTTCTACCCCCACTCACCTGTCAATCAAACAGACGCTAGCTTGATGCTAGCCTGAGGGGTATTGCACACATGCATGATGACGTCATTCTAGCAAGTTTGGGTATGTTAGCATCATGACGTCATACTAACATGCCGAAACATGGATTGTTTTTTCTAGCACTCGCGTCAAAATTACTTTTTTGCAGTTGGCAACATGCTGGTCGGCTATCTCTGATCAAGATAAGAGATAACAAACCTGTTTGCAAACGTCATTTGCGGACTAGCTCTGGTGAAGTGAGGTTGCATGATTCTAAGTGATTTTCTTTTTTCAATTTTTAGTATATATGATTGTTTTTAATAAATTAAACAACACATTTATTGCAAATATATTTGGATGGTCACCATTTTAGAACCACTTTTGTGCTAAGTTGCAAGGACACACAGGGGAATGTTATTATTACCACATAATTTTTTTTTATGTAAGTGGCTTATATTTACAAATAATATGGTTTATCCCGTTATAAAAACATTTAAAGAATGTGATTGATGTATTCTAGCATGCTGTTTTATTTTTATACAAGTTTATTCATTATTTTTGAAGTGGAGACAAGATTTTCGCTGTTTAGAGAAAATGACCCATATATGTATGTTATAAGATTACGTAATGTTAATGTAAGCATGTAACATGAATGCAATTATGTAAACTGTATGTAAGTATGTAAGATATATATATATGTATGTAAGCATGCAAGGAAGGATATATATATATATATATATATATATATATATATTAGCTAATTATATATGCTAATTAGTTTCTAGAAATTCCCACTCCAATTCAGTATTGACGATGGCGTAACCTGCGAATCTTCAATAATAGGGTTCCCACGCATTTTTGCTTTTGTATTTTCAAGTAAAATTAGCTGAATTCTTAAAACCAAGGTATAGGGAAGTTACCATTTTCTTCCCGGTACAAGCCGGAAGGATTTTTTTAATTCTTTTAGTTGACTGAACTCTTTATGTTCACAAAGTTCATTCCATATGTCATAACTTTTTCAAGTCATATTTTCTATCCAGCTCAGTTCTGAAACAAGATACAAGAATAAACATCAACACGCACATTTAGAAACTTTAGTTTTTTTGTGGGTAGTAGACTAATATTGAATTTCCAAGCAAATGTTTCGCGTGACTTGTTTAAATATAAACAAATTATACTCCTCTCTTAAACCGTCAACTGCTTACTGTAATTCAGAAAGTAAATGAAATGACTTTATTATCAGTCCTAACATTAAGCAGATGGAATCTTCGAATTGTTTTTTCAGCGTCACCGATGGCAACGATATTGTTATACCAAATTACACTGAATCACGCAATCGATTTGCTAAAGGCAACTTTTAATTTTTAATGACCTTAAAAGCTATCAAATTTTAAAAAGAAGTGTTTTAGACAATGCGCGTTCCATAGAAATGGAGATTAAATTCATAAAAAATACAGCAAAAAATGCCATATACATTTTAAAATTATATTCCGTCGGTTGGTATATAATGGTTCCATTGTTCAGGCTGATTTTCAGAGCAAGTGACAAAGAGTTTTGTAAAAGTGTCTTCTTCGAACCATACTGTTGAAAAAACGTGAGCAAGTTTGTTGAATTTTCTTCCGCGAAACCTCTCCTTCTCGGTGCCATCTAAAAATTACTCCCCAATGCATTTATATTTTTGGCCTTGTTACATTAAGTTAATTGTTTTTGGAATTGTTTTAGTTCAACGATATCTGTGGAAGACATTTCAATACCGATTTCAGCTGAGTAGGCTTAAGAGAATTAGCTTCAACAAAATGCTTCAGCCAGCAGTGGAGATAAGGGGTGTATTTAATGTGTTCAAACTGCACCCATTATGCATGGAATTGTTAGGTATTCCCCAAAACGTTTAAAATCGAATGTGTCACGTGAATTTAGGCTATATAATGTATGTTTTTAATAATCCGGACGCTTACATAATCACCATAATCTCTATTTTGAATCTTCTGCAACAGTGGCTATCGTTTACACATATCACTGCTATCTGATTCAGTAAAGGACTGGTTTCAATAAAGAACAATAACTGCATTATGCTTTTTATTTTGTCTCTTATTGTATGATTGAAATAAGTGGCTGGTGAAATAATTAATGGTTCATATTGCCAACAGAAATTGTATAAAAGTAAACGTCACAGAAAATAATTATTATATGCGATTTTTCACTTTTTATTAAATTCCTTACTATTAACTCACACTCTCTCTATATATATCTTGTACAAATTTTAAATCGTTAATAAAATATTTTCTATTCATTCACTCATAAGTTCAAATAAATTTTTTAAAACTTGTAGTGGACGACACTTTATGTAATACAGTTTTTTTCAAATATTAATTCATTAATTAAATTTAATTAATTAATTTTAGTTTTAAATGGGAGAAAAAAATTCCTCCCATTGTTTTCATAAATGAAATGAAAGATTTATCTCAAATGAGTGATGCCACAGAAATAAAATACCGCAACGATGATTATAAAATAATGTTCAATAAAGATAACGTGGGACATTAATGCTGCACGGGTTTATTTTATATATTTATGATTAAAAAGTAATATAAAAACTTTTTTTTTAAGTCAATTCCTACTTAGGTCAAATAGAAAATTTTTTCCAGCGATCTACACGCTTCGCCACTGACGGTATTTATTCCTAAATTTATATCCTGCTAAATATCTTACATAAGAGAAATTTTTGAAATGTATTAAAAATTAAATAAAAAATAAATAGCTAAAATACCAAAAATTAATAGCTCGAAAGTATTTCTCACAAAATTGTTAGACAAACTGCGTTAGAAAGTTAAAAAAAATTGTATTTTTCTTGATATAAATTTAAAATCTAATGATTATGCCGTTTTTCAAATATTGAATTTCAAAAATTACCAAACTTCACAATAAAGTGCCATAGTGATGTTACAGTTAACGATAATACAGTTTTTTTCAAATATTAATTAATTAATTAAATTTTATTATTAAATTTTAGTTTATACTTCATTTCTGTTCAAAAGTATAGACTCACTCCACATTTATAGACTCCTTCGCCCGCGAGCCGCCTGATCTTCGTCCGTGAACAGCCCCATTATCTTTTTACGTGTGAAGGTGAGACTATAAATATGGAGTGAGTCTATACTTTTGAACAGAAATGAAATATAAAATTTAAATTAATTAATTTAAATTAATTAATGTATTAATATTGGAAAAAACTGTATTAACATCAATTGTCATCCAGTACAAGTTTAAAAAAAATTATTTGAACTTGATAGGATGAATAGAAAATATTTTATTAACGATTGAAAATTTGAACAAGATATATAAATATATAGAGAGTGTGAGCTAATAGTAGGAATTGAAAAAGTAGGAATTGACTTTAAAAAAAATTATATTACTTGTTTTTAATAATTCCATCTAAGTGAATATAAAATGTAAAATGTATATAATGACAAGTTTGTTGTTGTTGTTAAATAAAGTTATTAAAGTTGCTTATATGTTGTAACATTAACACTCATAAGTGGAATATAAAATTGAAAAAAAATATATCGTTTTGGTCCGGTTAAAGGTTTAACAATTCTAAACTGTATGGTTAATTTTTTACCTTAAATCTTATTATCTATATCTATACTATAATATAAAGAGAGTACGCCTGTCGGATTGATTAACTCATCAACTCCCAGCTGAAACGACTAAAGTCAGAATCAGAAAATTTGGACAGTAGATTGCTGTTATGACCTAGGCAAGCAATAAGGAAAGATTTTTGAAAATTTCCCCACCCGAAGGGTTTTAAAGCGGGGGTCGGAAGTTTTAGGTCGTTTCGCCATATCTCAGGAGCAGTTTTAGGTAGAATACTGAAATTCAGAATAACAAATCTACTAAAAAACAGTTAATCAAGTGTTTCAGCGATTTTAGAAATTCACCCCTAGGGGGTTAAATGGGGAGCGTTTAGGTAAAAAAAAGAAGGAATATTGCAACAATACGGTTACAAAAATACGCTCGCAACAATAGTTAATTATAACAATGAAATTACAACAATGAAAGACATAAAATACAGCTAAACCAATCTGTTAAAAAATAGTTAAGCACGAATTTTAGGTATTTTAGCGATTTCGCCGCCAATGAATCCGGTTATGGAAGATTAGACAAATAAGACAACTATTGATGATTTTTTTTTAGATATTTTGCGTAAGACATTTTTCCAAGGAGGTCGTCACATTGTCCATCCGCTAGTTATTACTATTTTTTAATGACCTTTTTAATTACCCTTTTCAATGATAAATTTCAAATTTAATGTTTATGAATAGCATACATGTTTAAAAGCTTACTTGCATTTGATAACCTTAGACTTATACAAAATCAGAATTTTTGTTTTATTTGAACCTTATATGATTGAAAAAAACGTGAGCAGGTTTGTTGAATTTTCTTCCACGAAACTTTTCCTTCTCGGTGCCTTCTAAAAATTACTCACCGATAATTTATACTTTTGACCTTGTTTCATTAAGTTAATTGTTTTACTTCAACGATATCTCTGTGGAAGAAAATTCAATACAGATGCTCACGTTATTTCAGCTGAGTAGGATTCAGAGAATTAGCTTCAACAAAATGCTTCACCCAGGAATGGACATAAGGTGTGTATTTATTGTAAGCAATCCAGAGACATGACATAACTCACCAAGAGAATGTCAGAAACAACGCAATAGGGATGAGCCCATAAAAGCAGCAAAAAACCCTAACAGAGACAAATAAACACAACAAAGACACCTATCCATAAAAGCGGCGATAAACATGATAGTGACAAACCACCATGACAGAGACAAACAAACCCAATGTGGATGAGCCCATAAAAGCGGCAAAAAACCCGAACAGAGACAAATAAACTCAACAAAGACACCTATCCATAAAAGCGGCGATAAACATGATAGTGACAAACCACCATGACAGAGACAAACAAACCCAATGTGGATGAGCCCATAAAAGCGGCAAAAAACCCGAACAGAGACAAATAAACTCAACAAAGACACCTATCCATAAAAGCGGCGATAAACATGATAGTGACAAACCACCATGACAGAGACAAACAAACCCAATGTGGATGAGCCCATAAAAGCGGCAAAAAACCCGAACAGAGACAAATAAACTCAACAAAGACACCTATCCATAAAAGCGGCGATAAACATGATAGTGACAAACCACCATGACAGAGACAAACAACCCCAATGTGGATGAGCCCATAAAAGCGGCAAAAAACCCGAACAGAGACAAATAAACTCAACAAAGACACCTATCCATAAAAGCGGCGATAAACATGATAGTGACAAACCACCATGACAGAGACAAACAAACCCAATGTGGATGAGCCCATAAAAGCGGCAAAAAACCCGAACAGAGACAAATAAACACAACAAAGACATCAGCTCATAATAGAGGCGTCAAACATGGCAGCGACAAGCCAACGTAAAAGAGTCAAACCAGCTAAGTGGAGCGCCGCTACGCAACGATCGTGTACGCTAGAGGCAATCTATGCATGTAAAATGTAAAATCCGCGTGGGTGCAAAGTCCTCCAAATTCCCTGTGAATTATACCTCTGGAGACGCTTAGTCAGGTGAAGGTCTCGTCACCTGCTGAAAGTTCTAAATTACAAGACCAACTCGCGTAGCAATGGCATGACGTATGGGTGTGCGATGCAGCGTAAAATAAGTAAATACTACAGCATCTCACATCTGTCTAGAATGACTTCGCTACACTGCGCAGTACTAAATCGACTCATCCAAACATCAATTAGAAACTGGTTAAATAAGGAAAAGTAACTTAGGCAACAAGATGCATTGAAGCCACGTCAGCCTAGAGGCTTATCAAGCCAGATAGTCTCCATGTGGAGATCAGGCGAATCCTCACCTTGTTGTCCGGCATCAATCCGTTAAGCTGGCCAAAAGCCGGCAGGTCGAGGCCTAGTTAGCGGTCTAAAAAAAGAAAAAAATGTATTTAATGAGTTCAAACTCCTCCCATTATACATGGAATAGTTATCACAGTCAATTTTTTAGGGTTTCGTTCATCTCACGAAACCCTATTCGTACCGCTACGCTGTCTGTCCGTCACAGAGCCGGTTCTCAGAAACTATATAACTTACGCACATGAAATTTTGTGTACTTATAGCTGAGTACCTAATATGAAGCTCAAAATCATAAAATTTTGAAAAAATCTTATTATTTTAATATAGAGAGATAAAAAACCAAACATCTAACAGCCTTTTCCTATTAAATTTAATCAGTTTTCGTTATAGCAGTTGCCAACAATTAAAAATAATTTGCTAGGGGCTAAAAGTGGGCTTTTTTAGACTTTTGAAAATTGATAAATTTTTGTCGAATTTTGGTCCTTTTCGTGTATATTTATTTTCAAAGATAAAATATTGAAACTCTGAGAGTATTTACCTCCTATGTAGAGCACTAGAAACCACAACTAATCCGTTCAAATATTGCATTACTACATGGGAGAATTAAGGTATACAATATTCACATTTTAAAATAGCGAGTAAAATTGATTGCCGAAGTTTTAGTCTCTATTAGCCTTCAATATTGCTTAGCAATTTTTCTCATCTACATACATTCAAGAAACAGCTATATTTATTTCAGTTGCAATTATCTCTAATTGTGGTCTTTGTACTCCCTTTTGTATATTATTTCATTAAAGGCCCATAATTATCTCGAAAATGATTAGCCGTATCAATTTGGGACGCGTTTTATTCGATTCCTTACACGAAAATGCATAAGAACCATCTCAAACAACCCTAAATTATATAATGTTTGTTTCCTTAGCTTTTTTAATTAATTTCTCATTTACTTATTTATTTTATTCAACATATTTTTTCCTTTTTTAATTAAGTACTTAAAAAAAATAGCCAATTTTTGTGATATAGTGAGACTAATATTGTGAATTATGCAAGTTTTGAGACTAAATTCAAGTTTTTTCGGACAATATATGTTTTGAGACCGAATTCCAGATTTTCATCAGTTTAAACTAGTCATAGTTCACTGAAGTTGTCAAATCAATAAGAGTCTTTCTACAATAATTAATTTTCTATCATACGATTTCCACGTGAAAAATGAAAATGAAATAAAAAGTTTCTGCAGTTGAAAAAAAATAAATTAATATGATGTCATATTGGTAATAAAACGAAAATTTTCAAACATTTCTAGATAATACAAGGAGTATGAGTATGTGTAAGTACAGAAAGCAGGTTAATATGATGCCATTAGAGAATTAAAAAGAAAATTAATCTGACGTCATATTGGAAGTTTAACGGGCTTTTTTAAATGTTTGCGAATAATGCAAAGAGAGTATCAATATGAGTAATAGAGAAAGGAAGTAGATATCACGTCAGCAAGTGATTATAGCATCATATGAGTTTGAGGAACGTATTGAATCATGATAAAAACCCGATTGTGGAAATATTGGCATATTTTAACATTTTGAAGGTCTCTATACAACATGTTTAACTTTGAAATTGATTCTTTTTTAATATCGCATTTAGTCCATATGACAGATATTATGACAGAGTATAATAGCAGGAAAATGAAATTTGGAAAATGAAATTTATTTGGATTTATTAAAGAAAGGATAAAGTGTTTTGAAAGGAATATTAAATGAAACCCTTTGTGCGATCTTCGATCACACTTACCCACTTTTTTTTCTTGACTTTCTTAATTTTGGCTATTGTATTAACTATTCAATGTACGAGGAGGAAAGGGGGTTGAGCCCGCTGAACCCACTCCTTACCTACGTGACTTTCTTGACTACTTGATTTGAAATGCACCCTGAAAGATGGTATCATTTCGTATCATCTGAAAAATATGACACTTACAAAAAAGTATGAAGAACTTTTTCCTGTATCAATATTTCATTATTTTTTTTATGATTTCATTTCCAGTTTTTATGGTACACTCCATAGATTTATTTAATTTAGTATTTCAAAAATTCGATATGTGTCAAAATGCATTTATAAATGTTTTCTGCAAAGATTGAGTCACATTATCATCATGTTTTTCGCGCATCACGCTTTTCTCAATTTTTCTAAACTATGGGGGAGAGGGGGGCTGTACTGTGGGGCCGAGGCGGGAAAAATACCCAAAAGTAAATATTTTATTAAATCGCCCTTTCAAGTGGTTTTCTGTTCTTTGATAGTTTAAGAATAAAGACCCACTTGAATTTTTCGAAAAGAGTTTTTTGCTAGGGGCTAAAAGTGGGCTTTTTTAGACTTTTGAAAATTGATAAATTTTTGTCGAATTTTGGTCCTTTTCGTGTATATTTATTTTCATAGATAAAATATTGAAACTCTGAGAGTATTTACCTCCTATGTAGAGCACTAGAAACCACAACTAATCCGTTCAAATATTGCATTACTACATGGGAGAATTAAGGTATACAATATTCACATTTTAAAATAGCGAGTAAAATTGATTGCCGAAGTTTTAGTCTCTATTAGCCTTCAATATTGCTTAGCAATTTTTCTCATCTACATACATTCAAGAAACAGCTATATTTATTTCAGTTGCAATTATCTCTAATTGTGGTCTTTGTACTCCCTTTTGTATATTATTTCATTAAAGGCCCATAATTATCTCGAAAATGATTAGCCGTATCAATTTGGGACGCGTTTTATTCGATTCCTTACACGAAAATGCATAAGAACCATCTCAAACAACCCTAAATTATATAATGTTTGTTTCCTTAGCTTTTTTAATTAATTTCTCATTTACTTATTTATTTTATTCAACATATTTTTTCCTTTTTTAATTAAGTACTTAAAAAAAATAGCCAATTTTTGTGATATAGTGAGACTAATATTGTGAATTATGCAAGTTTTGAGACTAAATTCAAGTTTTTTCGGACAATATATGTTTTGAGACCGAATTCCAGATTTTCATCAGTTTAAACTTAGTCATAGTTCACTGAAGTTGTCAAATCTGCTCAGAAAAATGCTTATATGATTCGTATTGACCTGAAATTCAGACTGGATATTGACTGGACCAGATATTGACTGGACATTCGATTCAGCGAAAAAATTACATAATAATCGACACTGAAATATATGATAAGGAAATATACCTTGGTGCCTTGAAATAATCAAGAATTTGTTATCAAATATCGACAGAAAAGTTATAACTCGCAAACTAACAGGTCGCACCGACCTGCGGATGATCTCATTCGATTCCTCTCAAACATATACATTGCAAACGGTGATCAGAAACGAATTTCCTAAAAGATGGAATGATTTGCAGAATTTTAGTGGGAAAAACAAGGGTTCGCCCCACTATGCACCGTTTATCCACGAACATACTTCATATACTTAGTAAATACACAAATTCCAATACTGAAATAAAGGGAGGGATTTAGAAATTAAAAAAGTCTTTTTGAGTTTTAAAATCTTCTTAATCATTTCAGTAGGAATTATTTTGTATATCTTACTTACCTCCATGTACTTATTTTTTCAGCTTTTTATTTATTTCTCTGATGGAATAACTATGATACATCATGCAACATGACACATCATCTATTATTAAATATTATTTACAGATTCGAATTTCTATCACGCGTTTAATTGTTTTAACCTGCATTAGACAATACACCTAGAAACGTGTATTTTTCCGAGATTTCCTCTGTGTCTTTTACTTCTTGTATTAAAAAGTATTAACAGTTTAGTTTTAGACATCACAAAAATTTAATTTTGATTTTACAATTTCTATAAATGTTGATATTATTTATAATAAGTAAACATAAAAATTGCGCTACAATTGATCTGTAAAATAAAATAAGGCATTCAAAAGGTGCAAATATTTTACACAAGATTGGCATAAGTTTTTAATTATACATGTATTCCAACTACTATCAGAAGATGAATGAAATTTGTTTACACACGTATATCACGAATATTAAAGAAAAAAATATTAAGGAGAGCCAAACACAGCTGAAAGATTCTGATGCAATTTGTCCTATTACTTGGTAGGCACAAACAAAATATTTGTCCATCTACTTCGTTGAATAATAAATATTACCTTTGATAAATTTGAATCGTATAAAGAAATAGTTAAATGCTAGATATTTTCGTTCACTTGAGGACAACTAATACAAATTACAATACAATTCCAAATCTTTTTGAATCATGCGCATAATTTATCGGAAAAACAGAGCAGAAAGTTAATTTTTTTAAAAAATGTAAATACTTTATTACTAATGCTCAAAAGCATGCCCCTTTTCAACAATTTAAAAATAACAATATCTTTATTCTTCTTATAAACATCCACAACGTCTATAAATAGCGCAATTTTCGCTGGCGACTCTTTCAATCCTCACGTGATCCCACCCTTCAAACGACTGTTATAAGATTAATGACAAGAGAAAAAACTCAATTGTAAAGAAAGTAAAATAACCTGAACTACGATGGTAAGTCATTAAGTAAATCACAAATATAATTAAATAATAACTTACAATGATATTCACTTC
This sequence comes from Maratus michaelseni, assembly GCA_963931845.1. NCBI lineage: Eukaryota > Metazoa > Arthropoda > Arachnida > Araneae > Salticidae > Maratus > Maratus michaelseni. The sequence continues at coordinate 321,834,477 of OZ007594.1, read as the reverse complement.
AAAACTATTTTTATTTCTCAACATATTCTCCCACCAATATTTATGCACTTATATCACCATTTTATCAGTGCCCCCACACCATTTGCATACAATTCTTATGGTTGCTATCTCAGGGTTGCTGTGTCCACGTTAGGACTTCAAGTTGAACCTTTTCACCATCTGTGAACATAATCGTGCTTCCAAGGTGGTTTTTTAGTGGACTAAACAGATGAAAATCGCTTGGGGCTAAGTCAAAATTGTATGGTGGATGTTGAAGACGTTGCAAGATGATAAACCAGCTTCTGATCGTAGTGACCCACTAAATTTTGATCAATAAGCCGTATTTCACCATTAAGTAAAGTTGTTGAATGTGTCATTCATTATCAGCTCCATGATTACCTGCAAAATAACAATATTTTAATGCCTGAACAATTTGGACTCAGAGAAAAACATTCTTCACAACATCAGCTGCTTCGTGTTGTGAAACGGAAAACTTCAATGCGAAGAAACCAGTTGCCACTATATTTTTAGGCATCGCTTGTTTTGAAGAAATCTGGCACGAGAGCCTCAATACAAATTAATTCGGCTAAATATCTCGTCTGAACTTATGCTTTTCATGGAGTCTATCATTGGATATCGTACTTTTTACGTCCGAATTCATAACACCTTATCATTTCAGACATCTTCAATGTTCGGTTCTTGGATCGATGCTTTTCAACTTATTTTTTAAAGACATAACTGGTACATTGGTAAGTTTCCTTGATTTATATCCGAATGATAACACTATTTACGTCTGAGCACACCATCCTTATTTTATTATGCAGAAAGTTTCAAAGACACTTTGGTATGCTGCATGGACTAAGTGCAACATTTGGCGCATTGAAATAATAAATCTAAAACTGCTGCTATTTACGTATATTTTAATGTAACTTTCTCCTTCCCTAATAGACTAATCCACAGAATCTACCCTCACTTGGAAAGGTAACATCAAATACCTGGGGGTTATCCTTGATAAAAGACTTACAGTTAGAAAACATATTCTTAGCATACGAGGTGAGATCGCCGGAGCTTCCAGATTTCTTGAGCCTCTCCTTAAAAATCCTGCTTTTTCTATTTGCAATAAAACACTATTATATAAAGCTTACATTATGTCTATGATGGCCTAAGCCATGCTTTGATCATGACTCTCCGATTTGGTTTTTTTTGTGCATATCTAGTTTGGAAAATCTGTCTAAAATTCATTATAGAAACTTCAGAACCATCACAAATGGGTGCAGATTTCATCACCACTATCATTCTCGTCGTCAAGGTTTCATTTCGACTTTATAATTTTACTAAACAATTGATATCACTTACTAGTAACAATAAAATAATTTATGGTGATGCAGTTAATCCATAAAATAAAATAGGACATTAAAAATGTAAATATTGTCCACAAGGCTGAAATCTACTTTTAACTCCACATGAATCCCATCTGTATTCAGAAGATGGATGAAATTTATTTATACACGTGTAGCGTGTAGTTGAGTCAAGTTAGATGAAAAAGTTAAACTAATTTAAACAAAAATGGTTTTTACTTTAAAGTGACTGTGATATTTTTCCATTGAACATATTTAAAACATACGTTAGGAAAATTGATAATATTGCGCATTTCGTATTTGGTATATTTTGTGCATGCTAATTGTCATTTTTCGGTGGGTGTGATTTGTATGTGATTGCTCAGAAATCTACAAAATGAAGCTTGTTTACGCTTGCAGTTGAGATAGATAAAAAAAAAAAAATATTTTCCAGTAACCTTCATTTTAAAAGTTTTACAAAATATTTTTTTTTGTGTGTTGTGCGCATCTATATTATCTAAGGTACCTATCATACAAATTTCTTGATTTATATGATAGATTTTTCATTAGTTGAGGCTAAATGTTAATCTGTTTGGGATTGTACCTTTTTATGTATCACATGTATAGTTTTTCTATGATTTGCCTCACAAATAATGCTATGACTCTATAATCAAGCACAAAATAATAACGTTTAACACTCTGAACGCTGATCCCGCGATTTAATTTATAAAATTTATAAATCACACAATTTTTGAAGCAATTTTGTTTTAAAAATTCCACAGTCAAAGGGTGAAAATGCAAATGATAAATTTTCTACATATTTCAAATACATGATGATTTGAAACATGTAATAATAGAGGAGATATACTGGCCAATTACACATTGGTTCAAATAATTTTGAAAACAAAAATTAAGCGGTCAGAGAGTTGATTAATCTTTCAGTCTAACATTGCACCAGGTGCCTATAAAATCTGTTAAATAAAAGTCGTGTTCCTTCTCCATAATTTAGATTCAATACATATAATAGGTATAACAACTCTTTTTCCAACAAATGGAAGAAATAAAGACTAATGGTGAGTCTTAAAATTCTGATATTCAACTTAACAGTTGATACAACAAAATTTTCTTCACGACTATGTTGCTTTCCGGCGAATGAAAACAATAAGAAATTTTGCAGGTTAAGAAAACTGTCAAAACAACTACATTTCACAAATTGTTGTATAATTATACAAATTTAAATTCATCTCGGTGAAAATAGATTGCCAAGAATTACCATTATTCATATTTTTTTTTTGGAAGGGCTGCTATTGCAAGCTTTTAAATGCTCGAATTGCTTTACCTAATACCTGTATTTTTTACAAATTTATTATTTATATCACTCTTTAAAAATTGTATAGAGTACTTGAACTCATTTGTATAATAGCATAACTGCTAAAAGACTTTAAATCATTGGGACAACAAAATTGGGGAATTTCGAGTTTCAATTCTGCTTAAAACGAAATCTAAACCTTGAAGTCTTTTGTGCCCTTTCTTGTGTAAATTATTACTTACCAGCTATTATCATGACATCATGTGAGATTTGAAGAAAAAAGAAAGACACTAATTAAGCAAAATTTTGAACTCTTCCCAACCGATAATTAAAAATACATACCACCAAACCGTCGCGTCTGCTGCATTTACCTCTAGGCGACGTTCCTGTTACAGGTTTTGGCGAGCCAAAATTTTCAGATCCGAATTTGACCCATGCATTTGCAAAATTGATGTAATCAGGCTTGACCCAGCCCGGATCAATTTTATTTTTTCAAAAAATTGCTATGTTCCTTAAGAAACATTATCCCACAATTAATATTCTTTCAAAAGACCATTATTGCATAACCGATCATTTTAAAGCATAATTAATTTCAGATCATTATGTCTGCAAGCCATGGAATACGGAATATTAGCATTAATGATCTTTTAGAAAATGTATTCAAATGAAGACTCATAAAAAAATAATAATTTAGTTTAGAATGAAAGAATAAGATTGTTAAAGGAAATCGCATTAAAGCTCCATTAGGAAAAATAAGTAGACTTTAAAAACATTTTTCTGTTATTTATAAGACTAAAATAAATTTTGAAAGATTTCATCAAATTAATATGAAATATCACTATTATTATTGCAAAAGAAAGCCAGCCCGAGAAGGCTCGGGATGAATGAAGTGCAGGTTTAGGCCCGGCCCGTGTCTAATGAAGGAAAATTGACCAGAACCCCCTGCAGAGTTCTTTCTTTTCCTGATGTTTTCATTTCACGTATCGATGATTTATAAATGAAACAAGATAGAAATTTTTAACCTGCTTAAAATTTTATACGTTTTTATCTGACTGTGGTTTATAAAATGGTGTCTCTTTCTTTTTTTTTTCTTTCTTTCTTTCTTTCTTTTCTTTTCTTTTTTTTTTTTTTTTTTTTTTTTTTTACAGCCATACATGAATATAAACTTCGCTACGTTTTCAAGTCAATGGACTGTATGACGTTAACCCTTTCTGGCACAATGGTCCCACTCCGGGCACACTTAATTTTAATTCCAAACTTGCACTCGGCATCAAGAATCTAAACTAATAAAAGAAAGTTTCGCTCTGTGTGTCTGTGTGTCTGTGTGTGTGTCTGTTGGCGATGGCTAGGAAAATCTGGCCCACCTAGAAGGCTGGAAATTTAGATTTAGGTAGTTCAAACCCTCTCCTGTTGCACCATTACTTCAGAATTTTAATATTTTAATTACTTTCTGAAATATTAATTAAAATGCACAAAGAACTCTCATTAAAAATATGCTTTTATTCTCTTGGGTTGGTTGGTTCACTGGTTGGTTGCATCGATTCTTCACAGAAGTAATTAAATAAACCAGAGTAGCGATGTATAAATAAGGATTTCTAACTAAATAGTGTTAACATGGATTGAAGTTATCAGCGTAGAGGAGCCATGCGAATGTCACGCCACCTGTACATGACAAATTACACATACATCCCTCTGATTGAAATATTTTGCAGGCATATTTTTCTTCATGACAATTAGTCAGGTTTAAGTTTTTTTTTTACATGACACTTATTAGTATGATGGAGATTGTTAATACAGAAAACTTTATTTAACAGATTCTTTTTAACACTTTCCAACCTAGTTGAAAAGTGTTTATGACTTCGGTTTGTCTGGCCGTCTGCCGTCTGGCCGTCTGGCCGTCTGGCCGTCTGCCGTCTGGCCGTCTGCCGTCTGTCCGTGCTCTAACTCCCGTAAATATGCTCGGATTGCCCTGCAATTTTTATATGTTATAATCGTTATCTATAGCATGTTCCCTATTTCAACGGAAGTGTGTAGCACTTATAGTTTTTTTACAGGGACACTCAAAAGAATTCCGTTACATTGCGGTCTATGGGGAAAAATCATTTGCGGTTTATTTAAATAATGTTTCACTATTTTAAACGCATTGAAATTTATATATTTCACTAAGGTGCATTAGAAGAAGCTTAATATGGAATAGGGTGTGCATAGCACTTATACTTACTTTACAGGGACAGTCAAAAGAATTTCGTTACATTACGTCTATGGAGAAAAATCGTCTGCGGTTTATTTAAATAATGTTTCCCTATTTTAAACGCATTGAAATTTATATAAGGTTCATTACAAGAGACTTACTACAGAATATTGTGTGTATAGCAGTCATCGTTCATTTACAGGGACACACAAAAGAATTCTCTACTGTATGTTAACAATAATTCCTGGAAGTGCGTTTTAAGTTGCTAAACGCGATTTTAATTTTAAATCGATTTTTGTATATTACGTGGTGTGTATAAATTATGTAGATCCTATATAGGGATATACAGGGAAGCACAAAAGTTCGGTAACACATTTCCGTATTATTTAACTCCAGACGGAAAATTTTAAACTGTGCTACGTGTTTCCTAACTGAACTAAAATTTAGCATCCTATGTAGTATATATACAAATCTATGGATCCTATACAGGGCTGAATAAAAGTATTCGGATTACTTAGATGTTATCTTTTAGCTTATTAAAGAGTATGATTCGTAAAATTATTTTGGAAGCGTTGGAAAGTGTTACATAATCTATGCTTGACGCATGATTTTTCGTTCTTGTTTATATTTGCGGGAATTAAGAGGGACAAGGGTCTAATTACATTTAAGCTTCAAGGTGTATTTCTAGAAAGCAGTTACCAGAATTTCCGTATAGTAGTGTAAAAGTAGTAAGCCAAATTTCAAATTAAGTTCCTAGCTTAACCAAATGAATCAATCATTAAAGATGTATTGTGATCCTCCTAATTAGTTATTTGCTGAAGGCCACTTGAACAACCCGCCCCCCCCCACCCCTCCCGGACCGTCCTTCAAGGTTTTTTCTCTAACTCTGCTCCGCTCCAACGCAAGTGGTTCCAAACATTATAATTAACTTAATAATCACTCTTTATAACATTAAACTAAATTTATGAGTAGCGGTTACCACTATTTCCGAATAATAGTTTAAGCCAAATTTGTAATTACGTTCCTAGCTTAAGCAAACGAACGAATTTTGAAAGATGCATAGTGGTCCTTCTAATTAGTCATTTGCCGAAGGAAACTTGAACAACCCCTCCCCCCCGGCCCGTCCTTCAAGGTTTTTTCTCTAACTCTGCTCCGTTTCCATATCTCAGCAACTATCTTTCCGATTTCAACACAAGTGATTCCAAACATTATAATTAACTTAATTGTCACTCTTTATAACATTAAACTGAAATTATGAGTAGCGGTTACCACTATTTACGAATAATAGTTTAAGCCAAATTTGCAATTAAGTTCAAAGCTTAAGCAAACGAACGATTTTTGAAAGATGCATAGTGGTCCTCCTAATTAGTCATTTGCTGAAGGACACTTGAACAACCCCTCCCCCCCCCTCCCGGCACTCCTTTCAAGGTTTTTTTTCTCTAACTATGCTCCGTTTTCATATCTCAGCAACTATCTTTCCGATTTCAACACAAGTGATTCCAAACATTATAATTAACTTAAATGTCACACTTTATAACATTAAACTAAATTTATGAGTAGCGGTTACCACTATTTCCGAATAATTGGGTAAGCCAAATTTGTAATTACGTTCCTAGCTTAAGCAAACGAACGAATTTCAAAAGATGCATAGTGCTCCTCTTAATTAGTCATTTGCTGAAGGGTACTTGAACAACCCTCCCCCCCCCCCCCGGCCCCTCATTCAAGGTTTTTCTCTAACTATGCCCCGTTTCTATATATCAGCAACTATCTTTCCGATTTCAACGCAAGTGATTCCAAACATTATATTTAACTTAATAGTCACCCTTTATAAACATTAAATTAAATTTATGAGTAGCGGTTACCACTATTTACAAATAAGAGTTTAAGCCAACTTTGTAATTAAGTTCCTAGCTTAATTTCCTAGCTTAACAAAACGAACGAATATTTATGCATGCATAGTGGGCCTCCTAATTAGTCATTTTCTGAAGGACACTCGAACATCTCCTCCCTTCGGCACCTCACTCAAGGTTATTTTCTCTAACTGTGCCTTATTGCAATAACTGGGCTAATAATGTTCCAATCTTCTCGAAACCAGCTCAATTTTGTAGTGCGCCTACTATACACCTGTCTCAGAAGTTCGTTCGGAAAGAGGTTTGTTTAGAACAGAATGCTCCCCTGGCGGTGGTAGGGGGAATTAAACGATTTTCTGGAGCGTACGTGCATGCCTGGTATACGGTTTCGAAGCCATCGTAGACCGTTGCCAGAGTTCCGTTTTTTAAGAGATTTAAGTTTATTACAAGGGCTCGGACCAACGCCGGGCGTGTCAGCTAGTATTTTAATAAAATTTTGTTTGTATAATGAAAGCTTAAAATGAGGAGTCCTTATTTTCTAAAAAAATCGTTTGTAAATTCCGGTGTCAGTCTGTAATTTCTCATTTTACGAACAGAATTTGTGTGTGCCGGAAAGGGTTAAGTTGGAAATATTTTTGTGGGAATATGAGTTAAATACGTACATAAGAAAAAAATTAAATCGTGTTGCCACATTACAAAATAAAATTTATATTACAAAGCACAACAGTGTCCGTCATTAGTGATAAGCTCCAAATTTTCACCAAATCTCACTCTCGCTTTGATTGCATATATCTTCGCTTCTAAATATCATTTAATATCAATATTTACTCCATCGAATAGATCATAAATGTACTTTTGAATGAAGTCTGTTTGAAAACTGCAACTTAAATTACCAATTTTGAATGAGTTTTAAAATAATTTTCAGGCGCGAAATTTTTTTATCTATCAACACGTGACGCAACAATAAACATTTGTTTAATACAATAATGTAAATTAAATAATATTTTAACACAAGAAGAACTTTAATAAAATAAACAAAACTAATGCGAAAGTGTCCAGGGTTACATATTAAAACATTATTTTAGCACTTATATTATAAATCTCCATTAACTATTTTTTTCCAATCGGATATGAATGCATATTTTACAAAATATGTTCTTTGACATTCATTAATGCAGGAAAAGTCAATAAACTTTTTGTTTGAAATAGTTTTGGGTTCAGTTGTTTTTTCCTTTCCATTACTACACTAATGCATCATGAATATTTATAATTACGATAAAAAAGTACTAAAGAGAGCCATACGCACATGAATGACTCTCATGCACTTTGCATTATTATCTGGAAGGCACATAACTGAATATCTGCGCACCTGCTTCAATGAATAATATTGCATTTCATACATTTAAATAGTTTTATAGACATATTTAAAAGCTAGATAAATCTGTAATTTGTTCAGTTGCTTGAGAATAATGGATTGCTGAAAATGTTATGTAACCAAAATTGGACTTCGGCTAAACCTAAAAGAACGCAGAAGAGAACACTTTGAAGCGTTATAGAAGGGACAACAGGATATATAATCACAACTTTAAGGGGTATGATAGCAAACGCCAACACAAATATGTATTTTTTTAAGAAGGAAGGGTCTCAATTCGCTTATTCAACTCATATACATGTTATCCCACTCCAAGCACAATCTGGATTTTTGGTCGCAATAATGAAGATATTGTAACGATGTTTTCAAAAGACGTTACTTTGCTTGCTTTGAAATGTGACAACAGCGTAAAAAATGCAGAAATGGCTAGATCCTCAGACACTGCCTAATTTGGAATGTAGCTGACAACATATATGGTATCACTGACCGAATACCAGCACACTTTATGCACTTCACGTAATTTCATCATATTTTCCGCAAAGCAAAGTTAGTAATATATATATATATATATATATATATATATATTAAAATTATAAAAAAATAAAAATAAATCCAGGTTCGACTTGGAATGAGACACTTTGTATTTTTGACTGAATAAGTGGACTCTAACCCTATTTACCTAAAATGAATCCTAAAATCCTAGTTTCAACAAATAGTTTTTTTTTACATTTATTATCCCCATGACTGACTATCTTTCTTATTCCACCATCCGTGCATAAAATTATACGTCAAAATATGCATTTTGTCAAGTTTTCTAAAAGCTAAAAATTTTGAACAGTTTACTTCTCGACGACAGGAATGTAATTTTGATTTGAACAATTTATGTTATTTACAACCAAACATTGTTACAATTAATCCATAAAATGAAACGCGGCATTCAAAAGGTGTAAATACTGTGTGCAAGTCTGGCATAAACTTTTAATTACACATGCATGCACACCTGTTGTCAGAAGATGAATGCAATTTGTTCGCACACGTGCATCATGAATATTTATGATAAAAATACTAAAGACAGCCAAACACAGCTGAATGAGTCTGATGCACTTTGCATTATTACCTGAAAGCCACATACAAAAGAGTTGCGCACCTACTTCATTGAATAATAAATATACATTTGATAAATTTAAATCTTTTTATAGAAATAATTAAATCTGGGCAATCTGTTTAATCGCTTGAGAATAATGGACTGCTGAAAATGTTGTGTTACATAAATTGCCTTTTTGTACAAACTAAAAGATCGGAAGATAAAATATTGAAGGATTATATAATTTTGTGGCTTTTTTCATCGATTGGGGAATAATTGGCAACTAACAATTCAACTAACATTAATCATTGCCCATAGCAACACTTTAAATATCAGCTGGTCAACTTTTTCACCTTTTTTTTTTTTTTTTTAGTAAAGGATGTTTCGGTTTGAGCTGAGATAATTTTGGTAAACTTAATACAGTAAAACCTGTAAAAACGAAACCTGTATATAACATTATTCCGGATGAAACGAAAAATTTCCATAGTCTCTGCGGAAAGAACACTATACAATTATATTTGCTAAAACACAAACTTGTCTACAACTTTTCGGGATTTCGTTTTAACAGGTTTAGCTCTTCAAAGAAAATATCGTAACTGTGACTTGATAATCACCAAAAAGACTTCAATTGAGTTCCTCATGGACAAGAGCGTAAAGTTTCAAACATACTAGATATTTGTTAAGCGGAACGCTTTTACCGGTGAGGCGCTCCCTTTCATGTTTTATGACTTCTGTAAGGAGTCTAAAGGTCAGAGGTCAGCTGACAGGTTTATCACTGCTTTCTTTTGTTGAGACTCCCCTTCCTTTTCTTGATGACCACAGAAACCTTGCAAAAGAAATACCAGTCGGATTACTTACGAGATTTAGCTGAGAATTTTTGTAAAAAGCATATAAACGCACCTTAAGATGCGGACATCCAAGACGGTGGCTGTACAGGATTCGACTCCTGGTGATTCAGTTGTACAATCAACTCTCTTAAAACGAAAGAGCCAAAATAACTCAAGTTGAGCCGAAATCCACTCATCTCACGATTTGAAAGTGAGCTTCTCATGAAGAGTTGAAACAACTCGAGTGAACGAGTTGTTTTTAAGCAACTCATGATTGAGTGATCTCTATTTTACTCATACTTGAGTGAAATCAAATCAATGAAGGTTAAATCCAGTAGCACTTGAGTGATTTATAACTAACTCATACTTGAGGAGGGGAAGGGGAATTAAAATTCATGGTAAAATGTAATATTTCATTGTAAAATAATAAATTTCATGAACAGGTAGATTATTATTTTAGAAAAAAAAAGTAATTTGCATATTGAATGTATACATATTTATGTTTACATGTATGTATATATTCAACAATTAAGTGAAAAGTATCTTTTTTTTTTGGTTGTTGTTGTTTCTGAGCTGCTTGAAATATATACCCCCCCTCCCGACCCAAAAAGAGAATTTTAAAAGGAATATTTGAAAAGATAAGAATTTCTGCTGATTTAAATATTTTACTCTTTTTTTTTTATTTTGTTATAATGATTATGTTTTCTATGCAATATTATTCGATACATTGCATGATATTTTTCAGTTTATATCAATATTATCATTAAATATGTTTTAATCCTAATACTATTTAGGAATATTCACACCGTGAATATCCGGGAATGTAGATATTTACCTTATTTTTAACAACATATGATAAAAAATATGGGATTTATACAGTTTCATAAATCAAGTATATTTTAAAATATTAGAAAAACAGCGTGTATACTAATACAGCTACTTTTCAAAAATTTTCATTAACATGAAATAGATATACTAAAGCCTTTCTTATATGTTTTAGATACATTTCAAATAATCCAACTCTCAGCAACATAAAATGACTGAAATTTATGTATGCACTTTCGAAAAGCAAGGCAGGTCAATAAAAACATCCAGGAAAAATTTCTTCAGACTGAGAATAAAATAAGAAATATAATTTGTTTACTTTAAAACAATATTTTTAAAGTCAGACAAGTCAATTTTCAATTTATAGTATTATAAAAGTTAGAGTTCTGAAACATCGCTAAAAATATATACTATATAAACGAACGTACCGCCAAGATATTTTCTTTAAAAGTTTAAATTGCTACTAAATGCTATCTATATAAATCATATTTATTGAAACAACATTTTAAAAAAAAACATAAAGAAGAGGCAAAGGATTTATTTCATTATATTTTAGAGTATTTTTTAATATTTATCCTTCCAACTTAAAAGATCTCTAAATGTTCGCTCGTATAAATAGTCCTAAATGTTAGGGTTAAGACATATTAAAAAAAATATTGATATAAACTGAAAATATCACGCCATATATAAAATAACAATTAATATAAAACAGAATCATTATAAAAAGCATAATTAGAGTATTTAAATCAGCAGAAATTCTTAACTTTTCAAGTATTCCTTCTTTAAAATTGTCAACAACGTGCTGTTAGCCGCGTAAAATACACACACCACACGCCTGTCGTCTGCTCAGGGGATATGCATTGTAGAGGGGACAGTAGAAGGTCACGTCAGCTGCGTCAACTTACTGGTATTTCGATTTCCGCTCGCCAATGAGTGCTTTTTTTATCGAGTTGAGTTGTTTAGTATTCGCTCTTCTGGAGTGCATTAGAAAAATAAAAATTCAAATCAAGATGAGTGAAACATTTAAAAATCAACTCATTCACGATCCAATAAATTAGAGCTCTTTTCTGAGAAGCAAAATCCACTCTTTCGTTTTAAGAGAGAAAGCGTGGAGTTCTTGGCTGTATTCGTGTCGTCCTGTGGAGCCCACTAACTTTCCACCTAAAAGAAGATATCTTTAATAACCTCCAGAATCATTTCTCATGTATGCAATGACACAATCAGATTTATGTTGTTTGTAAAAGAAGTTAAACGGATATTTACGAGAGAAATGAACTTAATGAACTGATTTTAATATTTCAGGTATGTTGAAATAAATTGTTAATGTAAATAATTTAAATTCTTTGAAATTCTGACATTTAAAATCCTATATGTAAATTCCCAAACTGTGACGTCATTGTAAAACAATGTACATTTTTTTCTTAAAAGTTTCAATAAATCGGAATTCTTTCCTGGCTGGTGCTTCATTGGGTTAGTTGGGTATAGGTAGATCCTTCCTTTTGGGATTTAGGGATATTCCCGGCTTTTACACCCACCCAGGTTTCGGCCGCACAGGAAGGTGTCTCCTGTTTCCTCTCGTTCTGTTGAGTATTTGTTACAATTCTGTCAAAGCATTCGGCAAAGCACTTAGCAAAACGCGACATTTCTGACTGCAATTTTAACTGACAAAATTCATTTTTTATTTGTATATATGATAGAATAATATATAATATAGATCATAAAATATATGAAAAATATCAGGGAATTGCTTTCACATGTAATGTGCATAACTATTTTTAATTTTGAAAATTTTTCTATCCAATCTACTTCTTTACAATATTTACTTTTTGCGCTTACGTTTACTTTCAGGATCATTAAATCTAAACATTCCCTGTCAATTATATAAACTTTGGCCGTCAGAAACAAAGTTAATACTCACTTTTATCTAACGACGAAACATGTTAAAACAAACCTACAACAAAATATTATTTTAGTCAGAGAGAAGTCATTTTGAATTGACTTTTGCAGCCGCCCGTTTTTCCGGCTCTGATCTTGTGTGTGTATTTCAGAAAAAATATTAAGAAAGTATTTGTAAAAAGAAGAAATGTGTAACGCGACTCTTATATGTTCAAATATTATATAGTAAAGATCATTCGAGACAACAGCCATAGCAGATATTAGTCTCAAAGCAACCGCCTCCAAATGTCTTGAAATACCTTGATGAGAGCCTAAGCCTTGGTGAGAAACTCTGATGATGTATGTCATATGAGGTTACATGGAATATCTCGATATCTCGCCTCGAATATCGTGGAGCCAAGATGTGCCGACTTTTGAAAATTTCATGTGGGGCACAGACGATCATGGAACTTGGTGAAGTCAGTCGAAGAGATGTTGGTACAGACCTCCGATTGTTTATTTTACATTTTCAGAGGAGGCAAAACGCTCGTTCTTAAATTTTCCAAAGGGAGCACATATCGTCGCTACCATGTCAAACTATCGAATGTGAAAATATACATTTTTCATTACTTTTAAAAATTGGCCTATTGTCACCACTAAATTTTATTAGAATTCTTCGACAAGAAAAAATACTAATAAAATATCTGTGATCAACAGGGTTGCCACATAGGCCATTTTTTTATTCAGAAATGCAGAATTTATACCTAAATTTTGAGGAAAAAAATTGACTTTAAGTAATCACGAAATGTCTCTCATTAATATAGCAAAAATTTCTGTTTGAAATTTCTGGTATGAAATCGAATTTCTGAATGAAAAAGGGTGCCAAACTGGCAAACCTGGTGAAGAATACTATTAAAATTTAATGGTGACAATAAAAAGTTAAAAAGTTAAAATTTCAGTGCAAATTCACCTTGTTTAATAACTAAAATTCATAAAGATACAACTAAATGTAAATATATTGCTTGAAGGCGCGTAAAAACATACATAAAACATTAAAAAGCACATCAAAGTCCTTTTAAAAATTCAAAAAGTTTTCAACCGGACTACTCGGTCATCATCAGTGAAAAACTAATTGTTGAGTTGAGTTGTTGTCTCTTCGCGTTTTCTTGCTTGCCCGGAATAAACTATTTTACTTCAAGGGTTTGGAATATAAGGTGGAATGGGAAAGGTAATCAATGGTTTATTAATTCATTCCAGACTGCGTGGATATCATATATGATAATACATCGTTACAGACTATTTCTTTTTTAAATATTATTTCTATAGGCTCTCTTATGATAGCTTCCAGGTGATTATTTGTGCGGAATATAATTTTGGATCCATTGAAATCTACTTTTGTTCAGTTTGTGCTAATCTTGCTAACGCAGTGTGGGGTCTATTTAATCTCAGATCTGCTTCATGTTCTTTTATTCTGTCCCGAAACTTCCTCAGTACCTACGTACATAAAATCTTTGTTATTGTAGAATTTTAATTTTAATGTTGACATTCAGCTATTTTTTAAAAGTAATGAAAAATGCATTTTTTCACATTCGATAGTTTGACATGGTAGCATCTATATCCTTTTTAGCCCCCCTCCCCCCTAGTTTGGGCCTATAGTGAAGCCTTTATTTATAAAATTTTCTAGTCGCGTCAAATTTGATCGTGAATATCACTGAACCACCTAGAAATTTGCCAGTTTGACACAAGATCCCAGTATACGGCGCTCAATATCATTAATGCTTTTAAACATACTTTAAACACCATGGTATCGACAATGAATGGGAGCATTTTATTACAATATCGTTGTGACGGAGGCCGATGTTTTGTTTGAAATGGTAGCGTGTATCTACATGGATCCGCTCTCATTAAAACAAAAAAAAAACTTTTATTATATTCGAAAAGATATCCAAACAACACAAATTCTTGATTAAATTGAGAATCACAACGATTTGTTTTGGGTTCTGTTTAGCTTATGATCACAGTCAATTAAATATAGGTCTAACAATTACGCCACTGAAAATAGGGCACATCGAAGTTGGTAAGAGTATCGACGAACTTTTATCGTGTGAGGGAAATACAGGGTGTGGTAGATAAGTAATGAGACTGGCCGCCGCGCGGCGCCCCAGTCGCTCGCAGGGCGGTCTCCACCTGTACGTCACATGGTGGGGGATCTGAGCTAAAAATAGAACCGGTTCGCAGTCGCGTCGGAGCTCTGGTGCAGTGAGGGTCGAGCTTCGCGTATTACGTTGTTTGTGTGCCCGTGACACTTGTGAAAACGCTGAAGATGGATCGCTCGATAGAACAGCGGTATGCAATCAAATTTTGCTTTCGCTTGGGCAAAACTGCTTCGACGAATCGTGGACATTCCAGTACGACCCAGAGACGAAAGCCCAGAGCTCGGAGTGGCACACACCGGCATCCCCGCGGCCGAAGAAAGCAAGAATGTCAAAGTCCCGCATCAAGACAATGCTGATTGTGTTTTTCGACAAGCGGTGGTTAATTCACAAAGAGTTTGTCCCTCAGGGGAAGACTGTCAATGCCGAATTCTACAAAGAAGTCCTTCAGCGATTGCACAGAGCCGTCAAACGGAACCTTGCTCAACGCTGGCGTCTCCACCACGACAATGCTCCGGCGCACACAGCGTTCCTCGTGACCTCCTACTTGACCCGAATTGGAGTTGAAGTTCTGCCACAGCCACCATACAGCCCTGACTTGAGTCTTCCTGATTTCTTCCTATTTCCGAAGGTCAAAAGATGCCTGAAGGGTCATCGTTTCGACGATATTCCGAACATCCAACGTGCTGTCACGAAGGCACTAACTGGAATAACTCAAACGGACTACAGTGGGGCCTATGAAGCTTGGAAAACGCGCTGGCAGCGTTGTGTCGACGCCCAAGGCGAGTACTTTGAAGAATATTAACGTTTTGTACAAATAGGATCAATAAATTTGTTTTTCTAGACTGAGTCTCATTACTTATCTACCACACCCTGTAGCTCTCCTTCGCTGCTTTCTTGGCGGGATCCTTCACACTACTTAGGGGGAAAAACACTTTCCAAATTAACAAAAAGTCAATTCACTTTCCTTTCTAAGAGTCTGGGAGGGACTTCTCGTTTTTCTGGTAAGTTTGATAACTCCAACCTGGAAATGTAAGCCTCGCCGGCTTTTCTCTATTAAACCAACGGGAATCCTTTATGATTGCCCGAAGAACTAACTCTCTACCTCAGAGCTAAGACTCTGAGTCTGAAACAAAATGGATTTTCAATTCCATTGAGATGCTGCATAGCATCTCCCTGCATTCGCTTTTATCACCTCTGTATTTGTCGCTGTTGAAAACGTTGTAACTGTTCCATGATCCATGATTCATGAACAAGACTCGTTCTCATAGGATGAAAGAATATTTCAGCATCTCACAATCGAAAAGTTTCGATTTGACTTAATGGATTACGCTGAGTGATTTTCGGCAAGTTTCAAGAGCAGTTTCTCCGCCCATTGTAAAAAAGTCGTTGTGGCTGTAACGTCAAATGGGATGATGGGTGATGACTGATCGAATTTTTTTTATCTTTAGCGGCAGTTTTCTGGACTTAGCCGAAAATTGGAGCAGAGTTGCTTTTACATTGCTTTCTAGGTTTTCGTAGTGGCCAACTCGTAAGGTTTTAGTAGCGGCCATGTTTAAATAAAAGGCCACGCAATCTCTCCTACCGAAATTGGAGAGTTTGCGCATCTGCTACTTAGGAGAGATGGCGCATTGTTCCCATTAGTTTCCATGCTAGGAGAGATTACGCAGCTTATTGGGAAATTTGCATAAAAAAATGAAAAATGAAAATGGACTAATTTTAAGTTAAACGTGTTATCAAGTAACTTAATGTTATTTTGTAATCTTATCTGGACTTGCTTTTTCTTATTCTTTAATTTTCTTTCCTTTAATTAAAAATTTTTAATCGATTTTAAAATTATTTCTTTTTTCTGATTCTTTAATCGTTAGGTTGAAATAATCACTCCTAATACAATAATATTTGTTCACAAAAACTTTACAATAATGTCATTTAAGTGTAATTATTATTGTTAACAATTTAATTGCAGTTGTTATTAGTAACAATCTCTCCTACCCATGTGCGCAATCACACCAACCCTGTAAGGACAAATTGCGCAAAATAACATTCTTGGCTTTATTGCAACTGTTCAATTAAATTGCAACATAACAACAAAATAGCAATGGAAATGCATAAAAACAAATGAAGTAAAATTTATTCATGGATAGTTTAGCAAAAAATTAATATTTCGATTTTTTATTGTTATTCCTTTGAATTGTGCGCAGACTCTCCTAGCCTTATACCTCAACACTAACGTATTATGTCTCGTGACTTAACTGAAAGCATGCGCGGGTTGATACAGCTGTCGAAAGTATTCCATCTATAATGAGCACCCCCTTCTTTGGCCTAAAATTTTAGAAAAATGTGCGCATTAAGGATGTTTTTAAAAAGCTTGTTCAACAACGCGAAACTTTCTGAATCATTTTCTGACTCATTTTTAAACGCAAAGACATAAAATTGACAGGCCTGACTATTGAAGAAATTTTGAATAGAAATGAGATTTCCATTTTTTGATAAACTAGTAAATCTGCAGATCAGGAGCCTCAACGTCAGCTCTGAAAGTCATTGTTTTTTAATCTCACTTTTCATATTATTTAACATTACAATTCGCAATTTAATTTTTTCTAATGTTAGATACATATTTCTAGGCATATAATATACTTCGGAGGTTTCAGAAATTAAAAGCGCTAAATTAAACACGATTTATGCAATTATATTCTGAAATTCTTATGAACTTCTTATTCTTGTAATTTTTTAGATAAAAAAAATCCATTTCTCATTTTAATTGCCGAAACGTCAGTGAAGGCTTACTGTTGAGATCCGAAAAGTTTTTGGTTTCTGTCTGTTTGTTTGTTTGTCTGTCTGTCTGTCTGTTCCGCGATAACTGCCGCAAAAAGGGTCCGATTAGGTTGATTTTTGGTGGGTATGTTGGCGAGGTACCCGGAATTAGTTGTATAGTTTTTGGTTAAACTTGGTTCATTCATTCGAAAAATATAGAACATTTTATTTTAAGTCATAATGCTTTTCAATGGGAAGTCAGACGATTTTTTAATTTTAAAATTCCGCGAAAAGAAAATCACGCATTGGGATAATTGTAAATGCTAAATTATGGATATTAAATTTACGAAATGGATATCTTAATTTAATTTGATAGCTTTGAAAATTTCCCAATATATTTATTAGAATTTCTAAATTAATTGTATAAATTATTGGGAAATTTTACGCATTAATTTGAAAGATATGAAAATTTTAATTTCTCATTTTTTAGAAAAATTTCCAATGCATTTTCTTTCTCTCTTTCATTAAATGGTTGCTAAGCAACTCTATTTCAAAGAATATCAACAAAGGAAAATTCAAGTGAATTATTTTGACGCGAAATGTTATTAACAAAATAACTAATTTTCGGGTGATTTAATTTTTTAATATGCTTTTTCTAATGAAATAGATGAGAATTTATTTTAACTACTAAAGAAAGATGACCAAATCGGCTTTCCAAACGAAAAATATAAAAACGTTGAATGTGAAAATGGAATATAAGTCTCATAAGAGAAATTTACATTTGTATAAGCATACTTAATACACGGAATTTTATTCAATTTCAGCCACATATGATATTTATTGGTTGAAAAATAAATATTCTTTTAAATATAGGATAAAACCTCCTGTATAAAGAGATGGTTAATTTAATGAAATTAAAATAGTAAATGCACTCAGACATATACTCGATTAATGAAAGCGCACAATTACTGGAAATTGATAATATAAAATTAAAGTGATAACGGGGGGTTCAGGGGTGCTCCGCCCCCCTGAAGATATGTAATCTTATTCTGAAAAAAATACAGTAATAAGTAGTTTATCTTATAATTTATCCGACATAAAATTGTGTTTAATGTGATACTTCTAAAATTTTTGGACCTTTCAATAAATCTTATATTCTTATAAATGTATAAATAACGTTAAAAAAATTAATTTTAGGCTACCAAATATTATGCAGATTATATTAAAAATTAGTGAGATTAATGAACAATGATTTGTAGAGCTGACGTTGAGGCCTCTGATCTGTAGATTTACTAGTATTCTTTGAAATAGGGTTGCTAATCAACTAATAAAATAAAGAGGAAAGAAAAAGAAATGCATTTTCAAATTTGTAAAAAATAGGAAAATGAAATGTTTTATATTTCCCGAACAGTTGCAAACAATTTTCTAATAGTTTAAACAATTAATTTCTAAATACTAATAGATGTACATGCAAATTTTCAAAGCTATTGCATATATTTAAGACCTCCATATCGGAAATTTAGTATTCGTAATTTTACGTTGAAATCCATTATTCAAATATGCGATTTTCATTTCAGTTAAAAATGAAATTTGAAAATCGTCTGCAATCCCATAGGAAAGCATTATGACCTAAAAAGAAATTTTCTATATTTTTCGAACGAATGAACCAAATGTAACTAAAAACTATACAGCTAATTCTGGGTACCTCGCCAACATACACACCAAAAATCAACCTAATCGGACGATTTTTACGGCAGTTATCGCGGAACAGACAGACGGAAACGAAAAACTTTTTGCGTCTCCACAGTGAACCTTCACTGACGTTTCAGCAAAAAATCTTAAAGTATTTCATTGAATATGCTAGTAAATCTACAGATCAGAGGCCTCAACGTCAGCTCTACAAATCATTGTTCATTAATCTCACTAATTTTTAATATAATCTGCATAATATTTGATAGCCTAAAATTAAATTTTTTAACGTTATTTATACATTTATAAGAATATAAGATTTATTGAAAGGTCCAAAAATTTTAGAAGTATCACATTAAACACAATTTTATGTCGGATAAATGATAAGATAAACTACTTATTACTGTATTTTTTTTCAAAATAAGATTACATATCTTCAGGGGGGCGGAGCCCCCTGAGAACCCTCCCTTGTCACTTTAATTTTATATTATCAATTTCCAGTAATTGTGGGCTTTCATTAAACGAGTATATGTCTGAGTGCATTTACTATTTTAATTTCATTAAATTAACCATCTCTTTATACAGGAGGTTTTATCCTATCCTTAAAATAATACTTATTTTTCAACCACTAAATATCATATGTTGCTGAAATTGAATAAAATTCCGTGTATTAAATATGCTTATACAAATGTAAATTTCTCTTATGACACTTATATTCCATTTTCCCATTAAACGTTTTTATATTTTTCGTTTGGAATGCCGATTTGGTCATCTTTCTTTAGTAGTTAAAATAAATTCTCATCTATTTCATTAGAAAAAGCATATTAAAAAATTAAATCATCCGAAAATTAGCTATTTTGTTAATAACATTTCGCGACAAAATAATTCACTTGAATTTTCCTTTGTTGATATTCTTTGAAATATAGTTGCTTAGCAACCATTTAATGAAAGAGAAAAAGAAAATGCATTGGAAATTTTTCTAAAAAATGAGAAATTAAAATTTTCATATCTTTCAAATTAATGCGTAAAATTTCCCAATAATTTATACAATTAATTTAGAAATTCTAATAAATATATTCGGAAATTTTCAAAGCTATCAAATTAAATTAAGATATCCATTTCGTAAATTTAATATCCATAATTTAGCATTTACAATTATCTCAATGCATGATTTTCTTTTCGCGGAATGTTAAATCTAAAAAATCGTCTGACTTCCCATTGAAAAGCATTATGACCTAAAATAAAATGTTCTATATTTTTCGAACGAATGAACCAAATTTAACCCAAAACTATACAGCTAATTCCGCAGGTACCTCGCCAACATACCCACCAAAAATCAACCTAATCGGACCCTTTTTGCGGCAGTTATCGCGGAACAGACAGACAGACAGACAAACAAACAAACAAACAGACAGAAACCAAAAACTTTTCGGGTCTCAACAGTAAGCCTTCACTGACGTTTCGGCAATAAATTACTTATTGAGTTATAAGCTATTCGTGTTACGTGACGACACGTTTTTCGCCTTGCTCGCGGCTGGAATTAGGTTCAAAAAGTCGACTTTGACAGTATTTTATGAGAGACCTTTTGCCTTTACCAAAAAATGGAAAAGTGTTTCGATTACAAAGTTTCTGAGTAAGAACACCTGACAATTCTACGCGTTTCCGAACAATAATGAATGTGAAAATGTGTCTGAAAGTAGCCAATTTGGATTTGAGAACAGCCTTAAACACGAGTATATATACCGTGTACGACATAAGTTCGTTAAAGCTTTAAAAATTCATTAAAAAGAAACAAATAATACTACGAAAATGCGGTTTGCATAGGAATAGAGTCAGAGAGAGATAGGATTTTTTTTTTTTTTTTTTTCAAAAATTATCGATAGATGGCGCGGCATGTTTAATATGAAGCAGATTTATGCAAATCAGGCTGTCATTAAAACCCCTCAATGCACACAGATTCAGCACTTGATGTCAGCAGTATGCTATCGCTGTCGCTACCAGATTAAGCTCTGTTGGGTAAACTCTTTTACAAGAACCGGGAATGAGCAACTGGTGCATTGCGAAGATTGCGCACTGCAAAATGACTGAAGACTAGAAAAAAGCCTGTTTTATGGTTCTGAGATACTGAAGCTTGTCAGTACTTTGCAGAAATGGGTATTTTAACTAATAAGTCTAATTTACATACATCTGCTTCATATTATGCAACCAGCGGCATCGTCGGCAATTTTTAACCACAATTTCTTTTGTTATTAAAAAAAAATCCCTCTAATCCCATTCCTGTAAATAGAAAATTTTTATCATCGTTTGTTTATTTTTAATGTATTTTTAAAATTTTAACGAACTTATGGCGCGCCTGTTAATATATAATATCAATAAATCACTGAATGTATTTCACGTCCACCGTTTCTTATTTAGATTCTTATGTTTGGACATCAAATTACTGTGAAGCATTAATTGCTCTTTGCTACCAGTTCTCTAATGAAGAGAGACTTGTATTACACGTAAACAGTGGTCTTCATTGTATTTAGGAGGAAGCATTTCTTAGAACGAATGGCGAAGAAAGTTTTTGAATACGGGAGTGTTTCAGATATCAAGCAACCATTGGAGAAAATAAAAAATAAAAATATATATTTTCACGCTTTCAACCTTCGAATAAAGCTACTTTTTATCATAATTATGTTTTGTTTGTTTTTTGGATATATATCGCGTTTTCTAAGCAAATGTTTTTAAATTCCACGGTCGAAATGGAGCCGGATTATACAAAACCAGATATATTAAATTGGTAGTATTTTTGAGTTTCAAATCCAATAAGAAAAGTGATAGGAATTAATAATTTTTAAAAAGTTACAATTTTCTAATTTTGTATTTTTTTTTTTTACCTTTAAAGAACAATCCAATTTGTATGATTTATGTTAGTTAATTTTATTTGAAATTTTATAGAGGAATATTCATTTACTCAGAAATCGCTTCATTATTCTGGCTCTAAAATCCTTTTATTGGTGTCAGAAATTCTTGATCGAAACTGAACCAACGGATTGTTTGCTATTGTTACATTATAACTATGTGCACGCATCTTAAAAGCGTGTATATATATATACAGAAGGTCGTTCACACTTTATGGAAACGAATTTCACAATTAATTTCTGAACATATATGCCATAATCTTTGCGACAATTTTACTCTACTGTATAGCCTTGACAAATTGATTGTAACTTTGATATTGATTATAACTCTGGATCGAAATTTCCATCATAGTCGATTTTTCTCTTACTACAATCATATCAATTTTCTCCCACACCTCTTGGAAAACTTTACAAAGTCTACCAATGTGTTGTGGTTAGCGCTTTCTAACGCACGTTTTAACAAACACATAAGCGGTGATAAATAAAAATTTATCGTAATACTGGATGAAACATGGCTTTATTTAAGTGAGTGTATCAAAAGAAGAGCAATTAATAGAAAAAAAGGTAAGAAATGGGTTCTGAATGTAAAGAAAAGTTTCTAAAAGAATTCATGATTGCTGCTGGATTTTGTTATGAAATTAAATTAAAGGTAAAAAATGCAGTAAAAGTTATTTCACTTTATTATTAGTAAAATATTTTAGAACTCATTTTCGAAGAAGAAATTCCAGCTTTATATGAAAAATACATTAATTGAGCTTCATATGAACAAAGTCTCCCAGCCGTTCTTTCAATAAATCAACTAACGCATATTTAGCAAAGAAAGAATCCCAAACGGAAATAAATTGTGTATCAATTGAATAAATGCATGTAAAATCACCTGACGCAACCCCCCCCCCCCCCGCTCATTACTGGCCTTTTTCTGCATTTGGATTGTTTAAATGAATTCATGAGCATTGGAAAGTTTTTACAAGAGGTATCGGAAAAAATTGACATGGCTGTAACAAGGGAATTCTATTATCATAGAAATTTCAAGCCAGAGTTATAGCCAAAAGTCGCAAGGCTATCCAATAAAGTCAAATTGTTGCATAGAATATTTCATTTATGCGTAGAAATTAACGGAAAAACCGTTTCCATAAAGGGTGAACGACCTTCTGTATATAAAGAAAATTTTGACTATGCCCACGATTTAAGTTTGGAATTTATTATAACATTACTATTTTGCTTTTCTGGAAGTGAATTCTGCAGCAAACAATTTTCAATCATTTCTTTACATGCTTTTAAGATGCGTACTTAAAACGCTTTAAAATTTATTTGTAAAATTAATATATTAATGGTTAATGATCATTATTAGTTTCTATCAAATCGCACAAAATCGACTAGGCAATAGTCATACACAGTAAAACACATGCGCTTTTGAAACGAATTTTGTGTTTCTGTCACTGCATGTTCAGTGAAGTTTTGTTTGACGTGTTTGACGATTACATTCCCACTATAAGATGTTATTTCGTTTGGAAGTTCCGAAAAGGAAGTTTTTTTTTTTTTCTCCTCCGTTGCAGATCATATACTTTTAATCTAATTAAATGAGCGTGGTATTTCAATTCGAATATCATATCACAGCGGGGAAGAACAAGCTATGCTCGGTTAAAATTAGCTTTGTGATCAACTCAATATAGCAACAAATTCTCTGTACAACGTATAATAATCAGTTCTATTTATCCTGATTGGTTGAATTCTGTTTTCGAGAACGTTCTATGGACTCTGATTGGTTGAGTCATGTATCTCGGTTCCTACTAGGAATTTCTAGAAAATTAAAGGAATTCTAAAAGCCAATTTTTTCGTCAAATGTCGCCAAATTTGGCGACATTCTTTCATTTGGCGCCAAGCATGTGTTTTGGCATTGATAATCTTAAGAGTCGATTTTCCCGCCAAATCGCGCCAATGTCGCCAACATTTCCCCAAATATAGCCAAATTTGGAGTGATGTTACCCACTTTGCGACTTCATTACTACCAACTGTTCAACAACTTAATATCTGTTTCAACCTTCATTCCCACTGAAATTCATTGACCCGGAATTGACCCACTAATCGAATTTTCTCGAACACGTGACCTAGCCCAATGGTCTTCTGGTACCCCAAAACGTAGGATACAAAATTTCGTCAAAATCGTTAGATCCGTTTTTTAGTCACCAATCTTGACAAACCTCATTGGGGAAACACCTCATGGGGCACTCTTTCATTTTTTAAAACAAACTGGCTTTTATTTTGAGATATAGTTTTCATATACCCGTCATGTTTTATATATAACAATGTTTGTTTATACTTGTTTAACTTGACATCTGGATGGGGTAACCCCATCCAGATAATATTTCTTAATGTAGTATGTTTTATACTTTACTTTTTTAAAGACTTTCTATTTGTTGTATACACTGTATGATTATATCTGTATGGGTAACCCCATCCAGAATTGTTTCATTAAACTTTGTTTCTTTTTTAGCTTTTGTTAGCGTTACTTTTGTGGTTTTTTTTTTAGTTCGTTCTTTCTTTGGCGCAGCTTGTCCCCAATGGGACCTTGCGCCATAAAATCCTATACAACCAACCAACCATCATGTTTTTATGACAAAGTTTAAATCAATTTTATATTTCAACTTGACGTTCTTATTTTAATCTCTTTTTTTTGGCGCAGCATGTCCCTAAAGGGACTTTGTGCCATAAAACCCCAATCAACCAACCAACCGTTTTTAAGATAAAATTTGCATTTATACACACAGACAAGATTCGCTCGTACTATAATATACGCTATGCTGCACTATTTCTCCACCAAAAGCCGAAAAGAAGTTTGTACCTATTCATTTCTTTTCAACAAATCGACATGATGCACAAGCGAGCTATGGAAAGCTGGTATACACAGTTTAACAGTGTCTCGTCTAACTGTATAATTGTTGTTCTAGACTTCGGCTACGGTCATAAATCTAAGATTCACATTGCTTTTATTAGAGATACGGAGACCATGACTCCAGGGACTCTGCCTAATAAATTCGTTCCAAGTTCCAAATGGGAATGTGATCAGCAAACACGTCAAAAAAAACTTCACTGAGCGCATAGTGACAGAAACACAAAATTCGTTTCAAAAGCGCATGTGTTTTACTGTGTACGACTATAGCCTAACTGATTTTGTGGGATTTGATAGAAACTAATGATGGCCATTTACCTTTAATATATTAAAATACAAAAAGGTTTTAAAGCGTTTTAAGTACACATCTTAAAAGTATGTATATAAATTATATTTATTTTATAATGAATAATATACATTATTCGTATCCTTTTGTGCCGTTGAGACAGGGGATACGGTTTTTCACCTTACCGCCATATAGCTTGGAGATAAACTCCACCAGCCCCTCGATTCATCATTTTTTGGATCCTTTAATGGGAAATTCTACTTCTTTGGGTCAAAATTTTCAATTATTTCTATTTTTCATTTTTTATCCAGTGTGTAGATTGTGGCCCTAAAAGAGGTTTTGTGACATTTCTATTTCCTACGGTATTTTTCGCTCATTGAATGTAGCGCTATTGTAAAAGTTCAAACTTGTTTTTTCTCTAAACCCTGTTTTTCAAATTGGGCGATCATTTGTCTCGAGAACTATTGGACCGATTATATTCATTTTTTATTTAAAAAGAAGCTAATCGATTTTTGTGGAGCTTATACTAACGAAAAGTATAATTTTTATTGATTATATATTGTAATGAAAATAAATAATTTTCATCGATTAAATATTTCAATGAAAATAAATAATTTTCATTGATTAAATATTTTTAGAGCTTGCAAAAGTTTAAAAAAAAAGGCGCAAAAAGTAATATTTTTTGTTCAAATGACCGCCATTTTGTCAAAAGCAACTTTTTAAACTAAATGTTGGTAAAAGCTCCAGAGAATTTAATTTCCTTTCATAATATGGTGACCAAATTTGTTTCAGATGCTTGTGACCGGAGAAAACAGTCGTCTGATTGGAAGTCCATGGCGCGCGCCTGCAAGACATATTATTCACTTTTTTGTCACCAAATTTTTTTAAATACATAAGGGAAATGTCAATAAATATAACGCAAAAAGTCCGAAAATGATATTTCTTGACAAAAAACGAAGAAAAAAAAAACGTAAAACAACCACGTAAATTTTAGGCCTAAGAAGTAGAACCTCCCATTAGAGAGTTCTACAATCCTGTCATTGAGAAATGCATGCTCAGATATCCAGACACAAAGATGTCATATACCAGATTACTGAATGTGTCGGTGAAACATATAAAAATCCTGCATTGTCTCACTGTGTTGCTAGGAGTAATATTCAGTGAGACGAATACTAATACAGTAGACTCCCTCAAATCCGCCACCCTAAATTCCGCACATCGTTTTCGATGTAAACAATGAAACTTACAGTTAAGATGTAGGTGTGAAATTCAACTTTTTAAAAATTTTATATCATTCTGTACACATTTTAAAATGTAATTCTGGTTAATATGATTCAACTCATGTTTTCTCATGAAGGAAGTATAAATTTATTTCTGAAAAAATTCAAGATAGTGCTGATATCAGTGGCGATCACGATATTTTTAACAAATAATTTATCTATTAATCAAGCTTTTTTGGTTATTAAGTATGTTTAAACATGAAATAAAACTTTGTTATTTTGAAATTTTGATGTGCATTATTAGTGTACATTTATAAGGCGAGTTTCACTGAATAATTCAAGAAAAAATATCTCATAATTATTATGCATATTTAGTTATGCATTATTAATTATTTACTTGACTTTTACTTTTAATATTTTAAATGTTTTTATAAATTTTCTTAATTTTTATTATTTTACTTAATTATTTTGCTCTATTGTAAGTATTCATTATAATTTCGAGTGCATTGTTAAATTCAAATTATTCTTTAAAAAAATGTAAACAAAACAATGACCAGAAATCCGTAAAACTCTAAAATCTCCCAAACCTCTGGTTTTAAACTTTGGGGATTTAAGGGAGTCTACTGTACTATATGAAAGTGACTTTTTTTCCTGTTGTTGTTGTTGTTGTTTCTAATCCTAAATGATCTAGCCAATAGGCTAGATCAAGTCCTTGAGCCCAAAAATTTGGAGGAAGTCCAAAACAACTTTGAAAGGACACTCCAAAAGGTCACTCCTAGTCAAGTCCAAACAGGATAGGAGATGGTCAGGGATGGATGGCGCAGTCTTGCACTTTCCACAAATGGGGAAAATCTTGGTACCGTTGTCAAATTTCAGGCATCTCAAGTGTCCACTCAAAAATCTTGAAATAGCAGACTGCGGATCACGGCTACCCCCAAGAGCAATAGCTCCACCAGGCTTTTTGCCATAGTACCAGTTGTAAACTGGAGGGGAACGCCAAGATGTGTCGAGAGTATATTTGGCTCTTGAATAGATCTCCCAGAAAAGTCAAGGTGGAAGTGTGCGGTGTCAAAGAGAGCTTGGCTCTTTAGCCAATGATAATGCTTTTTAGCCAATGATAAATTGGCTCTTTAGCCAATGTATCTGCCATTTCATTTCCGCCAATACCAACATCCGAAGGGATCCATTGAAAGAATATGTCATGGTAGCTTGAAAGTCCTCTCAGTATAGATAGGATAGATAATGAAGTTCTGTCGCCAACGTGAGGCCAATTTTGTAAGTGTCGTATGGAACTGAGACTGTCATTTAGAATCCAAATATCTTTATAAGTACAGGAAGTGGCAGCTTTGAGGCCCTCCTCAATCGCAAGTAGCTTCTTTTTTTCCTATTTTCATACATGTAAATTAGCAAATTCGGTATGCAAAATGTTCCCAATAACCATATTTATATATCCAATGAATAAAATTTCTTCAGTCGGTTATATCTAGCTCTTAATGTAGTTTATGTCATATGTTATAATGTAGTACGACTGGTCCCTTAAATAAGGGACCTTGACATTTTAGCTTAAGAGCCGACTCTAGTAACGCGCAAGCAAAACCTATGGCAGCGTTCTTTTCAAAAAATTTTCAACATTTTAATATTTTTAAAGGTTTTTCTAAACCAAATTTCAAATTTTAAACTTTAATCGCTTTTTTCTCAAGGGGACGCTTTTTTACTTGGCCGATTGGATAGCTCGAGAACCGCTCTACCGATAACATTTACAGTTTAATACAAACGTGCAGAATTTAATTCTCAACGCGCCATGTAGCATTTTTTTAAAAATATATTTTCAGTTTTTGATTTTTTGATTTTTTAGAAGCATTTTAAGGCTATTTTTCTGAGACCAAATCGATTTTTTTAAAATGCCACTATTTTTAGAAATATTTAAATTTTGAGAAAAAATCTATAGTACGCCATAGCCAATGCAGCGAAAGATTAATTGCATTAATATTAAAAAAAAAAAGGGAGGAATGCTTGGTGGAAGTGGTCAGCTGACAGCTGATACTGCATTTTTTGATCACCCATGTTTATATGTATACCAAGGACGTGGTTAGGATATTTTTAAAAGGAAAAAAAAAATATGAAACGCTCTTCAAATTCTTCAAGAGTTTGTTACTGAAACCCAAAAAAAAATTATTACATATTTTTTCAACGTTTAAACTAGTGT
Organism: Maratus michaelseni; assembly: GCA_963931845.1. Taxonomy (NCBI): domain Eukaryota; kingdom Metazoa; phylum Arthropoda; class Arachnida; order Araneae; family Salticidae; genus Maratus; species Maratus michaelseni. The sequence goes on along the minus strand of OZ007594.1, from coordinate 321,805,727 downwards.
CCCTCCTTAACTTCAAAAGTTATTTAAAAATAAAATTAAAAATAAATAGATAAACGAATGTAAATAAACATAAATGGAAAACATTATTTACACCTAACTGCTTTAAAGACTTTTTATATAAAAAAAAACAATTAATGTAATGGTTAATGGAATAGAATTAATATCAGAAAATGGAAAAGAAGGACTCGAATTTGACGGGAAACCTGGAATTTATCCTAAATAGAAAACGGAAGTCTTTATTTCTTGCTTCGACCTCGTGGGGCTGTATATGTAAAAACCGTTTCAACTCATGATAACAACAGAGGGACACCACGGGAATGATTCAATTCCTGGGTGGGCCTTGAATTCCTGGCTTCCAGCAGTGTATATTTGATGGATCACTGATGTCTTCGTTGAAATGAAACAAGCAGAACCACTTTTCTGGTTTCTCAGGTAAAATTCTCTCAAGAATATTTGAGAATGGAATATAATATAACTTTTGATGAAATTCTAATTATTGAATACATTTCGAAACATGATATCAGTGGCGTACGGAGAGGGGGGTGACAAAGGAGGTACATGTAACGGGTCTAAGTTCCAGCGGGTTCTGTGAGAGCCAGTTTCGTACTAAATGCATGTACAGGGTCTTTCACGATTCACGAAGGACTAATAACTTTGAAAATAAATAACTCGGAAACGGTGAGAGAAAGCAGCATGACACCAGTGGTATGTTTATTAATAAAATCGTAAGAATCGGATTCAGAAACCTCAAAATTTTAGTTAAAAATAGTGCCAACATATGGCGCTGCAGGTAGCATTACGGATCCCTATAAAGAGAGATCAGACGCCAAGAACGGTGAGTCATCGAAGATTTCGCCGTTGAAACGTGATAGCTATTAGCGCATAGTGAAATAAATTCTGGAAGTGACACTGAAGGATATTGTTTACCGCAACAATCCTTTAACACTCGACGAGCTGGAGGAGGCTATTTGTCCGGCTTGTGTGTTGATTTCCAGTGGCATACTACAGAGAGTCACTGACAATTTCATTCTTTGTTTGCGACATGTGTGTTGTGTACGGTGCACATTTTGAATAGATTTTGATGTGATACAGCCTACTTATGGTTATGCCACCTGCAGCGCCATCTATCGGCGTAAGTTGTTCCTAAGATTTTCAGGTTTCTGTATCGGATTTTTACGGGGTTTTGTTTTTTTAAATAAACATACCACTGGTTTCATGCTTGTATCTTTGACCGTTTCCGAGTTATTTATTTTCAAAGTTAGGGCTCCTTCGTGAAACACCCTGTATATACAGGACACCTATTGGGCCCATAATTATAATCTCTATCAGGCCTCACAATTTCTGTGCGATTGTAATTGTTTATTACCCAATTAGAATAATTGTGTTGAAATTAATGTAGTGTAATTACGTATCCAGCGTTTACTGGAGTTCCATTGCTCGCGATTTATTCTGTTGAGTTGATACAGATATCAGACCAGATACACTGAAAAAAAAGTGTTGATTTTACAGTATAATACTGGCATTCCAGTTGCTAGTATTATACTGTAAAATCAACACCTCTTTTTGCAGTGTACTATAATCAATAAGGTTAGTCGAGAGAATTAGGTCCTCCAGATTCGTCCACATGATGTCTCAGTTGGCAGAACATTGACAGCTTCAATCAAGAAGTACCTGTTTTGATTTCTGACCTGGACATTTTTCGCCCAGTCGGAAAAATTACAACTCATTTCTGACTACAGCCCTTAAATAGAAACAGAACAAAACAATAAAATCTTACCAAAGCTTGTGAAGCACCCACATACTTGTCGAAAAGCTCTGAAAACAAAATATACTTCCTTCCAAGCCAGCATGTGCTTTTATCTAACAGAATCAACAGACAACGCCCTCTAATATTTGCATAGTATAGAAAATTGCATATCTATCTTCGGACCATCACTCACACGTAGAAAATTAGTAAAGGTCTAGAAAAGAATAATTGTAACTAAAACTGCCTTAATGAAACTACAATTTGTAAAAGTCACTCACAGTACTTAAAGTTGCATTTTTCAACATATTTAGTAATTTACCATCGTTATCTTAAGTATTTTTGTCCAATTACTATCGCAAACTAATAAAATTTTCGCGATTTTACTATTGATGAGTTAAAACTACATAGAGTACCTTGGCATACTCCATTATCGACCACAAACGACTTCGCTCTCAAAAGTGTCACAGTATTTATTCACAGTGATCAAAATCCGACATCTGTAATTTGTCATTTAATATCTCTTGTAACAGGGCTAAACAAATTTGATGAAATCTGGCCACTAGTAAAAAATTCTAGTTTCCAGTGAAAAAAGTCTAGTTCCCCAGTTGTTTAGCCCTGTTACAAGATATATTAAATGACAAATTACAGATGTCAGATTTTGATCCCACCTCCCTCCCCCGACATTGACTTTCAAAAATCACAAAAGTTTTTTTATGAATTGATTGAAAAAATAGCATTAAGAATTGTTTAGAACTATTAGTTACATAGTTTAGAATAATACATAATTTAGAAAGATAATATAAACTAAGTTTTCTAATGAAACTTAACAAAATTATATATCGCTGAAAAGGAAAAAAAAGAAAAAAAGAAAAATAAACATTGTAAAAGCTGAATTAACCGGCATGTTCGGGAGGGGAAAAGCAATGAAGAAATATTTTAAATATATATATTATTCCTTAATTTTATTAAAATTAATTATTCTTGAAAATTTAATTATTAAGTTTTACAGATTTACTTCAAATATATTACTTATAATCATATATACGTTATTATTCTTTAAAATGAATGTGATAGATTAATCAGTTTTAATTCTGAACACTAACATCTAATTTGAAGCTTATAAAAGTTGAGCATTGTTTAGCATTGTATCCAATTTTAGATACTACAGAGGCTGGATTGACAGTATTTCTTACTGTTTTACTGAAACCTTGCTGCTCCCCCCCCCCTCATGTTCTAATCACGTGACATGCTAGCTGGCTAGAAGGGAAAAGAATTTGGCTTTTTCTCTGCATGAAATGAAAAATGCGTTTTAAACTTGTTTCTTCCATTAAAAGTATCAGAGAAGAGGAAGATCACTGCTTGCCGTGTTCGAGTAGGGATGATGAAGAGAAAAATCTGCCATTTGTGCTCATTTCTTAAGTTAACTTTTATACAAAAAAAACCCCTCCAGATTAAATTACTTAGTCACCACCGTCGACCTGGCGACTATTTTTCAAGCTCTGTGCCCACCATTCAGTGACTTCAAAGCCGCCGTGATCGATGTTTTAGTCATTTTCAACTCGCCACAAAATAAGGCACAGTGACTTGTATACGACTCATCTTTCATGTAATGTTATAGTAGTAAAGACAATGACAGTTGCATTTTCTCACGGTGCATTTACATTTTGACCGTGCTTTGATTATGGTGCATTTATATTTTGATCACATTTGTTTGCGGTGCCATAAGGGACACCAGCTGTAGCTAGTACCAAATGTACTGTTACCAAACAGTGACGTTACATCGAGAGTTATATCCTTATGTGATGAGACAAAATCAGGCTTCATTTTTAGTTCATGTATTGACAGACAATTTAAAACGGCAATTGATTTTTTATATTTATAAAATTTCATGTATCATCGTAATTGATGTTGTTACAATTTAACACCATCAGTTTAATTAAATTAATGTAACTAGACAATTTTAAACTATGATAAAGCAAATATTTTGTGTCGTAACAAATTGAGTCGCCACCTAACAGTCTTAATGATGTTTTCCAAATTATATTATGAGTGATAAAAATGAGTGATGATAACAATAATCGTATACTTGTTTGACAGAAATAGCCACTCATGGCTGCTTTTTTTTTTTGTCGTTATTATCAAGTATGAGTGATGAGTTTTAGTTAGAAAATATCTTCTGAAGAGAAAAGTATTTTTTGAAAAATCGAAGTATCTCGAGCCGTTATGTTTAATCTTGCAAAACTTTATGCTAGAAAGTTTATTTGTCATTTTAGATTAAACTCTGGCAGTTTAAGATATTTTTCTTATAATATCTTAAAACAATTTTTATCTTAAATTTTCTTTTATTTTATTTCAATTTTTGTCTTGATATATTTTCTTACTATTATTTCACTTTTGTAGTTTTAATATTGCAAGGGTGAGCTAAAAAAGATTAAAATCACTTTTAAAATTAATAAATAGCAATAACGAAAATAATAATGTAGATTTAACCAATCGGTTAGTGAGATTTTTATTTTGAGACTTGGCATTTATTTTTTAAAAGCCACAATGTAAACGACTTTTTATTGATATTTTAAGCAAAAAATATAAAAGCTGTGAAAATTTTCAGAAAACTATCTTAATATAAAAGAAAAGTTACGAAACCTAATCATTACTCAAGAATTCTCATTATCATCAGAAACTGGAGAGATACCAATAATAACCACAAAAAACTATTATTTTCTGTGGTTTGCGAAAGTATTTCTGATATGAAAGGGCACCTTTGCTGCCCGTAAATATTGAAAAAGACGCCTCTGTTACTTTTGAAACTTTCTGATTTCTGGTATTTATGATTAACTAGCTGTTACCCGTAACTTCGTTCACGTAACATTAAAAAAAGAATAAATGCATTGATTTAGCAAAACATTTCACTTGATAATTAACAACATATATAATTAACCAAAGCTTTATCACATTTTATAGGAGACCATACGGTATTTCTTTGCTATAGGGACCCAGTCTTAAAAAAGTGAAATTTCATGCCAAATAATATATACAATCGCGAAAATGAAACTGCAACTAATGAAAAAAGGAGGACCAAGTAAAATCGTGAAAATCGAGGAATTCCTCTTCGTAAAACGAAAAACAACACTGGCAGAATTCTTCTATACACAGTGCATTTTAGATGGTATTTGGTGTACAATTTGTATATGTGTGCATTGCTAAATGGGCATTATTATCTATATATATATTTGTCTTACGTGGCGCGGAAATAGGGCTGAATTTCTACCTTATCGTTGGCAACAACCGTAGTTTCCAGAGCTCAGACAAATGAACAGACAAGATTGTGTTAGCTCCCCCTCCAATATGGCGGTCAGTGTCAGAGCAGTGAAACTCAAGGTAGCAATTATTAAAAATAAAACAATAGAGCTGTGCAAGGTGACGTCACAAACAGGTTTTTGCTGCTGCTGTAGGACAGCTATCGCTACCTTTATCAATGCTTTTTCTATTTGTGTGTCCTACAGCTTTTTTCATTGTTCTCCGGTAAAAGTCACGTGATGTGAACTATATGAACGTAATCCAAAGCGTCTGAGATGATTCCTCATTTTAATTATGAGTAATATTGTTAATTTCAAATGAATTCTCAACTCTTATTTAGAATTTATTTACGAATTTCACTCACACAAAAAATCGGAGATAATAAAATATAAACTTTCTAGAATGGTCCTGCTGCCATCTGTTGCTGTTTTATTGAAGTAAAACTAATTTCTTTTGCAGAAATCTATAATCAATTATAATAGTAAAATGTCCAACGAAATTTAAACAATCATTCATGATAAACTATATTCCTGCCACGCGTAGTGCTTTTTTTTTTTTTTTTTTTAATGAATTTAAGCCGTACTGTACAATATTATAGGTGCAATAAGTTTTAAACTAATTATGTTTCCAAGATCCTTTTTTCAGCATCAACTAAATGCATTTTTAGTTGTGTTTTCAACGGAGTTTTCGATTACTTTTTTACATTAAAAAAATTGTCAATTTCATATGTTCAAATGATTTATTGTAGTACTTATTCCTGGTAGAATTACTAGAAAAATTAAAAGGGACGAGCGAGCGAAGCGAGCTGGGGCCGCGTAGCGGTCTCAATGTGAATTGCTTTGCAATTCACGAGAGGTTGGCGAGCGTAAGCGAGTAGGGGGCTGAGCCCCCTAGTATTGTTTATTTGCATAGACATATGTTATATATTTCTTACTACATTATCTTGTTTATGTATATATTAAATTAAGTGTTTCACGCTAAGTGGTGTAAATAGTGAACAAACTGCTTGTGGATTTTATACATTGATAGCTATTTCATAAAGATATACCAATCTGATGCGATTCTAAAATGTAAATAAAGGTTGCTGGAAAGTACTTTAAGTTCTGCCCAATTTAACCTCGATATTTTCTCTATCGCGTCAAGAACACTATAAGCAAATAAATACTGACAACACAAATCTGATGATCTAAATTTACATATTTTTGTTAGTATATATAAGATTATTTTAATTTATTTCATGCGCTTGAAATTTTTTACGCTTTCTCTAGGGTTAGGTGTCAAATAAATGTACTTTCTTGTTATTTTATTTTGCCATTTCTATTTATTCTATTTTCCATTCATTCCATTTATGGATATTGATTTAATTTACATATTCGTATGTCAAAGAATATTCTTTAAAGTTATTATCAAGATTAGGATAGGATACGATTAGGGTTAGGATTAGGAATAAAAATTGAACGACGATGGCATGACCGATTCAGGTTTAAAGTATGAAACAGGATGTCTATTTAGATCATGAAGCAATAAGAAAATTAGAAAATTATCGGCTAATAATTTTTAATATGTTTTCATAGATAGACAGTCATAATTGACATCAAAGGTGAGCGGGGAAATGGTCATCTAAAATACCATTAAGTGTTGCCACGCAAAAAACAAATCTGGTTACAACAATGTATTTAATTTTGTGCCAAATTTCACTTGATAAATAAAAAAGGCAAATTGACTATGCACCTAATTTTAGACCCCTAACCTTCCTATTCTCGGAAATTTTCTATCTATATGTAAAAAAAATTCTACTATATAGAACGCGCTTTCACGTTTATAATGTTATGAATTGGCACGATCGGCTTGCTCAAGTTTACACAATTCGGCTGGAAGAAAAGATTCATTACTTTTTGATTTCTTCTTTGCTTTTGCATTACGCGAATTTGTTGGTAAAATCGATTTTCTTTTCGATAACATTGTTGTTTTATAAGTTTAAAAAATATTGTAATTTTACTTAAACATTGCTTTAAAATCTATGCAATTTTTCTTATCCTACAAGACTTTACAAAAATCTATTATGAAACAACTTTTAAAAAAGCTATATTTAAAAACAACAAAGTTTTTCCTATTTTAAAACTAAAAGAAATGTAATATTAAATTCCGGTTCGAAACGACGATTTACAAATGTGTTTCGATTGTGGGAAAATGATAGAGCAAAAATGCTGTTATTTCGACATAATCATATTAAATCTTTAGCTTTTATGAGAAAAGCAACTTTCTTTTAAAAATTATAGTTATTTTTATTAAGATTTTCTGATTTCGATACGGATAATTTTGCGATGCGTATCATTGACATTTGCCATCCAATATTTTTTTAATTTTAATTTTTTTTTTACTTTTTAAAATTTAAATTAAAAATATGGTAACTTTATGTTAGCCGTGTGCAGACGATAAATCGCCAACCTATCCTATCATTTGTATTGAATTCATTAAAAATATAAATCTTTCACTCATTTCATTTAAAACACAGAACTTTAATTTACAACACATACATTTAAAATACATATATTACGTACATTTAAAATAATTCCTTTCATGTGAAAAAGAAAAAGAAAAAAATAAGAGAGATTAATCACAAATAATTTGATAACCCAACATCATTTTATTTTAACATCAAAACAAGTCTGTTTTATTTTTCTATATATGACATCATATTCGCTTGCTTTTCATACTTACTCGTATTTATGCACTTTGTATTATTATCAAATATTTGAAAACGCATGTTTTATTTCTAATATGACATCATTTCTTATTCTGTTTAATTCTTAAATAATTCATTTCCTTTTCATTTTTCACATGGATATTTTTCACGTGAAAATAAATTGTTGATTACAAATTATTACTCGGGGGTTTTATTTCATATTGGCAACGATAAAGTATTAGCAACGGTAAAATAAATTTAACCATTTTAAAAAAAGCTGCAAAACCGGGCCCTTTGGGTCAAAACAACCAAACCAACCAACCATTTTAAAATATACGAAAAAATGTCCATTTATTCTCTATGAAAATAATGAAATTTTGAATTATTAAGAAAAATATTGAAATAAAGTAAACAAAAACCAGCCTATGTTCATATGAGGGTTATAATCAACTTATATGCAAAGATACAGGATAATTAAATGCTTCATTTTGACGCTGGCTTCAGCCTAACATTTGCACACAATCAGATTTATAATATTACTAGCTGTTACCCGTGACTTCGTTCACGCAACATTAAAAGAAGAATAAATAGATTAATTAAGCAAAATATTTCACTCCCGAAAATTAAAAACGTTAATAATTAACTAACTATTTATCACATTTCATAGGAGAGAATGCGGTATTTTTTGTTATAGGGACCTTGACATAACTCATTCTTAAAAAAGTGAAATTTTGTGCCAAATAATCGCGAAAATGAAATTGCAACCAATGCGAAAAGGAGGGCCAAATAAAATTGTGGAAATAGACGAATTGGGTAAAAACAAATGTCAATTTTACCTGATAGACAATTTTACTTTTAACGCATTTGTGAAACGTTTTAACAGCCATCCTTTAAAAAAACATTAACTGGAAATACAGTACATGCTTTTTCCTTAAATTCAATTCTGCCTCCTTGGTTTAATGTATAGCTGAAACAAATCTTGTTTTTTAAATGACAGTATGTTGACAGGCAATTTTTGTTCTCCAGAATAAATTGATTCATGAAGTTTGAATATGTGAAAATATGTTTTAATTTTTTGGATAATTTACTAAAATCAAGATTTTGTTTTCACCATCTATTCAAGGTAAAAATAAATTTTGTTTTTCAGTTTTAATGAGAAAATGGTGTAAAAAATATACTGATCTGTTTTATTTCTCCTTTTTTATGCACAAGTATGGAGTAATTTACTTTCCGTTTTTAGAGAAACTTCGTTAAAATTTACAAAAAATAAAAAAATAAAAAAATAAAAAAATCTTGGCATCTAATTTAATTTTTTAAATTGTGAGAGTTTGTATGACATCCTCGGATCAATGATAGCCGGTATTAAGTAAATCGCGTTGCGTTCGATAGTCTAGGAGTAGTTGCGAAATGCAAACACACTGTCAGATTTTAATATAATAGATTCGTGTTCATTTTTTAAGAAAAGGTCTTAAAATTATGATGTGATTTTTAACAGAAAACTCTCATCTGTATATAACGGATACTCATGCTTAATAATCAGTACAGATAAAAAAAAATTTAAATTCTTCATAATAAATATGGCGTGAAATTCATCTACTTTTTATACTTACTGATCCTTGTATTATTAATGTAAGGAATTGCTTCACACTCATTTTAAAACATATCGGAAAATTCCCGTTTTATTTCAAATATGACGTCTCTTTTTCTCCAGAGAAATCCCTTTTTAATGACATAATTCTTGTTAATTTTCTTTTCCAGGCAATTAATTTCAATACTGGCATAGGGGAAATCATGTTACTTTAACGAAATAATATTAAAACTTATGTTTTATCAACAAAAATGGAACTATTAACATTCGTCATTCTTTTAGGTAATCGAGTTATTTCTTTTAGTTTTAAGAATGAAAATAGCTATTTCTCGATATCCATGACATCATTTTCGACATAGATAATTTTGCGGAGCATATTATTGACATTTGCTAACCATTTTCTTTTGAAACTTCTTTTTACTTTTTTAAAATTTAAATAAAAATACGGTATAGTTATATTAGCCGTGCGCAGATGGTAAAACGCCAAGTATTTTACCATACAAAAGAAAAAAAAAGTGAAGAAAAAACCCAAGATCATTTTATTTCACCAATCAAAGCCTATCAGCTTTATTTGCGATGTATGGCGTCATATTAGCCTGTTTCCTATGGTTACGCATATTGAAACTTCGTATTATTATCAAAAACTAAAAAAAGTACGTTTTATCCATCTATTTAAAGCTAACCTGGTATTTCGTTTTCCAGGCAAATATGACTTTTATACGCGTGCGCGAGCATTCCGCCAATCAGCTAGAGGCTTTTACTCTCTACAGACAGATTTGTTTCAGCCAATGAGGTGAGGGTATTTACTGTCTCTAGAGATCTTTAGTCGGGAGTCGGCGTAAGCAACACAACATGTTTCAAAGTTTGGATTACTATAAATATTAGGTATTTTTTCATTTTATCTTTATTTATTTTGTTATATTGAGCTCATGAACATAGAAACACATATATATTTCTGTGTTCATTATTGAATTCTTTGGATATGTCGTATGTATATTTTGCTGCTTTAAATTTCTTAAACCAAAAAGTAATGGTCGAGTTTTTATTAGGATTTATAAAGCTGAAATTTACCTTTTTGAATATAATACTACAGATGTTTTAATAGTTGCATTCGGCTGTAAAAATTGATTAAAAATTTGACCAGCAGTTGCATGAAAAAAAAAAAAAGTTTCACAAACATGGACAAATCCAGAAACTTGCTGAGTCGGCAATTGTGTTTATATGTAAAAAAGTAACAAAATTCATAGTTTAATCACAATAAAACATCGTGAAATTTATTTATTGGTTGCGGTAAAAAGATCACAAAATTCTACTAACAACAGAAGCTTCTAAACAGCTTTACCACCTGTGCATTTTGATGATTTTGTTATGATAGTGTGTATGGATGTGTTTTGCATGGAATTTTTTGGTTTGTTGACAATTTTTTTAAAGGTTTTGGAACTTTAGTATGACAATTTATTGGTATTATGTCGGGTAATAGAAAAGCGTTCTAAAGATTGAAAGACGATCAAATCTTAACAAAACTTTCAATGATTCAAATGGATTTAGATAGATAATTTTAGCATATGTGTATATATATGCAGTAGACTCCTTAAAATCCACTCATGTAAACAATGAAACTTACAATTAAGATGTAAGTGTAAAATTTCAGTTTTTAAAATGTTTTATATCATTTAGTACACATTTTAATATGTAAATGGACAGATGGTACAGCATCTAATGTATATGAATGTATATTTTGAACTGGTTTGTTTAGAGGCTCCTGTTGTTAGTAGAATTTTGTTACATTTTCTTGAATGATTGTTGAATTTCACAATACTTTCCCGCAACCAATCACCAATAAAACATCATGAAATTTATTGATTGGTTGCGGGAAAAAAGATGACAAAATTCAACAATCATTTCGAAAAATGTAACAAATTTCAACTAATAAAATACACCAGAATATATATAAAGCATGCTTTACAATTATATTATGTGCACTAAATAATTTTGCTAACAATATACGAAGAATCAAAACATATCTAAAGAACTCAATCATGAACACAGAAATAGATATTTGTTTTACCTTCAATGATTCAATAAAATAAAATGAAAATAAAATGAAAAACTACCTAATAATATAATAATCTAAACTTAAAACTTAAAAACTCCATCAAACGCGATAAATTGTACACAATTGTCATTATACAAGGTGACAGTCAATGCGAATTCATTTATATACACTACACACTTTTCCTTTTCCATCCATTGATACGATAACCATTTTGTCAGGATAAAATTAGCACTTGCCTATCAGCGAGCAATACTGAAAATTGACGATGACTTTATTGCCACCTAAAGGTGAAAATAAGCACTTACTCGGCGATAAAACTTGGAAAACTGGCGATTAAAAATATGGAAAAAACTGGCCAAATACAGGATTTTCTTTTTTCCTTTTGTGTTTTTTCTGCATCTGTTTGACAAAATTCAGGATTTTTCCTCACCCGATCGATGAAATTAATGATTTTTCTGCATCTGAGGGACAAAATTTACGATTTTTATGAACTCGATTAATGAAATTCGTGATTTTTATGTGCCCACTTGACTAATTCGTGATTTCACTCACCCACTTGATGAATTTGTGATCTTTACGTGCCCGTCCTACAAAATTCATGAATTTTATGCACCCGATTTAAGAATTTCATGATTTTTACATGCCTGATAAATGAAACTCATGATTTTTACATGCCTGATAAATGAAACTCATGATTTTTACACACTCGATTGACGATTTTTTTTTCTGCACTCAACCGACGAAATTAAGTATTTTTATGCACCCGATTGCCAAATTCATGATTTTTATGTGCTGATAGAGGAAATTAATAATTTTTACGTGCCCGATCAACTAATTTCTTGCTTTTTATGGGCCCGTTTGAAGAATTTTGTGAATTTTAGGTGACCGATAAATGAAACTCATGATTTTTACACGCCCGATTGATGAAAAAAAAAAATTCTGCACCCGTTACACAAAATTCATCATATTTATGTGCCGATGGATGAAATTAATGATTTTTTCAGCAATCCTACGACGTAATTTGTGTTTTTTCAGCAATCATTTGACGAAATTTGCGTTTTTTCTGCTATCTTTTGACGAAATTTGTGTTTTCTGTGGTCCTCTGATGAAATTTGCTTTTTTCGTGATCCTTTGACGATCTTCGCACTTTCCCTGCTGCCTATTGACGAGATTCATGTTTTTTCAGCAATCCTTTGACAAAATTTGTGTTTTTTCAGCGATCCTTTGAAGAAATTCGCATTTTTCTCATGATCGTTTATGAAATTCGCGTTTCCCAGTGATTCTTTTATAAAATACATTTTATTCTGCAATTTTTAGATGAAATTTGGTAAAAGATTATGAAATTAAGTATTTTTATGCACCCGATAGACAAAATTCATGATTTTTATGTGCCGATAGAGGAAATTAATGATTTGTACGTGCCTGATCAACTGATTTCTTGATTCTTATGTGCCCGTATGAAGAATTTTGTGTATTTTAGGTGACCGATAAATGAAACTCATGATTTTTACACGCCCAATTGACGGAAAAAAAATTTCTCTACCCGACCGACGAAATTAAGGATTTTTATGCCCTCGATAGACGAAATTCATGATATTTATGTGCCGATGGATGAAATTAATGATTTTTTCAGCGATCCTATGACGTAATTTGTGTTTTTTCAGCAATCATTTGACGAAATTCATGTTTTAACTGCAATCCTTTGACGAAATACACGTTTTTTCCGCTATCCTTTGACGAAATTTGCGTTTTTCTGTGATCCTTTGACGATATTCGCACTTTCTCTGCTTCCTTTTGAGGAGATTCATGTTTTTTCAGCAATCCTTTGACGAAATTGGCGTTTTTTCAGCGATCCTTTGAAGAAATTCGCATTTTTCTCACGATCGGTTATGAAATTCATGTTTCCCAGCGATTCTTTTATAAAATACATTTTATTCTGCAATTTTTAGACGAAATTTAGTAAAAAAGCGTGATTTTTTGGTGAAATTTCCTTTTTTAATAATGTATGATATAATGATTATGAACCATGATTTTTCTGTTATTGGGCGAGATTCATGTTTTTTCAGAAATTCTCTGACGAAATTCATGTTTTTTCAGCGATCCTTTGAAGAATTTCGCATTTTTCTCGCGATCCTTAACGAAATTCGCATTTTCCAGCGATTCTTTGATAAAATACATTTTATTCTGCAATTTTTAGACGAAATTTAGTAATAAAGCGTGATTTTTTGGTGAAATTTCCTTTTTTGCGATTCTTTGAACAAATTTACTTATCTTTCGCGATCCTTTTGCATAATTCACGTTTTTTTCTGTGGTCTTTTAACGAAAGTCATGTTTTCCCATGATCCTTTGATGAATTTAGTGTTTTTTCCTCAATCATTTGACGAAATCTGTGATTTTTTCACCCGCGAAGATTGGTTAGATGTTTTTAGTCTGCAGGTGCCCTAAAAATTCTGTGACGTCCGTTGCTGCATCGCACACATGGGGCATCGAACGAAGGGAATTCATCCTAAAGAATAATTGTTTCATTCCTGACATTTCTGGAAAGAAACAGCGTTCAACTCATTGGCTGAATTGTAAAGGGCGAAATGTGTCAAACATTAGCGGGAAGAAAGTGCGCAATTTGTTCGTTCATGGAAAAAATCGTGAAATTCGTTAATCGATAGTCGATAAATTGCTAAATTTGTCAATCGATAGCGGAAAAATTGCAAAATTCATTAATCGACAGTGGAAAAATCGCAAAATTCATCAACTGGTTTCGGGGGGAAAAGTTTTCGAATATCGTCGAATGGCTTCGAGAAAAAAATCACAATCCGTCAATTTCGGGGAAAAAATCGTGAAATTCGCTAAATGGTTTCGAAATTTGTCGAGCGACAGCAGAGAAAAAAAATCTTTTTCCATTCAATCATCGTAATTGGTGAGTGTGACTATTATGTTTGACCAGAGGTGGCAATAAAGTCCATTGCCAAATTTTCAGTATTACTCGCTGTTTGGCAAAAGGTAATTTTGTCCTATACTTCAAAACCCTTTTGATCATCACATCAGTGTGCAGACCATTTGATGAATTTCGTGATTTTTCCGTTATCGATTGTTGAATTTTATAATTTATCAACTATTGATTAGCGAATTTCATGATTTTTTCCATGAACATTTGACGAATTGTGCAAAAATATTAAGAATATCGTTAAATTGTCTTAGGTAAAAAAAAATTTAATATTGTCAAATGCCTTCAAGAAAAAAGTTGCAAGTTGAAACGCCTGTGACCTCTTTTTCATGTTATGCATCTCTGGGGTCCATTCCCCCACTCCCCCCCCCCCCGGTGGGACACTTTTCTAAATTTTGCACACACCCCTCATGTGATATATCGCTGGAAAAGTCTTTGACCACTTATTCATGCTATGTATCTCCGGGGTCCATCCCGCCACTACCCCCCCCTAAATTTTGTTGACACCCCTCATGTCATATATTGTTGGAAAGGTCCGTGACTGCTTAATCATATTATGCATCTCTGATGTCCATCTCCCCACTTTGCCCCCCCCTCCCCCCGAAGGGGTACTTTTTAAATTTTGTACACAACCCTCATGTTATATATCATTGGAAAGGTCTGTGACCACTTAATCATATTATGCATCTCCGATGTCCATCTCCCCACTTTGCCCCCCCCCGCCCCCCCAAGGGATACTTTCTAAATTTTGTTGACACCCCTCATCTCATATATTGTTGGAAAGATCCGTGACTGCTTAATCATATTATGCATCACCGATGTCCATCTCCCCACTTTGCCCCCCGCCCCCCCCCCTCCCCCCTTACTTTCTAAATTTTGCACACAAACCTCATGTTATATATCATTGGAAAGGTCTGTGACCACTTAATCATATTATGCATCTCCGGTGTCCATCTCCCCACTTTGCCCCCCCCCCCAAGGGGTACTTTCTAAATTTTGCACACACCCTTCATGATATATTGATGGAAAGGTCTGTGACCACTTAATCATATTATGCTCCCTACTATGACATTTGTCAAGTTAAAGCAACTATAAATTTTATGTTTATGGTAGTATCAAGTTGTTTGCCGTCAAATTTTGACGGGTTCCATCTAGTTTCTAATAATATTATTTAATCTTCTTTTTAATTCTTTAATTTTTTTATTTCATTTTCATTTTTCACGTGAAAATTTTTCAATTGAAACTAAATTGTTGAGTAAAAATTGTTATTCCGGGTTTTAAATTAGTTTTGGTAACGATAAAGTATTAGCAACGGTAAAGTAAATTTAACCATTTTAAAGTATTATACGAAAAAAATGTCCATTTATTCTCTATGAAAATAACGAAATTTTGAATTATTAAGAAAAATATTTGAATAAAATAAACAAAAACCAGCCTATGTCCATTTGATGGTTATAATCAATCTATATGCAAAAATACAGGATCATTAAATGCTCCATTTTGACGCTGGCTTCAGCCTAACATTTGCACACAATCAGATTTATAATATTATTAGGATTAGGATTCTTTTCTAAAAGTTTCAGAAGATAAAAAAGACAGCAACTTGTGGATGCACCGTGACCAAAATGTAACTTATTATAGTCGTCTTTTTTGTTACGCGGCGTTGAAGGTGAGTCATTTCGAACTGTAACGTTACTGTAACTGTAACGTTAATATGTCCCTGTAACGTTAATATGTCCATTTTGAGACGAGTTGCAAATGACTAAAATAAATGGTCACGTTGACTTCATAGCGGAGTGACGAAGTGATTGTCATCCGAGTGCCAAAATGTGACGAATTAAAAAAAAAAAGTCTCATTTTAGTCACCGTTATGATTGTAACCATTTATCATTGATTTGGAACGTCATAGTAACATCAGCTATTAGAAATCTTATGTAACTGTAAACAAACTTCTACATGACAAGATTTCCACCTTTCTTAAATAACAAAGTATTTGAAATCAATTATTCGACCTTTTTAACACTTTCCAAACCTAGTTGAAAAGGGTTTATGACTTCGGTTTGTCTGGCCGTATGGCCGTCTGCCGTCTGTCCGTGCTCTAACTCTCGTAAATATGCTCGGATTTCCATGCAATTTTTATATGTTATTTTCTTTATCTATAGCATGTTCCCTATTTCAACTGAAGTGTGTAGCACTTATAGTTTTTTACAGGGACACTCAAAAGAATTCTGTTACATTACGGTCTATGGGGAAAAATCATTTGCGGTTTATTTTAATGATGTTACACAATTTCAAACACATTGTAATTGATATATATCACTAAGGTGCATTACAAGAAGCTTAATACGGAATATGGTGTGCATAGCACTTATAGTTACTTTACAGGGACAGTCAAAAGAATTCCGTTACATTCCGTCTATGGAGAAAAATCGTTTGCGGTTTAATTAAATAATTTTTCACTATTTTAAACGAATTGATATTTATATATATCACTAAAGTGCATTACAAGAGGCTTACTACAGAATATTGTGTGTATAGCAGTCATCATTCATTTACAGGGACACACAAAAGAATTCTCTACTCTCTGTTAACAATAATTCCTGGAAATGTGTTTTAAGTTGCTGAACGCGATTTTAAATTTAACTTACTTTTTGTCTATTAGTAGGTATGAATTCTGTAGATCATATACAAAGCAGCACAAAAGTTCGCAAACACATTTCCGTTTATTGACAGAAACTCCAGAAGGAGAATTTTAAACTGTGCTACGCGTTTGTTAACTAAACTAAAATTTAGCATCCTATGTAGTATATATACAAATCTATAGATCATATACAGGGCTGAATAAAAGTATTCGGATATTTTTCCGAATATTGTATATGTTGGAAATATATGTTGGGAATTCCTGAAATTACGTTTGAAATATGTTATGCGTTTTCCAAATCGTTTACTTAGATGTTATCTTTCAGCTTATTAGACGGTAATGATTTGTAAAATTATTTTGGAAGCGTTGAAAATGTTACATAATCTATGCTTGACGCATGATTTTTCGTTCTTGTTTAAATGAAAAAAAAAAAGTATTTGAAATCAACTATTTATACATTTTTAAACAGTTATTTCTCAATGTCCTCAAAACATAACCATTTTATGCGTTTACGGGTTTCTTTTAGAGAGCTCGTTTATGCCTCTCAATATTTTATTCACATGACGTTTCTGGATGCTTGTAGGGTGCGAAATGTGTAACTATGCATGGAATGTCAAGAAATCTACTACTTCAGGCGGCATAAGACAGCTGAAAAGGCCATTGATGTCATTGCATTCATTCTATTGACATTTTAATAGATAGCGATCACCTGTAAGCATAATTCCTGTCATTACGCTTCACTTTCTACGGCAACAATGCAAATAAAGATGAAGGGTTACTTAGTTAATTACTTATGGCAGTGTGGTCTTGCTCACGTTCATGTATGGTGGGCTGCAGTTTTCGCTACTCTTCCTTTAGTTACTTTTTCTGTATTCCAAAATATAATGAACGGATTAGAAAATATATTTTAGAAAAGGGAAGTTAATAGTGTTGCCAGGTGTCCCAATTTTCAGGAGTCCCAAGACCCGTCCTGCGTAACCAAAGCGCGGGACGCCAAAACCCCAAATTTTTCAGGATGCACAAATTCTTTTAAATTTCATTTTTCACCATGCTTTTCCTTTGTCTGCATCTAGTGGAACTTAATATAATAAAACCTGTTTAAACAAAATCTGTCTATAACGGAATATCTTATGATTCCGCCGAAAGCCTGGTAAGACGGAAATCTGTCTAAGACGAAATATTTTTCCGGTCGATTCTGTTTTTACAGGTTTTATTGTAGGTTGTTTAGTAAAACCTGTGAAAACGGAACTTCTTTATAACGGAATCGTGTCTTAAACGTAAAAACTTCATAATCCTTACCGAATGAATACCACACAACTATACTCTACAATCAAAAACCTTTCCAAAACGGCAAGAGGTTAATAAATTTCAAAACTTTATTTGACTACGTTATTGATAATTTTCTTATAAAAATTCGTTATGGGTGTTGTTAGTAGGCAATATAAAAAAGAATTATTAAATGTAAAAAATCCATTGGAGTTTTCAATTGAAAAAAAAATAATAAAGCATTTCACCTATATTTTGTAACTTGTTAAGCCCAAGTTGGATCCCCTAGTAATAATAAATAAAAATTTGCTGGAAATAACATTTTTTCATCGGAGTTAAGTATATTTCCAAACTTATATCTTGAGCATCGCTTGATAGATATTTAAACCCTTTTTATTTCATATTTTCTAAGAAATGCTATGAAAAATTTTCACAAAGATGTGGCGATAATCTCCTGAGTTATCAGTTTAAGGTTGTTCTAAAATCTAAACTCGCTACTTTATGACACATTTCTGAATTAATTTTTTTTTCTGAAACGCATGATTTTGGAAGGTGTTCTAATTCAAAAACTATGCAATCAAAAAGAGTTTTTCATTTTTTTGGTCAAATTATAAAATCTTTTAGAAATTACTGTCAAAGTTGGCGTTCTTATTCGAACTCCCTGCGCGGCAGCTCGAGAAACAGAAAAGACGTGTCCTCACATGACAAGAATAGTTTATAACTCGATAAGTAATATATTTATGAAAAAATAGAAAACTCATTTCGATTCCAAATTACGTCATTAGTCAGGTCCGCAATTTTATGCTTTTGCGTTTAAAAATGAGTCAGAAAATGTGTCAGAAAGTTTCGTGTTGTTGAGCCGGTCATTTGAGAAATACCTTAAAGTGATAAAAATATATTCAAATAATAATAATAATTTTGATAAAAAAATATTTTATATCTTTTTTTATTATTATTATTTTTTTTTAAACTGGCATACGCTTGTAGCAATACTGATTGAATTTATAATCCCTGAATTTTTTTTGCTAAAGCGTGAAATCAACAGTTTTTCACTCTTTTGGTATCACGCCTGATTTAGCAAAAATTCAGCTATTATAAATTCAATCAGTATTTTATATTTCATCTCAAAAATAAAGACGTGAATAAAATAAACACTGCAAAAAAAATTCTTGATTTTACAGCATCATACTGGCACCCCAGCTGCCAGTATTATACCGTAAAATCATTTTTTTTCCTCTTTTTTTTTTTTTTTTTTTTTTTTTTTTGTTGCTGTGAACATCTGTTGCTAATGTAAATGTTTTATCGATTAAAATAGAAAATATTGGCCAGAATCGACCATATAACCCAAATCTGACATCACAATTAATGAATGCTTACACTTTACATTTCAAGTCACGTTTGTTCTTAACGAACTTTTTATCATTGTGATAAGAATAAATGCTTTTTACCTGTTTTCTTTTTTAAAGAAAGAATTTGTGCTTTAGATTAAAAGAAGAAGAAATGTTACTGAAAGAAGATAAAGTGACGAAAATTAATGTACCATGGCAACTAAGAAAAAGAGAACAAAAAGTGAAAACAAAAATAATTTCCATAAAAATTAACAAGAAAAAGTAATATATTGCGCACTGATTACAATAAAGCATTTGTGTTATATTAACAGCATGTAATACGCTAATTATGAAAATTTTTTATTAGTATAAGAACAAAAATATATTCGTTTACATAGATTTATTAGTTACGAGGGTCCGGAACACAAAAATCTTCAAATTTTTGAAAAATATTTTATTGTATTACAATATTCTCTGTTTTTTCCCGCTTAAAATGACGTTTAAATAATGTTTCTATCTTAATTAGAACAGGATATATCTCTTTTTTTTTTTTTTAATCTAGCTTTCAAATAGTGGTTGTCATGGAAACATTTTTGCGTTTTACTGCATAACGGGTTTTTACAACAATTCTCGTCTTTAAATTGTTATAAGTCAAGAACCATTAAAGATAAATGGTTCAAACTTCGAACATATTTTTTTCAATTATTTTACTTTATTTTTGACTTAGTGAATTTCAAGAAAATATTTACTTTTGAAAATATTATTTTTTAAAAATAAGTTGCATATATTTTTTTTTTCAATTAATATTTTTAAAAATGCTGAATAAAAATTAAAACTTATATATTTTTGTTTAATTAAATGATTTTTTTTTTAATTTAACGAATAATATTTCGAGTTATAACAATTTTAAATTACCCCACCTTTTTTTTTTTTTTTTTTTTTTTTTTTTGCGATGTTGGGTTTTTTTTCAAATGAAATCTAGGAAAAGGTTTATTAATATAAATTGAAGAAATTACTAAGTTTAAGGAGTCTGTATAAATAATTATAAAAATACTTTAACAAATTCAAATTTTGAATAATACACAACGCATTTTCTTGATGGAATTTGCTTTATAAACATGCTATACGATCAATGTAATTAGTTCTTCTATGATACTTTTATTTTTTAACTATTGCAAAATGTCCCCCCCTCCCCTCCTTTTTTATATTAAATTATAAATTTATGCTGAGAAATGTATGATTTATACTCCTTGATTTTGCAATGATGCGAGTATCAGAATCACATAGAGTTGGGAAGAGTAATTAACTTGATTGACTTTATACAATTATTGTCTACTTTTCCAGAATTTTCAGTTATCTTTTGCTTTATTCTATTTTCTTTATTTTGGTTTTAAGTTTCTAATAATTCTACACATTTGGCATAGACAATATCAAAAGTCCATTGGGATAATTAATTTATTTAAACAGGAGTTAAATAATAAGTAAAGAAAAAAAAAATTACAGTAAAGAAACCCAACGTAACATAATTAATTTTTTTTTTTTAAACTTTATGAAAAGTTTTATGATTTGATTTTGATTACAAATTATATGGTTAACCGTCACAAAAAACCCCTCAAAATTCTAATTCAATAAATAACAAGAACGAAAAACTATGCGTCAAGCATAGATTATGTAACACTTTTCAATACTTCCAAAATAATTTTGCAAATCTTTGCCGTAAGGTGTAAGATTATATCTAACTAAACAATTTTGAAAACGCATAACATATTTAAAAATCCAATTTCAGGAATGACCAACAATATTCGGAAAATATCAGAACTCTTTTGTGCAGCCCTGTATATGATGTATAGATTTGTATATATACTAAATAGAATGCTAAATTTTAGTTCAGTTAGAAAACGCGTAGCACAGTTTAAAATTTCCCTTCTGCAATTTCCGACAATAAACGGAAATGTACTCGAGAACTTTTGTGCTGCCCTGTATACAATCTATACAATTTATACACATCAAGTAATAGACAAAAAATGAGTTAAATTTAAAAACGCGTTCAACAATTGAAAAAGCATTCCCAGCAATTATTATTAATAAGCAGTACTTTAAACGAATTCTTTTGTGCGTCACTGCAAATGAACGATAAAAGCTATACACACAATTATACACACGTTAGTGATATATATCAATTTCAATATGTTTGAAATAGTGAAACATTATTAAAATAAACTGCAAACAATTTTTCTTCATAGACCGTAATGTAACGGAATTCTTTTGGGCATCCCTGTAAAGTAGGGGTGCACAACCTGTGGCCCGCGGGCCAAAAGTGGCCCGCGATCGTATTACTGGTGGCCCGCGGATCAATTTCACGGATTGGACGCGAAAAAATCATGAATTTCGCCGATCAGGTGCATAGAAATCGCGAATTTTGCCAAATTTCGCCCCATCGGGTGTGTAAAAATCGCGAATTTTACCGATCGAGTGCATATAAATCGCGAATTTTGCCGATCGGGTGCGTATAAATC
Source organism: Maratus michaelseni (assembly GCA_963931845.1). Classification (NCBI taxonomy): domain Eukaryota; kingdom Metazoa; phylum Arthropoda; class Arachnida; order Araneae; family Salticidae; genus Maratus; species Maratus michaelseni. The sequence continues at coordinate 321,783,661 of OZ007594.1, read as the reverse complement.
GCAAATTTCGCCGATCGCGTGCGTAAAAATCGTGAATTCTGGCGATCGTCTGCGTAAAAATCGTGAATTTTGCCGATCGTCTGCGTAAAAATCGTGAATTTTGCCGATCGGGAACGTATAAATCGCGAATTTCGTCGATCGTATGCGTAAAAATCGCGAATTTTGCCGATCAGGCCCGAAAAAATCGCGAATTTTGCCGATCGGGCCCGTAAAAATCGCGAATTTTGCCAATCGGGTGCATTTAAATCGCGAATTTTGCCGATCGGGTGCGTGTAAATTGTAAATTTTGCCGATCGTCTGCGTAAAAAGGGCAAATTTTGCCGATCGGACACGTAAAAGTCTCAAATTTTGCCCATCGGGTGCGTAAAAAGCATGAATTTCGCCGATCGGGCACGTAAAAATCGCGAATTTTGCCGATAGGGTGCGTATAAATCTGGAATTTCGTCGATCGTATGCGTAAAAATCGCGAATTTTGTCGATCGAGCCCGAAAAAATCGCGAATTTTGCCGATCGGGCCCGTAAAAATCGCGAATTTTGCCGATCGGGTGCATTTAAATCGCAAATTTTGTCGATCAGGTGCGTGTAAATTGTAAATTTCGCCGATCATCTGCGTAAATAACCCAAATTTTGCCGATCGGACGCGTAAAAATCACAAATTTTGCCGATTATGCGCGTAAAAATCTCTAATTCCGCCGATTGGATGCGTAAAAATCATGAATTTCACCGATAGGGTGCGTGTAAATTGTAAATTTCGCCGATCGTCTGCATAAAAAGGGCAAATTTTGCCGATCGGACGCGTAAAAATCGCAAATTTTGCCCATCGGGTGCGTAAAAATCATAAATTTCGCCGATCGGGCACGTAAAAATCGCGAATTTTGCCGATCGGCGCGTAAAAATCGCGAATTTTGCCGATAGGGTGCGTATAAATCGCGTATTTCGTCGATCGTATCCGTAAAAATTGCGAATTTTGTCGATCGGGCCCGAAAAAACCGCGAATTTTGCCGATCGGGCTCGTAAAAATCGCGAATTTTGCCGATCGGGTGCATTTAAATCGCAAATTTTGTCGATCAGGTGCGTGTAAATTGTAAATTTCGCCGATCATCTGCGTAAATAAAGCAAATTTTGCCGATCGGGCACGTAAAAATCGCGAATTTTGCCGATTAGGCGCGTAAAAATCGCGAATTCCGCCGATCGGCGCGTAAAAATCGTGAATTTTGCCGATTGGGCCCGTATAAATCGCGAATTTTGTCGATCGTATGCGTAAAAATCGCGAATTTTGCCGATCGGGCCCGAAAAAATCGCGAATTTTGCCGATTGGGTGCATTTAAATCGCGAATATTGCCGATCGGGTGCGTGTAAATTGTAAATTTCACCGATCGTCTGCGTAAAAAGGGCAAATTTTGCCGATCGGACGCGTAAAAATCGCAAATTTTGCCCATCGGGTGCGGAAAAATCACGAATTTCGACGATCGGGCACGTAAAAATCGCGAATTTTGCTCATTAGGCGCGTAAAAATCGCGAATTTTGCCGATAGGGTGTGTATAAATCGCGAATTTCGTCGATCGTATGCGTAAAAATCTCGAATTTTGCCGATCGGGCCCGTAAATATCGCGAATTTTGCCGATCGGGTGCATTTAAATCGCGAATTTTACCGATCAGGTGCGTTTAAGTCGTAAATTTCGTCGAGCATATGCGTAAAAATCGCGAATTTTGCCGATCGGGTGCATTTAAATCGCGAATTTTGCCGCTCGGGTTGGTGTAAATTGTAAATTTCGCCGATTGTGTGCGTAAAAATCGCTAATTTTTCCGATCGGACGCGTAAAAATCGCAAATTTTGCCGATCGGGTGCGTAAAAATCATGAATTTCGCCGATCGGGCACATAAAAATCACGAATTTTGCCGATTAGGCGCGTAAAAATCGCGAATTCCGCCAATCGGCGAGTAAAAATAGCGAATTTCGCCAATCGGGCGCGTAAAAACCGCAAATTTCGCTAATCGGGTGCAAAAAATTGCAAATTTCGCTGATCAGATGCGAAAAAAATTGCAAATTTCGCCGATTGGGCGCGTAAAAATCGCAAATTTTGCCGATCGAGTGCGTATAAATCGCAAATTTCGCCGAACGTGTGTGTAATAATCGTGAATTTCGTCAATCAGTAGGAAAAAACTATGAATATTGTCAATCGCGCATGGAAAAAAAATGCAAATTTTTCCATCCTTTCCAACAGAATTGGGTTAAGCTGACTAAGTAGGTGGTTGAGTATATTGAGCTAACCCTCCTTTTAAAATTAGCATTTTTATTAACTTTTAGGCCGACCCGAAACAAAATTTTGTCCACCCTAATATGGATGTTGGCTCTCGACAATCCAGTCATTTTTGTGACTGCCCCTCCTCTTATAAAGGTTGTGCACCCCTTTGATATCCACATTTTATGACTGAATATGTTAAGAAGTACAATTTAGAATAATATATGTTTCTCCTCCTCTCCACCTTCATTCATGAAAGCAGCATTTTTTTTCGGCACTGGCAATTTTTAAAGCTAAATTTATTCCTTTAAATAAGGTCAAGGAGTATTTTCACTCTTTGAAAATAATCTTAGCTATATCTCTTGTATAAATACAAACGTAAACTGCTGATATATCATTGCCAACAGAACTGAATACGTTGACAGGGAAAGAAGGAACCTAGGGGGCTAAATCTACCCTTCCGAAATTTATGTTTTTTTAATCTGATTCCCCCCCCCCCCGGTCACACCTCCTCGAAACAAAAATTTTCTGATGGTGGCCCTCGACAACCCAGTCATTTTTGTAAGTGGCCCTTTGCTTAAAAAGGTTGTGCACCCCTACTGTAAAGGAACTATAAGTGCTATGTACACCACATTCTATAATTAGTCTCTTGTAGTGCACCTCAGTGATATACAGTGGAACTCCAGATATTCGTTACCTGAGTCATACGTTTCCCTCACTTATACGTTTGAACTCAGCGGTCCCGACCACTTGCCATTAAAAATTAGCTGAGTTATACGTTTTGAATTACATATTTCCCTCAGTTATACGTTACGTTTTTGCTTCCCGGACGAATTTATTTTTTATTTATCCATTTTGAAATCGGAAACACTGACGACGCGGCCGAGGAGTCTGATTTGAAAGATCTCACTCAAACTTCAGAGCTGATGTGAAAGCTTTTGACGTAGTAAAGCGGTTCGTCAGTAGTAAAAGCAATGCCCATAAGGCGGCTGCATTATTAACAGAAATGCAAAATTTGCTGTTCAGTGTCGGCTCTGCCGAAAAGAAACAACCGAAGATTAGTGATTATTTCAATAAGATTCAGTAAACTACTGAAATGTCTTTTGATAAATGATTTATATGCCAAGGCGATTCCAACTATTTCTTTTAAGTACTCTATGTACATTAAAAATAGTTTTAATAAAGCTTTTATGATAAAATACCATCATGTGTACTTCTCTTATGTACTTTTTTTCTTCTCATTTCCATTTCCAAAAATTTATGTCATGGGTGCAGTACTACTTAGGAAACTTCTGTTTTCAATATAAAAGGTAGAAAACGCCTCAGCGGATCAAAGTTTTCACGATATATTTAAAAAATTCTTCCGGTAAATCATTAATTGAGTTGTACGTTTTACTGAGTTATACGTTTCGTTTGTCCGGTCCCGGGCAAAACGTATAACTGGAGTTCCACTGTATATCAATTTCAATATGTTTGAAATTGTGTAACATCATTAAAATAAACCGCAAATGATTTTAACCCATAGACCGCAATGTAACGGAATTCTTTTGAGTGTCCCTGCAAAAAGACTATAAGCGCTACACACTTCATTTTTAATACCAAACCTGCCACAGTAACATATATCAATTGCATGACGATCCGAGTATATTTACGCGAGTTAGAGCACGGAGAGACAGACAGACAAACAGAATTCATAAACACTTTCCAACTATGTTGGAAAATGTTAAAAACGTTCTTAAAATGTGTCTCGGATCCTCTTAATGTATTAGTGCATACCATTTTAACAGGTGGGCCAGCGGGTCCCGAGCCCTGTGCTTTCACACAGTCAGGGGAATAAAATTAACAGTATTTATTTCATGAAATAATCTGGTATATATTTATTATTATTATTTTCATATGGAAAAATGTTTAGCATCCAAAATGATTAAAAACATTGCAATCATTGACATTCATAAAGAATATTTTAATCTTTTTTTTTTTTCCTTAATGTATATATTTATTGCTGAAACTATTGCACTTCTTACTGCACATTAACTAAAATGTCAGTATTTAATACTTTTTCTACACAAATCAGTGGTACATTTTAGAGTTTGTCCATCAAACTCGATTTTAGTACACCATGCAGTATTAATACCTTTCCGTAATTGAATACATTTGAATTGAATTGAATGCATACATTTTTCCGAAAGGGAAAAATGTATGTATTCAAAGAAGAATTCCTGTAAGCATAATACATTATACATGTACAATACTTTGTATAATGTATTGTACATGAAATTATTATTTTTTTATGTAAATGATTGAAATAATTTGATTCACATCAAATTATTTGTATGTAAAATAATTTGAATATATTAAAATTTATAGCATTGCTTATGAATTTAAACACGCGTATGCATGTAACAGTAATAGTTATGTGAAAAAAAAAAAGTACATGTAATATGAATATGAGTATGCTTACAAAATGTCTATGTCGGATATAGGGTGAAACCCCCAGTAACTGATACTTTAAGGATTTTTTCTTGTTCAAATCACTATTACAAAGTTTTAAATCTATTTTATACTTATCTTTGTTTTTGAAAGTATACTAAAGATAACATTAAAAAATTATTGTTGACAAAATTTTGAAAACTTATACTTTTTATTATTAAATATTAATTTTGTCATAAATATGATCAATATCTCCAGTAACTGATACCCTCTCTTTTTTAAAAAACGAATAGCTGAAAAATAAGTTATAAAGGTTACAAATTTTACAAGAAGATGGTTATTTTATATAGAGTTTTTCTGAAGTGTCAGTTACTGGTTAGGTGTCAATAACTGGGGGTTTCACCCTAACTGAGAAAAAGAAAAAAAAAAAGATCCAAAAAAACGTAAAGCATTCTGATCCCTATCAGAATTTAGGAAGAACTTTCTTTTTGTGTAGCCTTTTCTGTTCCAACTGATTCTTTCAACAATTTAAATTATCTACTACAAGCAGATTCGCAGTTCGCATATTGCCTGCCCAACGCTAATTAAACATACCTGAATTCGTTAAAAATAAATATTGTCCTTCGATTTTAATCTTATCTTATTTTTTCTTCCCTTCTTTCTTCATTAGAAAACATTTTTTAGAGTCGCGCAATGATCCGTCAAACTGCCACACGGGTCGATGAAGTCAGGAAGCTTAACTCTACGCTCATCCACAACGAATGCATCAGCACTTACACGGTTACACGGATCACTGCCAAAGCCTTTTAAGTACTATCCAATTTGAGATAGGCAAAAAATATCCCTCATCGAGATACATCTAACCAACTGTATGCATCTTGAATTCCATCATTTTAATTCAGATTTGTGTATTTTCTCTCTGAATGTTAATTTGTCTAGAAATTTATTTTCTATACATTGCATACTTTTAATTTTACAATTACATAATATGCTGTAATATTTAAAGCAATTTTTTTTAATATGTTGTAATATAGTTTTTTTTTTTTTTTTAATATGATCTATGAATGACGAAAAACTCGACATAAAAATTCAAATTCAAATTTCGCAGCAATAGAATACTTCTATGCAAGGTTTAATGCATTTGGGTTCTGAGGCCAGACTGATGTTGAGGGGCCTAGCCTTTACTAATTAATCCTTAACCCTGACAGTAACACCACAGGGCTTTGAGGCCTATAATGTTGATTATACGACTTATAGGGCTGGCAGTCCTATGATATTTGTTGATAATATTTCTTCCATAATACTTCCTTGTTATGTAATGGAAATTTTGATGAATCTTAATGCAGAGAGAGCTCTAGAGTCAGGGATGAAAGCGCTGCGCCACAAATGACCAATTCTCACCACTAAATTTTAATAATATTCTTCGTTTTACTAAGCTTCAGGAAAATATTTCATGAAATAAGGTTTTTAATACTATAAAAATTTAGTGGTGACACTCGGCCATTTGTGGCGCAACGCTTTCATCACTGCCTAGAGTGAAACATGAGTGGTGAAAAAAAAATGGTGTTACTGTCAGCGTTAACTGCTGTAAGTGGTCTGAATGCTTTTTTTTTTTCAATTTTCACAGCTTAATTTGTAAATTTCAGTTTAACTCTAGATTTGTGATATTTTGTTTTAGTTTGGAGCTCTAGTACTATTGCTAGAGAATTCTGAATAGGTGAATTTTAATTATAGCCCTGTACATACAGTTCAATACAGAAACAGTATTTTTACTTACCCATCATACGTAGTATAGGGTAAGTCTTGTAATCGTTTTGAAAATCGAAAAAAAAATTTTCGACGGATTTACACGTTTCAGACACTGGAGATTCCAAAAAACACATTTTTAGAAAAAAATTTTGCCGTCCGTCTGTGTGTCTGTGTGTCTGGATGTCTGTGTGTCTGTAAACACTCTATCTCCCGAAAAAATTGAGATAGAGACTTGCAATTTGGTATGTATTTATTATGTAATAATGGGAAGAAGCCTATTTCATTTCAATAACCTCGATTAACCGGAACAATTTTTTTCGGACTCTCGAAATATTCGTTCTGATAAAAGGTATATAAAAATTTTCGAAATTGTTTATTTTAAGAAATGAACATAAAAGACAATAAAAAAACATAAATTTTGCATAAAGCATGAAGTCGATCGGATAATGAGTTGCCGAGATATTTGGAATCCTATTTCCACACTCTTCGATTTTTCATGACCCTGTATTTCATCCAAATTTCACTTCAAAGATATATTTTAATTAGAAATTTGACGCTTAATCAGATGCAATAAACCGCTAGTTAATAGGATTATTATTTTTGGAGTTATAGGGAAAAACCTCTTTCAAGCAATTCAGTAATCGAGCCTTTAAAGTTTATGACGTCACCAATCCACGATTTTAATTGAATTGCAATGCATTTTATAAGTAGTTTACACATTTTTATTTTAATATTTTACATTATGCATATTCAAGTATTACGGTGGCCCCCAACGACTAGTTATTATAGAAACAGTATCTTTTTGAGTCAATCGAGCCATTTATTCAAGCGTTCTCAGAGACCGCTCACAGACATGAGAAACAGTGTATTTTTATTATAGAAACAGTATCTTTTTGAGTCAATCGAGCCATTTATTCAAGCGTTCTCAGAGACCGCTCACAGACATGAGAAACAGTGTATTTTTATTATAGAAACAGTATCTTTTTGAGTCAATCGAGCGCGGGCCATTTATTCAAACTTCGGTCAAGCGTTCTCAGAGACCGCTCACAGACATGAGAAACAGTATTTTTATTATAGAAACAGTATCTTTTTGAGTCAATCAAGTGCGGGCCATTTATTCAAACTTCGATCAAGCGTTCTCAGAGACCGCTCACAGACAGGAGAAACAGTACTTTTATTACAGAAACAGTATCTTTTTGAGTCAATCGAGCGCGGGCCATTTATTCAAACTTCGATCAAGCATTCTTAGAGACCGCTCACAGACAGGAGAAACAGTACTTTTATTACAGAAACAGTATCTTTTTGAGTCAATCGAGCGCGGGCCATTTATTCAAACTTCGATCAAGCGTTCTCAGAGACCGCTCACAGACATGAGAAACAGTATTTTTATTATAGAAACAGTATCTTTTTGAGTCAATCGAGTGCGGGCCATTTATTCAAATTTCGATCAAGCATTCTCAAAGACCGCTCACAGACATGAGAAACAGTACTTTTATTACAGAAACAGTATCTTTTTGAGTCAATCGAGCGCGGGCCATTTATTCAAACTTGGATCAAGCGTTCTCAGAGACCGCTCACAGACATGACAAACAGTACTTTTATTACAGAAACAGTATCTTTTTGAGTCAATCGAGCGCGGGCCATTTATTCAAACTTCGATCAAGCGTTCTCAGAGACTGCTCACAATAGCTATGCGACAATTTCTGTCCCAGCGATTAAAAGTTAATCTACACTCGCATATTTACTTTTCTAAAGCTATTCATCTGTGGAAATAATAATCGTGCAGTTATAATATGTAAAACTGTTAACGTTCTATGTCTATTCTTATCGGCCTTTCGGCAAAGGGGTCGCGAAATGCATAAATTTTAGTTACTTTACGATAAGAAAGTACAATATTTAATATAATTCTGGTATTAATGTCTTTACAGTTACGAGTAATTGTAATAATGGTTGGATTAAAAGTCGTTCTCTTAAGGAATTCTATCGGACGACTTTCCACATATATACTTTTCATAAATAAATCAATCAACCTATTATTTAATAATTAGAACATGTAAATATGTTATATATGTTACTTCAAATGTGATTTCTCGAAATTAATTACAACTGTGACTAATAAAAGAGTGACTACAAGTATAACTCGATTCTCCTATCTCTCTTCATATCTATCTCTTCAAACTGTTCATGTTTAGATTATAATATAAATTTTTGATAGATTTAATGCAAACTCAAGTTCAACCATGAACTTAAAAACGTGCATTAAAGTAAAATGCCTCCACCCATTCAAAAATTCGATATGAGGATTTTATGATTCAAATCCTTGTCATTTCGAGGACATATATCATAATCGGATAATGTCAGATTGCTACTTCTTTTGCTTTTTTCTTCTCAATTTTGCCTTCTGGGAAACCACTACAATTCATAAAATGCATCCAGAAAGAGATTATAATCAAGAATATTTCAAAAGAGGATTTTGAAGTTTGTCTCAACGTGATTTAGTGTAAGTTATGGTGACATAAAGTAACGTCTCCTCGTAACGCCCTCACATTAGGGTAGTTTCATCTAGCATTTTCGTGACGAGGTCACACAACCCACCAAAGAGTCAAAAAACCGACGCCTCAAAAGAAGGAAATATTCCAGTCTTGGAGGTTTAGAAATTGTCTGATATGACATTGATAACCCTTTATTCTGATTTTTAAGACAGGAAACAAAAAAAAAATAAAATAAAATAAAAAATAAAATCCTTAAAATCCTTGCTGTCATAAAAAAAGAGATGTGCGCATTTTCAAATTTTTAGATCTAAGATTACTTTAACCTTTACCTACCGTGACAAAAATTGTCGCATAGTTACTGCGAGCGGTCTCTGAGACTGCTTAATCAAAGGATGAATAAATCTTGATAACTCATAGAATACTGTTTCTGTACTAAACATTATGTACAGCACTACTATAATTAAAATTTCCCTATTCAGCAGTCTCTAGTGATAGTAATATAGCTCCAAAAGAAACAAATTTTTACTAGTATCTATAGTTAAACTGAAAGTTACAATTTAACCCTTTATATCCTGAATTAATTTTCCAGCTACTTTTTAATTGTATTTTTGCATCATTGGATAAGTTTTGGTGCAGAATAAACATAGGAAAGAGGAAAATAATTTTTATAGTGTTTTAGTGGTTAATTATGCAACTGTAACCACCATAAATTTTTTACCCTATGATATAAAATAAAATAGTAAATTTCAAATAGTAAACTTCAAATAAAATATAGGAAATGTTCACCTGTAGAGTATAGAAAACAATAGAAAATAATAGTACTATATAACCAGTAATAAACCACTAAAATTACTCAAATAAAGAACAACATGCATGTCAATTCTATTGCAAAATGGATCTCGAATGTAGCGTGGCAAATGTAAAATCCCTACAATGCAAAGAAAGAGGATATGTGCTTGAATTTGCCATCTCCTGCCTGCTGTCAGAAATTACACTCTTTGTGCCATTGTGAATACCGTTAAGAAAAAACGGTCATATTACGAATATATAGGTGTTTTATTAACCCTTTGGGGACGAGCGACACGTATACGTGACGCATAAGATGTTCAGAATCGTCGATTATTCCCACCAGTGACTTTTTATTGTAAACTTTACCTTATTTAATGACAGCGTTTCTGCAATTCAATTAGGCGAAAATTTCTGTTTTGAAAAACCAGTGGTAAAAGATTAAAAATTCTGTAAAAGACGCTCGTCGCGAAGGGGTTAAAGTGGTACTTATAAGTACCGTCAGGATAAAAAGGGTTAAACTCTGAAGATCGAAAGAAACAACGGTCTGTAGGACCGCTAACAGCAGTTAAGAGTTAAACTGTTTCAGCTGAGATTCAAATACCAAAAATTTTATTTTAATGTGGCACAGTGTTTAAGTTTAACCCTTAACTGCTCTGACAAAAATTTTCGCATAGATACCTTGAGCGGTCTGCGAGACCACTTTACCGAAAATGAATAAAAGGCTCGATTATTAACTCATAAGATACGGTTTCTGAACTAAACTTTAGGTACAGGACTATTATAATTAAAATTCACCTATTCAGAAGTATCTAGCGATTGTACTAGGGCTCCAAATAAAACGAAATTTCACTAGTATCTAAAGTTAAACTGAAAATTACAAGTTACACTGTAATAGTTAAAGGTTAGCACTTTCATTGCAAGTGTAGTACCTGCACTATGCTTAGCCCCCCGACTCGCAAGGAGCAAAGAGGACCAGTACTACCGCGGGTTTTCCTCATTCTTGCCACCTTTACTCGGCTCCCCCAGTACACAGCAACTCGATGATGGCCTGGTTGGATTCAGTATTGAACAGTACTTCGAACATGACTTTGTTCCGTTAGCTTGCTGTGACCGACCGTTAGCTATTTTTGTTCCTTTTAAATCAAAGTATTTTTCAATTTTTACTTAAATGAAAGTTTATTATCTTTTTTTTTAGTTTAGTGTTGTAAAACATTTAAGTATATAGTTTTATAGAATATTGTTAGAGTTAGTATATTGTTAGAGATAAGAAAATAAATAATGTTTGTGTATATTTTTTGTTTCTTTCCCATCACAATATTCTCGTGCTCGCATGGGAGTGTGTGTGTGGGGTGAAAATTCAAAGAAAGATGATGAAAATTGTCTAACATATGTCGATGTTTTCCGTGATCTATTGCGGGTTTATTCTAGACATCCCTGTCTATGGGTGCACATATAGTACTGGCACTATATCAAAAAATAATTAATCTTGATGGTAAAAAAATAAATAATAATAATTAAGCTATTTTGTTATTTTTCGGTGAAATGAAAGTTAACTAATGGGCATTTCCATGAAAAAGTGGACATGAGGGTTGAAATTTCAAATGTCTTTTATTACTACAAATAATATATCAAATTAAAGGTAACAATATGACGCATATGAAATTACAGAGAACTAAACTCTAAAAGTATTTTTTAAATAATTTATCGAGGCTCAAAGTTAGAAAAATTTGAAAAACTTTCAGCCTGTAAAATAGGGTATTTTCATTCTGCCAGAAGCAATATTTAAAACAGCAGCATTTTCCATATATGTGCATATATTACTATTTGTGACCTTTGTGTATCTTTTGAAACACTTAATTTTTCAAAAAAATTTAAAAGACCCGATTTTTAATACAAATATATTTACACTGTTTCACTGTCACACCCGTCACAAAAAAGATGCTTAAGTTATTATACAAAATGAATTTTTCCATGAAAATATATGAAACTTTCGGAAAGTCTAACTATTGCAAATCTAAATAACTACAAAACGTTAAAAATTCATTAAATTTTTATTTTGTGTGAAATTTTAGTGTGACGGGTGTGACAAAATCCTTGTGACGGTTATTGCAAAATTCTTGTGACAGGTATGACAACATTTTAAATTGCTTTGAGGTATATTTAAATATTTTTAAAATGAAGTGTAAGGTTGAATCATTCTTGTTTCTGAACATATTAAGGCCGATTTGCCAAAACAGAGAAGATAAATCATGAAATATATATCTGAATTATTTTAGCATATTGTGAGTTGGTAGCAACTTACTTACTTTTAAGTTAATTCTGCTTTGGATTTTTTTAAATGTGCTCAAGAGATTGGTGCAATAGAGGCATTGTATGTCTCAGCAGTGAAAATACTAGAAACTAAACAAATACTGACAGAAAATGGGAAGGCATCAAGTCTTATCACCATTTTAAAGTAAGTAGTGATAGTACTATCCTTTTGATGGGAAAGACTGCCAAATCATCACTGAGGAAAGTGGCAGTTACTGCTAATTGTGATTCTCCCCCCAGAAAGATTTTGAAAATATCAGATTTAAATATTGGTGATTATCTTTTGGTTTCCCTGTCCAGTAGCAAAAAGCGTAATAGCTTGTACTATGCTAATGTCTTGAATATCAATTTCCGTAAGGAAGAAATAAGCTTAAAATACATGTAAGCCAGTGGGCCACACTGGATTTGGCCAGAGGAAGATGACATCTCAATTAAAAAAGTTTCTGCTATTGTAAAAAAAGTAGCCCCCCCCCCCCCATCACTTATAACGAGTACGGGGCATTACCAATTTTAAACAAAATGCGTAAATATGTTAGTTTTATTAAATTTCTTTTGTATATTTACTATTGTTGAGTTTACTGTCTATACTGATCACTGTAATTTTTTGGTAAACAACTTTCAAATTGTACACTTTGCACAATGTCACACCCGTCACTTCTTTGTCACACCCGTCACAGCAGGAAAAAACATCTTATACATTAAAATAATTAAAATTTATTATGAAAATTACGTATTAAGTTTAATTTGAATCTCTTTCATTAGAAAAAAATTGTATTAATAATGACACAGTTAAATATTCACAGGAATTTTAACAAATGTGTATGCAAGCAAAAACTCTTGTCCCAAGAGAGTCACACCCGTCACAAGTTTAAAAATTTAGTTTTTTAAATATTGAAAGCTATTGAAGTTATATATTTGCTCAATTATCCAAGCATATGCATGAAAAAACATAATTAAACTACTTTTGAGGAATTTATTAGCTAATTTATTTCCCAAAATATAGATATAAACTCTTAAAATTTTGTCTGGATGTCACACCCGTCACAATAGAATGGCCCTAATACAGAAAATACAAAAAAAAAAAAAAAAAATGCGGCAAGAGGAAAGAATTTGGATAATTAGTAAGCGCAAAATGGAAGTGTGAATATTGGAGTTATAATCTGTTCGATCAAAAGCGCAATCTCTCAGGAAAAATAATTTAAGAATTCTTGCCAATATAAAGAAAATGTTAGACTGTATGTTTAACTAGTTTAATATAATATTGAGCAAGCTATATTCTCCCCCATGTTATTTATTCATCCAATTAAAAGTAAATATCCCTTAACTGAAATTATAACAGTCGTACAGACAACTAGTTTTTCTCAATTTTCATAGTTTGACTTTCAATTTTCAGTGCACTATAGATACTAGTGAAATTTTGAGTACTTTTTCAGTATAGGCGCCTTGACAAAATAGAAAAAATAGGCTTGGCGGGAGAAGGAAATTTTTCATGCACATTGTTTCATATACACAAACAATTTTTCCAATATTTATACAATTTATTTAATATAAATAAGCCATTTATCTGTTTTTATATGCAAACGGAAGTAAGTTGTATATAAAACCCAATAATAATAATAATATAAATAAATCAAAAGTTTATATATAAATTCATACATAAACAAGCATAAAAGTTCATCAGGTTTTCTTTTCATAGCTGTTTATATCATTCAGCAACAAATCTCACTTTCTGAAGCACAAATTGTGCCAAGCTGTAAAAAAAAAAAAACGCCAAGGCCCCTATACTGGGAAAGTATCAAATTTTGTTTCGTTTGGTGTTTGGAACCTTAGTACTATCATTAGACTTCTGAATAGGTGAATTTTGATTATAATAATTCTGTACATAAACTTTAATACAGAAATAGCATACCATGAGCTAATCGAGCCTTATATTTATCCTTCGATCAAGCGGTCTCAGAGACCGCTCGTAGTATCTATGTGACAATTTTCGTCATAGCTGTTAACAGTTATCAAATAACTTCCGTTTAGATTTCAGATTTTAATCATGCCTGTTTATGAAAAATTTTGGTATTGTGCTTCAATTGTAGTTCAAATAGGAACACATTCACTGATATGACACTTGCTTGAGGGTAATTGCCCTAAATAAAAGGGTTTCTTTTATAAGAAGCAGCTGCGACAGCATTAATATTAACTCGAAATACACTTACTGCATTTTTGCTTCCGCTTTATAAAAAATGAGAGAGGCTTCTCAGATTAATATACTTCACCATTAAAATGTTTCAATCTGAAAAAGCACCTGACAAAAGGAAAACTACTTTAAAAATAATGATAATCTTCGACCGATTGCTTCAGAATTTTCTTTGATTCAATATGTATGACCAGTAGAACAATATTTCAAAAAAATTAACCCTCTATGATTGATAATTTCATAGAAAGAATGAATAGTCTGATGAAGAGAAGAGTTCAACATCCCCCCCCCCCTACACACACCCAGCCAAATAGGAAGAGAATTATCCTTGATATGAACTATAATGGGTATTGCTGTAAGCAATCTATCCATAAAGCATTTCGTTAATTCATTCACACACTTCCATTACACCTATCATTATCTAGTGTAACAAGTTTTGTCTTCCAGTTCTCTAATGATTAAAGAGATTAATCACTCTACATGTTCGGTTTGCTCACTGAAAAGATGTTGCGTGGAAACAACAACAAAACTATCTTCAAGCAGTAATCAATAAAGCGATTTTTTTCCTGAAATTATAAGGTGAAAGAGTGGCAAACGTTCTATCTGTTTTTGGAAATGCACACTGCGAATGAATTCGATATCGATCATGACGCTATAATGACAGGAATTTTTCCCTAATGCTAACAGACATGCTAGCAGACAAGACAGTATATAAATGCAATGAATCCCTCTAAAAAAACATTCCAACGGATTTAAATGGCAAATAATTATGATAATATCTGGCAGTGTTTATTGTACGAGTTTGATACTGGAACCCTAGCATACCGAAACAGTCGTCAAGTGCACGATGGTTGGATGGTTGGTTGATTTATTTTTTATTCGCACAAGGTCACCCTTGGAACATGCGGAGCCGAACAAGAGTTCAAATGATTTGAAAGCTTATGAACTTCAAAAAAGAGTTACAGTAATTAAAGTTATAAAATTAACAAAAGGAAACTCCTATAAAAAAGAATTAAAAAGCGAAACTAATTTTATCTGAAGCTATAATAACTACTAATAACTAGTGAATCTGGACAGGGCTACTCATTAAAATACAGTGTTAAGGTAACTCATGCATCACATGATACTATTCTATTATAAATGAAATTTAAGGTAATATAGATAAGACATTAAACATTATACCTCGTGGTAAAATCCCGCTTTAAAAAAAGTAAACATAGTCTCATTGGGTTTTTCACCAATGAGGCTTGTCAAATAAAATGATGATGTTGTAAAACAATCCCAGTACAAATATCAAAGTGCATCAAGTGTACGAAGAGGATGCAGTTGACGACAGCACATGTGATTGCAAGACTTGCAAATTGAGGGACGGAGATAAAATAATAAATATCAACCACAAGGTATCCATAAGGTGTTTCTGAATAAAGACCTATCCAGTGCCTTATACCGAACTGTTGAAAAATTAGCAGAAATGTTATCCGTATACAGATAACATTTGGAAAAAGAATAAGCGCACTTGAGTCCAACAACTGGATCTGTAGCTTCCATAAAAGCAGCAACAGGTAAGTGCCTGTACCTCTTTTGGGAAGTTTGGTTAGGAAGCTTTACACAAAACCCAGCATATTCTCCGAATCTTGCTCCTTCGAACTACCAAATTTTTTGATCGATAGAGAATCCTTCTGGCCTTTTAAACCTCTGAAGATGTAAAAGCAACTTTACAGGATTAAAAAAAAAATCTAAATCAGGGTATTTTTATCGACAAGAGATTGATCTAGTGCAAGGCAGATGGCAAGAGGTTATACCAAACGATGACAATTAGTGTATGTAATAAATTCTCCTCTTTAATTTGAGTCACATTAATTTGAGACTTCATTTTGCATCGAAAAAAGACGGGTTGAACATTTATACATACCTTATATACAGAGTGTCTCTTCTTATCGTTTTTGTATAGATAATTCCTGCCAATCGTATTATAATTAGTAGTTGACTTTTCATTTACGTGATAAAAACGTGATAATTTACGTAATGAGTACCTCACATTGTTCAGTTTGAAATACTGTTTACTTAATAATATGTTTCCGTTAATTATACACTTTTGCTAGATGACTACCTTTCCTTGTTGTTTTCAGAAATAAAACAACGGTTGGTGCCGCATTTTAATCAAAGGTTGCGAATAGATTATCGCAACAGGACTTTATTTCTTAAGAAATGCAGCAATTGGTTGATGTTGAGTTTACGATCAATATTTTTTATGATGGTGATACAGAAGATTCCTTTCAACTAGTAAGGAGACCTAAAAGAATGTTTTGACAAGTGTGGTGGGTGAAAGGACTAAAAGGAGCAAAGTTCACGATCTCCGATCATCACACCCACAAAGAGGATTGATGTTACGACATCGAATGCAGGTGACACGTCTCCAGTTTTGGGAGATGATTTTGTACTGTCATTCTTCACTCAAGCTAAACGGACTAAGTTCCAGTACGAGGTAATTAGAGTTGCAACGTAAACCGCTGGCTGCGATATTTTTACCAGCGAAAAAAAAACTTTGTTGAAGAAAAACTATTATACTAGTGCGGTAAAGATGTCGGAAACTTACTCGGAAGTTCTGCTACAAAACTTACTTAATCACACCGTACAAGAAATCTTTACAACAAAAACTGAAGAGGAATGGGCGAGTGGAACGGCTAAAACTTAATATTATACGCAAAATGGGGTTTTGTCTTTTGATGGAGCGTCCGGCCAGACAGTGTTTTCTTAAGCGTTTTCAAATGAAGATGATCAAAAACGTCCCTCGTGCCTTTGTGAATTTGAAAGCCTTTGTGAATTTTGCTCAGATGAAAATGGAGATGAGATTTTTTTGGCAAGCCCTCGGTCATCATCAACACGATGTTGCAGAGCGTTTAGTATTCAGTATAAAGAGGAAACAAACTAGAGTGGAAAAATTAAGAGTTGAAGATGAAATGAAAAACCCACGAGGCTTGAGGTTGTTCTTTGCCACTCGCACTGTTATTACTCTGAAATAGGCACTGTATTTCCCGGTGTTGGATGGAAAAATAGTCCAAGTTACTACGGAAACAACGTCTGGAAGACATTGCCTTATTTTTTGTACTCGTCCATCGGAAATAAACAATCTATCTGAAAGAAAAACCTTTGAAACCTGCGAAATAAAAATCTTAAAAAACGCACTTTTTGGAGCGAATAATCGAATAATAAAATTCCTGGAGAACGTTCTTCACTTCAGCTACAATCTAAAAATCCAGGCATGGATGACCAATAAAACAACTCTACCAATCAAAGAGGCCGAGAAATAAACGAATTCAAACCCAACTCACGCGTAAAATTGGTATAAAAATTGACTTTGTGACGCAAGACTGAAGTTCAAGCAAAATTGGAAATACTTCCAAGAGCTTTTTGGGGAATTTTTCCACTGTGGATTTCGAAACTGGCATCGATGAAACCTTTATTCATAGACTTGCTACAATGTTAGAGGTGATTAATTGTAACAATTACCTAATTAACGTTTTAATATTCGCAACATATGCTAAAGAGACTGCGGAATTAGTTGAGGTTATATCCATGGTATTTCATGCCCACTACAGCACACAAAATATTGGTATATGGAGCAGAAACAGTGGAATCGGCATCTCTCCTAATTGACTTACTTTATGAAGAACCTAAGTAGAACCGAAACAGTCAGAATGCATCACAGTAGGAAAACTTTACGAAATTACACCAATGACGCCTTTTTCATAAAATACTTGAAATTTCTGACACACACATTTCC
Organism: Maratus michaelseni; assembly: GCA_963931845.1. Taxonomy (NCBI): domain Eukaryota; kingdom Metazoa; phylum Arthropoda; class Arachnida; order Araneae; family Salticidae; genus Maratus; species Maratus michaelseni. The sequence goes on along the minus strand of OZ007594.1, from coordinate 321,765,676 downwards.
TACTTATGACCAGAGCCGAAAAGCAAACACTTTTCTGCTAGTGAGGAGCTTTTTGCCATTACTACTATCATAAGGTAACTAATACCTTGGTATATTATTCCTTTGATTCCTCTAATAAATTTCTATTTTAATATACAAACTTCTATTTAACTATTTTAAATTTTATTTCTTTTTATTCGATTCCACAATGGAATAAAATGTGGAAAATTGAACCAACACCTAATATTCCTCAAAACTTTACATTTGCAGAAATCCCTCCACCCTCACTCCCTATTTTTTCGGGCTTTTGACAGTATACTTATTAAAAATAATAATAATACAACAATTTGCTATTTTTTCATTATTATATTCATGATCAGCGTTAAATTTCTTATAAAGTGAGTAATGGGTGGTGTATAAGAGTGGGTTTTGAGAAATTTTGCCAGAAAACCGAGGTTTCGCCCCACTGTGCGGCAGCACGAGTGGGAAGTCACATTTTGGTGTGTTAAATTTGCGCCAGCAATTTCAAGGACAAATACGCGTCAAGCATATTTTAACCTACTTAATTTGTCTTCTAAAAATATGTGCGAGAATAACGTAAATGGTATGCAATAGAGGTCTGCACGAGACGAAATTTCCTGGCTCGGCCTAAACTGTACAATTTTTTTGGCCCTGCCAGGTTTAAAAGTTAAAAGTTCGGCCTGAGCCCGACCCGTACAAAACTTTATTGTCCCGCATCGGTCTGATATAAAAGCAAAAAGTTCGGCCCGATCCGTAAAAAAAATATTGGCCCGCATCGGCCCGGTATAAAAGCAAAAAATTCGGCCCGATCCCGGCTCGGACCGTAAAAAATTTATTGGCCCGCATCGGCTCGGTATAAAAGCTAAAACCTCGACCTGAGCCAGGCCCGGTATAAAATATTAAAGTTTGGCGTGGGCCTGGCTCGGTCCGACTGAGTTTATACAAAACATGACAATATTTCTGAAGCAACATTATCCTAAAATTAAAATTATTTAAAAAGCACACTTACTTATGCATAGAATTTTTTTTTCAGATTATGTTCGCAATGAATGAAATGAAATATCAACAATATTAATGACCACTTGCACACTTACGTACATAAACACTGATTAATAAAAATGACTTTAGATAATTACATTCAAATGGAGATTCAGTAAGAGGAGAAAAATTAGGAGAGAAGAAAAATCCGTTATAGACAGGTCCCATTTCTGAGCAGGTATATTGTCTGTTGTATATTTATTATATTCTTTTTGCACGGATCAAGACATTAGATAGGTTTCCATCATAGACAGGTTCTATTTTACAGGGTTTACTGTACTTAAATTTTTTTTGCTTAGAAAAGTATGTACTACTATTCTTTAAAAAGAATTTAATTGTAGAATAATGGTCATTTAAATATCTATGCGTTTTTTGCAAAAATTGCAGTGTCGGGTCTCATTTTACTGATTTTTGCAGGGGCCTGATAGATTTCGGCTAAGAAGAATGAAGTCCAGGTCCAGCTTGCCCAGATAAAAGAGGTCTGTCACGGCCGAGCCTGCAGAAAAAAGCTAGGCTTAGGTCCAGCCCGATCTGGAAATAGTGATGACTAGGCTAGGACCCGGCCCGAGTCTCGTGAATGAAAATTGAGCCATGTCCGGTCCCATGCAGACCTCTAGTACGCAAGATGTTGGTGAACGCTTAATTTTTGTTTGCTGAATGTTTTAAAAAGAGAAAGCTATCTTAAAAATAAACCTGTTACATTTTAAATATCTCTCAAAATTGCCATGAACTTACGTTCCATCCACTTGTTCCTATTTTTAATTTTTTCGATTATTTGTGCTCGTATTTTTTTTGCTCGTATTTTTTGTGCTCGTAATTGTTTTTTCATAATCTTTCTCGTTATTGTTAGTAGTATTAATATTATTGATTCTTATTTCCCTATTCGTATTTTATTTATTTATTTTCTTTCCATCACCCGTTGTTTACGTATTTATTTCGGTAAGTCTCACATAATAATGTGTGGTACACCATAACTTTCTACATATTTTCCACCATATTTTCTCAATTAATAATATTTTTAAAAATCTAAACACAACTTTGCCGATCTGAATTTTCATTATGTGATGAGAAAAACACCAGAAAAGTTAATTGTCATGATCTTAAAATATAGAATCCGATAACTGGTTCAAGGATTAGCCGTTTTCCAATTTTCTTGTTTGCAAGAAATTTCAATCGATGAAACATTTCAATCAAGATACAAGATTTATCAAAACATTTTGAGCATTTGAGAAAACACAAATCTTAAAGGAAATAGGTAAAAAAAACACTGAATTTTGATATCGATAGGGTAAAAAATAAAACTTTTTTCCTAAAATATTAATTATTAATCTATATTTAATATCTATCTTTTTGGTTGATTTTTGTTTGCAGATTGTTTAAATGTGCTACACAAGATCAAAAAGAGGTTTATTACCAAATTTGAATGAATTTTAATTATGCTAATTTGATTGAAATACAATGGTAGTTGTTACATATGTTTTACTTTGTTTTTAGCATATTAACATACGTAAGAACTAGCATGACATTATGAACACTTGATATCGAAAATAAATCAACTTGGTATAATTTATATACATTAAAATTAGCTTTATTATCTAAATATTTTGGAGGTTTTCTCACTCTGGTCAATCTTCTAGCTTGCTGGTCACAAACATGTATACTAGTTTCCTCTGTTGTAGTTCCGTTTCCAGGGTCAGCTTCTTCATCGCCCACTGCATCTTCATCTTGATCTGTGTTTTAAATTGAGGATTCTTCATTAGATTCATTCAAATATCTTTCTTGTGTGTCAGAATATTCTACATGGTGGTTCTCAACTGATGGTTCATTTAAGTAGCTGATACCTAAAATTTTCTCAGAATTTATACACATTTCTTGCACTTCAGGTTGGAGAGTGTCATCTTCTAACTTTTCTACATTTTCAATGTGAAATGTAACAAAATTTTCATTACTAATGTTTATGTCAGAGTGAAAAGAAAAATATTTTTATCAAATATTACATCTCGACTAATAAAGAATTATTTGGGTTTGGGTCCCATAGCTTGTAGCCTTTGATTCCGTCAGGATATTCCACTAATACACATTTTTCGGCTTTAGGATATAATTTACTATGTTGTGTGTGGCAGCATACTTGGCTCTGTGCTCTACATCTAAAGTCTCAGAGAGATTACATGAGATAACTTCTTTGCCAGACCACAGTCATTCAGAAATATTTCTTTCAACAGCAACAGAAGGGCATTTGTTTCAGAAAGCAAACATTGTAGGTTGATTAGAGTCTGATTCAAACGCTCGAAAGCACATTCTTGTTGCAATGAGATGTCTGCTTATTCCAAATTTAATAAGATAATTATTAAATCTCTCAGTTTTGAATTCCCTTCCATTATCACTCCTTAGGATTTGTACTTTCTTGTTGTGGAACGTCTCTACCATACGTCTATGTTCATCACATTTTTCCAAGACTTCATTCTTCGTATTTATTCGGTATACACTATTATAATTTGAGTATTTATCTGTAAATGTCATAAAATAATTGGAGCAACCCAATGATGACGAAGTGATTCTGCCAACTACGCCAGAGTGTATTATCTTCAGCATATCTTTGACCCTTGTATGATCTGTTTTGGGAAATCTTATAGTCTTTTCATTTTTCCCTGTACACACACTGAGCAAAGTTCTTCTTGCTTTGGGTAAAGTTCATGTTTACTGTAATTAAAATCTTTATTCAGCCCTTTCACATCATTATAACTAGGGTGTCCCAAACGCCGATGCCATAATTCTTCATCAGTAGTTATTGCAACATAAGCTATGTGTTGTTTTTCTTTAATGAAATAAAGTCTTTCTTTTCTCTTAGCTATACAGTTTCATCAATCTGCTCTGTTACTTTGTCTTCTCTATTTTCAAATGTATCTTTAAAGCCTCGTTCTTTGATTTTTCCAACTGAAAGTAAGTTTCCTCCTACATTTGCAACATACCGCACGTTTGCAAGGGTGGCAGGTCTGGATTCTTCATATCCGTCATGTATAAAAATTGATTATTGATATCACTTCCTGTCACTGAAATTGGTTCAGAATTCACTATTTCAACAGTGGATGTATGGGACTTTAAATTTGTGTGTTTTTCTTTATCGGACGTCATATGTTACGTGGCTCTACTATCTAGAATCCACATGTTAGATTTTTTTTCGGTTTTTAGAGTTGCTGATAATTCACAGTTCTTAAGATTTGTAGCAGTTTGTAACACTTTGACTTATTTGCTTCGCTTCATCGCAATATCTGGATATGTGGCCCCACTCACCGCAACTGAAACACTTAGTTTTTCTTTGGTTTATTTAAACTTTTCCACCTTGTTTCTTAAATGGCCACTTTTTTTATTTTCCATATGCAGGTTTATTCTGTATTGGCTAAAAACCCTTTATGTGTAGTGCTCGTTCTTCATGGTTCTCTGACACTCGTAGAGGATTGGAAGACAGAATGAATTATATTATAAATTTATTCGCAGGTATCTGTGATCTTTTGCAGTTATCTCTTAGTGCTCAAAAGTGTGTATCAATGATGTTCGGTCGTTTTTGTTTGGAAAGCAAAAGACCAATTTTCAAACTTAACAATAGATCAATTCCGGTGGAAGATAATATCAAATATCTAGGATTTGTTCTGGATTCTAGGTTTAACTGGCTAACTCATTTAGATTATGTCAGAGATAATATAAGGAATTTTGTAATGGATATAAAGAAAACCGGATGTCGAGATCGTGGATTGAATGCTTCTTTGCGGAAGATATGGTATTATGCTGTACTTGAAAAAAGAATATGCTATGGTTGGGAAGTTTGGATCAGGGATTTGAAATCTCATGGATTGCGAAGACTAAGTTCCTGCCAAAGACTGGCCCTTTTCTCAATTGTAAGAGCATACAGAACCGTCTCAACGGATGCTTTATGCATTGCCACAGGTGTGCCACTGCTTTACATAACACTACAACAAAATAGTAAAAAATACGATGTTATGAATGGTAATGGTCAAATGAAAATTGAAGATGTTGTAGTTGTAAATGCTGATATGATGAGAAATTTGAAGACATTTGATTTCCCTAACTTTAACCAATTAAAAAATCTCTTTTTTGTTCCAGCTGTAACGAACATAGTCCCTGACTCTGCTAATATAATAATTTATACTGATGGTTCAAAGATGTTGGAGGGAGTTTCGGCTGCATTTACAGTGTCATTCAAGAATGACTTCATTTTTGACTTCAGTATACAGATGCATCGGTTTAACTCAATATTTAAGGCCGAACTATTGGCAATCCTGCACGCAATTAAATGGTACGTGAACTCAGATTATAAAGAGGCTATCCTGTATACAGACAGTCTGTCTTCTGTTTTAGTGCTGAATCGTGCTTTTCCAAAAAATCAAATTATATGTGATATTTTTAAATTGTTATATGATAATGAGGATAAGATCCTACACTTGGGATGGATAAAAGCGCATGTCGGCCTTTAAGGAAATGAAAGGGCAGATACATTAGCCAAGAGTGTCATTACATCTGGCAATGCTGACCTTGTAGCAAGGATTCCATTCCCAATATCTCTTCTCACTAGAGAGGTTAAACGTAACATATTATGTACGTGGCAGAAACATTGGCAAGATTCAGATACTGGACGCCTTACATATGATATTTTTAAAAAGGTTAATCCTGATTTTGTTTGTTCTAAACAAGTAATTTTGTATTTTATTACTGGCCACGGGAGCTTCCCCTCGTACCTTTATAAAATAAAAAAGAGAAATAATGATCGATGTGAATGTGGCTCTTGTGGTGATGTCAAACATTATCTATTTGGCAGATGCCCCATAATGAAGTTCCATTTTGATTTTCAAAAAAATTATACTTTAAGTCAAAACATCATTAGAGTTCTTTTTTCACAAAACAATTACAGAAAACTTAGTGAAAATTATAACATATTAAATGAAAATTTCTCCTTTATTAGATACAGGTTCTAGAACTTTAGAGCTAGTTTATTCAGCAACCAGTGTGTTAACCATAGCTTTTGAATAGTAGACTTTTGGACTTTCCTGCATAATAGTGTCTTCATGCTAATTCTTGTACCAAGGCATATTGTACTTCTTCCTGTATGTTAAAGTTCTGGAACGTTATTATGAGTTTGTGTATTTCGGATTAGTGTTATTTTATTAGTTACAGTGTGTATATGTATGTATGTGTATGATATTTATATATGTATATATATTTTTGGTTTTTACTGTGAGCGTATTTTGTATATGTGATTGTTGTTCTTGGCTGATTTCGGCGCCTGGGTTTTTGCTGTATAGAGGTGGGGGTTTTACCGCCTGGACATTAGTCCATATGCCTACCGGCTGGCGTCCAGGTTGGGTGTCCTGTCAGTATTCTCGCTTTAGAAATTCTCTTCTTTTCAATCAGAAGCTTCGATTTGACAGTTGCTGCTGTGAGATTTGCTTCATCCTTCTCTAGGTTAATTAAGAGAAATTCGTAAGATTTCGAAAATTCGATGAGCATGACTAGGACTACTTCCCTGTCAGTGAACATATATCCACTACTCGATAATTTGCGATGAATGTCTATTAATCTGCCAAGGTAGGATTTTACAGTCTCTCCAAGCTTCATTGAAATGGTAAAAAGTCTTTCATTAATTGTAACACGTGGAGCAATACAATCTTTGTGTGCATTTCTTTTTGTGAATTCCATTCTTTTCTGGCTCCATTGCAATCACCAATATCAACTAAGAAAATTTCATCGACAAGTATGAACTAAGACTCTTATAATAGGAGCTGACGCATATGCATTTTGTTTCTGATTATTGGTACTCAGTTCAGCATCAACCGACCGCAGACGGAGTTGGGGTTGCCTAAGACTCTGTTCTGATTGGCTGAACCGGTTCTGATTAGCTTGGTTTTTCGACTGGGCTGCATTTCGGGTGCCAAATATGCGAGGATGCGTCAGCCTCTATTATAGGAGTTCTAGTATGAACATAAGAGAAAATGTTTCGTCATTCTTTTTCCTCCCGTTCTCCGTCATTTCAACCCCACATCTGGGTTCTATGGCGTCCCAGCATTTTTTCTGTACAAGAGCTGCACGTGCGCGTATAGACCACGCATGATAATTCTCGCCGTTTAATTCCGGCACTTTATAATCGTCACTAGCCATTATACACATTTGAGAAAATTATTAAAAGTCCTTATCGCTAAAATGTTTCACAACTTCTTCGAAAATATTATCGATCAGTGCACTTCAGGACAATTTCTACTTCAAACTTAGCGAGTGTGCAACGGCTTCTTGTCACGCGGTTAATCTTCGAATATTATTAAAATGCTCATCAGAGCGATTCGTATTGATAACGTGATATAAAATACGATAGTCAGCATGCTAAAAACCACATTAAAAATACTTAGGACGTTAAAATTTAACATAAAATATTATAGAGGATTGCATTAGAACATGATGCTTGCATTAAGTTAACTTCGAATAATCAACACTTACATAGTGGGCGTCAATCCGGCAAGACAAACTTTGTGGCTGCCAAAATAGCAAGACAAACTTTTACATGAAAGATAAAAAGTAAATTTAGAATAAACATGGTGCAACAGGCATTTTTCTAACAGAAAATCAATTTCTTGCTTTTTCCGAATTTGGTAAATACTATCAAATTTATGACATATTTTTAGATTTCCAAATGAAAATCGTTACTCTCATTATCAAATAATTTTATATCCTTTTTTTCAATAGTTATAGGTGCAATACCATATAATCTTTAAAACGTGTTTTTCAATATTGAAACGGACACCGAACAAATTTTAACTCAGGTTTAACGTGCTTATTATTATTGTTATTATTATTTTAAGATGCAGCAGTGAAAATTTACCTTTAGAGTAAATAAGGCATGACAAATCCAATACAAAATATTGGAATTTACATTGAGAATTTTCAAATTCATAAAAAAAATGAATATGTACTTTCCCCCAAGAAAACAAAACTAGCTGTATTTAGAATTGAATGACCTAAATAAAAGAACAAACAAAAAATGAGTATGAGCAAGGAATTTAATGTTACTTTGCAAAGGAAAATAAAATAAGACTAACTTGCCTGTTCTAAAAGAATGAGAGTCAACATGGAATTAATTATATGAGGATTAGCAAATATAAATAACAAATTTTGATGAGTAACAAAATTATGTTAATTTTAATATTAATGTTAATGCTGTTAATTTAATATGTTTGTCGGTTGAACAGTTTTGATGATTATAAAAATGTTTACTTAGAATTTATAGCATCCAAAAAAACCGATATTTCTTGATTAACCCTTAACTGCTGTTGCCGGTCTCACAGACCGCTGCTCTTTTCAATTTCCACAGTTTATCTTACAGATACTAGTGATATTGTGTTTCGTTTGGAGCCTTAGTACTATCGCTAGAGACTTATAAATATCTGAATTTTGATTATAAAAGTCCTATACATAAAGTTTAGTACAGAAATAATATCCTATGAGTTAACCTACTTTTTTATTCATCTTCCGATTAAGCGATCTCAGAAACCAATCACAGTAGCTATGCGACAATTTCTGTGACAGTAGTTAAGTGCTAATACAAACTGTTAAAACTACTCGAAAACGTTTCGTTTTTTCTTTTTTCAAAAAGGACAGCAACATAAACTTTTGTTCCAGAAATGTAACTTTAAGTCTCGGAAATCTATTGGTTTTTGAAATTTCTAAAGATAAAGGAACGTTTTTTCGGAATCGTGGATAACACGGAACAGGTTATATTATATTTTCATAAAGTTTATGCTAGATTCAGAAACAATTTTTTTTATTTTTTTATAGTGAAATTACCCAAACTGAAGAAAGTTATAAATCAGATTATAGTCGACTGGCAAAGTCAATCTGGTAATGTATTATTGTAAGCATTTGTCAGGTTATCTCACAGCTGCAAGAGTTGAAAGCTATTCTTAAGGGATTAGCATATTGTATGTATGGTATATGTATCTATTGTGTACCGTTAAAGGCGTCCTTTAGAAAATCTTAATCCGAAGGGTGGCGAGTTGAACAGAATGAAAGAAGTATTTCCATTGCAATGTTGTCTTTCATATATGGGAAAGCTATTGCACCCTTTTGTTTAGGAAGACAGATCCGTCAAGAGGGAGGAAGGGTTGTCAAGGACCCTTGGAAACAGAAGAGAAACCCCGTAGAAAGGAGGGTGCTCTGCAGTTTACATGAGAGAGAAAGTTAGTTCTAACGTAGGAAGCGAAGGTGTAAGGTCGTTCAGAGTTGGAGCTCTGAGACCGGTGTTGAGTTCGGACGGAGCAGCGAAGTGTGAAGGTTGCTCGGGGAATGAGCGCTGAGAGCGGGTGTGAGATGAATAGAAATCTGAGTGCGGGATGAATTGACGTAGTCTAACGGTACACGTAGAGCGTTTTCTGTAATTGTTTTGATTTAGTGTTAAACCGGATAATTTACATCCGAGTTTAAGTGTGAATATTGTTAATAAATTGTTACTTTAACTTTAATTGAAAGAGTTAGGTTTTTATTGAATATACATCAAATATCGTGCCCGATATCACGTATTCATATCGGTGGTGGCAGCATATCAAAAGACCGGATTTATTTCGAAGTTGTGTGGACAGAGGAGTGGAATCCGACAATGTTGGCAGCGACGGGATCTGAATCACCGAAGACCAGTGCCAGTTAACCGTGTTACAGAGAGTTTGTGCCGGATCGCCCAGCGGAAGTGTTCGTGCCCTATCGTCGTAGACTAGTGCCAGATAGCTGTGTTACAGAGAGTTTGTGCCGGATCGCCCAGCGGAAGTGTTTGTGCCCTATCATCGTAGACCAGTGCCAGCTAGCCTTGTTACAGAGTGCCTTGCAGGATCGTCCAGTGGAAGTGTTGGTGCGGTGTGTAGTGTTAGTTCCAGTGTTTGTGTGTAGTGTTTGTGGACACAGTGTTTCAAATTACAGTGATTGTTGCCCGAGAGTGCAAGATTTACCCTGTGGAAAAGTGAGCAGAGAATTGCCCCAGCGAATGAAGTACGAGGTAAGGTGTTTTGATCATTTTACCCTACTGACATTCTCGAACCTATTTTTTTTATTTTATTGTGTATAATTGATGGTAATTTGGGTTAATGTTGTGGTTAATTTATAATAATTTATGTGCAATATAATAATTGGTCTAAATCAAATGAGATATTAACAACCATTTTACACTATTGTTTTAAGAAAAGGATCTTATATTAATTACTAGAAGTGATTTTCTAATTGTTTTAAACGGATAAGATTAATGATTAAAATTAATGCATTGTGTTAATAGTTTGAAGGAATAATTGAAATTTCTTAAATTTAAATTATTATTAAAGTAATATTTAAATTAAGTGATATTGTTTGCTTTAAGTTTGAAATATTGATAGTAAATGAGGAAAGGAAATTTGTGTAGAATTTAAATTAAATTGAAATAACCTTCAAGGAAGAACTGAAGGCCCAGAGAAAAAAAAAGTGCTGTGATTTACTTTTTAATGTGAGAACTAATTTTGAAATTGAAATATTTTATTGAGATTAAATTTAGGAATTTATGTGTATTTCATGCAAATTTTTGTTAGGTGGATATTTTTATGTAGTGATTAGCATCAGTGTTTTATTCAAATTGCAACGTATCAGTATTATTGTGTAAATTGTATTTTATTATTTAATGGTATAAATTTAAAATCTGTATTGCATAATAGTCAAATTGAGATTATTGTTACTTTGTTATTGGAAGCAAATTGTGGGGTATCATTGTTTAAGGAAATTTATTATTGTATTATTACTTATTTGAAATATGTTAAATAGTATAATATGTGGAGGTAACTTATGAGGGTAGGATTTGAGGAAGTATTAATTTGATATTGTGATTAAGTATTGTTGTAGGGTGGTGATAATTATCAGTAGAAGGTATGGCTTTCTTACTAAAAATAAAAAGGGTGGATCTTCAGGCGATATGTGAAGAGTTAGGGATTGAAGTTTCGGAAGATGATACCAGGTTTAAGCTTAAGAAAAAGATAGTGGAGAGCGACGAATATGAAGAGGGGGCTGTTATGGAATTATCTAACACTATTGTTACGGAGCGGTTAGAAAAGTTAGAAAAGGAGGAAAAGTTACAACGAGAAAAGTTAGAAAGGGAGGCGAGGTTAGAACGAGAAAAGTTAGAAAAGGAGGAAAAGTTACAACGAGAAAAGTTAGAAAGGGAGGAAAAGTTACAACGAGAGAACTTAGAAAGGGAGTTACACCGTGAAAAGTTAGATAGAGAAGAAAGGGCTGAAAAATTGAGATTGGAACATGAGTTAGAGTTGGAAAGGATAAAGATTCAAAGTTCGGCTAATAACGCTAATGGGACTAGAGAATCTAATCATGAGAGTAGCCTAGAGAAATTGATTAAAAGTGTTAAAACTTTGTCTATCAAGGTTCCAGAAGGGACTGAGGGATGGAATCTGTTTTTTAGCAGTTTAGAACGAGCATTCCAAACAAAAAATGTACCGGAAACCCAGCAAGCCGAAATTCTGCTAAATATGTTAGGAGATAAGGCCGATAACTTGCTAATATACACGACTAGGGAACAAATTGAGAGTTATGAGAAGTTAAGGGAATTAGTTCTAAGGGAACACGAACCGACACCGAAGGCGTGTTTGGAAAATTTCAAGAAGGCTAGAAGGAATCAAAATGAAACTCATGTATTATTTGTGTCACGTTTAATAGCAACGTGGGAAAATTATTGTAAGATTAGAGGTGCAGATACGTATGAGAAGGTTAATCAGTTAATTGTCACGGATAAGTTGTTAACTACTTTAGACGAGGAAACCGCGACGCATGTTGGATTAACTCAGCACAGTAATTGGTTAGAAGTTTCTAAAATTGCTAAGGAATGTGATAATTTCTTTGATGCTAAACAAAAATCTTATGCGGTAACTTATAAGGGTTATAAAGGTAAAGAAAGGTATGTTAATAATGAAGATTCTAGAAGGGCAAAAGATGAGGGATTTAGTAATAATTGGAGACAAAATGGGAATAATGAAGTTAGTCCATTTTTGGGTAGAAAACCGGAATATAAGAAACCTAATGATACGACGCCTATCTGTTTCAAGTGTTCTCAACGAGGACATGTTCAGCGATTTTGTACAAAAGGAAATAATGAGGGAAGTAATCAAATTAATAACCGACAAGAACCAAGGGCTAGTATCAATAATGTCTCAGTGCGAGGAATTAAAGAATTACCAAGGGGAGCGAGTATGGCAAGAATCGGAGCAAGAGGGAATTGGAGAGCTAAAGTTATTGGAGAGAAGTTAAATAATCTCGAGAAAGTGGAAGTTAGTGTAAATGGGAAGATAACAAAAGGATTGGTGGATTCTGGTTGCCAAATTAGCGTCATTCATAAAGATTTAGTACCAGCAGAAAAATTAAGAGGGGCTGGGAGCATATATTTACAAGGGATATTTGGTAAGGCAGTGAAATCGCCGTTAATTCAATTACCTTTAGCTATTCCAAAACGCGGAGAAACTAATGTAATTCATCAGGATGTACTGTGTGCGATAATTGACAATAGTAAGGAACAGGTAATTTTACATCCTGACGTGGCTAATGAATTGTCAGGGTTAAACAACGAGAAATCATTAAGAGAATCGGTAGAAAGGGAATGTAAGGAAGATAGTAGGAACAAAGTGAAGGAAAGGGAAAGGATTGGAAATGATACGAGTGACTGTTATGCCGTAAAAACGAGATCGGTAAATTTACAAAGTCATGAGAAGGAAAAAGCCGAGGTAGAGAAAAGTAAGATTAATCAAGTTACGGAAAGTAGTTTAAATGTATTTCAGGAATCCCAAATGAGTTGTAAAGATTTAGAGAAATCTTGGGAATTGGCTGAAAATGAGAGAGGGTCTTATTATATTGTGAATGGGATGTTATATCATAAAGAGAAATTAGGAGACGAAACGGTAGCTCAATTAGTAATACCTAAAGTAAGAAGGGAGGAAATTCTAAAACTAGCGCATACCTCCTTATATGGAGAACATCAGACGGTTAAGAAAATGTTAGAAAGAATCAAGCATTCATTTTATTGGGAAAATATGGCGAAGGAAGCTAAAATATATTGCGAATCATGTGTAGAATGTCGATTAACGAGGGAAATGAATGTGAGTAATAAGGAGAAAGAGGAAATATGTCGACCTGCAGTTATAGTTGAGTTAGGGGACGGAAGTAAGAAACTGGTGTATCAAGATGAAATGAGAGCATTTATGGCTAAAAATAAAGTAGTCGATATTGTCTTGGATATTGACGGGGAGTTTGAAGACTGTAGGAAAGATCTGTTGTTAGACCGAGAACAACCGGAAAATAAAGACAGGAAGGGATTTGAGATAAAAGGGTTAACAAATATTCAAGTTGGGGACATAAAATCAATCTTAAGGAAAAATAAGGAATTATTTATGGGTCCTATCGAACTGGTTGAAATGGAGAAAAATCGGATTGGTCGTAAACCGGAGAGGGGTAAGATAAGGCAGAAATTGTACAATGTCTTTATTACGTACAAAGAGGACTTGGACAGGCAAGTGCCTGATTGGTTAGAGGAAGATTTAATTGGGACATCAGAGGCAGAAGTTAGCCATTCAAGCGGGTGCATTGCGGAAAGGGATGTACCAATTAAGTTAACGAGGAAGCACTGGAAGGAAAAAGTTCCACCTCCAACAATCTCAGCCTAAGGACTGACATTGAAATGACATAATACTAGTGTAACTTTATTTTTTTTTGGGTATTTATAATTGTATGTACATCCTGTGTTTATAAAAGTGAATTAGCATATTGTGTATTTTTCTGTAGTTATCACATTAGTATATGGTTCATTAGAGATGTCAGTAGTTAAATTTTCAGACACCTTGAAATATTTATGTAATTGTAGTAAGGAAGAAACCTATCAAGGAACTGTTGAACTCTTCTCAGACATTACATAGTTTGAGGAAAATTAGCACCTAAAAGGCATATTTTCCGCTAAGGTGGGGGGTGTGAGGTTCTCTCACAGCTGCAAGAGTACAAAAGCTATTCTTAAGGGATTAGCATATTGTATGTATGGTATATGTATCTATTGTGTACCGTTAAAGCGTCCTTTAGAAAATCTTAATCCGAAGGGTGGCGAGTTGAACAGAATGAAAGAAGTATTTCCATTGCAATGTGGTCTTTCATATATGGGAAAGCTATTGCACCCTTTTGTTTAGGAAGACAGATCCGTCAAGAGGGAGGAGGGTTGTCAAGGACCCTTGGAAACAGAGCAGAAACCCCGTAGAAAGGAGGGTGCTCTGCAGTTTACAAGAGAGAGAAAGTTAGTTCTAACGTAGGAAGCGAAGGTGTAAGGTCGTTCAGAGTTGGAGCTCTGAGACCGGTGTTGAGTTCGGACGGAGCAGCGAAGTGTGAAGGTTGCTCGGGGAATGAGCGCTGAGAGCGGGTGTGAGATGAATAGAAATCTGAGTGCGGGATGAATTGACGTAGTCTAACGGTACACGTAGAGCGTTTTCTGTAATTGTTTTGATTTAGTGTTAAACCGGATAATTTACATCCGAGTTTAAGTGTAAATATTGTTAATAAATTGTTACTTTAACTTTAATTGAAAGAGTTAGGTTTTATTGAATATACATCAAATATCGTGCCCGATATCACGTATTCATATCGGTGGTGGCAGCATATCAAAAGACCGGATTTATTTCGAAGTTGTGTGGACGGAGGAGTGGAATCCGACAGCATTGTTTGGGGATAAAGTTTCATTCAGCGGCCACCACGACTTGTTCTCAACATCAATTTATATTTATTTAAAGGGGGGAAAAATCAGAAAACATTATAAGCACCAATGCTTTTGAGGCCAGGTGTGGTGGGTCCGGGACAATTGTTCCGTTTTCTCTTGCGGTTATCAGACCCGGATCACGGACTGTGAAACTGGCCACTATCCGACTCCAGACAGCGTGAACTGAAGACCTGAACTGCATGCGCCATGTTTCAGAATGTTGTTCAATTATCATATGGTATCACTGGCTGTTTATGTGATCATCTAGAACTTTTCGTAATGTCACTGCGTTTGACACAAAGCAGTGGTAGTTTGTGAAAATTTCGTTAAATGCCTTCATTAAAGGTATGAATTAAAATCCTGGTTCGAATTAGAGTGTGACGACCTGTATTTTTGACTGACTAGGATTGTGATCCTAGTTTCCTATATAGAAATTTTTTTTGTAATTTATCCCCTCCCCCCTCTCAAAATTTGTACATGGATTTCTGGACAACTGAACACATTGTAATTGCGCATGTCATATACGTTTACCCCTTCACTTTGCGAAAAGAGAAAATTATCATATATCCAATTTTTTGCTTAAAACGTGTTTAGACATTTTTGTAGTATACTCTGGAGAACTTACATAAAGGTCCGTTGATTATAAATTTGTGAAAAAAGGCTTCTTACTGCATGCATTTCCATTTAAATGTAATCAGAGTTTCGATCTTTAAATTCATTTTCCTCTTTTCTAGTTTTAAGTGTTTGCTACATTTAAAATGTTTAAACTTCAACAGATATGTAAAAAATAACATATATATATATATATATTTACATAATCCAAAAAGTATAATTGTAACGCAGAAAGCCCCTTCCCGAAAAAAATACTTTCCAGGCGAAATGCGCAGCACATCACGTTATCTGAAAAGAGACGTTTCATCAGTTGACGCGTAAGCTTGGCCGAAAGGAGTTCGTTATTCGAAGAGCGGTGATGTAAATAGAAAATTGTTAATTCGTGTTGTTTTGTTCTCCAAAAATGTGAAAAGTGAAGTGTCAGTCTTATTTATCTGTGTGTAATGTGCCGTTTTGTGATGTTTTTGTGTCAACAAGTAATAAACTATATGAAAATGCCAGCAAACTTTTATTTCTTGTGTTATAAAAGTATTCTTTCCGCCCCGAAATTCTAAAGGTTAATTATTCGACAGTGTTGATACATAATCAATATAAGTAGGAATCGATTTTGTAATAGAATAAATACTTTTTTTTCCTGTTTTTCACTCAATTTTAGCATAGATGAGAGCATTTCATTTTTTTCCCTCATAAACTAATGGGTTTATGAAAAAATCAACATATAAAGTTATAAAAGATGCTCCTACAGATATAAGAAAAAAAAAGTGTAAATATATTAAAAGTTTAAAATATTTAAACGTTAATTTTTTTACATTAAAAAAAATAATAATACTAATTTTCTTTCGAAATCTAGCCATGATATTATATTTTTTGAAGTGAAAATGATTTTGTTTAAAAATTTCATTTAATGACATGTAAAGAAGGTACAAAAAAGGGCACAAGTAATTTTTTTTTTCAAAGGAAACCGAGTCTTTTAAAGAAAACGAGTAGGTTTAGATTATCAGTTTTGAGCAGATATTTTTTAACAGTGAGCAAATAACATAATGAAATGCAAAAAAATAACTTGTAATTCAAGTCGCCGGAAGACACAAGCATCGAAGTATAATCCCACGAAATTTTGCACGTACAAACATAATTACACTGTCGTTTTACACGCATAAGACATGCTTTCTAACTAAAGATTTATTCTGAATTCCTCCATCCTACTTGTGAATGAAATCCATTAGGAATTCGACAGACCTAGTGCCTGACAGCCAAAAAACCTCGACTTTTTATCTCCACCATTAATATACTCTATCTGACCCAAGCCAACGCTATTTGCAGATCGCTTAAGACTCATTAACTACACCGTGCACGCACCATAATGGATCACGAACATGGCTAACAAAAAATATATTCAATCCGTGCAAATGATTCTTAAATGTACCAAGTTTATTAGGGATGCAGATATACTCTGAAAGAGAGGTTGTTTGTTTTGCTTAATACACTCATGAATAACCCTTTAAATTAACAAATAAAATTTGAAGATGACGAGAACGGGCATAAATTAATAAATCCATTATTTGAATTGTTTGTATGTTATACCTAGCTATTCATTATTCATCTTTTAAAACTCTCTCACTGACAAGCCCGTGTTAATGCGTTTATTAAGCTCCAAGTTTCAATGCAAAACAAGCATTATTTAAATTAATGTAATTCTACAAATATAATGTAGTTTTAGTACATTGAGTAATGATTGATACTCTCAAGGTTTACATTCATATATATAATTTTTTTATATAATGTTGGAATAATCACCCTTTTTTAGCATATAAAGTAAAATACAGAGAAAACAATATTACAATTTTGCCCTTTTGCTGAACAGTCAGAAAGTTTGAATGAAGAAAAAAAGCACGAAATGGGAGATGAACAATGTCGTAGCTAATGGGGAAATCAGCAGGGTTTGATCCCCTCTCCGAAATTTCTGTCTGTCATTAACCATTAATCAAGATGATCAAAAATCAAAATTCTACGCTAGCGTATCTTTATTGTTTGATTCCGTTAGTATTTTGAAAAAAAAAAAAAATAAATGCAGTTTCTAAGAAAACTTTAATATTCATTCGGAGTTTTCGGAATGCTATGTAAAAGAGGATGTCAAAATAAAATGTCTACACTGTTAAAAATTTGCGTTAAATTGACCAGTCATTCGACCTTTTTTATAGAAAATGGTTACATAACCATAATTTAACCATATAATGGGTAAATACGCTTCATAATATGGGCAAGTAACAGTTATCTTTAATGACGGTCGAATAACTGAAACGTTTGCTGCAGATTTTCAACGATGTACAACAGCTTGATACAGATCGTCAGACTTGTTTAGCCCAAAAATTTAAAGAATGCAATGAAAGGCATTTAAAATATCCACAAACTTAATTGTTCCGACTATGGTACGGAGAAGACATTTTTGCAATAAAACATTGGAATACATATGTTCAAAATTTCAAACATTAATTTGGTTGACACTAACGTCAATAAGCCACAGAAGTAGCATTTAAATGAGATTATTATTTTATTTGCAATGTAAAAGGCTTACATTTTCTTTTGTAATTATACTAAATTGAATTATTTGAATTCACAATAAAGCTTAATAAGACTCTTAAAAATTGCCTCTATTCAATTAGAAACACATCCAAAAAAAGACAAGAATAAAATTCTGAGTCCCATATCCAACTCCAGATTATTGCCTGACTACAGCCTGATGCTGAACAACAAGAACTAAAAAACATGACGATCTAACAACAGAGCTCACAATTTATCGAGTCAATACGTTAATTAGAATTCTAGACTGGATAAAACATATTTTTCATCGTGATCTGTAGTATCACCCCACTTACTTTTTTTATAAATTAAAGGTTTTGCAAACACCCTGTAAATAGGGTATGTATTGTAAGGATATTGTCTGTCGAAAGATGAATATAAATATGTAATGTGGATCAAATTAAGTATGAAAACGTAACATACAAAGTACAGAGCATTAAGTATGAAGTAAAAAATTTTTAAATATGAAATTAAATTTTTAAATATGAAGTAAAAAATTTTTAAATATGATTTAAAAATTAAAAAGTGTTTATAAATCTTAGCAACTTTGGAGCGTAAATAAAATTTGTCAATAAAGTATAGTTTTCCTTCTTCCTTTTTTTTTTCTTCTTCTTTATCTTTGTTTCTTTTATATTTTGTCTTTTAAAACAGCGATAAGAAACTAAAATATATGAAACAAGACACTGATTGATCATATATATCTAATTCATACTTAATGAATGAGGCAGTTCTCAAAAGCAAAAGTTGACACAAATAGGTTTCACATTTTTCTTTTCGGTGTATGTGTAGAGAGAAGTATGAAGCGAATCATTTAGCAAGCTTAAAAAAGAACAATAAAATTTTTTTGACGTACACACTCGTCATTATAAAATCTTGTATATGAAACAAAATATCGATATAAAAAAGAAGCCATTTAGAAGTGAATTTCCCCAGAGACTCATAAAATTGGAGTTCATTTCACGTGAGAGTAAGTCAGTGACAGAAATGGGTATAACAAATCAAATAGGTCACGTGTCACCAAAGACAAGCAGTTGCACTCTGAGACATGATAACTTCTCATCATATAATATTGCTTATTTTAAATTATTTTCTGCAGTAGTAGGATATTAAGGATAGTAAGCGGTTATGGATTACACATGAAATTAAAATTGTTAATGAAACATCAAATATCTATATTACACAGCAAAAACATGTGCTTGAGTGACGCTGACGTCATATTATGACGATGACAACACCTGACCAATTAATTTCGCCTTTACTGCAATTTTTTAGGTGCGTTCGTAATTATATAAATACGTAGCACCTATAGTCGTCGTTTGGTCCGTCCGTCTGTCCGTCCGTCTGTCTGTCTGTCCGTCCGTCTGTCTGTCTGTCCGCATATAACAACGCAAAAACTACCCAACCAAATGGTTTGCAATTTAAAATGTATTATCTTTGCAGAATTTTGTCGAGACATTTCAAATTTTATTAAAATCGAATCAAAACTTTAGGAGATATTAATAAAAATATTTATTAAGAAATTTGAATTTTTTTTTTAAATCGGTGCTTTTTTGTTATAGGAGCTTCCGATGGATGTTAAATCGTCAAGCGACCGAGATACTTATTTTATGACAGAAATTAATCTGCAGACGATATAATTCATTTCACAGAATTAAAAATCATCAAGATCTGAATATTTATATAACTAGCCGATACATATATATCTGAATATTTATATAACTAGTTAAGATATTTGTATGAACAGTGTCATAAAATATATACTTAACTAGCTGTTTAACCCGTTCTACGCACGGGATATCATGAATTTAATTCTAAAACGTGCGTACGAACGCACCTCGTTTGTAACGTTTGACGTACAATTTCCAACTTGTTTAACTTCTAGACATCGCACAATTTCAGTTTTACACCGTCGAATAGGAAAAGAAATGTTCTTTTAAATGCAATTTGTTTGAAAACTGTATCTGAAATTACTAGTTTTTATGATTTTTAAAATAATTTTCAAAAACGAATTTCGTTTAAATCTATCTCTGTCGCATGCAGTCCGATTACAAAAGATTAACCCGTTTACACTTAAAACAATATCACTCCGATTCCCGCAAGGTGCGAAAGAAATTCGAACGTTCGTTATGACGTCACGTGAAAACACTCTTTCGTATCGTATGCTAATTCGCATCTGGCAAAAAGTGCTATTCTGGGATCAGATTTTCGTACATTCGAAAACAATTACGGATGCTATACAACGTCCGAAAAGGCGGTGATAGCCGCGACCGTCGCGGAATAGCTCCTCCCAAATCCGCGTCAGATATTAAGTTATAACCAATGAGAATCCGTCATATTTTAATCAAAATAATCATTATCGTATCGTAGTTTCAATAGTTGTCATAAAACTTTCAATGGCTCCGTTGTTTATAATTTGCTTGGTGAGGATAATTTTCGTCTTTTTGATAATTTAATGTTACAATTGTAATGGAATTCTTGTTATAATGAAAAGGTAGCTATTTCAGAATGTCTGTCTATTAAATAATTAAGTGAGCTGTGTATATTTTTCGAGAAATAAAACTTTTACTGAATAAGTATTGCCATATGTATGTGTGTTTATTATAAGACACATACTTTGGCAATAATGATTCAGTTCTTACTGCGACTGATTTGTAGAAAGGATCCTCCAGCATCAGAGGCAAGTTTATCATAGAATGTTCTATGTCATTATACAAGGAACACTTGGCAAATTTCAAGAACCATACAGACCTTAATAGGTAGGAAGCCAGCAACTTACATTTTAATTAGTATTTACTTAAGAACCGACTGCTTCTGGGAAAGTTTTGAGTTTTAGTATATAAAAGTATTTTTTATAATTTAGAAAAAAAAAATTGAATGTGTGAATGTTAAAACTTAACATATACAAATGATCTTATGATTATGTACAAAGCAGCTTTATTTTAAGCTATCAGCTTTCTTGAATTTATAGATTACTTTATTATTATTATTATTATTTATTTCATGCTTTATATAATTAATATATATTTGATATACTGCAGATCCATATATGAAAATAATATACATTCAGATTTTCTAAATCTTAACATTTTTTTCCCCTTTTGAAAGTTATAAAAACCAAATTAATGAAGCTCAGATTTTCAAATCATTTCTGTGAATAACTGGAGAATATTGAATTTCAGTGACATGTTCATTTTCTAATAATAAAGTATGGAACTTTTTTTCTGAGATAGTAGTATACAGAAAAATGCAGTTTTGATTAAGAGAAAACTAGAAGGATATTTGTTTATTGTTTATTAAATATTTTACAATGTAGTAGAAAGTTATGCTTTCAGAAACAAATTAAAGATTTTCTCTTTTTGACACTATTTAAAGTTTGTAAGCTTCTGCAAGGAAAAATAACGAACTAAGATGTTTATGGTGAGGGGGTCAGGAAATTACATCAATTTACTCACTACTGATGAAATAATTTTCTGATGGGATAAGAAAAAATGTCTATATAATTTTTTTATTAGTATTATTCATTGATTATATGTCATGTTACTCCCAAATGTTAATATTTTATTGAATGTTTAGGTATATTTTACTTAGTGGGTAAATTTTAACTGTCCTGGAACTGTGACTTTTTTCTTTTCTTTTTTTTTTTTTTTTATGTAACTGCTACATATTTTTTTTTTTTTAAAAAGAAAGTCCAATAAAAAATAAAAGAAATTGATTATTATTTCTAATTTTATTTAATGTATAATTATTGAAAAGATAAAAATTTTTAAAAAGCACAAATTATGTAAGATAAGAACAGCAAAAGATGGATAAGGATTTAAAAAGAAAGAAAACATCTCTAACTTATCATTTATAAATTGCTGCCACTGGCAATTGTTATTATTATTTTATCCACCACTATTTCAAAACAATGACCTTCATCACAAATGTTTGGGGTAGATTGATTTAGAAATAGTGGTAGGGAAAATAATAAAAACCACCAGTGGCAGCCCTGTTTATGTACTTTACATATTAAATTCAAATTAATGCATTATATTAATCAGTACTTAAATTTCAAATCTTCTTTTAGACTGAGTTTTTGGCTATTCAAGTTAAAAAGTGTGTATATATAAAAAGTGTGTATAAGCTAATTAATGAATAAACAATTTGAATATATAATAATACACAAATAAAATGAAATTAAATAAAAATATTTTATTCTTCAACATTTTTCAAAAATACAAGAAAGTGGCTATATATATTTTTTTTTCTAGTAGATAATACACATATAGTTTAAAAAATTATATTATAATTAATAATTACTGCAATGAAAAAAGATGCAGCATAGGAGAAAATTTTCAGCTAAGCACTCATCAAAACCTACGGTTATATGTAAAACTAGGACTTCCCTCAAAGGGATTAGTCTGAGTGATATTGCTGAGAACATAAAGTTAACAATTACGATATAAAGAAGATATCAACAAGAATCTAAGTGAATATGCAGCATATGATAGACAAGAGATAGATAAAGATACAACATATGAAAAATAGCAAATTAAATGATATAATTACAAAATATCATATATAAATTCATATACTGTTATGTTTTCATATGCATTTTTTTATAACATTTGGCAAATAATCCCATTTTCTTAAGCGGGAATTGCTCAAAACTTTAAAAAAAAAAAAAACCCGCCGGATCTTTTAAAACGATATTTTTAAAGTCACATAATCAGCCAATAGCGTATTTTAGCAAGCGTAGTTTAACGCAAATTTAATTTAATTTTTGCAACATTTTCTTTGTGACAAATATCTAAATAAAATATTAAAAAATAAAATATTAAATATTGAAATATTAAATCAAATATTTAATATTTGAATTAAAAAAATTTCCTTTGTTTACTTGTATAACTATTTATAGAAACTCGTATACTTCAAACCACATTGATAACATGCTTTGATACAAACGTGTCTACCAGTCTAACTACTCGTATGTCTTACCTGTGTCTCTCTCCGAACTCATCTGTCTACTGTCTCTCTACTCTTCTGTATACCCGTCTCAGTATCCGTCTGTCTTTCTACCCGACTCTTTAATCGTGTCTCTACCTGTCTCGCTTCCCGTTACACTACTCGTCTATCAACACGTCTGTCTGTCTATATACACCTCTCTCTACCCGTCTGTCAAGTCGTCTCTGTACTCGTCTCTCTATCCACCACGCTACCCGTCTCCCTACCCATCTCACTACCCCTCTGTCAACCCTTTTTTGCATCTGCCTCGCTACCCGTCTGTCTATTCGTTTCGCTACCCGTTAGCTTATCTCTGTCGCTATCCGTCTCTCTACCCGGTTGTTTACACGTCTATCTATCTCTCGCCAACTCTTCCCAATATTTAAACAATTTAGTAAACGGAAGCCGTTTATCTGTTATTAAATGCAAACAGGAGTAATTTATCTAAAGAGTGTAATCAGATGCAATTTTTTTAAATACATACATAAACCAGCATAATAATTCAGCAGTTTTATTTTCATAGTAGTTTATGTCATTTGACAGTAAATCTCAACTTCTTCAACCCCAACTGCGTCAAGCTTTTTAAAAAAGCCCCAAGGTCCGTATAACTGGGAAGGGGAATTGTCCTCAGGGCTATTAGATACATGTTATTAAGTTAAGTGAAAGTTTCGTAATCGGGTTCGCAGCCAATTTCTTATGTCAGAAAGGGTGGCTTCACGCCATTTTAAATTCATTTCTGTAACTTTCTTTTTCTTTTTTTGGTGGGTGGTTGGGGGGGGGGGAGGGTTCCAAATATATACACTTAAATTCAAACTTTTGCCCCCATGTTAATATTAGTGTTGTTTGTATTATCAATTAATACTTTGTTGATCGAGCTTCATTCGAAATAAATGTAAAATACTTCTACAGTTTTTTTTTCTAGGAGAAAGTTCCGTAATCGGGCCCTAAGCTAATCGGGGAATTTAATATCATTATTGTTTCTAACTCTTATAGAGTTAAAACAATATTGTTGCTAGCATTACTCTTGTTTGTGACCAACCTCTTCTGTGTATCTGAATAGGGAAAAGTTCCGTATCATGTACTGGTTGGTGCCAAAGGCAGTTATAGAATCTTACAAATTTTTCTAGAGAGCGGAAAAACATGTTTTTTAAAATATTTACAAATATACGTTTATTAAACCATGTTTTTGAGCCATTTTAAAAAATTAAGTACGGTGCTAAAATAAAATTTTATTGCCATTTTCGATATTTTAATAAGAAATGAAAATACATAACAAACAAATTTAACAAAACTAAGCCATTTTTGGGTACTTCTCTATTATCCCGTCGACCACTTTTCATAACAAAAAACTATCGCCAAACTAAGATTAAACGCCAAAAATACAGTCCCATTTACTTGATGCCAGAAGCATTATACGTATTTGTTATGCCATCAAGTGGTTTTTAATTCGACATTTGCGTGTATTTTTCATTATGTTTTACTGATTCATTAGTTATTTCATTCATTAAAGTAACAATTGTGTCGTTACATTCTTATATTTTATTTATTTTGATATTTCAATGGCAACGTTCTCCCGTTTATTTAGCGTTACAGTTTGGCGATAGTTTTTTGTTATGAAAAGTGGTCGACGGGATAATAGAGAAGTACCCATTTTTTGTGATAAATAATTGTTATTGCCAGGGGGGCAAATTGTAAACAATTAATAAGCGAACTAAAAAAATTACCGGAAAAAACTTGTGGGAATCTCAAGAAAGAAATATCTGATATAAATAGCATTTAAAATCTTAAAATGGAGAAGTGGTCCGTATAAAAATGCAAAACATTATACACCTGATATAAGAATTTTTTAATTTTTTTATATTTCCGAAAGCACAGATAAAAGGGTAAAAATCCCGGTACAGATGCCATATACTCACCACGTTGGCGCGATTTTTCCCCCGCCCCTTTGGCGAAAACTGTTTGTTGTGTTTGTTTATTTTATTTTTTATTTTAATTCTATAGATTATTTTTATATGTATATCAATATTAATTTAGGCACAGATGTCATATACGCAGCAGATTGGCGTGATTTCCCCCCCGCCAATTTGGCGAAAACTTTGTTTTTGAATATTAGTTACAAATACCATACAATAATAGCATGTAATTTTTTTATTTCAATATAAAAAAAAAGTCCTTCCGGCCTGTACCGGGAGGAAAAGGTAGCTTTCCTATATCTTCGTTTTAAAATTTTAGCTAATGTTACACGAAAACAGCAAGCTAAAATGCAAAGAAACGTTTACAAAAGATTCGTTAATACTGAATTTGAATAAGAAATTCGCCAAATTATTGAGCAATAGCCAAATTGGCTTCATTTATGAAGACTTATTTTGATCGCCAAATTTGGCGATATTTCGCCAAATATCGCCCAATTTTGCCAATTTTGTCGCCAATGTCGCCAATTTTGGCGTTAACGGATATGAATATATAGTTTTATGCGTATGATTGGGAAAATTATTACAACAATGAAAGAAAATAATTTGCGAGTAATCGCGTTAATGTGCTGTTTTGTTTCAAAATGTCAGCCACCCTAGAATTTCAAACTGCTCTATCTCAGCCATTTTTTAAGATAGAGGTAAACCAAAAAAAAGCTCTGGAATCCTTGTATCAAGGCCTAACACGTAATTAAAAAATAAATTTTAATTTTTAAATTTTTTGTATATTTATTTTAGATTTTAAGTTATTTTACATCTTTAAATGGCCGCCATCTTGAAACAAGATGGCGGACCAAGCTGGCCAACGAACTCGGTCGAGACATTAGTGACCTTAATACACACAATTAGTTTCATCAAAATCGATTCATAATTACGGGCGTTATCGTATGACATAGGTCAGATATATATATATATATATATATATATATATATATATATATATATATATATATATGGATATATCTATATATATAAATCAACATTTGGACGGAGGGTGGTTTTGGGGTCTGGGGGTCATGATCGGTGAAAATATATCGAAATTTTCCGGAACTGCTTTCCTCCGAACGGCTGCAATAGGTAGCTTTATACTTTTTTGTATTGAAAGCTACCTAATAAAATAACGTAATAAATGAAATAGCTCCTATTATTCAAAAATGGGAAATAAAAATAAATAAATGATAGTTTGATATAAATAAATATTGATATATATAATAAAAACAATTTATAGAATTAAAATAAAAAATAAAAGTTAATAAACAACAATTGAAACAAAATAACCGGGTTACCATGTGAGGCATAAAATTGCCATTTTGTTGCAATCGCGCCAATGTGGTGCGTATATGACATCCGCGCCTTTATTTATATCAAACTATTATTTATTTATTTTTATTTCCTTTTTTAAAATAATAGAGGTTGTTTCATTTATTACGTTATTTTATTTTTATATTGAAATAAAAAATCACGTGTACTATTTGTCACACTATTTGTAACTAATATTCAAAAACAAAGTTTTCCTCAAGCTGATGGAGGGAAAAATCGCGCCAACGTGGTGCGTATATGACATCTGTGCCTTGTTTCATTTCACATAGAGGTACTGCCCTATTATCCCGTCGACCACTTTTCATAACAAAAAACTATCGCCAAACTGTTAGATTAAACGCCAAAAATGCAGTCCCATTTACTTGATATCAGAAGCATTATACGTGTTTGTCACGTCATCAAGTGGTTTTTAACGCGACATTTGCGTGTATTTTTCATTATGTTTTACCGATTTATTAGTTATTTCATTCATTAAAATAACAATTGTGTCCTTAAATTCTTATATTTTACTTATTTATGTATTTTGATATTTCAATGACAACGTTCTCCCGTTTATTTGGCGATAGTTTTTTGTTATGAAAAGTGGTCGACGGGATAATAGAGAAGTACCCACATATGTATTGGTACTTTTATGTTAACTTGGCGCAGTTGATAAATCGCCAAATATTTTTCTCATAACATCTTCATATTGCATTCATTTCATTTAAATATAAATCTTTCACTGATTTCATTTGAAATACATACATTAAAAATACACGTCTTTCACTCATTTAATTTAAAATACACGCCTTTCACTAATTCCATTTAAAATACTAAAAAGGAAAAGAAAATAAGAAATAATGCCACAAATCGAAACCTTTTATTTAAACATCAAAGAATTGTTCCTAACATACACACGCGAAATAAAAAAGCTGCTAATGGTGTGATTTACGCCAAATCTCTAATACTAATACTACTCTTACTAATCTCTAATACTTTTCAAACAGAAAAAATTCCAGATTAATTTTCGATTTCTATTAAATTGAAATATATTTTATTGTGCTGAATATTAGTGCGTGCATATTTTTTTGCACCATGTACTCCATGAACTTTTCAATTCCGATTGTCTACGAAAATCTCCCGCCGGTGAAAATGACGTACGCACAAAATTTAGTGACGTATGTACTTTAATTGTGCTTTTTTATCTATTTTTTTAATATAACTTCCAAACGGTTTGACACTTATTCTTGGTAATAAATAGACGACGTTGTCACCTTTATAGGTACCTGCTGTAAAAATTTGAACGAAATCCGTTAAATATTTTTTGAGTTATGCTTGACGAAAGGTTTTAATATCCATCGTAGCTATATATGGGGCAAAGCAGAGTTGTATAATATAGGCGCACGCGCGCACGGCGTGCGCGGAAAATTTTCTGCAAAATTCGGAATTTTGCAGAAAATTTTTTTAGGAAAAAAAAATTTTTTTTTTTTTTTGTTATTCTAAAAAATTTAAAATATTTCCCAATTTTATGTAAGATTTATTTAGTTTGCGCACAATTCAAAATTTAAAGATGCAAAACATTGTGACATTACAGACGCTTGCAAAGAGGTCAAATTATTAAGGATTGGGTTGTTTCTAAATGCATTGACAAAATAATTGATAAGAATTCAGCTCTTCCTATCCTTGATTTTTAGCTTTATTATTCTTTAATTAATATTAATTAATTTTAAATGGTAATTATTTTAAACTACTGTTTTTAATTATATCGTCAAAATAATAGAACATGTAATTTTATTAAACATTAAATTAATTTGCAGAAAGTTTTTGATTCAATATTTATGTGCGCAGAAAGTTTTTGGTTTTATGCAAGTCTGGGGCAAAGTAATACTGCGCTGTGTATGAGTCTTCGTTGCACTCAGACAATAACTAAATAAAATCGCATTTTAATAGCATGTATTTCTTGAAACAAGTATTATGTTTAAAAAATATGCAGCATATAACAATTTAATTAGTAGCTCTTTGTGTAAAGACATAAGAAGAGAATCAATTCCAACCCCCCCCCCCCCCTGAATTTTGAAGCTTTAAATATTTGTTTTTTTTTTAACTTTGACATCGAAACAAAAATGTTTAAATTTACTTAACACATGTGACTTAAAATAGTTAAACACTTAGGGAGAGTAGTTATATTTGAATGTAAAAGTGCTTTTTATATATTATAATAGTAATCATCATCAATTTATTACCCCCCCCCCTCCCCCACTTCCAAGGATTTTGCTCAGTTGATACCAATATGCTATGAGAATATCCTAGGTACTTCTAATTATTAAAAAATATGTATATAAATAAATAAACGTTTAAAAGATAATGGTCGAAATAAATATTTCAAGTAAACTGCTTGTTATCTCAAAATTAAATTGAGGTTGCAAAAAACATTAAAAATCTGTACATTACTAACATAACATAAAATTGTAACTAAAATGTGATTCTCAAGTGATCATGACATTCATATAATCTTTTCACAACTAAAAATAATTCATTAATATATGTTACAATTTATATTTATCTACTCTAGATGGGTACCAAAACTTTTTATATTCAAACATGTGTCTTTATAAACATACGCAATTTTTATTTGATAAATATATGCACCTTTAATTCCAGCAATCCAGGGTTCATATTAATCTACCTTTAAAAAGAATACTACAACTTTAAAATCATCTTCCACCTGCCTTTAAATATACAAGCAATTTTTAGAATATACGTAATTTATTTAATAATTAAATAAAAGTTTTTTATTAGCAAAATTCAGACAATTGCAAGCAAAATATTGTAATAAATACTTAGTTTTTAAGCAAAATATTAACAAAATATACTATAATATGCCTCACAAATGGGATAAAAGAGTCTTAATATTGAAAAATATTAGAAACTTTCTTATTAAAATGCTTTATAAACTGTAAACAATCACAAAACTTGTGTACGAAAAGGGCTTTTCACCTACTTTGAGAGGGCGAAATCAACGTCCGAAATTTTGTAAACATTCGAAATAATATTTCGCACGTAACTTTTCGCCAAGTACGAAAAGAAGTGCCCCAGGATACCGTTTTTCGTTGAGGAGGTAACGATGACATCAAAGTGATGTCACGGAGGGGGGCGTTCCGCCGAATTTTCGTATTCGGACGATGCCAGAATTCGAGTGTATAAATAGTTCGGCATTTGTTTCCGGCTAATCTATACTAATATTATAAAGGAGTAAAGATTGTTTGTTTGTTTGTTTGTTTGTTTGTAGGGGGTAATCTCTGGAACTACCGAACCGATTTCAAAAGTGATGGTGGCAAATTGATGGTGACAACCCCTGCTCCAACATAGGCTATATTTTATGTCTGTGCCACTAACCCCAGGGGGTGCAGGAGCAAAAAACGTTCTAAAATTGCCATTTTTAGCTCACAGGCTATCAAAGCCTGAGAGCTTATGTGCCCGCCCGTTCTGTATGTATGTATGTATGTATGTATGTATGTATGTACGTATGTACGTACGTAACGCGATAACACTTGACAGAAATAACCGTTTTGCTTCCAATTTTGTTTATAGGTTCCTTGTGATAAGGCGCTTCCCTGATTAGTTTTGGGGATTGATTGTTTAACTATAAAGGGGGGAACGGGGGGGCTAACCCCCCTTAATTAAGATAAATTGTTTTTTCTTGCAGAATTGTCCAATTTTCTTCAAATTTTGTATATAGGTTCATTGTGATAAGGTTCTTTCCTGATTAGTTTTGGGGGTTCATAGGTTAAGTATAAAGGGGCTAACGGGGGGGGCGGGAATCCTCCCCCTTAATTTAGATAAATGAATTTTTCATGCAGAGTTATCCGATTTTCTTCCAATTTTGTTTATAGGTTCCTTGTGATAAGGCGCTTCCATGATTAGTTTTGGGGATTGATTGGTTAACTATAAGGGGGGGGGGAACATGGGGCTAACCCCCCTTAATTTGGATAAATGGTTTTTTCATGCAGAATTATCCAATTTTCTTCAAATTTTGTATATAGGTTCATTGTGATAAGGTTCTTTCCTGATTAGTTTTGGGGGTTCATAGGTTAAGTATAAAGGGGGTAACGGGGGGGGTTAATCCTCCCCTCTTATTTTAGATAAATGATTTTTTTTCATGCAGAGTTATCCGATTTCCTTCAAACTTTCTATATGGGCTCATTGTGGTAAGGGGCTTCCCTGATTAGTTTTGGGGATTCATTGGTGAAGTGTAAAGGAGGTAAACGGGGCTACCCCCCCCCCCCCCTTAATTTTGATAAATGGGTTTTTCATGCAGAATTATCCAACTTACTCCAAATTTTGTATATAGGCTCATTGTGGTAAGGCACTTCCCTGATTAGTTTTGGGGGTTCACTAGTAAAGTATAAAGGGGGGAATGGGGGGGGGGACTAACCACCCTTATTATAGATAAATGGGTTTTTTAAACAGGATTATCCGATTTTCTTCAAATTTTATATATATGTTCATTGTGATAAGGCGCTTCTCTGATTAGTTTTGGGGGTTCTTTGGTTAAGTATAAAGGGGGGACGGGGGGCTAACCCC
Organism: Maratus michaelseni; assembly: GCA_963931845.1. Taxonomy (NCBI): domain Eukaryota; kingdom Metazoa; phylum Arthropoda; class Arachnida; order Araneae; family Salticidae; genus Maratus; species Maratus michaelseni. The sequence goes on along the minus strand of OZ007594.1, from coordinate 321,734,815 downwards.
CCCTTAATTTAGATAAATGGATTTTTCATGCAGAATTATCCGATTTTTTCAAATTTTGTATATCGGTTCATTGTGGTAAGGCGCTTCTCTGATTAGTTTTATGGGTTCATTGGTTAATTATAAGAAGGAGAAACGGGGGATGGTTCCCCCCTCTTAATATATTGTCGATTTCTTCATTTTTCGAGGGCTTATTTCAAATTCTTTGAAATAAGAATATAATTTACAGTTCGTGTGAATAGCCTGTGAGCTCAATGCCGTCAGTTTAACTGGGCAGTTTTCTTTTATTTAGCTATCAAACTGGCTATCAAGCCCTGAGAGCTTGCCAGCCGGTTCTGTATATATGTATGTACGTACGTAATGCGATAACTCTTCATAGAAATATCCGTTTTCCTTCAAATTTTGTTTATAGGTGCACTGTGTTAAGACGCTTCCCTGATTAGTTTTCGGGATTGATTGGTTAAGTATAAAGGGGGGGGGGACAAGAGGCTAATTACACCCCCCTTAATTTATATAAATGGGTTTTTCATGCAGAATTGTTCCGTTTTCCTTCAAATTTTGTTTATAGGTTCACTGAGTTAAGGCGCTTCCCTGATTAGTTTTCGGGATTGATTAGTTAAGTATAAAGGGGGGGGATCGGGGGGCTAATCCCCCCCCCTTAATTTATATAAATGGGTTTTTCATGCAGAATTATTCCGTTTTCCTTCAAATTTTGTTTATAGGGTCACTGTGTTAAGACGCTTCCCTGATTAGTTTTCGGGATTGATTGGTTAAGTATAAAGGGGGGAACGGGGGCTAATCCCCCCTATTTTTATATAAATGGGTTTTTCATGCAGAATTTTTCCGTTTTCCTTCAGATTTTGTTTATAGGTTCACTGTGTTAAGGCGCTTCCCTTATTAGTTTTCGGGATTGATTGGTTAAGTATAAAGGGGGGGAACGGGGGGATAATCCCCTCCTTAATTTATATAAATGGGTTTTTCATGCAGAATTATCCCATTTCCTTCAAATTTTGTTTATAGGTTCACTGTGTTAAGGCGTTTCCCTGATTAGTTTTCGGGATTGATTGGTTGAGTATAAAGGAGGGAACGGGGGGCATATCCCCCCTTATTTTATATAAATGGGTTTTTCATGCAGAATTATTCCGTTTTCCTTCAAATTTTGTTTATAGGTTCACTGTGTTAAGGCGCTTCCCTGATTAGTTTTCGGGATTGATTAGTTAAGTATAAAGGGGGGGGGGGATCGGGGGGCTAATCCCCCCCCCTTAATTTATATAAATGGGTTTTTCATGCAGAATTATCCCATTTCCTTCAAATTTTGTTTATAGGTTCACTGTGTTAAGGCGTTTCCCTGATTAGTTTTCGGGATTGATTGGTTGAGTATAAAGGGGGGAACGGGGGGCATATCCCCCCTTATTTTATATAAATGGGTTTTTCATGCAGAATTATTCCGTTTTCCTTCAAATTTTGTTTATAGGTTCACTGTGTTAAGGCGCTTCCCTGATTAGTTTTCGGGATTGATTGGTTAAGTATAAAGGGGGGGGAACGGGTGGATAATCCCCCCCTTAATTTATATAAATGGGTTTTTCATGCAGAATTATCCCATTTCCTTCAAATTTTGTTTATAGGTTCAATGTGTTAAGGCGTTTCCCTGATTAGTTTTCGGGATTGATTGGTTAAGTATAAAGGAGGGAACGGGGGGCATATCCCCCCTTATTTTATATAAATGGGTTTTTCATGCAGAATTATTCCGTTTTCCTTCAAATTTTGTTTATAGGTTCACTGTGTTAAGGCGCTTCCCTGATTAGTTTTCGGGATTGATTGGTTAAGTATAAAGGGGGGAAACGGGGGGATAATCTTCCCCCTTAATTTATATAAATGGGTTTTTCATGCAGAATTATCCCATTTCCTTCAAATTTTGTTTATAGGTTCACTGTGTTAAGGCGTTTCCCTAATTAGTTTTCGGGATTGATTGGTTAAGTATAAAGGAGGGAACGGGGGGCATATCCCCCCTTATTTCATATAAATGGGTTTTTCATGCAGAATTATCCCATTTCCTTCAAATTTTATTTATAGGTTCACTGTGTTAAGGCGCATCCCTGATTAGTTTTCGGGATTGATTGGTTAAGTATAAAGGGGGGAACGGGAGGGCTAATACCCCCTTATTTTATATAAATGGGTTTTTCATGCAAAATTATTCCGTTTTCCTTCAAATTTTGTTTATAGGTTCAGTGTGTTAAGGCACTTCCCTGATTAGTTTTCGGGATTGATTGTTTAAGTATAAAGGGGGGAACGGGAGGGCTAATTCTCCCCTCCCCTTGATTTATATAAATGGGTTTTTCATGCAGAATTATCCCATTTGCTTCAAAATTTGTTTATAGGTTCATTGGGTTAAGACGCTTCCCTGATTAGTTTTCCGGATTGATTGATTAAGTATAAAGGGGGGGAACCGGGGGGCTAATACCCTCTTAATTTATATAAATGGGTTTTTCATGCAGAATTATCCCATTTCCTTCAAATTTTATTTATAGGTTCACTGTGTTAAGGCGCATCCCTGATTAGTTTTCGGGATTGATTGGTTAAGTATAAAGGGGGGAACGGAGGGCTAATCCCCCCTTATTTTATATAAATGGTTTTTTCATGCAGAATTATTCCGTTTGCTTCAAAATTTGTTTATAGGTTCATTGGGTTAAGACGCTTCCCTGATTAGTTTTCGGGATTGATTGGTTAAGTATAAAGGGGGGTAACGGAGGGGGCTAATCCCGCCGTAATTTATATAAATGAGATTTTCATGCAGAATTATCCGATTTTCTTCAAATTTTGTATATATATTCATTGTAATTAGAGATTTACCTGATTAGTTTAAGGGGTTCATTAGTTAACTATGAGGGGGTAACGGGGGGATGACCCCCCCTTAATATATTGTTTATTTCTTTATTTTTCGATGGGCTTATTTCAAATTCTTTGAAATAAGAGTATAATATACAATTAGTGTGAATAGCCTGTGAACTCAATGCCCTCAGTTTAACTGGGCAGGTTTATTTTTATTTTTTATACTGAAGGAGCTAGAAAATTGAAATGTCATTGTAGTTACTTATAAGATGTAAATGCTCTCTAAGAACAAAATAAAAAAGAAATTTAAATTTAAAAGGGTGAAATGAGCGAAAAGTGTTCTAAAAACAGTCTAAATTACAATTTCTATGAAATCTCTGGAACTACAGAACCGATTTCAAAAGTAATGGTGGCAAATTGATGGGGACAATCCCTACTCCAACATAGGCTATATTTTATGTCGGTGCCACTAACATCAATAGGGTGCAGGATCGAAAAATGTTCGAAAATTGCGACTTTTTTTATACTGAAGGGGCAAGAAATTTGAAATTTTAATAAATTTTAAAATAATAATAAATTTAAAAAAAATCGAAATTTAAATGGGTGAAATGAGCGAAAAGCGTTCTGAAGTCATTCTAAATTACAATTTTCTATGGAATCTCTGGAACCACGGAACCGATTTCAAAAGTGATGGTGACAAATTGGTGGTGACAATCCCTGCTCCAACAGCCTCTTTAATAAAAAACTATGCGTTGCTGACGACTGGGTTTTTCGCTAATTGTTGCAACAGATTAATCTCGGAAAATGAAACATTTGAAGTTACTGAAAAAAATGATAGCTCAAAAAGTATTTGTCAGAAAATTGTTAGACAAACTGCGTTTGAAAGGTAAAAAATTGTATTTTTCTTGATATAAATTTCAAATCTAATGATTATGCCGTTTTTCAAATATTGAAATTCAAAAATTACCAAATTTTCCAATGGAGTACCATAGCGAAACCTTCATGCGTAAAAAGATAATGATAAGGGCGACCTGTCCTGACGTATATATTGGCTATAGCACGAGTCACAAATTATAGTAGCCTTATTATTCTGTTAAAATATAAAAGTTATTTATGAAATGTCAATATTTTGTTTGATTAAAGGTTCGTTAAAAGAAATTGACCAGCGTAGCGGGCGTAGGTTGCTAGTATTCTATAAAGAAGTTAACACTTCATCAATAAATACATAAAATAATTTAAATAAAACACAAATTTGGATCCCCTATTTCATATAAAAACAAGAATGAAAACAGAAATTTCCTTATTGTCTAATTTTAATTGTATTCCAAAATACTTAAAATTATTGAATACTTTTTAATTTTTACATTAGCCTTTTTAAAATTATTTTTCAAAAGCCTTCCTTTCTGGTTACCAACATTACAAAAGATATTCACCCAGGGACTCATGGGGCACAAGCCCTCTGTGTTCCATTGAAAATATTTTTTTAAATCATGTGAGTTATTCCAAACATTATTATTTTCTGTCTTCAGTGTCGGACAATTAATCTTTGAAAAAACAACTCTGTACATAAAATAAGGATCACTCAGCCTAGTGGTTAGCATGTTGGCAACTAAATGAGGAGCTTGGGTCAATGTTCCCGGGTTCGATACAAGCACGGTCTAGAGGGGTTACTGTGAAAGGCTTTTAGGATTTTCCTTGTAGGATCACGATAATTTGGGCCTCTTTCCCATCAAAAGTCCTCCCTGAAGACATAGCAATATGGCCGATTTTAGCTGATGCTTAACCCATTTTAGGCCAAGATTCGTATACGACCCATGATGTTATTTATTTTACTCCGTTGAACTGTTTTATTTGAGCTGCATGATGATGTCTGCTTTTTAAAGGCATGCTGAGAAAAACGATAAAAATGTCTTCATAAACTTTACTACAGTACTCAATGTACCTTTATTTGTTGCAGTACAGGAATACAACAAATGAAGGGTTTTCTTCCGTGTTTACATAGGAGGATTTTCAGTATGATTTTCAAAAATATATTTCGAATTCTATAGATAGCAGAACACCGATCTTTAACGTTAATTCGACAGTCGTTATCTCAAAGTGCAAAAAATATATATAGATCGATTGAATGCAAAGGTCAGAATTTCATGGAACTAGATAAAAGTTTGGGGTCATACACGACCCGTCATAATTTGATTAACATTCACTATAATTCACAAAACTCTGGAATGTACTCATAAAGACATATCAAATAAAAAGTAACTAAGAAAAAAAATTGAGTTTTTAAATTTTTCTGACTTGGCCTAAAAAGGGTTAATAAAATTCATCCTCCTCTGCTTTTGATATCCCTGTAGCATTGAAATGAAGCACTGAAAATATTAATTTTATTTCTAACTTGTAAATCTTCAGAATAAAGGCCTCAAATTCAGCTCCGCAAGTGGTATTTTTATTTTGAACTCACTTTACTTGATATTTGAATATTTCAATCCGTTTCATTTCGTTCATATCACTGTTATCAAGTTAGTTTTACGAGATTCAACTCCTGCGAATTCAATTGCGAAATACGATTACAGGTTATATGATACTCCAGTACTGTTTATTTAATGTGAAAACGTAATTATATGAGGGGAGGGGGGGGGGCTGTATCTCCTCAACCAATCATTAATTTGATAATCGTAACCTAACATAATTCTTAAATTTCTATATGAAATAATTGCATTATTTATTTTGTGATAATGACTTTAATTAATTTTAACGATTAATATTTATCATAAACATTATAATATTTAATGATAATCCCAAAATGGTCAATTTATTTGAAAATGACTACTTGAGCCCTTCCATCATTTTTTAATTGCTACGCCATTGTGTTATCCTCCAAATTTCTTACTTTTGGACCAATGGTTGAGGCTAGAGTCCTGTACGAGTTGGGTTGTATGCGAACAGAAACCGACACACTTTAACCCGAAAACGAAATGAAAATGGAAAAAATTGAATCCACAATTTAACGCAATTATGGAAAAAATAATCCCAGAATGATGTTTGAGAATTAAATCTCATATATCACTTTTATTTTTTTGTTGAAAAATGAACAAACACACACACACACACACACACACACACACACACACACACATATATATATATATATATATGGTGTCCACGTATAACCTGACCGACCTTTATTTTCGCAACCATTGGTCCTAGATGCATACTTCCAATTACAAAAATGGTTTAAATAAGGTAAAGAATTATTTTTAAAGCAATTTGGGTCAAGAAAAACATTTATTAAAAAATTACAAAGTTCAAACTTTTATACGGTCTCCCGGTCCTATAAGTGATATTTAGTAAAAATTTACTGTGACACTAACAGGTAAGACAAAAAAAGTCCCATTCATCTAACATTAAAATTGACCGAGTTATGAAACTTTGAAATGCATGACTTATACCACTATTTCGCATCTCAAAACAGATGATTTTGGCGATGCTTTCAGGGGTCGTATATAAAGTACTTAAACTTATTTCAAGGTATGTATGCGCTTTGAAAGAAATCGTACAATTATTACGATTGAGTTAACTTTTATTAGTTAAGTTTCAGATTAGTTAAAATAATTGTATTTTAACATATGTTTTATTTTGTAAGGATTTGAGGCTATGATTTCTGTAAACAAAAATTATGTTATTTTCATAAGGTTTTACTTAACTTGCAAAGATTGTCTTTCCAGTTTAAAATTTGTACTCGAACTTAAACTCACTTTCAAATATCCGATCGAAGTTAAATTTTACATACTGACTTAAATCCGATGACAATGTAATATTATTATGATTTTCGACGCTTATCATCTTATACATACTTATTATAGAAGATAATACAAAAAAAAATTGCGGATAGATTTCCGTCAATAAGTTTAAGAAAGAGTTTTAGATTAGATAACATAAACCTGCGATGGTTGTGTTGTTTAACTTTTATAATTACGTTTTATGTATTTTTTAACGATGATTAAAAAAAAAAAACTACCTTCACTTTTAACCATCATGTCACGATTTTTCGCAAATCGTAAATTTCAAGGTTAAAAAATAGCGAAAAATCTGATACTATAAAATAGATGCAAGACTTTTTTATTTAGTTTAATTTTATTTAATTCAATTATTTATTCAAATTTTTGGCTTATACTGGGTTTCTTACAGCTAAACAGATCAGGGATCCGATGACGTTGGGAGGGAAGGGGGATCAATTTTAACTTTGAAATTTGCGATATGAGAAAAATCCTGACGTGATGGTTTAAAATGAATGTCATTTTCAGATTCAGTGCTAAGAATTACATAAGAATCAATTTTCAAAAGCTAAAAAAGATGGCACAACCCAAAATTTGAATAACAGTGTAATCTAACAGCATTTTAAAATCTGTATCATTTTCTAAAGAATTGAGGCTGTTGTTTTTCATCCTTTTATTTAACAAAATTTCTGTTATTTTTATCCTCTTATATGTTCAGTACAAATTATATATTTTGCATTAATATGTCAGAATGATTATAGATTTCACATTTATATTAGATTGCAATGTTAATTTTGCTCTCAACTATTTTTACTTTCTTCTATCTTTACAAGAAGAAAGTATTGGATTCATGAAAATTTTAGACTTCCGGTTATCGACGGATTTATACGTTTTAGAAGGTCCTGAACACGATTTGACTATTTTTAGAAAATGTCTGTCTGTGACTCTGTCTGTCCGTCTGTCTGTCTGTCTGTCTGTCTGTCTGTATGTGACAAAAATTTTGTGGGCGCTCTATCTCAAGAACTAATGCTCGGAATTTAATAAAACTTTAGATTCAGTTAGACCCTAATATAAATTGGTGCTGATTAGTTTTTGGTAAAAATCGTCCTGCAGGTGGCGCTGCTATGCAGCATTTTTCGCGATTTCCGCAATAGCTCTATCTCAAGAACTAATGCTCGGAATTAAATAAAACTTTATATTCAGTTAGTCTCTGATATAAATTGGTGCTGATTAGTTTTTGGTAAAAATCACCCAGCAGGTGGCGCTGTTATGCAGCATTTTGAAGGATTTACACGATTTTGGCGATAGACATATCTCAAGAAATACTGCACGGAATTTAATAAAACTTGAGCTTCAGTTAGACATTGATATAAATGGGTGCTGATTCTTTTTAGTGTATGCGAAACCTGTGTGAGATAGAAGAAAGTTTTGGGATTGACACATCCGACTAGTTTTGATATATCTGACGATTATTTATATTTCTACTACATTTGTGAATGACCCCTATTTCGCAGCAAAAAATATACTCCAACTTTAAACAGCTATTACTCGGTCAATTTTAATGTTAGATGAATGGGACTTTTTTGTCTTATTTGTTAGTGTCACAGTAAATTTTTACTAAATATCACTTATAGGACCGGGGGACCGTATAAAAATTTAAGTTTCGTAATTTTTTAATAGATGTTTTTCTTGACCCAAATCGCTTTAAAAATAATTCTTTACCTTATTTAAACCATTTTTGTAATTGGAAGTATGCATCTAGGACCAACGGTTGCGAAAATTAAGGTCGGTCAGGTTATACGTGAACACCCTGTATATACAGGGTGTTCCGTTAAAGGGGTCCAATATTAATAGGGGTAATAGAGGAGATCACACGGAGCATAAATCAGTATATAATGCCTGGCCGGATCTCAATAATTTTCAAGTTACAGCAAATAGAATGAAAAATCGGAAATTTGTAAAAAAACCCTCATTGCTAAACTATCGATAATGCTACATAAAAACGAAGCACATATTTAGAAAGAGCAGAAAAAATCCTACGAAATGACATAAGTTGTTTTAGAATATTGAGAATTAATGGCGAGTTACAAGCTCTGAAACAGTGAAAAAATACAAAATCAAATATTTAGCAAAATAGTTAATCGTTAATTCCAAAAATGCAACTCTACCTACATCAAGGAAAATGTTATAAAATTTGGTCCATTCCGAAAGCTTTCGAAGAAGCTGACAATAAACCATATCAGTTTAATTGTATGGGAGAAATCAAGCAGTTCCCTAGTTACAACTCTGTACTGTTGCACGCTCGGAAAGAGCGAAACTCCACCCATGACGATTGTAAACACCCCGTTTTAATATCTTTCAATTATACATTTCTGATCAACCTCTATCAATACCCTTTCATTATTCAGTCTGGTCAAGTGAATGACATATTGTGCAGCTCTCGCCTTGTCTTAAAGCAAACTCCGTGACTGCTGCGTTTCCTCCATGAACTTTCAGGATGATGAAGAAGAAGTACTTTTTATGCAAATTTTCTATGTGTATAGGAAGAAAAGTGTAATAAAACAGCAGTCATCAGTGGGCGTTATGTTAAAGGGAGGCTGTTGTAAGTGGGATTGTAGTAAGTTGATGTATAATAATTATGCCGGAATACTCTAACGAAGAATATGCGGACATGCATCTGATGTACGGGCAAGCTCATGGAAATGCATGTCTAGCACAGCGCATGTACCGTGAGCAATTTCCAAGGAGACGTTGCCCAAGTTCGAAACTCTTCATAAAAATCGATAGACGATTACGGGAGACTGGATCGTTTAATACAGCAAGCATTGATGCAGGGAAACCTCGACATGTACGAACACCTGCAATGGAAGAAGATGTACTGAATATTTTTAAAGATAACCCCTCCACGAGTACACGAGCTGCTGCGTCTGAAGTCGGTGTTTCTCACCAAAGTGTGTGGCGTGTTCTGCGTCCAGAAAACATGCACCCCTTTCATGTGCAGCGGGTACAACTGTTATCAGTAACAGATTGTGCTCAGCGGACAGAATTCGTACGCTGGTTGCTTAATGTAACAGAAAATAATCCACAATTTCTGGAAAATATTTTATTTACTGATGAAGCAACATTTACAAGAGAGGGCGTGGTAAACACGCACAATATGCACACATGGTCATATACAAATCCGCACACTGTTTTCCCGTCGAACGCACAACAAAAGTTCAGTGTGAACATATGGGCAGGTGTCCTCGGCGATTATCTCATAGGACCATATTTACTCCCAGATGTACTCAATGGCAGTACGTACTTGGTTTTCCTACGGGATATCTTACCGCAGTTACTGCAAAATGTGCCAGCAACATTGCGCCACAATATGTGGTTTATGCACGATGGCGCACCGGCACATTTTTTCATAGGTGTTCGCAATCACCTCAATTCAACATATCCTGGGAAATGGATTGGACGCAGTGGACCTGTTGCTTGGCCTGCACGCTCTCCAGACCTCAATCCGTTAGACTTTTTTGTTTGGGGACACCTTAAATCGCTGGTGTATGAAACGCCTGTGGATACACCGGAGGATTTACTAGCGCGAATCGTTGTCGCTGCAGGAGACATTCCCAACTCCGTCGGAGTTTTTCGGCGTGTTCGCCAATCTTTACGACGTGGCTGTCGGCTGTGCGATTCTGTTAATGGGCGTAACTTCGAACACCTATTATAATAATGTCCGTTCGTCTGCCTTCCGACATTGAACTGTGCAGCGCAGGCCAGAAGACTATGCTTCACATATGTCATAAAGTACGTGGAATGTAATTCTTTATTTGTCATTTTTCTTTTATTTTCAACACTTTTTGGCACAGTATTTTGTAAGTCACAGACTGTGGTGTACTCAAATTGTAAATTACAAAGTTTGTATGAATTAATTTAAAATTTAGTGTCTTTTTTAAATTTATAATTAATAAAATTATTATGCTATTTGTTATTATTATTTCCTATCATAAATTATGATGCACATATACATACAATAATTGTCCATGTAAAACATGTACTGAAACTTCTTGCATAGTTACAAATCGCAATATTTTTAATTATTTCCGAATTTTCACCACCAGTTTAATTTTAAGGAATTTAACTTAAGCTTTATATCAATAAAAGACCACTTTAAAATGTAGACTATTATTGTAAAGTTATTTTGGTTCATTCAACTCTTGAATAATTAAAAATGTTGCATCTCAGAAGAAGCATGATCGAAAATGTATAGTTGAGAGTAATTAAAAAGGCGGTGTTTCCAATCGTGATGGGCGGAGTTTAACCTTTGCTAGTGTCAAAGAAAGCGGAGTTGTAACTAAGAAACTGATTAATTTCTCTCACACAATTAAACCGATATGGTTCATTGTAAGCTTTTTCGAAAGTTTTCGGAATGTACCAAATTTTACTACATTTTCCTTGTTGTAGCTAGAGTTGTCTTTTTGGAATTAACGATTAACTATTTTGATGTATATTGGATTTCGTACTTTTTCACTGTTTCAGGGCTTGTAACTCGTCAATAAATATTGCTATTTTAATACAATTGATGTCATTTTGTAGGTTTTTTTCTGCTCTTTCTAAATATGTGCTTCGTTTTTATGTAGCATTATCGATAGTTTAGCAATGAGGGTTCTTTTACAATTTTCCGAATTTTCATTCTATTTGCTGTAACTTGAAAACTATTGAGATCCGACCAGGCTTTATATACTGATTTATGCTCCATGTGATCTCCTCTATTACCCCTATTAATATTGGACCCCTTTAACGGAACACCCTGTATATATATATATATATATATATATATATATATATATACTGGTGTGCAAAAATTAAGGGTTTTTCGAATGTAACGTTGCGCAGAAGATTTCCACATCGACCAAAATCATACTATAAGATCTTCAAGATGTGAAAACATGGGACAAGTGATAAAAACCATCTAAACAAAGAATCAAAAGGATATGAAAGCATTTTATTGAAAAGGTCACTTGGAGCACAAATGCAGCGAAGACAGAAACGTTCATATTACAAGCACCTGGCAGGACAAATTCAGTCTGTAATAGGGGATATGGTTACCCCTGACGGCGATGCCGGATTTGCAACATCTGTCCATGCTGAGATAAGGTTGTCTGGTAGCTCTTGAGGAATAGAATCCTATTCCTCTTGTAAGGCCAATTTCAGCCCCGGAATCATTGCTGGCGCCTGATCACGTGATGCCAAGCGTCTCTAGAGAAGGTCCCACACGTGTTCTATGGGATTAAGGTCCGGGGACTTTGCAGGCCAATCCATGCGTTGAATATCTTCACTCTCCAGGAGCTCTTCGACAGCCGCTATACGATGAGGGGGACCGTTGTTGTCCATGAAGAGGAAGTCCGGACCCTCAGCACCTCTAAAAAGCAAGAGAATCTTGGCGCAGTAGCGGGCACCAGAGACTCAACCTCCTTGGAAGACGTGGAGGTCCGTACGGCTACCAAGCATGTTACCACCCCAAACAAGAACTCCGGCAAATCCAAAACGGCCCCTTTCGATGATGTTGGAGGGGTGATTACGTGTTCCCTGCTCTCTCCAGGTGTGTATACGCCCAGAATCGCACGTCATACTAACTCGGCACTCATCTGTAAAGAGTACTCGATCCCACTCCTGTTGTGTCCAATTCTTATGTTTCTGACACCAAAAAAATTTGCGTCTCCGATGAGCAGGTGTTAGTGGTATACACCGTACTGGTCGTTGTGCATACAGGCCCCCTTTGTGCAGCCTCCTAGCCACGGTAAAACGTGATATCCGACGGCCAGTAGTCTGCTCCATCTGCCTTGCAATTTCTCCAGTTGTCTGACGCCTGTTTCTTTTCGCCTGTAGGACAATATAACGGTCCTCCGCTGTTGTTGTTGCGCGTGGGGGACCACTGCTGAATGCTCGCACAGCTGTTCTCTTCGTTTGAAATGCACTCCAGACTCGTGAAACGAAACTATGAGCGATACCGAGCTCTTGTGCCCCATTTGTCACACTCGACCTCCTTCCAACTTCCCAATGATTCGACCTCGTGTAAGGACATCCCGATGACATCTTCAGGATTGCCACTTGGCCATATCACACAATAATAGCAAAAAAACGTCGCTGAAATCACTTTACACAGTGCAATAGATTTCACCAAATTTCTGAACGTTCCCCGCCTCTGTGCTTTTATCCCCTTAGCACCTCCTCCTTTTACGCCATATGCCATATATGGGCATGTCCTGCTGCATTTGTTTCAGGTCTATCCCCTGATTGGTCTTTCATTTAGTTCTGATGCCTTTTTTAGCTTTTATGCTAATTTATCAGCTTCGTCCTTAATTTTTGCACACCAGTGTATATATATATATACCGGGTGAATCAAAAGTTCGTTAAAACTTTAAAAATTCATAAAAGAGGAAGAAATTATGATAAAGAAGTGCGGTTTGCAAGAAAGGGCTTACAAAGTAGTCGGATGTTTTTTAGCATCAAAAAAGTTTTTAGTTAAAAATGTCACCTGTAGATGGCGCTAACAGGCGAGAGATTCAGCAGAATTATGCAAATTAACCCTGCAATAAAAGACCGGGATAGACAAGGATTTCTCATTCGCTTTCAGAATGTTATCATTACCCGATCGAGCGTTGTTGGTGAAGTTGTTCTATTTGGACGGAGAATTTCTGCATTTCATTCCGACATGTTGCATTCAGCTGTAACGGGCGTTGTGAGTCGCCTTAGTTGTGTCGTACAATGTTCTGAATGTCATGTTGAACAATTGTTATTGCCAGAATAAATGGATGGAGCGTATTGTTGTCCTGCTCATGATGCTTTCGGTCGTCAGCGCCCTCTACCAGTGACATTTTTAACTTTTTTTTGATACAAAAAATTAGACTATCTTGTGAGCCCTTAATTGCGAACCACACTTCTTTATCATAATTTCTTCCTTCTTTTTTTATGAATTTTTGAAGTTTTAACGAACTTTTGGTTTACCCGGTACTTATGGAACTACTGTCCCATTAAACTTTTTCTGGAAATTAAATTTATCTGCCTTACATTTTCGCATGACATAGTCTATTAATTTTCATCATCTCATCATTTAGTCTTGTCGAAAATATTGCGCGTGCCATGCATCTAACTTTTTGTTATCTTCGGTTTTTACTTAAAAGTTTTTATCTCAGGCATCTTTAGACTTCATGTAATCAATTGTGATTTCAGTAGGACAATATATTAACGCTTCTTGCAACCTTATTACGTAGATAAGGCTGCACGTTAGAAAAAGACATTAATGGAACCTGTCAATTTGTTTTGTTCTAACACAAATCACTGCAAACCTTATTTTCACGGAAAATAATAATTGAAAAAATCAGAGAAATTTTGATTGCATAAAAAACAAAATGAAAGAGGGTATCAGTGTTTTAAACATTAAGTAACGTGGAAGAGATAGGGGTGATTATTTCTAAGAGATAATCATGATAATTATTTTTAATCATTGAAAGAAGATAAAAATAATAGGCAAATTCCCTTTATCTTTTTTTTTTCTTTTTTTTTTTTAACATAATGAATGTCAGAAATATAAATAAAAGTTAGGTATCTACAAAAAATATTTGCATCGTATTCTTATTACGAAGATAAGGCCATGCGATAAGGGAAAAAAAACTTCATTAAGGCAGCCTGTCAATCTGTTTTGTTCTAACACAAATATCTATAAAACATTATTTTCGTAAAAAAAAAAAAAAAAAAAAAAAAAAAAAACGAGAGATGTTTTTGTTGTTATAGCTGCATAAAAAAAAATAAGATAAAAAAGTGTTTCAGAATTTTAAACATTAAACAATGTTAATGATTAGGGAAAAGGTTGTTCATGATTATAATTTAATAATTGAAAAATCAAAAAAAAAGATAATGAAAAAGCTTCCAATACATTTTTTTAGATAATTGAAGAAATATAATAAAACTTAGATATCCATAACAAATATATGCACTGAATCTTTAGCGATAGAAAAAACAACAACATTAATGGAGACTGTCAATCGGTTTTAGTATTTTCGTATAATAGAAAAAAAAAAAATCTGAAAAATGTTGATTTAAAATTGTTGCTTTAACAATTTGATCTAGTTTTGAGATGTTACGGTAGCGTGTATAGAATAAATTCAGCATTTAATAAAAGCAACAAAGAATTTATTAATAACAAAATTATTAATAGCAACAAGTTAAATAAAAATAAGGGTTCGTGACGGTTTTATCAATATGTAATAGATGACATGCCGTGAAAGTGTGCAATTTTGAAATGTTATATTTTTTAAATGCTCACCTTTGTACCAATTTTTTTTTTCAAACGTTTAATTTATGTGAATTTCATTTTGCGCCAGCTATTACGATTGGGGACAATGGTGTTGGTATAACGGAAAAATACCGAAATGTATCTAGATGGTTGAACTTCTACATTTCATAAGAAATTAAATGAAAAAGTGTTTCGGACTTTTAAACATCAAGTAACATGAACGATTAGGGTGGAAAGGAGAATAGTGATTATTACAATTTAATCAACGAAAAATGACAAACAGAAGATAAAAGTTTCTTAGAGCAATGAATATAAGAAACATAAATGAAAATTAGGAATCCATAACAAATTTACATACGTATAGCACCTTCATTACGTAGATAAATTACACTCTAAAAACGACATTTTCAAAACTGAGCAAAAAAATACACAAATCTGAGTATGTCGCATAGTCAAAATGGCTCTCAATCAAAATTACTCAAGTTTGAAACATGTATATACTCATTTCTGAAAACATGCACAAACTCAAGAATAAAACATCATGTGCTCATATTTGAGTATGTTTCAAAAATGAGTATGAACTGACTTATGTGCTCATTTTTGAGTATTTCCATGTTTCAAAAATGAGTTTGAACTGATTCTAATGATTTTTGAGTATATGTCCATGTTTCAAAAATGAGTTTGAACTGACCTCTATGTGAATATATATATAAAAAAAAAAAAAAAAAAAAAAAAAAAAAAAAAAAAAATGGAGATATTTTTGTTGTTACAGCTACATAAAAAACTAGTCGTTGGGGGCCACCGTAATACTTACCCATCATGGATATGCATAATGTAAAATATGAAAATAAAAATGTGTAAACTACTTATAAAATGCATTGCAATTCAAATAAAATCGTGGCTTGATGACGTCATAAACTTTAAAGGCTCGATTACCGAGTTGCTTGAAAGAAACATCCTTATAACTCCAAAAATAATAATCCTATTAACTAGTGGTTTATTGCATCTGATTAAGCGTCAAATTTCCAATTAAAATATATCTTTGAAGGGAAATTTGAATGAAATACAGGGTCATGAAAAATCGAAGAGTGTGGAAAATAGGATTCCAAATATCTCGACAACTAATTATCCGATCGACTTCATGCTTTATGCAAAATGTATGTTTTTTTATTGTCTTTTATATTCATTTCTTAAAATAACCAATTTCGAAAATTTTTATATACCTTTTATCAGAACGAATACTTCGAGAGTCCGAAAAAAATAGTTCCGGTTAATCGAGGTTATTGAAATGAAATAGGCTTCTTCCCATTATTACATACTAAGTACATACCAAATTGCAAGTCTCTATCTCAATTTTTTCGGGAGATAGAGCGTTTACAGACACACACACAGACGGACGGCAAAATTTTTTTTTCTAAAAATATGTTTTTCGGAATCTCCTGTGTCTGAAACATGTAAATCCGTCAAAAAATTTTTTTCGATTTTCAAAACGATTACAAGACTTACCCTATACTACGTATGATGGGTAAGTAATAAGACGGAAAAGAGGGAATTTTAATCACTAAGCAATGTTAAGGAATCAGAGGAAAAGTGGTAATGATTATAATTTAATCATTGAAAAATAATAAAAAGACTGAAAAAAAAAAAGTTTCTGAACTTTTTTTTTTTTTCTTTTACTTACCCATCATACGTAGTATAGGGTAAGTCTTGTAATCGTTTTGAAAATCGAAATTTTTTTTTTGACGGATTTACACGTTTCAGACACTGGAGATTCCGAAAAACATATTTTTAGAAAAAAAATTTTGCCGTCCGTCTGTGTGTCTGTGTGTCTGTGTGTGTGTGTGTCTGTAAACGCTCTATCTCCCGAAAAAATTGAGATAGAGACTTGCAATTTGGTATGTACTTAGTATGTAATAATGGGAAGAAGCCTATTTCATTTCATTAACCTCGATTAACCGGAACTATTTTATTCGGACCCTCGAAATATTCGTTCTGATAAAAGGTATATAAAAATTTTCGAAATTGTTTATTTTAAGAAATGAATATAAAAGACAATAAAAAAACATAAATTTTACATAAAGCATGAAGTCGATCGGATAATTAGTTGCCGAGATATTTGGAATCCTATTTTCCACACTCTTCGATTTTTCATGACCCTGTATTTCATCCAAATTTCACTTCAAAGATATATTTTAATTGGAAATTTGACGCTTAATCAGATGCAATAAACCGCTAGTTAATAGGATTATTATTTTTGGAGTTATAAGGAAAAACCTCTTTCAAGCAATTCAGTAATCGAGCCTTTAAAGTTTGTGACGTCATCAAGCCACGATTTTATTTGAATTGCAATGCATTTTATAAGTAGTTTACACATTTTTATTTTAATATTTTACATTATGCATATCCATGATGGGTAAGTATTACGGTGGCCCCCAACGACTAGTTTTACTTTAATGGATATCAATATAAAGAAACGTAAAGAAAAATTAGGTACTCACAACTAATGTATGTACTGCATTTTTGTTACGCAGATAACACACCGAGATAGTAAAAAACATTAATGAAGCCTTCCAATCTCCTTTGTTTTGACACAAATCACTATAAAGCATAATAAAAAAATAAAAAGTAAAAAAATGGGAGAGAGTTTGGATGTTATAGTTGTATAAAAAATATAATGAAAAAGAGTTTCAAGTTTTTAAATCGAGAGTAACATGAACGATTAGGAGAAAAAGTGGTGAGGATTATAATCTAATTATTGATAATGATTAGAAAGAAAATTAAAAGCTTCCAATATATTTTTCAAAGTAATTGATATAATTATCGGAAAGATAAGTAAAAATATAGTATAAAAAAAAAAAAAAAAAAAAACATATATTGATCCTTAATGCGCGGCAGGGGAAAAAAAAAGTGGAGCAAATTAAATTTTATAGCTTTGCGCAGAAACTGTTAACTTGATTAGAAAATGTCATAATACTAATAAGAAAAAGAAAGACAAATCATGCATCAAGCATATATTATGAAACACTTTCCAACACATTCAGAAACTGCAACCAAACTTCACTGTTTAATAAGGTGAAAGATGATGTCTAAGTATAAACAGTTTGGAAAACGCATAACACATTAATAACACACAATTTCAGTAATTACCGTCAATAGTCGGAAAAATATATATGAGTTTTTTGTGCAGCCTTGTATATGATCTATAGATTTATATATATACTACATAGTATGCAAAAAATTAGTTTAATTAGAAAACATAACACAGTTGAAAATTTCACTTCAGCAATTTCCGTCAATAAACAGAAATATACCTAAATTCTTTTGTGCAGACATGTATATGATCTATATAATTTATACACACCAAGTAATATGCAAAAAAAAATTGTTAAATTTAAAAACGCATTCCACAAATACCATAATTGCAGTTCTAGCAATTATTGCACATAGACAGTACTGTAAGCGAATTCTTTTGTATGTCCCTGTAAAAGAACGATAAACGCTGTGCTCACAATATTCTATAGTAAGCATCTTGTAGTGAACTTCACTGATGTATATCAATTTCATTATGATTGAAATAGAGTAACATTATTAAAATACATCGCAAATGATTTTTTTCCATAGACCATAATGTAACGGCCTTCTTTTGAGTACCCCTGTAAATGAACTAAAATGAACTATAAATGAACGATAAATAAACTATAATTATAAAATCGCTCCATTTTCAATCCCGAATATTACATGATAAACCTCAATAACATATATCAATTACATGGCAATCCGACTATATTTGCGTGAGTTAGATCACAGGCGCACAGGCAGACGGCCAGACAAACCCAATTCATAAACACTTTTCAGATATGTTGGAAAGTGTTAATAAAAAAATGAATAAATAAATTTAAACTAACATATTTGATTAGTTAAAAGTAAAAAAAACTTTACTACAAAATTGAACTCATTTGACTGGAGGTATTATAATGAATTCACTTGATACAGTTTGTCCTCACATAAATCACATCAAAAGCTATTTTCGATCGAAAAGAAAATCGAAGAAACTTTTTTGTCATTACTATTATTGTTATGTATTTAAAATATAAACTAAGGAACGTCTAAAAAATGTAACGTGGGTGTTTATGGGTAAAATGTCATCTGGCCGAATGATTATAATTTCATTACTGAAAATCGTACACTGCAAAAAAAAATTGTTGATTTTACAGTATAATACTGGCACCCCAGCTGGCAGTATTATACCGTAAAATTAACAGTAAAATAAGCAGTAATACACTGCCGCGCCTGCGCGGTAGCGTATTACTGCTTATTTTGCTGTTCATTACTGTTAATTTTACGGTACAATACTGGCAGCTGGGATGTCAGTATTATACTGTAAAATCAGTAATTTTTTTTTTTTCGCAGTGTAGAAAGAAAGAAGAGGAAATATTTTCCGACAGCATATTTAGAGGGATGAATATAATTTATAATAAACATAAATCGACGTTACAAGCATCGAAAAATGTACGCCTGTAATAATAAAGCATTTGCACCGAATTTTTATATAATACTAAATAATAATATTAACAATAATAAATAAATACGAGTTTACTAATTTTAAAACTTTGTGTAGGAACAGCTAACTCGATTAACAAATGTCTTAATGCTACTTAAACATTAAAATCAAACAAATTTAATGCTCTTATCATAGGATTAATTACACATAAAAAAAAAAGACTAAGCAAGCATGTTGTTGTTTGCTAAGGTTTTTTATGCATACATTATCGTTTATATGTTCAAAAAATCATAGTTACATTTAATTTTCTTCAGAATAAATTAGTTTTTTAAAGTAAGCAGTTTAATTCTAAAAAGTTTGAAGAGGGAAAAGCTTTTAAGAGATCATTAGTATTAGAGATCATTAGTATTTATTCTTTATTTTAAATAATGTAAAGTAGTTTCAAGTGTTTTAGACAGATGTTCCATCCAGCAGTTGGGATAAGATATTAATAAATGAAAATATTACCATCAAATCTTGAAATCAGACAGATAAACATTCTCACGTTAGAGCTTTATTTGAATATATATATGTATATTACTTTTGATTTGTTATCTTGATGGAAACAATAGTGCCAGCTATTTATTTAACTATACGGTTGAATAGGTTGGTTTTACTTTTCTTTTAATTTTAAACATTTCTAACTTCACAAACAAAGTTCTTACGAGTTCGATTATTTGTCAATAATCTCCTTTAACTTAACAAACGAATAACAATGCTCAGATTAAGATAAAATTGATATTGAAGAGGATTCAGAGATGCCAATCTCTGAAATTTCTGTTAATAACCGTAATTTTCCATAATCGTTTTCGTGCATAGAAATAGTTTTGTCAGGAATGTAAGAGGATCAGATTTTTCAGAAACATCCTTTTAAATTTATAACAAAGAAACCCTAACATTTACTCAGAATTCGTAATTCTTGGTACGGATTAAAGTCAGGCGGAGGTACTAATCTACCACAGTTTTTCAGTATAATTTTCGTGTTATTTAATCGCTAGAAAATATTACAAAATAATTATTTTTAATCTGAAAAAAAAAATAATAATCTAAATAATTTTTAAATTTTCTGATACATTTTCTGACTCAATTTTAAACACAAAGGCATAGAATTGGCAGGCCTGATTTAGAGGTCTGCACGGGCCCGAGCTTGGCTCAAGGCCCGTACCTGGCCCGGCCCGCGGAATAGACCGGGCCGGCAAAATGAAGGGAAAATTTTCAAACGCACCCAGAAAAAGGAATTGATTAAAACTACAAAACATGTTTTGTTGAGTACATTTTGGTTGTTTTAGCAAAATTCAAGTAAAATTGAACCATTTTACTTGAATTAACAAAAAAATATTTGCTGGCGATACAAAAAGTTTTTTTGGAATTGCAAAAAAAAAAAAAAATTTGTTGATTCAAACAAAATTTCTATTGACCTATATTTAAACAAAAAGTTTTGTTGGGTCAACCAAATTTTTGCTGATTCAACAAAACTTTTTTCTGGGTGCGAGCCGGACTGACAGAATAAAGACATTTTTTTTTACAGGGCCGTGCCAATAAAAATAATAAACTGGCCGAAGCGGGCCGATAAAAAATTAAATGGGCCAGCCAGGTTGATAAAACAATAAGGTCTGCCGACCGTCCCGTTATGACAAATTTAAAAGGTTCAAACTAAGCTGATAAAATATGAATGATTTTCAATGGACGTATCTGGGATGAGAATAAGCATAAATGGGAGCCGATGCTAAGGTTGACAACATCAATTCAGAAATATAACATGTCCAGCGTAAAAAACGGTATCGGACAGTTACATCCGGTCCGAGACCGTGATTAATTTTTTCAGCAGACTCGGGCAGGCCGGGAGCAGGCTTACACTTTATTCTACATACTCGGGCCGTTCCGAACTGGACTTAATTGTTCCCAGGACGTGTCAAGCAAGCAATTTGTTTTGTAAAAATAGTAATTGCCATAGCACGATCGTGGGAATTTCCTGACGCTATAGTGCTCTAAAAGTAAAAAATAGTCATCATGACAGAAAAGTTGCTTATAACTCAAGATATAATTCATTTACCGAAAAATGAAAAACTGATCGATTACAAACCACTTCAATAATCATGCATGCAAGTAGTCTTTTACCTTTAAAAAATGAGTCCATAAAAGTGTTAAAAAGTTTTATGTTGTTAAAAGTTTTATGTTGCGGGGGAAAATATTTTTTTGAGAGCCGTTTTAAAGTTATGAATGAAAACCCGAATTCTGCTTGAAGTGAAACATCTCTGTATATTTGATTGAATATGTGGATTAAAGTCCTGTATTCTGATATAAAACTTGTTTCGTTGTGATCAGTTTTCCTCCTTTTCATTGTATATTGTGTGAAAAGTGTCATAATTTTTGCACGATCTTTCATATTTTTTTTCAGTTTTTTTTTTCTTTTTTTCCTTTTTTATCTTTATTTCTTTTCTTTCTTTTTCTTTTCTTGCTTTTGAATTAAGTTAGTCTTCCAGGTATGCCGATAAATTACAAATTCGTTTTTTCGAAGTAACTCAAATTCCAATGCGATCACCTTCTCCCGGATAAACATAACTTTAAAAAAGAAAACATATTTCCCAATACTCAATTTCATATAAAATCGAAAAACAAAATTCCTATGAAACCATTCCAAATATTTCTCCACCAAACAATGGAGACCAAGAAGTTCTTTTCCAAAAGTATTCGCTTATCGAAAACTTTTGACATATTTTTCGAAATCAACAAGGCACATTCCTTTTTTCCTCTTCTAAAAAAGCCATCTTCATTTCTCAAAAAAGTCCGTATCTGCAGACACCCACTATCCATCAAAACCTGTGGAGAACGGAAATGGCGTCCCACGACGAGGCAACAAATTAATGGAGGCCTGACTTCAGAAAAAAAGTCTGGAAAAAGGACGCACCCATCTTCTGGCCCTTTTCTTTTATCTGTGCAAAAGGAAGGCTGGAAAAGATTTTTCTTTTATTTACTTTTATTTTTTATTTTTTGTGTGCTGTAATATTGGGGTTAAATGGCAGCTGATATCAAACCACCGAATTGACTTTATATTGGAAATAAATAGCATTTGAACATAAGGTGGAATTGAGCTAGATAGATATTCATTTATTGTATCACTAGTTATTAAATTATTATGGAATAAAATTCAATAACCAGTTATTAATATTATTAGCATTCTAGCTATTTAATATTACAACTATTATAACATTAATCAATTAAATAGGCTATATAAAATCCTCATAAAACTATTTTATGAAACTAATTTGTGTAAGGGTTTTATAAAACGACTAATATATGAATTCGGGTGTATAGAAACGGACATGTGAATCGAATATACGAATGGATGAATGCATGAATAAATTAATGAAAATGAATGAATGAATGAACGAATGAATTAAAATGAATGAATGGATGAAAGAAATGAACGCATGAATGAAAATGAATGAACGAATGAATGAAAATTAATGAATGAATAAAAGAAATGAATGCATGAATAAATTAATGATTGAATGAATGAAAGAGTGAAATGAATGTATGAATGAAATAATGATTGAATGAATGAAAGAGTGAAAGAGTGAAATAATGATTAAATGAATGAATGAATGAATGAAGAAAAGAAGGAAAATAAATGGACGAAAATGAATGAATTAAAAAATATCAATTAATGAATGAAAATGAATGTATGAATGAATTTCTGAAAATTAATCTATAAATGAATTGCTGAAAATTAATGAACGAATATGAATGAAAATGAATGAATGAAATGAATTAATGAATGAAAATGAATAAATAAAAATGAAGGAATGAATGGGCGAGAATGTAGGCATGAAAATAAATGAATGAATGAAGGAAAGAAGGAAAAGGAATGAATAAATGAGTGAATTAAACTAAAAGAAAGAATGAATGATTGAATGACAAACAGACATATATTGAGACAGATATAGATAGATAGAAAGACGGACAGATAGATAGAGGGACACGCAGATAGATAGAGAGACAGACAGACAGACCAAAAATTCCGGGGGTTAGCGCACGAAGGGCGCGGTTTGTTTGTCGTTAATAATTGGTGGTAAATAATTGCATTAAAGTATTTAGAAAAGTTATAAATATGTAGTGTAAGGTTATATGCGTAAAATTTACGTTAGTTAAATAAATAATTGATACAAAAGAAGACTATTGGAAAAATGAATTATTTATTTTTTTGTGGTTGTTGTTTGAAGAGAGTCAAATTAGTAAATGTTAAACGTGTGAGAAATCGTTACGCTGCGCTGTTCAGTATGTGATTAATAAATGAATTGATAATCAACATTCAGTTTCAAGAAGTCTTCGAAGGTTTTTCGTTAGCAATCTCGAGAACACGATTGAAAACGATTTGACTATTTTTGGAAAATGTCTGTCTGTCTGCCTGTGTGACACAAATTTTGTGGCTTCTCTGTCTCAACAACTAATGCATGGAACTTCATCAAACTTCATATTCTGTTAGACCTGGGCATAAATTGGTGCTGATTAAGTTTTTGTGTATATCGCTGAACAGGTGGTGCTACTATACTGTGTTTTTCATTATTTCCACGATAACTATGTCTTAAAAAATAATAGACGGAAATTCATCAAATTCCCAATTCAGTTAGATTACGACATAAATTGGTGCTAATTACATTTTGGTGCATATTGTCCAACAGGTGGCGCTGCTATGTTGTGTTTTCAGAATTTCCATGATATCTATATCTTGGCATCTGTTGAATTGAATTACACCAAATTATGTAAACTGATATTCATATATGTAAACTGATTTTTCTAAAAATTTATGCTTTATATATATATATATATATGTGTGTGTGTGTGTGTGTGTGTGTGTGTGTGTGTGTGTGTGTGTGTGTGTGTGTGTGTGTGTGTGTGCGTGTGTATGTATGTATGCATGTTGTATATACAGGGGGGCTTTTAGATTATCTGACAAAATGAAACAGCACATCAAGTCTTCGTATAACAAAACTCGTAATAAACAAGTATAACAAAACTAACCAAAGTCAGGCCTTCGTATAACAAAACTAACAAAAATCGTATAGGGACATAAACGATTGATTTTTTTAACAAATAATTCATTTATTTAGGTAAAAATATAACAGGAATATTCATTTATAAATTTACCCTTAACGATTAATGATGATATTTTAAGGATTTTCAGTAGTCGTCTTTGCAAGAAATGCGATGGCATCACGATATGTAACCCCTACCCGTGTCCAAGCAATATTGAGCAAGACACTTCGTAATCCGCAATGTGGATAACAGTTTGTTAGGTGTCACCGACAAATTATTATCGATAGTTAGCATTTCTCGTGGTGTCATTTCACGAAAAGCAAAGGAAATCTGTGGAAAATATCATTACTTTGCATTTGCTTTAAAGATCTGAACAAAAAATTTGATTAAGCATCAAATAAGACATACTCTGTGTTTTTAAATTAAGTGAATTGTAATTTAGCGTTTCTATATGATTTTTGTATATTTTAGCACGTCAGATTTTCTTCCATTTTTTTCCGGATATGATGGAAACACCCTGATCTATTATCATTTAGATATATTAAGCGTCAATAAATTCGAATTATTTTTTCAAATAATCAAAACTTAACCATGTTTATCTATTTAATAAATAATATAGGTGTTAGTATGTGTGTGTGTCTGTCTGCCCGCACAGAATTTTCTGAAGAAACTGCTGCGCGCAGAGCTACAACATTAGGCAGGACGTCTAATGTCTAATGTCTAATCTAAAGTCTAATTAGGTCTGATGAATGATTTACCTCTGTGTATGATTTTATTTAACTTTCTATGCAATTCTTTTTTTTTTTTTTTTTTTTTTTTTTTTTTGCGCGTTTCGCGGCGATTTTTTTAAACGGAAAAACTCTCAGGTAAACTGCCATCAGATACTGCCATGATTAAATTCAAGTTAGATGAATACCAAACCAGTTCCTTTAGCAATCTGAACGACAATGAGTAAAATTTGAATTTAATGTGGGGTCGAAATAAAAAATAAATCAAAGTTTGTTTGATTCAAGACTGGAGTGGGCGTAGCCCGAACGGGTGTACGCTGCCGAAAGCATTGAGCCCCTTAACTCCAAGTTCATTTAATTTGATGTCGTTTGGGATAAGCGATCACCGAAGTCAGCGAAACTCCCCTAGTTTAGTCATAAATAAAAATGTTTGGAAATTTTAGTCTCATTTTTTGCCTTTTTCTAAATTAAACCCTGTCTACAACCATACCTGTCTTTCTTTCTTTTCATTTTTCAATAAGTAACGTGTTTATATACGAAGTATCTATATTATTAAAATAAAGATGCGTGTGTGTGTGCGTGCGTGTCTGTTGACGATGGCTTGGGAAATCTATCGCACCTTAGAGGTCTGCAATTTTGGATAAGGATAGAGCAAGACAGGTCCCAATGCATCTGAGGCTCAGATTGTTCCTTTTTTTTAATAATTAACCGGTATATTAATTAAAACCCTTCATCGAAAGCTAATGAACCAGTTTCCATAGTCCCAGCGATCGATTCTGCGCATGTCTGGGGAAATTGGGGTTTTCAAGAACAGACGCAGTAAACGTTACTTTTTTTTTTTTTTTTTTACTTTAAAATCGTAATTGTCTGGTCCCCTATAAAGTTACAAAAAAAAAAAAAAAAAAGGAAAAAAAAGAAAGAAGAGGAGAGAAAATAAAAAGAATTATACGTACGTTTTCACGATGGCTTTCTGTTAATCCTGGTACTTTTCATTAAAAAAAAAAAATATATGAATATTAACTGTTTGAAAGAAAATATTTAATTCTGTAGGACCGTAGCTTGAATGAGAAAAAAAATGCCTACGTATGGACATTTTTTTCTTCTCTCGATGATATACCTTTCACTTTAAAAAAACTATTTACTTCTTTTTTTTTCTTCATTTTTTCTTTTTTTTAAGGATTTTAGGGGTAATTTTATTTTTCGTTTTTTCTGCAGTTTGAAACTTGCCAGCCGCGTAATCGGGATAAGAATACGAAAAAAAAAAAAAAAAAAACATGTATAGAAGGTTTTTTCCTGTTCCTAATGGTACCTTACATTTAATATATATATATATATATATATATATATATATATATATATATATATATATATATATATATATATATATATATATATATATGAATATTTACCAATTCAATTTATTATTATTATTATTATTATTATTATTATTATTATTTGAGGACGTTTCTAAATTTTTCAGTTTTTCTGCAGTTTAAGATTGTCATCCGCGTTGCTCGAATGCAAATATACATAATAATAATAATAATAATAATAATAATAATAATAATAATAATAATAACACTGAATATCCATGGAAAGATAGTACCTTTCTGTAGGCCGGGGCAACATAGGGCGGATTCGCCAGTTATAAGTAAAGGAGTTTATATGCGAGTAAGTCTTTAGCAACTTATTTTGAAAAATTTTTTAAATTGGGAAATTATTCATTGAATTTTTACATTTAATAAATCATAATGTCAATATTTAAAGATTTATCAAAAGAAAAGAAATTCTTCAATGAAAATTTTTATATATACCGTCATTATGATATTTAATACAAAAAAATACTTGAAGAAATATAACATAATGTACGTACATATATTAACATGAAACAGAAAATTTATTTCAAAAGTTATATACTAAAAGTATATTTGTTGCGTTTAAATTGATTTACTTCTTTTAAAAGCACATGAGCGAGATATTCGTAATTTTTATTGAATGTTCATTTACTGTAACACTAGTAATTAAACTTTTAAAACTTGCATATGCATATTAAGGAAACGCTCAGCGATTACTTTCGTTATTAAAGTTATTAAAACTGCACTAAAGTTTTATGAGAAATAAGCAAAAAACAATTTCCTCTATATTTCTGCATTAAAACAGCATTAAAGTATTTCAGAAGTATTTTAAAGAAAAATTTATCTTTATTTCTAGATTAAAAATACATTACTAAAATATGTGAAGTAAAATTTTATCCACATTTTTGCAACAAATTCTGTTAAGTGTATATCAATTAATACATTGTGTGAAAAAGTGGAGAAAATCACAGCAAAATCTGGGGGCAATTTGCTAACCACCATTTTTATGTAAAAATGATTATGTAAAAATTGGCGTGATTATAATAATTTTTTCTGAAAAATAAAAAAGATAATTTTAAGCCATTTTTCTATTAGTTTGCAAAAAAAAAAAAAAAAAAAAAAAAAAAAAAAAAAATGCTGGCATTTAAATAGCTGATAGATTTTGTTGTGATACTCTCTCTCCCCCCCCCTCTCTCCCCCTCTCTCTCCTCCTCCTCTCCCCTCTCCCCCTCTCTCTCTATCTATCGATCTCTATCTTTTGTTTTTAAAGTAACTTTTTTCATCTTTTAATTTCATTGTTATTGTCAATATTATCGATTTAGTACAATAATAATAATAATAGTAATCATAATCATAATCATATTATTAATGCATTACTGAAATATCATTATAGAAAATTACACAAAATTATTATACAAAATTCTAATGTAATCGCATTGTAGAATATAAGAATACTTATGAGGACTTTATGAAACAGAAATTTACTCATGTTATTCAACTTGAAAAAAAAAAAAAGATTGAAAAGGGAAAGAAAGAAATGGGGAAAAGAAAGAAAATAGGAAAAATATGAAAGGAAGAGTCAAAATCCAAAAAGAAAAGAAACAGATAGTAAAACTTCAATCTTGAAATATTAAATGATAAGCAATATACGTACTACATGTCTACAGTCATTCATAACTAGTTATCTGAAAATATTCTTGAAATATTAAATGATAAGCAATATACGTACTACATGTCTACAGTCATTCATAACTAGTTATCTGAAAATATTCTTGAAATATTAAATGATAAGCAATATACGTACTACATGTCTACAGTCATTCATAACTAGTTATCTGAAAATATTCTTGAAATATTAAATGATAAGCAATATACGTACTACATGTCTACAGTCATTCATAACTAGTTATCTGAAAATATTCTTGAAATATTAAATGATAAGCAATATACGTACTACATGTCTACAGTCATTCATAACTAGTTATCTGAAAATATTCTTGAAATATTAAATGATAAGCAATATACGTACTACATGTCTACAGTCATTCATAACTAGTTATCTGAAAATATTCTTGAAATATTAAATGATAAGCAATATACGTACTACATGTCTACAGTCATTCATAACTAGTTATCTGAAAATATATCATAGAAAGGTTGGTAATTGAACTTGATAAAATTCTTCTAACATAACTTGTTTTAATACCAACATTCAGTTTTATGGGTTTTTTTTTTTTTTTTTTTTTTTCTTGAATTTAGCTTAAAAATAATAGAATTATTTTTACATTAGTTTCTATATTTTAGCTAAATTAACTTTTTCGTAAAAAGTTTATCGCTAGCAAAATTTTAATTTATAGATTAGAACAATCCTTCAGATATTGTGAAAACATACATATTTGTTGAAAATTAATCGAACAATTATTTCTTACAGATGTTTTCGGATACAAACTCTCCACTTTCTAACACAATTACAAAGTCATAATCATAAGTAACAAAAGTTTCAGGCATTTTTATACAGATTTTTGAGAATCGAACATATCATTCATTTTCCAGTAAAATTGAAGCATTTTTCAGATAAACCCGGCAAAGTTCATGTTTTAAAGCCGCCTTTCCTGTTATGAAAATAATAAGAAGGCAGCCATCAGGTAGCAACTGATATTAATGAATAATATCTCACATTTATTATATTTTTAAAAAAAATTTAAAGCGCTAATTGAATCTTAATACCTATATGTAAATAGCTGAGAGTTTCGCGTATTTAGAAATGGAAATTGATCTTTTTAACTGTGACAAAAATATTAACGGTTTTGAATGAAGGAAATAAGCAAAAAAAAAAAAAAGCGTCCGTATCATATCTTTCTATAAATCATATAAATAGTTTATTTATTTAAAAATAATTATTTCCTATGTAATACCTATTTGAACTTATTTTTTTTAATTCTTTCTAACATAGTTAAAAATTGTTTATGACTTCGATCATCAATCTGGACGATTTTAACACAACAAAATTTTACTTTTGGCACAAAATATTTCCTACACACGCACTTCGCTGCTATAAAAGCAATTTTACAGCCATATGTGAATAACAAATACACAAAACACGCAAAGTTGGGCAATATTGAAAATACATGTATTTGAAATACATTTTCAAAATACATTTGCATTTTGCATTTTAAACTAATAAAACTAAAGTATTTTAGTAATGTATTTTTGTAAGACGTTTTCCAGTATTTTGTATTTTCAAAATACTGAAAATACATTTATCCAGATTTCAAATTGTTATATTTAAACGGCAGATGAACGATTGGTTTACATGGAAATAGTCTGTATGTTTTGTCTAGTCTTTTCAGTCGTTTCCGGAAAATAATATATTTTTTTTTCAACTACCGGTGTGGTACTAAGTATATTAATGAATAGAATGTTTAAATTCAGCAGAAGCATTTTTGCTGAATGGTTCTAATAATAGTTTTTTTATGATTCTTATCGTTGTTATGAGAACTACAAAATATTGTCGTGTGATAGACAGAAAGGGTTATTCAGAGTTTATCTGCATATTGAATTTTTAAAGCAGAGTTGGTATAAAAAAAAAGTATCCTCCCCAATACAATTTTATCACCAAACAAACACAGAGAAAACGAAAATAGCTATTCACTTGGGAATTATGTCTTGTTTAAACTTATGTTTAAACAAGTTGGAAATTGTACGTCAAACGTGACAAATGAGGTGCGTTCGTACTATTAGCTAGTTATATAAATATTCAGATTTTGATTATTTTTAATTCTGTGAAATGAATTATATCGTCTGCAGATTAATATCTGTAATAAAATAAGTATCTCGATTGCTTGACGGTTAAACCTCGGAAGCTCCTATAACAAGAAAGCACAGATTTTAAAAAAAAAAATTCAAATTTCTTAATAAATGTTTTTATTAATATCTTCTAAAGTTTTGATTCGATTTTCATAAAATTTGAAATATTTCGACAAAATTCTGCAAAGATAATATATCTTAAATTTCAAACCATTCGGTTGGGTAGTTTTTGCGCTGTTATATGCGGACGGACGGATAGACAGGCAGACGAACAGACCAGACGACGACAATAGGTGCTATATATTTATATAATTACGAACGCACCTAAAAATGTGTTGAAATACACTTAATGCATTAGACAGTATTTAGACTAACTTTGGCGATTCTTTTCGGTAATTGGCAACTTCAGCGACAATACACATTAAAAAAAAATCCAGATCTTTATTCTCTCAGATCCATAGGAGGCAAATGATTTAAAATATTCCCGGTTATGCGTAATAAAGTCACATTATTTTTATTGCCGAAGCAAAGGTATAGATAAGGTTGGTCCACATTGAGTGATTGAGTAAAGTGGGTAA
Source organism: Maratus michaelseni (assembly GCA_963931845.1). NCBI lineage: Eukaryota > Metazoa > Arthropoda > Arachnida > Araneae > Salticidae > Maratus > Maratus michaelseni. The sequence goes on along the minus strand of OZ007594.1, from coordinate 321,703,890 downwards.
GACATTGACCGCAATATTAGAGACTTCAGCGACACTTCCTATTCTTTACAAGTTAGAGCTGTTTCTAAAGAATTGAAAAGATGAAAAGGAAGATGTCTCAAAAATACTTTTTTAATATTGGAGAGTGTTACATAATCTGTACTTGAAAAAAGGGAAAAATCACATTTTTCCTTTTTTTTTTAACCATCTTTATAGATCTTTAGAACCTAAACATATTAGCAAACAAACTTGGATGATGCACAGAAATGTGAAATATGAACAAACTTGAAAATATTATTTTCAAATCTCAAAATGGAAAATTCAAAGCATATCAAACTTTAATTCATCAATTTCAAGAAAATGCAACACAAAGAATATATTTCTTGAATATTTATGCTTATTTTAAAAGCATTGTCTTTTACGTGTCATATTATTAAGCATTTGAAAGTATACTTTCACAAAATACAGAACTTCTCATTAATTATTCTCACACATCACGTTTCACAAAAGTAAGCATCATTTACAATACTTTAAAACAAATAACATTACTTGTCTTGGCAGGTACATCCTGTAAAAAAATGCTTGTTTTATTCCAAAACGTAGAGTTTGAAAGACAATTTTCGTCCATAATATACCAGAAAGAAAAGATAATGAAACCAGCAGGGAATACAGAGCTAGAAATTAGAGCTAAGTATCCAGCTGTTAAACTCAATTGTTTCCTCTAGCTCGGAGAATGGGCTGAAAACAAAATAAATTTTTAAAAAGAGATCAGGAGACTAGTAAAAAATTTATTTGCAGAAGCCGCTCAAACTTTCTTGCTGTTTTGTCTTAGATTATAGACTATTTTCAAGAATACCCTGCTGCTCACAAATGTGCGAAGCTCACTAGATAAATAATTACTTGTTTACTCCCAAATGCAATTATTCTTAGTTTGTTCAATGAGAAGTGCTCTTAGTTAAATGAAAAGAAATAAAAAGCAAAATATTGTTCTTCGACCTCTTTTCGTAATGATTTTTCTTAAAGAAAACGGTAACTAATGTAGAAATAAATTATACTCAAAAAATAACTTTAAAAAAGTAATAAAAAAAAAACAAAGTTTGAAGTAAAAAAAAAATATTGAAATTCGTGTCTAAAAAATAGTATGCTATCAATTTTTCAAGTTTATATTCTGATACTTATTTAACATTTCCTATTAACTTAGTTTTCATGTGTAAATAAGTCAAGTGCCTACGTATGATATGTTGAAAGAAATCCCTCTCTCCTGTACTAAATGTATCATAAGCTGTTTTTGAAAATAAAAACGAAAAATAATTATGCATGATAGGCTTGGCGGCCATACATCTGTATTTTACATAACTTTCTAAACATCCAAGTGTGTATTTAAAATTGAGATTGTTGTTATTAATTTTCAAAAACCCGTTATAGTATATTTAGTAAGGGGGAGAAATATTTCTATAAAATCATTACGTAGTCACTTGACTTTTTTACATATGGAAACTAAATTAATAGAAAATGTTAAATAAGTTAAATAAATAATAGAATATAAGTTTGGAAAATTAAAATCACACTTTTAACCTGTTTTTTTTTTTTTTTTTTTTTTTTTTTTTTTTTTTTTTTTTTAGGTAGATTTCGTAAGAAATACTACCTATTACATTCCCCCATAAGTTGGAATTTTTGAAAAAATTTTGCAGATCTACGCCGATCCTGACTCCCAGAACCCAAAACTACCCCCAGTTCAAAACTATACATCTATCTATATCTATCTATCTATGTCACTTTTTTATGGACACGATAACTGCAATAATTATTTACAAATCTCTTCCAGACTGATACATAAAATCAAGGGGCATAAAATCTCTGTCAAGTTCGTTAATGGGTAAAATCGAACCAATGGGGGGGGGGGAAATGAGGGGCTTTTTGTGAAAACAGTGAAACCCCCATAATTTTTTAATTATGATACGTATCGAATACGTTTAAAGTTATTTTATTTCTAGAAAAAGGGCCCAAAATTTCTGTATGACAGATTTTTGATAGCATTAAAAATGGCTCAAAGGGGGGTAAAGGGGGGGGGGGGGGGTTAGAAGAAAAAAAATTCATAACTTCGTCAATTCAAAAGATATCAAATCCGTTTAAATTTATTATAAATCCTCTTAACATTATCTAAAACTTTTATATTGACAAGTTTTTATAAGACCAAACCTTATAGCAAAAAGAAAAAATTAAAACAAAACAAAATCCCATTCAGCTCCGCCCGCAAACAAGTTAGGTTTCGAAGTGGGCACTTCTAACTGTTGCATCATGGCAGAAAGGTCATTTCTTCCGCAATTCCCAACAAACAGGCGCCCCACGGACTGCGTCTTCGAAATCTACCTGTGCCTGTAGGCCGAGCCGTCAGGGATTTTTTAAGTTATTTTTTGTGCATATCATTTATTTTCTAAAAACAGTTTTTTTTAAATCATATATATTAACCATAATCACTACATAGTATAAAACCAAGTCGCTTTTTCTGTCCCTATATCCCTATGTACGCTTAAATCTTTAAAACTACGCAACGGATTTTGATGCGGTTTTTTTTAATAGATAGAGTGATTCAAGAGGAAGGTTTATATGTATAAAACGACGTTCTACGTAGATTAGTTATTGAATTATGATAGAAAGTTTTGTTATTTTGGCCGAAAAGGTTACCATTGCTATTTTTCTGGCGATCGTTATTGTTGCAGAAAGAAATGAAAAGGCTATACATCTCCAAAAATAAAAAAAAAACTGTGTTAAATTAATTTAAAAAAATAATAATAATAAATAAAAAAAGAAAGAAAAAAGAGTTTTGATGAGAGAATATTATAAAACGAAAATATTTAATTTAAACATGATTGGGAATGTTCGCAATGCTTAAAAAATTATTCAAGGGGCAAGATTGCTATCGAAACAATATTTCGCGTTTTATCTTTTGTTTTTGGCGATTTTGATTTTACTTTTGATCCTAAACAATTTGATTTTAAGCCAAAAGGTATCTTTTTTTTTTTTTTTTTTTTTTTTTTTTTTTGATGCAGAAAGAATTGAAATGGCTATACAGCTGGAAAAATAAAAGAAAAAGCTGTTATTAATTTTATTTAAAAAAAAAGAAAGGAATTATAGGGGGAAATTCGAAAATCAGGTGATATTTTTTTTATCAAATATTAGCTTTTTCAGTATTTGATTCGGATTATGAAAGATTAGCCTTCTGAAAAAGTTCTACTGGACGGATTTTGATGAGAATTGTATTGTTAGTCAGATGCTATTTCAGGAATGGTTTTAATGTACTACATATTGTTCTACGCTGCTTAGTCAAACAATTGTTGAAGGTTATACAGTCAGGAGAACCCGATTCCGAAAGATTAGCCTTTTTGAAAGTTTTTACTGGTCGTATTTTTTGTGACTTGCATTGTTAAGTAGATAATTTGTAAGGATGGTTTTAGTATATTTTATATTGTTCTGTTTTAGAATTACGTGGAAAAGTTCTATAATCAGATGAACCCGATTATAAAAGATTAGCCTTTATAAAAACTTCTACTGAATGGATTTTGTTAATTAGTTTGCATTGTTAGTTCGATAATTTTTGGTGATGGTTTTAGTATATTGCATATAGTTTTATCATTCTTTAGCAAACCTTAACTGTAAATGACCAAATAAAAGAGTTGGTCCTTAACAGCTAAAATTTTGACTGCACATTAGAAAATATAATAGCGCAATCACGTCATTTTTCAGTAATGTGGAAGGATATTCCAGGTAAATATACAGATTGCTTTCAAATACAAGGTCAAATTAAACGATATATTTTGTTTGCTTCAAGGTTCATTTGTAGAAACTGACCAGCGCAGCGGGCGTAGCTTGCTAGTATTTTATATAATACTACTCACTGAAAAAAAACATGAGCTCACGTAGAAACTTGAAATGAATGTTTTTTCTAATACAATCATGACCCACAGAAGGCATAGCAGGACACAGGACGCATTTCATTTTGACCCTCCCTCCTTCGTATGCCAACGCAAGAAATTAAACATTTTCAATATTTTTCTCAACACTATGCTCACGCAGATGTATAATGTCAGCTATGTATTTATTATCTTAACTATTAGGAAAATAGCAAATTAGGAAATGCCAAAAGTAAGTGAAAAGTGGAAAACTGGTGCAATAAAATAAAATATATATGGCGTGAAAAATAACCCCTTTATAAATAGTTTCAGTTGTCTGGGCGTTTCACGAAAAATTGTTTTAAAACCTTAACCAGAAACATCCGTAGATTTTGTTTTCAATTAAACCATTTAAACCTTTAAAAAAGGCTTATTAAATTTGGTACACCCTTCCTCTCTTTGTCGGCAATATACTTTATTCAGGTATATGGTATACATTACACTGTTATATATTATTTTGTTTATTCTCCGCTGATTTTTTCCCTCCTTGATAATGGCTTGGATTGCAGCCGAAAGCGCTCGGATAGAGTTTTATACTGTTAACATCTAGGGTTTTAAAGTTTTTAAAAACGTTTTGTATATATATTTTCATTAAACACCTATTTTAGTAAAATAATAATAATAATAATAATGAATTATTTTCATGAATGTTTTCATATTTTAAGTAAACAAAGGTGAATCTATCGTTTCAATAATACTTTATAAACTTAAAGTTATTTTATTGGTCTTATAGAGTTTTAAAAAGCTTATTATGTTTTAACCTTATGCTTAATTTTCATATTTTTTTTAAGTATGTAACTCTTCATACATTTATAATTAATCATTTCAATACCTAAGAATACTTAATTTTATTAGAAACATTTTGAATAGTATAAAGTGCACTTTTCATCCATATTAAGAGAAATAACCACTTTATGAATAATTTCAATTGTTTTTAATAATAACCGTTTCCCAAAAAACCGCTTTAAGAACTTAACTAGAAACAATCCAGATTTTTTAAATTAAACTATTTAAACTTTTTAAAATTGCATATTAAATTTGGTGCGCCGTCGCTCATCGTCTGTTGCTCTAACTATTTAAATTTAAAAAAAAACTACATATTAAATTTAGTGCATCCCCCCCCCCAATTCCCATGCAGTTATAATATGCGTATTTTACATTGATTTGAACTTATGCTTATTAAGATAATAATTACTGTTACATTAATACTGTTGTATTCAGTTTCTACAAACAGCTATATTATGCTTATTATGATTTGATCTTATACTTACTAAGAATCGGTTAAATTTCATGTTTACATTAATTTGTAGATTAATACATAGCTCTTCATACATTTATTTCATCGTTCCACTACTGAAAAATATTTCATTTTATCGTAAAGAATTAAAATAACATAAAGTGCATTTTTAATCCATGTTTGGTGAAATAATCACTTATAATTACTTTTAGTTGCTTTTAGAAGTAACCGTTTTACGAAAAACTGTTTTAAGATTTAACCAGACCCACCTATAGTTTTTTTAATTAAACTATTTAAATAAAAAAAAGCGTACTAAATTTGGTGCACAACCTCCCCCCTTTCCATACATTTATAATATGCTTATATTACAACGACTGAACTTATACTTTCTAAGAATAGTAAAATAATTATTTTCATATTTACATTAGTTTGTAGATTAATACATAATGACTCTCCATACATTTATAATTCATCGTTTCAATAGAATATTTTCTTTTATTGTGAACAATCTAAATAACAAAGTGCATTTTTTATTCATCTAGAATCTTATTATTTTCAGTTGCTTTTTGAATCAACCATTTTACAAAATATTGTTTTAAGATTTTGATTTAAACATATGTAGATTTTCTAATTAAACTAATTTCACTATTTAAAAATGCATGCAGAGTTTGGTGCACTCCCTTCCTCCCCCTTCTGCAGGCTCATACTTTATCCATGCCGTATACATACGCTTATAATATGGTTAATATAACTTGAACCTTTTTCTTACTAAAAATCAGTTAAATTTCATATTTACATTAGTTTTTAGATTAACGCAAGAACTCTTCATACATTTTTAATTCACTGTTTCAATGTTGTAGAATATGTCACTTTATTAGAAACAATTTAAATAACATATTGTAATCTATCTACAAAACTATATATCTAATCGCATCAAATAATTAATAATTATTTTTTTTTTTTTTTTAAACTAAACAAAAATATTACGTCTGAACATATTTATATATATTCATTCTCGGAACATATACAAGCACACATGAATACCCCTCCCCCTTTACAACGTATTAAGATGAACCAGTTTGCAGCAATTCCATATTACAAATGTATTTCAGAAAAGATTTCGCATCTCTTGAAACCACTCGGTATCCATACAGCTTTCATCTCACAGAAACCTTTAAATAGTTTTTTAAGCAACTTCAAACATAAATATCCCAGTTCTCAGTTTAAAGATGTAGTTTGTGGTATTCCATGCCCACAATGCAATGCGATCTATATAGGGGAGACAGGTCGAACACTTCAGATAAGACTAAACGAGCACAGATGTGCATTTCAAAATAAAAATAAAAATTCTAAAATAGTGGATCATGCAATAAAAACTGACCATTTTCCAGATTTTGCTAAATCTTTTGTAATCAGATCGAGGTGCAGCGACTACAGAACTCGTACTTTCTTAGAAGCATGGTATACGAAAATTACAGATTTACCTCTTAATGAAGCAGGTGCAATCCCGAATGAATACTCCGTGTTATTATAACTGTAACTTTAGCCTCGACATTTTGATATGTTGCATTTTCTATGTCTTGATAGTTTTTAACTGTGACTTATGTTAAGAAAAATGTTTGTTGATGAGGGATTTTCACGTAAATCCGAAACGTCCAATTTTAATATGTTTTTAATGTTTTATGTAATTGTAATGTAATGTCTGTAATTTTAATGATTTTAATATATATACATATTTTAACACTTATACACTAATTAAAGCTTCATAAATTTTTGCGTACCAATATTATTTTTATTGATCAAATCATTTTTATCCTTGGTGTAGTTATTATGATAATAAAAGTATAATAATAATATATATATATATATATATATATATATATATATATATATATAATTTAAACTCACTGCTAGATGAAGAAAATGCGTCTTTCTTTAAGAAAACGCAATTTCATAAGAAAATCTGCAACCAATTATCGCCAGATAACAAAAGTAACCACTTGATTTTTATTTAAAAATGAGCTTCAAATTACGCGGTTGTTTGGCGGTTTTATCGGTCTTATGGCGTATTTTGTTAATTTTAACGTTAACAGTATTTTCCAATTAAAGATAGTAGTATTATTTTTTTTTAATTTGAGCTTTATAAAACACGTAGCTCAAATAATTACCTGTCTAAAAGTTCAATCCTTACTTTTTTCTGTTCGTTATTACTTACCCATCATACGCAGTATAGGGTAAGTCTTGTAATCGTTTTTGAAATCGAAAAATATTTTTTGACGGATCTACACGTTTCAGACACTGCAGATTCTGAAAAACATGTTTTTTTTAAAAAAAAAAAAAAAAAAAAAAACGTCCGTTTGTCTGTGTGTGTGTGTCTGTAAACGCTCTATCTCCCGAACAAATTGAGATAGAGACTTGAAATTTGGTATGTACTTAGTATGTAAAGATGGGAAGAAGCTTTATTGAATTTCAGTAACCTCGATTATCCGGAACTATTTTTTTCGGACTCTCGAAATATTCGTTCTGATAAAAGGTATATAAAAATTTTCGAAATTGTTTATTTTAAGGAGTGAATATAAAAGACAATAAAAAAACATAAATTTTCCATAAGGAATGAAGTCGATCGGATAATTAGTTGTCGAGATATTTGGAATCCTATTTTTCACACTCTTCGATTTTTCATGACCCTGTATTTCATTCAAATTTCAATTCAAAGATATATTTTAATTGGAAATGAGACGCTTAATCCGACGCAGTATACCATTAGTTAATAGGATTATCAATTTTGGAGTTATAAGGATGTTTCTTTTACGCAATTCAGTAATAGAGCATTTAAAGTTTATGACGTCATCAAGCCACGACTTTATTCGAATTGCAATGCATTTTATAAATAGTTTACACATATTTTATTTTCATATTTTACATTATGCTTATCCAGGGCTTGACAAATGCGGTCGCCCAAGTCTCCACTGGCGACCAACTTTTTTTATCTGGCGACTAACTTTTTTAATCTGACTTTTTTTTTGTTTTATTTATTTATTTATTTTTTACAAAAACTGAACAAAAAAGTGAGCACAAACGACATTTTGTCTAAAGCCAAGTTTAAAAGGCATTTTCCATTCCATGCACATAAAACGCCCTTCTTTTCCGCTCTAGTCGGCTAGTCATGTGATTAGAATGTGAGGAGGGGGGGGGAAAGTTTCAATAAGAAATATTGTCAATCCAACTTATGTGGCATTTAAAATGGATGCAATGATAAAAAAGGCTTACTTTTTTGTATTTTTCAAATCAGATTTTTGTGTTCAGAATTAAAACTTTTAATCTATTACATTCATTTTAAAAGAATAATAACATATAAATAATTATAAGAAATTCATTCGAAGTAAATCTATAAAACTTAATTAAAATTTCAAGAATAATTCATTTTAATAAAAATTATATGCATCTTTTAAATATTTCTCCCCCGCTTAAAATGTTTGGCGCCTAGCACCTGTTTGCATCTGTTAGTTAATTTTGAAGGTAGCTAGTAGTTTTGCGCGCTCTAAAGTAATTAGGGAATATCAATAAACAATTGGACATTTAGCAAAACATAGGTAAGATAATTTGCTTACCTCCTTTTTTCAGCAATCATCCTCATTGTGCCGCAAGCCAGGTCTTTAAGGTAATCCTTTTATCAATTCATAACGAGAACTAAGTATCCATTGATAGTATGCTGCATTTTTATGTTTACTGCACATAACAAGTAGATTTAAATTTACAAGTAGATTAAACAAGTAGATTAAAATGTATGAAGTATCCCAACAATTTGGTATATCCATTGTTATGCTGTACACACTGAAGTAATATTTTCTTGTGGAATAAAGAAATATAATTAATAATAATACATTATTCATAATTTAGTTTAAATTATTTAATTATCTATTAATTACATTTACTGTTACATATCTTTTAATTTTAAACATTAGCTAGATTTGATTGAGTTTAAGGGAGAACGAAATATACATGTTCCGTCTCCATCGCGTGATAGGAGCAAGTCTATTAAAGTTCTATATAGTAGAAAGAAACAGTCTTTTAGTCCCTTTTTTTGTGATGTCATTTTTTAGTTCTTTGATTCGTCAGAAATGACGTAAAGTCAACTCACGTCATTCATACGTATTTTAGTTTCTTACTTCCTGGTTCACATTCACGAGTTTGTAACACCTCTATATATTGCATCATAAATTTCACTTCCTCTTTGAAATTTGGGTTAAACACTTTTTATCGTGATGAGTTTTTAAATGAAGTAATAATCTGTCACAGGAATCAATTTACGGAGATTACTTTCCGGATATATTACCAACAATCTCCTCCTTAATCTCTAGAATTTGATTTCTTAAATTTAAATTTCTTCTGTGAACTTCGAAAATAGGTTTGGGAGTGGGCTTAGTTAAGATGTCCGCTATCATGTTCTTTGATTCACAGTACTTTAGATTAATTGTTCCATTGTCCTTTAAGTGCTTAGTGTAATGATATCGAATATCTATGTGTTTCGTGCGACGAGTATACTTTTCTGATTCAATCATTTTTATGCAGGACTGATTGTCCTCATGCACTATTATGGGTAATGTCTGTTCTAAGTTAAATTCTTGTAATCGTCTAATTAACCACATAATTTCTTGCGACGCATTAGCAGTTGAAACATACTCAGCTTTAGCACATGACATGGCAATACATGATTGTTTTTACTTATCCATAAAATTGGATTTTTCCCTAACAAAAATAGATTTCCGCTTGTTGACTTTCTAGTTTGTATGTCTCCAGCCCAGTCCGAATCACAATATGCCTCTAATATAGGTTGATGTGTTGTATTTATTTCTAATTTAAAGTTTTTAGTGTGATTTAAATAGGAAATCACTCTTTTAGTTGCCTTCCAATCCTTCTGTGAAGGGTTTTCGTTTTTTCTATTTAAGATGTTAACCGCAGCTGAAATATCTGGTCTTGTGACAGTTGAGATATATAAAAGAGCCCCAATTGCCTTTCTGTAATCTATGTTGTTTGGCAATGGTATTTCATCGTTATCATAATTTAAGTAGCCTGTTTCCATTGGCGTTTTGTAAGGTTTTGCATCTTCTAATTTAAATTTTCGTACTAATTCTTCAATTTTAATTTTTTGATTTAGTTTATATCCTTCGTTTGTTTTTTTCAATTTTAATCCCTAGGTAGTAGTTTAATTGACCTAAATCCTTTAGTTCATATTCAGTTTTAAGTTTCTGTATAATTTCTTTAATTTCATTTTCCTTTGCAGATATCAATATATCGTCTACATACACGATAATATATGCTTTACTGTCTTTTGTATTACGTATAAATAAACACGTGTCTGAAGTTGATTGTTTGAAATTTAACTCTTCTAATGATTCTGAAATTTTTGTGTGCCAGGCTCTAGCAGCTTGTTTTAAGCCGTATATAGCCTTATTTAATTTGCACACTTTGCTTTCATGATTTGGTTTGATATAGCCTTCCGGCTAAGATATATATATATCTTCATCTAAATTTCCATATAAAAATGCTGTTTTAATGTCAACGTGATTTATGTTTAGTTTATGATAGGCGGCGGCTGCTAAAAATTTTCTAATGGTAGTATGTGAAACCACTGGAGCAAATGTTTCATAATAATCAATACCAAAATTTTGCGAATAGCCTTTGGCTACTAATCTTGCTTTGTATTTTTGTATTTTTCCTTTATCGTCTAATTTTGTTTTGAAGAGCCATTTCGAACCTATTATTTTTGTATTTGGTGGGGGGTCAACTAATGTCCAAGTTTTATTTTGGTTGTGAGATTCTATCTCCTCCTGTGTCGCTTTGATCCAGTTTTCTTTTTCTACTGGGTTTTTGCATGTTTATTATTTCCTGCCAATTTTTAGGTTCATTTATTTGTTCATCTTTAACCAAATAAATTAGTCTATCTGGGGGAACCCCTTTATTTACTCTATCTGATCTTCTCGGTTCGGTTTGATTTAGTTCAGATTCATTCTGAGTATTGTTTTCATTAGAAATTTCGATTTTTATCAGATTTGGGTTTTCTGACTTTTCGTTTTCGGCACTAGTGTTTTCATCTATATTTAGTTCTAGCCTTTTTTCTTTATTTGAATTTCTCTGATAGTTTTCTAAAAACTTCACAGTTCTTGCTATAGTGATATCTTTGCCGCTCGTGTAGATACGATATCCTTTGGAATAATTATCGTATCCCACAAAGAACCCTTCTACTGCTTTATTATCTAATTTCTGCCTTTTTTGCTTATTAATGTATGCATAAGCTTTGCAGCCAAAAACTCTTAGGTATTTTAGATTTGGTCTTCTGTTTGACCATAACTCATATGGAGTTTTTTCGTTGGCTTTTGTCGGCAGTCGATTTTGTAGGTGATTTGCGGTGCAGATCGCCTCTCCCCAGAAATGTAATGGTAAATTAGAGTCACTTAACATTGTTCTTGTCATTTCAATTAATGATCTATTTTTTCGTTCAGCAATACCATTCTGGCTGGGAGAATATGGTACTGTTAGCTGTCGCTTAATTCCATTTTCTTTTAGAAAATTATCAATATTTGAATTTTAAAATTCTTTCCCATTATCTGTTCTTAGTTCTGTAGGCTTTTTGCCAAATTTATTGTTGACTAGTGCAACACATTTTTTTAATTTCTCAAATACCTCACTTTTATTTTGTAGGAGATAAATTATTGTAAATCTAGAGTAATCATCTATGAAAGTTAAAAAATAATTTTTCCCACCTATGGTTGGAGTTTGAATAGGACCACACACGTCGGAATGCACTAATTGCAGAATTTTATTTGCTCTAAATTCCGTTTTCTTTTGGTAAGGATCGTCAGTTATTTTTGCTTTAATGCAAGATTCACATTCGGTACTATGTGAACAATTACTTATGTTAATTCCGCATGCTAATTCTTTTGTCATTATTTCTTTGATAGACGCGACATTTTTATGCCCTAATCTTTTATGCCATAGTTCTATGCAATTTTTATTTTTGCAATTGGTTAACATATTTACATAATTTTCATCTGTGGTCTCGCTAGTTTGCTGAATTTCGTATAAATTATTTTTTCTACTTCCTTCTAAGCGAATTAATCCTTCATATTCTAGAAAACATTTATTATCTTCAAACGTTAATTTGCATCCGTTTTTCGTAGCTTCAGCTACCGAAAATAAATTCGTTTCAATTTCAGGTACTAGTAGAACATCCTTTAGTGTTACGTTGTGAGTTTTACCGTCTGAGGTTATCGTGGTAATGTTTATGTTACCTGATCCGTAGGATTTTAATTTATTGCCGTTGGCAATTACGACGTTAGATTGTTCTTTATTTATTAATTCAGAAAATAGTTTTTCATCATTTGATATATGGGAGGACGAGCCAGAATCTATGATCCATGCTTTATTTTTTGATTTGTTAGTTAAAAATGCGCAATTTTTCTTTTCTTCGGTTCCGAAATAAGCTGTGCTTTTGTTTGGGTTGTTCGGATTATTTGAGTTCCCGCTTTTTGACTTGTTTTCGTCTTTTTGAAAGACTAATGAAGAACAGAAGTTTTTCTTGTTATTTTGTTTAAAATTTGTTGTTTTAATTTTGTTGTGCCATCAATTAATTGTGTTGTGATTTTTCATACGGCAAATCCTGCAGTATTTTTCTTCCTTTTTAAAACCTGTGGTTTTAATTTTTCTTTCAGCTCTAAAGGCTTTATTTGAATTGTCGCTGGTATTGGAATGCTCATTTCTTTTATTGAATTCATCGGTTAATTTACTCTTGATGAATTCAGGAGTTAATTCGTTTTCCTGCTTCCTGCCTGACTTCTAATGCGGTTATGAGGGTATCGTAAGAAGATGGCAAAGAGCAGAGCAATAATGCTGAAATATGATTTGCTTTAATTTCTTCGCCTATGGCTGATAACTTATCAAGAATTTCTAATATTTTTGTTATATGAGTAATCATGTTGCCTCCTTCTGATAATTTTGTTCCGTAAAGTCTCCGTAGGAGAAATAGTTTACTGGAGAGATTTTGATCTCTCATGGATGTTTTTTAGCATGTTCCATGTGTCCCGTACATTTTGTAAATGCTTAATATGGATGATTTGGTTATCCTCAATACTTAAATTAATAAGAGCTCTTGCTTTTTTATCCTTTTTCAACCAATCGAGCGTCATTGGATTAGGTGGGTCGTCTGTGACAGCTTCAAAGAGCTCTTCTCTTATTAAGAGTATCTCCACCTTAAATTTCCAGTTTGCATAGTTACTGGAATTTAATTTTTCAATTATACTTCCTTCTTTGAAGGTTGCCATTTTTCTATTTCAAAATATTTTGAAATTAATTTATTTTCTTTTAAGTATTCGAGGATTCAAGAAGGACACTTTTTTTTTTTTTTTTTTTTTTTTTTTTTTACCCTTTTACATACTTTAGAATATTCTGTGCTCATAATCTTGTTAGTTAATTTTGAAGGTAGCTAGTAGTTTTGCGCGCTCTAAAGTAATTAGGGAATATAAATAAACAATTGGACATTTAGCAAAACATAGGTAAGATAATTTGCTTACCTCCTTTTTTCAGCAATCATCCTCATTGTGCCGCAAGCCAGGTCCTTAAGGTAATCCTTTTATCAATTCATAACGAGAACGAAGTATCCATTGATAATTGATAGTATGCTGCATTTTTATGTTCACTTACACAAGTAGATTAAAATGTATGAAGTATCCCAACAATTTGGTATATCCATTGTTATGCTGTACACACTGAAGTAATATTTTCTTGTGGAATAGAGAAATATAATTAATAATAATACATTATTCATAATTTAGTTTAAATTATTTAATTATCTATTAATTACATTTACTGCTACATATCTTTTAATTTTAAACATTAGCTAGATTTAATTGAGTTTAAGGAAGAACGAAATATACATGTTCCGTCTCCATCGCGTGATAGTAGCAAGTCTATTAAAGTTCTATATAGTAGAAAGAAACAGTCTTTTAGGCCCTTTTTTTGTGATGTCATTTTTTAGTTCTTTGATTCGTCAGAAATGACGTAAAGTCAACTCACGTCATTCATACGTATTTTAGTTTCTTACTTCCTGGTTTACATTCACGAGTTTGTAACACCTCTATATATTGCATCATAAATTTCACTTCCTCTTTGAAATTTGGGTTAAACACTTTTTATCGTGATGAGTTTTTAAATGAAGTAATAATCTGTCACAGGAATCAATTTACGGAGATTACTTTCCTGATATATTACCAACAGCATCACACATGTACGGCGTCACTCTGTCTTGGAGACAAGTGTCTGGTATTGGGTTGTTACTCAAGAATATTTTATAATTACATTGTTTGGATTATTATCTGCAGTAAATGGAAATCATTGATTGCACTTCAGAAGGGTAAGGTATATATATATATATATATTTTAATTCTTATCGTAGATTGTTGGATCAAAATAAACCTCAGCCGACTGCTGATTTCGATTTAATCCAGCGCGGGAAAATATATTTTTTTATTTTATTTTTAGCTATGAAAACAAACGTTTACGTAATAACTCTCGAGTTATTTTGCGAACATCACAATGTTGAATTAAATTTCTTGTAAGATGTATCATTATAGATGCTGCAAAGTTACAAAATTTTAAGAAATAAACTTGAAATTATATTCAAACACACACACACGCACACACACACACACACACACAAACAAACAACAACAGAAAAAAAAAACTTTTAATTTTAATTTGGCAAAACTATTGCAAATGTCATTAAATGCAAATTTTGAAATAATGAAATCAGAATCATTTGACTGTTTTATTTCGATAGGCTAAATAGGCAAAAAATCGTTTTCCGGATTTACTATTTTATTAGATTTTCTTGCACTCAACTATTTGAACATTTGAAGCATACGGCAATCAGCATTTCCAGAACATGTCGGTTAATTCAGAGTTTACAATATTTCCTTTATTATTATTTTTTCACAAATATATAACTTTGATAAGTTTCCTTAGAAAACTTAGTTTTATATTTTTAATGTATGTACTATTCTGAACTATGTAGCTAATAATTCTAAACTATTCTAAAACTTCTTCTACTTTTCGTTTTATTTTTATTTGTTCCTTTGGTATGTGATATTTTACGCTGGCATGTTTAGTCGAATTGGTATGGCGATGTTAATGCCAGTAAGTAAGCAGATAGTGGGCTGGTGTTTGCTTTTTGGCATTTGTTTGTTTTGCAGGCTTAGTAATGTTTTTTTTTAAGTTTGGCTAAAGTTTGGTTTGGCAGAACGACCGTCTTGCTTGATAGGGTATTTTCCAAATTTAGCGCTATCGCTACACTTCAAGGTTTGAACTGTTTATTGTAAAATGGTGTGTACGTATATAATGTATATTTTATATACGTGTATCGTATTTGTGTATGTATATATGTGTGTGTGCAAGAGTATTTTGTGCGAATGCGCATGTGTATGTGCGCGCCAGGGTCGTAGCCGTAAAAAAAAAACTCATGGTATACGCTAAAGACAGATGGTATAACTCAGAAAGTACCCTACAGGTTTTTTTTTTTTTTTTTTTTTTTTTTTTTTTGAGAAACAGAGGTTATACGGAATCTTAAAAAAACCCCAGAAGGTATAAGGTGTATACCATCGTATACCTTGGTGCCAGTACATTATGTATGTGTGTGTGCGTTAATATATTTGCAAAATAAGTGTTTGCAACATATGTATATCACATATGTGTATTTATATTTTCATTATTTTGCACATAAACGTACACTTAGACGTGCACTTTGACGCTAGAAAATAGTCAGGAAATAAAATATTTTTTTTAAAAAAGAGATCAACAATTTAGTAAAACATTTATCTGCGGAAACCGCTCAAACTTTCTTGCTGTTTTGCTTTAGATTGTTCTCTAGTAGACTTAACTACGCCTTGCTGCTCAGTAAATGTGCAAGGTTTACGAGATAAATTACTACGTGTTTACTCCCAAATGCAATTACTCTTATTTGGTTCCGAGAGGAAAGCTCTTAGTTAAATGAAATAAAATAAAAAGACAAATACTGTTCTTTAAATTTAGACTTCCCTTATAAATTACTTTTCTTTTGACCGAGAAAATAATAAGTATTCCAGAGGTAAATTATAGGTGATTTTAAAATCCAGCGCCTTTGTTCTACTTCAGGTTTGAACCGTTTGTTGTAAAATGGCATGTTCATGTGTAATTTATTGTTTATCTACAGGGTGATAGTGAACTTTACCAATAAATTATATACGTAATTATACTCTGCAGTGTTGTCAACCTGCTACATTTTTTTTCTTATTCAGATTGTTTGATTTCTACCACTATTTTGAAATAATATAATTCGCCTTATTTTACCATTGTTTAATCCGTCATTAAATAAAAGCTAATATTTATATTTCAAAAAGTGGTAACAATAAAGAAGTATGAATTTTAAAAAGTAGTGGACTGGCAACAATGACCCCTGTGCATATAAAGACCGCCAATAAAAATAACTTTTTTTTTACATTTAAAAAACTGTATAACTCCAAAATTATTATTTCTTGCACTCTGCCGCCTTTAAGAAGAATGTCAACCCTGATTGCAGCAGCGTAAAAAAATAACCAGAAAACAAAATAAAAAAGAGATGAGTAAACTGTTAAGAAATTTATTTGTAGAAGCCGCAAACTTTCTGGCTGCTTTACCTTAGATTACGCAGGCTGTTTGCAAAGGCACTTTTTTACTTGATGAGTTCTTTCAGAAAAATCATTTTATGTTCACATCCAAATGCAATTGTTCGGAAAGCCGGCAGACTACGAATAATTGCATTAATAATTTAATGAAAAAAAGTCAAATATTGCATTTTAAATTTATAGCTCCTCAAGGAATGATTTCGCAATAAATTTCGCACAGTAATACTATATTTACACTTGATAATGCGTACTTTGTTCCCAAACATTTAGGCCTGAAAACTGGGGTGCGCATTATACATAAAATATTTCTGAAAACTATGTAAAACTACACATGCTTTCGCTAAGTCACTGGATACAACAAGTGACTACAATAAAATTATAGGAATATAGAAGTAGTTAGAGAAATAAGTGAAATAATTCTCTCTTAACTGTAACAAGTCATAGTTTGTGTATTACGAACAAAATATGGTATCGACTTCCGATGTTGATAAATATTTTAAAGCAATGTATAAGCATTCAATGTTTATCCTAAAAATCACACCTAATTTCATGACTTCAACTCATGTTGTTCCAAAAAAATTCCACTACGGCATGGACCACCGATTATGGAAAATTCCCTGTTTTGATTTACGCTTGATAAATAGTGCAAACTATAGTGAATTTATTATATATATATTTTTTTCTTTTTTTTTTCTTTTTCATTTGAATTAATAATGTTTCATTTATTAGGACTACATTTTTTTATTTGTAATTTGACACGGCTCTTTGTTATTGTGATTTCATTGTGTATGGTCAGTTTCTTATGTTTCAATGGTTAAATTTCACATAAAGTTGTTGTTGTTGTTGTGGCTTATCCTCCAACTGTCTGACGAAGTCAGACAAGATCCAATATTCCGTTAATCCTAAGAAAGTCCAGAACCAGAAGGGGGGGGGGAGGATATAAGTCTTCTCTGGAAAGACCTAAGCAGTACAGGATGTTTTCAGCAGAGGCCTGTTGAGCTTGACATTTAGTGCAGATTTTGAAGATCTTTCTGCCCTCAAAGAACGAGAGACTTTTCGTGTGTCCACTTGCCAATCTTGAAATCGCCGTTCGAGAGGCTCTGTCACAGTTGATAGCGAACGAAGAGCCCGGCTCTTTGCCTGCGTACCAGTGGTGGCTGGGAGGGACCTTCCACTCCTTTGAAATTTCAGATATAATTCTAGATTGATGCTCTGAGTAGGTAAGGGCTGAAGAGGAAGGTATAGATTGACAACAACCCTCCTTGGCCAAGCGATCAGCTTGCTCATTGCCATAAATGTCAACATGGGATGGAATCCACTGAAAATGAACATCATGGAGCTTTGAAATGATTTTAAGTTTAAGAAGGATGGAAATACTAGTTTTATCTCCAACTGTAATCCAATGGTGAAGGTGTTGAAGGGAGCTGCGACTGTCTGAAAGAATCCAGAGGTCTCCGAAGCCCCGCTCGCTGAGAATAGCTTCAAGGCCTTGTTCAATTGCAATAAGCTCGCTTTTAAAGACTGAAGAGAAATCAGGGTTACGGAGACTGATGGACAAATTTTGCCCTGGTTTCTCAATGTAGATCCCACTCCCAGCGTGGTCGTCCAGTTCACTGCCATCCGTATATAATTTTATGGCCTTATCAGGGATCTCATTAATAACTTTTAATGCCAACTGCCTGAGATGAGCTGGTATAAGGGCCTTCTTAGTGACCGGAGCGGAAAAGCCGAAGTGGAAATGGACTCTGGGGAGTCCCTCTGAGGGACTCAGAAAAGATTTTAAGGAGTGGGGCTCAACCCCACTATAAGGTAAGTGCAGGAGTTCAACATGACTGAATGGGCTGTTTTTCTTCAGTCGCTGATTATTACGCCAATTGTTTAGGTATAGAGACGTTTTGTTATGTTGACCATAGCTAGAAAGTTTGTTACATAAAGTTATATATATATATATATATATATATATATATATATATATATAATTTTTCTGCTGTTTCTGTTTATAAGTAGAGAAACAGGGAAGAAAAAACATTATTTAAAATATTTATTCGTGATTTCTAAATTGTTTTGTCAACGTATAATATAACAATAGTTTAATTAATATTAAACTATTAAATGATTAAACCATATTTAATTCTTTTCTGCCCTCTTTATTTTTTATTTACATTTTCTACTCTTTAAATTTTGAAATATTTAGTTGTTGAAGTTTCATAGCAAGTTTACATATTTTGGCGAGCGTGGTTTGACGCATACTTAACTCCAGTGTTTTAGTATCTCGTATTCGTTTACAGTTGTAACCATATTTATCACTTGTTCCTCATATTTATCGGGAAAATGTGTTAAAATTAATTTATTAATTTATAATTAAGTTCTAAAATAATTAAAACTCTGTATTATCTTCGGAAATACTTACGTATACATAATTTTTATAATTCTATCATATCAGGAAATGAGTTATTACAAAATTCCATCTTTACATACAAACAAGAACGAAAAATGATGCGCCAAGCATTTATTATGCAACACTTTCAAAATACTTTTACAAATCTTTACCGTTTAATAAGGCGAAAGATGATGTCTAAATAAACAATTTGGAAAGCGCATAACACATTTGAAAACCCAATTTCAGGAATTACTAATAATATTCGATTTTTTTTTTCAATTTTTATGTGCAGCCCTGTATATGATCTATAAATTTGTATATATACAAGGTATTCGACAAATTAAGGGGGGTGATAGAAGGCATCAAGAGGATAAAAACTTACCATTGAACATGGGGTCGCAAACCACGTTTAGTGGGAGAAAATCGCGAAAATATTTATGAAGGGTGTGACGTCGAGTGGAACAAAAAGAGCCAATAATAAATAGAGAAAGCATTTATTTGACGTATAGCATGATTACAACGCATTACAGTTCAACGTCAGAAAGGAGATGACTAGACAATTTTATAGGAATATGTTTTAACGCGTCAGGCAATCCTTCGTCGGTCGGTGTTGGCTGTGCAATGACTTTCGTGGCCGCAACTTCGAGTAATTTCTAAAAAAAAAAATGTGTCTTCGTCTCCTTTCTGACGTTGAACTTTACTGCATTGTAAGTCATGCTTGACGTCATATAAATGTTTTGAAATTGTTACTTATTATTGGCCCTTTTTGTTGCGCTCGACGTCACACGTTTCATAACTATTTTTGCGATTTTCTCTCACTAAACGTGGTTTGCGACCCCATGTTCCAGATTAAGTTTTCATCCTCTTGAGGCCTTCTATCATCCCTCTTAATTTGTCGGTCGAATTTTGGAACACCCTGTATAGAATGCTAAATTTTAGTTCAGTTTTAGGGAATGGATAGCACAGTTTAAAATTCCCCTTCTGGAATTTCCGTCATTAAATGGAAATGTTCCAGATAAGTTTTGTGTTGTCCTGTATATGATCTATAGCATTTATAATCACCAAGTAATAGGCAAAAAATTAGTTAAATTTAAAAACATGTTCAGCAACTGAAAACGCATTTCCAACAATTATTGTTAGACAGTACTTTAACCGAAAGTTTCGTGTGTCCCTGTAAATGAACGATGAATGCTATATACACAATATTCTATAGTAAGCCTTTTGTAATGTACCGCAGTGATATATATCAATTTCATTATGTTTGAAATAGTGAAACATTATTAAAATAAACCTCAAACCGTTTTTTTTTCCTACAGACCGTAATGTAACGGAATTCTTTTGAGTGTCCCTGTAAAGGAACTATAAGTGGTACACACTTCATTTTCAATACCAAACATGCCATAGTAAACCTCAATATCATTTATAAATTACATGACAATCCGAGTATATTTACGCGAGTTACAGCACGAACGGATAGATAGACAAACCGAATTCACACAAACACTTCCGAAACAATTTTCAACTTGTTGGAACGTGTTAAAAACAAGTTGAGTTAAATAAAATAGTATAACAAATAGCATTGTTTAAAAAAGAAACTGTTTAAGGATTACCGAAAATGATGGTCAAATGATGTCCAGTCGGGCAGGTGGTTCGGTTTACATCATTAGCAGCATACGCTGATGATGGAAATGGGATAAATAGTACCTGTGAAAGATCACTTTTTTTTTTTGTTTTGTTGATGCTTTACACATGTTAGAAAAATATGAATGTGAGAGAAATGAAAATATTACAAGATAACATTAGATAAAATTACGGACTTTAAGAGGTTATAAAACATTATAAAAAATATTTAAATATAAAATTGTAATTTATTTTTTCTCTTTATGCTCCAAACGGTACTTTTATGTACCATTAAAGCAAATTTAAAATAAAATTTATTTAATCCTTCTATTATAATAAAAGAATACTTTTCGTGAAAAATACTATGCTTGATCGTACATTAAGAAAGTACAGCAAAACAGTCTAAGCTAAATATTTTTTTAAGTTGTTATATTTTCTCATTCATTTACATAGGTGTAGCTTTTCTATGGCCGAAAAATCCTCAAAAAAGACATCCACTGCTCTCGCGACAGCTGACGGCTGTTTTCATGATTGATTAAGTAAGATCTATCACACATTTGAAAATCAGCTAGTATGAAATAGTTAAGTAATAAAATGTCGCTGCCTTTCGGAATTTTATAATAACGTCTAGAAGTTTTCTTTTAGAAACTATAAGAATATCGTTTTAAATGTTTTTTTTTTTTTGTTTTTTTTAATAATGTAATCTTTCCCATTTAGCGCTTTTCGCAAGTACTAATTTAATAATTTTAAAGTTTTCTCTCTCTTTTAATATTCACGTGTAAATATATTTTCCAACTGAAAATTGTTTGGAAATATTATTGTTTGGGTTTTTTTAAATATGACGTAATTTTCATCATTGAATACTTTTCCTACATAATAATTTAATTATAGTATAGCATGTTTGCTATTAAAAATGGATAGCTTTTGGATAGCAAATGGTGTAGCATTTATAGTTTGTTTACAGGGATACTTAAAAGAATCCTGCTACATTATGGTCAATGTGGGGAAAAATCGTTTGCGGTATATTTTAATGATGTTATACTATTTCCAAAATAATGAGATTGACAAGTACTTATGAAAAGAACTAAAACATGCTTTCTGTTTAATATGGTGTGCAAAGCATTTACAGGATCAGTTAAAATAATTCAGTTTTCTGATGGTCTACGGAGGAAAATGTTCGGAGTGTACAGAGGGTGTTTGCATATTTTTTAGACGATTTTGATACTTACAGAAATATTTTGCATAAAATATTTGTGTTTTTAATGTATTAGGCCATACAGAAAGTTCTGTGATCTTTTTTAATATATTTTGAAACCATAAATACACGATTCCCACCGGAATTTTGGAATAAAACTGCTTTTGCTTATTTTGAAATAAATTTGTTTGTAAATTCTGGTGACAATCAGTCATTTCAACATTGTCTCAAAAGAAGTATACCGCAGAACTTTCCGGATAACAAAAATACAATTTTGTAATTCTTATTCGAAACTACCTTTCTACATCGTAATTTCCATGACAATAATTCCTTTTGTAGTTTTGGAAGAGGTATTTTAGCCCATCCCTCTTGATCAGTTTTCCAAAGTCTATAAAGTGAAAAGACATTTAAAAGACACAAATAGATGTTAAAAGATGTTTGAAACGTTTAAAAACTGTCCTAGAACTGTCGGCCGGCTATCACCGCCATCATCAGGGAGCGAAAACCTTACTCACTGCGAATGTACTAGGACAATTTTTAAACATTTTAAACACCTTTTAACATCTATTTGTGTCTTTTAAATTGTCTTGTCTTGTCACTTGTTAAGTAAACAGTGGAATCTGTCGGGTCTCATATTGGAATTTTATGAATAAAGTAAGGTGAAATTTACATTTCGTCCTATGTGTTTTGTCCATAAAGTGTTGTAGGTCGACGTTTGGATAACGCGTTTTTAAAAGTCCAAAAGCTCAAAAATCCATGAGTGATATATACATCAGGAGATTTGGCCCATAAACTGAAAGAAAGCTTATACCGCCTTCATCTAGAACGAATAAGTAGTCATTTTCTAAATCCCTAAACTAGAAATATAGATTTCCCAGCTATGCGAATAAGGTAAACAAATAAACTGACTAGACAAAATGATCGAGAATTTCTAGTCTATAGTTTTCTAGGTGATGAAACGGTACATTAGTAGAGGGAAAAAGACAGTTCAAACCCAACAGGATCAATGATGTGGTGGAGGTGGAGGGAGTGAGTCCGACCCTCGGAGGATCAATGATGTGGTGGAGGAGGGAGTGAAATCATACTATAGTATGATGTGAAAAGAACACATTAAAAAACGAAGGGGTCTTAAGGGTGTACTATAGGAGGAGGGTATAAATGTGAGGGGGCTAACATTTTTTGAGGGGGCTTAATTTTTTTAGGATCAAATTGAAATGTTAGATTGAAGTCTGCTATAGAATGGGGGTATTTTTGAAGAGGCGGCTAACTTTTTTGAAGGGGGGTTTATTTTTGAGGGAGGCTTAATTTTTTTTTTTTTTTTTTTTTTTTTTAATTTTAGAATGGACTTTCAGTTTGAAGGCGAAACGGAGATCAATTTTTTTTGGTGGCGCCCTCTATCGGAAGGGAATGCAATAACGAATATTTAAAATAGGTTTTCTTGAAAAGATTTCACTGAGGTTTGAACCTGCAAAATAGCTTCTTGACTTGATAATTTGTGGTAGGTTTAACTGATCAAGCCAAGAAGTTATACATGAATGTCGAGATTTTAAGTGTTTAAAGAGAGATATCGTGAGAGTGACGTATCATTTGTTAAAATGACTTCGAGAGAGGAAGTGATTAGCGTCGTGTGTCTGTATATAACGGTCTGCGTTTTGTTTTCGCTCATTTACGTATTTACCGGAAGTGAAAAGTTTCAGGTTGATTTTATACTGAATTTAAATGAAACCGGAAATTTATCTTTTTCAATATGATTGGATTGAATATTAACATATTTATTTTAAAATGTATAGTGGAAGCAATGGTAAAAAGAAGACATCTTTAGGGGTAATTACTGTTTTTATTGTGTTTGGTGTAGAAAACATAGGAAAGAGGTATAGTTTAAAAAAAACAAATTCAATTTTATTAATAATTTTCCCAATGCAATACATGTGAACCCACTTTTCGTTTTTTAGCGGGTTTTGACAAATCTAATGCAGAATCTTGTTTAATGTTTGTTGACAAATATTTATTTTTAATAAAATTTCGCGGAACATTCATTTCGTTTAATGTTTCTAATAATTCTTTCTGTGCCTTGATCGGTTCTCTTTTATTCACAGAAAACAAAAGATTAAATAAATCTGCCAAGTTCGATTCGGGGATAGGTTTTCCTTCGAAACTTACAGTCAAATTTTTATCTTTTCGAAATTTTCTTGGACGTGCCGTGACAAACTGAACTAATGCTTTGATAATTTAGGATAGCTTTATCTGTTCAAGTTATGATATCATGATGGTTAGATTACGGATATTTGTGTTTGGAATACACATGTGGTACACGTGATTTTTAATTTTGCCTGTTCAGTTTTAATTATATTGTGAAATGAGGGTTTATTTTTGAAAGATAATGTTAACTTTTTGTGATTATCTTGTAACAGACTGCTTTCATTAAAAGTGTATTTTAGAATTGTAAACTACAATTTTGAAATTTTCGCCTGTTTGGAAAAAAAGCACAGGGAAAAAAAATAAAAATATTAAAAAATAATAACAACAACTGTTCAAAAATATAATAACAACTAAACAAATGATCAAAAATAATAAAAAATGTTCAAATAATAATAACAACTGTTCAAAAATAATAAAAACTATTTAAAAAATAATAACAACTGTTAAACGATTGACTTTATACAACCAACATTTAAAAATAAGATAATCGAATCTAGTTTTTTCTAACATGACTTATTTGAAATATTCACTTTTTCTAGTTAGATTTATAACACGTAAGTGATTCGATCAGTAAAATATTATTTATAAAAGCACTAAATACGAGAATAATAAGAATTTTTAACTTACAAACATATGAACTTCTGATACACAAGTGATTCGACCAGTAAAATATTATTTAGAAAAGCATTTTTGACTTACAATTGTACGAACTTCTGATATGTAACCCTTTCTGAATCAATGTGTAAGAATTAACTGACTATTGAACTTATAACAGAGTATGATAAAATAATCACGTGACTTTTTTAAACCAATAAAATGTTATTATTTTTAAACAAGCGCCCTCTATCATTTTATGAACTTCCAAGAAACGAGTTAATATGATTATATTGTTTCCTGTTACCGCTGTGAAAGGTTGTGTTTTCCGTTTTAAGTTAGTTTACATTTAAGTGATTACGGAACGAGTCATGGATTCTGCTTTGTTAAGTGCTAATGATATGTCTAACGTGAAGAGTGAACCCTCATCACCAGGATTAAATGACCATGACATGGAATTTTTAATACAGCCTAAAGAAGAACCCGTTTCGAATTGTGAAGTGAAACCCACCTCATCAGGATTAAAGAAACAGAAGTTACCCTTTGTGTGTTTTACTTGCGACAAAGCTTTTCCCCGAAAGGTTAACTTAACGTTTCACATGAAATGTCATCTGGAGAAAATACCTCTTATATGTGTAATCTGTGAAAAAATATTCGCTAGAAAGTATCATTTATTAAATCATATGAAGGTCCATTCAAAGACCCCTGTGATTCATAATTGTAATGTATGTGGCGAAGTATTTTCACAAAAGAGTGATTTATTAAAGCATGGAAAGATTCATAACACTTCCAAGCCAAAACAAAAGAAAAGTAGACAGTCACCCAGTCACTGTAAATGTGACGATTGTTTTGAAACATTTAATAATAGATCTGACTTAGTGAAACATAGAAAAATTCATCTTTCACCTAAAGAACTTAACCCGTCTGATCCACTTTCCTTGGGAAACAGTTCGAAATATGAAATTTCAGACATCACTCAGTTTAGTAAAATATTTAAGTTTTTCGATGTTTTTACTCCTGCTCATTGGAATTTAGGTGAGGAAATGATTGTTGAAGTACAAATGAATAAGAACTATGAGCTTTATGTTCACATACAGAAATACGAAGAATTTGAAAAGAACGGTCGTGAACTTACCCCCACAAATGAAGGCATTACATTATCATGTGCAACATTCGACAAATTTGAATCGAGATTGGATAAATTTAATTTTGTTTCTGAAAAAGATACATTCGTATGTAATAATGACTTACTAATCGCTTATGTAAATAAGGAATCATGCATACTGCAAAAATTATTCAAATCGAAAAAGTTTGGGTTTTGTTTGAAGTCGGATTTTTTACTGCTTACAAAAGATCAATATTTGAAACTAGTGAAAAATGGCTTTAAAATTACCAAATGTCTCATTGAGACGCTTTTAACTAAGCTTATTCCTGTTTCGATTTTAGAAAACTTAAACAAATGTAAATGTACCCACCTCACAATAGAAGAGACTTTGAACTATTACTTAAAATGTTTCGATGACGAGTTAAAGTCATCCGTTTCTCGCGTCTTTGATTGCTATCGATGTTCAATCGGAGAACCAATTACTGTGAAACACGAGTGTGATAGTTATAATTTGCGTAGAAAGTATAATTGGTGTGGCGACAGTGCACTGCTAAATTTCAACGTGACTGAATTTGTAAAAAACATATTCAAGAAATGTTCATGTAATTATACTCATTTATTTTTTGAAACTATGAATATGGACTTTTATAATAACCATTTAGACAATGTATTTGTAAATTAACATAGAAATGTATTTATTTAATAAATATTTGTTTTTATATCACATATCTGTTTTTATTTCACATGTCTATTTATTTTTTTATTTTTATTTATTTATGAAATCAATCTTTGAAGTTTCATTTTCTAGAAAAAAAAAATGAACATATATTTATGAGTAGGCAAAATTTTTTTAATTGTAGTCTTTAAAGTTAACACTTTTTGGTTAAATGAAATCTCTTTTTAAGAAAAATTTATTATTTTTATTTGAATAGGTATTAAACTTATTTATTGATAAGAAAGTTTAATTTTCTCTCTCCTTTTAATCAATGACATTGCATGTTTTGATAATTTCCATCCCACAGTTAACATTACAGTATTTAACATAGTTAAGAAAATGTTTAACTTAAACCGTCACTGTATTTATTATAGATAAGTAAACATTTTATCTTTAACCTAAATGATTAACTATAACTGTGACTGCTTTTAATCTAGATAAGTAAATGTTTCCAGGAAACACAATCAGTTTACTGTAGACTTTTATCGAGATTACACCAGTTAGTGGAATGCTGATTAAAAATATTTTATGACTTTAATATGCAGAAAAGATCTCACGAAGAAGTACTTTCACCTTCAAAACGTCTACGTTTAGAAAAAACCATGGAAAATTTAAATACCTATGAGAAGGAGTTAAAAGACCCAAGATTAAAACTTTCTAAAATGGGTAATAACTGTGTAACTACTGAGGACTTACAAGATGTGAAACCAGAGATCGCTATGAATTTTTCAAACTTTGCCTATGGGAATGATACAACATCTTTCGAGAATCCCGGTCGAATGCCAAATTCTGCCACGGACTATTTGAATACATTTTTCGAAGACATGAATTTTGAAAATTTAGATTGTTCTACTACCTTAGCGTTTCAAGAACCTACAAATAATATTTTACAGACTACTGTTAAACGCGAGGTCAACGAGCTACAAGCAAGCAACCTTTCGCAAACAAGTGGTGAATTACAAACCACCATCTCACCTGCAAATTACATTAAAAGTGATAAATTGTGCAATTCCTATGTGTTTCACAAAGAACTAAGTGACTGTTTCTATTTAACTTTGAAGTTAAGAACTAAACAATATTATATACTTATACGAGAATTTAAACGCAATGTATCTACTAATGAAGAAATCCCGACAAACCGAGTGGTTAATATGGATATTCCTAGCTGGTTTGAGTTTCAATATAAACTTATTGCATTTAATTTAAGATACAAAAGCACGTCCTTTGTTTCTAATAACATGATTTTAGTATTAAATCAAAATTCTACAATGCGAATTAAAAATTTAAAGAATCATTCTTATATTGACTTAAACGAACATCAACTAGAAAAATTAAAAGAAAGTACCTCTCATTTAAATAGTGCACTTTTACAACATATGTATACAAAACTTTTACCATCTCTTATTAAAAAGAAATGTATGGTGAGTAATATATCTACAGAAAATGATGAGGTGTTAAAGTATAAACTTAACACATGTATCGAGAATAATATGTTATCAATACTTAATCAATTGTATGAATGCCATGCATGTGCACTACGACATTCGAGCAAAAGCCTTCACTCCTGTTTCACATTTAATAATAGGGAAAAATTTAATCAATTAGGGGAAGCTTTGTTAATGCTCGTAGATTTCGATTATGTAACTTCAACGTTTCTAAACGGAGTTTATAATGTTAGTGAGCACTTTTTATGTAAGATTAATGAACAAACTATTTGTAATGAATTATTTAAGACCTGAAAATAAAATGTTTTTGATTAAGTTCTGTGTGTTTATTTTTGCAAAGTGTCTATGAGTGAATTTATTAGTTTATAATTTAGTAGAAATTTTAAGTGAAGTGATGAAATCCAATTAAAAAATAAATTAATCTATAACAAAAATTAATTGTAATAAAAATATTCACATTAAAAAAAAAGGTTAAAAAATTAGAAGTTAATGAAATTAAAACTTATTAAAATTAAAAGTTAACAACAAAAAATAAATAATAAAATAAAATAAAGATTAACGAAAATATAGTTTTAAAATAAAAGTAAACAAAAAAAGTTATAAAGTAAAAGTTAACAATAAGTTAAAAGTTAATAAAATATTTAAAAAAGCAAAAGAATGTATGTGTTATGAAGAGAGGGGTTTCCTTGTGGAAGTAACTTACAAAATGTATGTGTATGTATTTATTAGTTTTTCATTTAGTAGAACTTTTAAGTGAACAGTTAGAATTTATGTTTTTATATAACTTAACACAAAATAAAATTTTTAACTATTGCAAAAAGATTCAACTATTGAATGGAAATATGCATATTAGTAAAACAATCACAAGTTAATAAAATGAAAGATTTTAAATTTCATACAATTTAACAAATATATATATATATATACGAAACACATTACGGATTTAAATATTATAAGAAATGTTTGATTGAAATTTTTAAGACAGATTTAATTCTTGGTTCTGCCATATATAGTTCGAACTTATTTTAGAAGATAGTTTTCAATAGTCTTGTGGTTCGAACTTGACAAAATGAAATCAAGACACAATGAATTGTATGTTATTTTAATCATTATGTCATGACTTCAAACTTCTGAAAGTGTATTTAAAGGTTTCTCTAGCTTTATTCAATGTTATTAAGCGTTTGTGAAACCGAAAATTAATGAAAAAACAGATCGCCTTCTACCAATTGCGCTAAGAATGTTTTACTCAATTATTATAAATAATAAAACCTTTTAGAATATTACTTATTTTAAATTCAAAATAATAAAAATTTAAAGTTAACAAAATAAATAATTCCTCTGTTCATTATAAATAAATAAAAGTTTACAAAATAAAAGTTTCAAAATTAAAACTTTATGAAAATTATAAGTTAACAAAAAATTAAATAAAATAAAATTTTAAAATAAAAATTATGAAAAGTAAAGTTTATAAAAATTAAAAGTTTTTCAAATTTTTAAGTTATGTTTAAAAATCTTCAAATTAATCAAAATTGACTTTTAGTTTTATGTTAATGTAAGTTTCAATGTTTTAAATATCGAGCTAACTGTTTATCCCCATAATCATTTGTTTACCCATCTTCCAACCAACCAACTGGTTGCCTAGCCAACCATATACTTTGTACCTACACATGCGCAGAAAAAAAACACTAACTTGAGTTTTACTTTAAACCTTTGCTAGATTAGATATATTATACAAGTCGAATATCTTCCATACTTAGAAAATTTATAATTTTCAACTATTCGTCCCTATTTATCTTAAAACATTAACAAATAAATATAATTTATATACTTACAAAAACAGGATAACTTAAAAAGGGGTCCATACATTTCAGCTTGCTAAAGTCAAGTGTCTGATTTATAACAGAATGAGGTTAAACTATCAGTTTACTTCCTTATCACTCACGTGATCAAGACCTTATCAGTTACATGTTCAGGCCGATAACAGCTAAAAACAGCGTGTTGGTCATTTTAACTTCTGACTTCGCATACTGTGGTTCGGTAAGTTTTCTTGTCTAACATTTCTTTCTTTTTAAGAAATAAACTAATCGGAAAAATTTCTTTTCATACCCACTTACTTTTAAATCACAATGTTAAAAGACTAAATTTTATTATCTTAAATTATTCTTTTAAATGTCAAACAAAAGATCTTACAATATATTTGCAAATAAGTTCTTATAAAACGGTTTTAATTAGTTAAAGGATGAACATTGTTATTTTAACTATCTATTATTTTGAAAGCGAAAAAGATTAATTCACATGAAAATTAAACTTACCTTATTTATAAGCTGAATAAGCAGGGTCTGGCTTTTGTGACGACTTGTAGAGATTTGAAAGATAGTACAAACGTATATCAGTTAATCTCACGTGATATGATGACGCTACTAAGTGACGTCATCCACCACAGGTTAATCACGTGACTACGCGACCATAACCTTCACATTACTAGTGATGTTTAGATCACGTAGCTAATTTTAATTATCGTAAAATATACTTATAATATATTTATAAAAATATATTCATAAATTAATAACTAATTTATTTGCGTATTATTTTGAAAAGCATAGCATTTTAAAATAATAAATTAATTAATTATAAATTTATGAATATATTTTTATAAATATATTATAAGTATATTTTACGATAATTAAAATTAGCTACGTGATCTAAACATCACTAGTAATGTGAAGGTTATGGTCGCGTAGTCACGTGATTAACCTGTGGTGGATGACGTCACTTAGTAGCGTCATCATATCACGTGAGATTAACTGATATACGTTTGTACTATCTTTCAAATCTCTACAAGTCGTCACAAAAGCGAGACCCTGCTTATTCAGCTTATAAATAAGGTAAGTTTAATTTTCATGTGAATTAATCTTTTTCGCTTTCAAAATAATAGATAGTTAAAATAACAATGTTCATCCTTTAACTAATTAAAACCGTTTTATAAGAACTTATTTGCAAATATATTGTAAGATCTTTTGTTTGACATTTAAAAGAATAATTTAAGATAATAAAATTTAGTCTTTTAACATTGTGATTTAAAAGTAAGTGGGTATGAAAAGAAATTTTTCCGATTAGTTTATTTCTTAAAAAGAAAGAAATGTTAGACAAGAAAACTTACCGAACCACAGTATGCGAAGTCAGAAGTTAAAATGACCAACACGCTGTTTTTAGCTGTTATCGGCCTGAACATGTAACTGATAAGGTCTTGATCACGTGAGTGATAAGGAAGTAAACTGATAGTTTAACCTCATTCTGTTATAAATCAGACACTTGACTTTAGCAAGCTGAAATGTATGGACCCCTTTTTAAGTTATCCTGTTTTTGTAAGTATATAAATTATATTTATTTGTTAATGTTTTAAGATAAATAGGGACGAATAGTTGAAAATTATAAATTTTCTAAGTATGGAAGATATTCGACTTGTATAATATATCTAATCTAGCAAAGGTTTAAAGTAAAACTCAAGTTAGTGTTTTTTTTTCTGCGCATGTGTAGATACAAAGTATATGGTTGGCTAGGCAACCAGTTGGTTTGTTGGAAGATGGGTAAACAAATGATTATGGGGATAAACAGTTAGCTCGATATTTAAAACATTGAAACTTACATTAACATAAAACTAAAAGTCAATTTTGATTAATTTGAAGATTTTTAAACATAACTTAAAAATTTTAAAAACTTTTAATTTTTATAAACTTTACTTTTCATAATTTTTATTTTAAAATTTTATTTTATTTAATTTTTTGTTAACTTATAATTTTCATAAAGTTTTAATTTTGAAACTTTTATTTTGTAAACTTTTATTTATTTATAATGAACAGAGGAATTATTTATTTTGTTAACTTTAAATTTTTATTATTTTGAATTTAAAATAAGTAATATTCTAAAAGGTTTTATTATTTATAATAATTGAGTAAAACATTCTTAGCGCAATTGGTAGAAGGCGATCTGTTTTTTCATTAATTTTCGGTTTCACAAACGCTTAATAACATTGAATAAAGCTAGAGAAACCTTTAAATACACTTTCAGAAGTATGAAGTCATGACATAATGATTAAAATAACATACAATTCATTGTGTCTTGATTTCATTTTGTCAAGTTCGAACCACAAGACTATTGAAAACTATCTTCTAAAATAAGTTCGAACTATATATGGCAGAACCAAGAATTAAATCTGTCTTAAAAATTTCAATCAAACATTTCTTATAATATTTAAATCCGTAATGTGTTTCGTATATATATATATATATATATTTGTTAAATTGTATGAAATTTAAAATCTTTCATTTTATTAACTTGTGATTGTTTTACTAATATGCATATTTCCATTCAATAGTTGAATCTTTTTGCAATAGTTAAAAATTTTATTTTGTGTTAAGTTATATAAAAACATAAATTCTAACTGTTCACTTAAAAGTTCTACTAAATGAAAAACTAATAAATACATACACATACATTTTGTAAGTTACTTCCACAAGGAAACCCCTCTCTTCATAACACATACATTCTTTTGCTTTTTTAAATATTTTATTAACTTTTAACTTTTTGTTAACTTTTACTTTATAACTTTTTTTGTTTACTTTTATTTTAAAACTATATTTTTGTTAATCTTTATTTTATTTTATTATTTATTTTTTGTTGTTAACTTTTAATTTTAATAAGTTTTAATTTCATTAACTTCTAATTTTTTAACCTTTTTTTTTAATGTGAATATTTTTATTACAATTAATTTTTGTTATAGATTAATTTATTTTTTAATTGGATTACATCACTTCACTTAAAATTTCTACTAAATTATAAACTAATAAATTCACTCATAGACACTTTGCAAAAATAAACACACAGAACTTAATCAAAAACATTTTATTTTCAGGTCTTAAATAATTCATTACAAATAGTTTGTTCATTAAATCTTACATAAAAAGTGCTCACTAACATTATAAACTCCGTTTAGAAACGTTGAAGTTACATAATCGAAATCTACGAGCATTAACAAAGCTTCCCCTAATTGATTAAATTTTTCCCTATTATTAAATGTGAAACAGGAGTGAAGGCTTTTGCTCGAATGTCGTAGTGCACATGCATGGCATTCATACAATTGATTAAGTATTGATAACATATTATTCTCGATACATGTGTTAAGTTTATACTTTAACACCTCATCATTTTCTGTAGATATATTACTCACCATACATTTCTTTTTAATAAGAGACTAGATGGAACCCGTCAAAATTTGACGGCAAACAACTTGATAGTACCATAAAAATAAAATTTATAGTTGCTTTAACTTGACAAATTTCATAGTGGGGAGGATAATATGATTAAGTGGTCACAGACCTTTCCAATGATATATAACATGAGGGTTGTGTGCAAAATTTAGAAAGTACCCCTTGGGGGGGGGGGCAAAGTGGGGAGATGGGCATCGGAGATGCATAATATGATATAAGTGGTCACAGGCCTTTCCAATGATATATAACATGAGGGTTGTGTGCAAAATTTAGAAAGTACCCCTTGGGGAGGGGGGGGGGGGCAAAGTGGGGAGATGAACATCGGAGATGCATAATATGATTAAGCAGTCACAGACCTTTCCAACAATATATGACATGAGGGGTGTCAACAAAATTTAGAAAAGTATCCCTTGGGGGGGTGGGGGGGGGGCAAAGTGGGGAGTTGGACATTTGAGATGCATAATATGATTAAGTGGTCACAGACCTTTAAAATGATATATAACATGAGGGTTGTGTGCAAAATTTATAAAGTACCCTTTGGGGGGGTGGGGGGGCAAAGTGGGGAGATGGACATCAGAGATGCATAATACGATTAAGCAGTCACAGACCTTTCCAATGATATATAACATGAGGGTTGTGTGCAAAATTTATAAAGTACCCTTTGGGGGGGGGGGCAAAGTGGGGAGATGAACATCGGAGATGCATAATATGATTAAGCAGTCACAGACCTTTCCAACAATATATGACATGAGGGGTGTCAACAAAATTTAGAAAAGTATCCCTTGGGGGGTGGGGGGGGGGCAAAGTCGGGAGTTGGACATTTGAGATGCATAATATGATTAAGTGGTCACAGACCTTTCCAATGATATATAACATGAGGGTTGTGTGCAAAATTTATAAAGTACCCTTTGGGGGGGTGGGGGGGGCAAAGTGGGGAGATGGACATCAGAGATGCATAATACGATTAAGCAGTCACAGACCTTTCCAATGATATATAATATGAGGGTTGTGTGCAAAATTTATAAAGTACCCTTTGGGGGGGGGGAAAGTGGGGAGATGGACATCGGAGATGCATAATATGATTAAGCAGTCACAGACCTTTCCAACAATATATAACATGAGGGGTGTCAACAAAATTTATAAAAGTTCCTTCCTTAGGGGGGGGGGTGGCGGGATGGACCCCGGAGATGCATAACATGAATAAGCGGTCAAAGACTTTTCCAGCGATATATCACATGAGATGTGTCAACAAAATTTATAAAAGTGCCTTCCTTAGGGGGGGTGGCTGGATGGACCCTGGAGATGCATAACATGAATAAGCGGTCAAAGACTTTTCCAGCGATATACCACATGAGAGGTGTCTGCAAAATTTAGAAAAGTGTCCCACTTGGGGGGGGGGGGATAGACCCGAGATGCATAATATGATTAAGCAGTCACAGACCTTTCCAATGATATATAACATGAGGGTTGTGTGCAAAATTTATAAAGTACCCTTTGGGGGTGGGGAGGGGGGGTGGCGGGATGGACCCCGGAGATGCATAACATGAATAAGTGGTCAAAGACTTTTCCAGCGATATATCACATGAGATGTGTCAACAAAATTTATAAAAGTGCCTTCCTTAGGGGGGGTGGCTGGATGGACCCTGGAGATGCATAACATGAATAAGCGGTCAAAGACTTTTCCAGCGATATACCACATGAGAGGTGTCTGCAAAATTTAGAAAAGTGTCCCACTTGGGGGGGGGGGGATAGACCCGAGATGCATAATATGATTAAGCAGTCACAGACCTTTCCAATGATATATAACATGAGGGTTGTGTGCAAAATTTATAAAGTACCCTTTGGGGGGGGGAGGGGGGGTGGCGGGATGGACCCCGGAGATGCATAACATGAATAAGCGGTCAAAGAATTTTCCAGCGATATATCACATGAGAGGTGTCTGCAAAATTTAGAAAAGTGTCCCACTTGGGGGGATAGACCCGAGATGCATAACATGAAAAAGAGGTCACAGGCGTTCCAACTTGCAACTTTTTCTCGAAGGCATTTGACAATATTAAATTTTTTTTTACCCAAGACAATTTAACGATATTCTTAATTTTTTTGCGTAATTCGTCAAACGTTCATGGAAAAAATCATGAAATTCGCTAATCAATAGTTGATAAATTATAAAATTCAACAATCGATAGCAGTAAAATCGGTCAATCGATAATGGAAAAATCACAAAATTCATCAAATGGTTCACGTAAAAAAAATTGTCCTGCACACTGATGATATGATCAAAAGGGTTTTGAAGTATAGGACAAAATTAGCACTTGCCAAACAGCGAGTAATCCTGAAAATTTGGCAATGGACTTTATTGCCACCACTGGTCTAACATAATAGTCACACTCACCAATTGCGATGATTGAATGGAAAAAGATTTTTTTCTCCGCTGTCGCTCGACAAATTTCGAAACCATTTGGCGAATTTCACGATTTTTTCTCCGAAATTGACGGATTGTGATTTTTTTTCTCGAAGCCATTTGACGATATTCGAAAACTTTTTCCCCCGAAACCAGTTGATGAATTTTGCGATTTTTCCACTGTCGATTAATGAATTTTGCGATTTTTCCGCTATCGATTGACGAATTTATCAACTATTGATTAATGAATTTCATGATTTTATCCATGAACGAACAAATTGCGCACTTTCTTTCCGCTAATGTTTGACACATTTCGCCCTTTACAATTCAGCCAATGAGTTGAACGTTGTTTCTTTCCAGAAATGTCAAGAATGAAACAATGATTCTTTACAATGAATTTTCTTCGTTCGATGCACCATGGAAGAAAGAATGTGTGCAATGCAGCAACGGGCGTCACAGACTTTTTAGGGCACCTGCAGACTAAAAACATCTAACCAATCTTCGCGGGGGGGGGGGGGGGGGGGGAATCACAGATTTCGTCAAATGATTGAGGAAAAAACACTAAATTCATCAAAGGATCATGGGGAAACATGACTTTCGTTAAAAGACATCAGAAAAAACATTAATTATGCAAAAGGATCGTGAAAGATAAGCAAATTTTGTCAAAGAATCGCAAAAAAGGAAAGTTCACCAAAAGGTCATGCTTTTTTACTAAATTTCGTCTAAAAATTGCGGAATAAAATGTATTTTATCAAAGAATCGCTGGAAAATGCGAATTTCGTTAAGGATCATGAATGCGAAATTCTTCAAAGGATCGCTGAAAAAAACATGAATTTCGTCAAAGAATTGCTGAAAAAACATGAATCTCGCCCAATAATAGAAAAATCATGGTTCATAATCATTATATCTAGTAGTATATGTAAATACAGTTTGTGATATAAGACAAAATTAACACTCACCAATCGGCGAGTAATACTGAAAATTGGTAATTGATGTTATTGCCAGTACTGGCTAAACTTAATAGTCACACTCGCCAATTGCGATGATTGAATGTAAAACGAAATTTTTTTCCCGCTGTCACTCAAAGAATTTTTAAACCATTTGGTGAAGTTTTTCCCGAAACCATTTTGTGAATTTCCCGATTTTTTCTTCAAAATCATTTTTCAACAATATTCGACCCAATACGCATGCGTCAAAAAAATCGCCGGCCAATGAGGTGAGAGTCTATTACTGTCTCTATTAACGTGTTTGGGATCATCTCCTGTTTTTTTTTTTTCTTGCACATTGCATTAAACCTAGGAAGGTATTTATATAGAACTCACTGTGGAGTGTTTAGAAGGTATTTATTTTATTTATTATAATTTGTATGAATACTTAGGTGTCCATTTCGGATTTACTGTTTAAAAATGAATTTAGGCTCATTTAACATTCGCAAAATCAATCCCGATGGAAATTGTGTTTTTAGATCTCTATCATTTTGTGTATATAGTACAGAAAATAATTATTCAAACGTACGTAAAATATCGTAGAACACGTAATACAAAATTGGACCACTTATAGTCCGTTTATTATCGGGGATGAATCTTATGGTGTTCCGATTGCTAATGAAAACGATTATGTAAATATATGGTTCTTCATAGAAGTATGTGCTTCTTCACACTTCAATAGACGCATTGTTTAAATTAATATAATTCTACAAATATGATGCAGTTTTAAAATATTGAGTAATGATTAATATAGTCAAGGAATCTACTCATATACGTAATTAAGTTTTGGTACTTCTCTATTATCTCATCGACCACTTTTCATAACAAAAAACTATCGCCAAACTGTAACGCCAAATAAACGGGAGAACGTTGTCATTAATACGCGCAAATGTTGAATTAAAAACCACTTGACGACATAACAAACACGTATAATGCTTCCGACATCAAGTAAATGGGATTGCATTTTTGGCATTTAATCATACATTTTGGCAATAGTATTTTGTTATGAAAAGTGGACGATGGGATAATAGAGAAGTACCTAAGTTTTTTATACCAATTTTGAAAATTTATCTTTTTTTGACACTTAAAAAAATAACAGAAAAAACATTACAAATTTGCCCATTTGCTCAGCGGTCAAAGGATTAAGAAAATATTAATGATTAGCGGAACTGGTTCTAGCTATGAAGTAATATTATTTTGCTCAAAAACCCCCAGCAAAAAAATAATTACAAAGAATAAGTAATCGTCTTTAAATATACAAAAAACAATGTGATTAATGGCCAGGATTTTTTTACATATAACATTTTTTATATACAAAATAAAAACCGAAATAACCTCATTCATTTCACCCGATGTCAAAAATAGTTTTGTTTTCCACATTCTTGGGCAAAGCACTAAATCAATAAAATCACCAATTTGTGACAAATTATGAGTTTCATATGAATCGCCCATGAACGGACATGCAAACTGGTAAAAAATGAATGTAATAAATTAAAACATTCAAGATTTGTATACATACAAACAATACAATGTAAATATTAATATTGTTTGTATATATACTTCTTTGTATACATATATTGTTTGTATACATACAAACAAATATAATGTAAACATTATTCAAATATTAAGAGTTTACAAATCAAAACATTCTAAACATTTGTATACATACAAACAATATAATGCATACATACTCTTTACAAATTAAATAGCACACTTATGTAATGACAAAACTTTTAAATCGAATAGAGATAATATATTTCTGTTAAAAAATAATGCTAAAGTTCAGACTTACATATATTATACATTCACATAAAGCTAGTCACATTCCTGCATATTTATTAAATATTTAGTTGCTAAATATAGAAATAATATTTTATAATTTATATTCAGGCGCTCAGATTCGCTTTTTTCGAACACATAATAATAAAAATATTACTACCGTGCGTACTGTCTTTTGACATTATATTTACATAATCGAATTCATTATCAATCGGAACACCATAAGATTCATTCCCGATAATAAACAGACCATAAGTGGTCCAATTTTGTATTACGTGTTCTACACGTTTGAATAATTATTTTCTGTACTATATAAACAAAATGATAGAGATCTAAAAAAAAAATTTCCATCGGGATTTCGCCAACTTATGAGCCTAAATTCATTTTTAAACAGTAAATCCGAAATGGACATCTAAGTATTCATACAAATTACAATAAATAAAATAAATAAATAAAATAAATAAATAAAATAAATACCTTCTAAACACTCCACAGTGAGTTCTAGATAAATATCTTCCTAGGTTTAACGCAACGTGACAACAGAAAAAAACAACAGATGATACGATCCCAAACACGTTTGTAGAGACAGTCATAGACCCTCACCTCATTGGCCGGTGATTTTTTGACGCATGCGTATTCGATCGAATTTCGATGGAATAGATTTGACAGAATTACCAAACAGCTTTAAATATATGGATGGTAAAAGTTTTGTATACATATGTTGTAAAAGTGCACTATTTAAATGAGAGGTACTTTCTTTTAATTTTTCTAGTTGATGTTCGTTTAAGTCAATATAAGAATGATTCTTTAAATTTTTAATTCGCATTGTAGAATTTTGATTTAATACTAAAATCATGTTATTAGAAACAAAGGACGTGCTTTTGTATCTTAAATTAAATGCAATAAGTTTATATTGAAACTCAAACCAGCTAGGAATATCCATATTAACCACTCGGTTTGTCGGGATTTCTTCATTAGTAGATACATTGCGTTAAAATTCTCGTATAAGTATATAATATTGTTTAGTTCTTAACTTCAAAGTTAAATAGAAACAGTCACTTAGTTCTTTGTGAAAAACATAGGAATTGCACAATTTATCACTTTTAATGTAATTTGCAGGTGAGATGGTGGTTTGTAATTCACCACTTGTTTGCGAAAGGTTGCTTGCTTGTAGCTCGTTGACCTCGCGTTTAACAGTAGTCTGTAAAATATTATTTGTAGGTTCTTGAAACGCTAAGGTAGTAGAACAATCTAAATTTTCAAAATTCATGTCTTCGAAAAATGTATTCAAATAGTCCGTGGCAGAATTTGGCATTCGACCGGGATTCTCGAAAGATGTTGTATCATTCCCATAGGCAAAGTTTGAAAAATTCATAGCGATCTCGGGTTTCACATCTTGTAAGTCCTCAGTTGTTACACAGTTATTACCCATTTTAGAAAGTTTTAATCTTTGGTCTTTTAACTCCTTCTCATAGGTATTTAAATTTTCCATGGTTTTTTCTAAACGTAGACGTTTTGAAGGTGAAAGTACTTCTTCGTGAGATCTTTTCTGCATATTAAAGTCATAAAATATTTTTAATCAGCATTCCACTAACTGGTGTAATCTCGATAAAAGTCTACAGTAAACT
The DNA here is from genome assembly GCA_963931845.1 of Maratus michaelseni. Classification (NCBI taxonomy): domain Eukaryota; kingdom Metazoa; phylum Arthropoda; class Arachnida; order Araneae; family Salticidae; genus Maratus; species Maratus michaelseni. The sequence continues at coordinate 321,663,717 of OZ007594.1, read as the reverse complement.
GATTGTGTTTCCTGGAAACATTTACTTATCTAGATTAAAAGCAGTCACAGTTATAGTTAATCATTTAGGTTAAAGATAAAATGTTTACTTATCTATAATAAATACAGTGACGGTTTAAGTTAAACATTTTCTTAACTATGTTAAATACTGTAATGTTAACTGTGGGATGGAAATTATCAAAACATGCAATGTCATTGATTAAAAGGAGAGAGAAAATTAAACTTTCTTATCAATAAATAAGTTTAATACCTATTCAAATAAAAATAATAAATTTTTCTTAAAAAGAGATTTCATTTAACCAAAAAGTGTTAACTTTAAAGACTACAATTAAAAAAATTTTGCCTACTCATAAATATATGTTCATTTTTTTTTTCTAGAAAATGAAACTTCAAAGATTGATTTCATAAATAAATAAAAATAAAAAAATAAATAGACATGTGAAATAAAAACAGATATGTGATATAAAAACAAATATTTATTAAAGAAATACATTTCTATGTTAATTTACAAATACATTGTCTAAATGGTTATTATAAAAGTCCATATTCATAGTTTCAAAAAATAAATGAGTATAATTACATGAACATTTCTTGAATATGTTTTTTACAAATTCAGTCACGTTGAAATTTAGCAGTGCACTGTCGCCACACCAATTATACTTTCTACGCAAATTATAACTATCACACTCGTGTTTCACATTAATTGGTTCTCCGATTGAACATCGATAGCAATCAAACACGCGAGAAACGGATGACTTTAACTCGTCATCGAAACATTTTAAGTAATAGTTCAAAGTCTCTTCTATTGTGAGGTGGGTACATTTACATTTGTTTAAGTTTTCTAAAATCGAAACAGGAATAAGCTTAGTTAAAAGCGTCTCAATGAGACATTTGGTAATTTTAAAGCCATTTTTCACTAGTTTCAAATATTGATCTTTTGTAAGCAGTAAAAAATCCGACTTCAAACAAAACCCAAACTTTTTCGATTTGAATAATTTTTGCAGTATGCATGATTCCTTATTTACATAAGCGATTAGTAAGTCATTATTATATACGAATGTATCTTTTTCAGAAACAAAATTAAATTTATCCAATCTCGATTCAAATTTGTCGAATGTTGCACATGATAATGTAATGCCTTCATTTGTGGGGGTAAGTTCACGACCGTTCTTTTCAAATTCTTCGTATTTCTGTATGTGAACATAAAGCTCATAGTTCTTATTCATTTGTACTTCAACAATCATTTCCTCACCTAAATTCCAATGAGCAGGAGTAAAAACATCGAAAAACTTAAATATTTTACTAAACTGAGTGATGTCTGAAATTTCATATTTCGAACTGTTTCCCAAGGAAAGTGGATCAGACGGGTTAAGTTCTTTAGGTGAAAGATGAATTTTTCTATGTTTCACTAAGTCAGATCTATTATTAAATGTTTCAAAACAATCGTCACATTTACAGTGACTGGGTGACTGTCTACTTTTCTTTTGTTTTGGCTTGGAAGTGTCATGAATCTTTCCATGCTTTAATAAATCACTCTTTTGTGAAAATACTTCGCCACATACATTACAATTATGAATCACAGGGGTCTTTGAATGGACCTTCATATGATTTAATAAATGATACTTTCTAGCGAATATTTTTTCACAGATTACACATATAAGAGGTATTTTCTCCAGATGACATTTCATGTGAAACGTTAAGTTAACCTTTCGGGGAAAAGCTTTGTCGCAAGTAGAACACACAAAGGGTAACTTCTGTTTCTTTAATCCTGATGAGGTGAGTTTCACTTCACAATTCGAAACGGTTCTTCTTTAGGCTGTATTAAAAATTCCATGTCATGGTCATTTAATCCTGGTGATGAGGGTTCACTCTTCACGTTAGACATATCATTAGCACTTAACAAAGCAGAATCCATGACTCGTTCCGTAATCACTTAAATGTAAACTAACTTAAAACGGAAAACACAACCTTTCACAGCGGTAACAGGAAACAATATAATCATATTAACTCGTTTCTTGGAAGTTCATAAAATGATAGAGGGCGCTTGTTTAAAAATAATAACATTTTATTGGTTTAAAAAAGTCACGTGATTATTTTATCATACTCTGTTATAAGTTCAATAGTCAGTTAATTCTTACACATTGATTCAGAAAGGGTTACATATCAGAAGTTCGTACAATTGTAAGTCAAAAATGCTTTTCTAAATAATATTTTACTGGTCGAATCACTTGTGTATCAGAAGTTCATATGTTTGTAAGTTAAAAATTCTTATTATTCTCGTATTTAGTGCTTTTATAAATAATATTTTACTGATCGAATCACTTACGTGTTATAAATCTAACTAGAAAAAGTGAATATTTCAAATAAGTCATGTTAGAAAAAACTAGATTCGATTATCTTATTTTTAAATGTTGGTTGTATAAAGTCAATCGTTTAACAGTTGTTATTATTTTTTAAATAGTTTTTATTATTTTTGAACAGTTGTTATTATTATTTGAACATTTTTTATTATTTTTGATCATTTGTTTAGTTGTTATTATATTTTTGAACAGTTGTTGTTATTATTTTTTAATATTTTTATTTTTTTTCCCTGTGCTTTTTTTCCAAACAGGCGAAAATTTCAAAATTGTAGTTTACAATTCTAAAATACACTTTTAATGAAAGCAGTCTGTTACAAGATAATCACAAAAAGTTAACATTATCTTTCAAAAATAAACCCTCATTTCACAATATAATTAAAACTGAACAGGCAAAATTAAAAATCACGTGTACCACATGTGTATTCCAAACACAAATATCCGTAATCTAACCATCATGATATCATAACTTGAACAGATAAAGCTATCCTAAATTATCAAAGCATTAGTTCAGTTTGTCACGGCACGTCCAAGAAAATTTCGAAAAGATAAAAATTTGACTGTAAGTTTCGAAGGAAAACCTATCCCCGAATCGAACTTGGCAGATTTATTTAATCTTTTGTTTTCTGTGAATAAAAGAAAACCGATCAAGGCACAGAAAGAATTATTAGAAACATTAAACGAAATGAATGTTCCGCGAAATTTTATTAAAAATAAATATTTGTCAACAAACATTAAACAAGATTCTGCATTAGATTTGTCAAAACCCGCTAAAAAACGAAAAGTGGGTTCACATGTATTGCATTGGGAAAATTATTAATAAAATTGAATTTGTTTTTTTTAAACTATACCTCTTTCCTATGTTTTCTACACCAAACACAATAAAAACAGTAATTACCCCTAAAGATGTCTTCTTTTTACCATTGCTTCCACTATACATTTTAAAATAAATATGTTAATATTCAATCCAATCATATTGAAAAAGATAAATTTCCGGTTTCATTTAAATTCAGTATAAAATCAACCTGAAACTTTTCACTTCCGGTAAATACGTAAATGAGCGAAAACAAAACGCAGACCGTTATATACAGACACACGACGCTAATCACTTCCTCTCTCGAAGTCATTTTAACAAATGATACGTCACTCTCACGATATCTCTCTTTAAACACTTAAAATCTCGACATTCATGTATAACTTCTTGGCTTGATCAGTTAAACCTACCACAAATTATCAAGTCAAGAAGCTATTTTGCAGGTTCAAACCTCAGTGAAATCTTTTCAAGAAAACCTATTTTAAATATTCGTTATTGCATTCCCTTCCGATAGAGGGCGCCACCAAAAAAAATTGATCTCCGTTTCACCTTCAAACTGAAAGTCCATTCTAAAATTAAAAAAAAAAAAAAAAAAAAAAAAAAAATTAAGCCCCCCTCAAAAATAAGCCCCCCTTCAAAAAAGTTAGCCGCCTCTTCAAAAATACCCCCATTCTATAGCAGACTTCAATCTAACATTTCAATTTGATCCTAAAAAAATTAAGCCCCCTCAAAAAATGTTAGCCCCCTCACATTTATACCCTCCTCCTATAGTACACCCTTAAGACCCCTTCGTTTTTTAATGTGTTCTTTTCACATCATACTATAGTATGATTTCACTCCCTCCTCCACCACATCATTGATCCTCCGAGGGTCGGACTCACTCTCTCCACCTCCACCACATCATTGATCCTGTTGGACTTGAACTGTCTTTTTCCCTCTACTTACATTATATTATGAATCGTTTGAATTGCGAGAAATTATCACTTGATTTCTGGAAAAAATTCATAAACTAGAATTATAGTTACTAAAACTAATCTCCTATGTTCACGTTTATTTGCAGAGATTTTTAAATAAGTTTGACCGCGATAATATAGGAAAACACTCTTGAATTTGAGTAGGCGATACTAGAACTTTCTAGCAAAGGGAACTAGAATTTATAAGGATGACATGGAACTATTTTTTCTAGAGCCACAATTTAGTTTCTAGATGCCAGTGGCAGAATTTTTTCTCAGTGTGAAGGGCCCCGATACCCCGTTTTTCGTTCCATTTTTTTCCAGGACATTAACTGTGGATTGTGATGCGTGGCTGCTTGCTTTATCTTGATGCAGTTTAATAGATTGGTGGCACTGGGGGTAAAGAGATTGGATTTCATGCTTGAAGATTGGGAGTAAAATAAGTTTTTGATAGTATGTGGAGTTGATCGTAACATTTTTCTTTACTCTCTTTATTTTTAGGTGCGTTCGTAATTATAAATACGTAGCACCTATAGTCGTCGTTTGGTCCGTCCGTCTGTCCGTCCGTCTGTCTGTCTGTCTGTCCGTCTGTCTGTCCGTCCGTCTGTCTGTCTGTCCGCATATAACAACGCAAAAACTACCCAACCAAATGGTTTGCAATTTAAAATATATTATCTTTGCAGAATTTTGTCGAGACATTTCAAATTTTATTAAAATCGAATCAAAACTTTAGGAGATATTAATAAAAATATTTATTAAGAAATTTGATTTTTTTTTTTTAAATCGGTGCTTTTTTGTTATAGGAGCTTCGGATGGATGTTAAATCGTCAAGCGACCGAGATACTTATTTTATGACAGAAATTAATCTGCAGACGATATAATTCATTTCGCAGAATTAAAAATCATCAAGATCTGAATATTTATATAACTAGCTGATACATATATATCTGAATATTTATATAACTAGTTAAGATATTTGTATGAACAGTGTCATAAAATATATACTTAACTAGCTGTTTAACCCGTTCTACGCACGGGATATCATGAATTTAATTCTAAAACGTGCGTACGAACGCACCTCGTTTGTAACGTTTGACGTACAATTTCCAACTTGTTTAATTTGCCGTTATATGGCAAATTAAAATATGCAAAGCCAGCAACAATCATAAATACTTTGCTAAAACTTTCTTTAGATACATCGAACAATATTTTAAGATTTTTGTTTCACCTCTTTGATGATAATAAATGGATCTCTTTTTATTACAATCATTTAAATAGACCCAAGCTTTATCTATTGTAACAAATTTTTTTCATTTTTCTCCGGATAAATGCTTCTCATAAAGAATTCTGCATCGTGTTCTACGCTCGGCGATGTGTCGTGGAGAAAGACGATGAGCATTGTGTTTTATGGCCTTTTTAAAATTCAAATTAGTGTTAAGGATTTTGTTAACGGTTGAGACTGAGCATTTTAACGATTTATAGCAACAGTCTTTTGACTTGGAGGATTTTCTTTTACCATAAAAGATCTTACTTTTGCAATATTTCAAGATTTCCTTTTTGTTCTTGGGTACATATTTGGCACAATTTTTCCACTTGAAGTTCATTCACGTTTTACTCTATGTTATTGACAATATTACCTACACTGTAAAAAAAAAATCCTAAGGTTACTAAATTTTTTTTTAGTATATTTGTATTCCACAGACTTTTTTAGTAACCAGTACTAAAAACCGGAATCGTTGCTAGCTGTTTCCTAGTAATGTTGCTAGGTGTTTTCTAGTAATTCTTACTGATTTTTTTGTAACAGAGTAAGAATACAAAAAAATGTTTAGTAATTGCAAAAATCAATGAGAAAAACTAAAATTTTTTTAGTAGATCGACCCATTTTTTTTACAGTGTACTGTGGCTTTAAGTATAGAAAAAACATGCCTTTCACATCGTTTTTCAATAACCGAAAACAAGTAATTCTCTTCGGAAAGTCCAAAAATGTAGCCTTTCATCCAACGGTTCTTTAAAAGCGCAAATTTGGATGTAAACAAAAAATTTCCGTTGCCAGACGTGGACTTATAATTTCAAAAACATATTAGCTGTGAAAAATAATTTCTCTCGCCTCTGTGTTTTAACAATGTTACAGTATTTCAAACTTAATGAAATTTATATACATTATTGAGGTGCACTTACAAGATGAAGAAGTGTATAACAGTTATTGTTTATTTACAGGGAAACACAAAAGATTTCGGTTACAGTACTGTCTATTAGCTACAAAAGCTGGAGGTGCGTTTTCCAATGTGGTATACTTTTTTATGTTTAACTAAATGTTTGCTTACTATGTGGGGTGTATAAATTCTATAGATCATATACAGGGCTATACAAAACAAAAATAATTTGTTAGCATCACTATGTATGAGCATGAATTGCTTAAAGATGTTTTTAATTGAGTTATGCATTTTCCAGCTAAATTATATTTAGTATTCTAAGAGAGTTTTGTAAAATATAAATAAATTCATATGCAGGACTGCGCAAAGAACAGGATACATCGTCGGTTATGTATTGTAATTTCTATAAAAGCACGATTACAGTTGTGTTGTGCGTTATTTTTCTGAATTAAATCTTAGTTTGATATGAGGAGTGTATAAAAATTTGTAGATACAGGGCTGGAATAATATATAAAATGCGTCATTTACTATTACACCATTATATAATCACCATTATACAATGTATCCGGTTCCTTGTATCAGCCCTGTAAATGAATTTATTCATATTTTACAAAACTCTCAAATTATACTAAATATAATTCAGCTGTAAGATGCATAACTCAATTTAAAAATATCTTTACGCAATTCATGCTCATACATACGGTGATGCTATCGAATTATTTTGTGTAGCCCTGTATACATGACTCGTATAATATACAAAATTATTCGAGTGCATTTCTGTATATATTGTTGGAAATTGTTGAAGTTGAATTTCCGACTGTGTTATGATTTTGTAACTAAGCTAAATTTTAGCACACTATGTAGCGTATATACAGATCTATAGATGTATACAGGACTGCAAAAAAGCTTTCGGGTGACTTTCCGGCTAGACAGACGGTAACTGCTAAAATCTAGTTTTAAACGATGAAGTTCCTTTGCAGTATTCTGGAAGTATTGGAAAGTGTTTTATTATCTATGCTTAACATATGATTTTTCTTTCTTGTTTAATACTCACGTGTAAAGGTATTTTTCAATTGAAAAATGTTTGAAAATATTTTTATTTGGACTGTTTTAAATTCTGGCAACAGTAATAAAAAAAATAACGGTTTTTTAGCAGTATGAAATAAATCTCTATATTCAGATAATAAAACATTAAATAAAATATTTTGGGGAAAAATAAAAAAACAGTCTAAAATTTTGACAAATTTAAAAAATGATTGCATACTGCACAACACAATCTAGTCACGTATATGCCTGGTGCAAAAGATAGTTAAATTCCCATACATAGTTTTTGCTCCTATAAAATTATGCAACTGAACTATCTAGTCCGATTTCAACATTAAGTAGCGCTTCAAATAACTCTTCGATTTAAAAAAATCCCTGACGGCTCGGCCTACATGCACAGGTAGATTTCGAAGACGCAGACCGTGGGGCACCTGTTTGTCGGGAATTGCGGAAGAAATGACCTTTTTGCGATGATGCTGCAGTTGGAACCGCCTACTTCGAAACCAAACTTGTTTGCAGGCGGAGCCAGCAAGGATTTTTTTTTTTTTTTTTTTTTTTTTTGCTATAAGAGTTGGTCTTATAAAAAACTTGTCAATATAAAAGTTTTAGATAATATTAAGAGGATTTATAATAAATTTAAGCGGATTTGAAATCTTGGGAATTGACGAAGTTATGAATTTTTTTCTTCTAACCACCCCCCCCCCCCCCCTTAAGGCAATTTTTAATTATATCAAAAATCTGTCATACATAAAATTTCGGCCCTTTTCCTAGAAGTAATAATAACTTCAAACGGATTCGATACATATCATAATTAAGAAATTATGGGTTTTTTCTGTTTTCACAAAAGTCCCCCCCCCTGGTTCGATTTTGCCCATTAACGAGCTTGACCGAGATTTTATGCCCCTTGATTTTATGTATCAGTTTCGAGAAGATGCGGGAGTTGGAACCGCCTACTTCGAAAAATAACTTGTTTGCAGGCGGAGCCGGCAGGGATTTTTTTGTTTTTAATTTTTTTTTTGCTATAACGGTTGGTCCTATAAAAAACTTGTCAATATAAAAGTTTTAGATAATATTAAGAGGATTTATAATAAATTTAACCGGATTTGAAATCTTCGGAATTGACGAAGTTATGAATTTTTTTCTTCTAAAACCCCCCTTCCCTCCCCCCCTTAAGGCAATTTTTAATTATATCAAAAATCTGTCATACATAAGTTTTTGGCCCTGTTCCTAGAAGTAATAATAACTTTAAACGGATTTGATACGTATCATAATTAAGAAATTATGGGTTTTTTTCTGTGTTGTGGGTTTTGGGGTTCTTTCTAAAACACAACTTACTTAAACTTAAAAAAGCACATTTATTACTCAATCTTCACTTGACAATTAAATATTTAAAAAAAAAATAAGTATACCCTGATTAGCTCCACTGAAATCTGTTGCCATGGAAAAGGGAGCAAATTATATTAAACTAGACAAAATATCAAAACTTAAAAATCCGCATAGGTTAATATAACAATGATAATTTTGAACTCATTATTTTAAGACAGTATTAAGTGTAGTAAGGGGCAACAGATTTCTAAATCAAGTAGCATACTGGATTGCATAAAGAACACCCAACTCCACTCCAACCCGATCAAGCTCAAATCTCCATACACATTAAATTAACAAAAGTGTAATCATCATATAATTTGGAAAAATGCAGATAACCTGAAATTCCTCCAATATGAGGACCAAAAGGAGAAGGAGTTAAATCCGTTAATAGAATAGGGATATGATGATGTACAAAATTTTAGAACAACTATGGAGATTGCGAACAAGATCAGATCGGTTAACCAGGAATCGTATAGTGGCTATATAATAACTGAAAAACTTTTTTTTTTTTTTTTTTTTGTTAAAAAACAACCATTTTGTTGTTTGTTTTGAATAATACTTCAAAGAAAGGATAAATAAAATTTAGATTAATCAATTAAGAAATTAGACTTAATTTTATTTTAGCATCAATTATCAGTATATCCATTACTGAGATAGGAACAATAATTACATCTAATAACCTAACGTAAGCCTCAATTAATTTTCAAATAAATTATTACTATGAATTTAAAATTTAAGAAATTAAAAAAAAATATTAATTTAGTAAGATCATAGCTTTCATAATTTTACTCACAGTAATTGAGTGGTCAAGCCTCACTTATAGGATTGCTGTAGATATAAGAATACTAAATAAAGATCATATAAAAAAAACATACTATATTTGAGAATAAGAGAAAACAGTCTTTATTTGAATAATTAAAATTTATAAAAACAGTGTAATTCTCAAAAAGAAATATAACTATGGTGACAAACAATATAAGTTGATCAATGTTGATTATTAAGTATCTTTAAGTCAAATATTAAGGTTCTCAAAACTAGAATAATATCAGAATTAGAAGGATGATCAACTCTATAAAAATTAGGTATTAATTATTTTCAATAAAATAATGTGATTCTAAACTTTATCAAAACATTTCTTCCAAGCTTAATAACACAAATAAGCAACCTATTGAGTTTATGGAAATAACACACTTAAAGTATACTCTTTGGATATATATATATACATATATATAAAACATCAATAATAAAAAAAAAAAAATGAAATCAACTCAGGAAGTTGTATTACTTACAAATATATATTAGGAATCTGATATTCATAGCAGGCACATCTTAGAGGAGTCCCAATTTGATTTGTTTAACTCATCAACATAGTCTGTCAACCCGTGGCCAATTACGTCGACAATCCGACGAAGATTCACTAATCTTTTTTTTTCTTTTGAAACACTCCAAAACGGTTCACTGTCTACAGTAATGAGTTTTTAATATGAGTATGATACTAATGGCAGGCACATCTTTGAGGATATCAATTCATGAGACAATATATATTCAGTCGAATTTTACTTCAATACCTCATCTTTAATCTTAGCAGTATATAAAAAAAAAGGATTTGCGACTTGCTTCACAAACCTATTTGTCTGTTTTGAAGATTGCTATTCTCCAACGATTTCGATAGAAAGGGTATAACCCGCCGACTGGGGTTTTAAAAACATCGCGCGTTCCTCGCAGGCGAAACCCCACTCTTCTTTCGTTGCTGCACTGACCGTATTGAAATTAACAACCCATTAGAAATATCAACAACTCCATAGTTTAGAAGTCAAGACAGTAAGTAGAGGGTCTCACTCCAAGTAATACGTTACTCGAGTATTCATTTACTAAAAATTGGTAGTCATAGCAATAAGTAATCTGCTTCATTCTAAGTACCGTCATAAAACACTGGTACTCGTACACAAGCCGTTCAAGATCCACAACCACAACACTCCGATCAAAAGCAACGAGTAACAAGTCAGTTTACGAGCCAAGTGATAATTCGTAATTTTTTTTTTTTTTTTTTACGAGCCAAACGACAAGTATCACGGCCAAGCAAAAAACTACTGTAAACATTCATTCTCCCGCGCTGCTTGAAAAACGGGACCGATCCACTCCGCCAGGGGTACGGGAATGGAAACAAAAGGGAAAATGGACTCTCCTTGAAGGCACCAGCCTGTCGTTCCACCCTGCCAGCCGCTTCATGGGGGAAGGCAGCCATGTTTCACCCCCATGGCGTGTGCTGAAGGGGGTCCTGTGAGCCTCTGTTGACCTGGGCGCCAGCTATCCGCCTGATAGCAGAGCCCATTGAAGCCTGTCGTAAGCTTACAAAGCCTAATTGCGTATATAGTACACTCATAAGATAACGTAATTCCTATACAGGGCGGACGGTCTTTCTTTTAACCAAAACTAGACTACGTGACTACAACACATGATTCAAGGGTATGGGAGAAAACGTACACGACTGCCCAATACACTATGTGTGGTCTTTTACTGAGAAACCTCCCTCCCTGCTATTTATCTTTCGTATTTGAAAACAGGAAGCAAAGCTAGACTATAAACATTGAATTTACTTTGCAAAAAGAAAAAGAAAGAAGAAAAAATAAAAACTGATTTTATTATTATTATTACAATTACTTTTATTTATTTAAATTTTTATTAGAAACAGAAGAAAAAAGAGTGCTTTTAAATAAATGTAGAGAAAGTGATTTAAATAATTAATGTAGATTAAAAAAAAATTGGTTGAAACCAACCGTAACAAGATTGCTCCCCCCTGGCTAATTAAAAAAAAATTTTTTGAGAAAACAAATTATTTTTTTTTGAAAGGTAACTGGGTACCACATGGCATGCTGGGACCTCAACACTGAAAAAACTGACCCACAAACACAGATCATACATCGATCCGGGACGGGATCCAGAGAGTTCACCGCTGAAATACCACCCTGACAATATATTCCGGATATATACAACCAGAGCTCGCACATCCGTAGAAACCATTACCTAAAATATTACCTGAAACATGACCATAAAAGAGTACTACCAGAGGAGGGACCACAAGGCTGATTTTACCACTAAAATGACCAAGATATTCTCTGCACCTGTAAAAGAACACATGTTCCACCTGACTGTGAAACCTCATTTCCCTACTACTGTCATTCCTACGCATAACTGCATCCTACCTGAAATTTCTGGTAACAGAACTGTAAATAATACATAAATTGAATTTTGAGAAAAAAAAATTAGCCGAAAAAGAAGAGAAGTGCCCACTGATTAATTGTCATTATACTGCTTATATACATAACTTCAATAATTGGCATCACAGTATATTACAACACTATCTATTAATGTAAATAAGTACTAGTAATATCATAGTTACAACACTGTAAATGTCAATGAAATTTGTAAAACACATATTAATTCTATTATACAAAAATACACAAGAGCAACTGGTGACACACAAAAAAAAATATATACATATACATCTGTAAGACACATATTATGGTATCACAGACCATGGTAGGGAGTTACGCACACATTTATAACATTTTTCTACAAGAAGCCATGTTGTTTTTGAGAAAAGTCCAATGATTCGGTTCACTGTGTAGATTTTACAAATGCACTTACAAGTAATGTGCTTGGGAAAGAGTATCTCTGCCTCTGTGCTACTTATAGCACAAGCAGTTTCGGGCCCCTTGGGCACTACAGGGAAAACATTCCACCAAAACTTAAAAAGAAGGGTGGTGACGTATGTCACCAGGAAGGAAAACACACATTCCACAAAAATAGGAAGTAGAATAAAGAAAATAGTTAATTTTAGCACTTTTAGCCACACACAACAACATATAGGCATGTACATGAGACAGTATGTACAAGAAAAAGAAAAAGGGTCCACACTCCTTAAAGTTAAAAGTTCAAATAAACCCACAAATTGCATAGTAAATAATAAATCCATCTGATTAAAGTGCATTAATTAAAGTAAACCCACACTTAAAAGATTATATACAAAACACAGATGCATTTAAAAAAGGAAAACGCAGAACAATTTTGGCAAAAGGGTAACCAAACATACCCTCCTAAAAAAATTTTAAAGTAACAAAAATTACATTCGTTTTTTTTTTTTTTTTTTTTTTTTTTTTTTTTGCAAAAATACACCCAAAATCTACGAAAACTGGGTGTGGACGGGTATATACCACATAATCTACCATAAAACAGACAAAAACCTTAAGTATAAGCATAAAAAGGGTTAAAAATGCCTACATGAAAGTATCAAAACACAACCAAAACAAACCTTTAATACGCTAGAAAAACTAAGTTCCGTTTTAAAATGCCCAAGAAAATAATTAAATATACATACACATTAACTAAACTATAAATAAATACAAATAAACAAGGTAAAATTGATAAAAATGCCTGAATAACGAAAAAAAATAGTTAGTATTTATAACTCGGACGGTCTCTTCTATCCCGTAGCGAATAGTCGGTTCTAGAAATCGATATTGAACGACTACTTCTATTCGATTTAGCAGCTGGACGAATCGATGAACGAGACCTGCGCGAATCGCTGTGCGCAGCAGCTGAACTGCTTTCTGCCGTGGCTGAATTTTTACCTACGCGCATCTCGCTGCCTTCTGCCGTTGCTAAATTTTTATTTACGCACATCTCGTTATTCTCTGCCGCTGCAACCTCCGGAGAAATGGGAGGTGGGGGAGAGGGATTTATGATTTCAGTCGCGTCGCTGTCTGTTTCCTCCACTTCTGGCGCTACCGGAGTTTCGCTATTGTTGACGTTCACTACTGCTGGTGCGCGGTTACTATCATATGGTGCCCAGGGAATGAATCGGTTACGCTTGCATCTGCGTACAGGAGGAGAATCGCGCGGTTGGTGTGGTGAATCGATGGTCACGTTTTCAGTCGATCCCAGGCCAATTGTTTGTTTTGGTTCACTGGACCAGATGGGGAGTCTGTCTTTGAAGGAAGACAACCTGTCAACATGGACAACCTGACAATTTTTGGGATTAGCAACTAGCGCTATTTTAAAATTAACTTCATTTAGCTTCTCAATTATAGTAAAAGGACCATTATTTTGCTTGCTTAATTTTTTTGTATTACCAGGGGCGACTGTGGGTGTAAATAACCACACAAGATCTCCTATTTTAAAATTTTTATCAACAGCTGTCTTTTCACGGTATTTTTCCTGCTGCTCAGAAACTTTAATTAAATTACTATGTACTTCAGTGTATACTTTTTGAAGAGCTGGGATTAAGAGTTCACAAAAAGAGGGTGCATCATTATAATTAAAAGAAGGTGGTTGAGAAAAGAGATTATATGGTAGATTCATATTTCTGCCATACATAACTGCAGCTGGGCTAAGTTTAGTTGATGAGTGGACAGCTGAACGCATAGCTAGTAGCGCAAATTTTAGTTTAGTGTCCCAGTCAGATTGATTTTGGTTGACTATGTGACAAAGTGCATTTTTAAGAGTACGATTCTGTCTCTCCACTTGCGAGTTGCCAGCCGGGTGATAAGATGAGGTCTTAATATGTTTAATACCAAACATTTTATATACGTGCTCTATCGCATCTGAAATTAGATTCTTCGCATTGTCCGTCGTAATAAAACAGGGTGCTCCGTAGCGTGAGATGAAGTCAGCTAAAGTGTCCGCAATGACATCTGAAGTGGTTGAACTAACCGCATATGCTTCTGGCCACTTAGTAAATGAATCTATATATGCGACAATATACTTATTTCCCGAAAAAGTTTGTGGTAAGGGTCCAATGAGATCCAAATGAACCTTGTTCATGGGAAACTGGGGGGTCGGCATACGTTGCAGAGGGGCGAGCTGGTTCGCTCTATAAGCTCTCTTCTGCTGGCAACTAATACATGACTCCACTAGATGCTTGACATCTGACGACATTCCTGGCCAATAGAAGTGCTCACGAATGCGATCAATGGTCTTTTGAAAGGCTTGATGACAAGCCGCTAGGGACTCATGTGTTAGTGCAAAAACTTGAGTAACCAATTCTTTTGGCACGACTAACTTTACAGGTTTATTCAAAATAGCTGACTCCCTCGTATCCTCACAAACTAAAATGTCATCTCTAAAAAAAAATTTCATGTACTTAGGAGCAATTTCTACACCTTGGTCTAGTTTTCTTGCAATCTCGCAGCATTTCTTGTCTGATTTTTGTAATTCACCAATTTTTTCAAGTAGATTGGAATGAGGCATAAAAGTAACTTCCTTTTCGACTTGTATACAAAAATTACAATTAACAGTATCATTGGAGTTATCATTGTTGACATACCTCGAAAGGAAATCTGCGACACTGTTACACTTACCTTTAACAAACTTGATTGTAAAATTAAAGTCTGAGAGAGTGCAGATCCATTTAGCCATGCGAGATGTAGGGTCGTGAATTTTTAACATAAATGTTAGAGGTGCATGGTCTGTATAGATGAAAAAATGGGTATTAGCAATGTAACATTTGAAGTGGGCAGTAGCCCAAACTAAAGCTAGTAATTCCCTTTCAGTGGTGGAGTAGCGGGTCTCAGCATCTTTCAATTTTCTGCTGGCAAAGGCAACAGGATGGAGCATGTTATTTTCATCTAATTGTGATAACACTGCCCCTAATGCTTCGCCACTGGCATCACTATATAAATGGAATTCCTTCTCAAAATCAGGGAGTGCCAGACATGGTTTTGAAATAAGAGCCATTTTAAGGTCTTCAAATTCTTTCTGTGCATCTTCATTCCACGAAAATTTTCCTGTCTCTTTCGTTAAGTTGATTAGATTTTTAGCTCTCTTAGTAAAATCTGGTATAAATCTCCTATAAAAGGATAGAGTTCCAATGAATGACATAACAGCCTTTCGGGTAGTTGGAGGTTTAAAATTTTCTATTACGGCAATATTTTTATTGATAGGTGATACTTGGCCACTACAAATCTCAAAACCTAGATATTGTATTTTATTCGAAAGGAAAGTGCATTTACTGGGCTTAAGTTTAAGTTTATGCAGTCTTAACCTATCAAAGACCATGTTAAGCTTCTCAAAATGAGAATTAACATCACAGGAGGCAATTACAATGTCGTCGATATAAACAAGAATTCCAAGATTGCCTAAATCACCGAAAATAGCATTCATAAGTCTTTGGAAACTGTTACCTGAATTTGAGAGCCCAAAACAGTTACGGGTCCACTCAAAAAGTCCCTTGTGGGTGATTATAGCAGTTTTATGCCTATCCTCTGGGCGAATAACCTGTTGAAAAAAACCACTAGTTAGATCTAGCGTTGAAAAAAATTTAGCCCCACTTAAAGCATCAACCGAGTCGGTGATGTTAGGTATTGGATAAGCATCTTTAACAAGATTTTTATTTAGTCTTCTGTAGTCAACAGCAAGTCGATAGGAACCGTCTGATTTCCGAACCAGAATAACCGGAGAAGCAAATTCAGACATGGAAGGGGAAATTATGTCCGCCTGCAATAAAGTATTAAGTTGGTCTTCCATTTCTTGACGTAGTTTGTAGGGGACTCTATAAGCTTTGCCTTTAACTGGTTTATTTGAAGTTAAGTTAATTTCATGCGGGATTGTATCACAGCCGGGTAAATCTAAGACCGATGCTGCAAATACATCTTTGTTTTTGTCTAGAAAATTTTGCATTTTAATTTTTAATGGGGGCTCTAAATGATCTAAATTAATTTCTGAGCTCCAAGTGAGATCAGCGTGATCAAAATCACCAATTGGAGGGGCCAAATTTATATTATAGGTTAATTTATTATCAGTTACGGGTATATTTGACTGGTCTACACATTTTTGAATTTTGGCAACAAAGGTTCCTTTATTTAAATGAATACTATTGTCTGAAAAATTTGCAAATGAGATATATAGGCCATGTTCTTTAGTGCAAATGGCTCTGGAGGTAAGGAGACCTTGATTTAAATTTTTCGCCAAAGGTTCTAACATAACAATATCATTCTCCTTAATAAAATTTTCCTTATAGCTTTTAACCTGAGCTAACATTTTTGACTGCGGGGGAATTGAAATTTTGCTACATAACACAGCGAAACTTATATTTTTATTTTTATTGGTTTTATCACTACTGCTATCTTCATTGCTCTCCTCCTCGACTTCAGGTACCTTATCCTCTATACTTACCAAATCTTCACTTTCATCAATATTACAAATTTCAGTAGTCTCTTCAGCTAAATTACCCTGAGTTACCTGACTCGCTGCTGAAAGAATGTTGCCGACACTTTGAATACTTGAAAAATTTTCAGTATTATTACCCTCAGAGCTACCGCCTGATGTTGTTTGCATGCAAAAGTTCTGCGCAACACTTTTAACTTCCTTATCTGACTCAGTTTGAATGATTATCTCAACATCTTTTCCCATATTAGTCAACTGCGGGTCCTGAACTACCATATTTTCACTACTATTACTCCCATTTTCAATATTAACTGAGTCATGAACTTTCTCACATGCACAATTTCCAGGAGGGCTATTGGCATTACTACTTTTTGAATTCTCTCTTACTTTGTTGACACATTTTATATTTATAGAATTATTTTCAACACAATCATTATTTATACAATTATTATTTGAATTTACACTATATACAGAGTTAGAAATATTTACAGAATTAGTAGCAAGACAAGTATTAGACCCTGAAGTATTACTTGGGGTTTCTACGCTTTGTTTACATTGGCCTGCAGCTGGCACTTTAAGAGCGACAGCATTTGTATCACAATTTATACTTGCCCGGTACTCTTTCAGAAATGGCATTCCCAAAATCATATTAAATTCCTCTGCTAATTTACCTTCCACTACATAGAATTCAGCTTGACATTGAACATTATCAAAAACAAATTTTAAAAATACTTTCTTATTTAGGTGAACTTTCTCACCGGTGACAGTCATAATGGGGATATTGCAATTCTCCGTTTCAAAATTCTCTAAATAGTTACAATCCGTACCACTCAGGAGATTAATTGCAGAACCAGTGTCACATAATGCATTCAGGCAAACTTTATTTATGTAAATTCTTGCAGTTGGTAATGTATACGATTGGGGCTGAAACATACTATACACAGTTGGGGGGTCCAGGGGCCTGTTGGGGATCGACTTGACCACATTTGATCCGGCCACTAATAGTTTAAAGCCTCACTTTCATTGTTAGCTACTGGGGTGTTATTTACCGCCTGCTCCTCATTTCTGTTCGCAGCTGTACTCCTATTGTTTTGGTAATAACCACCTCTTCTTCCCCTATATCCGCCTCGCTGATTGTGGTTCCCTCTAGGATTTTCACCTCTGTTTCTATAATTTTGCCCACGGCTCCTGAAATTTTGACCACCTCCCCTTCTAAAATTATAGTCGACAAAATTTAGTGGACAATCTCTGGCATAGTGGCCTTGTACGGAACACTTATAGCAGGTTACGGGTCTTACCTCTTGGTTTTTTTTCTGCATATCCCTAGCCCTAAGATCAACTAAACTGTCTATCTTTGCTGCTAAAACATCAATTTGTGATTTCAGCTGGTCTATCTCCTTCTTTTGTGAGCTATCTTGCTGAAAAACTGCAGCACAGGGTAGGTTTTGGGTTAAATTTGGGTTGAGAATTTCCTCGCGGTGGTTGTAAAAAGGGTTAATGCTTCTATAAGCTTTTTCTTCCAGAAGTGCAATTTTGAGAACTTCTTCTGGGGATTGTGGATTTCTCGCAATTACCCCCTTTCGCACTTCTGGTGTAAGATTGCTCAACAGCATGGAGTGTAGTAGAGCCGTTCGGCTTTTATCGACTACTTCACCCTGGATACCTTCAATTACAAGGGCTCTTAATGACATATCATATGCCTTGTCATAAAACTCCTGAACACTCATATTGGGTGGCTGTTTAAAATTTAGAAAGTGACTGAGTGCAACATCTGGTGTGGTCTGTGAAGTATAACTCTCTTTTAAGATTTTTAATAGCTCATCAGATGTTTTTGCTTTGTGAATTTTTATTCGCCTAGAAGCAGCTCCTGAAAGTCTAGCAAGTAAAACAAACTTCTTTTCCTCCTCAGTCCAGTCGAATAATTTTGAAAAACTCTCAAATTTCTCAGAAAAATCTGAGAAGCAGACTGAGCTGGCCTCTCCATTGAATGGGGGAATATTAGACAAATTATCCACTAAAGCATTTTTTCGCTGAATAGTGGCAATTGCTTCCGAGTGCTTATCAGCCATAGTTAGAGTTAGAAAATGACAAACAAACCAAAAAAAAATGAAAAAAGGGGGGGGAACAACTTAAAAATGAGAAAAAGAGAGGGGAAAGGAAAACCTTATAAATACATAAAACTTAAGTACAGGACTATGCTTTTTGTAAATAAGAAAAGGTTATGCTCACAAGACATAATTTTGACTGGGAATTGTCGCTTACTAGCACAGAGAGAGAGCCTAGACCTCTTTTTACACTTGAACATATAAATAAAATTTTAATTGCAAAAACACCCAGTTGCTCTTTGATACATAAATACATACAAGTAAAAAAAAATCAATAACCCAGAGACCGAATTGTTACGGCTCCATTTGTTGTGGTGTTTTGGGGTTCTTTCTAAAACACAACTTACTTAAACTTAAAAAAGCACATTTATTACTCAATCTTCACTTGACAATTAAATATTTAAAAAAAAAATAAGTATACCCTGATTAGCTCCACTGAAATCTGTTGCCATGGAAAAGGGAGCAAATTATATTAAACTAGACAAAATATCAAAACTTAAAAATCCGCATAGGTTAATATAACAATGATAATTTTGAACTCATTATTTTAAGACAGTATTAAGTGTAGTAAGGGGCAACAGATTTCTAAATCAAGTAGCATACTGGATTGCATAAAGAACACCCAACTCCACTCCAACCCGATCAATCTCAAATCTCCATACACATTAAATTAACAAAAGTGTAATCATCATATAATTTGGAAAAATGCAGATAACCTGAAATTCCTCCAATATGAGGACCAAAAGGAGAAGGAGTTAAATCCGTTAATAGAATAGGGATATGATGATGTACAAAATTTTAGAACAACTATGGAGATTGCGAACAAGATCAGATCGGTTAACCAGGAATCGTATAGTGGCTATATAATAACTGAAAAACTTTTTTTTTTTTTTTTTTTGTTAAAAAACAACCATTTTGTTGTTTGTTTTGAATAATACTTCAAAGAAAGGATAAATAAAATTTAGATTAATCAATTAAGAAATTAGACTTAATTTTATTTTAGCATCAATTATCAGTATATCCATTACTGAGATAGGAACAATAATTACATCTAATAACCTAACGTAAGCCTCAATTAATTTTCAAATAAATTATTACTATGAATTTAAAATTTAAGAAATTAAAAAAAAATATTAATTTAGTAAGATCATAGCTTTCATAATTTTACTCACAGTAATTGAGTGGTCAAGCCTCACTTATAGGATTGCTGTAGATATAAGAATACTAAATAAAGATCATATAAAAAAAACATACTATATTTGAGAATAAGAGAAAACAGTCTTTATTTGAATAATTAAAATTTATAAAAACAGTGTAATTCTCAAAAAGAAATATAACTATGGTGACAAACAATATAAGTTGATCAATGTTGATTATTAAGTATCTTTAAGTCAAATATTAAGGTTCTCAAAACTAGAATAATATCAGAATTAGAAGGATGATCAACTCTATAAAAATTAGGTATTAATTATTTTCAATAAAATAATGTGATTCTAAACTTTATCAAAACATTTCTTCCAAGCTTAATAACACAAATAAGCAACCTATTGAGTTTATGGAAATAACACACTTAAAGTATACTCTTTGGATATATATATATACATATATATAAAACATCAATAATAAAAAAAAAAATGAAATCAACTCAGGAAGTTGTATTACTTACAAATATATATTAGGAATCTGATATTCATAGCAGGCACATCTTAGAGGAGTCCCAATTTGATTTGTTTAACTCATCAACATAGTCTGTCAACCCGTGGCCAATTACGTCGACAATCCGACGAAGATTCACTAATCTTTTTTTTTCTTTTGAAACACTCCAAAACGGTTCACTGTCTACAGTAATGAGTTTTTAATATGAGTATGATACTAATGGCAGGCACATCTTTGAGGATATCAATTCATGAGACAATATATATTCAGTCGAATTTTACTTCAATACCTCATCTTTAATCTTAGCAGTATATAAAAAAAAAAGGATTTGCGACTTGCTTCACAAACCTATTTGTCTGTTTTGAAGATTGCTATTCTCCAACGATTTCGATAGAAAGGGTATAACCCGCCGACTGGGGTTTTAAAAACATCGCGCGTTCCTCGCAGGCGAAACCCCACTCTTCTTTCGTTGCTGCACTGACCGTATTGAAATTAACAACCCATTAGAAATATCAACAACTCCATAGTTTAGAAGTCAAGACAGTAAGTAGAGGGTCTCACTCCAAGTAATACGTTACTCGAGTATTCATTTACTAAAAATTGGTAGTCATAGCAATAAGTAATCTGCTTCATTCTAAGTACCGTCATAAAACACTGGTACTCGTACACAAGCCGTTCAAGATCCACAACCACAACACTCCGATCAAAAGCAACGAGTAACAAGTCAGTTTACGAGCCAAGTGATAATTCGTAATTTTTTTTTTTTTTTTTTACGAGCCAAACGACAAGTATCACGGCCAAGCAAAAAACTACTGTAAACATTCATTCTCCCGCGCTGCTTGAAAAACGGGACCGATCCACTCCGCCAGGGGTACGGGAATGGAAACAAAAGGGAAAATGGACTCTCCTTGAAGGCACCAGCCTGTCGTTCCACCCTGCCAGCCGCTTCATGGGGGAAGGCAGCCATGTTTCACCCCCATGGCGTGTGCTGAAGGGGGTCCTGTGAGCCTCTGTTGACCTGGGCGCCAGCTATCCGCCTGATAGCAGAGCCCATTGAAGCCTGTCGTAAGCTTACAAAGCCTAATTGCGTATATAGTACACTCATAAGATAACGTAATTCCTATACAGGGCGGACGGTCTTTCTTTTAACCAAAACTAGACTACGTGACTACAACACATGATTCAAGGGTATGGGAGAAAACGTACACGACTGCCCAATACACTATGTGTGGTCTTTTACTGAGAAACCTCCCTCCCTGCTATTTATCTTTCGTATTTGAAAACAGGAAGCAAAGCTAGACTATAAACGTTGAATTTACTTTGCAAAAAGAAAAAGAAAGAAGAAAAAATAAAAACTGATTTTATTATTATTATTACAATTACTTTTATTTATTTAAATTTTTATTAGAAACAGAAGAAAAAAGAGTGCTTTTAAATAAATGTAGAGAAAGTGATTTAAATAATTAATGTAGATTAAAAAAAAATTGGTTGAAACCAACCGTAACATCTGTTTTCACAAAAAGCCCCCGCCCCCCATCCCACCCCCTTGGTTCGACTTTGCCCATTAACGAACTTGACCGAGATTTTATGCCCCTTGATTTTATGTATCAGTTTCGAAAAGATGCGGGAGTTGGAACCGCCTACTTCGAAAAATAACTTGTTTGCAGGCGGAGCCGGCAGGGATTTTTTTTGTTTTTAATTTTTTTTTTTGCTATAACAGTTGGTCCTATAAAAAACATGTCAATATAAAAGTTTTAGATAATATTAAGAGGATTAATAATAAATTTACGCGGATTTGATATCTTGTGAATTGACGAAGCTATGATTTTTTTCTTCTAAAACCCCCCTTCCCCCCCCCCCCCCTTTGGGGCCATTTTTAATTATATCAAAAGTCTGTCATACATAAATTTTCGGCCCTTTTCCTAGAAGTAATAATAACTTTAAACGGATTCTATACGTATAATAATTAAGAAATTGTGAGGGTTTTTCTGTTTTCACAAAAAGCCCCCCCCCCCCATTTCCCCCCTCCCCCTTGGTTCGATTTCGCCGAGATTTTATGACCCTTGATTTTATGTATCAGTTTGGAAGAGATTTATGCAGAATTTTTCCATTTATCGTGGTCATAAAAAAGTGACATAGATAGATAGATAGACAGATAGATAGATAGATAGATAAAGTTTTGAACTGGGGGTGGTTCTGGGTTCTGGGAGTCATGATCGGCGTAGATCTGCAAAAATTTTTCAAAATTTCCAACTTAGGTGAGAATGTAATAGGTAGTATTTCTTACGAAATCTACCTAAAACTGTCTGCTTCCCTGTCATCATACATTTCTCTATAAATCTACCATTTTTCAGGTTTTTATATGCAATAGTTTTTTAATATAAGTTGATAAAGAGCCCCGATCACAATAAATTCAATTTGGCAGCAGCACCGTTTATAATTTTTTTTTTTTTAATATAAAGATGCTTAATCATTTCTTTTAATTTGGAAATCGTGCTTACTCATTTCTTTTGATTTTTATATCATTTCACGGCGGATATGATAAATGTAACAGAACTCAGATGATCGGTCAAGCGAAATTAAATAATTCAGTACAGCAGCATCTGATAAAAGCAACGACATAGTATATGGAAATATATTCATAATGAATATTCAATATAACAGAAAATAAATAATGACAGTTCTTCTTTGAATTCTTTTTAAACTTTTAGACAGTTTTCAGATAATTTCTTGGAGTTATTATATATTTGGCAGGTGCCAATCAGAAAATTATCAGCGACTGGATGCGTCAGGCTGGTAAAATCGATATCGCCCGCACAGTTGGGAGAAGAGGGTGTGATGATGCGGCCACAGTTCTAGAATTGTTCAGCTATATATACAGGGTGATTAAAAAAAAACGTGGACAAAACAACATGGTAGATCAGTCATACAATATGGATCAAAAATCGCATAGGAACAGAGGGTCGCAACTGGAATCTGGAGCCGCTACAGGGTGTCTTAAATAATACAAACACAAAGAGAAGAAACAAAACCATTACAGATCATTTTATTGATAATTACTCACTCACATGCTACTAATGCAAGCCAAATGTTGAGCCTAAAGCTGATGCTCAAAGTTTTTGCCAGATGCATCGAGACACGTCTGGCATCTACGTTCCATGGAACGGCGCACCTTCACCAAGATACCAGGTGTATCTCAAACACATCCTGCTGCCACAACGATTGTTTCTACCAAGTCTTCCGGCGTTGCAACAGGTGTTTCATACACAAGTCCTTTTAAAAATCCCCACAAGAAAAATCCAAGGGAGACAGATCTGGTGATCGTGGTGGCCATGCGATTAGTCCACCGCGACCAATCCAGCCGCCAGGAAAAGTAGCCTGCAGATGTTCTCTGACGTCTGTGCTGAAAAGCGCAGGATCTCCGTCCTGTTGAAATCGAATGCTTCGACGAATAGGCATCGGAACATCATTGAGCATTTCTGGCAGAACCTCTTGCAAGATCTTGTCAGATAAATCTTGTCAGATAAATGGAACCGTTAAGTCTTTCTGGAAGAATGTATGGTCCAAGTAAACAGTCTCCTACAATGCCAGCCCACATGTTAACGAACATTTTTGTTGTGCGCCGTGCGGACGTGTAGCATGCGGGTTTTCATCCGCACGGCTCTAGCGCCTTCTGCAGGCACTTACGACCCTCTGTTCCTATGCAATTTTTTATCCTTATTGTATGACTGATCTACCATGTAATTTTGTCCACGTTTTTTTTAATCACTCAGCATATATACAATAAAATTCAAGATTATACATCTTTTGAATCTTAAAGTTCTTTATCAGAACGATGATATTTAATTTCAATTACAAAATCAGCATTAGTCATGTCACGTTTTCAAAACACACTTCGTGCCAACTACCGCACAGATCTCATCAGATCTTACTCCAAGTTCATAAGACAGTCTTTTTTCCTCCACACTGCCTAAGACTGTCTGCTTTACTGTCTGTGTCCGTCCTTCTCTTCAACCCTTTTTTCTCGAAGGTAGTACGAGAGAATTTCATCCTGATTGGTTCTTTATGGTATCTTTGAATTTGTAAGAAACTTACACACAGTTCAGTGGATTTCAACTATTGCCACAAGTCGTGGAATTTCCTATTTCACCGGTAAGAAATTACCGTCAAGGTGAAACGATTATTAAATGGTTTTATGAAAGAAAACGATTTAATCAATGGAAAAATTCAAAAAATCAAAATTCTGCAAAGATTATATTTATCAAATTTCAAACTAATCGGTTAGATAATTTTTGCGCTGTTATATGCGGACAGACGGACGAACCAGACGACGACGACTATAGGTGCTACGTATTTATATAATTAAGAATGCACCTAAAAAGAAATACGCGAATTAATCTTAAATTTACAAAATAATTTCATGTTTAAATTTTAAAAAGTGTTGAAAGAGCGAAGATTCGCTGCACTTACGCCTAATTTCTAAAGATATAACTTAATTTTAACAACAAATAAATTCTGTAGATGCGATGCACATTTGTATAGGTCGCATTATGAATATATATATATAGGGTGGTCATAAAATATCTTTGGCGACACATGGAGCTCTAGCGGCCGGTCCGTTCAACCGATCGAGGTGAGATTTCAGATATAGTTATTCTGATGTATGAGCTCGAGATTCTGTGAACGGCAACAAAGTGGTGCTCACGGTTACGATTATAGGTACAGAAACTCGAAATTTTCCAATGGCAACGCCCATTTTTTTTCGTCGCAAAATACTCAAGGCATGCGAAAACCCTAAAGAGCGTTGGAACCGTACGTGTATCGCAAGAAACGGACTCGTTATGCACGCACAAAAACAGCTCTGCGAACGGCCAAAAAAAAAAAATAATAATAATAAAAATAAACGCACGGAGGAAATTTGCATATGGCACAAAGTCAGTACACCAATCACTGATTACAACACAGATCGAAAAAAAGAAAACTTTTATTTTGATTACACATTTTCCAGATGAGTGCCATCACAGGCAATTACACATTGCATGCGGACGACTGTGGACAATACAGGCGAACGTAACATCGCATGAGGGGTGTTTGCAATCTCACGTTTGATAGAATCTTTCAAATACGGCAAAGTTTGCAGATTGCACATGTACACTCTAGATTTCAGATATCCCCAGAACCAGAAATCCATAAGAGTGAGGTCGGGGGCCACGGAAATGGAAAATGGCGTGAGATGACACGGTCGCCAAAATGCTGTTCCAGGACCCTGCGAACAGACTTCGCTATATGTGGAGGTGCACCATCTTGCATCCAAACGAAGTCATTCAGTGCATTTCGCTGCAGCAATTCTGGTATGACGTAATTTTGCAGCATTGCCGTAGAGCGGGAACCTGTTACAGAGCAAGTTAGAAATCCCGTTGGTGTCGCTTCCTCAAAGAAGTACGTCCCGAGAATAATTGTGCCTGCAATGCTGCACCACACAGTAACTTTGACGTCGTATAAAGGTACTGGTGCCACAGCCTGCGGATTCGTGTTTGCCCTGTGTACACAATTTTTGGTGTTGACGTTGCCAGTTAAGGTGAAATGTGCCTCGTCCGTCCATAATATGCGAAGAGGCCAGTCGTTATCTCCATCATATCGGATAAGAAATTCATTAGCAAAGTTTATACGTTATTGATGGTCCCCACTTCCAACATCTGGACGCGCTGGTTTGTTATCTTGTGAATTGACGAAGCTATGAATTTTTTTCTTTTGAAACCCCTATCCCCCCCCCTCTTGGGGGCATTTTTAATTAAATCAAAAATCTGTCATACATAAATTTTTGGCCCTTTTCCTAGAAGTAATAATAACTTTAAACGGCTTCGATATGTATCAAAATTAAGAAGTTATGAGTTTTTTTCTGTTTTCACAAAAAGCCCCCCCCCCCCCCCACACACACACACATTTGCCCCTCCATCCCCCTGGTTTGATTTTGCCCATTAACGAACTTGACAGAGATTTTATGCCGCTTGATTTTATGTATCAGTTTGGAAAAGATTTGTGCAAAATTATTGAAGTTTCGTGTCCATAAAAAAGTGATATAGATAGATAGATACACTATACAGTATGCCCACTAAAGTCCCTTGCCACCCTCTTAACTTCGGAACGGCTGCTGCTATATTCATAAAATTAGTGTCTAGGTATAGTAAAGTAGCCACGCGCTACTGAATGAAACCACCTACGGCGCCACCTGGTGGAAAACTACGAAGTTAGCATTCCTATCTCGAAAACGGAAAGAGAGAAAAAAAGTGATTTACAAAGTTGTACAGCATCATCGATTTAGTACGAAGAGATACCTTGTGGACATTAATGCAAAGAATAGAACGGTTAAAACGCGCATTTTTTTTTTACCATGATTTCCTACACTGTGACGCCACGAAACTTGAATTGAAGGAGAAATGATTATCTTTAGGACAAAACACGACACCGCAATGTGGCACAGTGGTATTGCTTGTGATTCCCAGTCAAAACGACGCATTACGGATGCTTGTGCCAACGTGTCATCCTCTATGCTCCAACGTGCGCAACGTGAAATTCAAACAAGGATCCAAATGTGCATTGCAGCTGACGGCGAGAAGTTTGAACATCTCAAAAAAAGGTATATTGTTATAACTAGTTGTTTTTTTTTTCTTTCTAAGATGGTTTTGTCACATCACAGTGTAGGAAATAACGAAAAAAACAAATGCGCGTTTTAACTGTTCTATTCTTCGCATTAATGTCCACAAGGTCTCTTTTTGTACTAAATCGATGATGCTCTACAACTTTGTAAATCACTTTTTTTCCCTATCTCTTTCCGTTTCCGAGGTAGGAATGCTAACTCCGCAGTTTTCCACCAGGTGGTGCCTTAGGCGGTTTCATTCAGTAACGCATGGCTACTTTGCTATACCTATAGACACTACTTTTATGAATATAGCAGCAGTCGTTTCGAAGTTAAGAGGGTGGCAAGGAACTTTAGTGGGCATACTGCATGTGTCAGAATGTTTCGCGTTGTTGTTCAGCGGGAAAATATTTTTTGAGAACCGTCTTAAGGCTTATAAAGGCAATAAAACATTAACCTCGTTTACTCCAAAAGCTGAAAAAAGAAAATAAAAAAGAAAATGAAAAACATAAAAAAGCAATGTTAACTTTTTAAAATAATTTGAAATGAGGATGCCTCATTGATCGCAATTATTGAAGATGCTTGCAGTACTTACATATATTTTCCAATTCAATAAGCTAAGCTAAAAAGCAGTGTTCCGCGTATTTCTAGAATTTATTTTATCAATATCTATAAATTTCTATTCCATCGTAAATGTCCCCATCAACTCTAATCAAAAGATATATATTTGCAAAATGCGCTTCAAAAGCAGAAAATGACAGGAAAGACAGAAAGAAAGAAAATATAAAATTACATTTTTGTCGGAACTTAAATTATGGTAATGGTCGATTTCGAGGGAAAGGGCTGAAGTAAAAGAAAATATGGCATGTATTTTATTGCGTCTGGATTTCTCTGATCAAAGACGGTCATTTGGCTCAAGTATGTACTTCTTCTCATCTTTTTTTTCTTCTTCTTCAAACGACATCAATATAGATAACTTGCCTAATGATAAAAATTATTACCCAGATTGGCAGTAGCTCAGTTCAAGGTTTTCAGTTTTGCGAGCTCAGGGAAAATTTCGTAAGTGATATTATAAATGACTAAAGCTATATCGCAGATTCACTTTGATAAATAGGGGTAGTTAAATTTTTTAAAATTTACTTATTTTTGAGTATTTTCTACGCTTATAATACCTCCGAGTACATAAGTCTCAATTTTAAAAAGAATTTTAAAAATTCACTCTCATTTTTTTCTTTTTACTACATTTTTCGCTTTTATATAACTTTTTTACCTATATGTCTATGATAAACCACTGCACCACAATAAATGTAAATAAAAAGCGACACATGTAGCGACGCATTCTACGACATTTTGACCACATACATCGACATTCGATATATGATCCATATATATATATATATATAATCAATCCTTTTCAATCCACTGCTGGATGTAGGTCTCCTCCAGATTTTTCCATTTTTCCCTGTCTGGTGCTTTGGTCATCCAATTAACACCAGCCACTTTTCTTATTTTGTCGCTCCATCTTACCCGAGGTCGTCCTCTTGGTTGTTTTAAATCTCTGGGCTATCACTGTAGGCTGTTTGTTCTCCATCTTGTCTTCTTTCAATGTGCCCAGCCCATTTCAACGCTTTGCCTATATATATATATATATATAGATAGATAGATATAGATATAGATATATATAGTACATTAAATTTGAAGTGCACAGATTTTATTCTTTACACTATTCTGACAAAGCCTTTCCAAGCTGTATAGGCAGGTTTGTTGATCAATTTGTCATGAAATCGAAAATATCTAAAATGGAGTAATACGAGATTATATATTTACATATATATCAAAAAGGTTATTTTTAAGTACGATTAACTACTTAAATTTGACCATGTTATACATTCCTTTATGACACAATTGCACTTATGAAAAACGATTCGCTTCAGGTTCTCATTGTTCAACGTAGTTTTCTTTCTCTCTTTCCTTTTTTTTTTTTTTTTTTTTTTTAAGAACAAGTTAAAAACTATTCACTCAACTGAATAGCCATGATGGAAAAGTAGTAGAATATTTTCTGTATCATTATTCTGTATACAATTTTTTTTTTTTTTTTTTTTTTTAAAGAGCAAAAAAACATTTGCTCAACTGAATAGTC
Source organism: Maratus michaelseni (assembly GCA_963931845.1). NCBI lineage: Eukaryota > Metazoa > Arthropoda > Arachnida > Araneae > Salticidae > Maratus > Maratus michaelseni. The sequence goes on along the minus strand of OZ007594.1, from coordinate 321,634,328 downwards.
ATACTGGAAAAGTAGTAGAATATTTTCTGTATCATTATTCTGCATCAAATGTTTTTTTTTTTTTTTTTTTAAGAGCAAGTTAAAAACTATTCACTCAACTGAATAGTCATAATGGAAAATTACCAGAATATTTTCTGTATCATTATTCTGTATCAAATGTTTTTTTTCTTTTTTTTTGTTGTTGTTTTGTTTTGTTTTGTTTTTTAAGAGCAAGTTAAAAACCATTCACTGAACTGAATAGTCATCCTGGAAAATCCAGATAATGTTTTCTGCACCATTATTATGTATATATATTTAAAAAAATAATAAAAATTAGAAATAAATATAACTTGCTTTTGTAGAGCTAACATGTAATAAACGTTCGCTGATCACAACTGTTGAATATAAGAATATAATAATAACGAAAACTTCTTCTCTTCCCTCTGACAGCCGAACAAAAGAGCAAAATTGGAATGTTGTTTTCTCTGCAATTTTTTTGAAAATTCTAAAAAAAGTTCCTTTTTCTAACTTGATATAAAAACTTAATTACATAAATGAATATAATCCTTGAAAGTATTAATCATTACTCGATGTTTTGAAACTGTATCATATCTGTAGCATTATATTAATTTAAATAATGCTTCTATTGCAGTGAAACATACAGCATAGTGAACGGATATATCAGTTCACGGCGGTGAGAAGTTTTATTTAAATTTATTTTATGGCTCAAATAATCTAAACTAAAGAACAATTTTTGAGATTTTTAGATCGTATTTAAACAATATCTATAAATTTCAGTTTCAGTGCAAATTCTGTCACATTTAAGTCTAAAAATATTTTGTATTTGCGAAAGTACTGCAAAAGCAGAAAATAACATATCCCGATCTTTATAGACATATAAATATAAGGGAAAAAAATACACTTTTCTAAAAACCTAGAATTATGGTAATGGTCGAATGAAGAGCGATTTAGAGTTAAAGTGCGGAAGATAAAGAAAGAAAAGAAAGATGTAGTATTTGAGTGCGTCTGGATCTATACTTCCTTATGATATTTCTTCTTCCTATCTATAAGTAGTATTTTTAACATTCCAAGTTTGAAATCTAGACGGGATCTTTTTTGTATTTTATTTTTTTACAAGGTTATTAATAAAATGATTAATTGCAGCGATATACTTAATTCTATTAATTTCAATCTACCGAACAGATCCCTCAGATGTAATCAATTTTTTAAATTACCATTTCTTAAATATAATTATGTTGGTAATTTCTCTTTATATAAATTTTACAAAATGTTTAATGAATTCTGTGCGCATCTTGATATTTTTAATATGTCCTTTTCTGCCTTCAAGGATAAATGTTCTGAAAATTTTAATCTCTTAATCTGTGTTTATATTCGTATTGTATGTGATGTATTTGTGTATATGATATGTGTTTATATATATATATATATATATATATATATATGGGAAAGTATTTCCCAAGCATTTTTTCTTTCAATATTTAATTTAATTATATTGTAAAAGTGACTTGAATTTAGCTACCGTTCTTCATTTTCCCTCCCGCTAGCCGCCGTTACGGCGTTTGTTTACGTTTTTTCCTTCCACCTCGGCTCGGTTGAGCTGTTTTGCGCCGCTTCTCGATCGCAGATCGTATTCGGCATTTTTGCTTGCGATCGCATTAGCTCGCATTTATTTTTCTTTAAGTTAAAAATGTTATTTAAAATTAATTAATAAGTAAAAAGCCCTTTTTAAAGTCATTTTTATACTTAAAGTAGTTTTCTAAATTCTTGGTAATATTTAATTTTTTTATGTAAATGAGAGTAGAAATGTTAATTATTTTCCAACTTATGCAAATCGTATGGTCGTTCCTGATTGGCCGATAGGCTTTTCGTTCCAGTTTAAAAGGACAGCGATTTCACTTTCGGTATCTGTGTCATCTCTGACGATCTCTGTGAAGTATCTAGCTGCTCTCGTAATGTATTTCGTCATTTATGAAGTGTCTAGCTGCTCTCCTGATAGATTTAATCAAGTTTGAGGCATATTTTCCCCCTCTTTGGATTAATTTCTACAGTAAATATGGTATGTTGATATTTAATGGCCCAACGTTTTTTTTTTTTTTTGGTTTAAAAGTCATCAATGGTTATAAACTCAAGTCACTTATTTCTGCAACTTTGTCTTTATTATTTTTCTGGAACAGCAAGTTGTGTTCAGTTTGTCAAATAAAGTTATATATGGAATTCCTCGCATCTTTATTGAAGACTTATGTAAGTAAGACATTTTACACATCTTAATTACAATTTTAGAATGCCTGCTTATCAAGTTATTTTAAAGTATTTTCAAGAATTCACTATTTTTTTACTCTGCTAAGAATGATATCTTGGGTTTTAACCCTTCTGCCAGCAAGAGGGGCACCAGAACAACCTAACACCCACAGAGGTCATGGGCCGAGAAGCACTTGCACTGCGAATAATTAGAATTGTGCAATTGAAGAAATGTTTGTCTTCCAAGTTTAAAGTTTTCAAGTGTTTTTGAATGTTTATTAGGGGTTTTTAAATGTGCATGAAAATTTTATGTTTAAGTCTTGTTTTAATATGTATGTAGTAATTAAGTAAAAATTATATTTATTCATGGCTACTGCACAAGACCGAGTTATTTTAGGTAGAGATAACTACCAAAATTGGACTAGAAGTATTAAGTATATATTGCAAACCGAGGGTTTGTATTCTTGGGTGAATATGTCCAATTGGGCAGATTTTACTGGTTTAAAGCCCCTCGATACATTTAAACTAAACCAGTCAAAGCAAAGGGCGGCAGGAATCTTGAAAACATATGTTAGGCCAGAAATTGGGTTAACAATAGGGCATTTAGATGATCCCTCTGAAATTTGGGATACTTTGAAATTAAACTTAGAAATTCCAGGCAGAGCACTTAAATCATTTCATGTAAATGAATTTCGAAATTTAAAAATTAACTTGGATGAAGACATCCCAACTTACATTGCTAGATTTGAAGAGGCTTATCGCCGTGTGGTCGATTCTGGGGAAGAATTTGCTGAAAAACATCGTTGCTATCAATTGATAGAAAGTTTACCAGAAAATTACGATTACTTCATTAGAGAATTAGACCGTCTTCCAGAGGCCGATTTTAAATTTAAAGATGTTAAAGAAGAAATATTAAAAGAATGTTCAAGGAGAGATTTGAGGGAAAGATTAAGAAATGAGACCCTTATGGCCGATAGAGCTAACCATATGCCTGAAAAAGTTTTAACTTCCCCTAAATCACGTTCCGTAAATAAAATTAGTTTAAACTGTAGATATATGGTATGTGTATATATATGGGAAAGTATTTCCCAAGCATTTTTTCTTTCAATATTTAATTTAATTATATTGTAAAAGTGACTTGAATTTAGCTACCGTTCTTCATTTTCCCTCCCGCTAGCCGCCGTTACGGCGTTTGTTTACGTTTTTTCCTTCCACCTCGGCTCGGTTGAGCTGTTTTGCGCCGCTTCTCGATCGCAGATCGTATTCGGCATTTTTGCTTGCGATCGCATTCGCTCGCATTTATTTTTTCTTTAAGTTAAAAATGTTATTTAAAATTAATTAATAAGTAAAAAGCCCTTTTTAAAGTCATTTTTATACTTAAAGTAGTTTTCTAAATTCTTGGTAATATTTAATTTTTTTATGTAAATGAGAGTAGAAATGTTAATTATTTTCCCACTTATGCAAATCGTATGGTCGTTCCTGATTGGCCGATAGGCTTTTCGTTCCAGTTTAAAAGGACAGCGATTTCACTTTCGGTATCTGTGTCATCTCTGACGATCTCTGTGAAGTCTCTAGCTGCTCTCGTAATGTATTTCGTCATTTATTAAGTTTCTGTGAAGTTTGCGGCAAATATGGTCATCGGGATAAAAATTGTAGGCTACAAAAGCAGAATAAGATGGGCCAAGAAGTAGATTTAGATTCATAAGTCACTGAATTAGACTGTAAAAATAATACATACAAAACCCCTTCCCTGTGTTGGGAATGGATATTGGACTCTGCGTCAACATCTCACGTATGTCAAAACAGACATTTTTTCACTCAGTTAAGGGAGCCACCACAAGGTGCAGTGGTTAGAATGGGAACAACTCCTCATAAAGTTAGAGGGATAGGAAAATCGAGTTTCAAGCTAAGAGAAAATAACAAGACATCCATTGTAAATTTGCATAATGTATTATATTATATGTTCCTAACATCCATAAAAATTTAATTTCTATGTCAAAGATGGATAAAGCAAGTCTTCATGCTACAATGGATAACGGGTTTAGAGTGTTTGATCGAAATTGGAAATATTTGTATACCGCCTCTCTAAAAGATAATTTTTATGTTCTTAAAGCAATTAAAGAGTACAATAACAAGGAAGTTAAACCTAAAGTTGATAATCAATGTTTAGAATTTACCGGTAAATCCGTTCTTCCAAATCATAAGTTGAGAGATCGTTCTTCTTCCAAATGTGACATTGACCCAAAAAGAGTTCATTTAATACAAAATAGAAAAATTGAAAAGAAAGGGAACCCAAATATTCAAAAGCCAAATCAGTACAACGCTACATTTGCTACTGAACGTAACAATATCATGCTTTGGCATGAACGATTAGGGCACAGTAATATTAATGTAATAAAGAAAATGTTTCGAGAAAATCTAGTAGAGAACTGTGGGCCGTTACAGGGTAAAGAAACTCCATGTGAACCATGTATTCTAGCCAAAAATACTAGGTCAACGCATCCTAGACTAAATAAAATTCGGTCAAGAGAAATTTTAGAGCTGATACATAGTGACCTATGGGGTCCAGCTCCAGTTGCATCAAGAAACGGGAAAAGCTATATACTTACTTTTATCGATGATTATAGCCGCAGAGCCTTCTGCTATCTATTGCGCTTCAAAGATGAAGTTTTTCCAAAATTAAAGCACTGCATCACGTTTGTAGAAAGACAAACTAACAAGAAAATGAAAGTTATGCGTACCGATAATGGATTGGTGTACTGCAACAGGCAAATAAAAGATATGTTGGAAAACCTGGGAGTAAAACATGAAAGGACCACAGTATATAGCCCCCAAATGAATGGAACCGCAGAGAGATACAATAGAGTATTATTTGAGGGTACAAGAACATTTATGCAAGCAGCTAATCTTCCGGCCACATTATGGGTAGAGGCAGTCATGGCAACAAATTATATCCGTAACAGGATATTTCACACAAGTATTGAGGCAATTCCTTTCGAACGATGGTAGGGAAGAAAACCATCCATTCGTCACTTAAAGCGTTATGGGTGCATAGCGTATGTACATCAACCGAAGGAAAAGAGAAACAAATTTCAGTCCCGAGCTAAAAGAGGGATTTTTGTGGGCTATGGATTGGGATCCTCTGGATACAGAGTTTATCTACCCAATGAAGATACAGTAGTGGAATCAAAGCATACTACATTTGATGAAGCTCAAATAGGGAAACCTCCTGAACAGAAAATAACACATCGTACTTTTGTAGATTTTTCAAATGATGACAATGAATTCTTTACAGGTCTAGACCAGTTGCCAATTATGAAAGAGGACGAACCCACTAACTACCAGCCGTGTAGCTCTAAAGTGCCAAGTGATGAAGAGAAACTGCAACAAATATCAGAATTGGGTTGGGTTGGGTTGGGTTGATTATTGACGGCCAATTATCGACACTAGGGATATAGGCCCGGGGGGAGTGCCCTTCGTGGGGGTCTTTCTAAGGGAACCTAATCCGTATTTACGCATGGAGAAAATCCACGGCTCGAAAGAAAACCACGAAAACTCCGAGCGATTAGGCCGACGGGCGCGATTGGGATCGAACCCAGCACCTCCCGTCTACCAGCTTCGAGAGCACAACCTCTCAGCCACTGGTGGGGCATCAGAATTGGAATCTAGTGACAGAAAGGGAGATGATGAGTCTTCTACAACATCTGAAGAATCTCCAGAGGTGATCTCAAAGGAAGAAGATGAGGGAAAAGTAACATTTTACAGATTTAAGAAGAAAAGAAAGAAGGGCAGAACAAAAGGTAAAATTGATATTTATTTACTCTCTCCTACTGGATCAAGACTAAGGTCAAATCAAGAGTTGCAGGACTATTGTAAAATGCATAATATAATATTAGATGATACTGTAGCTAATTTTTCACTAGGAAATACATTTGAAGGTCCCATTAAACTAGAAAAGAAACCTGAAATTGAAGTGATAACTGAAGAAGCACTCTTAACTGAAATAATTATACCACAAAACCCCTCGCAAGCAAAACAACTTCCCGAAGCTCAAAAATGGAAAGAGGCAATGGATCAAGAGATCCAAACCATGTTAGATAGAAATGTTTGGACACCTGTCCCAAAAGTAGATCAGAGAGTCATCGGAACGAAATGGGTGTATACTTTATACCGTAAAGAAAAGTAATGAAGGGAAGAATAGTATATATAAAGCACGCTTGGTTGCTCTAGGAAATAATCAAAGGGAAGGTTTAGATTACAATGAGACCTATAGTCCTATCGTGAATTTTACACTTATTCGTCTTTTTATAGCACTTTTTATTAGAATAATAAATTGGGTGCATTGTCTTCTTGATGTTAAATGTGCATACTTGTATGGAGATATAGATAAGAAAATTTGCATAAGACAACCCGAAGATTACATTATTCCAGGTAAAGAACTTTTCGTATTAAAATTGAAAAAGGCCATTTATGGTCTTCATCAAGCAGGAAGATGTTGGTATAATGATTTGCATAATAAATTAATTACAAATGGGTTCACTGAAGTAGAAGGATTAACTTGTGTTTATTCTTATAAAAATCAAGCATTTGTTATAGTATATGTTGATGACTTGCCAATTTTTGCCAAGGATGAAGAGATTTTAAAAGAAGTAGTAGAGTTAATTGAATCCATTTATGAAGTCAGAGTTTTAGGTCCTATATCAATGTTACTAGGTATAAACTTTAAAGTAGACGATAAAGAGATATTCAATATTAACTGTGAAAATTATATTGAAAAATGTTTAAAGAAATTTGATGTTCCTGATTTTTCTAATGTTTTTCTTCCTTCTCCTCCCGGTTATAATCCTGTTCCAGTTGGTGAAGATGAACTGCCAGAGAACCTACCTTATCGAAATCTACTGGGATGTCTCCAATATATCGCACATCGCTGCCGTCCAGACATAGCCTAGCCTGTTGCTTCTCTTTCCCAGTATACCGAGAGACATGGACTTGCACACTACAAAGCTCTTCTTAGAATCCGGATGTACCTATCTTCTACGAAATCTCTGGGACTAAAGCTGACTCGATCCGACTCTCCTATCCAGCTAGCTGTCTACGTCGACACCTCTTGGGCAAGTGACACAACTGACCGAAAATCGTGGAGCGGATATATCGCCTTCCTGAACAACATTCCGATAACGTGGCGTGTAACCAAGCAGAGCTGTGTTGCATTGAGCCCCATGGAAGCAGAATTTATAGCAGCTACGGAAGCTGTTAAGGACTTAAAATTTTTACACGTGACCCTTGCAGAAGTAGAGAAGCATCTTAAACTAACCTCCATTATTCAACGACCACTATTATTTTGTGACAACACTGCAGCCATCTCTTTTGTTAAAAATAAAGCTGACACCATAAGGAATCGCTATATCGACCTGAAGTATAAATTTATAAGAGACTGGTACAGCCAAGGTCTTTTTGACATTAAACATATCATGTCAAAAGAAAATTATGCTGACATGCTGACCAAATCACTTGTCAAGGACTCTTTTCTTAGATTTAGAGAAGTATTTTTGTGGTAATGGACTGTCTGAGGAAAAAAAAACTTTCTGTTAATTACAAGAGTTGTAATGAACTTTGAAACATAAGTCAAAAATGAATGGGAAAGAGGGGCATTCTGTGGGGAAAATATTTCCCAAGCATTTTTTCTTTCAATATTTAATTTAATTATATTGTAAAAGTGACTTGAATTTAGCTACCGTTCTTCATTTTCCCTCCCGCTAGCCGCCGTTACGGCGTTTGTTCACGTTTTTTCCTTCCACCTCGGCTCGGTTGAGCTGTTTTGCGCCGCTTCTCGATCGCAGATCGTATTCGGCATTTTTGCTTGCGATCGCATTCGCTCGCATTTATTTTTCTTTAAGTTAAAAATGTTATTTAAAATTAATTAATAAGTAAAAAGCCCTTTTTAAAGTCATTTTTATACTTAAAGTAGTTTTCTAAATTCTTGGTACTATTTAATTTTTTTATGTAAATGAGAGTAGAAATGTTAATTATTTTCCAACTTATGCAAATCGCATGGTCGTTCCTGATTGGCCGATAGGCTTTTCGTTCCAGTTTAAAAGGACAGCGATTTCACTTTCGGTATCTGTGTCATCTCTGACGATCTCTGTGAAGTCTCTAGCTGCTCTCGTAATGTATTTCGTCATTTATGAAGTGTCTAGCTGCTCTCCTGATGGATTTAATCAAGTTTGAGGCATATTTTCCCCCTCTTTGGATTAATTTCCACAGTAAATATGGTATGTTGATATTTAATGGCCCTACGTTTTCTATAAGGTTTAAGTCATCAATGGTTATAAACTCAAGTCACTTATTTCTACAACTTTGTCTTTATTAGTTTTCTGGAACAGCAAGTTGTGTTCAGTTTGCCAAATAAAGTTATATATGGAATTCCTCGCCTCTTTATTGAAGACTTATGTAAGTAAGACATTTTACACATCTTAATTACAATTTTAGAATGCATGCTTATCAAGTTATTTTAAACTATTTTCAAGAATTCACTTGTTTTTTACTCTGCTAAAAATGATATCTTGGGTTTTAACCCTTCTGCCAGCAAGAGGGGCACCAGAAAAACCCAACACCCACATATATATATATATATATATATATATATGTGTGTGTGTGTGTGTGTCTGTGTGTGTGTGCTTTTTTTTTCTTGTGTTGTTCTTGCAACACTGTAAATAGATTCGTCTGTAGTGTGCATTTCAATAACTAAATAAATAAATATATATTATATTAAAATCTGACAGTGTATTTTTATTTCACAGCTACTCTTCTTAGAACTGCAAATTTTAAGATTAAACGAACGTCAGTTATTCGAATGGATCCGAGGATGTAATATTAACTCTCAGAATTTTAAAATTTTAATTAGTTTCGGAAATATTAATTTAAAAAAAAATTAAATGCAATTTCTGTAATGGGGGCAACTAAATTACAGTAGAATCTCGTTACAGCGAATGTCACTTTAACGAATTTTTCAGTTTAAGAAATATTTTTTTGGATTATTATAAAACGTTCTTACACTGAGAAAAATAACACTTTCAAATCTGAGTAAATCGATGTTTTCATTTTGTTATGAGATTTTTTGTTTCAAATAGGACGACCTAATGCTTTCAATTCTGAAATACCAGAAATACTCAGTTTCAAAAATAATTACTTTTTATTCGAACTTTTTATTGAAACATGGACATACTCGAAAATGAGTGCATATTGGTCAGTTCATACTCATTTTTGAAACATGGACATACTCAAAAATGATTTGGGTCAGTTCATACTCATTCTTGAAACATGGACATACTCAAAAATGAGCACATAGAAGTGTATTTTATTTCACAGCTACTGTTCTTAGAACTGCAAATTTAAAGATGAAACGAATGTCAGTTATTCGAATGGATCCGAGGATGTAATACTAACTCGCAGAATTTTAAAATTTTAATTAGTTTCGGAAATATTAATTTAAAAAAAAAATAAATGCAATTTCTGTAATGGGGGCAACTAAATTACAGTAGAATCTCGTTACAGCGAATGTCACTTTAACGAATTTTTCAGTTTAAGAAATATTTTTTTGGATTATTATAAAACGTTCTTACACTGAGAAAAATAACACTTTCAAATCTGAGTAAATCGATGTTTTCATTTTGTTATGAGATTTTTTGTTTCAAATAGGACGACCTAATGCTTTCAATTCTGAAATACCAGAAATACTCAGTTTCAAAAATAATTACTTTTTATTCGAACTTTTTATTGAAACATGGACATACTCGAAAATGAGTGCATATTGGTCAGTTCATACTCATTTTTGAAACATGGACATACTCAAAAATGATTTGGGTCAGTTCATACTCATTCTTGAAACATGGACATACTCAAAAATGAGCACATAGAAGTGTATTTTATTTCACAGCTACTGTTCTTAGAACTGCAAATTTAAAGATGAAACGAATGTCAGTTATTCGAATGGATCCGAGGATGTAATACTAACTCGCAGAATTTTAAAATTTTAATTAGTTTCGGAAATATTAATTTAAAAAAAATTAAATGCAATTTCTGTAATGGTGGCAACTAAATTACAGTAGAATCTCGTTACAGCGAATGTCACTTTAACGAATTTTTCAGTTTAACAAATATTTTTTTGGATTATTATAAAACGTTCTTACACTGAGAAAAATAACACTGTCAAATCTGAGTAAATCGATGTTTTCATTTTGTTATGAGACTTTTTGTTTCAAATAGGACGACCTAATGCTTTCAATTCTGAAATACCAGAAATACTCAGTTTCAAAAATAATTACTTTTTATTCGAACTTTTTATTGAAACATGGACATACTCGAAAATGAGTGCATATTGGTCAGTTCATACTCATTTTTGAAACATGGACATACTCAAAAATGATTTGGGTCAGTTCATACTCATTCTTGAAACATGGACATACTCAAAAATGAGCACATAGAAGTCAGTTCATACTCATTTTTAAAACATGGACATACTCAAATATGAGCACATGATGTTTTATTTTTGAGTGTGTGGATGTTTTCAGAAATGAGTATATACGTGTTTCAAACTTGAGTAATTTTGATTCGGAGCCATTTTGACTATGCGACATACTCAGATTTGAGTATTTTTTGCTCAATTTTAAAAATGTCGTTTTTAGAGTGTATGCATTCACATTATAAAAATATTCACTTTAACGAATTTCAAATTAATGCATTTTTCAAATTAACGAATTTATTGAAGGCTTAAAATGAATAGTCATTTCAGTTTTACGAATGTTGAGTTGGCAAGAAAAAAAAATCCATTGAAAAACTAGCATTTGGAAGAAAACATTCGTCGGAAACTCGATGAAGGGGAGGCAGACGACAGTGAAAATGAAGCTGATGATAATTGTCCAACAAGTACAGAATATTCTGCTGTGCGATCAATAGGGGCTTTATAGAACATTAAAACCATGAATAAAAAGGAAACTGCCCAGTTAAACTGAGGGCATTGAGCTCACAGGCTATTCACACTAATTGTATATTATACTTTTATTTCAAAGAATTTGAAATAATCCCTCGAAAAATAAAGAAATCGAGAATATATTAAGGGGGATAAATCCTCCAGTTCCCAGCCTTTATACTTAACCAATGAACCACCAAAACTAATCAGGGAAACGCCTTACCATAATGAACCTATACACAAAATTTGAAAAAAAATCGGATAATTCTGCATGAAAAATCTATTTCTATAAATTAAGGGGGAGGATTAGTCCCCCATTACCCCTTTTATACTTAACAAATGAACCCCCAAAACTAATCAGGGAAGCGCCTTACCACAATGAATCTATATGCAAAATTTGAAGAAAATCGGATAATTCTGCATGAAAAAACCATTTATCTAAATTAAGGAGGGGGTGTTAGCCCCCCGTCCCCCAACCTTTATACTTTACTAATGAACCCCCAAAACTAATCAGGGAAGTGCCTTATCACAATGAACCTATATACAAAATTTGAAGAAAATTGGAAAATTCTGCTGGAAAAACCCATTTATCTAAGTTAAGGGGGGGGGGCTTAGCTCCACGTTCTCCCCTTTATACTTAACCAATGAACCCCCAAAACTAATCAGGGAAGCGCCTTATCACAGTGAACCTATAAACAAAATTTGAAGCAAAACGATTATTTCTACAATGAGTAAATCGCATTGCGTACATACATACATACGTAGATACATACGCACATACATAACCGGCGAGCACATTAGCTCTCAGGTTTTTAATGTCTGTGAACTAAAAAGTAATTATCCCAGCAAAATAATGTTCCGAAAACATTTTATGCAATTTGTTTTAAAAAATGTATTGTCAACTTCAGAGCAGAAAAAAAAACTTCTATTTTTTTGTAAAAAAAAAAAAATAATAATAATTAAGTTACATTAACTGCCGATGTCCGTGAGGTTTTTTTATCCATCCGGTATGTAAGATAAATTATAATTCCGTTTTAATAGTTTCGATTAAAATCTTGAAATTTAATTAATTTAACAATTATCTTATTTCTTACTAAGTAAGTCCACAATAGAAATATACCGTATATTTATTATCTACTGGCATGTTTGCATGTTAACCGAAATTTAATGTAACTCTAATAATAATATATATTCTTGTTCAATGTGCATACAAATTTCATTTTTTTTTAACGCCATATTGCAATTTCACATTAACAAATTTAATCGGTGGTCTCCAGAAAATTGTTATAACGAGATTTTACTGTATATCATTTTGTGGAAAAAGACCAAGCGATAAGTGCAAAGAATTAGATATCTCCTGCTACCCCAACTGTTAAATAATTATCTCTGTTTTTCTTTGCTTGTATAAATCAAGTTATTATTTTTTAATTCATATTCTCTCTCTCTATTTTTTTTTCTTTTTTAATGTTATGTAAAGAATATTCATATGAATTACTGACACATTTATTATAATTTTTACAAAAACCTGAGAGATTTCAATATTATTTATCTGTATGCTATACCATTTTCCGAATTTGTTAAAAAGGTAGATATATATTGGGTTGTCCGGAAAATTCGTGCCGGTTGGGAAAATTAATTCATACCGGAAAATTCTGCTCATTAATTAATAGACATTAGATATCGGAATCAATGTCTAATAATTAAATGATAGAATTTTCCGGTGCGAATTAATTTTATCAACTGGCACATAAGCTAATATTGGACCAATTGTAAGTATTCTTCTCAAATTTTACATCGGATACCTGAGATCGATGTCTAATCGGGTATCTCTGGTACTCTTTTTAAATTTTGGCTGAGGTTTTTTGGAATCGATTACAAAACTAAAAAGCCCCCCCCCCCCCCTTCCTCAAAAAAAAAAAAAAAAAAAAAAAAAAAAAGCAACCAAAATGGAACAAGTAATATAATTTTTTTAAGTCAATTACTACTTTTTAATCATATATATATATAAAATAAACCCGTGCAGCATTAATGTCCCACGTTATCTTTATTGAACATCATTTTGTATTCATCGTTGCGGTATTTTATTTCTGTGGCATCACTCATTTGAGATAAATCTTTCATTTCATTTATGAAAACAATGGGAGGAATTTTTTTCTCCCATTTAAAACTAAAATTAATTATTTAATTTAATTAATGAATTAATATTTGAAAAAACTGTATTAACATAAAGTATCATCCACTACAAGTTTAAAAAAATTTATTTGAACTTGAGTGGAGGAATAGAAAATATTTTATTAACGATTGAAAATTTGAACAATATATATATAGAGAGAGTGTGAGCTAATAGTAGGAATTAAAAAAAATACGAAGATACTCGGTTAGACATCGATCGTAGACATCCTATGGGAAAATATTCATTCGAAAATATTGAAATGTAAACTAGAAAGTTGGAAAGAACGCTGCCATTGGTTTAACATTAGCTTACGAGCGTCTTCGCATAACTGCGCCAGCATACCACATTTGCAAGATCGTGGTGGTTAAACCAATAGAACGTTATCTCTACAAATGTATCGCTTGTATTTCAATGTTTTAAAATAATTCTTTTTGCATATAGGATAGCTGAGGTCGAAGGCGAATGTGATAGTTTTTTCCTTTCCAAATGTTGTTGCAATTTCATCCTGAAGACACTGTTAATTTAAAAAACGGTGAGAATCAAGATATTGTTTCCCTTTATAGTTTTGCAAAATATGTACGATGGAAGTGTTGTCCAAAGTAGTGAATTTTTTTTTTTTTTTTTTTTTTTTTAACGTTATCCTTCAGAAAATTATAAATATACAAAGGTAAGTAATAAAAGTTGAATTATTATGAAAATTTTGTTATTGATCCAAATTTTGATTTTTTATGTTTTGATTGACACTATTTCCTTGAAGTTGTCAAATGGCGGCCATTAATATTTTTGCTTATATGATCCTAATATTGCACCCACTAAATATTCCAAATACCGCACTGTTGCGATATTAGGGTTAATTTTGTATATCATTTTTTTTCAAATGAGGCTTAAAAAGGGGGAAAGCTGTGGAAAGAAGAGAATATGATTAAAGCAATTCAGGCAGTACAGTCCAAGGAAATGGGTTTGGGACGAGCTTCAAAACTTTATAAAGTTCCTATAGACACTTTATTTCTTGGCTGGACAAAAAGGTTCTTCATTAGTAATGTTGCAACTCATATTTCTTACAAAAGATTTTGAAAAGAATGAATTTTATTGTGTTTGTAATATTGCACGGGGTGTGCGATATTAGGAACACTTTTTGAAAGTTTCTACTAAGGCGTTTTGCATATTTATTTGAAAAAAAAAAAAAAAAAAAAAAAAAAGTTTATTTTATTGGAAACCATTATAAACAAAAATTTTTTTATTTGAATGTTTTATGAACCCATACCGTCAATCAGTTTTAATTTGCCGTGCAGTTAAGCCGAATTCGATAAAAATTTCGAAATGGGGGTGATATTAGGCACACTTCCCTTATTGAAATGCAAACTATATAAATTTGGAAAGAACTCTTCCACTAGTTTAACATTAACTTGCAAATATAGGATCTTGACCTTCTTTCATAGTCAATACCGTATAGAAATTCTAAATTCGATATTGATTTGGAATTTCTATCCTCTTTCTAAGTTAAAAACGTAGAAGCTTTTCCTAAGCATAAAATACCAGTCATATTTCTACACTTCTTACTTTTATAGATGGTTTAATAATATTATACAGCCTATTGTCATTTGTCCCAACTTATCTCAAACAGTTATAAAGTATGTCAAATTATACGCTCCATAATAATAATTATGTATTAGCGTGACACAACGAACATTGTAACAAATTCCAAAAACAAAATAAATTGGACATGTGTTTTTAAACTACTAGATTTTATAACAACAAAGCTTCGTTTTCAAGACATAAAAGTGTGCGTAATTCATTATGTTGATTAATTAATCTCTATACAATTTAATGTGCATATACTGGATGATTGGTGTTAAAATAAAATTAGGTATTTCTGTTTTAACAAGGTACCAGTCGCGCATGCAATGGTTACGATAAATTAATTTCATCACACTATACAATATTTATGAAAATTAAATTACAGTATGCAATTATATATTATTCTAAACGCTGTACAAATAGCTAGTGCTCTGTTAACAACAACAACAACAAAACATAAATTATTCAATCAATCATGTTATTAAATATTAAAGAAATTTGTTCAACGTCGTCTGTAATAATTTTCATTTTCGTTACAGACGGCAAAGGCGTATTTTTGTTGAATATTTGTACATTATTATTTTTTTTCTAAAAGGAAAAGATCTTGACTGAAAATCAAAGTTTAATATTGCCACCTATAATCTTGGGATTTTTTTTTTTTCTAAACAAGTAAGTCAGAGTTCAAATTGAAGCAGGTGTAAGAGTTCACAACAAACAAAAATGATGTCAGGTTTTTAAAAAAATCCAAGCATTTTTAATCCTAAAAGAAAATATTTTTTTACAAAATTTAATGATATATTTTCAATAGACAGCTGGTCTTGTAACTACGCATATGAGCTAAGAAGAAAACAACTAAAATCAGCTAAAGATACGAATTATTTTCAGCATTTTTTAAAAAAGGAATGATTCAGAATTAACATTCTACCATTTTCTATATGCCATGCACATAAAGCATGTTTATAATTAATATTTATCAAGTGATTTATCAATAAGCATATACGTACTATCTTATTTCCATAGTTTCGCATACTACACAGCAATTATATAGGATGCAAAGTAAAGTCGGGATACACTCAAATAACGTATAGCTAGAATTGCGGAACATGTATCCACTTATAGGCTGATTATGCGCTCTCATATGAAACTGGATGCAGCGTCTCTTGCGGCGAAATTTGGAAGTTAACGATCTTATCTCGAAAACTATGAAAGATAAAGAAATAAAGTAATTTAAAAAAGCATAGAGAGTCCTCCATTTAGTATCAAATAATGTCTTAAATGTAAAAATAACTTTATTAGAAGCTCTGAAATATAAGTTTTTCAAAATTTAATCAATTGCTTAAAAGCATCATTAATCGCGTGCAAAAGTGTGACATCATAAGGCAAATGCACATTTGCGAATAAAAGTAACATATGTAAGCAAGACTCAATTTTACTTTGATAAGAAAATCAACTTAAGTATACTCAATGTTTCCACCATCGTCAATAAAACATGCAGTCGCATTCATACAATACTTTACAAATACCACATAGGGCTTTACAAATCTGATAAAATCTGGTAGCCAGCAAAAAATTCTAGTCGCCAATATTTACCATCCCCTCCTCCCACCTCATATATTTTCAAAGAGCATAAAAGTTTTTATGAATTAATTGAGAAAAAATAATAACAAGCATAGTTTAGAATAATTAGTTACATAGCTTAGAAATATAATATAAACTAAGTTTTCTAATGAAATTATCAAAATTATATATCTCTGAAAATAAATAAATAAATAAATAAATAAATAAATAAATACTGTAAAGGCTGAATTAACCGGCATGCTCGGAAAATGATGATTGCCGAATGCTTTAAATGTCCGGATAGTTGAACGCCACAAAATCTATATCTGCTGAGGAAGGCATCGATGAAATAGCGAAGCAGGAAAACATGTGTTTGCCTATTTTTCTGTTGAAGTCTCAAGTAATTCAGATTTTATTATTTTAAAATTTTTGCATTTGATGAACTTATTTTTGCCAAATTAATAGAAAAAGTTAAAAAATACTTTTGTTTGAATATAATGTCGAAGTTTATTTTTTATTATTGGGGGAGGGGGGGGGGGAGAAAAATGCCATTTGTGCTCATTTCAAGAAAACTTGGATCAATTTTTGTACAAAAAGAAAAAAAAATTACAAATAAATAAATAAATAAATAAAACCTTGATTAAATTACTTGGTCACAAGATAAAATAAAATTGGTCGCCATATGTGACCTGGTGACCGTATTTGTCAAGATCTGCACATAGCATTGCTACAAATGTTAGGCAAAACGCTATTAACTTGATTTTCTTATTAAAATAGATTGTCCCTTGCTTACATATGCTAAGTTTGATTACTAAATGTGCATTTGTCTCATACTGCCACACTTCTGTAAGCGACCTACTAAACCGGTGATTTCAAAAAATTACATTTTAGAACTTCTAATACATATTGGCCAATTTTCATGCTCTCATCACCTTCGTTATAAGATCCATGTTCTCTTCACCTTCGTTATAAGATCTGTATACTATATTTCTGCTTATACAAAATATTCGAAAAGATATACAGGATAGCCATAATTAAAGTGCACGTATTTTAAGAGCTCTACAAGCTAAACTATTTGGAATATTTTTTATTTATACTGTGTAGAGCATACGAAAACCAGCACTGCAACAAACAAAAAAAAAATTCAAAATTTTCCAATAGGTAGCGCTGTATATCATTAAAATAAAACAAGTCGGATGTGCCAATCTCAAAACTTTCTTCTATCTCACACAGGTTTCGCATACACTAAAAAGAATCAGCATCAATTTATATCAAGGTCTAACTGAATCTAAAGTTTTATTCAATTACGTGCATTAGTTCTTGAGATGTGACTATTGCTAAAATCGTGTAAATCTTGCAAAATGCAGCATAGTAGCACCACCTGTTTGGAGATTTAGACCAAAGCCTAATCAATAACAACTTATGTCAACATCCAACTGAATCTGAAGTTAGATGAAAATCCGTTCATTAGTTCTTGAGATATAGTTATCGTGATAATAATGAAAAAGTAGCATAGCAGCGCTAACTGTTCGGCTATTTACACCAAAACGTAAGCAGCATCTATTTATGTCAAGGTCTAACAGAATCTGAAGTTTGATGAAATTCCATGCATTTGTTCTTGAGTTCCAGCTATCGTAAAAATCATGAAAAAAGTGGTTTAGCAGCACCACCTGTTGGGATATCTACACCAAAACGTAATCAGCGTCTATTTATGTCAAGGTCTAACTGAATCTGAAGTTTGATGAAAATATGCGCATTAGTTCTTGAGATAGAGCTATTGCGGAAATCGCGAAAAATGCAGCATAGTAGCACCACCTGTAGGGCGATTTTCACCAAAAACTAATCAGCATCAATTTATATCAGGGACTAACTAAATCTAAATTTTTATTAAATTTCGTGCTTTAATTCTTGAGATAAAGCGCTCACAATATTTTGGTCACATACGGACAGACCGACAGACATTTTCTAAAAACAGTCAAATCGTGTTCAGGACCTTCTAAAACGTATAAATCAGTCGAAAACCGGAAGTCAGAAATTTTCATGAATCCAACACTTTCTTCTTGTAAAGATAGAAGAAAATAAAAAGAAAAGGAAAAGAAGAATAGAGAATTTCCTATCAGCTAACTTTTAAAACTTTTTATCCCAAATTTCGCATGATTCTAGCTTAAGGTTTTAGTCATGAACAGCTTTATGATCACTAAAATTTTAGAGAAAAAATATCCGCGCTCTGTTAATAAAGTGTGTTTTATCAAAATGGTAATAATTATAGCGAATATGAAATGACTATGAAAGAATAACGTCGTCTCAAACGATATTTATTTAAAATGAGTTACTTTGTTAATATTTGCTAATAAATCATCCTTAACATGGAAGTGTCATCTACTGGTAAAATGTCGAACCAATCATTTTTATTGCATAACTCGTTTCCGCATACTCTAAATAGCATAAATACCAAAGCTTTATAAAATATTCCCAATAGTTTATCTTGTAGAGCCCCTCAAACACGCGAAACTTTCATCATGGCCACCCTGTATTATTAACAAGCTGGAAATTGTACGCAACGTGACAAATGAGGTGGATTCGTAATATAACTAGTTTTATAAATATTCAGATCTCGGTGCAATAGCTGTTGCACTCTCATGCAAAAGTGCATGAATACAAAATTTATTTTATGTGCAAATTTTCATATTATAGATATTAATTTTATTTTATGAAAATAAGTTTCAATGCACTTTTACAAACAATTAATTACAAATCTGTTACATTAAAATTATACTATGTGTAAATATCCAATACAAGACAATGTAAAAAAATCATCGTTATTATTTCACTGAAAAAATGAATTATATCGTCTGTTATGATATGATTAATTTCCGTAATAAAATAAGTATCTTTTAAGTTGGCGACATTTTACCTTTTGCTGACATTTACTGAAAATTCCAATGCGAAACTTAAGCCTAGCTTTGAAAATTTTAGAACTCAAAATCCACATTTAGACTCTTTTTCCATTTAATAGCTATTTCTCCGGAAACATCTATCCAAAAAACTGTCGGTAGATTATAGGATTGCCATAATTAAATTATTTTAGTAGACAAATTCGGTTTTTAAATTCAGTAATACGGAAACAGTATGACTTTATTTTAAATATAACGAAATCAACATGGCAAGCTATAATCATTAACTATTATTGGATATCATTGAATTAATTACATATGACAGGATTTAATAGAATGAAGAAAACTTTTATTAATATCTTTTTAAGTTTTGATACTATTTTATTAACATTTGAAATGACTCGACAAAATTCTGCAACGATTATATATAATAAATTTCAAACCATTCGGTTAGGTAGTTTTTCCACTGTTATATGCGAATAGACGGACGGACCGTAGACGACGACTATAGGTGCTACGCATTTGTACATTTACGAACGCGCCTAAAAAGAAGGAAAGAAGAAAATAAATGTATGAAAATAGTAAAAATGCATTTCTTAATATCCCGAAAACACATGAAAATCCAAAGGAAAAAAAAATAGAGTTTTAACCAAACTTTTCCGAATAAAAGAATTTTTGTTTTCGTAATCGAAGAGAATCATTTTGCAATATTACACTTCTTACACAGAAAATGATTTTTTTTTTCATTCATATATTTATTTCACACACACACAAAAAAAATATATGTGTATATATTCTGTGTAATATTTTCAAATTTATTCATAGATGCACTTTTTTTTCCTAAAAGTAAAAACAGTAAATCACAAAAAAAAAACGTTCTGATGCAGCTGACTTCACATGCAGTAAACGACTTCTTGTAATGGAAGCAACGGAAAATTACGACTCCGGAATCAAAAATTATGATGATGACCAAAAAGGAATCTTTTCCGGAAAAGACATTTTTCGCCCGAAAAAAGGCAGCAAAATAAATCGTGCGTATTCGAATGTTTTCTGAAGGAATTCTCCTGATCCAGAATGTTCATTTTCCCGTATCGCATTATTTCCGTCGATTTGTTTGTTTTTTTAGTTTTTCTCTCTTTTTTTTTACTGTTTTCTCTAGGACATAAAACATAGCTTATCGGAATTCAGCCAAACAACACCAAAGATCAGGTACAGATTAAATGGAATGCGAACATGGGTTTCTGGAAATAACATACGATATGTATTATTTATAACTTTTTTCTTTTCTTTTTTTGTTACTCGAGGGAATCTGTGTAATGTATTGTTGAGATCGATACCTTTTTTGCATGAGTAGATGGATCACCACTGTTTATATCATCACTAGCTGACCCGCCCGGCGTTGCCCGGGCAGATTGTCATTGAAAAATATAACAGTGGAGAGGACTCTAAAAAAAAAAAAAAAAAAGACTGAATAAGATTTATTTATACTAAAAGTTTGTAAAAAAATGAAATAAGAGCTAAAATTTCAAAAGCATGACAGTTACGTTTAAAAAAAAATCCCTGACGGCTCGGCCTACAGGCACAGGTAGACTTCGAAGATGCAGACCGTGGGGCACCTGTTTGTTGGGAATTGCGGAAGAAATGACCTTTTTGCCATAATACGGCCGATGGGAACCGCCCACTTCGAAACCTAAATTGATTGCAGGCGGAGCCAGCAGGGATTTTTTTGTTTTTATTTTTTTTTTCTTTTTGCTATAAGGGTTGGTCCTATAAAAAACTTGTCAATATAAAAGTTTTAGATACTATTAAGAGGATTAATAATAAATTTAAGCGGATTTGATATCTTGTGAATTGATGAAGTTATGATTTTTTTTCTTCTAAAACCTCCCTTTCTCCCCCCCCCCCCCCCCCTTGGGGCCATTTTTGATGATATCAAAAATCTGTCATACATAAATTTCTATCCTTTTCCTAGAAGTAATAATAACTTTAAACGGATTCGAAACGTATCATAATTAAGAAATTATGGGGTTTTTTCTGTTTTCACAAAAAGCCGCCCCCCCCCCCTGGTTCGATTTTGCCCATTAACGAACTTGACCGAGATTTTATGCCCCTTGATTTTATGTATCAGTTTAGACGATATTTATGCAGAATTTTTCCAGTTATCATGTCCATAAAAAAGGGACATAGATAGATAGATAAAGTTTTGAACTGGGAGTGGTTTTGGGCTCTGGGAGTCATGATCGGCGTAGATCTGCAAAAATTTTTCAAAAATTCCAACTTAGGTGAGAATGTAATAGGTAGTATTTCTTACGAAATCTACCTAAATGAAACTGTCAGGGAAAATTATTACACTTACTCTTCCCTTTTTACTGAAAATCCCTTTTTAAAAATCATTGCTTTACTTACATTTTAAATTTTATATCGCTAATTGTATTTTTTAAATTATAAATATTAAATGCTTACAAAAATCAATATTTCAAATTACAATTTATTTGCACTATAATCAAAAAATCATTGTTTGTTTCGCTTTTATTTCTTTAGATGGCGGCACCAAACATTTAAGTGTTAAAAATCCTGTCTTAAATCCTGCCAAAGGACTTTTACACAATAACCAATGAGATGCGTTTCATTCGGGCGTTGCCATTCAACAATTAACAAATAATCGCAATTTCTGTGCCACATACGATAGCGTAATATATATATATATATATATATATATATATATATATATATATATATATATATATAGATTGTTATTTTTAATCCTTCTGGCCACTATTGGTGATTTATTTGTCTGCATTGTATTG
Organism: Maratus michaelseni; assembly: GCA_963931845.1. NCBI lineage: Eukaryota > Metazoa > Arthropoda > Arachnida > Araneae > Salticidae > Maratus > Maratus michaelseni. The sequence continues at coordinate 321,612,113 of OZ007594.1, read as the reverse complement.
ATCAGAAAACTTTCTTTTTAATATTTATTATATTACTTGAATATATTCTGACCTATGTAAAAGGGAAGCTATAATAAAACTGTCAGTACTCAGCGTGCTCTGTATCGTGAACTAATTGCCAGAATGGAGTCAAATATCGTATTAATATTAAACAAGACGAGGAATGAAGGATCGCGAAACAAAAGTTTAGTTCCAAAAGTCACCGCTAGGTGGAAATGCGGCGCTGAGAAATAGAAAAGAGAGTTGAAAAGATGCAGAATCAATTCTGAAATAAAATTAATGTGCTAAATAAAAGTTAATGTTATTTCAGTACTGATTCTGCGTTTTTTTATTGCTATATTATTAAATAGTATTATTATTTTTTTTTAGTTACATAAAGATAAGACGTATTCCTTTACAATTATTCTGCGTTGATGCGGAGAATGGGTCCATTGCTCAAGTTAATCACTAATCATGAATAACAAATATGAATCTAAACATATTTTGATCTCAGAAAAAAATACTTAAAAGTATGCATCAATTAAAAAACCTTAAAAATTCAAGAAAATAATCTTGTGGATTTATCAAATTTCATATGCGTTCTAAGAATAAATTACACCGGTCGGCACCAAAATACTCCCTGTAAAAATAATGGTTGATTCTTATAGATTTCAGGTTACTAAATCAGAATAACGCAATAAATTACAGTATCACGTATCACCTTTTTAGATTAGAGGGTTTGGTTTTTAAAATTAAGGTATTTTATATCTTGCTAAAACATAAGTGGAAGTTGCTTAGATAATAAATTGTATATAATGATATGTTAATTAATTACATATAAGTAAATGTATAAAAAACATTATCCGAATTACAGCAGCATAAGAAATTAAAAGATATTAGTAAATAGCAAATAGTAAATTTGGACACGTAAGGGGAGGGGGTGGGCAACAAAAGAAAAATACACAATACAAGAGTTAACAAACTAGATTTTCATGCTATATTTTATCGATTTGTTATGTAAGACAGTGAAAATCATGAACATAGAGCTAAAGAAGGACTTCTAACGAAATAGTGTTAATATCGTGTCGCGACTTTGTACCGAAATGGCAGCTGTACAGCTACGCGCATAGTTCTGCGCAGCCGGCGAGAATCCCTGCTAAGGCAGCGCCACCTACAAGATCAAACCAAAACTGTGTATCAGATACTCACCAGACGACAGACGGTTTGAAGAAGCAGACGAACAGGTGACGTATGGATAAGCTGTCTTACACGTGCGCCACCTATTTGAGACATTTTTCCAGGAATAATTATCTTCTTGGAAAGGCTATTTCGTTAGAAGTCCTTCTTTAGATCTATGTTCATGGTGAAAATACTGTTTTCCTGATTTCAATTTTATCTACTATTGCAAATTAAGATGATAATACTTCACTATTTGTTATTATTATAAAACTGCTGCGCTGAGAAAAGGGGTACGTGCTGGGACTTTTTGGTTTAGATTTAGGAATATTACATCTATAGGATTTGCATATTTGTTTTCCAGGGAGGAATTTTTATTTATTTATTTATTTATTTATTTGCTAACCAGTGTTATCCATATACTTTTCTAATTATGCTGAAATGTTCTTACTTTGATAAAAATTTACGATGAAAAGAATAAAATTAATATTTATTTTGTTTGTATATGCAATTTAAACTCTACGGTGTGTTTCTATATGAATTTTAGGATTAACAAGTCGAAAATAGATTTCAGGGAGTTTTACTGTCTCATATAACCCCTTTAATTACATTTGCGAGATAAATCGTCTTCACATTGAAGCCTTTTCCAAAAACAAAATGAGATATCTCGTCATTGACACATTTAGGACACCTGAGCTGAAAGCAAAAGAGACATGTCGTCAATGACACTTAAAAACCCTTTAGCGCCTTTAGGTGTCACAACTGCATGTCACACTTAAGTGTCATTACTAAACTGCTTAGTTATGACACTACGTGTCATAACACAGAGCTTTTTTTTCACAGGAACAAACATGGATTTTGGCGCCTTCTCCCTCCACCTCAAACTAAATTTGCTGAGAGAATTTTACTAAGTTTCTAATAGCCGGCTTAGTTTAAAATAAAAATATGTAATCATAATACTGAACAATGAAATCAGCTTTGTGAAATATTTATTCAATAAAACCTGTAAAACCGGAATCGAGAGGAACAATAAGAAATTCCGTTTCATACAGATTTCAGTCTTAGCATGTGTAATTGTTGACATTTTTTCTGTTGGGACCATGTAATTTTTCATTTTAGACAGGATTCCGTTATAGACAGATTTCATTTTCACATATTTTACTGTTTGTAGTATTGCATTACAATTGAGTAGGTGGTTAAAGTCATTGTGATATGAGTCACAATGTCTTAAGAACAGAAAAACTAGGATTTTCTATAGGTATAACAATGAATTCCAATGCAACCGTAAAATATTTTCGTGTGCTGTCTACAGCCAGTTTCATGGAACTATCACTTATCTCACTTTCCTTATTCATAGACTATCCTATTCATAGATATTCCTATGTCTAGATGCTTTCTTGAACCTAACGCTAATTTTCAAAATTATAATAGCGACATAAAACAAAAAACAAAAACAAAAAACACCTATTGAGTTTTTTTTTAAGTATTTTATTTTGAGAATTTTCCACCCCTTAGTGTTTAGTATTCAGGTAATCGCCCCTTCTAAGGTCTGATCTCGATGTAAAAAAAGTAACTGTAGTAAAAAAATATATTTTTTTAAAATTGCGTATTTCCCAGCCCTTAGTTTTTAGTGTCCCGATCACACAAATCTTTTTATTTTCCAGCTGAACAACATTTTTACCTAATTTATATATATATATTTTTATATATATAAACGACAAATAAGATCTTCATTTGGAGCCCCCCTCCGCCTTTCGTTCTCACGCCCGGGCACATGAACCTCTGTCCCACCCCCTTATTTTCGGCCCAGTCATAACTACTTTACCGTCACACTTAAGTGTTATAACTAAGTTTCTACATTGATAACTTCAAGCATTTAAGAACAATGACATTCTGAGAATACCTAAGAATGTATAATGACTATTTCTTTGAATAAATTGCTGTTACATTCTTTTAATTCCTAGAATTCGAAGAATGCATGATGGTGTACTAATTCTTCGGATATATAATGTTAATGTTTATTTTTATAATGATAAGACATACTCTATTTTTCATATTCTCTATGTTGATAAGAAAATAATGGCCTGTTGTTCGTAGGAATCACTAAACATAAATGACAAATATCAATCTAAACATATTTCAATTTCCGAAAAATATATATGATAAAAACGTATCAGTTATTTAAAAAAAGAAAATGTAAAGTAAACGTAAAAAAAAATAATCTTTTCACGTGATTCATCGAAATGCATACGCGTTCTAAGAATAAATTACCTACATCAGTTTTTAATCATGCTGATATTTATTCTCTTCACTGAGATAAAAATTTATGAAGAAAAGGATGAAAAAGAGAATTTCCTCACAGATGAATCTAAGTATCAGTAGTCTTCGTCTAACAGGAAATCTGGTTTATATTTTCAAACTCTCGATTACATCTGTTACACATTTAACAGAGAGGATGAACACTTATAATAGAGGATAAACTTGTTCAAAACCATTAAAGCTCTTCAAGAAGATGAAATTCTTTGGCAATGAGCTGAGAAAATAATTATGTTTATCATCTTTTTTGCCACAGACAATGGACAATAGTCTCGTTCCAGTTGATCCTTATCTGGTTGTATTATATACCTTATTCCGGAAACCCAGAGTTATCTTTATTGTTTGTTTTTTGAAAAGATCTCTGAATGACCTTGACAGGCAATTTATATACTCAGTAAATTAAGAAAGTGATAAAATTTTAGATATACAGTTGTTAATTAAGTTATTTCAAAGGAGAGCAATTATTTTTTCCCTTTTCCTCACGAGATGGTTATCGAACTCTGAAATAGGTAATCTGTACAACAGTTATGCATTACTTTTTCTCAGTCATTTTTTTAATTTTTTCGGTGGAAGGTAGAATAGAAAAAATTTACTTTTATTTCCATGATATATAATAATCGTGTTATAATAGTATTGGTAAGGGAAGATTTTCTTTGTTTCATTTCTTATACTGGATTTATTTTTAATGATTTTTTTATTTTATCCATTCATCATGAGAATATTATTTATTATGAATTTTTACTTTCTTCTGTCTATAATAGAAGAAAGTATTGTAAGCGTTGTAAAGTACTGTATGTTTATACAAAATGTCTGTGTGTCTGTCTTTTTTGTATCGACGAAACGTGTATGAAGTTATGCATAGATTTGAACCAAATTTTTTATAGGTTTTGACTATGGTCAGAAAGTCCTGCTTGAATTTAGAGATATTCCGCCGGAAGAAGGCGCTGTAATAGCGATTTTTGTGCCATTTTCTTTATTGTGCCATCGAAAAGTGTATCTAGTTAAGCATAGAATTGAACCAATTTTCATTTATAAGTTTTTGGCTATGGCCAGCAGGTCCTACTTGAATTTGGAGATATTCCGCCGGACGGGAGCGCTGTAATAACAATTTTTGTGCCATTTTCATAGTCGATGTGATAGCGAATTTTAAAGAATTAGCATGTATGAGATAGAAGGAAGTTTTGTTATTGGCATTTCCGACTAGTTCTATTTGTATTTAAATACTATTTTTCTCATATGGAATTGAGGATTAATCCATTCTTAATTTTTCATTATCTTCATATGTGCTGTTGCAGTTGATCGGGCAATTTGAATATAGAAATTTCTGCTTAATAGCATTCCATATTCAAACAGAAATAAGTCATTCGCGACTTCCTTATATTGCGGAATATTGCCCTAGTATTTCACAATATAAGTTTCCATTTTCTTATTGTGTTGTCCTTACCTTCTGCATTTCTATTTTTTTCCTCCAATTTTTTTTTTTACATCAGAGCATATAACAATATTGGATTGGTGTTTTTTTTTTCTAATGTGTTCTAATAATTTCTATAGTGCCTATTTTGACTTATGAATTAATAGTTATTTTATTTGACAAAATATACTTTTGAAATAAAATAATAACTTACAAATTCATACATATATCTTCAAAACTACTTCAAAACTTCAATTTTTTTTTTTTTTTTTTTTTTTTTTTACTATTTTATAACTATATCTTCCAAAATAATGCTAATTTTATTCAGACAAAAGGAATTCTACAAGGCTCAGCCAGTTCCAATATGCTTTCAGATTTATATATCTATTTCTATGAAAGAAAGTATATTAACAATAATATTTTGCTCTATAGATATATAGATGATATAATTATCTTTTGAACCTAGTACTACTCATTTAAATAAATCTGCTATTAATTTTATGGACATTAATATCTCTATTCTTTCTAATCACACTTTAAAATTCAATATCTATGATAAGCGTAATGATTTTTCCTTCAATGTTATTAATTTTACTAACTTTCATTCATGTCTACATATTTCACTTTACAGAAATATTCTTATAAACCACTGCAATCGTATTAAATGTTTATGATCCTCTCATTTCGTTAGGCCTAATTTATTACAATTAAAACATACAACTTTGTTTTATAATTATCCCCCTTGCTTTTCCTTCTTCATGGATTAAACATTAAAACATTAATCTAATTTTACCAGTACAGGCATTAAATATGTATAAAAATTATAAAACTGAAAGCAATATTAAGTAGGGCGGGCGTAGATTGCTGAAAAAAAATATAAAAACTTATTTTTTTTTAATTAACAAAAAAATTACAAAATAACAACCCCCCCCCCAAAAAAAAAAAAAATATATATATATATATATATATATATATAATCAAAATACTATTAAGAAGGATGAGACCAGACCGCTAAAAAAAGATAGAAAATTATATATAAAAAAGGGTTTTACGCATTTAATCATTTCATTTATGTAACAAAACCATTTACACAACATAAATAATACACTCTTCATTTTATTCACACACTGTCTCCTCATACATGGCTAATTATTGTACTACTGTCCATTTTGGTCTGAGTAATTAATGTACATAAAATTTAGAATGTGAAGAAAACTAAAGTAAATAAATAAAATATAAATATAAATAAAGATGAAAGATGGAAAATCTTTCATCTTTATTTATATTTATATTTTATTTATTTACTTTAGTTTTCTTCACATTCTAAATTTTATGTACATTAATTACTAATTTGTCTAAAATTTGTTTCTTTTAATTCCATTTTCTCTTCATTCATAACAAAGGGCAGCACCATATTTAGGATTTAACTAGTCTATAATTTTAGCTTTTACTTTTACTTTTATGAGATAGATGGCAGCACCAAACAATTATTAATTTCCTCTCATCATATCTTGCAAAGCAATGGCTGTGTTTTTAGCAGCCATTTTGGTCTGAGTGATGACATGTTCTTTATGGTTTGTGAAGCACTTTGAATCTTGCTTATATGAGTTTTTTTTGGTGAGTTTTGCACATTGTTTTATAATCTGGTTTCGATTTATGTTGAATAATGGTTTATTTATTTATTTCTCTTGTTATTTGAACTCTTCTGTGTTATTTTATTTCTTTGTTTCATATATATGTTATTAAGGGCTTAATATTGTCGATTTTAGGCATAATGCTGGCAATATTTGATGAAATAACATATATCTACTATGAATATTCTTGTGAAGCTCCTCTGAGGATGCCATAAAATATTCATAGTTTTCCTTTTTTTTTTTTTTTTTTTTTTTTTTTTTTTTTTTTTTTTTTACTAAGTTTAATTTCTGCAGTGTCCTTTCCATTGTTTTTTATAATGTCTCATCCTTTGTTTTTCACATGTGGTTTCACATATATATATATTAATTCACATCAGGCATTTCAAGCCCATCCATGTTTTAGATTAAATAACCAAGTTAAATGTCAAGTCTTTGACAGTTAAAAAAATTAATAATTTCATTTTAACAAGAGGGTAAGGGTGCTTTGAAGATTGACTTGAGTAACTTTAAACTAACTCAGCTTATGAAGTTACTAAATTAAATTTGAGGTGGAGAATAATCTTTTTTCCAAATGTCTAGCTTAAATATCAAATAAAATCAATGTCATAACATACCTTACAGATAGCTAGAACGAAATATAATCACGCCTCTTTCACTAAAATCAAGCACAACACATAATTTTTTACTTCAATATCTAAATCTAAACGAAGCTTTCTGAGCTTCCACAAATATTTACTAGATATAATCAAGCTTATCAATCTTACCACTGACGATAATCAAGCAAGGTGACTCCCGCATTACTCCATGTCTAAGGAAATGGCTGGCTACCAACAATATCCCACAACCAAGCTTCGCAGATTCAGATAGCTTGCTGAAACAAGCACAGCAACTAATGGTCCTATATAGTAGAGGCACGTTGAAAGAAACCTAACCTACTCAGTCAAAACTTCATATTCTAATTCTAGTCACCAAACACGTGTAAGCTGATTAACATAAATTCGCAGAGTATCAAACTCTGCGAATTTGATGCATTCCAACTACGCTAACGCTTCCACATATTTGAAACTAATAGATCGAAAAGGAAGGTTCGATAATTCGCGCTCTCATTCAAATTGAGGGTCCAAAAGTTCTCGGCCAAAGTAGGGAACGTCTTTGCAACAACTTTTGATTGTCCTTAACCCCCTCTCCCCCCTCGTCCACCCTTCCTTTTTGTTATGTCGAAAGAAAAATATTTTTTTTTGCCTGTTTTCGGGTGGTTCTCGTTATCCCCCTCGTCCACTTTGCTGTGTATATATATATTTTTAATTTGACTATGTACTCCTTTCTCATTCGTCTGTATGCTCTTCTTTCTCCTTCCTTCTCGTCCCTTCCAATATTTTCTCTTTCTTACTTTGGAGGTTTTCTCTTTTTTTCTCCGTCATTACGTGGTTGCTTTCTAGATATACGTCTCTCTCTTTGCGCCTGGTGACAGATTATTTTATCTGCTAAATAATATCATCGTGTTTCATAAATTTATATGAGGCTTTTTATACAAAGTATAGAATTTTGCCTATTGTCATTGACGCCAGTTTTTTGTTTCTCTTTTACTGCAGTTATGTTTGCTGTAGAAATTATATTACCTAGATAAATTTATTAGCAAGAAAGAGACTTTCCTTAACTCAGTGTAAAAGCGAAAAAGCTGATTTTATTCTAAGTCTTACGTCCTAGCCAAAAACTTAAAAGGAAGACCATTCATCACGAATTTGAAGGTCCAGCGACGTCATAGTTCAATACTGGAATGCCTAATTCACGTCTTGACAGGTGACCAGGAGGATACCGCGTGTTCGAAAAAGCCAGACAGCATGTTGTTGCAAGAGAAAAGCGTGGGAAAACTATCAGATCGAAGTGGAGGACTCCGTAGGTAAAGCCACTCCCTTGGTGTCGTAGGGGGGTATCGTTAGATGTACAGCAGAAAACACCCCTTCACTATCGATTCAACACACTAGGAGTCGCAAATTGTCTTTAGAAAATAAATGAGATGGTTAATGTTTTTAACCTTAGAAGAGGAATTACTCCTCAATGTTTACTCTTGACCAAAGAGAGGTAAATCACGCCATCTCGCTGTGGGAATTTTAAGACCAGGTCAAGGACTTACGGATTGTCGAGTTAATGAGAACTCGGGTGAGAAAAGAAACATCAGCTGACCACCAGTAATAACGGACAAAGTTATTAAGAGTGGTGACGAATAATTCAAACGCATATTCGATAGAGCCTTGGGGGCTAAAGACTGAACAATTCTCGAAAAGAGAAAGTGCTGTAATCATGCTTTACTTGTTGATTGAGTGTCATCTATTACATCTGTTTGAAATCGCAACGAAACCCAAATTTTATTTAACTTGATGCTATTAATAATCTTGATCTTGATTAATAAATTCTTTATTTTGTTTTATTAAATGTTAAGTTGATTCTATTCATGCCACCATAACATCTCAAAAATTGATCAAATTAATACACTGTTTTAAAGGCAAATTTTCTGTACGACAACGGAAATACTTTCACGCGATTACCAGAAATATGTTGAAGTTAAACAAGCTAAAACTTTATATATAAACTAAACTTTTAATTTAAATTATATTTTCACCAGATCATAGCAACTTTTCGTATACTTCAAAAGTTTTTATGAGTTATATTTTTGTCTATTTGAGCGTCCTCTATTTTTTTATTTAACTGGTCACACAAGTCTCAAATTATACTGATCTTAACCATTTAAAAATGATCATGTCTCTGTGACTCATTTACAGAAAGGCATAAAAGAATTCAAGTAAACTACAGACTGTAACGATTATTGTCTTAAATTCAGATACATTACAGATTACTAAAATAATTGCAGTCCGATGAGCATTTTAGTGATATTATACGTTTAAGGCTGTTCTCAAATTCAAACTAGCTACTTTATGACATATTTTTTAAATTCATTTTTGTCCGGAAACGCTTGAAATTTGCAGGTGTTCTTATTCAGAAATTATGTAATCGAAACACGTTTTCTATTTTTTGGTCATAAGATCTTTCAGAAAATTCAGTCAAAGTCGACGTTTTGAATCGAATTCTCGCCGCGCTGAAGCAAGCAAGGGGGAAAAAGCGTTGTCACGTGACACGAATCGCTTATAACTTGATAAGTAATTTATTTATCAAAAAATGGAAAACTCATTTTGATTCCAAATCGGTTCAACAGTCAGGACTGCCAATTTTACGCCTTTGTGTTTAAAAATGAGTCTGAAATTGTGTCAGAAAGTTTCGCTTTGTTGAGCAGGTCATTTGAAAACCACTTTAAAGAAAAAGCCAGTTTTGTTAAAAATGATATACGACTGATTTTTTAGTTATTTGATTCACATTTACACGCATGTACACACACATGATAAATTATGTATCGAAATTTCTAGGATTCCGTATCCTGATACAAATTAAGATATTTTAAAAAATTAACACCACTGACCTTCCATTGGAATGATCCGGCATTTAATTGCTTCTGTCAACCGAGTATAGTGTGAAATATTCTGGATAGAAAACGTGTTTAAAAATTTAGGCGCACATGAAAATAACTAAGCTAACACAGAACAAAAATTTAAAGAAAAAAGGGGAAAAAATAAGAAAATAGAAGATTTATTTTATGATATTCAGTAAATTTTCTTCTTATTATTATTTTTTTCTTTTGTGACATTTTTCTTGTGTATATGGACAAAAACTGATTTTTTTACTTTGGCTTCATTTCTTTTTCGTGGAATTCATAGGATATGTGCATCGGAGTGAATCCAGAGGAAAAAGTATACTCAATAACACAATAGTCTGCAAATTCTGTCACAAAAGAGATTTTTATTTTGAATAAATATAAAATCTATCTAGAATAACATTACCATAAGTTCAGATGCAGTTGAAAAAAAATCCAATGCTGAAGTCCGATATTCATCAAGAAAGAATCGGTCAATCCAAGGTTTATATAATCATGCTTGGCTTTATAATCATGTAATCTACAGTTGGCAATTTTCAGCTCCACTCAATAACAAAAAATGAAAAAAGGATTCGAAAAAAAGTATGATTACAGTCACTTTTACTTTAAATTTTCCAAAAATAATTATTTTAATCTACAAAAGTATTGTAATAGTTAAAAAAAAAAAAAAAAAAAAAAAAAAAAAAAAAAAAAACACTAGTATATGTTGTGGTTATTGTAAAATAAAGCTTTTATTTGATTGAGACTTCAATTGTGTGGGTTCAAATGAAAGTGCAGATTCGAGAAATTCTATGATACTTTTTTATGAAATCTTAAAGAAATGTATAGATATGTAGTAAGCCAAAATCAAATTGATTTTTTTTTACAAAGCACAAGACATCAGGAATACAAATAAATAAAATCGCCTTTTTTTTTTTTTTTTTTTTTTTCGTGAGATGTCACAGTGCTTGTGCCTATACTTCTTGAATTGTTGAATTTTGATTACTTTAGTAACTTTTGGATCACTTGGTAGTTGGTAATGTGAACCTTCGGTACCACGTCTACTTATCGTGAAAAGTGGTTATTATCCTTATGGACAGCATTTGGTTGCATATTCCTTATGACATTTCAAATTAAAAACTATGACTCACTGTTTTCTTATGACCCACTGCCATGCGAAATAAACTTTTGTATGCTAATAATAAACAGTGTCCAATACTATGTAATTGTAAAAATTCTATTAAATTGTTTTATTTATTTATTTATTTATTTATTTATTTATTTATTTATTGCTTGTTTTTCACATTTGTGCTTATTTTTTGAAGGGATGGGTGTAAAAAGCAGTGTTACCAACGTAGCTTCTTTTTCATTTAAACAATGACCATTCTACCACAATTTCTACATAATTATTTTTGTTTATTTAACAATGGAATGTCTCTCATTAAATCATACAAAAATTATCATATAGAAATTCTGCTAGGATCGTAGTTTTTTTTTTTTTTTTTTTTCCTTAAAAGGTTAAGTTGGCCATAACCTGGTTAAAATGCCTCATACAAATCAAAACAATACTTTCCTATTTTTCTTTAAAACTGAAACTATAGCCCATTTTTGTTTTGTTTTGGAGGGGGGGGGGGAAGGTATGCAGTTTTTTTGGCGGGGGGGGGGGGAATAAAGAGGTGTATGTATCTTTGTATATTTTTTTCTTAGTCCACACACACACACCAAACAAATGTAGTAGCAAAATTGCCAGCATATGTTACTCTAATTTTTGCTGTTATTTTTTACAATACTGAGGACATTGCATTGCACCCGCGGAGAAAATAATGTTACAAAATGCAAAAGAAATTTCAGAAAAATGACCAAGATCACATCAGAAAGAAACAAGAACGAAAAATCATGCGTCAATCATAGATTATGTAACACTTTCCAACGCTTCCAAAATAATTTTACAAATCATACCGTTTAATAAGCTAAAAGATAACATCTAAGTAATCCGAATACTTTTCATCAGCCCTGTATAGGATCTATAGATTTGTATATATACTACATAGGATGCTAAATTTTAGTTCAGTTAGGAAACGCGTAGCACAGTTTAAAATTCTCCGTCTGGAGTTAAATAATACGGAAATGTGTACGCGAACTTTTGTGCTTCCCTGTATAGGATCTACAGAATTTATACACACCACGTAATAGACAAAAAGCGAGTTAAAATTAAAATCGCGTTCAGTAACTTAAAACGCACTTCCAGGAATTATTGTTAACAGACAGTAGAGAATTCTTTTGTGTGTCCCTGTAAATGAACGATGACTGCTATACACACACTATTCTGTAGTAAGCCTCTTGTAATGCACCTTATATAAATTTTAATGCGTTTAAAATAGGGAAACATTATTTAAATAAACCGCAGACGGTTTTTCTCCATAGACGTAATGTAACGGAATTCTTTTGACTGTCCCTGTAAAGTAACTATAAGTGCTATGCACACACTATTCCATGTTAAGCTTCTTCTAATGCACCTTAGTGATATATATAAATTTCAATGCGTTTAAAATAGTGAAACATTATTTAAATAAACCTCAAGTGATTTTTCCCCATAGACCGCAATGTAATGGAATTCTTTTGAGTGTCCCTGTAAAAAAAGTATAAGTGCTACACACTTCCGTTGAAATAGGGAACATGCTATAGATAACGACTATAACATATAAAAATTGCAGAGCAATCCGAGCATATTTGCGGGAGTTAGAGGACGGACAGACGGCAGACGGCCAGACGGCCATACGGCCAGACAAACAGAAGTCATAAACACTTTTCAACTAGGTTGGAAAGTGTTAACAACTAGGTTGTAAAGTGTTAAAAAGGAAAAAATATATGGCCTTGGCGCCGATATACACTGCTCAAAACAATTAAAGGATATTGCAGTTTTAGGTGGATTTTGTATCTGGGAAACTTTTTAGCTGATTGATACATGGTCGACAGACATAGTAGGTTATATGAGAATAAATTACACATGTTTGGCAGAAAAAAATGCATTTTATTGCGCATTTGTGTACAAAAGGAAAAAAACACAATTTGTGCATATGAGAAAAAAAGAATAAGAAAAGGTGTTTTCTTCAAAGAAAATCATTTTCAGTAGGGGGTATGGTTTCCACGGGCGGCCAGCAACGTTGAACACCTTTGAGGCATGGACTCAATGAGGCTATTAATGACGAGTTGGGGTATTCTGCCCCACTCTTCCAGAAGAGCTCTTTCCAGTTCTTGGAGAGTTTGTGGGGGTTGTTGGCGGCCAGAAATTCGTCTTCCTAGAGCGTCCCAAACGTGCTCGATTGGATTCATGTCTGGAGAACACGCTGGCCATTCCATTCGAACGATTCCTTCCTCGAAAAGGAAATACTACACCAGGTTTGCATGATGTGACCTGCAGTTATCGTCCATTAAAATCAAGTTATCTCCGATTGCTGCAGCGTAAAGGACTACAATAGGTCTGAGGATCTCATCCCTATATCGGCAACCAGTCAGAGCTCCATCTCGAATGATGTAGAGGTCAGTGCGCCCGTCAATGGAGATGCCACCATACACCAACACTCCTCCACCGCCAAATCTGACACTTTCGTGCACGAACGCAGGATTATTCCTACTGCCACGGTCCCTCCAGATGAAAATACGCCTATTATCCGGATGCACAGAAAAACGGGACTCGTCAGAAAACAGAATATTGCTCCATTCATTTCTCCTCCAGTTGACATGCTCGGTTGCCCACTCCCTGCGGTCGCGACGATGCCTTGATGTTAATCTAACACATACCATCGGTCGGCGAGCATACAGACCTACAGCATGGAGCCGGTTTCGGGCAGTCTGAGTTGAAATCGTGGTGCCTGTAGCCGAGCGAAGGTGTTGTTGGAGAAGAGTAGCGTTCATGTTTCGGTGTCTCCGAGCTCTTAACGCTAAATACCGATCTTCATTGGGCGTTGTTGCCCGTCTACGACCTTGCCCTGGTCTTCGACCTGCACATCCACTCTCCAAAAAACGGTTCCAGATCCTGGAAATGACACTTTGTGACACTCCAATGGCTTGCGCTACTTCGGCTTGAGTTTGGCCCCCTTCTAACCTACCAACAATTCTCCAAGCTTCTGAATCTGTCAAATGACTTCGCTGAGACATGGTACTCATCGAAACAAAGCAATCACTGAATGCTGATCATCCTTGTCTTCATTCTCTTTTATCCAGTTGAAAGTCAAATTTCATTCGCTGCCGCTGAAGCGACGTTTTTGACGTCGAACTCAAAATTTGCATACTCCACAGCTTGAAAACCAGAAAAATTTGCATTTGTGTTTCTCTTCTTCTATTTTCGGCAAAAAAAATTTCGTTTATATCGTTATTTTATATAAAACTTCAAATATCCTTTAATTGTTTTGAGCAGTGTAATTGAGTTTATGTCATAAGAATACCTACTCAAAACAGAGTCTTTTTGTGGGTAGATATACTTAAATCATCATATTCTTAAAACGTTACATAGAGATTCAAGAATATGATTTTATGAGAAAGTTCAGCAGATATTTTTGCTTTTCAAAGAAGATATCCAAAACTTCAATAAGAGTTATGGTTAATGTAAAAGTTAGTGCTTCCCGAAAAAGAACAATTTGGAAATTGTACGTCAAACGTGACAAATGAGGTGCGTTCGTACTATAGTTAGTTATATAAATATTCAGATCTTGATGATTTTTAATTCTGTGAAATGAATTATATCGTCTGCAGATTAATTTCTGTCATAAAATAAGTATCTTGGTCGCTTGACGATTAAACCTCGGAAGCTCCTATAACAAGAAAGCACCGATTTAAAGAAAAAAAATCAAATTTCTTAATAAATGTTTTTATTAATATTTTCTAAAGTTTTGATTCGATTTTCATAAAATTTGAAATGTCTGGACAAAATTCTGCAAAGATAATATATCTTAAATTTCAAACCATTCGGTTGGGTAGTTTTTGCGTTGTTATATGCGGACGGACGGACCAGACAACGACAATAGGTGCTACATATTTATATAATTACGAACGCACCTAAAAAGGCCAACTCAGTTTCATAGGTTGTGACAGAAACCGAAGTTTGACTATTTCTGTTGAGTTCCTCACTGCCGTGCTGTTCGGAGTGATAATTTTTTAAAAAGTGAGTATTAAAATGTTAGTCTTACTGTACAATTATACGTGATAGCGTGTGTTATGTTGCTTATGTTTTATTAATGCGGTATTAAATATCATTAATAGTTCCTAAGCAAAGCACCCAGCATTAATTAAAATTGTTGTCTCCATTAGTAGAATAATCGATGAATATTTATAACCGAAGGGCGGAAAATAAAAAAAGCGTCGTTATTTCGGAATTTTCTAATGCAGTAGCAAGAAAAAAATTTTCTTACCTTAGGTATAATATTAATAGGTTTTATTTATAAGAGTTACATCTAGAACTTCAGACAAATTCTCATAAAATTCAAGCTCTACCAGATTATATCGTTCTACATTTTTGGCACTAATAGGGTAGTAGATCTTTGAAATTAGATATAAAAATATGCAATTTAGATTTTTTTTACCAACACTAAATTCTGTTAAAAGTTTTTAAAAAAAATTGCAAGCACGCAACAATAATATTATTTAGTTCTTTTCTTTTTTTCACTACAAATTGCAATGTCATTAAGTAGGATTTTTTTTTTATATATTACAATTAATTCAAACGAAATGGCAGCCAAGTTTAAACCCTTTATTCATAAAAAAAAGGGACTAATAATTTATCAATAACTCTACTGACAGTTAATGACAGGCCACTGCACGACACGTCTATCAGCATATATTTTCACATCCTAAAACGTGCTATAAAATGCCACCTAGCAATCAGTAAAAAGGTTGACTTATCCTAATAACAAAACCATCCAGCCACATAATGTTGGATTTTTTTCATCTCAAAGTGTCTCCTCGTTAACACGTAAACGCTGCGGTCACGGTTGTCTGAAATTCTCCTGCCATGCTTCTGTTCAATAAAGAAAGATTGAATGGAATTAAAAAGAAAAAAAAAGTTAAAAAATGTACGCCAAAAGCAACTTACAAGAACCTCGGCTCAAGTCATTGCGTTGATATTTATATAGTTCTTCAAAGAGAACATTCGCACAAAGAGAAGATAGATTTTTTAAGGAAGGGAAAAAAATGCTTCCTGTTCTGTCTTCGCGAGATTTCAGGTTTTGATTTAGTTGAGGGACTGTTTAGTTTAGTATTCAGGAAGGTCTAGTTTTGTTTACATCAAATGAACACACCATGTGGTGTTATTTACTCTCTGAATTGCTGCATAGATACTGCGGCTTCCTTATGTCTACATAGTAAATCTGCGGTATCTCAAAATTTATTTTATCGAATAAACTGTGAAATTACTGATTATATAAACTACATCCTTATTTCATGTTTCCCCCCACCCGTGTGTTTTTTTTTTCCTTTTTACAAGACTGATTCATTCCCACAACTACTATCTTGACTTGGAATAAATATTTTTCTGAGCTGTAGTATCAGATGTAATGCCCTAAGACAACTGAAAACGGCTATTGGTACCCTAATTATTTTTTGTAAACCAGGAGCAAATATATAGAAAAAACTGCTAAAAAGAAATCGCAAAGAATTGGATAAAATCCGTTTTTAAATTTTTTAATCCGTTTGAAATTACTGATTGTCTAAAGTATCCTTTATTTCATGTTTCCCCCAACCCATGATTTTTTTCCCATATTATAAGAATGATTCAAATTAAAGAAATCGCAAGGATAAAATCCGTTTTAATTTTTTTAATCCGTTTGAAATTACTGATTGTGTAAACTGCCCCTTATTTCATGTTTCCCCCAACCCGTGATTTTTCCCCCATATTACAAGGTACCCTACATTGGTACCCGAATTATTCTTTGGTAAAGAGCAACTATATAGAAAAACCTGCTAAAAAGAAATCGCAATGGATTGGATAAAATCCGTTTTAAAATTTTATTAATCCGTTTGAAATTACGGATTGTCTAAACTACCCCTTATTTCATGTTTCCCCCAACCCGTGATTTTTTCCCTTTTTACAAGACTGATTCATTCCCACAAGTACTATCTTGACTTGGAATAAATATTTTTCTGAGCTGTAGTATCAGATGTAATGCCCTAAGACAACTGAAAACGGCTATTGGTACCCTAATTATTTTTTTATAAACCAGGAGCAAATATATAGAAAAACCTGCTAAGAAGAAATCGCAAGGGATTGGATAAAATCCGTTTTAAACAGGTTTTCGTTTTTGCATGTACATTATCTATTAAAAGTGTATTATTTTTCTTTTAGCAAAGACCATGAAATTTTTCGTTTAAGACAAGATTATATTACAGGCTCTCAACAGGTTTCGTTCACAAGTTTGACTTACATATTTTTAACACGTGATTACTAACGTATCTTACGTACTTACTTACGTATTTATAACACGTGAACGCTATGTTCGCGGTTGTCTCAGATTCTCCTGCAATACTTCTCTTCAGTAAAAAAAAGAACTGAATAGAATTAAAGAGAAAAAAGAAATTCTAAAAATGTACGCAAGAAGTAATATACAAGAAGTTCGGCTTTTCTAAGCCGTTGCTTTTATATTTATATAGTTCTTCCAAAAGAACATTCACAAAGGGATGAAAGATTTTTAAGAAAGGAAAAAAAAAATACTTCCTGTTCTGTCTGTGCGATTTCAGGTTTTGATTTTGGTGAGGGAATGCTTAGTTTTAGTACTAATGAAGATCCAGTGAAATTACGTTCTATTTACATCAAACACATGCACCCATATGGGCGTTATGTTACTTTTTCGTTTGATCCAGAGATAGAGCGGCTTTTCTGTGTGCACATCATAAATCTACGGTAGATCAAAAGTTATTTTATCGAATAAACTCGGAAATTCAGAGAGGCTTTTCTGTGTGCACATCATAAATCTACGGTAGATCAAAAGTTATTTTATCGAATAAACTCGGAAATCCAGAGAGGCTTTTCTGTGTGCACATCATAAATCTACGGTAGATCAAAAGTTATTTTATCGAATAAACTCGGAAATCCAGAGAGGCTTTTCTGTGTGCACATCATAAATCTACGGTAGATCAAAAGTTATTTTATCGAATAAACTTGGAAATCCAGAGATATCCAGAGATAGAGCGGCTTTTCTGTGTGCACATCATAAATCTACGGTCGATCAGAATTTATTTTATCTAATAAGCTCGGAAATCCAGAGATATCCAGAGATAGAGCGGCTTTTTCTGTGTGTACATAATAAATCTATGATAGATCAAAATTTGTTTTATCGAATAAACTCTGGAATTACTCCTGATTATCCAAATACGCTCTTTTTCATGAAGTTTCTTTCCACATTACGTCCGTCTCAAATCTACTAGAAGGATTCCCTCCACAATTATCTGACTGGGATAGATATTGTTTTCCGGAAACGCAGAATACGATGTAACGACGGAATAAAAAGTGACGATGTGCGTTACCTGGTCCAACGACAGAATGGATGTCCCCGTACTTTCCTTTAAACCAATATGAAATACTAGGGGGCTTCGCCCCCTACTCTCTAACGCTCCCCAACCCCCGTGAATTGCAGAGCAATTCACATTCAGACCGCTACGCGGTCTCAAGCAATTCTAGCTGGAATGAGTACTACCATAAATCATTTTAACATATGAAATTGACAATTTCTTTTTAAATGTAAAAAAAGAAATTGAAAACTTCATTGAAAACACAATTAAAAATGCATT
Source organism: Maratus michaelseni (assembly GCA_963931845.1). NCBI lineage: Eukaryota > Metazoa > Arthropoda > Arachnida > Araneae > Salticidae > Maratus > Maratus michaelseni. Next base: position 321,593,356 of record OZ007594.1, on the reverse strand, counting down.
TATATTGGTGCTACTAATGGGCTTAGATAATTTAAGTACTATGTAAAAAAGTATCTTGGAAAAACAATTAGTTTAAAACTCATTGCGCCTATAACATTGTAAAGCACGGCTTAAATTCATTAAAAAAAACACTATGTTATAGGGAGATAGTTTATATATATCATCAATCATTGTTTAAATTCCGTTGGACATATTACTGTTCTAATTGATTACGGATTTTTGAAAAAGAAATTATTTTTTATTTCACCAAGACAGCAACAGATGGCAGCAGGTGCAATCTAGACAGTTGATATTTTTATTCTCTCCGGCTTTTGTGGGACTGAAATTCGTAAATAAATTCTAAATAAGAGTTGAGAATTCATTTGGAATTAACGATATTACTCATAATTAAAATGAGGAATCATCTCAAATGCTTTGGATTACATACATGTTATTTTATTTTTAATAATTGCTAGTTTGAGTTTTTCACTGCTCTCACAATGGCCGCGATATCGAAGCTGGAAACTACGGTTGTTTCCAAACGATAATCTAGAAATTCAGCATTTTTTTCCGCGCCACGCAAGAGAAATATATATATAGATAATTTTATAGTGCATAGAAAAAATGTTAAGCTTATTCTCAAATTTTTATGCCTCTCAACAATGCGAATCTTTCTGACTCATTCAATGCTTCATATCCATGGCTATTTGCCTTAAAATGCCAGGTGCCTAAGAATAAAAAGCATTCTTAATTGTTCTATAAATTCGATGCATCTTTAATTCTAGCCAATTATTCTCCGATGATCCACATTCCATTAATTTCCGATACATCCCGAAAATCGATTCAAAACATCAATTTTGACGGCATTTTTAAGTCGTTGCTCTGATATTAATATAGTTCTTCAAAAAAGAACATCCAGAAAGGGGTGAAATATTTTTGAGGAAGGAAAAAAATACTTCCTGTTCTGTATTCGCCTGATTTCGGGTTTTGATTTAGTTGATGGAATGTTTCATTTTACTACTCAAGAAGGTCTATTGAAATTACGTTTTGTTTACATCAAACCCATGCACCATATGGTGTTATTTACTCCTCAGTTTGCTCGAAAGACTTTCTGTATTTTCTGGGTTTACATAATCAATCTGCGGTAAATCAAAATTCGATTTGTGGTTCTGGGGCACTGACAAATTGGAGGCCTTGGGACTTACCTAAAATTATTATTATTTTTTTTTTTAAATAAGGAAAAAAGAAAAAACTGCCTTATTGTCCGGTTTTATTTACATTTCAAAAATGGCAACGATACTTTCAAATTTTTAAATATATGTTTTTCATAATTCATATTTTATGCCAAAACCCCCTTATACTTCAAACATCGAAGTATGATAAAACCAAGCTACCCGCCGATTCTAGGTTCTCGAAAACCTTGCGAGTATCCACCAGGAGGGCTCTGATTATCTAGGACACCCCACAGGTGGGTTCTTCGGCCAAGGGGAGCATCGCCCCCTACGCATCGAAGTATGATAAGAGGTTCTTGTTTTATGCATAAAATTGAAAACTAACAACATAGGTAAAATTGACAAACTAACAAAATAAAACCATTGAGTTGACACTATCGCGCATGCGCGCCAGTGTATTACTGCTTGTTTTACTGTCTATTACTGTTAATTTGACGATATAATACTGGCAGCTGGGATGCCAGTATTATACTGTAAAATCAACACTTTTTTTTTTGCAGTGTAGTGTGCAATGTACAGAGAGGAAAAAAAAAAAAAAAGCTTTTATCAGTTAATAGTTTAACATTAATTAAATTATCATTATACGCTGAGAAAACATTTTGGAAATCCCGAATATATAAGTTAAAGCAATGCTTTTTTTCTCTTTCCTGTTGCTATATCTTAAAAAAAAAAAAAAAAAAAAAAAAAAAAAAAAAAAAAAAAAAAAAAAATTCTGATTTTTTTTTTTTTTTTTTTTTTTTTTTTTTATATATAAATTCACTAGTTTGTGCTTTCTATCAAGCGTAAAACGGTGAATTTTAAATCATCGGGGCCACGCCAAATTAACGTATTGCAACGGAAATTTTTTGGAACAACGGGAATTGCAGTCATGAAATTGGGTGTGATTTTTAGATGAACATTGAATGCTGTTGTGGAGTTTTGGGGTTCTTTCTAAAACACAACTTACTTAAACTTAAAAAGCTCATTTATTACTCAATCTTCACTTGACAATTAAATATTTAGAAAAAAATAAGTATACCCTGATTAGCTCCACTGAAATCTGTTGCCATGGAAAAGGTAGCAAATTATATTAAACTAATCAAAATATCAAAACTTAAGAATCCGAATAGGTTAATACAACAATGATAATTTTGAACTCATCATTTTAAGACAATATTAAATGTAGTAAGGGGCAACAGATTTCTAAATCAAGTAGCATACTGGATTGCATAATAAAGAACACCCAACTCCACTCCAACCCGATCAAGCTCAAATCTCCATACACATTAAATTAACAAAAGTGTAATCATCATATAATTTGGAAAAATGCAGACAACCTGAAATTCCTCCAATATGAGGACCAAAAGGGGAAAGAGTTAAATCCGTTAATAGAATAGGGATATGATGATGTACTAAAATTTTAGAACAACCATAGAGATTCTGAACAAGATCCGATCGGTTAACCAAGAATCGTATAGTGGTGTATAATGACTGGATATTTTTTTTTTTTTTTTTTTTTTTTTTTTTTTACTTTTTAAAATAAAACAATTTTGGTGTATATTTTAGAAAAACAATGTTTCTGAAAGAGGAGAGTTAAAGCTTAATTTAACATTTTATGAAATTAAATTTAATATTACTGTTTCACTTATTAATCTATCCATCCTTAAATCAAGATCAAAAATACGATTGTATAACATTGAGTGAACTTCAATTTATGTTCATTAAAACAGTCAGTTATGAATTTAAACTTAAGAAATTTTAAAGTCCTAATTTAATAAAGTTGAATTTTCTCTCCCTTTTTTTTTTTTTTTTTTTTTAATTAATCACAGAAAGGTTAGGCCATTCTTATAGGTCTACTGTGAATATAAAAAATTAATTATTTAGAGATTTATACAAAGAAAAACATACCAACTTTGATAATAAACAAAAAAAAAAACACAATTTATTTGAACATTTAAAATAATGAAGCAACTAAGTTATCAAAAATAATCTTAATAAAACAATATAACAGCTGATCTTTTAAGTTGAAACCACTCACTGGTTACTTTTAAATTACACATCATATTTTTAAAATTACCATCATATTACCATTTAATGGTCGTTCAAACATACAAACATTATATATTAACCTACAGACTATTTCTGTTCATAATGTTTATTCTTATTGAAATTATCCAAAGATATTCATTTCACTTTTAAACTCTGGTATAGCAAACATATATTTTTTTTTTTTTTTTAAGAGGTACAAATAAATAAAAAGAAAAACTATGCAAATAGTACTTACAACAGGTAGAGAGTTCTACAATTTTAGTCAATGGGCACTTAGGAGCATTTCCTCCTTTTTCAAAATCTGATGAAGCACTTAAGCTGGAGTATTCAGGCTGGGGAAAAATTCAGACGTGGTTTCAAGCTAACATTCATCAATCCTCTCATCTCACTGCATCACTTGCCATCAACTACTAGGTCCATCATCTAGTCCGGAGGGAAAAATCGTTCTACGGTCCAGAACTTCACCGTCGGAGTCAGTAATTTCACCTTCCTGAAGTATGTGTTTTATTCGAAGATAGCCATCAACCGTAACTCAGAACACTACGACTTCTAACGACCGGTTTAGTTCAATATCTATGATCACTTCTGATGGTTAAGAAGTCATAATCTTGGAGCGCCACTACGCCAAAAAAAAATAGGCTACACATATCTTCTTCTTAATTTCTCGTTAACAGTTATAGATCCGCAATTCGAAAATGCCCTTATAGCCTCTTTTCATCATAACATCATGATTTAGGATGGTTAATGTAGGGCCATCAATGCCCCACTCTCAAAAAAAAAATCTTCCAGAAACCTGTCCGCCTTCAACAACTTCGCGATCCAGCCCACAGGCCAATCTTCGAGCCCCGTAATAAGTCGAATTTTTTTTACGAGTCAAACGACAGGTCTCTTGGCCAAGCAACAAGTGTCGTAAACATACATTCTCCCGCGCTGCTTGAAAAACGGGACCGATCCACTCTGCCAGGGGTACGGGAATGGAAACAAAAGGAAAAATGGACTCAACGTGAAGACTACAGCTTGCCGCTCCACTCTGCCGGCCGCTTCATGGGGGAAGGAAACCATGCATCACCCCCATGGCGTGTGCTGAAGGGGGGTCCTGTTAGCCTCTGTTTACATGGGCGCCAGCTATCCGCCTGATAGCAGAGCCAATTGAAGCCTGACGTAAACTTACAAAGCCTAATTGCGTGTATAGTACACTCATAAGATAACGTAATTCTTATACAGGGCGGTCGGTCATTCTTATATCAAAGTCAGACTAGATGACTCCAAATTTTCCACCTGTGCAGTCTACTGACAAAACATCCCTCCCTTGCTGTCTGCTTTTCGTATTTGAAAAACAGGAAGCTACGTTAGACTATAAACGTTGAAATTACTTTGCAAAAAGAAAAAGAAAGAAGAAAAAATAAAAACTGATTTTATTATAATTATTACAATTACTTTTATTTATTTAAATTTTTATTAGAAACAGAAAAAAAGAGTGCTTTTAAATAAATGTTGAGAAAGTGATTTAAATAATTAATGTAGATTAAAAAAAAAAATTTTGTTGAAGCCAACCGTAACAAGATTGCTCCCCCCGGCTAATTAAAAAAAAATTTTTTTGAGAAAACAAATTATTTTTTTGAAAGGTAACTTGGTACCACATGGCATGCTGGGACCTCAACACTGAAAAAACTGACCCACAAACACAGATCATACATCGATCCGGGACGGGATCCAGAGAGTTCACCGCTGAAATACCACCCTGACAATATATTCCGGATATATACAACCAGAGCTCGCACATCCGTAGAAACCATTACCTAAAATATTACCTGAAACATGACCATAAAAGAGTACTACCAGAGGAGGGACCACAAGGCTGATTTTACCACTAAAATGACCAAGATATTTTCTGCACCTGTAAAAGAACACATGTTCCACCTGATTGTGAAACCTCACTTCCCTACTACTGTCATTCCTACGCATAACTGCATCCTTCCTGAGACTTCTGGCAACAGAACTGTAAATAATACATAAATTGAATTTTGAAAAAAAAAATTAGCCGAAAAAGAAGAGAAGTGCCCACTGATTAATTGTCACTATACTGCTTATATACATAACTTCAATAATTGGCATCACAGTATATTACAACACTATCTATTAATGTAAATAAGTACTAGTAATATCATAGTTACAACACTGTAAATGTCAATGAAATTTGTAAAACACATATTAATTCTATTATACAAAAATACACAAGAGCAACTGGTGACACACAAAAAAAAATATATACATATACATCTGTAAGACACAAATTATGGTATCACAGACCATGTTAGAGAATTACGCACACAATTGTAACAATTTTATATGAGAACACATGTTTGTTTTCGAACACAGTCTAATGATTCGGGATATTATGTAGATTTTACAAATGCACGTACAAGTAATGTGCATGGGAAAGAGTATCTCTGCCTCTGTGCTACTTATAGCAAAAAGCAGTTTCGGGCCTTTTGGGCACTACAGGGAAAACATTCCACAAAATAAAATAAAAAACAGGGGTGGTGACATATATCACCAGGAAGGAAAACACACATTCCACAAAAATAGGAAGTAGAATAAATAAAATAGTTAATTTTAGCACTTTTAGCCACACACAACAACATACAGGCATGTACATGAGACAGTATGTACTAGAAAAAGAAAAAGGGCCCACACTCCTTAAAGTTTAAGCTCAAATAAAACCACAAACTGTATAGTAAATAATAAATCTATCTAGTTAAAATGTAGAAATTAAAGTAAACACATACTTAAAAAGTTATATACAAAACACTGATGCATTAAAAAAAACTGAACTAAACAGATCTACCTCGGCAAAAGGGCATACAAAACACAACATCCTAAAAAAAATTTAAAGTAACAAAAATTACATTCGTTTCTTTTTTTTTTTTTTGCAAAAATATACCCAAAATCTACGAAAACGGGGTGCGGACGGGTATATACCACATAATCTACCATAAAACAGATAAAAACCTTAAGTATAGGCATAAAAAGGGTTAAAAATGCCTACATGAGAGTATCAACACACAACCAAAACAAACCTTTAATACGCTAGAAAAACTAAGTTCCGTTTTAAAAATGTCAAAAAAAAATAATTAAATATACATACACATTAACTAAACTATAAATAAATACAAATAAACAAGGTAAAATTGAATAAAAATGCTTGAATAACGAAAAAAGGTAGTTAGTATTTATAACTCGGACGGTCTCTTCTATCCCGTAGCGAATAGTCGGTTCTAGAAATCGATATTGAACGACTACTTCTATTCGATTTAGCAGCTGGACGAATCGATGAACGAGACCTGCGCGAATCGCTGTGCTCAGCAGTTGAACTGCTTTCTGCCGTGGCTGAATTTTTACCTACGCGCATTTCACTGCCTTCTGCCGTTGCTAAATTTTTATTTACGCACATCTCGTTATTCTCTGCCGCTGCAATCTCCGGAGAAATGGGAGGTGGGGGAGAGGGATTTATGATTTCAGTCGCGTCGCTGTCTGTTTCCTCCACTTCCGGCGCTACCGGAGTTTCGTTATTGTTGACGTTCACTACTGCTGGTGCGCGGTTACTATCATATGGTGCCCAGGGAATGAATCGGTTACGCTTACACCTGCGTACAGGAGGAGAATCGCGCGGTTGGTGTGGTGAATCGATGGTCACGTTTTCAGTCGATCCCAGGCCAATTGTTTGTTTTGGTTTACTGGACCAGATGGGGAGTCTGTCTTTGAAAGAAGACAACCTGTCAACATGGACAACCTGACAATTTTTGGGATTAGCAACTAGCGCTATTTTAAAATTAACCTCATTTAGCTTCTCAATTATAGTAAAAGGACCATTATTTTGCTTGCTTAATTTTTTTGTATTACCAGGGGCGACTGTGGGTGTAAATAACCACACAAGATCTCCTATTTTAAAATTTTTATCAACAGCTGTCTTTTCACGGTATTTTTCCTGCTGCTCAGAAACTTTAATTAAATTACTATGTACTTCATTGTATACTTTTTGAAGAGCTGGGATTAAGAGTTCGCAAAAAGAGGGTGCATCATTATAATTAAAAGAAGGTGGTTGAGAAAAGAGATTATATGGTAGATTCATATTTCTGCCACACATAACTGCAGCTGGGCTAAGTTTAGTTGAAGAGTGGACAGCTGAACGCATAGCTAGTAGTGCAAATTTGAGTTTAGTGTCCCAGTCAGATTGATTTTGGTTGACTATGTGACAAAGTGCATTTTTAAGAGTACGATTCTGTCTCTCCACTTGCGAGTTGCCAGCCGGGTGATAAGATGAGGTCTTAATATGATTAATACCAAACATTTTATATACGTGCTCTATCGCATCTGAAATTAGATTCTTCGCGTTGTCCGTCGTAATAAAACAGGGCGCACCGTAGCGTGATATGAAATCAGCTAAAGTGTCCGCAATGACATCTGAAGTGGTTGAACTAACCGCATATGCTTCTGGCCACTTAGTAAATGAATCTATATATGCGACAATATACTTATTTCCCGAAAAAGTTTGCGGTAAGGGTCCAATGAGATCCAAATGAACCTTGTTCATGGGAAACTGGGGGGTCGGCATACGTTGCAGAGGGGCGAGCTGGTTCGCTCTATAAGCTCTCTTCTGCTGGCAACTAATACATGACTCCACTAGATGCTTGACATCTGACGACATTCCTGGCCAATAGAAGTGCTCACGAATGCGATCAATGGTCTTTTGAAAGGCTTGATGACAAGCCGCTAGGGACTCATGTGTTAGTGCAAAAACTTGAGTAACCAATTCTTTTGGCACGACTAACTTTACAGATTTATTCAAAATAGCTGACTCCCTTGTATCCTCACAAACTAAAATGTCATCTCTAAAAAAAAATTTCATGTATTTAGGAGCAATTTCTACACCTTGGTCTAGTTTTCTTGCAATCTCGCAGCATTTCTTGTCTGATTTTTGTAATTCACCAATTTTTTCAAGTAGATTAGAATGAGGCATAAAAGTAACTTCCTTTTCGACTTGTATACAAAAATTACAATTAACAGTATCATTGGAGTTATCATTGTTGACATACCTCGAAAGGAAATCTGCGACACTGTTACACTTACCTTTAACAAACTTGATTGTAAAATTAAAGTCTGAGAGAGTGCAGATCCATTTAGCCATGCGAGATGTAGGGTCGTGAATTTTTAACATAAATGTTAGAGGCGCATGGTCTGTATAGATGAAAAAATGGGTATTAGCAATGTAACATTTGAAGTGGGCAGTAGCCCAAACTAAAGCTAGTAATTCCCTTTCAGTGGTGGAGTAGCGGGTCTCAGCATCTTTCAATTTTCTGCTGGCAAAGGCAACAGGATGGAGCATGTTATTTTCATCTAATTGTGATAACACTGCCCCTAATGCTTCGCCACTGGCATCAGTATATAAATGGAATTCTTTCTCAAAATCAGGGAGTGCAAGACATGGTTTTGAAATAAGAGCCATTTTAAGGTCTTCAAATTCTTTCTGTGCATCTTCATTCCACGAAAATTTTCCTGTCTCTTTCGTTAAGTTGATTAGATTTTTAGCTCTCTTAGTAAAATCTGGTATAAATCTCCTATAGAAAGATAGAGTTCCAATAAATGACCTAACAGCCTTTCGGGTAGTTGGAGGTTTAAAATTTTCTATTACGGCAATATTTTTATTGATAGGTGATACTTGGCCACTACAAATCTCAAAACCTAGATATTGTATTTTATTCGAAAGGAAAGTGCATTTACTGGGCTTAAGTTTAAGTTTATGCAGTCTTAACCTTTCAAAGACCATGCTAAGCTTCTCAAAATGAGAATTAACATCACTGGAGGCAATTACAATGTCGTCGATATAAACAAGAATTCCAAGATTGCCTAAATCACCGAAAATAGCATTCATAAGTCTTTGGAAACTGTTAACTGAATTTGAGAGCCCAAAACAGTTACGGGTCCACTCAAAAAGTCCTTTGTGGGTGATTATAGCAGTTTTATGCCTATCCTCTGGGCGAATAATCTGTTAAAAAAACCCACTAGTTAAATCTAGCGTTGAAAAAAATTTAGCCCCACTTAAAGCATCAACAGAGTCGGTAATGTTAGGTATTGGGTAAGCATCTTTAACAAGATTTTTATTTAATCTTCTGTAGTCAACAGCAAGTCGATAGGTACCGTCTGATTTCCGAACCAGAATAACCGGAGAAGCAAATTCAGACATGGAAGGGGAAATTATGTCCGCCTGTAACAAAGTATTAAGTTGGTCTTCCATTTCTTGACGTAATTTGTAGGGGACTCTATAAGCTTTGCCTTTAACTGGTTTATTTGAAGTTAAGTTAATTTCATGCGGGATTGTATCACAGCCGGGTAAATCTAAGACCGATGCTGCAAATACATCTTTGTTTTTGTCTAGAAAATTTTGCATTTTAAGTTTTAATGGGGGTTCTAAATGATCTAAATTAATTTCAGAGCTCCAAGTGAGATCAGCGTGATCAAAGTCACCAATTGGAGGGGCCAAATTTATATTATAGGTTAATTTATTATCAGTTACGGGTATATTTGACTGGTCTACACATTTTTGAATTTTGGCAACAAAGGTTCCTTTATTTAAATGAATACTATTGTCTGAAAAATTTGCAAATGAGATATATAGGCCATGTTCTTTAGTGCAAATGGCTCTGGAGGTAAGGAGACCTTGATTTAAATTTTTCGCCAAAGGTTCTAACATAACAATATCATTTTCCTTAATAAAATTTTCCTTATAACTTTTAACCTGGGCTAACATTTTTGACTGCGGGGGAATTGAAATTTTGCTACATAACACAGCGAAACTTATATTTTTATTTTTATTGGTTTTATCACTACTGCTATCTTCATTGCTCTCCTCCTCGACTTCAGGTACCTTATCCTCTATACTCACCAAATCTTCACTTTCATCAATATTACAAATTTCAGTAGTCTCTTCAGCTAAATTACCCTGAGTTACCTGACTCGCTGCTGAAAGAATGTTGTCGACACTTTGAATACTTGAAAAATTTTCAGTGTTATTACCCTCAGAGCTACCGCCTGATGTTGTTTGCATGCAAAAGTTCTGCGCAACACTTTCAACTTCCTTATCTGACTCAGTTTGAATGACTATCTCAACATCTTTTCCCATATTACTCAACTGCGGGTCCTGAACTACCATATTTTCACTACTATGATTCCCATTTTCAATATTAACTGAGTCATGAACTTTCTCACATGCACAATTTTCAGGAGGGCTATTGGCATTACTACTTTTTGAATTCTCCCCTACTTTGTTGACACATTTTATATTTACAGAATTATTTTTAACACAATCATTATTTATACAATTATTATTAGAATTTACACTATATACAGAGTTAGAAATATTTACAGAATTAGTAGCAAGACAAGTATTACACCCTGAAGTATTACTTGGGGTTTCTATGCTTTGTTTACATTGGCCTGAAACTGGCACTTTAAGAGCGACAGCATTTGTATCACAATTTATACTTGCCCGGTACTCTTTCAAAAATGGCATTCCCAAAATCATATTAAATTCCTCTGCTAATTTACCTTCCACTACATAGAATTCAGCTTGACATTGAACATTATCAAAAACAAATTTTAAAAATACTTTCTTATTTAGGTGAACTTTCTCACCGGTGACAGTCATAATGGGGATATTGCAATTCTCCATTTCAAAATTCTCTAAACAGTTACAATCAGTACCACTCAGGAGATTAATTGCAGAACCCGTGTCACATAATGCATTTAGGCAAACTTTATTTATGTAAATTCTTGCAGTTGGTAATGTATATGATTGGGGCTGAAACATACTATACACAGTTGGGGGTCCAGGGGCCTGTTGGGGATCGACTTGACCACATCTGATCCGGCCACTAATAGTTTAAAGCCTCACTTTCATTGTTAGCTACTGGGGTGTTATTTACCGCCTGCTCTTCATTTCTGTTCGCAGCTGTGCTCCTATTGTTTTGGTAATAACCACCTCTTCTTCCCCTATATCCGCCTCGCTGATTGTGGTTCCCTCTAGGATTTTCACCTCTGTTTCTATAATTTTGCCCACGGCTCCTGAAATTTTGACCACCTCCCCTTCTAAAATTATAGTCGACAAAATTTAGCGGACAATCTCTGGCATAGTGGCCTTGTACGGAGCACCTATAGCAGGTTACGGGTCTTACCTCTTGGTTTTTCTCCTGTACATCCCTAGCCCTAAGATCAACTAAACTGTCTATCTTAGCTGCTAAAACATCAATTTGAGATTTTAGTTGGTCTATCTCCTTCTTTTGTGAGCTATCTTGCTGAAAAACTGCAGCACAGGGTAGGTTTTGGGTCAAATTAGGGTTGAGAATTTCCTCGCGGTGGTTGTAGAAAGGGTTAATGCTCCTATAAGCCTTTTCCTCAAGAAGCGCAATTTTGAGGACCTCTTCTGGGGATTGTGGATTTCTCGCAATTACCCCCTTTCGCACTTCTGGTGTAAGATTGCTCAACAGCATGGAGTGTAGTAGAGCCGTTCGGCTTTTATCGACTACTTCACCCTGGATACCTTCAATTACAAGGGCTCTTAATGACATATCATATGCCTTGTCATAAAACTCCTGAACACTCATATTGGGTGGCTGTTTAAAATTTAAAAAATGACTGAGGGCAACATCTGGTGTGGCCTGTGAAGTATAACTCTCTTTTAAGATTTTTAATAGCTCATCAGATGTTTTAGCTTTGTGAATTTTTATTCGCCTAGAAGCAGCTCCTGATAATCTAGCTAACAAAACGAATTTTTTCTCCTCCTCATTCCAGTCGAATAATTTGGCAAAACTCTCAAATTTCTCAGAAAAATCTGAGAAGCAGACTGAGCTGGCCTCTCCATTGAATGGGGGAATGTTTGACAAATTATCCACTAAAGCATTTTTTCGCTGAATAGTGGCAATTGCTTCCGAGTGCTTATCAGCCATAGTTAGAGTTAGAAAATGACAAACAAACCAAAAAGAAAATGAAAAAAAGGGGGGGGGGACAACTTAAAAATGAGAAAAAGAGAGGGGAAAGGAAAACCTTATAAATACATAAAACTTAAGTACAGGACTATGCTTTTTGTAAATAAGAAAAGGTTATGCTCACAAGGCATAATTTTGACTGGGAATTGTAGCTTACTAGCACAGAGAGAGAGCCTAGACCTCTTTTTACACTTGAACATATAAATAAAATTTTAATTGCAAAAACACCCAGTTGCTCTTTGATACATAAATACATACAAGTAAAAAAAAATCAATAACCCAGAGACCGAATTGTTACGGCTCCATTTGTTGTGGAGTTTTGGGGTTCTTTCTAAAACACAACTTACTTAAACTTAAAAAGCTCATTTATTACTCAATCTTCACTTGACAATTAAATATTTAGAAAAAAATAAGTATACCCTGATTAGCTCCACTGAAATCTGTTGCCATGGAAAAGGTAGCAAATTATATTAAACTAATCAAAATATCAAAACTTAAGAATCCGAATAGGTTAATACAACAATGATAATTTTGAACTCATCATTTTAAGACAATATTAAATGTAGTAAGGGGCAACAGATTTCTAAATCAAGTAGCATACTGGATTGCATAATAAAGAACACCCAACTCCACTCCAACCCGATCAAGCTCAAATCTCCATACACATTAAATTAACAAAAGTGTAATCATCATATAATTTGGAAAAATGCAGACAACCTGAAATTCCTCCAATATGAGGACCAAAAGGGGAAAGAGTTAAATCCGTTAATAGAATAGGGATATGATGATGTACTAAAATTTTAGAACAACCATAGAGATTCTGAACAAGATCCGATCGGTTAACCAAGAATCGTATAGTGGTGTATAATGACTGGATATTTTTTTTTTTTTTTTTTTTTTTTTTTACTTTTTAAAATAAAACAATTTTGGTGTATATTTTAGAAAAACAATGTTTCTGAAAGAGGAGAGTTAAAGCTTAATTTAACATTTTATGAAATTAAATTTAATATTACTGTTTCACTTATTAATCTATCCATCCTTAAATCAAGATCAAAAATACGATTGTATAACATTGAGTGAACTTCAATTTATGTTCATTAAAACAGTCAGTTATGAATTTAAACTTAAGAAATTTTAAAGTCCTAATTTAATAAAGTTGAATTTTCTCTCCCTTTTTTTTTTTTTTTTTAATTAATCACAGAAAGGTTAGGCCATTCTTATAGGTCTACTGTGAATATAAAAAATTAATTATTTAGAGATTTATACAAAGAAAAACATACCAACTTTGATAATAAACAAAAAAAAAAACACAATTTATTTGAACATTTAAAATAATGAAGCAACTAAGTTATCAAAAATAATCTTAATAAAACAATATAACAGCTGATCTTTTAAGTTGAAACCACTCACTGGTTACTTTTAAATTACACATCATATTTTTAAAATTACCATCATATTACCATTTAATGGTCGTTCAAACATACAAACATTATATATTAACCTACAGACTATTTCTGTTCATAATGTTTATTCTTATTGAAATTATCCAAAGATATTCATTTCACTTTTAAACTCTGGTATAGCAAACATATTTTTTTTTTTTTTTTTTAAAGAGGTACAAATAAATAAAAAGAAAAACTATGCAAATAGTACTTACAACAGGTAGAGAGTTCTACAATTTTAGTCAATGGGCACTTAGGAGCATTTCCTCCTTTTTCAAAATCTGATGAAGCACTTAAGCTGGAGTATTCAGGCTGGGGAAAAATTCAGACGTGGTTTCAAGCTAACATTCATCAATCCTCTCATCTCACTGCATCACTTGCCATCAACTACTATAGGTCCATCATCGAGTCCGGAGGGGAAAATCGTTCTACGGTCCAGAACTTCACCGTCGGAGTCAGTAATTTCACCTTCCTGAAGCATGTGTTTTATTCGAAGATAGCCATCACCGTAACTCAGAACACTACGACTTCTAACGACCGGTTTAGTTCAATATCTATGATCACTTCTGATGGTTAAGAAGTCATAATCTTGGAGCGCCACTACGCCAAAAAAAAAATAGGCTACACATATCTTCTTCTTAATTTCTCGTTAACAGTTATAGATCCGCAATTCGAAACTGCCCTTATAGCCTCTTTTCATCATAACATCATGATTTAGGATGGTTAATGTAGGGCCATCAATGCCCCACTCTCAAAAAAAAAATCTTCCAGAAACCTGTCCGCCTTCAACAACTTCGCGATCCAGCCCACAGGCCAATCTTCGAGCCCCGTAATAAGTCGAATTTTTTTTACGAGTCAAACGACAGGTCTCTTGGCCAAGCAACAAGTGTCGTAAACATTCATTCTCCCGCGCTGCTTGAAAAACGGGACCGATCCACTCTGCCAGGGGTACGGGAATGGAAACAAAAGGAAAAATGGACTCAACGTGAAGACTACAGCTTGCCGCTCCACTCTGCCGGCCGCTTCATGGGGGAAGGAAACCATGCATCACCCCCATGGCGTGTGCTGAAGGGGGGTCCTGTTAGCCTCTGTTTACATGGGCGCCAGCTATCCGCCTGATAGCAGAGCCAATTGAAGCCTGACGTAAACTTACAAAGCCTAATTGCGTGTATAGTACACTCATAAGATAACGTAATTCTTATACAGGGCGGTCGGTCATTCTTATATCAAAGTCAGACTAGATGACTCCAAATTTTCCACCTGTGCAGTCTACTGACAAAACATCCCTCCCTTGCTGTCTGCTTTTCGTATTTGAAAAACAGGAAGCTACGTTAGACTATAAACGTTGAAATTACTTTGCAAAAAGAAAAAGAAAGAAGAAAAAATAAAAACTGATTTTATTATAATTATTACAATTACTTTTATTTATTTAAATTTTTATTAGAAACAGAAAAAAAGAGTGCTTTTAAATAAATGTTGAGAAAGTGATTTAAACAATTAATGTAGATTAAAAAAAAAAATTTTGTTGAAACCAACCGTAACAATGCTTATAAAAGATTGTTTTTTTTTTAAACAAAATTTTACTTTTACTTTAACCCGTGTTCAGTCAAAAATACAAAATAGTGATTATTAAAAAATTCAAACAGAAAATCATATTTTTGCTACAAATTTTACGTACGTTGAATAAATGAGACAACGATCAATCCTATTCATTTTGAAGAAATGAAACAGAGAAAAACGATCTCCATTGTCATGATAAACAAAATAATACCCTATAATCTAAAAATCTTTAACATAAAAGTTTCTTAAAATACACATCAGTCAACTGTTACGAGCAGAGCTTTGGTTACGAGTGGATACTGAAAAATAAAAGGTGTTTATCTCATCTCTTGAACGAATTCGTGCCGATTATATTTGTTTTGTTACTATAATAACTAATTTGTTTTGTTTCTGTAATGACAATCTCCGGTTTTATTATTTTCAACCTGGCAACGAAACAATTTTTATTTTCCCCTTGTGTTGTTGAATTAAAATTCTCTAACGATTAATTGTTAACATAAACAATTAGTTGCAAACTTCAAATAAACACATAATAAAGATATACTTTTCACCTTTATGGCAAACCTACTGAACCAACTATTTAGAAACTTCGAACCTTTCTGCTCTTTATTGTACTACGTTCATATATATATATATTTTTGTTCATTCAGTATAAATATTTTTTTCATGTGATAGAGCTGATTACTGCTTTCAATCAAAAACAAGAAAGAAAAATCATGTGTCAAGCATAGATTATGAAACATTTTTCAACACATTCAGAATACTGTAATAAAACTTCCCCGTTTAATACAGTGAAAGATGATATCTAAGTAAACAAAGTCAACATCAAACCGGGCGGGGATGCCTAACTTTCGGCTTACGCTCAACTAGCCCCGCCAAGCAGGTTTGTTTATCTAACTATACTGAGCATTACTAAACTATACTTTGTGATATTGGACAATAATTATATACTATGTAATGCTGAAATACAAATTCTGAAAATACAAAATTCCAAAAATACAAATTCTGAAAATACTATTTACCAATCCTATTGAGCAGTACTAAATACTACTATGTGATACCATGTAATAATACTGTAAGATGTTGAAGTAAATAATAATAATGGATAAGGTAAGTACTAAATGAACAATAATAAATGAATAATAATAGTAGAGTAAACAATGGTAAATTATTCTAAAAATGAAAATTACATTGTATGATGCCATTAAGAATAACTAAATTGTTAATGTTAGAGTTTATGTTGTGTGTAAAGATCCGTATGCATATTAGAAGTCCACTTCATCCTCAACCTCCACTAAAGTCCAATGGAGGCAGCATGAATAAGTATTGATTGCGTTCTAGCAGAAACATACAATCTGCTATTTTTTGAAGCATTTTTGGTTGTTTCAGCACGTAGGCAAACCAGGCCGGCAGATTCATTTGTGTTGTCTTTCTAATGTGATGGTGGGCAGTCAGGGTACAATCTAGAACATAATGTAAGGAGGTAGTACCTCTTTTCCCACAGGTGCGTCTAGGTGACGACGCCTTGCCGAATTTATTAAAATATTGAGGAAACGCGCCATGGTTTGTACCAAAGATGTAGTGGTGACTATTTTGAAGTTGAAGATTTGTTAATACTGTTGGGATTAAGGCGTGAGTAAAGCGAGCCGTTCTTCCCAGATTCCAATCCATTTGCCATGATCTTACTAATTCTGATGTTGTTATCTTCTTTAAATGTGATGGTGGAAATGGGCATAATTTTTGTAGGATATCCTGTGACGGTTTCGTTGCATCGTGGGCCAGTTTATCAGCACGTTCGTTTCCAGCTATGCCAGAATGACCACGCACCAATTTAAAGAGAATGGATTTCGATGTTTGTTGCAAGGCTGTAATTATGTCACATACGAGTAAGTTGGAGGTGAATATATCTGCTAATGTCTGCAGGCTAGATAGACTATCAAAATTGATTGTGTAGCTTTGAAAATTATTAGAATTAGCCCAGTCTATTTCATCGTGTATTGCTTATCTAAGTAAACAATTTGGAAAATGCATAGTACATTTGAAACTGTAAATTTGTACGCAAAAATTTAGTCCAGTTAGGAAACGCGTAACGCAGTTGAAAATTCTCCTTCGGCAATTTCCATTGACAAACGGAAATGAACTCGAATTCTTTTGTCTAAGCCCTGTATATGATATACACTCTAAAAAAAAAATCCGTGAAAATACAAGAGATTTCCCGTTAAATTTTACGGAGAAGTTTCATTTTTACAAAACAACAGTACAATTTCCGTAAATGACATTAGTTCCGTAAAGAAGATTTCAAATCCCGTAAATATGCAGAAAGTTTTCCGTAAATTTAATGGATTTTTCCGCATTTCTTACAAAACTGTACAATGTCCGTATTTCTTTCAAAACAATGCCATTTCCGTAAATGACGTTCAGAGGTAACAGAGGTACAGAAATCGCCTTGTTTGAAATGCGAATTAAGATTGTTGTATTTACTAGAGTTCTTCTAGGATCCAGGTCTGAACCAGTCCTACCCGTGGGCCTATTTTTTTGTCATTAGACTCGT
Source organism: Maratus michaelseni (assembly GCA_963931845.1). Taxonomy (NCBI): domain Eukaryota; kingdom Metazoa; phylum Arthropoda; class Arachnida; order Araneae; family Salticidae; genus Maratus; species Maratus michaelseni. The sequence continues at coordinate 321,575,523 of OZ007594.1, read as the reverse complement.
TCCAATCCTTGAACTTATTCTAACCAGGTTGTGTCTGGGAGGTAATTTTTTGTGAAAATAATAGTGATATTTTTATTTTTTAGTGAAATCTTTAGAAATTTATTTTATTTTCATAAATTACAGAAAAATATTTTTTTAAATCTACTTTTTTTTTCTTTATAGTGCTTTAAATTGTGAATTTTTTCACAGACATTTTAAAATTTTATTTTAACTTTATTAACGTGAGGCAATATTAGGTTATTAAAGGTTTCATAAAATATTATCTTTGCAAATTATCGATATGTATGCTGTATTGAACAAAACTGATTTGTCTTATAAATTTGTGAATTAAACTAAAATTTATTATTTTATAAATTATAATTTTTTACAAAGTTTATATTTTTTTCTTTAAATTTATAAAAGTAATTAATAATTTTTTCTTTACTTTCATAAAAATGAAGTTTATGATTTTATAAAGTTTATAATTTATTTCGTTAGTTTATAATTTTATAAATTAAACTAAATTAATAAGTCCAAATTTAAACTTATCTATCCCAAGGTCATTAATTTCAAAATTTTCTCTAAAAATCTATTTTTTTATTTTAATATTTTTAAGGTTTCATAAAATAATATCTTTGCAAATTATCGGTATGTGGGTATTAAACTAAACTGATTCGTGTTATATTCTTGTGAATTAAACTAAAATATATTATTTTATAAATTATAATTTTACAAAATTCATAATTTTCTCTTTAAATTTATAAAAAATAATTAATAACTTTTTGTTTACTTTATAAAATATAAACTTCATTTTTATAAAAGTTTATACAGTAGAAGATCTTTATAACGCAATTCTCCATATAACGCACAACTTCTCAGATGTAAACAATGAATTTTCAGTTAAGAAACACCTGAATTCCCATATTATAAATAGTTGCTATTCTATAGAGGACTAAATTTGATACATTAGTTCAACTTTATCTCCTTAATTCAGAGCTAATTACTGAAAAAATTGCTATTATTTGATACAGTTGTGTACAGGTATGTTTGGACAATGTTTATAAAGTAAATTTAACAATGTGTGGAATGATCTATGTTACGCAAAAAATTATATAATTTATAATCTGCACAACTCCTGGTAATAAAGAATGCAATATAAAGATACCCTAATGTATTTTGGTATGTTTCACACATATTTGGCCATGTTTTACAAGCTAAATTTAATGTGTGAAATGTGATCTATATAATGCAAAATTCTATATAACGTACAACCTCGTGTTTTTAGGTTTGCGTTATAAAGATCTTCTACTGTAATTGATTTTGTTAGTTTATAATTTTTAATTATAAACTAACTTATATTACTTTAATTATAAACTAAATTATTAAGTCCAAATTTAAACTTACCTAGCCTAAAGTTATTAATTTTAAAATTTTCTCTAAAAATCTATTTTTTCGTTTTGATATTTTAAAAATTATTCATTTTAATAGAACCATGCACAAAAGCTCGCAGCAAAGCTTCAATATAATAGTTTAATTTATTATAAATTTGTTTATTCACATAAGTTTTTAAACTAAGAGATAAAGAAAATTTACTTTAATAGCATATAATAAATACGTCTGCTTAAGATAATTATTGTTTTTACTGGAATTGTTAAAAAAAAAATCAACACACAAATTATTTTAAAAGGTATATGTACTATTGCAAAAAGAAACAATCATTACTGTTAATACAGTATTTTACGCATATAATACATAAAAATTTTAAATTTATCTGTTATAAAGCATCAAATAATAAAGCAAAATATAGAACAATCTTGAGAAGAAAATATTAAAAACATTGGATCTCTGGAAATATCCATCTAACTATGAGTGAGAACTTCAAGTTATTGCATCATTAAAAGCATCTCAAATACGTAACAATATTAAAGCAAGTGACGTGTCCAACCGTAGTAGTGGTCTGGCGCGCTCGTTTAGTAAACGGAAGTTCTTGGGTTCGATACTCATCGTGGGAAGTGGTGGTTTGTTATTAAAGACTCGCTCAGAAATGAACGGAAAAAAATAAGCGTATCTATCCCTTATAAGATGTTCCTTGAGAGATGTTTTTTTTTTTTTTTTTTTTTTTTGGGTGCTATAAAATTTATTTTAACGACATAAAAATTTCTAAGAAATGCGGAAGATATCTGTTATAAAACGGAAATTTTAAAACAGATATTTCAGAAATCACGAAAAATTTCCTGGAATTTACGGTTTTTTTTTTTCCGTTAAAATACGGAAATAGTACTGGCGTCTCGATTGCCAGTACAATTTCCGTTATTTTCAGGATTTTTTTTTTACAGTGTATAACATTTATACACACTAAGTAATGTTCAAAAAATTTGTTAAATTTAAAAACACATACCACAGTTGAAAACGCACGTCCAGCAGTTACTGCTCCAGATAGTACTGTAATCGAATTTTTTGTGTGTCCCTGTAAATGAACGATAAATGAACGCACACCCTGTTCTATAGTAAGCATCTTGTAGTGCACCTTGGTGATGTACATAAATTTCAATATGTTTAAAATAGTGTAACATCATTAAAATACTCTGCAAACGATTTTTGCTCATAATGTAACGGAATTCTTTTGAAAATCCCTGTAAACGAACTATAAATGTTACACACTTCATTTTCAATACCGAACATTCCATGGTAAACCACAATAACATATAAAAATGACATGACAATTCTAGTATACATTCGTGAGTTATAGTTCGGAGTCGCGTTAATTAATAAAAGAAAAAGTTAGGAAGAACATGAGCAAAGTACTAGGTATGTTGCTGCTATTCTTTCTCCCTCTCTTCTTTTATATTTTTCTCTGAAGATTGAAGAAAATTTAGTTTTATGGTTTGATCCATTGTTACTCATAAAAGGTACAATTTCGTATGTGACACATAAAAACCAACGAAATGAATACCATAAACAATCATAATAAATTTAGCAGTTCTATGTTTAAAAGTATCTTAAAAGTGCATTTCTTTCAATCTTCGGAGAAAAATATAACAGAAGAGAGGGAGAAAGAACAGCATGAACATACGTAGTACATTGCTGCTATTTCTCCAAACTTTTTCTTTTATTAATTTCGTGTTGAAATAAAGACTTCTACTATGAAGCCTTTAAACAGTTAAATGGTAAAAATTGTATGCTGTTTATGGTATTTTTACTTTGGTTTTTACACATCATATTTTTATCTTAACACGAGGGGGTTTGTAAGCATATTTTAGTTTTTAAATGTTCTGGGAAGGGGGTTTTAACCTCAAAATCCACGCCCCGTTTGCTGGGCCAGTAATTCTATACATATATGTATCATATAAGATGCATATAAATTGGTTCATGCAAGATATGTATAAGTAGGTGGTCGTAAGTTGTACATAAATACACGGGTCTAAGATATATGTAAGTATGGAGGTAACATAAAGTTTTGGCATGAAGGTATTTTAAAATTTAAAAAATATTTATAAATCTTAACCATTCTAGCGTGTAAATAAAATTGTCAGTAAAACAGTATTTTTTCTTCTTCTTCTTCTTTTAAATTTTATTTTATTATTATTATTTTAAATAAAACGAACCTGGCAAGGGATTTTCAAAAATATAGTCTACAAGTCAAACAACACCAAAAAGGAATTCGAAAAGGAATGCATCATTCCGCGAAAGCTGGTACCAGCTAGTACTAAATATTACTGCCAAAAATGTGTCCCATACCCACACAGTAAATACCCACGCACACGTATGCCCGAATTCCTAAAGGGTTCTGCACGACCCACGAATAACTTCGATTCATTCGGTCAGTAATGTGAAAGAGAAGATACAAAATTTTCATCTCTGGTCACGTAATCGCGTGAGAAAGCTCCAAAATTAACCGCTTAAAAGTTCTTAAATAGAATTTTCCTAAACTTTTCCCATATTTCAGGCTTCTTTATTGCTCCAGTATATAATTACTGCACACAAAAATAAAAATTTTGTCTCCAGGAAAAGTTCATTATGTATAAAATTATGCTTTTTTCGTAACCACAAAGCACGATTACCTCACCTTTTTATGCTTAATTTAAATTCAAGGTAAGAATTGGAAAGTGATTTAAGATAGTTAAAGAACAAAAGTATTGAAAACATGTTCAAAAACATCTCGCGGGAGAAATTACAATATAAATTAATTCATGACACTTTAAAAATTTATTGATGGTAATGCCCATTTATTAAAGTTGTTGCAGGATAGTCGTGCACGAACCGTAAAGTAAAGTTTATATACTGGAAATTAACCGTTATCTGAACCCAAACTGCAAACCTTATTTTCATTGATTATAAACTCGACACGAAATCTACCTGCAACAAAATATATTAGAATCAAGCTGACCCAAATGAGACCTCTGTGTTTGATAGATAACTCATTCTCCAAAGAAATCCCCCACAATTTTCAACGTTACTAGAAGGGGAAGGGAATCTGCGGGCACAGCACCTTCTACTATCTATCAATCACACAGCGAAAAAAATTTCAATATCACGGATTTCACGTGCACACGTATGGAATGCACACAACAGTGTTTGTACGGCCACTCAGTAATCAGTTAAAAAGAAGGCAAACAATTTCATTTACAAAACTTTCAAATTTGGCACTATACTGTCTGCAACAGTAATTTATTGCCAAATGATTTTGCACAAGTGGGGTCAAAACTTTGAATCTTACTTTGTATATTGACCTGTAATTTATATATGTATATATATTATATTACGATGATTTACCGTCATATGTTGTAGTTGCAGTAACGTGGATTATAGAAGGAGCACACATGGTTGCACAACAAAGTTAAGAACGTTGGTTGTTAGGGATGATATAAATTTTTAGAAGCAGTCGTACATTTTAGTTGCAGTTTCGACGTGGCCATAGCGGCAGTAGAATTTAAGACCCAGAGGCGTTTCTCCATAAATTCAAAACGAACAAGGTTTTCCATTTCAATCCTTTATTAAATGTTTCTCTTGGGCAGTTTCCACCGTAACCATAATAGCCTTGCATCACTACATCATCAAGGTATAGAGGGTAAGTATCAGAACATCTCAAATTCTCAAAACGAGCAGCCAGGGAGTTGTTTACAAGTGAAAATACGACTTAATTCTGAGGGAGCGCCGCAGGTAGCTGCTTTTTGTTATCCCGCGCAATAACACAAATTATGACGTAGAACGCGCACTGAACCAATGAAGAATTAAAGAAGACGCGTCATGCTACGTCACGACCAATGAAAGATAATTAGTAAAAAAGTTCGGACAGAGAGGAGTGGATTAATTTCGTAGTAAAGTGACTTTAGAGCGGGAAATAAATATTCGGAATAAAAATGAAAATGGCTCTCAAAAACCATTCTAAAACCCAGAAATGATCGGGGATCATGATAGAAATTAAGAATAACTAAAAGCTTTATATTTAAGTAAATTTGGACAATTTAGAATTAAATAAAAGGGAAATTAACAGAGTCAACGATAGAGCTAAATTAAGAATAAGGATTTAATGAATATAGAGTAGTAAATTGGAATAAAACAGGAAAAAAAATTAGAATTGTAAGAATTTGAAATAATTCAACTAAGGAAAAATGGCGAAATTTTTTATTATTACATATATATATTATTATTTTTATTAATATTTTAACTTCAATTTTATTATTTAATATTTTAGTTATTTCATAATTTTGTTAAAATTACTGCAACCTCTGTTAACTATTAATATTTAATCATCCCGTGTGATTGAAACCCTTTTTTGACCTGTTCATATGTCTAAAATGGTGTTCGTAAGTGAAGGTATTGCGTTTTATTAATTTTGATTTAATTTTGATAACTTTCTCTTTTCCATTACGGATATTGATTTGGCATATTTATTATATGTTTCTTAGATAGGTTCCATTCTTAATTTCTGATTTTTTTTTTTTTTTTTTTTATGTGATGTCGCAACTGATGGAGCAATTTAAATATAGTGCTTTATGCATGACGGCTTGCTATGTTCAAACAGAAATCAAATGTGACTTACATATATTGAGGAATATTGCCCTTGATAACGTGTTTCACAATATAAGTTTCAACTTTCCTTATTGTAATGTTAACTCATTTTTTTTTCCTAATGCATTCTTCTTTCTTTTTTTTTTCAAATAACTGCATTTAGCAATGTTAGGTATATTTTTCTTTCGAATTCTTACTATTGGTTATATTATTTTATGCCGATTATCTTCCAGTTTAATAGTTATATTAACTAGAGTAAGTTTTATTACATACTAGCTGACCCGCCCAGTGTTGACCGGGCCCGTGATAAAACCTTATAAATAAACCCCAAATTTGTATTATTTTGTACATATTTACCCGATTTTGTATGAATTTATATCTTTAATAACAAAATCGCAAAATCATACCAAAAAAAAAAAAAAAAAAAAAAAAAAAAAAAAACATTTACTTCTTTTTTTCCAAGTATGATCGTTATATAGTTTAAAAAAAAAAAAAAAAAAAAAAAAAAAAAAAGCTTCTGTTGTCCAAACCCTTTGAAATTTTCAATAGTCATAAATATAACGGTATTACAGCCCGTGTAAAAATTACGTAGAAATATTGTTATCTGGTTATAAAATAATTTTCGCGTCGGGTCTGTTAACATTAAAAATATATATATAGTATTCGTCGCCCGATCTCTCTGAAATTATAGTCGTTCATAAATATATAACTGTTTCCAAATCCTCTATAAAATTATGTGAAAATATATGCATTTTAAATAGTGAAAACGTTACCCGAAGCCAAGCCTGGCCGCGAAAAACATCCCGATTTTATGGGTTTTCACCGAAACTATCTCAGATTTTATTTTTTTTAAATACTTGTTCTCTTCCGAACGCTTCGAAATTGTTGTAGGTGATATAAATCTGGTCTATCGAAATATTCTGAAAAGATTGTGCCGAAATACGAAAAGTTTAGTAACTTTTAGTGTAAGAAAAAAAATTCTCGTGAGGCACGAAATGATATGCGTTCGCTGGCGTTTTTGAAAGTGTTAAAATCCGTAATTTAAAAAAAAATAATTATACCGTCTATTAGAAGAAGGTTGCAGCTCAAAGAGCATGTGTTTGGTTTGTCTATATCTCTAAAATTGTGCTACTGAGGGACGCCCTTTGTAGCGCTCCTCCTGTATTCAGACACCTTCCCTATGTATTGCACGGCCCCCCAAAATCCTTTTAATAAAAATAATAAAACAATAGCCTAAACACTAGCCATGGAGTTTTTTTTATTGTTCTTATTAAATCAGAACCTGGTGTCTTTATCCATTTAACATAAGTTTTTTAATCCCATTGATAAATTACATTTCCACAGAATAGGTGGAACTAAAAATTGCTTTAATCATTCGAGGTTCGTTTGGAAAAATCGATCAGCGAAGCGGGAGTAACCTGATAGTATATACAGTGGTGGCCAAAAGTGTGGACATTTTTTGAAAGTTTCATGTTTTTCAACTTTGTGTGCTTGTAGAATATATTAATTTTCACTTAAATACAAACGTTTATATATCAAATTGAAGGTAATTTAATGTAAAATTTATTAATAAAAACAGTATTACAATATCTGTATTACAAAAAAGTTATGCAACTAATAGTAAGATCTATCTTAGATTTGTATTTTGTTTAAATGATACTTACACAATCAATACTTAGTAGGATAACCCTTATTTTTTAAGACAGCTTCACAGCGTCTTTTCATCGAGTGAACGAGTATTTGGAGTTTATCTTTCGTAATAACATGGTGCCAAGAATCAATTATAGCTTCAATAAGTTGTCTTTTATTGGATGGACGTTTTTTTCGTAGAAGAATTTTCAAACGTCGCCACAAATTTTCAATTGGGTTGAGATCAGGGCTGTTTCCTGGCCATGGTAATATATCTATGCCTTTATTTTGAAACCATGCTTTGCATACTTTTGCTGTGTGGCATCGAGCTGAATCCTGCTGAAAAATAAATGGTGCGTTGTTGGTGAAGAGATCCCTGATGGAAGGTATCAATTTTAGTTCCAGGACAGTTTCGATGTATTTTTTGGCATTCAGGATGCCATCAATCACTTGAATTCGGCCCACACCATCTGCAGACATACATGCCCAAATCATGACATTTGTTGGGTTTTTTGTAGTTGCTTCATTGCAATCAGGATGAAGTGCTTCTCCTACTCTACGTCTCACGTATTTTCTACCACCAAAGAGCGATATTTTACTCTCATCGCTACCAAAGAGCGATATTTTACTCTCATCGCTCCAGATTACTAGCTTCCATTGATTTTCTGACCATTTAATGTGTTCTTTTGCCCACTTAACTCGTTTTTCGCGTTGCTTTTGAATTAAATATGGTTTTTTTCCTTGGAATTCTAGCTTGTAGTCCAAATCCTGATAACCTCTTCTTATTGTTCTTGAACTTACTGCAATACCCGCTACATTCATTTCACATCTAATGGCATCTGATGAAATTTTTCTATCTTGAAGGCATAGCCGTTTAATTTTTCTATCGGCAGTAGCACTTGTACATTTTTTTCGGCCTGATTTGGCCTTATTTTCCACTTATTTCGTTTTTTCTTAACGTAAACAGAACTTTCGTACACCAGAACAAGTCACTGAACCACCAACTTGTCTTGCAATTGCAGCATAAGAGAAGCCATTTTCTCTCAATATGACAATTCGGCTTCTTTTTGTAGATGTCCAATTAGTTCTTCTTGTTGATGACTTTGTTTAAAATTAGTTTAATTAAAAAAAGGACTTTAAATATTCAAAAACAGCAATACTCTATTTAATTGTACTAGTATGCATCATTCCGCAAAATATTTCCACAACAATAACTCTTTTACCATCCAAATAACCTAAACTATAGTTACAGACATTTGATTGGTCCTCAGAACAGTGTTTATGATTGGCTAGTACGCTTTTATTGCAAAACTCGTCCTTATTTAAAACGATTTGTGTTTGTTTGTTCTACTAAAATGAACATAACTTTTTTTTAATACAGATATTGTAATAGTGTTTTTATTATTAAATTCTAAGGTAAATTACCTTCAATTTGATATATAAACGTTTGTATTTAAGTGAAAATTAATATATTCTACAAGCACACAAAGTTGAAAAACATGAAACTTTCAAAAAATGTCCAAACTTTTGGCCACCACTGTATATATATATATGTGTGTGTTTGTGTGAGAGGAAAATCGTTGCTGTTACTGTAGAGAATGTATTATGGTTTAGATGAGCGGCAAGAACAGCTAGTAACATATAATGCGATCACATTATGCAGATAGTAAAGATCTATTGATCCCAATGATGCTTGACGATCCAATCTTTAAGATAATAGCATCTATTATCTTAGAATATCATTGATACGATCACATAACTTTGGGTATGAAGTCAAAATATATATAATAGGCAGAAGACGTTTACGGGAGATTTCTGAAGACAATGACTGAAACAAATCAGTAGACTTTCTCCTAATAAAATAGTCAATTGCAGCAACAAGTCTTTATTTAATAAATAAAAGGCAACAATATATAGGAGTGTCCTTCTCGAGGCATGAACTGACATATGAATGATGACTTAATGAACTGACAAATTTCATACTTTCTTAGCATGTCTAAAGTTCAGAGGTCAAGCAGGAGAGCATGCTGACAGGTCGTCAACGTCTCTTTCTTTAAATTTCATTAAGATACAACTAAATGTAAATATATTGCTTGAAGGTGCATTTAGTTGTTACATTTAGTTAGAACATTTAGTTGTATCTTAATGAATTTTAGTTATTAAACAAGGTGAATTTGCACTGAAATTTTAACATTTTATTGTATCTTTCTTTTGTTGAAACTCACCTTTCTTTTGTGGAAGACCACAAACTTATTAGAGAAGAATGGGAACTTGCATGAATTATGGCTATCTCAGAATGACTTGCTCAGAACCGCTTCTAATCGCGCCTTTAGTAATATTGAACCAGCAAAATAAACTAGCGAAAAATCAAAAAATATTTATTAAGGTGTGTATAATACGGCATTGAAATTCCACTACATCTGGAGCCGAGTATTTTGAGACGAGAGAAATGAGGAAAAAATTCTCCTCTGACCCAGTGCAAGGTATTTTATTAGCGTACGGGTACAAAAACCGCACCTCGATAGAGGCTCATAGCCAATAGCAGACCCCAAATCACCGGCTGATGTAGAAAAGGAGTAAATAGGTTCAAGAAAGGGCGCGAACGGCATTCCAAGCGTCCTTCGAAAAATGTTTATAATAACATGTATTGTTCTATAATCGAATGATTTCAGGCTGAAAAAATATTACAGCGTAGAGTCTAATGAATTTTGCTAAAAGAGAAAAGATTTAGAAAAGAATAGAAAAAATATGACACGCGTTGCAAATGGACTAAAATATTTTAAGAAAGACTAAATAATGTAACTAAATAAGAAAAAGTTTAGAATAGATTTAAGATAAGTTGAAACTTTAAAATATATTGCATATATGTATAGCACAAAAGCTATAAACGACATAGATTGCCAGCTCCAATTGGTCTGACTCTGCAATTTTTACACAACGTAAAGCAAATTGTAGGTGATAATCTGCAAATGATACTAAAGTTTATATTTTACTTCACTAAATTCAAAATAAATAAATAAACTAGTCGGATGTGCCAATCCCAAAACTTTCTTCAATCTCAGTCATGTTAATACTTCAAAATTCGCTATCACGTCGCCAATAAAACCAATATTTTTCGTCATTCTGTTATAGATCATTCCAGTATGACGTCAAAAACATGGAACCCAGAATCTTCAATCTGCGCAATCTACTGCACATACTCTGACGCGCTTAGAGCGAGTTCATGTTTACCACATTGGCTTCTTTATCTCACTTTATTTGATTGCCAAGTACTTCTTTTCTGTTATATTTTAAAATTTGTTTTGTTTTGATGAAAATCAAGACGTGTGTTGCGTTTAAAATGTCTAGCATACAGAAAAAAATTATGTAAACTGGAAAAAATATATCAGGTTAGTGTTTTCTGTCTTTTTTGGTTATGTCAGTGTTACAATTTCTGTAATGTTAGGATCTGATCATGTTATTTCAACTATTTTTGATCGGTGTTATTTTACGAATTTAATATAATAATTAAGTGGGTGGGGATGAAAAGTTCGTATCTTCGGCAAAAAAAAAAAAAAAAAAAAAAAAAAAGTTTGCTTTGTAAAAATAAGATTTGTCTAATTTTATAGATTTTATACACACAACTGGGAAAGTATGTATTCATGCACTTTTATTTAAAGTCATTGTAACTGAGCAGCTATATCTCTTAACAATCCCTTTTTTAACAACTAGTACAATCTGTACCCTTTATTATCATTATTATTTTTGTCTTGCAATTAAATGTTATTGTATAAGTTATACGCGTTCTATTCAAAATCGATGTTTTTTTATTTATTAATCTTTGTCCACGCAGTCGTGCAGTTTATATGCTTTTATTAATTTTAATATTTTGTAGGGCAGTACCATAAAGTTAATATTTATTTTCTCAATAATGATTTGCCGAATTTATTGTTTGATTTGCAGTGTTTGCAAGTGTAAGATTCTTATATTATTTTATATTTTAATTTCATTTTAAAGCTTAATGTAACTAAATTGTTGTTCAGATTGAGTGTCTTTAGAGTAACAAGCATGATTTGTTTTTTATAAAATGCATGATTTTTATGAATACATGATCTAAAGTAGGGCCTAACTAACCTTACATGAGGCCTTAGTACAAAGATCCACTATTGGGCCCTTGTAACATGTTTTTAACCACTATTTGTACTCACTTTAAGAAAAATACAAGGCCGCCCTGTTTTCCGTTGTGATAATCAGGCCCTTCTGTAAAGAACTAACACTAATCTCTTATTTTATACCAGAGCCGAAACTAAGAGGGTGTGCCGAGGATGCCAAATATGAACATTTGGTTTGTTGTTTGATACAAAATATATAGATATGAAATTTGAGTAAAAATGTTTTTCAGTTGGAAAATCCAAAAGAAGAATTGAGGTGATTGGGACACTAAACACTATGGGTTGGAAAATTCACAAAATATAATACTTAGTTAAAAATTGTTTGTTTTTGTTCTACTAGGTCACTATTATAATTTTGATAATTTATGCTAGGTTTAGGAAAGAATCTAGACATAACAGTCTATTAATAGGAAGAGATACTTCTGTGAAATTGGCTGTATATAGCACACATATATTTTACGGTATTGAAATGGAATTCATTGTTATATCTACAGAAAATCCTGGTTTTTCAGTTCTTAAGACATTGTGACTCATATGACTTTAAACGCCTGCTTAATTGCAATGTAATACAACTACAGTAAAATCTGTGTGCAACAGAATCTTGTCTTTAATGAAAACTTTACATGGTTTCAACAGAAAGAAAACCAGCAATTTTATTTGCTAATAGGAAAACCTGTATAAACCAGAATTTTTCTAGTTAATTTTGATTCCAGTTTCACAGGTTTTATAAATATTGGACAAAAGTGTGATTGCCCATTTTTAATTTTAAAATAAATCAGTTATTATTAACTTGTAAAATTCTCTTTGTAAATTTACTTTGCAAAAAAGTGAGGGGGGGGGGGGGTGTAGATGCCAAAATCCATGTTTGCCCTCTGTGAAAAAAAGCTAGTTTCGGCCTTGTTTTATACATATATGGATATGTTAATACATTTCTGTTGACCTTTAAGTACATAAGATGTCTTTTCTTTTCAGAATCTTAAGATTTTCCTGGAATGAATGGAACACGATAACTCAAGATGAAGACACACAGGCTGTAGAAGTGTTACCAAGTGCATATGTGTGTTTTTCACTTCATATTCCTTGGTAACATTGCTCCAGCTAAATTTCATTTAAATAGGGCTCTCAAAATCAAAGCTTTTTGATGCAGGAGACAAAATTGTGAATGAAGGTGGAAAAGATTGAGTATACATTTGAAGGAAAACCACACTATTCAATTGAGGTATGTTAAGAATTTATGCTGTCTTCAGTACTCTAATTATGGTTCTATGTAATGATTCTGTTCAACGTATATTATTAGATTTTTAAGGTTAGCTTTTTACACAAGTTTTTAACAATATTTATAAATGTGTCATATACATTTTTCACAGAAATCCTCGTGCATTTTTTTGCATTTAATTATAAATAGTAAGAAGTTTGTCTCAAATATTTTCTTGTGCCTGTGTTTGTTTTTCCAAAATTGTTTTTTAAACCAGACCCATCGGTTGGATGCGGTTCGAGTGAAATTGGATTACCTGACCAGTGTAGAACTCTACTTCTATCAAAATATTTTTTCCAAATGACAATTAAATTTTGACCTCGATATGGGGGATGGGGGGGTATAGGGCTGGACCCCCTCACTAGTCTCAAGTACCACTTGTGTTTCTTAGGGCTTGAAAATCTTTCCATGTTAAGGAGATTTTCGTCTTACACAAAGTCCAACTTAGACAGATATTACTGAAATTTCAACTATTATTTATAATAATTACTGTAAAACCCAAATGTAATTCCCCCCCCTCCCCCGTTTTCAAAAGCAAAACCAGTTAAATTTAGGGGCTGACAGTGAGGGCTTATGATCGAGTTTTTTTTTTTAATTTGTTAAAACACTGTTTTATCATTAATTTAGAAGTAAAAAGGTAAATACAGGGGAGAAAAGCTTCTTCCACATTTTAGTGAATTTCTGCTTTAATAAAATAAAATTCATCTAAATCCTTCTTTCTTCCCGAGCCCACAAAATTTAAAATCCTAAAAAAAAAAAAAAACATTTTTTCAAATTTTCTGCATTATTGTAACAAAACATAATCAATCATCTAAGTCCCCAGTCCCCCCCCCCCCCCAATCCCTGAAATTCTCACTTCTGCTTCTGATACCCAGAGAAGTATAATTAAGTTGAATTCTGGGAGTGGGAAGAGGGAGAGAGATTTTTCTCTTTTTTGCTGTTGGCTGTTTTGTTTTTATTAGCGGTGTATAGAGTAGTACTTTAACCAAATATTGAGTACTCAGCCAAGTAACTAACGAGTAGTTGTGTATATGAAAGAATCACTGATGTGCACATGAAGTGAGCTTAAGGATATGAAGGAGGGAGATTTAACTTGATATATTACAATGTAATTTATGTGTTTGGATTGCCCCCCCCCCCAAAAAAAAAAGTATAAGGTTTCTAAATTTTATCTTAAGGCGAAACTTAATTGCCAGCTTACAAATTATTTATTCCCAGTTCCTTTTCCTAAAAATTAATTTATCATTTTATTTTGCTCGTTATTACACTCTGACTGCATTTTCATCTATTTAAAAAAAGAAAAGAAAAGAAGTCTTGTGCCTGGAAACAATGAGAAATCTTTGTTCACAGATGTAGTACATCTATATTTCGACGGTTAGTGTATATGCTGTCAATTCTCACGGCATATAAAAATTATTTCTTTTGTTTCTTATTCACGCAGCCTTTTACTTGCCATATTATGGTACATCAGCACCCATTAGTCATATTTTTAGCTCTCATCTTCCACTTTTTACATAGTAATATTTTAGGGTGGTTTCTTGCAAAAATTCACAAGGCTCCATTATGCGGTTTTAATCAGGCCGGCGTTAAAATTCATAATTGCTCTTTGACTTAATCTCATTCACTTTAACAGATAAAACCACATGTGTCTGTCTGTTCAGACTCCTGTATCGCCAGAATATATATTTTTGGCTAATTAAATATCTATTGTTTTGCCAATGCCTTATACAATCTGTGAAAGTTATGACAGTTTTCTAGAGATACTCAGCTTTTGCTCTGCATAGTATCAACATGTAATTGCATTTACCTCCTCTCCGGCATTTGATTACAGGCGTTGTATTGTGTACCTTGTAAAGAACCTGGATTATCAATAAACAGAGCTTGTAATTACATTTGAAGTCTTCTTATATTCTCGGTGAAACTGCTAGTGCCATTCAAAGAAATGACAACATTGGTGAGCTCTATGGATGGGAAATAGTTACTTTTGGTTAACCGATAGCATCATCCCCCCCCCCCCCCTCCAATCTTACAGTTGGATAGACAACAGGTTCCAACAACCTATTATTTTTATAACATGTAACTAATCTCTTTGTATGCTGCCAATGGACATTTTAATTAAACGTCTTTTAAACAGAATGTTTGAAACAATTTTGACACTGTTTTCTGTTGAGATGAATCCACATCATTAAAATAAATTTGCATGGTTAAACTCAATTTTTGCTTGTAACTTATAAAAACTTAGCTAGTTATGATACTTTGAATTTCATGCATTGTCAGATTTTCTAGTACAAAAAAAGACACTTTTCCATTTTTAGTGATTCAAGTAGAGGTCTGCACGGGCCGAAATTTCCAGGCCCGGGCCCGACCCATACAAAAAATAATTTGGCCCGGCCCGAACAAAAAAAATATTGGCCCGGCCCGATTTAAAAGTTAAAAGTTCGGCCCGAGCCCGGCCCGGAAAAAAGTTAAAATCTCGGCCCGAGTGAATTTCTACAAAACATAATTTTTATGTCGATTTGGTTAAAAATTTGCCCCATAGGAGGAGATCTAACCAAAAATTCCTATCTCAGCCTTTTTTTTTTCATGTGTATAATCTTCATTTTTATAGAGGTGCCGCAAGCTGGAATATTTATTTTTTTAATAAATCTCTATTTGTTGTATGTATGTGTTTAAGTTATCATCAATATTGTTAATCCATATTCCATTTATTGAAGTGTTAAAAATCAGAAAAATGCTATACGGTAAAATCTAAGATGGAATTTCATAGGGAAGAAAAAAAAATGAGTTATAGACAATTTGCCTTCTTAGCAGGTGTAAATCTCTATAATAAAACTGTAAGTCATGTGACTGTCCTCAACAGTTCCGGGATGCCGCATCGCTTTTTCATATGCCAAGCGGCCATTTTTATTCAAAATTATTTTTTCGAATAAACTGCATAAAAGTTACATTTTAAGAAAGATCGTTCAAAATAAATTAATATTTGAGAGATGACTTGCGTTCAATTATGTATATATTCTGCAATAACTTCAGTCGAAAGATTCGCAGTTCAAATTCTCTATTCATAAAAGTAAACAAAAAAAAGATTGATTCGTCGTGAACATTTAAAATATTAAATCATGGAGGTAATCATTCGCAAAGCAAGTTCTCCGCGAATGAATTTTTGGACCGCTGCCTCGCGTCAAAAAAATAATTCGCACCAGTGAGACAATCAAAGTTTACCATAATTATGTGCTATACAACTCAACTTGCGGACCTTTTCTTGACGTAAATTGAACTCATGTTCATATTTCATTCATGTTCATGATTCATATTTAATGAATCAGATTTTTAGCATTTTTAAAATCGCTAATACAGCTTTTATTTATCGCGTGTACAAATTAGAAATGATACTTTGATTTTGAAATCAAATGTTTTGATTTATGATATTATTTCTTATTTATTTATTTATTTTCTCTTTTAAATGAAAAGTGTGACGTATTTTAAATTTATGTAATATAAGCATTTTAGATTAAAGTTAAGTATTTTAAATGAAATGAGTGACAGGTTTATAATTTAAAATTAAATTAATTGTAGTATGAATGACGGTGATGGGAACGATATTTGGCGAATTATCATCTGCTCCCGGCTAACAAAAATACTCATAATTAAAAAAAAGAATAAAAATAAATAAATGATAGTTTGTTGTAAATAAATATTGATATACATATCAAAAATAATTTATAGAATTAAAATAAAAAATAAACAACAATTTCCATAACAAAGTTTTCGCCAAATTGGCGGGGGAGGGGGGGGGGGGGGAATCGCGCCAACGTGCGTATGTGACATTTGTGCCCAAAAAATATGCGAAATGCTACCATGATCGCAAAAGTTCATGATTTGTCTATTAGAATCTTCCGATTTGGCGAAGGATTAAGGGAAAATTAAATTATGAATAAATGTAACGTGTTGCAATGTTTAACATACATTTAAGGGAGACCAAACTGGTCGCCAGTGGCGGCTAGTGTATTATATATTCTTTTCTTACATATTAGTATATTCATTTTTAATGGATCAACACATTTTTCAATTTAAGACAGGATTCCATCATAAGCAGGTTCTTTTTCACACGTTTTACTATATTTTAATTTAGCTATATTTTAATAAGTGTATAAATCTACTATTCTTTAAAAAGAATAAATTTTAATGTTTAATTATAAAATAATGGCGATTTAAAAATGTATGCATGTTTTGAAAAGATTTTTATGCCAGATCTTATTTTACTGACCTTCGAACGGACCAGGTACGCCGAGACAATGATTTTCATACGAGTCAAAACCAGGACTAAAAATTTTAAGGCATGAAGACTAGGAAGAATGAAACCAGTCCCGGCTCTGTACGGAAAAAATAATTTAAGGCACGGCCTTATTCTTCAGGAAAAAAGTAGGGCCCGGCCCGGCCCGTAAAGAGTAATCACTTGGCCCGGGCCTTCAGAAAAAAATATGGCCCGCCCCGAGTGCCGTGAAGAAAAATAGGGCCGGGCCGAGTACGGGCTTCGGGCCTTGGCCCGGCCCGTGCAGATCTCTAGATTCAAGCACTGAAAATTCATGAAGTTCTAAGTATAACTCAGTAAGTTTTAGTCATTGAAGAATAAATTTTTACTGTTATACTTGTTAGAACACTTAAAAATTTTCTAAATAAAACTTATTGGACCCAGGCATTCTATACAATTTTTAATTCCTTAACTATTTAAAAAGTAATAATTTTTACGTAATCGATTTTTATGTGATGCAAAACAAAGTTTGAGACATTTTTGCAATTGGAACTATATTTCTAAAACTAATGGTTTAGAAATTAGCTAATTAGTAAACGATAAGAAGAGATACCCTGTATAAGAAAAAAAAACACATTTTGCAAATCTCACAAATATTATTTACAGTGACCTCTCACTTATATGACTCTCGGTTATACCCCGAATTCTCTCGGTCCCATCCATGCTTTATAGGAAATAATGCTAAACTTCTCTCACTTATATGACGCTTTAAACATTTCAAGCGAGTTTACATTTCCCATTCAAGAATTCATTTTTATAATCAAAGTACAAATCATTAACGCTTCTTATCTTTATCCTTTTGACTATTGTTAAAATGTTTATAAATAATGAATAACATTTCTTATCTACCTTGGTGTGTTATTAACGATGAAATCTATGGTGGGAAGGTGGTTGTATGGAATTTTCTTGTGCCTGCTATTTAAGAAAACCGATTAACAAAAGCCAAATGACCACCTGCAGATCATGTCTCTGTATAGTACTGAGTGAGTAATCAGGGTTAGTGCAAAATGCACTTTCCTGGATCAGTGTCCATCACATCCAGATATAAAAGATGTACCATTTCTGCAACAAATTAAAGTTATATTTTTACCAGCAGATTCTACAAACAGATTAAAGCTATTAGATTTAGGGATTATAAAGAATTTCAAGTAAACTACAGAAGGAGTTTGATTTGGAAAACAAAAAGGAAGCTAAAGCAATTTCCATTTTAGATGCCACGCATCTTACAGCATCTGCATGGAAAATGTGACATTGGAGACAGTTAAGAATTGTTTTAGGAAATGTGGTTTTTCACAAGACCAAACTGCTAGGTCAACAGATAAACCCGATTTTAAGAGCTTATGGGAATTCTTTAATGAGAAATCTTTGAAGATATCAGTAATGAAGACGTGAGAGCAGAGGGTGACAAAGATGGAAATGTTTCTGCTGTTGTAATTTTTTCAGAAGCAAGTGCCGCTATAAATACATTAAAGAATTATGTCCACCAAAATGAATATTCCTAAAATAGCTTAAAAACTTTAATAGACTTAGAAAAAAACATTTTCTCTTTTAGTCGACGACAGAGGCAAACTAATATCACTTCATTTTTTGAGAAAATCTGATCTGTTAATCTTCAAAATAAACATAGTGGTGAGTGAATTATTTTGTGAACTTTTTAAACTATGTTTTATTTTTTATTATTATTTTTCTAAATTTTGTTAAAATCTGTTCTTAGTACTCAAAACTTATAATTTTTAATATAGGTAAAATAATTAATACATGTAAAGTTTGAAACTTGTATAATGAGATGATCTCTCAGTTATACGACTTTTTCTACAGTCCCCTGAAAGTATTATGAAAAGTGGTCGACGGGATAATAGAGAAGTACCCAGATTTTTAATGTTTCTTGCAACCTTCAATTTAATCTTGAAGATAACAAGCAGTTTAGTTGAAATATTTATTTGTTTAGTAAGGGAGAGGTCACTGTATATAGTTATAATCGAATGCAATTCATCTTAACAAATTTTCAATATGATTTTTAAATTAATTACAATTTTATTAAAATTAAGTTACTACACAACTTATACAATGGTATTTTCTTTCTTTCATTTTTTGCCCCAGGTGCCAGTATAGAAGGGGAGCACGAAAAGATTTAATTCATCTTTCGGTAGAAAAAAGAAATAATGAAATTAGGGCAAAAAGTCATGCAATCGGACATCCCAAAGTAAAATAGTACCAGTTAATTTTATATACCTTGCTTTGAACATGGCTGGTTTTTACATTAGGTGACCTGGGATATTTGAATAATGAATTGAATACATCAAAGATACTTGCAAGGTCAATACACTGTCCCAATTAGACCCGAATTTATTCACCATTTCTGATGTTATCATGATGATAAGTTTTGCATGTTTTTTTACTTTTGTGTGTCCCTGTAAATGAACTATGAGAGCTACACATTTTATTAACAAACTCATCTAATGGCAAATCAATTTACTTTTCCAATTTGATTTGAAATTTAAAAAAACAAAAATATTAAGATAATGTACTTTCTACCAATTATTTCATATTTAAAATAAAAAAAAAAGCAATGGATCGAAAATTCTGTGTATAAATTTATTTTGGAAAGGGGGGGAGAGCTAATGAATGTCTATTCTGGGGCCCTTCTTTTCATACATGGTGAAAAGTTACTATGCAAAATATTATCTCGAATATTGATTTCATCCTTCTCAAAGTAGATGAAAAGCTCTTTTCGTACACAACTTTTATGATTGTATACATTTGATAGGTCATTTTAATAAGAAAATTTCTAGTATTTTTCAATATTAAGACTCTTTTATTGCATTTGTGATGAATATTATAGTATATTTGGTTAATATTTTGCTTAAAAAATAAAGTATTTATTACTTTTCAGCTTTTGCTGATATTTTGCAAGCAATTATCTGAATTTTGAGAATATTTTTTTTTTAAATTTAATTATTAAATAAACTACATACATTGTAAAAACTGCTTGTACTTTTTTAAAGACAGGTGAATGTGATTTTAAAGGTAGATTAATATGAACCATGGATTGCTGGAATTAAAAGATCATATATTTATCAAATAAAAATTGTGTATGTTTATAAAGACACATGTTTGAAGATAAAAGTTTTGGTATCCATTTAGAGTAGATAAATATTAATTGAAGGAATTAAATAACATATCTTAATGAATTATTTTTAGTTGTGAAAAGATTATATGAATGTCATGATTACTTGAGTATTACAATTTACTTAACAGCTTTATAATATGTTATGTTAGTAGTGTACAGATTTTGGTACTTCTCTATTATCCCATCGACCACTTTACATAACAAGAAACTATCGTCAAACTGTAATGCCAAATAAACTTTAGAGTGTTGCCGTTGGAATATCAAAATAAATAAATAAATAAAATATAGGAATTTAAGGACACAATTGTTATTTTAATGAATGAAATAACTCATAAATCAGTAAAACTGAAAAATACACACACATGTCGAATTAAAAACCACTTGATGACATAACAAACACGTATAATGCTTCTGACATCAAGTAAATGGGACTGCGTTTTTGGCGTTTAATCTTGCAGTTTGGCGATAGTTTTTTATTATGAAAAGTGGTCGACGGGATAATAGAGAAGTACCCAGATTTTTAATGTTTCTTGCAACCTTCAATTTAATCTTGGAGATAACAAGCAGTTTAGTTGAAATATTTATTTGTTTAATATTTGTGTTTTATATTAATGTTTAATATTTGTTAAGATATTTTAAAAATAATTAGAAGTATCTAGGATATTCTGATAGCATTGGTATCATTTGTGCAAAATCCAGGGGCAATAAACGAATGATGATTATTATAATAAATAATTTCAAAAAAATTACATTCAAATATAACTGCTCTCTTTCTAAGTGTTTAACTATTTTAAGTCATATGGGTTGAATAAATTTTAACATATATATATATATAGTTACTTTCATGTGTTTTCGAAAAATGTTGAAGAATAAAATATTTTTATTTAATTTTATTTTATTTGTGTATTATTATTCCAATTGTTTATTCATTAATTACATTTTTTAACTTGAATACACAGAAACTCCGTCAAGATGAAGATTTGAAATTTAATTACTGATTAATAATGCATTAATTTTAATTTAATAGCTAAGGTATATAAACAAACCTGCCACTGGCAGATTTTATTATTTTTTCTACTATTGGTGTACCGAGTAGTTGTGTTTAAGAAAGAATCACTGATGCGAACATGAAGTGTGCTTATTGGTAACACTTCTATGTGTGTGTGTGTTTATATAGATACCTATTTATAAACATGCATCTTGTGCATATAATATAATCATATTTTTTAAAATTAACTTCAATTTTTTTAAATTAACTTCATTTTTTGAAATTTTATTTCATTTATTGTGGACTTTTTAATGACAATTTTTGAATATTCAAAAATTTTAAAACAGTAGCATTATTTAAAAAATATATATAAAAAAAGAATTGATATATAAATAGTTTAATTAACCAATATGAAATTAAAATTGATTATTTAACACATCTTTACCCATTTGTCATTTTGATACCTGAAATCTGTCTATCAAAAATGGTTATTGCTTGCTGTAACAATTCCTTGAATAATGCAAAATGTTTCATAGTTTTTAAAAGTATCTTATTTTCTTTTGATTAAAAAAATTGGGTACTATCGTGTAATAGCGGCCCTTGAGGATAAATCGTCAAGCGACAAAGATTTATCGCCAAATTATAAAGCATGTATGACATAATTATTACGTTAAATCATTACTTTTGTGATGTATATGGCCGAGTTATTAGTCATATATAACACATATATGATGTATACATATAACATGTGCATAAGTCATATAGGATGTATATATATGACATATAAGACATAAATAATATGTATGTAATGACGTATATGGCTGTTTGGAATAATATGTGTATATATGATGCATATATAAGCTTTTCGATGATCTTGGCGAAATCAGAGCTGAAACCTTGACATAATTGTAATTGTGGAGGCCGCTATAACACGAAAGCACCAAAAAGGGGGCTTTACAGTTTCTTTTCTTTTCTTTTTGTGTGTGTGTAATGTGCTAAAATGCTATTTTATCAGTGCTCGCAGTGAACACATTTTTTCTGGAGCAGGCCAAATTTACAACCAATAAAAAAAATGCCCTATCTCCAGAAAATGTAGAATGATTAGTATTTTTGTACCATAATTTGCCATACAGCAAATTTAATAATTAATTTTTTTTTAATTGCATTTATTGTATTTTCTGTTTCTACGTACTGCTTCTTTATCCAAAATCAGTCTTTTCCTACAGTTTTAGAAATGTCTTTTTTTTAATATAAATATAAAATTAAACTTCAATTTACATTAATTTTGCATGGGGTTTTTTTCTTACCTTTTTCTATGTTTTATAGATAAATTTTTATGTACCGAGTAAATAGTTTTTATGAATTATGGCATATATTATACATTTATATTCAAATAACTTTTTATAGATCACTTATAAATTAATTTGTCTTTAAATATGCTTAAAACATGAAATTCTTGCAACTACTCGGTATTGGCCGAGTACTCAGCCAATTTGCCATATTAGGCCCTATTTTCTACCACTATTTCTAAATCAATCTACTCCAAAAATTTGTAAGAATCTGCGATGAAGGTCATTGTTTTGAAATAGTGGTGGAACCAATGTTCATGAAATGTATTAAAAAGCTGCTTCTGATTTATATTAGGTAAATTACTTCTGTATGTATGTAATAACAGATAAGACTTCTGTATAAGTAAATAAATCGTATAAATATTGAAAAAATTGGTTGTGTGTGCCTTTATAACAAAGTATAAAAAATTCTTTATTTCAGATATGTAATTTCCTACTCCTAATAAATCAGACTGCTTTTGTTAATAAATATTTTAGTATTTCTAGTAATCTGCTCAATAGCATGAAACTTTCTGACACATTTTTAAATGCAAAGACATAAAATTGGCAGGCCTGACCATGGAAGCAATCTGGAATCAAAATGAGTTTTCCATTTTTTGATAAATAAATTACTTATCGAGTTACAAGCTATTCGTTTCATGTGACGGCATGTTTTATACTTTCTCTGGCTGTCACGTACAGAAATCCAGTTCAAAATGGTAACTTTGACTGTATTTTCTGAAAGATCTTTTGCGTTTACCAAAAAAAATGCAAAACGTGTTTCAGTTACATAAGTTTCTGAATAACAATAACTGCCAATTTACGATCAAAAATGAATTAAAAAATATGTCGTAAAGTAGACAGTTTGAATTTGAGAATAAACAACCTTAATATAAAAAAAAAAGAAAAAAAAAGAGAGAGAGATAATAATAACAAATGTTGAAATAAGATTTAACTGTTGAAATTTATTTTAAATATTGCATTTTGCATATGAAAGGTAATATAAATGTTAAAATACCAATGAAGGTGATGCAGTTTTTTTTTCTTGGGGGCCCATTTTGTGAAAAGGAAAAGTAAAGGTTATTTTTGTGAAATTTATTATATTTTTCTGAAAAATAAAATTTTGTAACAAAAGTTGAAATCCAGTTAATCAAATTCGAAACAAACATTTATAAACAAAAACTTTTAAAATCCTTTTGCTGAAGTTTTCCTCTCTGGTGAACTTGTTTATTTACAAATTACACATTTTAAAAATCACAAAATAATAAATAAATAATAAATAGTAAGTTTTTATGGAATAGAATTTTGTGAAGGGCGCCATTTTATTAAATTGATTTTTGTGAAGGGACCCTAAATAGGCCCCAAATTTTTCCTGTATCGACCCCTGAAACGGATAACATTTTTAAAGTTTCTGCTGATTATCTCTGTATAAACAGCTCTGACATTTGATATAAGTTTAATTTCTTGCAGGTTTTGTTAAAGTCATTCTGTCTATTTTGTTTACAGTTGAAAATTTGCCTTTTCATTAGAGTAAATGTTTATTAGAGTTCATAAGATGTATACATAAATTAGAAATAAATTGTATTAATGACTCTTTTGACTTTTAGAACTTTCAATCCCTTTTTTAATAAAATGCAAGAAATAAATAAGCATTAATTGTTTACATATAAATATTAAGGTGCGAGGGGAATATTGAAATGGTGATCAAAAGCTTTCTACAAGTTTAACATTCAAGCATTTTATTTCTTACAGATATATTAATGCCCTTTATTCTTTGGTTTTTCATAAAAATTTTAAATTAACATGATAATTTAAATTTTTGTCCCAATGTTAGACAAAAAAAAAAAAATATCTACTTATTTTGTTTGACTTACAAAAATAAGTAATAGAAATGAAAAAAAAATCTTTATTATCTGTTTTTAAATTGCAAATTTAAGAAATGAAATTTAAAAATAAAGCCAGTTCATGTTATTCATTTTTACAAAGAATAGTTTTGAAAAACTTGTTTTTTAGAGGGAAGGGGTATTCAATAATGACAATGACAATAATGCTTAAAAAAAAAAAAAAACTCCGCCAAAACTTAGCTGAGTACTCAGTACAGCTCTAGTTTGTTGGCATACATTGATTTATGAATGTTGCTAATGAATTTAAAGTATCCTGAATTTGTTAAACTATATCATATGTTTTAAGCACAGATTTAATAATTTGATAAATTCTAATTAGGAAAAATGAAGAATTAATAAGAAATTTAAATATTAACAGTGAATAAAACAATTTCTGTACAAAAGCAAAATTTACAAATAATAATCTTTATAAAGACTCCTTCACACTTTTATTAACTACTACTCAAATGTGTTTGAATCTTCTTAAAATGCGTTTATATTAAATACGATTTTGTAAATTATATGAAAGTTTCTGTTCACAACATAGAAATTAATCGTAAATACAAATTTTCATTTGCTTTATAAAAATTCTTGAGTGAAAAATCATTTATATATATACATATATATATATATATGATCATAGCTGCACAAAAAACCTTTTTATTCATTAGTAACTATTTCGGTGATAACTTCTAATGTAAATTAAGATAATATTCTTAAATATATTATCTTATATAATGTTCCTTAAAAGTTGTACAACCGGTGTTATTATTTTTATCATGTTTCATATGTCTATCTCAACAAAAATAAACATTTCAAACTTCCGTTATACGAGGTTACCAGAAGAACGCCAATAAAAACACCAAATCGCCAGCTCCATTACCGGAGATGACGTCAAAAACATGGAAAAAACATGGACTCACGTGACTCGTTGCCATCTAATGGAATGCCCTATACGTCAGCTTCTTGCGAATCGTCGGGTTACCGGGATGCGATCAACTGATATGTATACTAAACTATGAAAAGTCCTTCTGGCCTGCACCGACAGGAACAGATATCCTCCCTATTCCTTGGTTTTACGATTTTAGCTAATGTTACAGGAAAACACGAAGCTAAAATGCGTGGAACCCAATTAAAGAGGATTCATTCGCAGTTCTCGTCAACATTGAATTTGAATGAGAATATCGCCAAATTAGTCCGCTACATCCAAGTTGGCTTCATTTATGGCAACCTATTTTTGTCGCGAAATTTCGCCAAGTGTCGCCAAGCTTGGCGAGAATTTGACGTTGATGAATATAAATATATAGTTTTAATATATTCCTTTTAAATGCTAAAGCTGTAAATTAACAACATAATATAAATTAAAATAACTTTTATTAGTTGTTTTACATGTTTCGACTCTTTCCGAGTCATTTTCAAAAACAAAATGAGAATATTCCAAAGTTGCACGGGCTTTGACGTTATTATTTTCATGTATTTTTTTTTTTAAATTACGCACGTTATCTATTATTTTTCACTTGGTTGTTTATTTTCATATCTGTGACCATGAAGTAACTCGAGCCACAGTTTCGGTAAATTAAAAGATGCCGCATCGTTACATATTGTATTTTTGCGTGTTAGTATCTCTCTGGTTTCTCTTATTATGGATGGATAGTATAAGACTGGAGGGAAATATTATTTTACTTTCATTGAAATTTATTTGGATGGTTTCTTCTTGATATAATCTTGCCAGGGCTGTAGTTTTTCTATTATATTTAATATCAGCTATATGCTCTTTTTTTCTGCAATTACATTTCCTGCTGGTCATGCCTATGTAGCAATTCTTGGATCCGTCTTCTTTAATAAAAGGTATTTCATATACTCCTGAATAATTCTTAAAATTAATTGGGTCAATTTTACTGCAAATGATATTCTATAATTTCTGAGATGGTTAGCTATTAAGCAGATATTGAAACGTTTAAGGCTGTGTTTTAATTTTTCAAAAAAGCTTGGATAATATTGAAGATTATAAAGTTTGTATTTTTGCGAATCAACTTTCTTATAAGCATATAAGAATAGGAACAATGGTTACAACAATGAAAGAAAATTTGCCGAAACCATGTTAACTCAAACTGATAAATTAAACCCGTTCATGGATGAATTCTGTTGTCTTGTTTGAAAATGTTTGCTACCCTAAAATTTCAAACCGCTATATCTCAGCCATTTTTTAAGATAAAGGCAAAACGCATGACGTATGGATGTGATGCCAAGCCCAGGTCCATACAAAAAGAATCGGATCAATTAGCAGCAAAACAAAAATGGGAATAAAACTAAGACCTCCACATAGCCGCCCTGCCAGAAATGGCCAGTCGCTGTACGGCATCTCGGTCTCAAAAAAAAAAAAAAAGATAAAGGCAAAATAAAAATTGCTCCGGATTCTCCGGATCAAGGCCTAACATTTAGCGGAAAAAACTTTTAGGATTTCTAATTTTTTTGTACAGCTTTTTGAATTTGAAATCTTTAAACGGCTATCACAGTGCCCCCTTCCGGCGGAATATCCCCAAATTCAAGTAGGACCTGCTGGCCATAACCGAAAGCATAGGGGAAAAAATTGGTTCAATTTTCTGCATAACTTCTTACACTTTTCAACGATACAATAGAACAAAAATCGACGAACAAAAATCACGATCGCAGAGCCCCCTTTCGTCAAAATATCCCCAAATTCAACAGGGATCTGCAGGCTATAGTCAAAAATATAGAAAAAAATTTGGTTCAATTATCTCCATAACTTCGTACACTTTTCGATGATACAATAGTGAAAATCGAACAAAAATCGTGATCGCAGGGCCCCCTTTCGTTGAAATATCCCTAAATTCAAGTAGGACCTGCTGGCCATAACCAAAAACATAGAAAAGAAATTTGGTTCAATTTGAAGCATAACTTCATACACTTTTCGATGATACAATGAGTAGAGACAGACAGACGGACACGGACAGACAAACATTTTGTAAAAACATGTTTTTCAGAATCTCTGATCCCTAAAACGTGTAAATCCGTCGAAAACCGGAAGTAAAAAAAATTCGTTCGATTACAATACTTCCTTCTATTATAGACAGAAGAAAGTAATAAACACTCATTTTACAAATTATGAATCAAATGTTCAAAGAACAGAAAACGCTTTTTATTATAATGCGTCAAGATATAGTAAAAAAAAGTAGCCTAAAGATAAAAATATGTAATTACTTTAAATTGTAAAAGTAATTATTGCAAATGCTTTTAATAATCTAAAAATTCTATCAATGCAGAGCTTTAAAAACTATATTATTAAAACTTGTTTATTCAAAAATATGCAAAGATTTATTAATACAGTCTTCACATTCTTGAATTCATTAAACCGTTATTAGTTTTAACAGTTTTGAGAATCTTTAAAAAGTCATTGAAGCGTGATTTTATTGTTGACATTTTGTGTGTAAAGCCTACTAGTCAGGACAAATTCAGGTTGTCAAAGACAAATTCTAAAATGTCAGATTTCTTTAAATTTTTAGCAAATACCTGGAATTATTATTGCTATTAAATCTTATTTTCATGCATAAACCTATTATTTGATTGAATATTTCATTCTGTTATTATTTTTCTTTTTCAGGTAGTTTGGAAATAACATGGTATTTGTGAAAACCAACAAGCTTATCTGATTTCTATTCATATAGAAGTTAATGACCGTATCTAAACAGCATAGGTCAATACTCCGTACCACGTTCATTTAGCATAGTACTTTCAAAAAGTGTGTTTCATAAGTAGTTTTTTTTTCTAAATGCTTCTAGGAAATTTTGAATCAGTTTAATAAATCATTGCATATTAGACAAAACAGATTGTCAGTGAAACGTTTATAATTCTTAGTCAAATGTTTCGACTTCCGTAAGAAAAAAGTTTTTATTTCAACTGGATATTTTCCTATTTTTACTTTCTTCTACATTCATAAAGAAAAAAAAAGAATTGGATTCTGGAAAATTTTCTTCCGGTTTTTGATAGATTTACATATTTCAGAATATCGTAAACATGATTTGACTATTTTGATCCATCTATGTGTATGCGTGTTACACAAATTTTCTATATCAAGATTTTTCTATTCTATATCTATATTTTTTATATCATTTCTCATATCACTTTTGCAATCCTCACTCCCAAAATCTTTTTTTTTTTTTTTTTTTTTTTGTATGTTTAATTTCTGAATAGAGGATATTCGGAATAGAGAGCAGTAATTTTAACGATAAAGGATTTTTTTAACGGGAAAAAAGTAAAAAGCCTCTAAATTTATTCCTCTTTTTACTTTCTTCTACATTCATAAAGGGGAAAAAAATTGGATTCTGGAAAATTTTCTTCCGGTTTTTGATAGATTTGCATGTTTCAGAATGTCGTAAGCATGATGTGGCTATTTTGGTCCATCTGTGTGTATGCGTGTTACACAAATTTTCTGTATCAAGATTATTCTATTCTATATCTATATATTTTCTATATCATTTATCATATCAAGACTAATATGCGGAGTTCTGTGAAACTTTATACAGTAAAACCTCCATAACGGACACTCCAGAATAGCAGACATCTCTACTTAACGGACACTTTTGCAATCTCCACTCCCAATTTTTTTTTTTTTTTTTTTTTTTTTTTTTTGTATGTTTAATCTCTGAATAGCGGACATTCGAAATAGCGAACCTTAATTTTGGCGATAAAGGGTGAAAAAGATTTTTCAACGGGAAAAAAGTAAAAAGCCTCTAAAGTTATTCCTCTTTTTACTTTCTTCTACATTCATAAAGGAGAAAAAATTGGATTCTGGAAAATTTTCTTCCGGTTTTTGATAGATTTACGTGTTTCAGAATGTCGTAAACGTGATGTGGCTAGTTTGGTCTATCTGAGTGTATGCGTGTTACACAAATTTTCTATATCAAGATTTTTCTATTCTACATCTATATTTTCTACATCATTTCTCATATCAAGACTAATATGCGGAGTTCTGTGAAACTTTATACAGTAAAACCTCCATAACGGACACTCCAGAATAGCGGACATCTGTATTTAACGGACACTTTTGCAATCCCCACTCACAAAATCTTTTTTTTTTTTTTTTTTTTTTTTTTTTTGTATGTTTAATTTCTGAATAGAGGATATTCGGAATAGAGGATATTCGGAATAGAGGGCAGTAATTTTGGCGATAAAGGATGAAAAAGGATTTTTTAACAAGAAGAAAATGGGAAAAAAGTAAAAAGCCTCTAAATTTATCAGGGCAATGTGTCACAAATTTTGTATAGCGGTTGGCCTGGGGGAATTACCCCTTCCCACGTCCTCGTGAATCAAAAGCATTGCTTCTTGGAAGATTTTGGATTTTCAGCTGATTATTCTAGAAGTACAAATTTTCCCATCCCCATAATACCATACATCATTTTCTCTTTCGTTTTAAATGCGCTTAGGATAACCTTGTTTACAATTCGCTTGAAATTTCAGGATAGATAATATGCTGACTATTTTTGTTTCTGTGTACCCAAATTCAAACATTTTTTTGGATAATCTTATAGAGTACCAAAAAAACAAACAAAAAAACATTGAAACAATATATTTTCGTTTTAATAGGATTCGTTTATAAAATTCAAACAGTAATTAACTGGATTGCATCATTGCATAACATAGAAGAGAGAAAGCAGACGCCACATGGCGCCACTGGAAAGGTGGTAGTTTAAATCTAAGTAAAAAAAATATAAATATCCACTGAAAATATAAATGATTTTATTTATTTATTTTTACTTTTTTTATAAAACAAAGTGACAATTGCAAAGAGAAAAACCTATTTCGCAATGTATTTTGTATCAATTAGGGAAGACCGTGGCACATTTACGCGGATTTTTTTCAATGAATTTTCGAATTTTTATGTTTTAACTTAGGAAATTTTAGACATTGTGGTTCTATACAGAAGTTAATAAAGTCAATATTTGTGTATTCAATTGTTGCTCTATTTGTGTTTCTAACCGTAAGAAAAAATATTTATTTTAGGTCCAATTCACTTGCGTAAACTTGCCCCGGGAACGGGGCACGTTTACGCATATTCTAAGTGATACCAAAGAGTAAGTGAAATAAATATTTAATCAAACTGAGATGTTTTATTTATAACTTAAAAAACTGTTTAAAAACAAAAAAAAATTAAAGAGAATTAATTAAAGAACATTTTATAGGCTAAACTGAAAACATAGGGCTTATTGCTAATTAAAAACAGAAACTATTTAGTCACCTTCATCACTGTTACAGTTTTTACAAACAAAAAATAAGGTGTTTCCTTTTGCACACTTGTCGTGGGACCACCTTTTGCATCTAAGACATTGAAGCCAGTCTTGTCCTTTTTTGGATTGGTAATCACAGTAAGAACGTGCGTAAAGGTGCTCCGATGTCCATGCGAAAACGTGCCCCGTCGCCATGTTTGGATTTATTTTTAACGTGCAACGAATATTAATAACATTTCTGTTCATACAAACACAGTTCTCAAAAAAGGATAAAATTCTGCTAATGTTCATATATTTGTTCATCCTTAACTAAGTATTATTAGTTCACAATAAGTTCCAATAAGTTCAACACAAAATTTACTCACCTTGACAGAAAACATGTTATCCTTTCCGCATGCTAGACCAAAGCTCGACTGACGCTCAAAATCTTGTGAGAATACCCGCAAGGGAGCAGCATCAATCTGTCATGACTGGTGGCGCGCCAATTCGGAAAAAGTGCACTGCGTAAACATGCCCCATGCGTAAACGTGCCTCGGTCTACCCTACTGTTTGATTCTTGAGACTTGATACTCAAAAGCTTTGAGATTGATATTCAAAACACATTATTCCAGGCGTAAAAATATGTTAACACCATTTTTATCGTTTTCCGAAAACATTGAATTTTTTGTACGCTGAATTTAGTATCTTGTTTGTGATTAATGTTTCGAGAATGACCTCAAAACGAAAGCGATTAACTTTTTTAAAAAAAATAAAAAATTATAAGTGTGATCTGAAAAAGAGATATTGAGTTTACGGATACTTGCCGAACACATTAAAAGGTAAAACACAGGTGGGAGAGATTTTATGAATTAAAGAAGAAATGAGGAGTTTGTGGATTACTAACTCTAACAAGAACACTAAAAATGTGAAATTGAAGAAGGCTGATTCCACTGAAATTGATTTCTATAATTCTGAATTGATTTAGTACATTTCGTTCAAAAAACATTCCTATCACTGAGCCTTTGATTCACGAAAGGGCTTTAGAAGTAGCTAAAGAACTCGGATTATATGATTTTAAGGCTTCGGGTGGATGGCGGAGAAAGTTCCGGTCTTGGCACAACATCCCTTTTAAAACAATACATGGAGAATCAAAAATCTATAGATCTTAAAGAAGTGGACGATTGGCATGAACGACTGCAATTAATGTGTGAAGATTATGAGAAGAGAAACATTTTTAATGCCGATGAAACCGGACTCTTTTTAAATTTTTTTACGAATTACACTTTGTGTTTTAAAAAGGATGAGTGTAATATCAGCGAAAAAATATTTTTAAAAAAACGACCTACTATTTTATTATGTTGCAATTTATTAGGAGAATTTGAAATCCCTCTTATAATTGGAAAATCTCTGAAACCCAAGTGTTTCCCAAAGAACATCCAATTTATTAAATTTGGTTTTAAGTGGAGACCGAATAAAAAGGCCTTGGATGACCAGTTCTTTAATGATCGAATGGTTAACTTCCCTTCATAATAGGATTAAAAGCAACAAAGAAAAGTTTTTTTTCGGTTTTTAGACAATCCAATTTCTCATCCAAAACATTGGACAATTGGACAATATTAAAATTGTGCTTTTCCCCTAAACACATCTTCCGTATGCCAGCCCCTTCATCAAGGAGTAATACACAATTGTAAAGATTAATACAGAAAGCTTTTATTACGCCCCATTCTCTCAAATTTAGATTCTATTCTCACTTCAGAACTTCCAAAAATTAGTAAATGCTCTCGATGCTAAAATTTGGATTTCCTCAGCTGTAAAAAACGTAAAACCGGAAAGCGTACGACAATGCTTCAGAAAAGCATGCTTTATATTAAAAGAAAATGAAAAACTTATTTCCGACACAAAAATGAAGCAGTAAGCGAAGTAAGTGAATTAATCAAATCTTCTGGAGAGAAAAATCTGCCGAAATTTTCATTAACATTGATGATGAAGAGAATCAGTTGATGTATGAGATTATATTTCTTCAGAATCTTCGACAAAAGCTCACTTTATTAGTGATAATAAATGAGATAAAGAAACTGGAGGTGTTTCCTTCAATATCGAGAATTTCCAAGAAGCAATAAAATACAGCGAACAGTTAAACAGTTTTTTTATAAAAGAAGATGATTCAGGAGGATTAAAACTACTACTCACAGGGAGTTAAAACTTCACATAGAAAAACAAATTACATATAATTGCAAGCAAAAGCAAACTTTTGTAACAGATTTTACTCAAGAATGTAATAAACATTGGAAAAATGTATGTACGATTTCATTTCAGTTGTATTCCTTGAAATATCAAAATGTAATTTTATGTTAACCGAAATACTTTTCCAGCTTTAGATAATCTTTGTTATTTCTGGTTCAGCAGCTACCCTTTCTTTCTGTGGTGCAATTTAACCTATTAGGAGATTATAAGAATGCATAATTAAATAACACTAGAGAAATAAGCAGGGTAGCGCGATTAATTAATTCCACTAAAATATTTCGTTACGTCAGTTTCGCATCATACGAAGTTCAGCGATATGGTAAGGGGAAGGCTGGTAAAAAATGTTTTGGCTTTGTCACATGCTTAATGATTTATTTTTATTTTTATCTTTACTGTTTTATTTTATCGTTTACTTGCAATAACACAAAAAATAATAATGATGCATCATAACATGTAGGTGTTAAATGTTTTAAGTGCATTTTAATCTACAACTTTAAAAAAAAAAAACTTTTCAAAAGTTAAAAAAAAAAAAAAAAAAAAAAAAAAACGTGAACGAAAGTTGTGGTAGTTAAAAAATGGTGTAGTATAAAATTTCCAAGCTTATATTATGGTACTTATTTAACATTTTCCATTATATAAGTTAGTATATGCAAGTCAAGTGCCTACGTATATGTTAATAGAAATCCTTATCTCCTGTACTAAATCCATCATAACGTGTATTTGAAGCTTCATTTTTTTTTTATTATGCATGATGGGCTTGGCGTCCATCTTTCCATGTTTTACATCTTTTCTGTGAATATATGTTGTCTTAAAATAATAATTTCTTTTAACTTCGTTTAATTGTAATTAAAATAATAAATAAAATAATCCGTCAAAACTTGAGAGTAAACAAATTAAGAGATCCTCAGAAAAATATTCATAACACCATTAAACCATTAAAATGTCAGAATTTTTTACAGATTATTTATTAGCAGTAGGTAAAAGAAATAAAAACCTCTCATTTTATAACCAGGCTGAGAACCGACTGCATATTAACTCTCTTTATACGGATACAGACAAGAGAACATTTTATGGAGAATTCAGTTTTCAGATACAAAAAATGAGCAACTTCAAGTTTTTTTTCTATAAAATTTACAAATAAATAAATTTTTTAGTTAAAATTTTATAAGTTTTTTTTCTTTTTTTTCCAAATATAAACATCTAATTTTAATCTACATTGAACTGGGTTTCAATTATTGGGCTTGAACTGTGTTACAATATCAATAGATCGCAGCATAGTTTTTTATGTAAATATTTTTTCTTCTGACAGTTTTTTTTTTAAATTTTTTTAACGGAAAATAATTACTTACTCTTCTTAGAATACATGCCTTATCAATCAATTGTAATAAAAAATATACCAAGCATTTCATATCATTTCAATTTATTTAATAGATAATTAAGTGCCAAAGTTTAAAATCATTAAATAAATAATATTCGGGATGATAAATTTTCCTTATCAATAATAAAGAAAAAAAAAGAAATTGTATAACTTTTCCTCCTGAACTAAAATATAATTTAAATTATTGAAGTGGGTTATCAATTAATAAAATATTTGAGAAACATTTCAGATCAGGAGCTGGGTTCAAACACCCCTTTAGAGAACCAGAATTCCCTTTCTGGTGATTAGACCACTCGACTATTTTGAATTCGCTCGATGTCCCTCTGAAACGAAATCATTTCAAAACTGGTTCCACACTTTGTTTCACAAGAGAAAAATATCCTAAAGTGCTGATTGCGCATGCTCAGATCAGCCGAAATCGGCCCCGCGTTTTAAATAGTATATAGATTTTAGTTTCAAATATGATAACAGCTTTTTTAAATAATAATAGTGCTTGAACGATAGAATAGTTGAAGCCTGAGATACGTTTTTAATGGATTCTTAAAATAATAATAATAATAATAATAATAATAATAATAATAATAATAAAAGCGTTAACAACATTAATCTCAAAAGCAAAATCTGAACTTTGAGTTATTTGTACTTTTGCACTTTAAAAAATCTATATCGGTGTGCAAATTTCAAAATTATCCGTGAAAAATATATAAAACTAATATGTTGTGAATAGAAAGCTTTCTTGTAGAATAATCTAATATGTTAACTTAAACAGTGCAGTTACACGCCAACAATTATGAATATTAAGTTTTAATGCATTTCTTTTGAATTTAACATGGAACTACTATGCTTTATTTATCAGTGCCTAAATAAAGCATAGTAAGAATATTCTGTAATTTTTTCTGAGTATGCACTTATGGAGACCTTCCTTGTTAGTAATATAAAACAACATTGTTTTGGAGTTAACCAAAGCTCTAAGTATAAACTTTAACCCTAAACCTTGGCGGGTTTTTTTTTTTCTTTTTAAGGCTTGGCTTAATTTGGGCTCCAGAAGTGAAATTGGTTGCCAAATGATATATCAGCAATGAAAACAAACCTCGTGTACTTGTTTGCTTACTAATATATGTATTTATAAAAACATTTTATTTATATATGTATTACTAACTGTTACCCGTGACTTCGTTCCTAACATTAAAAGAATAATAAATGCATTAATTAATCAAAATATTTCCCTCCCGATAATTAAAAAAGTAAATAATTAACTAAATCTTTATCATATTTCATAGGAGACAATACGGTATTTCTTTTGCACATACTTTGAGACAACTCAGTTTTAGAAAAGTGAAATTTTGTGCCAAATAATCGCGAAAATGAAATTGCAACCAATGCAAAAAAAGAGGGCCAAATAAAATCGATGAATTGGGTAAAAACAAATGTCAATTTTACTTGATAAACCATTTTACTTTTAATGCCTTTGTGAAATGTTTTAACAACCATCCTTCGAAAATAATTAAATTGAAAAAGTATGTGTTTTTTATTTAAATTCAATTGTGCGTCCTTGGTTTAACGTATAGCTGAAACAAATCTTGTTTTCTAAATGACAATATGTTGACAGACGATTTTTATTCTGCAGCATAGATTGAGTCATGAAGTTTGAATATGTGAAAATGTGTTTTCATTTTTCGGAAATTTTACTGAAATCAAGATTTTTTTTTTCACCATCTATTCAAATTGAAAATAAATTCTTTTTTCCGTTTTATTAAGAAAATGGCGTAAACAAATGTATTGATCGGATTTATTTCCCCCTTTTTATCCGCAAATATGGAGTAATTTAGTTGCCATTTTTAGAGAAACTTCGTTAAAATATACAAAAAATAAAATAAATAAAAAAATCTAGGAATTTAATTTAAATTTTTAAATTCTGAGAGTTTGTGTGACATCCCCGGATCAGTGATAATGGTGGTAAGTAAATCGTGTTGCGTTCGATAGTCTAAGAATAGTAGTTGCGAAATGCAAAGTCAAACAGACGGTTAGATTTTAATATAATAGATTCGTGTTCTTTTTTCTTTTCTAAATCATCATGATGCAATTTTTGGCGGAAAACTCCCATTTGTATGTAACGGATACTCATGCCTAATAATTAGTTAAAAAATATTTAAATTTTTCGTTTTAAATATCGCATGAAACTTATCTACAATCTATACTTACTGATCCTTATATTATTAATGTACGGAATTGATTCACGCTCCTTTAAAAACATATTTGAAAATTTCCGTTTCATCTACTATATATATATAAAACACAAACGGAAATTTCGTTCCGTTCCTTTATAACTCGAGTTCTGCTGAATGGAATTTGATTGGACTTGCACTGTTGGATAGATAATTTTTCAGGGAAGGTTTTAGTATATAACACATAGTTCTACGTAGATTAGTTATAGAATTATGATGGAAAGTTCTGTTATTTTGGACGATAAGGTTACCATAGGTCATTTTTTTGGCGACCATTATCGTTGGCGAAAGAATTGAAACGGCTATATCAAAAAATAATACAAACACATAGAAAAATAAAAGAAAAATTCTGTTACTAATTTTAT
The DNA here is from genome assembly GCA_963931845.1 of Maratus michaelseni. Classification (NCBI taxonomy): domain Eukaryota; kingdom Metazoa; phylum Arthropoda; class Arachnida; order Araneae; family Salticidae; genus Maratus; species Maratus michaelseni. Next base: position 321,538,423 of record OZ007594.1, on the reverse strand, counting down.
TTAAAATCCCCCCCCCCCCTCCCCGCAAAAAAAAAGAAAAAGAAAAAAAACTGGTTTAATGAGGCATAATATTTAATTTAAACCCCAAAGGAATGTTTGTAATGCTTAAAAATATTTGCAATGCATGAGATTGCAATTCAGATTAAGTCAATATTTGGCAATTTATCGTTTGCGTCAGGTTAACAAAGATGCATCTGATAATTTGATTTAATAAAATATGAGTAATTTTTTTTTTCCTTTTTTTCTTTCTGTTAATTTTTTTTTTATATATAACTCCCCTATCATATGTCTTACAGGAGGAACTAGCAGATGCAATTGTAAAAATGACTGCATTTATGAGTTACATGTTATTTGTTTATTTACGGTTTTGATTTTACTTTTGTCGCCAAGCAATGTGATTTTAAGCCAAAAATGTATAAGCGTGACATCAGCTTGAGCGGTGTTAGCAATAATAGTGTTTTTTCGTGTATACAAGATCCATTTTGAAGTAATTTTTTATATTCAAATGCAAATTATATAAATAGCAGCTATTGTTATGAATATGGGATCAAATATTTAAATTTTAATTAATGTCTGCCACTCAAACACATATTGTAAAATAACTAAATTTTAGACATTTAAAAATTTACTACGGAAACATGCCGGTTTGTTTTCACCAAATATATTATTTTTATAGCCTCGAACTCAGACCAGCGAATATTGTCTATTCTTTTATTTTTATTTTATTATTTTTTAATATATCGCCAATTTCACTTATAGAAATGTTCACTGTTTCAAAAGTTAGGAACCAAAAGAATATTCTTAAGGAGATGTGTGCATTTGTGCGTTATTACTATCACAAAAGGCTAGATTTTGCAATAAAAATTATTTGCTGAAATAAATTTTCGATGCTCTTTTTGGTTCGTCATTTTTTTTTAGTTTTTTCTGCATATCTTCCCTTCTTTCAGGAAGGTTTTTAAAAGACATTGGACTAATTGTCCGTATTCCGGTCACCTGCCAGTTGGCATTTTTACTATATTGTTGGATGTTTCCAGGGACCGATTTACAAATTTGGGGACCCTGGGCATAAATGTGTATGCGGCCCCCCCTTGCAGCGATGCTTACACAGGCCTTGAGTAAAAAAAAAAAAAAAAAAAAAGAATATTGAAACCAGTACTTATTAAGATAACCACTATTGGCTTTAATAATTTCTTTAAAATATCAATTAAAAAAAGTAAATTTCATAACCATTAATTTTATTCATAACCATACTTTTAAATAATTATTTCATAATTATGACAATTTAATTGAATTTTATAATAGAACATGTGGAGCTGATTACCTTTCTCTATGCAAGTCCATATATCTGAAATGATAAAGTATGCAACAACTAATAATAAATTTACCGCAGTACCAAGCTATAATTATTTAAAATATTAGCATATCCTATTAATCAAATAACTTTTTCTTTCAAATAGAAGCTTTCACTATTAAAAAAAAAAAAAAAAAAAAAAACTAAATTTATACAAGTAATTAGCAGAACCACATGGCTTTGTCCATATTAACCATGAGGGCCTTACTGCTAAAATTTTTAAAAAAAAAATGAAATAATATGGCAATCCCCAAAACGGAGTTATGTACATTCCTGCACATAAATTGTTAAGAAACAATCAGGTAAAAATTAAATTACAATCTTTGACAAACAGATTTTTTCAAATTAGTAATTTTGTTTTTGAACAGTTAAAACTGTTTTGGCCCATAATTGAAAAATCTTTAGTAGCATTTGGGGGGCCCTGGGCCCGTGCCCCGAATGTCCTGCCGTAAATCAGATACTGGATGTTTCGTTTATGTTTGAAGGTTACTCTGGACGACGATTCAGATTACAGAAGATTAGACGACTTTTGAAATTAGCGATTGCTAAATTTATGAGTTTTTTTCATTATGAAGCAAAGTTTTACCAAAAAAGCAATGCTTCCAATGTATGGTTAGTTTATTTTATGACAGCCGATTATCTACACGAGGGATATAGACCCTAAGGGGAGTGCCCTCCGTGGGGGTCTTTCTAAGGGATCCTAACCCGTATTTACGGCAAGGTTCGAAGAAAACCACGGAAAACTCCGAACGGTTAGGTCAACGAGCGCGACAGGTGTTTGAACCCAGCACTTCCCGTATGCCAGTTTTGAGAGCAGAACATCTCAGACACTGTTTTGGCGCTTACAATGTACGGAAAAACTTTGTAATGTCAATGGTGGCGAATGGAATAAATAATATTTGTCGATTTATCATTTCAGGCTGGATAAGAAAAAACGAGTACCTGAAATTCTGATTAGATAATTTTTCAATCATTATAAAGCCCTTTCGACCTACACACAGCTCTAGCAGCTAAACATAGTGAGAAATGAATTTATTTCTGCGTGTTATTATGCTCTTTAGAGAAATGCAAAAAAATCTTCGGTTTAAGTATTCACCAAAAATAATATTACTAAACATTTTGCATAACTAACTTTATCATTGTCAGTTTTATTTAAGATATGGAATTTTGTTAATGAAAGATCTATAATTGAATTAACAGTAATTTGACATTATTTAATGGAACATAGCTTGGCGGCGCGTAAATAACTTCGTTTTGTAACTAACTCTGGTACATTAGTAACCATATCGTTTCAAGCACTTCTAATGTTTGACGTCAAACTTGGATAGCGGCAAGATTATGGGAGATAAGGAAGATTTTATTGGATACAATCTAGAGGTTTATTCTTCGTCCAGGTTTAATCATTCGGGGTTTTTTTTTTTCAGTCTAACGGTTACAAGAATGCAACTGGTCTAAAAAATGGAAAGACAGTGAAAAGGGCGTCATTTTAATTTTATTCATATTCAGCTTTAAAAATTCACTTTTTATGTTTCACCATTTTTTTTTAATATGAAAGTTAAACACTGTTCTTTATGTGCAAACAATTTATTACAATTTTCACTGTATTTACTCTGCTGGAATCGAAAGATGAAAAACCGTAGTAGACTTGCCAGAAGAGGACGTATATTGCGAAATATAACGTAACCTAGAGTGAGATTTTACTTACGTTACCGAAATCTCACATGGAGACAAGAAAGAGGGATGGAGTTCAAGAAACTTACAGACGAAAATGAATCACCCGAACATTATTTAAGTTCAATGGTCCAGCTATGCAATCATTGTAATGCTTTCTCTTTTAGTAGTAATGTTGACTAGAGAACATGTTAGTTCCTGTTGTCATAATCTCATAATGGCCTCATTTACCTACCAAACTCTACTATAAATGATCAACTAAATGAGTTGCTCATTTTAGCCTTAATTTTGTCCAATGTATGATATAATATAACGCAATGTCGTTCACATCGTTTACACTAGCAATATTGAAGGAAAATCCAAGGGAACTTCTCTATTGCTTTAAAATACATGCTCAAATCCATTGATATAATTCGTCTGATTCAAGGTTCGTTTGAAAATATTTACTAAGGTAGCATCTGTAGGTGAAGATCCACATTCCTTTAAAATACAAAGTCATTTCGTTTGATTTAAGCTACATTTAGAAAAATGGCCCAGCGCAGCGGGCGTAGCATGCTAGTTTAAAATACAACGTCACATTTTCCTCGGAGAAATCTCTTTTGAATGATATAAATCTTGTTAATTTTCTTTTCTGGCAATCATGAAGTAAATTTTAGCGGAAAACTCACATCTGTGTGTAGCTGATATTCAAGCTTATTATTAATCAGTATCGATAAAAAAATATGTCAGTTTTTCATCTTATAAATATCACGTCTATCTACTTTCATTATACACTGATATTCATGCTCCTTGTACGAATATTTGAAAATACATGTTTTATTTATGGCGTCATATATGTCCGAGCCAAGGAGGATCCTTTTCATAGTTCCATGGTCCAAGCGAAATCTTTTGTTAATAATGTAATTATTGTTCATTTTTTGTTCTAATTATAACACAGTTTTTGACAGAAAATTTCTTGTCAACGTGACCGTTATTCATACGATAACAAATACTCCTTATTTTCGTTTCAAATAACACGGAAATTCCTCTTCTTTCGAATTATTTTTAATTTTCATTTTTCACGTGAAAATCGTTCAGTTGAAAATAAAATGTTGAGGAAAAAAAAATTTCGCGTTTTTATTTATTGGCAACAATCAAAGCCCTAGCAACGATAAAGTAAAATGGTTAAATTTTATGGGAAAATGTTTATTGATTCTCTATGAAAATAATGAAATTTTTAATTATTAAGAAAAATATTTAAATAATTTAAAAAAATTCAAGCCTATGTTCATTTCTAGGTTATAATCAATATATCTACAAAGATACAGGACCATTAAATCCTCCGTTTTGACGTTGGTTTCAGCCAAACATTTACACACAATCGGATTTATAATATTACTAACTGTTACCCGTGACTTCGTTCACGTAACATTAAAAAAAGAATAAATGCATTAATTTAGCATAACATTTCACTTGATAATTAACAACATATATAATTAACCAAAGCTTTATCACATTTTATAGGAGACCATACGGTATTTCTTTGCTATAGGGGCCTTGACATAACCCAGTCTTAAAAAAGGGAAATTTCATGCCAAATAATATATACAATCGCGAAAATGAAACTGCAACTAATGCAAAAAGGAGGACCAAGTAAAATCGTGAAAATCGAGGAATTCCTCTTCGTAAAACGAAAAACAACACTGGCAGAATTCTTCTATACACAGTGCATTTTAGATGGTATTTGGTGTACAATTTGTATATGTGTGCATTGCTAAATGGGCATTATTATATTGTTTATTTGCATAGACATATGTTATATATTTCTTACTACATTATCTTGTTTATGTATATATTAAATTAAGTGCTTCACGCTAAGTGGTGTAAATAGTGAACAAACTGCTTGTTGATTTTATACATTGATAGCTATTTCACAAAGATATAACAATCTGATGCGGGCTAAAATGTAAATAAAGGTTGCTGGAAAGTACTTTAAATTCTGCCCAATTTAACCTCGATATTTTCTCTATCGCGTCAAGAACACTATAAGCAAATAAATACCGACGATACAAATCTCATGATCTAAATTTACATATTTTTGTTAGTATATATAAGATTATTTTAATTTATTTCATGTGCTTGAAATGTTTTACGCTTTCTCTAGGGTTAGGTGTGGAATAAATGTACTTTCTTGTTATTTTATTTTGCCATGTCTATTTATTTTATTTTCCATTCATTCCATTTATGGATATTGATTTAATTTACATATTCGTGTCAAAGAATATTCTTTAAAGTTATTATCAAGATTAGGATAGGATACGATTAGGGTTAGGATTAGGAATACAAATTGAACGACAATGGCATGACCGATTCAGGTTTAAAGTATGAAACAGGATGTCGATTTACATCATGAAGCAATAAGAAAATTAGAAAATTATCGGCTAATATTATTTAATATGTTTTATAGTCATAGTTGACATCAAAGGTGAGCGGGGAAATGATCATCTAAAATACCATTAAGTGTTTGCCACGCAAAAAATAAATCTTACAACAATGTATTTAATTTTGCGCCAAATTTCACTTGATAAAAAAAAAAAAGGCAAATTGACTATGGACCTAATTTTAGACCCCTAACCTTCCTATTCTCGGAAATTTTCTACCTATATGTGAAAAAAAATTCTACTATATAGAACGGGCTTTCACGTTTATAATGTTATGAATTGGCACGATCGGCTTGTTCAAATTTACACAATTCGGCTGGAAGAAAAGATTCATTACTTTTTGATTTCTTCTTTGCTTTTGCATTACGCGAATTTGTTGGTAAATTCGATTTTCTTTTCGATAACATTGTTGTTTTTTAAGTTTAAAAAATATTGTAATTGTATTTAAACATTGCTTTAAAATCTATGCAATTTTTCTTATCCTACAAGACTTTACAAAAATCTATTATGAAACAACTTTAAAAAAAGCTATATTTAAAAACGACAACAAAGTTTTTCCTATTTTAAAACTAAAAGAAATGTAATATTAAATTCCGGTTCGAAACGACGATTTACAAATGTGTTTCGATTCTGGGAAAATGATAGAGGAAAAATGCTGTTACTTCGACATAATAATATTAAATCTTTAGCTTTTATGAGAAAAGCAACTTTCTTTTAAAAATTATAATTATTTTTATTAAGATTATCTGATTTTCGATACGGATAATTTTGCGATGCATATCATTGACATTTGCCATCCAATATTTTGTTTCTTTAATTTTCTTTTTTTTTTTTTACTTTTTAAAATTTAAATTAAAAATATGGTAACCTTATGTTAGCCGTGTGCAGACGATAAATCGCCAACCTATCCCATCATTTGTACTGAATTCATTAAAAATATAAATCTTTCACTCATTTCATTTAAAACACAGAACTTTAATTTACAACATATACATTTAAAATACATATATTACGTACATTTAAAATAATTCCTTTCATGTGAAAAAGAAAAAGAAAAAAATAAGAGAAATTAATCACAAATAATTTGATAACCCAAGATCATTTTATTTTAACATCAAAACAAATCTGTTTTATTTTTCTACATATAACATCATATTCGCTTGCTTTCCATACTTACTCGTATTTATGCACTTTGTATTATTATCAAATATTTGAAAACGCACGTTTTTTTTTCTAATATGACATCATTTCATATTCTGTTTAATTCTTAAATAATTCATTTCCTTTTCCTTTTTCACATGGATATTTTTCACGTGAAAATAAATTGTTGATTAAAAATTATTACTCAGGGGTTTTATTTCATATTGGCAACGATAAAGTATTAGAAACGGTAAAATAAATTTAACCATTTTAAAAAAAGCTGCAAAACCGGGCCTTTTGGGCCAAACCAACCAAACCAACCAACTATTTTAAAATATACGAAAAAATGTCCATCTATTCTCTATGAAAATAATGAAATTTTGAATTATTAAGAAAAATATTAAAATAAAATAAACAAAAACCACCCTATGTTCATATGAGGGTTATAATCAACTTATATGCAAAGATACAGGATAATTAAATGCTTCATTTTGACGCTGGCTTCAGCCTAACATTTGCACACAATCAGATTTATAATATTACTAGCTGTTACCCGTGACTTCGTTCACGCAACATTAAAAGAAGAATAAATACATTAATTAAGCAAAATATTTCACTCCCGATAATTAAAAATGTTAATAATTAACTAACTATTTATCACATTTCATAGGAGACAATACAGTATTTTTTGTTATAGGGACCTTGACATAACTCAGTCTTAAAAAAGTGAAATTTTGTGCCAAATAATCGCGAAAATGAAATTGCAACCAATGCAAAAAGGAGGGCCCAAATAAAATCGTGGAAACAGACGAATTGGGTAAAAACAAATGTAAATTTTACCTGATAAACAATTTTACTTTTAACGCTTTTGTGAAATGTTTTAACAGACATCCTTCAAAAAAACATTAATTGGAAATAGTATATGCTTTTTCTTTAAATTCAATTCTGCCTCTTTGGTTTAATGTATTGCTGAAACAAATCTTGTTTTCTAAATGACAGTATGTTGACAGGCAATTTTTGTTCTCCAGAATAAATTGATTCATGAAGTTTGAATATGTGAAAATATGTTTTTATTTTTCGGATAATTTACTGAAATCAAGTTTTGTTTTCACATTTATTCAAAGTGAAAATAAATTCTGTTTTTCAGTTTTAATGAGAAAATGATGTAAAAAATATACTGATCTGTTTTATTTCTCCTTTTTTATACACAAATATGAAGTACGTTACTTTCCGTTTTTAGAAAAACTTCGTTTAAAAAAAATGGCATTTAATTTATTTTTTTTAATTCTGAGAATTTGTGTGACATCCTCGGATCAATTATAACCGGTATTCGCTAAACCGGTAGTAAATCGCGTTGCGTTCGATAGTCTAGGAGTAGTTGCGAAATACAAACACACGGTCAGATTTTAATATAATAGATTAGTGTTCATTTTCCTTTTCTTAAAATTATGATGTGATTTTTAGCTGTAAATTCGGATACTCATGCGGAACGAAATAACGGATACCCATGCTTAATAGTCAGTATACATAACAAAACATTTAAATTTTTCGTTATAAATATGGCGTGAAACTTATCTACTTTCTATACTTGTTGATCCTTGTATTATTAATGTAAGGAATTGATTCACACTCAATTTAAAATATATTGGAAAATTCCCATTTTATTTCAAATAGGACGTCCCTTTTTCCCCCAGAGAAATCCCTTTTTAATGACATAATTCTTGTTAATTTTATTTTCCAGGCAATTAATTTCAATACTGGCATAGGGAAAATTATGTTACTTTAACAAAATAATATTAAATCTTTAGGTTTTATCAACAAAAATGGAACTATTAACATTCGTCATTTTTTTTTTAGGTAATCGAGTTATTTCTTTTAGTTTTAAGAATGAAAAATCACTATTTCTCGCGATCCATGACAACATTTACGACATGGATAATTTTGCGGAGCATATTATTGACATTTGCTAACCATTTTCTTTTGAAACTTCTTTTTACTTTTTTAAAATTTAAATAAAAAATACGGTATAGTTAGTTATATTAGCCGTGCGCAGACGGTAAAACGGCAAGTATTGTTACCATACAAAAGAAAAAAAAAAAAGAAAAAAAGTGAAGAAAAAACCCAAGATCATTTTATTTCACCAATCAAAGCATATCCGCTTTATTTTCAATAAATGACGTCATATTCGCCTGTTTCCTATGGTTACGCATATTGAAACCTTGTATTATTATCAAAAACTTAAAAGTACGTTTTATTTCTAATAATATTATTTAATCTTCTCCTTAATTCTTTAATTTTTTTAATTTCATTTTCATTTTTCCCGTGAAAATTTTTCAACTGAAACTAAATTGTTGAGTAAAAATTATTTTTTCGTTTGTTGAATTAGTTTTGGCAACGATAAAGTATTAGCAACGGTAAAGTAAATTTAACCATTTTAAAATGCTATACGAAAAAATGTCCATTTATTCTCAATGAAAATAACGAAATTTTGAATTATTAAGAAAAATATTTGAATAAAATAAACAAAACCCAGCCTATGTTCATATGAGGGTTATAATCAGCCTATATGCAAAGATACAGGATCATTAAATGCTCCATTTTGACACTGGTTTCAGCCTAACATTTGCACACAATCAGATTTATAATATTATTAGGATTAGGATAGGATTAGGATTATTGTTTTTTTTTTTTTTAATATAAAATTTACTTCTGTTTGTATATAAAATTAGATAAATGACTTCTTTGTATTAAATAAATCGTACAAACATTGAAAAAATTGCTTGTGTATATGAAACAGTGAATAGGTCGCCAGAAAATATGTTGCCAAATTTCAACCTTTTGACAAGGCTACCCTATACTGAAAAAGTACCAAAAAAAGTTTTTTTCTTAAAAATTACATGTTAAAATAGAAAAAAATTCAAATTAATGAAAAAGTTATAAAAAACTCCCTAGTTTAAAAAAAAAAATTAAATTGTTAAATATATATATGTGCATGTACGCATGCGACAAAATAGATATGGATGCATATGCATGTGTGTGTGTGTGTGTGTCCATTATTCATTGTACAAAACAAACATATTTTTAAATGGATAATTCATTTTCCAATTATAACTGTTCAACTTCCTTGATATTGGAAAATATGGACTTCATTTCTGAAGGATATCCATATTTATATTTGTAAGGTCATTACATTTTTTAATTCTATAAAATATTAAAACAATAAATGATTTGAAAAGTAAATATTCCATAAAACCGCTATGTATACCGATTTAATTTATCTACATTATGAAGGGAGCTCATTTTCGGCGACTTCATATCAGCGGAAGGGGACGACCGCACCTGACAACCTATTTCGCATTTTTCACAAATTTATTATCTTCTATCCATCGCTCAATTTCAATTTTTACACCGTCAAATAGGGGGAAGGGGGTGTATTTTTAAATGCAATTTGTTCGAAAACAGCATCTTAATTTAGTGATTTTTTAGGGTGTTTAAAACAGTTTTAAGCATGATTTTTTTCTATCGCGTGCAGCCCAATTACGAAAATTAAAATTTTTGCCCTTAACATTTGTTTCCGGTTACTATTCTTTAACGAAATTAAAACTTCATCAATAAATAAACAAACAAAATAAGATAAATAGAACACAATTTTAACAGATATGTCAAACTATGTGCTCAAACACTCAAATAATCAGTGTCAGGTTTCCCTGGCAGCTGCAGGCTTAAAAACTATTGTTATGGGATATTATCTTATTGTGTGCGTATCTACTGTGTACTGTAAAGCTTTTCCTAACTGAAATCTTAATCCGAGTATGTGGGTGACATTATCTGTGTTGAAAGAGTGTTTAGTGTAGTGGAAGAAATGTTTCTATTGTCATTGCAAGCCCATGGATAAGACAGATTTTCACCCATTCTCTAAGAAGACAGATCCATCATAGGGGATTAGATTCTGTGAAGAAAACGGAACACCTGGTGAAGAGGGGACCAGCCCATTTACAAAGGGTGCTCTGGAGTTGACCGGAGAGAGTGATTTTAGTTTTGAACGTATGACGGAAGCGTGTAGGTTGTTGGGAGAGAGGTGTGTTGAACACGCTCTGAGACACGTGTATCGAGAGAGATCTTTTGGAGCGAAGTGAGAAAGTGTTCATGAGATTAATCTAATCGAATCTAATTAATCGAATCTAGATTAATCTAATTAATCTAATAGTAATCTCTGATCTGAGTTAATTAACGTAGCTTAGCAGTACACAGAAAGTATTTTCTGTATCTTTATTTAAGGTTGAACCGGACAAGCTATATCCGAGTTTCTAAGTGTAAATATTGTAAATAAAGTGTTAGTTTAAGTTTAATTGAAAGAGTTCGTCTTATTCCCAACATACCTCTCATAACGTGACCGATATCACGTAGTCATATCGGTGGTGGCAGCATACAAAAAAAAATCGGATTATTCTTCGAAGTTGGGTGGACTTAGAGGGAGTCCGACAATCAGAATAAAAAGGCTGCTGTAAGTAGCAAAATCTTTTACGATTTCTTAGGATATTAGTCGTTGCCATGCGGCTAATACGAAAGTATCGCTTTTAATAAATTTCAAAACTTTATTTGAATAATTGGTGTGTTTCATATAAAAATGCTTTCGGTGTTCTTAGTAGGCAACTAAAAATATATATTAAATGTAAAACATCTATTAGAGTTTACAATTAAATATGTTTTCCACCTATGTGCTATACACCGGGCAATGTGTCCTGTGATGCAATATCATTTGATCAGATTGCAGGTTCTTTTGTTCAAACGACGTCATTCATTCTAATTCTATCAATCGAGATTCAAAACTTGACCGAATAAGTTAACTTGTTCACTTGTAAAATGTTTCTACAGATAATCAAACTTCTTCTTTTAAAACTTAAATAACAATTTATTTACATATTAACATGATATTTTTATTTTATCACACTCATTTGAGCGTTCTTAATTATCACCGAACAATCGGTTCAGAAAAGGTTACATCATCTAACTAGAAAAAAAAATAAAATCAGAGAAAACAAAAAAGCCGTTGCCAATGGTAACCGACAAAATCGTCTGGTTTCAAATAACCAAAGAGGCATTCGCAACATCCTGTAACCTGGGAAGCCCGGGTATAATCTCCTGGTTAACTTTAATAGACCAGGCACGGCGAACCTTTCCATGTGTGCGCGTGCCAAAAATTCCCAAACAATATCTATTAACAATTTCACGTGCCAAACTTTTATTAAATAATTTTTCTGCGTACAATATTTATACGAAACACTGGTTATAAAATCTGTTGCTTTTATGCATTCATAATTAATAGTTAAAAAAATACTAGAAATCAAATGCGATTGTTTTGTAAAATGGAACCAGCCATTAAATTAATGAAATTTTAATTCGTAAATGTGACTTATTTATGTACTAGTATGTACTGTGATAATGAGAAAAAAATGCGCATTTTTATTTTATTAATTTTTAACTCATTACTGATGCAACATCTTTATTATAATTATCCAATTTGCATTAAACAATGTATTTCTAATGTATTGATGAGATTTCTGCTATTGTACGTTCAATGGAGAATGCTGTGTATATACCTGGTTTATATATTGTTGTTTTTATAAATACACATAGCTAAATTGGGTTCATTTTCCATTTTACTGCTGTGAATTCCAAACGAAATACATTTGAAAAAATACAGCTTTTTAATAAATTCGTATGTAAAGGCATAAAATAAGTATAAAATAAATTAGAAGTCATACCGGGTGTGATACCGAATAAGTTCGTTAGAACTTTAAATAAAAAGAAAAGTTCTCAGTTAAACTGATGGCATTGAGCTCTCAAAAGCTATTCACGCTAATTGTATATTATACTCTTATTTCAAAGAATAATGCCCCTCGAAAAAGAAAGAAATCGACAATAAATTAAGGGGGGGGGTTATCCCCCGTTCCCCCTTTATACATAACCAATGAACCCCCGAAAGTAATCAGGGAAGCGCCTTATCCCAATGTACCTATAAACAAAATTTGAATCAAATCGGATAATTTGGCATGAAAAACACATTTATCTAAATTAAGGGGGATTAGCCCCCCCCCGTTCCCCCTTTATACGTAACCAATGAACCCCCAAAACTAATCAGGGAAGTGCCTTATCCTAATGTACCTATAAACAAAATTTGAATCAAATCGGATAATTTTGCATGAAAAACCCATTTATATAAATTAAGGAGGGGGATTAGTCCCCCATTTCCCCCCTTTATACTTAGCCAATGAACCCCCAAAACTAATCAGGGAAGCGCATTATCACTATTAACCTATAACCAAAATTTGAAGCAAAACGGTTATTTCTATCAAGAGTTATCGCGTTAAGTACATACATACGTACATACAGAACCGGCGGGCACATTAGCTCTCATGCTTTGATAGCCTGTGAGCTAAAAATCATTAAAACGAAACAAATTATACTAAAAAATTGAGGTTTGCAGGAATAGGATTAGAGGGAGATCGGATTTATATATATATATATAAGCTAATCAAAGTGATTTATGAGCCAAATAGGCTAAATTATGGTATCATATGTAAATCAATAACATTATCTTAGATAATTAATGAAAAGAATATATGTAAATCATTCCATACCAATTTGCGCAATGCAGCATTGGTTAGAATGTTGCGAGAACTTGATTAATATTTTTTGAAATTCAAAGATATTATAATTATATATATATATATAATACATAATAAAGACAAGACTGACAGGACGACGCGTAGAGTGCGGACGTGTTTTCTAGGCTCCCGCAAATGTGTGGCTAATAGCCCCCCCCCCTACCTGCGGGCCGGGCGCATCTGATGGAATTCCGTGCATGAGTATCTCATCTACTGTTTTTGGTAAGCAGCATGTTTTTAGCCCTCTTAGTTAATGTTCTATGAGCAATTATTAAAATTGCTCATTAGTCAATTATCTGTTTGCCATGCATTTTTAAACGTATCTTTTGTTTTCTACTCTCTAAAAGCCCAATTATTATTTAAATGTCTACTTACTGTTTAAATTCACATTGCATAAATTTTATTCTTTCCAAATTACCTTCTAAATTCATCCTACTATTATTTAATCAGCTTTAATTTAACATTTTAATTATTACTTGGACCACGTGGATACTCTGGAGATGCCTTTTTTTCGGGACCTAGGGGATAAGTATTAAGATAAATATTACTGCAATATCACCCAGTTATCCAAGGGGTCGGCTTTTCTGGCAGCAAGGGCCAGTACGGCCATGCTCGTTAGGGCATTGTTCTTTTAATCATCTATTAATTTTAATGAAGGAACTCTAACAAATTCTCACATAAAATAAAACATAGAAGAAATATCACACAAAAAATAACTCTGACAAATTCTCACATAAAATAAAACTTAGAAGAAATCTCACACAAAAAATAACTCTGACGAAATATCACATAAAATAAAACTTAGAAGAAATTACACACAAAAAATATCTTTGACGAATTTTCACATAAAATAAAACTTAGAAGAAATTACACAAAAAAATAACTCTGATAAATTTTCACACAAAATAAAACTTAGAAGAAATCTCACACAAAAAATAACTCTGACGAAATATCACATAAAATAAAACTTAGAAGAAATCTCACACAAAAAATAACTCTGACGAAATATCACTAAAATAAAACATAGAAGAAATATCACACAAAAAATAACTCTGACAAATTCTCACATAAAATAAAACATAGAAGAAATATCACACAAAAAATAACTCTGACAAATTCTCACATAAAATAAAACTTAGAAGAAATCTCACACAAAAAATAACTCTGACGAAATATCACATAAAATAAAACTTAGAAGAAATTACACACAAAAAATATCTTTGACGAATTTTCACATAAAATAAAACTTAGAAGAAATTACACAAAAAAATAACTCTGATAAATTTTCACACAAAATAAAACTTAGAAGAAATCTCACACAAAAAATAACTCTGACGAAATATCACATAAAATAAAACTTAGAAGAAATCTCACACAAAAAATAACTCTGACGAAATATCACTAAAATAAAACATAGAAGAAATATCACACAAAAAATAACTCTGACAAATTCTCACATAAAATAAAACATAGAAGAAATATCACACAAAAAATAACTCTGACAAATTCTCACATAAAATAAAACTTAGAAGAAATCTCACACAAAAAATATCTTTGACGAATTTTCACATAAAATAAAACTTAGAAGAAATTACACAAAAAAATAACAAATTTTCACACAAAATAAAACTTAGAAGAAATCTCACACAAAAAATAACTCTGACGAAATATCACATAAAATAAAACTTAGAAGAAATTACACACAAAAAAATAACTCTGACAAATTTTCACATAAAATAAAACTTAGAAGAAATTTCACACAAAAAATAACTCTGACAAATTCTCACATAAAATAAAACATAGAAGAAATATCACACAAAAAATATCTTTGACGAATTTTCACATAAAATAAAACTTAGAAGAAATTACACAAAAAAATAACTGATAAATTTTCACACAAAATAAAACTTAGAAGAAATTACACAAAAAAATAACTGATAAATTTTCACACAAAATAAAACTTAGAAGAAATCTCACACAAAAAATAACTCTGACGAAATATCACATAAAATAAAACTTAGAAGAAATCTCACACAAAAAATAACTCTGACGAAATATCACATAAAATAAAACTTAGAAGAAATTACACACAAAAAAATAACTCTGACAAATTTTCACATAAAATAAAACTTAGAAGAAATTTCACACAAAAAATAACTCTGACAAATTCTCACATAAAATAAAACATAGAAGAAATATCACACAAAAAATAACTCTGACAAATTCTCACATAAAATAAAACTTAGAAGAAATCTCACACAAAAAATATCTTTGACGAATTTTCACATAAAATAAAACTTAGAAGAAATTACACAAAAAAATAACTGATAAATTTTCACACAAAATAAAACTTAGAAGAAATCTCACACAAAAAATAACTCTGACGAAATATCACATAAAATAAAACTTAGAAGAAATCTCACACAAAAAATAACTCTGACGAAATATCACTAAAATAAAACATAGAAGAAATATCACACAAAAAATAACTCTGACAAATTCTCACATAAAATAAAACATAGAAGAAATATCACACAAAAAATAACTCTGACAAATTCTCACATAAAATAAAACTTAGAAGAAATCTCACACAAAAAATATCTTTGACGAATTTTCACATAAAATAAAACTTAGAAGAAATTACACAAAAAAATAACAAATTTTCACACAAAATAAAACTTAGAAGAAATCTCACACAAAAAATAACTCTGACGAAATATCACATAAAATAAAACTTAGAAGAAATTACACACAAAAAAATAACTCTGACAAATTTTCACATAAAATAAAACTTAGAAGAAATTTCACACAAAAAATAACTCTGACAAATTCTCACATAAAATAAAACTTAGAAGAAATCTCACACAAAAAATATCTTTGACGAATTTTCACATAAAATAAAACTTAGAAGAAATTACACAAAAAAATAACAAATTTTCACACAAAATAAAACTTAGAAGAAATCTCACACAAAAAATAACTCTGACGAAATATCACATAAAATAAAACTTAGAAGAAATTACACACAAAAAAATAACTCTGACAAATTTTCACATAAAATAAAACTTAGAAGAAATTTCACACAAAAAATAACTCTGACAAATTCTCACATAAAATAAAACATAGAAGAAATATCACACAAAAAATATCTTTGACGAATTTTCACATAAAATAAAACTTAGAAGAAATTACACAAAAAAATAACTGATAAATTTTCACACAAAATAAAACTTAGAAGAAATTACACAAAAAAATAACTGATAAATTTTCACACAAAATAAAACTTAGAAGAAATCTCACACAAAAAATAACTCTGACGAAATATCACATAAAATAAAACTTAGAAGAAATCTCACACAAAAAATAACTCTGACGAAATATCACATAAAATAAAACTTAGAAGAAATTACACACAAAAAAATAACTCTGACAAATTTTCACATAAAATAAAACTTAGAAGAAATTTCACACAAAAAATAACTCTGACAAATTCTCACATAAAATAAAACATAGAAGAAATATCACACAAAAAATAACTCTGACAAATTCTCACATAAAATAAAACTTAGAAGAAATCTCACACAAAAAATATCTTTGACGAATTTTCACATAAAATAAAACTTAGAAGAAATTACACAAAAAAATAACTGATAAATTTTCACACAAAATAAAACTTAGAAGAAATCTCACACAAAAAATAACTCTGACGAAATATCACATAAAATAAAACTTAGAAGAAATCTCACACAAAAAATAACTCTGACGAAATATCACTAAAATAAAACATAGAAGAAATATCACACAAAAAATAACTCTGACAAATTCTCACATAAAATAAAACATAGAAGAAATATCACACAAAAAATAACTCTGACAAATTCTCACATAAAATAAAACTTAGAAGAAATCTCACACAAAAAATATCTTTGACGAATTTTCACATAAAATAAAACTTAGAAGAAATTACACAAAAAAATAACAAATTTTCACACAAAATAAAACTTAGAAGAAATCTCACACAAAAAATAACTCTGACGAAATATCACATAAAATAAAACTTAGAAGAAATTACACACAAAAAAATAACTCTGACAAATTTTCACATAAAATAAAACTTAGAAGAAATTTCACACAAAAAATAACTCTGACAAATTCTCACATAAAATAAAACATAGAAGAAATATCACACAAAAAATATCTTTGACGAATTTTCACATAAAATAAAACTTAGAAGAAATTACACAAAAAAATAACTGATAAATTTTCACACAAAATAAAACTTAGAAGAAATTACACAAAAAAATAACTGATAAATTTTCACACAAAATAAAACTTAGAAGAAATCTCACACAAAAAATAACTCTGACGAAATATCACATAAAATAAAACTTAGAAGAAATCTCACACAAAAAATAACTCTGACGAAATATCACATAAAATAAAACTTAGAAGAAATTACACACAAAAAAATAACTCTGACAAATTTTCACATAAAATAAAACTTAGAAGAAATTTCACACAAAAAATAACTCTGACAAATTCTCACATAAAATAAAACATAGAAGAAATATCACACAAAAAATAACTCTGACAAATTCTCACATAAAATAAAACTTAGAAGAAATCTCACACAAAAAATATCTTTGACGAATTTTCACATAAAATAAAACTTAGAAGAAATTACACAAAAAAATAACTGATAAATTTTCACACAAAATAAAACTTAGAAGAAATCTCACACAAAAAATAACTCTGACGAAATATCACATAAAATAAAACTTAGAAGAAATCTCACACAAAAAATAACTCTGACGAAATATCACATAAAATAAAACTTAGAAGAAATCTCACACAAAAAATAACTTTGACAAATTTTCACACAAAAAATAACTTTGACAAATTTTCACATAGAATAAAACTTAGAAGAAATCTCACACAAAAAATAACTCTGACGAAATATCACATAAAATAAAACTTAGAAGAAATCTCACACAAAAAATAACTTTGACTATGGACCTAATTTTAGACCCCTAACCTTCCTATTCTCGGAAATTTTCTACCTATATGTGAAAAAAAATTCTACTATATAGAACGGGCTTTCACGTTTATAATGTTATGAATTGGCACGATCGGCTTGTTCAAATTTACACAATTCGGCTGGAAGAAAAGATTCATTACTTTTTGATTTCTTCTTTGCTTTTGCATTACGCGAATTTGTTGGTAAATTCGATTTTCTTTTCGATAACATTGTTGTTTTTTAAGTTTAAAAAATATTGTAATTGTATTTAAACATTGCTTTAAAATCTATGCAATTTTTCTTATCCTACAAGACTTTACAAAAATCTATTATGAAACAACTTTAAAAAAAGCTATATTTAAAAACGACAACAAAGTTTTTCCTATTTTAAAACTAAAAGAAATGTAATATTAAATTCCGGTTCGAAACGACGATTTACAAATGTGTTTCGATTCTGGGAAAATGATAGAGGAAAAATGCTGTTACTTCGACATAATAATATTAAATCTTTAGCTTTTATGAGAAAAGCAACTTTCTTTTAAAAATTATAATTATTTTTATTAAGATTATCTGATTTTCGATACGGATAATTTTGCGATGCATATCATTGACATTTGCCATCCAATATTTTGTTTCTTTAATTTTCTTTTTTTTTTTTTACTTTTTAAAATTTAAATTAAAAATATGGTAACCTTATGTTAGCCGTGTGCAGACGATAAATCGCCAACCTATCCCATCATTTGTACTGAATTCATTAAAAATATAAATCTTTCACTCATTTCATTTAAAACACAGAACTTTAATTTACAACATATACATTTAAAATACATATATTACGTACATTTAAAATAATTCCTTTCATGTGAAAAAGAAAAAGAAAAAAATAAGAGAAATTAATCACAAATAATTTGATAACCCAAGATCATTTTATTTTAACATCAAAACAAATCTGTTTTATTTTTCTACATATAACATCATATTCGCTTGCTTTCCATACTTACTCGTATTTATGCACTTTGTATTATTATCAAATATTTGAAAACGCACGTTTTTTTTTCTAATATGACATCATTTCATATTCTGTTTAATTCTTAAATAATTCATTTCCTTTTCCTTTTTCACATGGATATTTTTCACGTGAAAATAAATTGTTGATTAAAAATTATTACTCAGGGGTTTTATTTCATATTGGCAACGATAAAGTATTAGAAACGGTAAAATAAATTTAACCATTTTAAAAAAAGCTGCAAAACCGGGCCTTTTGGGCCAAACCAACCAAACCAACCAACTATTTTAAAATATACGAAAAAATGTCCATCTATTCTCTATGAAAATAATGAAATTTTGAATTATTAAGAAAAATATTAAAATAAAATAAACAAAAACCACCCTATGTTCATATGAGGGTTATAATCAACTTATATGCAAAGATACAGGATAATTAAATGCTTCATTTTGACGCTGGCTTCAGCCTAACATTTGCACACAATCAGATTTATAATATTACTAGCTGTTACCCGTGACTTCGTTCACGCAACATTAAAAGAAGAATAAATACATTAATTAAGCAAAATATTTCACTCCCGATAATTAAAAATGTTAATAATTAACTAACTATTTATCACATTTCATAGGAGACAATACAGTATTTTTTGTTATAGGGACCTTGACATAACTCAGTCTTAAAAAAGTGAAATTTTGTGCCAAATAATCGCGAAAATGAAATTGCAACCAATGCAAAAAGGAGGGCCCAAATAAAATCGTGGAAACAGACGAATTGGGTAAAAACAAATGTAAATTTTACCTGATAAACAATTTTACTTTTAACGCTTTTGTGAAATGTTTTAACAGACATCCTTCAAAAAAACATTAATTGGAAATAGTATATGCTTTTTCTTTAAATTCAATTCTGCCTCTTTGGTTTAATGTATTGCTGAAACAAATCTTGTTTTCTAAATGACAGTATGTTGACAGGCAATTTTTGTTCTCCAGAATAAATTGATTCATGAAGTTTGAATATGTGAAAATATGTTTTTATTTTTCGGATAATTTACTGAAATCAAGTTTTGTTTTCACATTTATTCAAAGTGAAAATAAATTCTGTTTTTCAGTTTTAATGAGAAAATGATGTAAAAAATATACTGATCTGTTTTATTTCTCCTTTTTTATACACAAATATGAAGTACGTTACTTTCCGTTTTTAGAAAAACTTCGTTTAAAAAAAATGGCATTTAATTTATTTTTTTTAATTCTGAGAATTTGTGTGACATCCTCGGATCAATTATAACCGGTATTCGCTAAACCGGTAGTAAATCGCGTTGCGTTCGATAGTCTAGGAGTAGTTGCGAAATACAAACACACGGTCAGATTTTAATATAATAGATTAGTGTTCATTTTCCTTTTCTTAAAATTATGATGTGATTTTTAGCTGTAAATTCGGATACTCATGCGGAACGAAATAACGGATACCCATGCTTAATAGTCAGTATACATAACAAAACATTTAAATTTTTCGTTATAAATATGGCGTGAAACTTATCTACTTTCTATACTTGTTGATCCTTGTATTATTAATGTAAGGAATTGATTCACACTCAATTTAAAATATATTGGAAAATTCCCATTTTATTTCAAATAGGACGTCCCTTTTTCCCCCAGAGAAATCCCTTTTTAATGACATAATTCTTGTTAATTTTATTTTCCAGGCAATTAATTTCAATACTGGCATAGGGAAAATTATGTTACTTTAACAAAATAATATTAAATCTTTAGGTTTTATCAACAAAAATGGAACTATTAACATTCGTCATTTTTTTTTTAGGTAATCGAGTTATTTCTTTTAGTTTTAAGAATGAAAAATCACTATTTCTCGCGATCCATGACAACATTTACGACATGGATAATTTTGCGGAGCATATTATTGACATTTGCTAACCATTTTCTTTTGAAACTTCTTTTTACTTTTTTAAAATTTAAATAAAAAATACGGTATAGTTAGTTATATTAGCCGTGCGCAGACGGTAAAACGGCAAGTATTGTTACCATACAAAAGAAAAAAAAAAAAGAAAAAAAGTGAAGAAAAAACCCAAGATCATTTTATTTCACCAATCAAAGCATATCCGCTTTATTTTCAATAAATGACGTCATATTCGCCTGTTTCCTATGGTTACGCATATTGAAACCTTGTATTATTATCAAAAACTTAAAAGTACGTTTTATTTCTAATAATATTATTTAATCTTCTCCTTAATTCTTTAATTTTTTTAATTTCATTTTCATTTTTCCCGTGAAAATTTTTCAACTGAAACTAAATTGTTGAGTAAAAATTATTTTTTCGTTTGTTGAATTAGTTTTGGCAACGATAAAGTATTAGCAACGGTAAAGTAAATTTAACCATTTTAAAATGCTATACGAAAAAATGTCCATTTATTCTCAATGAAAATAACGAAATTTTGAATTATTAAGAAAAATATTTGAATAAAATAAACAAAACCCAGCCTATGTTCATATGAGGGTTATAATCAGCCTATATGCAAAGATACAGGATCATTAAATGCTCCATTTTGACACTGGTTTCAGCCTAACATTTGCACACAATCAGATTTATAATATTATTAGGATTAGGATAGGATTAGGATTATTGTTTTTTTTTTTTTTAATATAAAATTTACTTCTGTTTGTATATAAAATTAGATAAATGACTTCTTTGTATTAAATAAATCGTACAAACATTGAAAAAATTGCTTGTGTATATGAAACAGTGAATAGGTCGCCAGAAAATATGTTGCCAAATTTCAACCTTTTGACAAGGCTACCCTATACTGAAAAAGTACCAAAAAAAGTTTTTTTCTTAAAAATTACATGTTAAAATAGAAAAAAATTCAAATTAATGAAAAAGTTATAAAAAACTCCCTAGTTTAAAAAAAAAAATTAAATTGTTAAATATATATATGTGCATGTACGCATGCGACAAAATAGATATGGATGCATATGCATGTGTGTGTGTGTGTGTGTCCATTATTCATTGTACAAAACAAACATATTTTTAAATGGATAATTCATTTTCCAATTATAACTGTTCAACTTCCTTGATATTGGAAAATATGGACTTCATTTCTGAAGGATATCCATATTTATATTTGTAAGGTCATTACATTTTTTAATTCTATAAAATATTAAAACAATAAATGATTTGAAAAGTAAATATTCCATAAAACCGCTATGTATACCGATTTAATTTATCTACATTATGAAGGGAGCTCATTTTCGGCGACTTCATATCAGCGGAAGGGGACGACCGCACCTGACAACCTATTTCGCATTTTTCACAAATTTATTATCTTCTATCCATCGCTCAATTTCAATTTTTACACCGTCAAATAGGGGGAAGGGGGTGTATTTTTAAATGCAATTTGTTCGAAAACAGCATCTTAATTTAGTGATTTTTTAGGGTGTTTAAAACAGTTTTAAGCATGATTTTTTTCTATCGCGTGCAGCCCAATTACGAAAATTAAAATTTTTGCCCTTAACATTTGTTTCCGGTTACTATTCTTTAACGAAATTAAAACTTCATCAATAAATAAACAAACAAAATAAGATAAATAGAACACAATTTTAACAGATATGTCAAACTATGTGCTCAAACACTCAAATAATCAGTGTCAGGTTTCCCTGGCAGCTGCAGGCTTAAAAACTATTGTTATGGGATATTATCTTATTGTGTGCGTATCTACTGTGTACTGTAAAGCTTTTCCTAACTGAAATCTTAATCCGAGTATGTGGGTGACATTATCTGTGTTGAAAGAGTGTTTAGTGTAGTGGAAGAAATGTTTCTATTGTCATTGCAAGCCCATGGATAAGACAGATTTTCACCCATTCTCTAAGAAGACAGATCCATCATAGGGGATTAGATTCTGTGAAGAAAACGGAACACCTGGTGAAGAGGGGACCAGCCCATTTACAAAGGGTGCTCTGGAGTTGACCGGAGAGAGTGATTTTAGTTTTGAACGTATGACGGAAGCGTGTAGGTTGTTGGGAGAGAGGTGTGTTGAACACGCTCTGAGACACGTGTATCGAGAGAGATCTTTTGGAGCGAAGTGAGAAAGTGTTCATGAGATTAATCTAATCGAATCTAATTAATCGAATCTAGATTAATCTAATTAATCTAATAGTAATCTCTGATCTGAGTTAATTAACGTAGCTTAGCAGTACACAGAAAGTATTTTCTGTATCTTTATTTAAGGTTGAACCGGACAAGCTATATCCGAGTTTCTAAGTGTAAATATTGTAAATAAAGTGTTAGTTTAAGTTTAATTGAAAGAGTTCGTCTTATTCCCAACATACCTCTCATAACGTGACCGATATCACGTAGTCATATCGGTGGTGGCAGCATACAAAAAAAAATCGGAGTATTCTTCGAAGTTGGGTGGACTTAGAGGGAGTCCGACAATCAGAATAAAAAGGCTGCTGTAAGTAGCAAAATCTTTTACGATTTCTTAGGATATTAGTCGTTGCCATGCGGCTAATACGAAAGTATCGCTTTTAATAAATTTCAAAACTTTATTTGAATAATTGGTGTGTTTCATATAAAAATGCTTTCGGTGTTCTTAGTAGGCAACTAAAAATATATATTAAATGTAAAACATCTATTAGAGTTTACAATTAAATATGTTTTCCACCTATGTGCTATACACCGGGCAATGTGTCCTGTGATGCAATATCATTTGATCAGATTGCAGGTTCTTTTGTTCAAACGACGTCATTCATTCTAATTCTATCAATCGAGATTCAAAACTTGACCGAATAAGTTAACTTGTTCACTTGTAAAATGTTTCTACAGATAATCAAACTTCTTCTTTTAAAACTTAAATAACAATTTATTTACATATTAACATGATATTTTTATTTTATCACACTCATTTGAGCGTTCTTAATTATCACCGAACAATCGGTTCAGAAAAGGTTACATCATCTAACTAGAAAAAAAAATAAAATCAGAGAAAACAAAAAAGCCGTTGCCAATGGTAACCGACAAAATCGTCTGGTTTCAAATAACCAAAGAGGCATTCGCAACATCCTGTAACCTGGGAAGCCCGGGTATAATCTCCTGGTTAACTTTAATAGACCAGGCACGGCGAACCTTTCCATGTGTGCGCGTGCCAAAAATTCCCAAACAATATCTATTAACAATTTCACGTGCCAAACTTTTATTAAATAATTTTTCTGCGTACAATATTTATACGAAACACTGGTTATAAAATCTGTTGCTTTTATGCATTCATAATTAATAGTTAAAAAAATACTAGAAATCAAATGCGATTGTTTTGTAAAATGGAACCAGCCATTAAATTAATGAAATTTTAATTCGTAAATGTGACTTATTTATGTACTAGTATGTACTGTGATAATGAGAAAAAAATGCGCATTTTTATTTTATTAATTTTTAACTCATTACTGATGCAACATCTTTATTATAATTATCCAATTTGCATTAAACAATGTATTTCTAATGTATTGATGAGATTTCTGCTATTGTACGTTCAATGGAGAATGCTGTGTATATACCTGGTTTATATATTGTTGTTTTTATAAATACACATAGCTAAATTGGGTTCATTTTCCATTTTACTGCTGTGAATTCCAAACGAAATACATTTGAAAAAATACAGCTTTTTAATAAATTCGTATGTAAAGGCATAAAATAAGTATAAAATAAATTAGAAGTCATACCGGGTGTGATACCGAATAAGTTCGTTAGAACTTTAAATAAAAAGAAAAGTTCTCAGTTAAACTGATGGCATTGAGCTCTCAAAAGCTATTCACGCTAATTGTATATTATACTCTTATTTCAAAGAATAATGCCCCTCGAAAAAGAAAGAAATCGACAATAAATTAAGGGGGGGGGTTATCCCCCGTTCCCCCTTTATACATAACCAATGAACCCCCGAAAGTAATCAGGGAAGCGCCTTATCCCAATGTACCTATAAACAAAATTTGAATCAAATCGGATAATTTGGCATGAAAAACACATTTATCTAAATTAAGGGGGATTAGCCCCCCCCCGTTCCCCCTTTATACGTAACCAATGAACCCCCAAAACTAATCAGGGAAGTGCCTTATCCTAATGTACCTATAAACAAAATTTGAATCAAATCGGATAATTTTGCATGAAAAACCCATTTATATAAATTAAGGAGGGGGATTAGTCCCCCATTTCCCCCCTTTATACTTAGCCAATGAACCCCCAAAACTAATCAGGGAAGCGCATTATCACTATTAACCTATAACCAAAATTTGAAGCAAAACGGTTATTTCTATCAAGAGTTATCGCGTTAAGTACATACATACGTACATACAGAACCGGCGGGCACATTAGCTCTCATGCTTTGATAGCCTGTGAGCTAAAAATCATTAAAACGAAACAAATTATACTAAAAAATTGAGGTTTGCAGGAATAGGATTAGAGGGAGATCGGATTTATATATATATATATAAGCTAATCAAAGTGATTTATGAGCCAAATAGGCTAAATTATGGTATCATATGTAAATCAATAACATTATCTTAGATAATTAATGAAAAGAATATATGTAAATCATTCCATACCAATTTGCGCAATGCAGCATTGGTTAGAATGTTGCGAGAACTTGATTAATATTTTTTGAAATTCAAAGATATTATAATTATATATATATATATAATACATAATAAAGACAAGACTGACAGGACGACGCGTAGAGTGCGGACGTGTTTTCTAGGCTCCCGCAAATGTGTGGCTAATAGCCCCCCCCCCTACCTGCGGGCCGGGCGCATCTGATGGAATTCCGTGCATGAGTATCTCATCTACTGTTTTTGGTAAGCAGCATGTTTTTAGCCCTCTTAGTTAATGTTCTATGAGCAATTATTAAAATTGCTCATTAGTCAATTATCTGTTTGCCATGCATTTTTAAACGTATCTTTTGTTTTCTACTCTCTAAAAGCCCAATTATTATTTAAATGTCTACTTACTGTTTAAATTCACATTGCATAAATTTTATTCTTTCCAAATTACCTTCTAAATTCATCCTACTATTATTTAATCAGCTTTAATTTAACATTTTAATTATTACTTGGACCACGTGGATACTCTGGAGATGCCTTTTTTTCGGGACCTAGGGGATAAGTATTAAGATAAATATTACTGCAATATCACCCAGTTATCCAAGGGGTCGGCTTTTCTGGCAGCAAGGGCCAGTACGGCCATGCTCGTTAGGGCATTGTTCTTTTAATCATCTATTAATTTTAATGAAGGAACTCTAACAAATTCTCACATAAAATAAAACATAGAAGAAATATCACACAAAAAATAACTCTGACAAATTCTCACATAAAATAAAACTTAGAAGAAATCTCACACAAAAAATAACTCTGACGAAATATCACATAAAATAAAACTTAGAAGAAATTACACACAAAAAATATCTTTGACGAATTTTCACATAAAATAAAACTTAGAAGAAATTACACAAAAAAATAACTCTGATAAATTTTCACACAAAATAAAACTTAGAAGAAATCTCACACAAAAAATAACTCTGACGAAATATCACATAAAATAAAACTTAGAAGAAATCTCACACAAAAAATAACTCTGACGAAATATCACTAAAATAAAACATAGAAGAAATATCACACAAAAAATAACTCTGACAAATTCTCACATAAAATAAAACATAGAAGAAATATCACACAAAAAATAACTCTGACAAATTCTCACATAAAATAAAACTTAGAAGAAATCTCACACAAAAAATAACTCTGACGAAATATCACATAAAATAAAACTTAGAAGAAATTACACACAAAAAATATCTTTGACGAATTTTCACATAAAATAAAACTTAGAAGAAATTACACAAAAAAATAACTCTGATAAATTTTCACACAAAATAAAACTTAGAAGAAATCTCACACAAAAAATAACTCTGACGAAATATCACATAAAATAAAACTTAGAAGAAATCTCACACAAAAAATAACTCTGACGAAATATCACTAAAATAAAACATAGAAGAAATATCACACAAAAAATAACTCTGACAAATTCTCACATAAAATAAAACATAGAAGAAATATCACACAAAAAATAACTCTGACAAATTCTCACATAAAATAAAACTTAGAAGAAATCTCACACAAAAAATATCTTTGACGAATTTTCACATAAAATAAAACTTAGAAGAAATTACACAAAAAAATAACAAATTTTCACACAAAATAAAACTTAGAAGAAATCTCACACAAAAAATAACTCTGACGAAATATCACATAAAATAAAACTTAGAAGAAATTACACACAAAAAAATAACTCTGACAAATTTTCACATAAAATAAAACTTAGAAGAAATTTCACACAAAAAATAACTCTGACAAATTCTCACATAAAATAAAACATAGAAGAAATATCACACAAAAAATATCTTTGACGAATTTTCACATAAAATAAAACTTAGAAGAAATTACACAAAAAAATAACTGATAAATTTTCACACAAAATAAAACTTAGAAGAAATTACACAAAAAAATAACTGATAAATTTTCACACAAAATAAAACTTAGAAGAAATCTCACACAAAAAATAACTCTGACGAAATATCACATAAAATAAAACTTAGAAGAAATCTCACACAAAAAATAACTCTGACGAAATATCACATAAAATAAAACTTAGAAGAAATTACACACAAAAAAATAACTCTGACAAATTTTCACATAAAATAAAACTTAGAAGAAATTTCACACAAAAAATAACTCTGACAAATTCTCACATAAAATAAAACATAGAAGAAATATCACACAAAAAATAACTCTGACAAATTCTCACATAAAATAAAACTTAGAAGAAATCTCACACAAAAAATATCTTTGACGAATTTTCACATAAAATAAAACTTAGAAGAAATTACACAAAAAAATAACTGATAAATTTTCACACAAAATAAAACTTAGAAGAAATCTCACACAAAAAATAACTCTGACGAAATATCACATAAAATAAAACTTAGAAGAAATCTCACACAAAAAATAACTCTGACGAAATATCACTAAAATAAAACATAGAAGAAATATCACACAAAAAATAACTCTGACAAATTCTCACATAAAATAAAACATAGAAGAAATATCACACAAAAAATAACTCTGACAAATTCTCACATAAAATAAAACTTAGAAGAAATCTCACACAAAAAATATCTTTGACGAATTTTCACATAAAATAAAACTTAGAAGAAATTACACAAAAAAATAACAAATTTTCACACAAAATAAAACTTAGAAGAAATCTCACACAAAAAATAACTCTGACGAAATATCACATAAAATAAAACTTAGAAGAAATTACACACAAAAAAATAACTCTGACAAATTTTCACATAAAATAAAACTTAGAAGAAATTTCACACAAAAAATAACTCTGACAAATTCTCACATAAAATAAAACTTAGAAGAAATCTCACACAAAAAATATCTTTGACGAATTTTCACATAAAATAAAACTTAGAAGAAATTACACAAAAAAATAACAAATTTTCACACAAAATAAAACTTAGAAGAAATCTCACACAAAAAATAACTCTGACGAAATATCACATAAAATAAAACTTAGAAGAAATTACACACAAAAAAATAACTCTGACAAATTTTCACATAAAATAAAACTTAGAAGAAATTTCACACAAAAAATAACTCTGACAAATTCTCACATAAAATAAAACATAGAAGAAATATCACACAAAAAATATCTTTGACGAATTTTCACATAAAATAAAACTTAGAAGAAATTACACAAAAAAATAACTGATAAATTTTCACACAAAATAAAACTTAGAAGAAATTACACAAAAAAATAACTGATAAATTTTCACACAAAATAAAACTTAGAAGAAATCTCACACAAAAAATAACTCTGACGAAATATCACATAAAATAAAACTTAGAAGAAATCTCACACAAAAAATAACTCTGACGAAATATCACATAAAATAAAACTTAGAAGAAATTACACACAAAAAAATAACTCTGACAAATTTTCACATAAAATAAAACTTAGAAGAAATTTCACACAAAAAATAACTCTGACAAATTCTCACATAAAATAAAACATAGAAGAAATATCACACAAAAAATAACTCTGACAAATTCTCACATAAAATAAAACTTAGAAGAAATCTCACACAAAAAATATCTTTGACGAATTTTCACATAAAATAAAACTTAGAAGAAATTACACAAAAAAATAACTGATAAATTTTCACACAAAATAAAACTTAGAAGAAATCTCACACAAAAAATAACTCTGACGAAATATCACATAAAATAAAACTTAGAAGAAATCTCACACAAAAAATAACTCTGACGAAATATCACTAAAATAAAACATAGAAGAAATATCACACAAAAAATAACTCTGACAAATTCTCACATAAAATAAAACATAGAAGAAATATCACACAAAAAATAACTCTGACAAATTCTCACATAAAATAAAACTTAGAAGAAATCTCACACAAAAAATATCTTTGACGAATTTTCACATAAAATAAAACTTAGAAGAAATTACACAAAAAAATAACAAATTTTCACACAAAATAAAACTTAGAAGAAATCTCACACAAAAAATAACTCTGACGAAATATCACATAAAATAAAACTTAGAAGAAATTACACACAAAAAAATAACTCTGACAAATTTTCACATAAAATAAAACTTAGAAGAAATTTCACACAAAAAATAACTCTGACAAATTCTCACATAAAATAAAACTTAGAAGAAATCTCACACAAAAAATATCTTTGACGAATTTTCACATAAAATAAAACTTAGAAGAAATTACACAAAAAAATAACAAATTTTCACACAAAATAAAACTTAGAAGAAATCTCACACAAAAAATAACTCTGACGAAATATCACATAAAATAAAACTTAGAAGAAATTACACACAAAAAAATAACTCTGACAAATTTTCACATAAAATAAAACTTAGAAGAAATTTCACACAAAAAATAACTCTGACAAATTCTCACATAAAATAAAACATAGAAGAAATATCACACAAAAAATATCTTTGACGAATTTTCACATAAAATAAAACTTAGAAGAAATTACACAAAAAAATAACTGATAAATTTTCACACAAAATAAAACTTAGAAGAAATTACACAAAAAAATAACTGATAAATTTTCACACAAAATAAAACTTAGAAGAAATCTCACACAAAAAATAACTCTGACGAAATATCACATAAAATAAAACTTAGAAGAAATCTCACACAAAAAATAACTCTGACGAAATATCACATAAAATAAAACTTAGAAGAAATTACACACAAAAAAATAACTCTGACAAATTTTCACATAAAATAAAACTTAGAAGAAATTTCACACAAAAAATAACTCTGACAAATTCTCACATAAAATAAAACATAGAAGAAATATCACACAAAAAATAACTCTGACAAATTCTCACATAAAATAAAACTTAGAAGAAATCTCACACAAAAAATATCTTTGACGAATTTTCACATAAAATAAAACTTAGAAGAAATTACACAAAAAAATAACTGATAAATTTTCACACAAAATAAAACTTAGAAGAAATCTCACACAAAAAATAACTCTGACGAAATATCACATAAAATAAAACTTAGAAGAAATCTCACACAAAAAATAACTCTGACGAAATATCACATAAAATAAAACTTAGAAGAAATCTCACACAAAAAATAACTTTGACAAATTTTCACACAAAAAATAACTTTGACAAATTTTCACATAGAATAAAACTTAGAAGAAATCTCACACAAAAAATAACTCTGACGAAATATCACATAAAATAAAACTTAGAAGAAATCTCACACAAAAAATAACTTTGACAAATTTTCACACAAAAAATAACTTTGACAAATTTTCACATAGAATAAAACTTAGAAGAAATCTCACATAAAAAATTACTTTGACGAATTTTCACTTAAAATAAAACTTAAAAGTCTCACACAAAAAATAACTCTGAAAAATTTTTACACGAAATAAAACTCAGAATTTTTCTCACTTTTTCAACTTTTAATTTATTTTCTCACTTAAACCCCATAACTTGGAATTCATTTAATTAAGCTATAAAAATCATCCTCACAAAATATTTTCTTAAAAATCAATTTTTTTTTTCGAGTACGGCAATTGTCATTTCACCGGGACTCGGGGACACTATGCCGCACTCACCGTCGATCCGTCACTTCACCGGAACATTTTAATCTTCGATAATTACTTAATTATTCATCCAATATTAACAAATTTTGGTCCTCTTTCCATTCACACATAATACAATCATTTTCTCCACTCAAACTAATTTTAACATTATTCTTTTTCTTTACGGTTTTTTGCAATCATTAACACTTTTACATTTATCCAAAATTTCATTTTCCGCTCACACGATCCCCTCGCAAACCGGTTTTCAGATTCTCTTTGCTTTTTGCACTACACACACAAATTTTTTAAAATTCTATTACGTTTATTTTCAGTTATTTATCACTTTTCACATTCAATGTTTGCACATTTTATCGAGTCACAATAATGCCAAAACACAGTTAATTCAACATAATTTATACTTTTTCCTATCTTTCTATATGTTTTCTTCATTATAGCAGAAGGATTTTCTCTTTGCACAATTTTTAATTTCTTTAAAACTGCATAATTTTGTCTAAGTCTTTCATGTGCCCGTTTTTAGCCTATGTCCAACCCCTCTTTAATTTTTGCAAGTTTCTCAGAACACGGGAACACCAAACTTAGAAGAAATCTTACACAAAAAATAACTCTGACAAATTCTCACATAAAATAAAACATAGAAGAAATATCACACAAAAAATAACTCTGACAAATTCTCACATAAAATAAAACTTAGAAGAAATCTCACACAAAAAATATCTTTGACGAATTTTCACATAAAATAAAACTTAGAAGAAATTTCACACAAAAAATAACTCTGACAAATTTTCACATAAAATAAAACTTAGAAGAAATTTCACACAAAAAATAACTCTGACAAATTCTCACATAAAATAAAACATAGAAGAAATATCACACAAAAAATAACTCTGACAAATTCTCACATAAAATAAAACTTAGAAGAAATCTCACACAAAAAATATCTTTGACGAATTTTCACATAAAATAAAACTTAGAAGAAATTACACAAAAAAATAACTCTGACAAATTTTCACATAAAATAAAACTTAGAAGAAA
This sequence comes from Maratus michaelseni, assembly GCA_963931845.1. Lineage (NCBI taxonomy): Eukaryota > Metazoa > Arthropoda > Arachnida > Araneae > Salticidae > Maratus > Maratus michaelseni. Next base: position 321,505,879 of record OZ007594.1, on the reverse strand, counting down.
TTTCACACACACACACACACACACAAAAAAAAAAAAAAAAAAAAAAAAAAAAAAAAAAAAAAACTTTGACAAATTTTCACATAAAATAAAACTTAGAAGAACTTCACACAAAATAACTTTGACGGGTTGTCACATAGGATGGGGCTCTGTTATTTTCACACACAAATAACGTAGACTATTAGTCGTAATTTAACTATGTAACATCTAAGAAATAATCACAACTCTGTAATATTTTCAACATCTCAGTGGCCCCTTTCAGCCAATTTTTCACCTTCTTCCCCTTTGCAATGCATGGCAACACCCCATTCATCTTCACTTCATAGTGTTTCTAGAACATGCTGCTGGCAGGGTGAGATCCTGTGCACAGTCGTCGTCGGATGTGGCCTGGGTCCAAAGGTATGTGAATTTATTATCTTTTTTCAACTAATATCGCTTTTTCTACTCACAAGTATTAGCCATGGACTCATCTGATAGTGAATTAGACATTGACGACATCTTCGGTCAGACCGAGGAGTCAGCAAAGGCCGAATCTGTCTCGCAGTCCCAGAACTACACCCCAGCTCCACCTTCCAGCACAACTATAGTAAACACCTCTTGGAGGGCGGCCAAAATTTCACGCACCACAGAGACGATTTTAGCACTTGTCCGAGCCTTACGGGACGATTTAGATAGGAATAACCATTACTCACGCTATATCAGCCAGCTTTTAGATATTGACATTCACCTTAAATCTATCATTACCACAAACACAGAAACACACAAGATTCTAGAAGCAGCGCGTGTTAAAGTACAAACACTTCACACACAGGTCCAATGCCTGGAAGCAGAACTCCACCAATCTAAACAGAGCTTTTCCATCCTCACCAAGACAATCCCACGTGCAGAAGATATTGCGGCAGCACTAAAGGCACAATCATCATCCCAGCAAGCCTTGGAATCCATTGTACCTTCCCGTTGCACATCCCCAATAGGCCATGAGGACACCAACGCAGCACCCAGATACAGTAATATCCTGACACATTCCACACCAAAGCCAACAGTCCCCAACACAGTCAAGAACACCCTCATCATCAAAGGCACTAGCAAGAAAACCAGCAAAGAAATAGACAACCTGATACACCAAACATCCTACTATGCACCCATTCAACCCAGCCACGTCCTCCACAAGCAAAATCATATCGAGGTTACATGCAAAACACAAGCAGACCTACAGACGCTCCAAGACGACATTAAACAACACAGCAACCTCAGCAACAACCTAATAATCACACCTAAACAACCACCACTCCAGAAGATGATACTCCTTAATGTAGACGACCAACACAAAGACAAGATACATGACTCCATCGCAGCCATGTATGATCTCCCCAGCACTGAAGTTACCATCCTCAAAGTACTTAAAAGCAAAAGGAATACAACAACAAAAGATATCGTCCTCCTGATGCCGAAACAGTTGGCACATGCCATCATTGCAGACGGAGGACTTACGATTGGCCTCCGCACATCACCTCTTAGACCCCACACCACCATCACCAGATGCAGAAAGTGCCAGGCCCTCAACCACACAGAGAAAAACTGCAAACGGCCCCCTCACTGTGTTAACTGCGGAGGGGAGCACCAAGACATTGACTCCACATGCAAAAGACGCCCATGCTGCATCAACTGCATACAGTACAACAAAAGATGGAGCACTCGCTTTGACACATGTCACCAGGCGTCGGACCCCTCATGCACCACATACAGAAAACTATACACACACACCCGAAACGCCCTAGACATAGTTTTTAGCCTCAAATCACAACCAGCGAAGTTATCAAATTATAGTCATCATTTGCCTCACACACATCAACCACAACATGCACAAAACAACCATTCATTACACAAACGTAACTTAAGCTTCTCAGACACACACGCAGCAAGCTGGGGAAACTCATGGTTCCCCTACTTCAACCCGAGCCGGTACCATCCTTTCAATCTCAACAATTCGTTACAGCATTCCTGGCCTCATGCTCAGTACTCCATGTCCAGCTACTAGCAACTACCCATTCCCGCCTGCAGTCACCTCCTCACCAACAGTCTCTCACCTTCGAGCTCCTCACCTCTCACGCCATCATCACCTCACAGCCTCACACTCAATGCTCCAGTCCCTCTTCCACAGCTGCATCATGAACTGTTCAACTTGGCACAGTCGCTTCAGTCTATCGCTGCCTGGCGCGAGGTGACACTGGTCACAGCGACGGACATACTTCATATCACTCCCCTTCATTCTTTTACTGCTCCAAGTTCCTGCCCTCTGTCGCGTGGGGCTGTGGCCCGGCAGGACCGGCCTCCTGGCCTTAATATGTACCACCATCAGTTATTATCATTAAGATAGTATCACCTTAGCATATCTATTTCCACCCCGCCGCTTGTCGCGTTTTCTGGCGGGTTCAGCTCCAGCTGAAATATGGTTTTTTTTTTTTTTTTTTTTTTTTTTTTTTTTTTTTTTTTTTAAGACCTTAATAAAGGGACCGGGAGGGACATCTATGCTCTACAGATCTGGTTCCCAGTCTGAGCAGTCCCTCTTAGGCATTCAATACATAATAAAAAAAGTTGTGGTTAAAAAAAATTATGGATAGATGACGCTGGCACGCACAAAATGAAGCAGATGTATGCAAATTAGACTTATAGTAAAATACCCATTTCTGTGGAGCGTCTTAAAAGCTTCAGTATCCTAGCACATGAAACACGTTCTTTTCTCGTCTCTAGTCCTTCTGCCGTGCAGAATTTTTGCAATGCGGCAGTTGCTGATTCTCTGTTCTTGTAAAAGTGCTTAAGCAACAATCCTAAAAATCCTCGATCTGGTAACAATAGCATACTGCTGGCATCGAATGAAGAATCTATGTGCATTGAGGGGTTTTATTGACAGCCTGATTTGCATAAATCTGCTTCATAGTAGGAATGTAGCGCCATCTATCGGTAATTTTTTTAACAATTTTTTGTTGTTATTAAAAAAATCCTATTTCTGCAAACCGCTATTTTTTAGCATCATTTGTTTCTTTTTAATGATTTTTTAAAGTTTTAACGGACGTATGGCGCAATGGTATTATAATGTCGAAAACGCTGCATAGCATCACAGGAGAAGAAAATTCTTCTGGGTGTGTTAATTAGTGCGAATATAATTGCATTATTTTTGTGTGGGAAAACATTTTATTGATTATAAAAAAACAGAAACAACAAAATTAATTTTATCTGTGTAATGAACATCGAATTTAAAACTTTTACGCGTGCCAGAGAAATTGACTTACGTGTCAACTCTGGTACGCATGCCATAGGGTCTCTAACCCTGCTATAGACAAAACCAATTATCTAATGATTGAAGAAATTACTTAACATATTTTCAAAATGTCAAGAGAAATGGTTCAGAAGGTGAAATTATTCATAATTAATTTATAATTTTCATTAGTATCATTCATTACTTAGTTCATTAATTCATAATTTACGTAAGGGATTAAGGAATGATAGGACACGCCCATCCATAGAAACACAAATTACCATACAATGCATGGACATGTATAAGTCAAGCAATGAATTATTAGAGGGTGTTCAATGATCGTAAAATGATAACGTTTTACTATTACAATTGTAAATGATATATAGATTTGTTTATACATAATGTTTCTGCCCATCAGAATGATAAGACAAGTGGAAATTAGAAGAAGAAATCAAATAACGCATATCGATTTTGTTATGGTTGTAGTAGTAAAACATCACTAAAGTGCATTTCAAACAATTAATGTTATTCTCTTTTATGTCGCTATAACAAACGAACGATAAAATAAATGGATTAAACATAAAAATTAAACACTAAACATTCAACAAAGGCAAATCTTTTTTTCCGCCTTTCCATTTACCAAATCACCAAACTATTATGCTAAATTGAGATAACGAAGCATTTTAACTGAATTAATTTGGACGTTTCTGTAGAATCAATTAATTATGCATTCTTACAATCGCCTACTAGATTTAACGCAACATATAAAGGAAGAGTAGCTACTGAAACATAAATAACAAAGATGATTAAATACTAGAAAAATGTTTCGATTTATTCAAAATTGCTTTTTCTTTGTCGAAGTTTCAGTGCGTGTCGTCTTTAAAACGAGATAATTTTTTTTTTCCATATTCTTTGAAAGTCAGATAGGTTGATCATCGATATATATATCACTATTCCTGTTCGGTTGCAGAGTATACTTGTGGGTATGTGAAGATTTCTTGTTGTTATTGTTTTTGCTGTTAACTCTTTTCTCACATTATAATAATTTTTAATGGCATTTTCCATTCATAATGTGAATATATATTTTTAATATGCATTTTTTCATCTTTGTATTGCATTTGAATTTTTTTTTCTGATATGCCATTGATGATTTATCCAAATTTCATTTCTATTATTTTGGTATGCTTTGTCGCATTCGATCGCACAATATAAGATAGACAACTCTGCTTAAGAGGCTACTTCACTCAGGCGAAAACACCCGCTCGCTAATGTTAATCCTATGGAGGAAATAATTTAGGATATCTCGTTCGCATTTCAATATTTTTAAATGGTTTTTTTTTTTTTGCATTGGATAGCACGCTTCTTTGTACTTTTTCTATTTTGATTAAAAGTTTTTTTTATTTTATTTTATTAAGATACTTTCACTTTCAGAACCGGTTTCGAAAATGAATGTAACCTAAAAAAAACTGCAATAAAAATCGAAAAAGTAAAAAGGAGTGTGCATAGAGATTGGCCTAAACTACCTAATGCAAAAAAAAAAAAAAAAAAAAAAAAAAAAAAAATCATTTAAAAATATTGAAATACGAACGAGATATCGTAAATTATTTCCCCCATAGGATTAACATTAGTGAGCGGATATTTTCTTCTGAGTGAAGTAGCCTCTTGTTGCGACTTCCTTATATTGTATAACATTGGCCTTTATAACATGCTTTACAATATAAATTTCCTTTTCTTCTTATTGTATTGTTCTTCCCTTTTGTTTTAGGATTTCCACCAATACAGTGCATTAGCATTATTTTTTTTAATTATCCTGGGATTTTCCGATATTTTATAAGGAGCTTAATATTGTCATTTTTACGTCTTATGCCAATAATATTCGATTTAATAACGTATCTTCTCTGCGGATTATGGATATGACGCTAATTTAACGATTCGAACATAGCTTTTAATTTTGTTATATTCGCTCTTTTCGTTTAATACTTTTTTCTCTTATTAGGTAGCTTTCAATACAAAAAGTAAAAAGCTACCAACTGCACCCGTTCGGAGGAACGCAATTCCGGAACATTTTTACCGATCATGACCCCCAGATCCCTAAACCACGCTCCTTTCAAATGTTGATTTATATATATACATATATATATGATATATATCATACGATAGCACTCGTATTTCTAAGCCGATTTGGATGAAACTAAGTGTATGTCTTAAGCTCACCAATATCTCGACAGAGTTCGTTGGCCAGCTTGGTCAACCATCTTGTTTCAAAATGATAGCGGCCACAGTAAAAGATTTAAAATTCAAAAAAATATACAAAAATATTACACATTCAAATTTATTTTTTGTTTAAGTGTTATGCTTTGATACAAGGATTAAGGAGCATTTTTTGTTTTGCTTCTATCTTAAAAAATAGCTGAGATAGAGCAGATTGAAATTCTACGGTGGCTGACATTTTGAAACAAGACAGCAGATTACAAAAAATTCAGGGATTAATTTTTGAGTGTTAGTGACCGTGATTTCTCGTAAATTATTATATTTCATTGTTGTAATCATTTTCTCAACCATACGCATAAAACGATAATCATATCCGTTAGTGTTAAATTCTCGCCACACTTGGCGAAATATCGTCAAAATTTGGCGACTACAACAAGCTTCCATAAATGAAGCGAAATCGGCTATATAGTCACTAATTTGGCGAATTTCTTATTCAAATTCAGTATTAACGAATCTTTTGTTATCGGGTTTCTTTGCATTTCAGCTTTCTGCTTTCAAATAACATTCGTTAAAATTTTAAAACGAAGATATAGGAAAGCTACCTTTTCCTCCCAGTACAGACCGGAAGGACTTTTTCTACAAATTTTTTTCACAGATGTGATTTCCTTTTAATCATATATATATGTGTGTGTGTGTACGTGCCAGTGTGTGTGATGCGTTTCTTAATTAAAACATTTGTTATAAACTTTAAGGGATGATAGAACACACCCAGAAAAGTACAAATCACCATACAATGCATGGCTTTAACTCAAGCGGTAAAGCGTTAAGAAGACGTACAATGACTGTAAAGAGAAAGCTGTTTACTTCACAATACCGAGTTAATGACAGCTGGAATTATGTATACGTAATGTTTATACTCATCAGAATGATTATAAGGAAAAACATTATAAGAGGAAATCAAATAACAAATATCGATTTCGTTATATTCGTTCGTCGTCGATTGTAGCAGTACAATACACTTTATTGAAACGAACTTCAAACAAGTAGAATCCACAGATTATAATGCATCAGTATTCTTTTTTTGTGTGTGTGTCGCTGTAAACGAACGACAAAATAAAAACATTAGAAATCGAAATTAAACGTAAAACATTTAACAAACTCCAATATTTTTTCCCAACTTTTCATTTGTGTCATATATATGTAATAATAAAAAATTTTCGCCCTATTTCTTTAGTTAAATTATTCCAAATTCTTCAATTCTTTTTTCCCTCTCTTTTTAAAATATCTCTTAAATCTATTTTGTATTTTATTCCATAACTTAATCAAAATATTCTGTTATTTATCATTCTAAAAATCTTAATCTGTTAAAAGCTACACGTATTTATTAAAACCTTATTCTCTTAAATTGCAACACTGCCTCTAAACGCACCTGCCTAATTTCTTCTTTTGAGACATTTAATTTTTATTCTTTGGAACTTTTATAATACCATTTTTATTTCTATTTAATTCATTCGGCATCCCATGATTCCAAGCGGTTTTCGCGCCCAAAGGCCTTTTTACCTTTTTAATTTGCCGCTTCTGTTAAAGAGTTTTAATCATACGTCAGAGACACGTCTTCGTGGCCTCATTTTTTCATCCATTAGCGAGAAAGCTCCGCCTTCTTTATCCCCCTAGCGCCCTCCGAACATGGATGCGAGTGGACCAGCTTGTTCGCGCGTTTTGTACCTTTGGGCCAAATTTTGAAGTATTTATACAGTTACACTGGGCTTCGGAGAGAGAATTTACACGAATTAGTGGTTGTCATCTAATTGCCGTCACTGGGCAGTCTACACTAATGCATCGGTAGTATGTTCTTCAAGCTCTGCTAATTCTTCAAGATCTTCAAATGTGTTCAGTTTTTAATGAAGCGAAAGTTGGTGGAGTTGCTTTCATCTCTGTGATCACAATAAAGCCACTGCTCATCTATTAAGTTATTAAGTATTCTTTTTAATGTTTTTGGGAAATTTCTTCTGGATTTCACTGCCTCTGCTCAATTTTTACGACTGCAAATACCTACGATTTCCGATGTGATATACTTCGAGATTTGTCTTCATGGTGAGCGACTCGAAGTGATGCCCTGTCCGGGTGTCATGACTACATTTCAACGATCTCGACTGCGGCTACCTCGATATGATTATCAGGTAATTTTAGTGGTTTCGGACTGAGATGTTCCGATTGTCTGGTGGAAAGAACGTTCAAGTCGACAGCAATAGCGATCGTCTATAATGTGCCAATTTTCGACAGGAATGTATCAAAAAAGCCGGTCAGGATAACTGATGACCTGTGTAATAAAAACATTTTGGAGACTTCCCAGTGATATTGGAGAACAACTACCGATTAGTTGTCAAATTATCACTCATAAGTGTTTATAAATTTATCCCAGAAGTGACGTCTGTAAGTTAAATTATTCTTTTATTTTTATTGATTTCTTATTTTATTGATTTGTTATTATTGGCTTATATAGAACAAAAATTGTTCTTAGAATACTTTAGAAGAATTTTGTTCCTTTTATCCTGAACATTTAGAACTTACGAAATTTAATATTTATTCTTATGTATTGTTAAAAAATTAATTTTATTTGGTTAAGCTCACAAATATTACTGAAAGTTTTGAACTGCTCTGATATTTATTCCTATATTACTTCATTTTACAAGAGTAACTTCATTTTATGTTCTTATTTTATCATTTAATTATAGTCCCTTTTCATTCGGTGATATTTATTCATAGGAAATAATTTCTATTTATTGAAAAAATATATGAGTAATCTCTTTTCAAGTAACATGTATTGGAACATATTCTATGCCATTCTAAAAATGCATAAAAATTTATTAGATTATCTGAAATTACAGCTTCACTGATTGCATAATAATCGCAAAAATAGCTTTTGAAGTTTATTAATGTGAAAAAAAAAAAAATGTGTTATCTCAAAAGAAAGTTGAGTAACATTGAAAGGGTAAAATTATTGTGCAGTTAATTTATTTGTTTATTTTATTACTTTTGTTTTTTGATGCTATATTCTGAGAGTACAATTCAAGAGCCAAAAAAATTGTTCTTACGAAATAATGATACTTATTTTAAAAAAGTGTTTTATTTATTTCATTCTAAATTGTGATATTCATATATAGTGGATCTATTTATAGAAAGATTATAGTAGTAGTTTACATTTACTATTTAAGTGAATTGAATTTTAATATGAATTGGACTTTTTTACTGTTGAATATTATTTAGTTTGTTATTTAAATTATTAAGAGTTAGATATTTACAGTTGTTGTTAAGTTAAAGAATTCTTTATACATTGTTATTTTTTTTACATGTTATTAAAGTCAGGGTTTGTTAAAGTTATTGTTGAAAGTAAGGGTACTCAAACCAAAATGGCTGAAAAAGAGCTTAATGTTATTATTTTTGACCCAGAAAGTGGGATGAATGTTGTGTCTTGGCTTAGACACTTTGAAGGATCAGCCCCTCCAGATAAAAAAGAGTGGAAAATCAACAATATTTCCAAATATTTGAAGGGCGAAGCATTAAAGGTGTATGTTAATGAATGTCTAGATTGTAAAGAGTATGAAAAAATTGCTGAGATCTTAACTGAAAAATTTCTGAAAGTAACAGTCCCCCGTTTTTCTGATTTCGCCTCGCTGAAATTGCATGACCTAAACAACTTAGAAAATTATTTCCGTCAGAAAATAGAGATAGGTCAACAACTTAAACTATGTGAAACTATTATTTTACAAGGATTGACAGATGGCTTAAAACCTGAATACCAGAACTATTTAATAGTAAATCCTCCTGAATCTACTACCGATTGGTATAGATTAGTTAAACAATTTGTTGTCATTCCATCTCATTCTAGCAGTAACAATAATAGTAATGTTAGAAATATGTCTCAAAATTCCAGACCTTTTTCTCAACCAATTAATTCACCTAGACATTGGATTCGCCCTCAACCTAATTACAGGAATCCAAATTTCCAAGCAGCAACTAATTTTAACCCTTCAACGTCCAGGTTCGTTAGTCCCAGTTTGCCTGTCAATCATTATCAAAGAAGGCTTCCTAGTCGATCATGTCGAATGTGTTTAAATAGAGGTATCCAAAATGCTTATCACTGGGAGAGGGATTGTGTATTCAATGTTAGGCCTCTGCAATCTTCTGCACCCCCTCTTAGTCAACCACAACCATCTACTGATAATATATGACAGTTAATTGTATCAGGATATGTAAATAACAGGGAACTACCTTGTGTGATTGACTCTGGCTCGACCATAAGTATTTTGCCTTTTAAATTTGTTAAATTCTTAAGTGCTAAAGTTATAAATATTCCACCTGTTATTATTGGCCAAGCCAAAGGAACTGTTGTAATAGATAAAGCTTGTAATTTATTGTTTAAATTAGGCAATGTGCAACAAAATATTAGATTTTTAATATGTAATACAAATTTAGATTATGCTATACTAGGTTTAAAAGAATGCTGTAAGTTTAATTTAATTATTGACTGTGCTACATGTAGAGTATTACAAGGAGACCTTGTTTTAAATGAATCTAAGAACATATCCAGTGATAAATTAAGGTTACTTCATTTTAATGTTAACTATGATTATCAGAGAGTGCAACCCGATTATGGAAAGATCATATCTCCTCAATCCTTTGTTCCATCTAATGTTGATAATTCTAAATTAATTGGGGAAATAAATTCTATAGAAAATGAAACTTTAAGGGAAAGTATAAGGGATTATTTAGATATATTTTCTAAAAATAAATTTGATGTCGGGAGAATTAATATCGAACCGCAACGTATTCTTCTTAATTCTGACCTACCAATATCTCTGAGGCCATACAGAACTTCCCCTTTAGAAGAAAAAGAGATTTCGGATCAAATTCATTCACTATTAGATGCTGGTTTAATTAAAGAGAGCAATAGTCCCTATTCTGCCCCTGTTACATTAGTAATGAAAAGAGAAGAAGGTAAAAAAACTAGATTATGTGTTGACTATAGAAAATTAAATGCAATAATGAAAAATGACGCAGAACCCCTACCTCGTATCGATGGAATTTTAGATAAACTGAGTAGTGCGCAGTATTTTTCAACTTTAGATTTAGCCTCTGGCTACTGGCACATACCCATACATCCATCCGATACTGAAAAATTGGCTTTTGCTACCAACTTTGGGCTCTTTGAATGGTTAGTTCTGCCCTTCGGGATTAAATTAGGCCCCCCGATATTTAATAGAACCCTTAGAAGAATACTTACTAAATACAAAATAGACTTTGCTTGCCATTATTTTGATGATATCATTATTTTTTCTTCCTCATTAGAAGAACATATGCAACATTTAAACCAAATATTTGAATTATGTAGACGCGAAAACATTAAACTTAAACTCTCTAAATGCAATTTTGACCAAAATAAAATTAACTTCTTAGGATATACCATCCAGAATGGCACATTAACTCCTGCTAATGCTAATATTGAAGTAATAAAAAAACTAAAACCCCCTTCAAATGTAAAGGAACTTCAGAGATTCTTAGGATCTATCAATGTTTATCACAAGTTTATAGATAAATATGCCGAAATTCGAGTCCCTCTTAACAGATTACTCAGAAAAAATACATTATGGGAATGGAATACAGATTGTCAAAATTCTTTTCAAAAATTAAAAGATGCCTTAATAGCCAAACCTATCTTAAAAATTTATGACCCTAAGTTACCCCTCCATAAGTTTGTTGATGCCTCACAGGTGGCAGTAGGTGCAGTCTTAAAACAACCTGATAGTAATAATTTTTTACATCCAATTGCTTATTACTCTAGAGGATTGAGAAGTTATGAGAAGAATTATTTTATTACCGAGTTAGAGTGTCTTGCCATCATTGACACCTTAGACAAATTCTATCATTATTTTCATGGTGTAAAATTTACCATTCATACTGATCATGCATCTCTTGTATGGTTAAAAAAATACTAAACATTTGAGAGGCAGGTTATTTAGATGGTCTTTGAAGTTGAGCATGTTTGAATATAATATAGTTTACGAAAAGGGATCCACAAATGTCGAAGCCGACATGTTGTCGAGAAACCCAGTTTCACATTTTATTCAACCACTTACTTTTCTTCTGGATGTTAAAGAAATTATAGAGATAATGTGTGTGGTAAAAATTATCTAAAGGAAAATGGACTTATGATAGTAAAAAAGAAAGGTTTTAGAAAAATAGTAGTCCCCATGTCTTTAAGGAGAAAAATACTAAATGTTGCTCATGAAAAATTTGGTCATCCTGGTATCCAAAAAATTTTAAATTTAATCTCCCCTAATTATTATTGGCCTGACATGACGCAAGATATAACCAATTTTGTAAAACATTGTGATATTTGTCAAAAGAATAAAAAACCCAGACAGAAAAAATTTGGCTTATTACAAGCTATGCACACCACAGATAAACCTTTTGAATGTCTTTCTATTGATACTGTGGGAGGATTCAATTATTATAACTCCACCAAAAAATATCTACACATCATCATCGACCATGCTACTAGATATGTTTGGGCTTTCCCCTCAAAAAGTGTTACCACAGAAACTTATACTAATTGTCTAAACCAAGTTTTTAATATTCAAACACCACAACAATTATTCTGTTTTAATAAAATTCTTAATGTCCAGACCCATCAAAAAGTGTTAAGTGATAGAAATGCAGCCTTTACTTCATCTAGATTTAAAAAATTTCTGCGAAACCACAATATTAAGCAACGTTTAACCACATCACATAATCCTCAAACGAATGGCAAATGTGAGAGAGCGAACCAGACAATAGTTACTAGATTGAAGTGTAAAGTCAATTCTACCAACTCCAAAATTCCTTGGACAAAAATTTTGACAGAAGTAGTTAATGAGTATAACAATACCCCTCATTCTATCACTAAATTCCCTCCTGCTTACTTACTTTTTGGCCAATTACCCTATGATTCTCCTCTTCAACAAAATTATTACCCTCCTGTTCAAGAAGCCCTTAAACTTGCTAAAAAACGCACTGATGAATTCTATTGGAGAAGTAAAAAATATTATGATCGAAATTATCTAGAACCAAAATTTGAGATTGGAGATCTTGTAATTTATGAAGAGTTCCAATATCCTAATACAAGAAAACTTTCACAAGTCTTTAGTGGTCCTTATCAAATCCTTAATAAGTTATCTGATGTCAATTTTGAAATTGATAGACAAATTCAAAATAAACCTACTGAAATAGTACATGTATCAAAATTACGCCCTTATTATCCTCCTGATCAATTAAAATTATCCCATGAGAACCAACAACAAACTAATGTTAAATTTATAGTTTCGTCTTGATTTTAATATAATCCAAAAATAAACGAAATAAAATAAATTAATAATTAACTAATCAATTCTCTTCTGTATAACCGTGGTGTTCTTGATTGTGCACACGAGAGTGTCACTGTTGAAGTTTCCACTTGAGTCAACTTTTTATGCTGGCGTAATTTAGTTGATTTAAGTTAGGAGTTTCTGATACTGAATTGGATTGGATTAGAATAATAAATTAAACAGTATTAACTAAACTATAATAAAATAAACTGGATTAAATTATATCTTAAACTAATCAAATATGATATCTTAATACTAATTGAGAATTGTCCAACCTTTCTTAATATGCTACAAGGTCCCATTTTTTCATTTCACAACTTATGTTTTCTTGTTTGACTGAAAGCAAGATAGTTACATAACCATCATCTACACAATAATGATTGTTTTCACGAATTTTTCTTATTTATTCCTTTTTTTGTATTATGTATTTTATTGAGTATATTTCATACCTCATTCACTACTATATGGATGAGATATTAATTATATACTTAAGAAAGTAATTAAAGAAAGAGTGTGATATTTTTGAATTATAATGCTTGTTATTGCTGAACTTATTGTTGAATATTATTATTATTAGTTATACTATTTATAATTTGATATTGAGATTAAATATTACTTGAATTTGAATACTACTTGAATTTGAATATGTTGAGATATATAAATTTTTACTTCTAGAAGTAAACAAGTAATAAAGTAGTAAAGGTAATGGAAGTTATAAAGGTAATAATGGTAATAGTAATTTTGATGTTGAGTAAAAAACTCTTATACTGCTTACACTACCTATTTGCCTTTTTAGGTAATTACCATTTGTCAGACAAACTATACCATAACAAAATACTCATTTCTCTTAAGTTTTTCTTAGCATTCCATTCAGGACTGAGTTTTTCAGACAAACATAAGTTTAATATTTGAAAATTAACTTATGATTATTGTTATTGTTAAGTATTATTATTTTAAAATTTTTATTGTTGATATTCTTCTTCTTCTTATTATTATTATTATTGTATTATTTGTGTTTTATTGTAGTTAATATTAATCTTAGTACTATTTTCGAGTTGTTTCTAGTAAATATAAAGCATTCAGATGAACTTTAATTCTGAAATAGACTTTCATAAGGAAGATCAGTAAGATCTAAAATTTGAAGGATTTTTCTCTTTCAATTTGTAAACTGTTCAGTTTGTGAGGTATGCAAATAACTTTTTTGGATGGACTATCACTCAGACGAGAACTGAACGACAAATTAAGCAACAATTCTACAAGCAATTTGCAACAAATTTTGTAAGATGATACTCTGGAAGTATGTTATCTATTATTTTAAAGTGTTACAATTCTTTTCTTATTTTGTTTAATATTTTCTAAAGCTTTTTATGTCATTGTTAACAAGATTAATATCTTGTAATTGTATTTTTATTAACAACTCCGCCAATTCGCGTTATAGTTATTAAATTTAATGTTATTGGGCATTAATGAATAAATTTTGGAAATGTACTTATTTTGACTTCCTCCAGTTGACAAATTGTAATCCAAGTCCGTGTAACATTTCCCTTCAATGAACTTGCAGGTCATATGACCTACCGGTTCATTCGTCTTTTTGGGTGGGGGGATATGTAATAATAAAAAATTTTCGCCCTATTTCTTTAGTTAAATTATTCCAAATTCTTCAATTCTTTTTTCCCTCTCTTTTTAAAATATCTCTTAAATCTATTTTGTATTTTATTCCATAACTTAATCAAAATATTCTGTTATTTATCATTCTAAAAATCTTAATCTGTTAAAAGCTACACGTATTTATTAAAACCTTATTCTCTTAAATTAAACGCACCTGCCTAATTTCTTCTTTTGAGACATTTAATTTTTATTCTTTGGAACTTTTATAATACCATTTTTATTTCTATTTAATTCATTCGGCATCCCATTATTCCAAGCGGTTTTCGCGCCCAAAGGCCTTTTTACCTTTTTAATTTGCCGCTTCTGTTAAAGAGTTTTAATACGTCAGAGACACGTCTTCGTGGCCTCATTTTTTCATCCATTAGCGAGAAAGCTCCGCCTTCTTTATCCCCCTAGCGCCCTCCGAACATGGATGCGAGTGGACCAGCTTGTTCGCGCGTTTTGTACCTTTGGGCCAAATTTTGAAGTATTTATACGGTTACACTGGCTTCGGAGAGAGAATTTACACGAATTAGTGGTTGTCATCTAATTGCCGTCACTGGGGAGTCTACACTAATGCATCGGTAGTATGTTCTTCAAGCTCTGCTAATTCTTCAAGATCTTCAAATGTGTTCAGTTTTTAATGAAGCGAAAGTTGGTGGAGTTGCTTTCATCTCTGTGATCACAATAAAGCCACTGCTCATCTATTAAGTTATTAAGTCTTCTTTTTAATGTTTTTGGGAAATTTCTTCTGGATTTCACTGCCTCTGCTCAATTTTTACGACTGCAAATACCTACGATTTCCGATGTGATATACTTCGAGATTTGTCTTCATGGTGAGCGACTCGAAGTGATGCCCTGTCCGGGTGTCATGACTACATTTCAACGATCTCGACTGCGGCTACCTCGATATGATTATCAGGTAATTTTAGTGGTTTCGGACTGAGATGTTCCGATTGTCTGGTGGAAAGAACGTTCAAGTCGACAGCAATAGCGATCGTCTATAATGTGCCAATTTTCGACAGGAATGTATCATATATATATAATAATTGTCTTTCAATAAGATTATAAAAACATGTTAACATATGTACTGCGATAATCAACTTTTAAAATATAATTTTTGACATTCCTCCTCGGTTGCTCACATGGTAAATAATTATAAGCCTATGATGCCTTTACTTTCGTTTTTTAAGATCAAAATATCGTCCTGTTGTAATTCGATCCTGTCGATATTTAGCAGAGTGTCTTTTCTGAAACATCCTGTACATAAATGCGTTTCCTTCGATAATTGAACGTGTCAGTTTCTGTAATCTGGCACATTACTGGTCTGATATGTGTCAGATTAAATGTAGTCTACTGCGTTTCTATGAACTGATGACTATAATGCATTCTTTCTCTTCCAGAACGAAGAAAAATAAATTCCATCTCAAAAATAAATAATAAATGTCTTTCAGGTAGATTATAAAACTATGTTAACATATGTACAACGATAATCTCCTTTTAAAGTCTATTTTTTTTTTTTTACATTCCTCCTCAGTTGCTCACATGGTTAAACAGCCAAAAGCATATAATGCATTTACTTTCGTTTTTTTAAGATCAAAATATCGTGCTGTTGCAATTCGATCGTGTCGTCATTTCAAAGGGTGTCTTTTCTGAAGCACCCTGTACATAAATGCGTTTCGTAACTGAATGTGTTAATTTCGGTAATCCGGTTCATTACTGTTCTGATATGTGTCAGATTAAATACAGTCTACTGTGTTTTCTGTTAACTGACAACTATAACGCATGCATTCTCTGACAGAATCAAGAAAAATAAATTCCACCTCAAAAACAGATAATAATTGTCTTTCAAGTAGATTATAAAACTATGTTAACATATGTTCAACAATAATCTCCTTTTAAAATTTAATTCTTGACATTCCTTCTCGGTTGCTCAAATGATTAAACAGCCAAAAGCCTATATAATGCATTTACTTTCGTTTTTTAAGATTAAAATATCGTGCTGTTGCAATTCGATCGTGTCGACATTTCAAAAACTGTCTTTTCTGATGCACCCTGTACATAAATGCGTTTCCTTCGATAACTGAATGCTTCGTTAATTCGGTACATTACTGGTCTGATATTTGTCAGATTAAATATAGTCTACTTTGTTTTCTGTGAACTGACAACTGCAATGCATTATTTCTCTGACAGATTGAAGAAAAATAAATTCCATCTCAAAAATAAATAATAATTGTCTTTCAATAAGATTGTAAGCACATGTTAAGATATGTACAGTGATAATCTCCTTTTAAAATATAATTTTTGACATTCCTCCTCAGTTGCTCACATGGTAAACAACACTAAGCTTATAATGCCTTTACTTTCGGTTTTTAAGTTCAATATGTAGTCCTGTTGCAATTCGGCCGTGTCGACATCGCGTGCCTCTTCCGCCACTCACGTCTGTCCGACTGAGAAGATTCGAGGCACGTAGGAATTTCATTGGAGATATTCTTTTGTTTTTAGTTCTCTTCATTTCGCTTCACTCTCATACAGTGATCAAACATGAGACTCCGGAGAAAGGAAGGGAGCACGTTTTTATTGCTAAGAAAGTTACTCCAGAAGATGGCCTCGCTGCATCCTTGTTATGCAGGCACGTAAATATACAGAGCCGCTTTCGATACTAAGGATTGATTATGTGGGATATAAATTCAGAAAAGGTCGAAGAAATGTTTGAACTATCACTATTAAACCAGCGTAATATTGAAAGAGCTACTTTGTTTCTTATAATTGTTTTAGATGTTCAACTATAACAATTATGAAATATAAAAATTGTTTTTGAACGTCTCTTAAGGTGGTTCTAAAAAAAAAAAAAAAATAATAATAATAATCCCCGCTCAATAACGCGGAACTTTATGACACTGGCGCAGACCTCTCAGAGTATTCAGAAAACTGTTAAGATGCATAGAAGACCCTTCGTGTTAAGGTAAAAATATGATATGTAGAAACCAAAGTAAAGAAAAGCATAAGCAGCATAAAATGTATAGGATTCAACTGTTTCAACTTTCAAGGCTTTATAATAGGAGCCTCTATTTCAACCCAAATTTAATGAAAGGAAAATATCAGGAGCAATAGCAGCAAAGTACGTATGTTACTGCTATTGCTCTTTTTCACTCTCTTCTTCTTTTTTTTTTTCTCTGAAGATTAAATAAGGTGTTATTTTATCAAACCTTTAAACACATAAATTCTAAATTTATTATAGTTGCCTTTCATTACATCGGTTTTTACGTGTCGTATCATGTATTGTATCCAGGGTTTAATTTCTAAAAAAAAAAAAAAAGTACCGGAGCCCTAATATTCTGCATTACTAACACCCGTAGCTTACCTCTCCCCCGCTCCGCCGTCACTCCAATCTTCATATTTATATTTCATACATTATTTTCAAAATTTAAAGCATTGTTTTTTTATTTAGCAAAATAAAAATTGTAAATACATCTATCTATCTCCGTATACTTAGCTATCAACTATTCCACTTTTTAGTTATTACTAATTCCAAATAGATACCTTTGCCTAATCTTAATGTAAATTAATCGCAGAATTATGCGATTAAATAACTCAGGATTATGATTCGGAAATAGTGTTAACACAAAAAAGGAATAGTTCGTAGTTATGCAGAATAGATAAAGACTATTTCTCTTTACTCTTTATTCTGATCAAAATAGCATTAAAATGATTTGAAATGGAAATAAATAAACTTTTCAATTTAAGACAGATTGAGCTCGAGCCTGCCCAAACGCGAAGACTGATATAAAAATCAAGTCTGTTTCATCTCCATCTCTTACGTGAGCGACACATTACGTCACTTATAAGTGTTTTGATACAAAAGAAGGCAAACGATTGGAGATGGGAGGGAAAAGAAAGGGTAATTTAGGATTGGTCTTTAGGAAGCGTAATTGCACTGGGCTCCGGAGCGCAGTGTTTATGAGCTCCAGTGAATCCTGGCCAATATTTAAATATCTACTAAAAGCAGAGAAGTACCGGAGCTGAGTTCCGGTGGGCTCCGGCCCAAATTAAGCCCTGATTGTATCACAGAACGAACTTGTTCATTTTATAAGTAAGAATGGTTCAAAATCCCTACTAGATAAGGATCCTGGCTGCGCCACTGTTTATGACACATTTTGGGACTCATTATTAAACTTAAAAGCATAACACTTGAAGGCACGATTATTGAAGTGATTTTTAATCGAACAGTCTTTCCTAATTTTTCGATAGTTGAATTATATCTTGAGTTATAAGCAAATGTTCTGTCATGATGGCAGTTTCGTTTTCCTTCCCAGCGCTGTCGCGCCGGTTCCAATTCGGTTCAAAACTTCGACAGCAGTTTCTGAAAAATCTTCTGTCTTTATTGAAAACTAGGAGATCCGCCCGGCGTTGTCCGTGCCTAAAAAATGGCTATTGTACGTGTTGAACTTGTGTACTTGGGTCTTGTGAATTTTACGCCCATAAATCTTTAATATCGCGACCCAGTATTTACATCTTAAATATCTATTTCCAAAAAATGGTTTTTGAGAAAAGGAGGAAGTGTACTGCATTTTGTATAAAGATTGAAATCCGATCGCTGAAACGCAAAAAACGTAAAACAATTTATAAAACGTGTTTCATAAATTACATACATTCATTATTTCATCACTTTAAAACAACGAAATAATTCTTCTGCTATTGAAATTGACGTAATGTTACACTGCAAAAAAAAAAAAAAAAAAAAAAAAAAATTGCTTATTTTACAGTATAATACTAGCAGCTGGTATGCCCAGTATTATACTGTAAAATCAACTTTTTTTTTTTTTTTTTTTTTTTGCAGTGTAGAAGATGTAATAATAATTAAAAAATGTAACGTGTGTTTTCACTAACTATAACATTTTACTAAGATTAAGAAAAAATTATGTGATTTTCATTAAGTTTTATCACGATTGAAAGTGTAGGATCTTTATTTACATTGTAGTCTCTGTTTTCGCTGAAATTTAGCTTCCTGGCGTGGCAACAAAATTAAAACACGTGTATAATTTTTCTCTTAACACTCAAAATTTAACACACAAACAATTATACATTGTTACGCTATCATTGTTACAACAATGATCAATTATTTATTACCATCGGCAAAAGAGAAATAACCGCTTTTTCGCTGCCACGTACTTTAGCGTTTTATATATATGATTGGAAAAACTGTTCGATTACATAGTTTCTGAATAAGTGCACCTGAAAATCTCATGCGTTTGCAAACAAAAAAAAAAAAAAATTCAGAAATGTATCAGAAAGTAACCAGTTTGGAATTCAGAACAGTCTTCAGCTTTTGGGGGTTTTAGTACAACATACCTTCTTCCTCATCAGGAGCAAAATACAGGATGTTTAAAAAATGATAGAACAAACTTTAAGAGAGATAAAGCACATTACAACAAACAATTTTTTATGGGGTGTCGTAATCTACTTATTTAGCCAACAATGCAGGGTGCCTCACTTAAATCAAAACCTAGATTCTTCTTCACAACTTTAACAATAATGAAGGTATTTTAAAGCAATTTCCACAGATTTACCTTGATTTGTGTGAAATTCGATGGCATCCCAAAAAGTACTAGAAGTACTTGTACTAAGTAATTTGGTTAGAGACATCGCATGTAATGTCAACTATACATTTTGAAATAGGCTACGCCTAGTTCAGCGCTGTTTGGGAGCTGATAATGTTCATTTTCATCACACTTCTTGTAATATTTTTACATTTCATACAATGCAAGATAAGTCTGTTTAACTATCTTTATAGTAATTGTTAAAGTTGTTCTCAAATCCAAACTGGCTACTTTTTTAGCTCACAGGCTATCAAAGCCTGAGAGCTTATGTGCCCGCCCGTTCTGTATGTATGTATGTATGTATGTATGTATGTACGTATGTACGTACGTAACGCGATAACTCTTGACAGAAATAACCGTTTTGCTTCCAATTTTGCTTATAGGTTCCTTGTGATAAGGCGCTTCCCTGATTAGTTTTGGGGATTGATTGTTTAACTATAAAGGGGGGAACGGGGGGGCTAACCCCCCTTAATTAAGATAAATGGTTTTTTCATGCCGAATTGTCCAATTTTCTTCAAATTTTGTATATAGGTTCATTGTGATAAGGTTCTTTCCTGATTAGTTTTGGGGGTTCATAGGTTAAGTATAAAGGGGCTAACGGGGGGGGGGGAATCCTCCCCCTTAATTTAAATAAATGAATTTTTCATGCAGAGTTATCCGATTTTCTTCCACTTTTGTTTATAGGTTCCTTGTGATAAGGCGCTTCCCTGATTAGTTTTGGGGATTGATTGGTTAACTATAAAGGGGGGCTAACCCCCCTTAATTTCGATAAATGGTTTTTTCATGCAGAATTATCCAATTTTCTTCAAATTTTGTATATAGGTTCATTGTGATAAGGTTCTTTCCTGATTAGTTTTGGGGGTTCATAGGTTAAGTATAAAAAGGGTAACGGGGGGGTTAATCCTCCCCCCCCCCTTATTTTAGATAAATTATTTTTTTCATGCAGAGTTACCCGATTTTCTTCAAATTTTGTATATAGGTTCATTGTGATAAGGTTCTTTCCTGATTAGTTTTGGGGGTTCATAGGTTAAGTATAAAGGGGGTAACGGGACGGTTAATCCTCCCTCCTTACCTCCTTATTTTAGATAAATGATTGTTTTCATGCAGAGTTATCCGATTTTCTTCAAACTTTCTATATGGGCTCATTGTGGTAAGGGGCTTCCCTGATTAGTTTTGGGTGTTCATTGGTGAAGTGTAAAGGAGGGAAACGGGGGCTACCCCCCCCCCCTTAATTTTGATAAATGGGTTTTTCATGCAGAATTATCCAATTTACTCCAAATTTTATATATAGGCTCATTGTGGTAAGGCACTTCCCTGATTAGTTTTGGGGGTTCACTGGTAAAGTATAAAGGGGGGAACGGGGGGGACTAACCCCCCTTGATATAGATAAATGGGTTTTTTAAGCAGAATTATCCGATTTTCTTCAAATTTTATATATATGTTCATTGTGATAAGGCGCTTCTCTGATTAGTTTTGGGGGTTCTTTGGTTAAGTATAAAGGGGGGAAGGGGGGCTAACCCCCCCCTTAATTTAGATAAATGGATTTTTCATGCAGAATTATCCGATTTTTTCAAATTTTGTATATAGGTTCATTGTGGTAAGGCGCTTCTCTGATTAGTTTTATGGGTTAATTGGTTAATTATAAGAAAAAGAAACGGGGGATGGTTCCCCCCTCTTAATATATTGTCGATTTCTTCATTTTTCGAGGGCTTATTTCAAATTCTTTGAAATAAGAATATAATTTACAGTTAGTGTGAATAGCCTGTGAGCTCAATGCCGTCAGTTTAACTGGGCAGTTTTCTTTTATTCTTTCCTGAATTCACTTTTGTTCACAAGCGCATAAAATTGGCAGGTGCAAATTTTAGAAACTATTTAAACGAATATATTTTTTTCCATTTTTCGATAAAGGCAGAAGATCTTTCAGAAAATGGTGTCAAAGATGGCGTTTTGTCCAATATTTCCTGTCTCATCTCTAATACACATACATAACAGATGTAAATTTGCGCTAAGGAAAGCTAAAAATTAAGTTGCTATTTACTATTATTTATCATAGTATATAAATATAAGTGAAAAACACATTTTTCAGAATTTTTTAAGGTCTTTTTATTTTATCGCTTGCTTGAACTCGCTAAATAGAAAATCAAGTTAAGTATGCTTAATGTATCCACTATCTGCAGAAATGTATGCGAATGCAGGTGTATTTTTCCGGCGACAGTGGCCACATTGAGCCTATACTTAACAAGATATTTTTGTTAAAATAAATTATACCTTGTTCACACGTATTAGTTTTATTAGTAAATATTAATCTGTTTTATAATGCTACACTTCAACAAGTAACTAGTGACGTATTTAAGTCGATGATTCATTATCGAAAAATTGAATTTCAGAGCTCCTGATAAAGTTATTTTCATATATAAGATTAGGAAAATATCGTTGCATTGTATGTATATTTGATCGATTACACATTGATTGTATGTATATTTTACATGTAAGATTATTGTATGTATATCATTACATTTTTACATGTAATTATATCATTTCACATTGAATCGAAAACGCTTTACACTTTTGTAATTGACATTTTTTAATAAATAGAAAAATATTCTAAAATTGGAACAAAATTCACCTTTGTATAAGATTTAAAATATGAAACCATTAAAATGGATCAAGTTTGTGTAATTACTAAAATAGGTGTAAAAAAAATAAAAGGTTTTAAAACATTAAAACCATTTCAAGATGTTAAAAACATCCATCGGAGTCCCGAGCGCTTTCAACCAGAAAACCTGGCCATCATCAGAGGGTGGAAATGAGAAAAAAATCACTTTTTCATTTCAATTCAAATCAATTTTCTCAATTCAAATTCAATTTTTTCTCATTTCCACCCTCTGATGATGGCCAGGTTTTCTGGTTGAAAGCGCTCGGGACTCCGATGGATGTTTTTAACATCTTGAAATGGTTTTAATGTTTTATAACCTTTTTTTTTTTTTACACCTATTTTAGTAATTACACAAACTGTGATCCATTTTAATGGTTTCATATTTTAAATCTGACATTTTTTTTGCTATATCTCATAGTTTTCGAGATACAGTCGAAAACTTAAAAATTTCGCCAGTAGGACGCTGAAGCATTCATGTGATACCTGTTCCACAATTCGAACTTTATCCATTTAAGTGTTATTTAAATGTACCCAGACTTTACTTTGCACCTTGCATAATTACGAAGCTCATATAAAATAAGTGTTTTAACCTTTGCTTTTGAATGAAACAAAAGTTTTCTAGTCAATTAAGATGTGCTTTTTCCAATGGTGCTAACAGTATTCAAATCGAAAGGGTCAATTTTGAAATATAGAAGTGATGGGAATTTTGCGCAGGAATCGCACGGTTACTTCATTTTAGTATTACTATTTTCGAATAATAATTTTCACCTTTTTTAATTGCGGATTTTCTGTCATTAAATAAGGCGACGATTTCAATTCGGAAAAACTGATACTAAAATACAAAAACCGTATGCACCTTGCCCCTAATTCATATCCCATTCTCAGATGCCTATATGATAAAAGGCATCTGAAAAGGTGGTTGCATTTATGAATTTAATTTTTTAGGGGATTTCAAAGAGGAATAAATTAATAAATACTATTTAAGTAGGCAGGATGCGACATCAAAAGTTCCATGTCTATGCGTAATTAATTGGTGAAGTATCATTCTTTCAAAACTATTTATTCCGTAGTTATAGCTCGTAAAAATATGTGCACAAAATTTTGTGACAAACTATATGAGCTGGTTTGAGGCGAAGTGGTGATGAATGCATTAATTTCTTATCTTTAACATTACAATTATGTTTTTCAGCACAAAAAAGAGAATAGGAAACAAGTTTTAAATGTGTAAGATTTCTTGTATCGTTCATGAGCAGTAAAATGGAAAATTAGATGATTTATTCATGTTTGCCATATGGACGTTGAAAAAGGTGAACTTTCTAAAAGCACCTCTGGTACTCCAACCATACTACTTATGACTGACAGATATCCATCTTAGACTTATATGTATGTCCTGTAGCGATTTCATCAAAATTGAAAGGGGCCGAGCAGGAACCATGTCCAAATTTAGGCCACTTGGCATGGAATGACCCAAATTACAATATTTCTCCATTAAATTATAACTGGTTATTTTAACCTCTTGGTAGAGATAGACATATATCAGATGTTGGCATATCTAAAAGAGATAATAAGTCTGAAATAACTATGATATCTTTGGGGAAAACAAACGCCTATGTCTACTAGTTTAAAGCAAGCAACAATGATCTGATTCATAAAACAAAATGGAAACGTTATGAATTCGAAATAAGATAGTGAAATTATTTTATTATTATTATTATCATCATTATTATTTCTGTAGACTACTTGTCTAAGATTTAGAACCGTTCTATTTCACTACCAATCAATGAACTAATTGTGCAGGAAATAACTTTCATAATCAGTTAGCGAAATGAATTACTTTATGATAATACGGGTACAATTATATAGGCTTAAGAATAAGAAGACATGATAATGGAAAAGTGAGTTTAAAAAACCATGATATGCTTGTTTATTATCTATCTATATTATAAAGGACAAACGTGTCCATGCGTAACGCTGACGTCATTTTGATGTTGGCAACATCAGACGATTATTGCGTTCGTAATTATATAAATACGTAGCACCTATAGTCATCGTCTGGTCCGTCCGTCTGTCCGTATGTAACAGCGCAAAAACTAATCAACAGAATGGTTTGAAATTTAATATATATAATCGTTGCAGAATTTTGTCGAGTCACTTCAAATTTTATGAAAATCGAAACAAAACTTAAGAAGATATTAATAAATTTTTTCTTCATTCTATTAAATTCTATCATACGTAATTAATTCAATGATATCCCATGATAGGAAATGATTCTAGGTTGCCATGGTGATTACTTCATATTTAAGATGGAGTCATATTATTTCCGTATTACTGAATTTAAAAACCTAATTTCTATACTAAAATTGTTTGGTTATAGCAATCCTATAATCTACCGACAGTTTTTTAGATAGATGTTTCCGGAAAAAATAGATATTAAATGGAAAAAGAGTCTAAATATGAATTTCAAGTTCTGAAACTTTCATAAGTTTTAAGAAACTTTCATAAGGTTTTTTCAGTAAATGTCGACAAACGATAAAATGTTGCTAACTTAAAATGTACTTATTTTATTACGGAAATTAATCATATCATAATAACAGACGATATAATTCCTTTCACTGAAACTAGTTATAGTACGAAAGCACCACATTTGTCACTTTTGCCGTACAATTTTCAACTTGTTTAAACTTCTAAACATCGCATGTTTTTAATTTTTTACACCGTCAAATAGCGAAAAAAATGTATTTTCAAATCGAATTTATTTGAAAACTGTAATATCGCAATTTGTTTGGAAACTGTATCACAATTTACTCATTTTTTTATGGTTTTTAAAATAATTTTCAAACATGACTTTTTTAACTATCTCTATCGCGTGCTGATGATTACGAAAGATAAATCCGTTTGCACTTAAACTGATATAAATAGTTCAGCATTTGTTTCCGGCTTATATTCCATAGCGAAACTGAAACTTCATCAATAAATAAAAAAATAATAAAATACAAATAAATTAGTACAAATTTAAGACATATATTGGAACTACGCGCTCAAACCACTAAAATTATCTGAGTCGAAAAGATTGCTATAAATAGAGATCTTTGTCCATTTCTTTGGTTGTTAACTCCTGCCATGAAGTCCATATGAATTTATCGCTTTTAATAAATTTCAAAACTTTACTTTTCTAAAAAATATTTATTGAAAAACTCTATTATAAAAATTATTTTTTCCATTGGCCAATCTAAAAAAAATATATTAAATGTAAACAATCTATTAGCGTTTTGAATTTTTTTTAAAATGGTTTTCACCTATATTCTGTAACCCGGAAAGTCCGGGTTGGATCCCCTAGTATTTATAATGGGAAGTTAAGAGGTTTATATTCTTATGAATTGCATCAAAATTAAAAATTTTTGAATAATTTACCTGTAGGTCTTGATAATAATGTATAATTTTCACAATTTTAAGGTTAAAAAATAGCAGATCTTTCATCATGAAAATACAATTTCTTCGCCTCCTTTTTAGAAAAAGTTTGAAAATGAGTATAGTCGATTCAAATTAAGCTCTAATTCACCTAATCTTGTTTTACAGAAAGGTTAAATATATCTTTTTCAGTCACCATGACACAACTTTCCTACTGTTTAATAATTTGGAAGACGTGTGAGCTTCATTGTCCTCAAATTATGTATAGACGCCCAGTGATAAGGCTCTGGCAGGTTTTCACCAATTAACAAAGCTATACTACAGTCATAACACCTATGGAAAATGGGGAAACACTATAAAAGTAATATTTAACTTATTTATGTCAGTATTTCGGCGTTTAAATAAGTCAACGATTACAATTAGGAATTACTAGTACTCAATATACTTCATTAATTGCTAAAAGGTGTTAAATAAAACCGCAAAAATAAAGTTCTTATATAAAAACTGTCTATATGTTTCGACTTCATCGAATCTTTTCAAGAAAAATGAGAATTTTCTACAGTTGAACGATTTATAATGCAAAGATTTGAAATGCCGTTGTTCACGTTTTTCGCGTCCTCTCTCACATTACTCGCATTATTTTATCTTTTATGTTTATTTCTTTACTCTATGGTCAAGAGTATGGCAATAACACAAAAGTAAAAATAAAATAACGTGAGTAATCTGAGAAAAAACGTGAGCGGTGAAGTTTCATATCATCCCATTACAAATCGTGCAACCGTAGAAAATTCTCATTTTTCTTGAAAAAGTCATCAGTGAAGCCGAAACATGTAGACAGTTTTTTAATAGGTGTTTCGATTAATAATGTCGATTTTTCTTAGAGATGGCGTTACTAAAACATTTGTTGGTATAGACCAGGCATGTCAAACACGTGGCCCGCCGACTACTTATCTGTGGCCCGCGAAGCCTTTGCATTTTATCTGTGTTTAATTTAGTTGTTATAGAAAGGGCATGATGAAAATAAACTTTGCACGAATACACTTGCACCAACCGTTGTCTTAGAGATGGAAAACATTAAAAGGTATGTATCTCAGTATTACCAGTTTGGTGGGCTTTATTTTTATTCAGAAAACAACCACTATTTTTGAATAGTAATATTTGTCTTATATATTCTGTCATTAAATAAGGGGAACATCCCTCTTCATCTGAATTTAAAATCACGCTCAGCTGGCAACAGTGATGAATATAGACATAAATAAATCAACTTTAGATTCTAGCCCCCCCCCCCCCCACACACACACACACACACAAAAAAAAGTGAATACAAGAATAACCAATCGGAAAGTAGCAAAGCACGAGATCTTAAGTCCGAAAATTTTTATTTATTTTATGCCGAATGCAATACTTAATTTTAACTCTTTTCCAATTTTACACCACTTTACAAAATAGTATATTGTATTTATTTTATTAAATACTAAGAAATGTATTGTAAAATTACTAAAATTCGGCGCTAAATAAGAACAGTTAAAATTTTAAAAAATCGAATTGTAAAATTAAATAGCTTTAAATGAGTGACTTTGAAAGTGACACAGATTATCACTTTTGGTTTTGAGATAAAACCCCCGAATATGTCATCCAGGTTCTTCACTTGGACTTTAGTCGAACATAATGGATTTTAGATTTAAGCTCTTTACTTATTTTCATTACTTATGTTAAGATCTTTGGGGAATCTTGCGTGATCTTTCTTTCATCTTTTATTGACATATACAAATTTTATTGACATACTATCCTACAACCCCGGTTTTATAAAAATAATATTTTAAAGCTCTTTATCACTATGAATAAATATGATAAACTGAAAATGAACACCGGAGATTTTTTTTTTTTTTTAAATGACTTACAATATAAATATATTCAAAGGAAAACTGAAATTTTATGTTTCATATGTACACACTGTTGAAGTTTGGAAATAATGTAACATTAAGAGGTGCAACAGCACAAAGTATAAAATAATAATAATAAAAAACCTCATAAAAATCTGGCTAAACATCGCAAGGATAAACTGTCGAAATTGAAACTGATACTTCTTTAGATAATCAAAGTACTTTACCCAAGCCTATTGAAGAAAATACGTTGACTTTAAAAAAAACTAATTATTGTCTTTATTACAGTAAATGCCTCGCGAGTCGAAATGATTCACTACAAAATTGAAGAAATTATGTCTAGAACAGTTAAAGAAAATTGAAAATACTATGATGATGAAAATACTGGAAATTTTTAGAATATACTAAAAATGCAGTAAAAAAAGAATTCAAAAGAAGATTTTTTTAATTAAAAAAAATTAAAATCAGTTTAACCAATTCTTTATTCTTTAGAATTTATTACTGCAGTTAATCAATTTTCGGTGCGATTACATATTTACCTAGAACAAATATGCGGATATGGGACTTCCAAATTTCTGTAATAATTCATAAATCGGACAATTTCTTAAAGTATAGTCTGCAATTAGACATATTTTAGTTATGTTCGGTAGCGCACTTTTATTCGACGTTTTTGCATAGCTGTCAACCTTTAGTTATTTTTCAAGTCAAATAAACATAGTTTGAGACAGAAAATGTATTTAATAAATGAAACAAAATAAGTAGCGCAATATACAAGACATAGTTTATTATTCTTTTTTTTTTTTTTTTTTTTTTTTCAAAATATGTATATTTCTATTTTTTACTTGACGAAAACACAGAAGATTGATATTTATACCTTTGCTAGATCAATGTTAACAGACCAGCGTATGCAATCGATATTTAAAATAAATTCAATTTAGAAAAATGAATAAAATTTTATATATTTCGTTGATAAAAAATAAATTTGAGTATTTTTTCGAAAAATAAAAGGAAATAAACTATGAATAGTAATAACTTTGGAACTTTGAGTAAATATTTCTTTAAAATGGCTGTGTTTTGCATGTACAAATTTTATTCTGTGTAATGGTAATAATATCATGTACTTTTTTAATGTCGCCCGCGGCATTGTATATAATGCCTAATTTGGCCCGCGGTGGTAAACGAGTTTGACATGCCTGATATAGACTAATGAAGTCCATGGCATTTTGGAGGGTAAACATACGACATCAAAAGCCAGTTCGTTATTAATTGTCATTGTGCCAAAAAAAAAAAAAAAAAAAAAAAAAAAAAGTATTTCATAGCTTTGAATATGTCGATTTTTGTACCAGAAAAGACGTTTTGCGGGGATCTTCTTTCATTTGAAGAAAACGGCTGCCGAAAGTTATCGATTGTTGGTTGAAGCTTATGGTAAACATGCTCTAACCCAAAAAAACTTGTGAACGATGGTTCAAACCACAGTGCGTCGAATAGTATTCTAAGTACAATGGTTTAAACGCTTTAAAGTGGTGATTTTAATAGAAAAGACAAGGAGCGTTCAGGATAGCCGAAAAAGTTTGAAGATGCAGATTTGCAAGCATTATTGGATGAAGAACCTGGTCAAACAATTATCGTCCTGGTAACAACTACCGACAACAACTGATAAAAACTGAACCATGCGTTGAAGGAAAAACGACCCGAATACATCCAAAGACACGATAAGTCATTTTTCAACATGACAATGCTCGGTCCCATGTTGCTAAATGTGTAAAAAACTATTTAAAAAACTTTAAATGGGACGTCCTACCCCACCTGCTATATTCATCAGACTTAGTTCCTTCGGATTACCACTTATTTCGAGTGATGCAGTACGGTCTTTCAGAACAGCAATTCTTTCGAAGAAGTCAAAAGTTGGGTTGATTCATGGATTGCTTCAAAAGGTGAGTTGTTTTATCAACGCGAAATCCATATCTTGCCAGAATAATGGGCAAAAGTCATTGCTAACGATGGACAATACCTTGATTATTAAAGTAATTTATTTTGTTATAGAAATAAACTCTCAAATTTTGCGAAAAAAGAACGACTACCGAAGCACCTATTATAAAAAACTTTTTCACAGTTTTTAAGGTTTTTATTTAACAACTTTTAGCAATTAATAAAGGATGTTATCTTTGGATGTTCGAATTTGTTATATACTAGTACTCAAATTAAAAAAAATAATAATTGTGGATAGCGTTAAAGGTTATTTATTTCGTTTTTTAAAAAAAGCACTAAACCACTCTTAAGCTTTTTAT
This sequence comes from Maratus michaelseni, assembly GCA_963931845.1. Classification (NCBI taxonomy): domain Eukaryota; kingdom Metazoa; phylum Arthropoda; class Arachnida; order Araneae; family Salticidae; genus Maratus; species Maratus michaelseni. The sequence continues at coordinate 321,475,530 of OZ007594.1, read as the reverse complement.
TTATTTAAGTAATATAAAACAAAATTTAGTAGGAAAACTTAAAATGATCGTTATAGTGGAACGTATTATTTATCTTAAGAGGTCGTTGTCATTAGAAGAAAAAATAACCTTCTGTGAATGAAAAATTATTTGAAACTTTCTGCAAGCTGCAAGAGCTACTGTAATGGAAGGGTTACGCTAACGACATATCGAACATGAACTGCATATTCATTCTTCAACTTGTGGAACACATTTTGTTTTCACAAAAAATAAAATGAATGACATAAAAAAATATAACATGCATATAGCTGTTACTTCCAACAAACTAATAAGATATGGTTTTATTTTTATTTGTGCTTTTTAAACTAGTTAATAAGCTTGAAATAACTATATCTGTATGATAAAAACAAGTGTCGATGCCTGTTAGTTTAAAACAAGCACCAATGATCTCATTCATAAAATCAGATCGGAAAGGTTATGAACTCGAAACATGATAATGAAACTATTTTTTCTATGGGCTGCTGGTGCAAGATTTACAACTATAACATTTCGCCACCAATCATGATCTAAAAGTGCAGGAAACACCTTTCAGTATCAATTACCGAAATGAATTACCTGAGATAATACAGCCACAATTACTCAGACTTAAGACCAGACAACATGATAAACTGGTTTATTATAGATTATCGATATCAGATGAAAAACGTGTTGTCAATCAACTATTAGCACTCAAACAATATCTGAAAGCTGTGCTTTTGCTTTGATTATTGCACAATTAATCAGCAAAAAGAACCTAGCTTCGAGCTTACTTATAAGATGTATCGAAAGAATGCTATGCCTAGGACCCCGAAGTGCCTTAACCCCCCCCCCCTCCCCCCCACAATGCCCATAAAAACACATATCTACATTTTTTTTTCCAAATCATAGGTTGTATTGTATTGTTTTCACTAAAAATATAATGAATAACAAATTTTACCAAAAAATACATGTTATCAAGAAAGTGAAACGCAAATTCAAGATCGCATCGCCGCAACAAAAATTTTTCAAACGTTTGAAATCCTAGAAATATCAATTCAACATTTAGTTAAATTTAACATTCAGGCCAAAATATATATATATATTATCTTTTAGCTTATCTTTTTTGACATTTTTATACCAAAAAAGAAGGTCAATTCAAGTCCTTGCTTGTGTGGAGGAGATACAAAACTCTGGAAGGTTATAGAGTCATATCAGAAAATCCGAGATATGGGATTTTTTTCTATGATTAGCTCTTCTAGATCCCAATAAAGGCAACCATGGTACATATTCACATAAAATATAAGTCTAGCGATCCTTTCAAACACGTATCACCTGGAAGTGACAGTGGGTTTTGGCGGTGAATCAGACCCTAAAATTATGTTAAATTATGTATGAATTGATGTAACATATGAATAATGCACACGTTTGTGCTACGATAAATTAAATCAAGTACTTACATACAAGTTACGAACAAGTGTTAACATATTTATGTAAATCTATGTAATTATGCTTCTAAAATTTAAAAATACTCTCGGTAATATTCATGTTTCTTTATATTATTCAATACGATACATTTTTCTTTACTCGTAGTTTCAAAAAAGAATCCCGTTCACCACGCATTACAAGTATTTTTAATGCATCAATTAAAATTCTACTATTATTAATTTTACTAAGAAAATTATAATATATGTACGGGAAGAAACCGCCAGTCGGAATTTAAACAATTTGTAAGCTAGTTAGAAAAGCCCAAGAGACCTTTAAATATTACTAGATGTAACAATGATATAATGTAACGTGAGTGGCTAAATAGATGTAGCGAACGGAGTTCCGTAAGTAGTGTCCAGAAACGCGCGAGCGTTCGTCAACATGGTGCTTTTCCCAGAAGAGTGTTATTACATTATCAAAGTTCATTTTTCCAACGACTAATTGTTCAAAGAAGTGAGAAGGCTGTTTTGTGATATCTGGTGAAATGTATGCGCTTATCACTATCTGACAATTAACCGAAAAATGCAGAGATTTCGTAATGATCATATAATACCTTGGGTTCTGCGTCAATTCGTCGCGCACAATTCATCGCGGAACAATTCATGGCGCACAATTCATCGCGGAGCAATTCATCGCGTACAATTCATCGCAGCGTCAATTCGTCGCAGTGTCAATTCGTCGCAACGTCAATTCGTCGCAACGAAAATATATTTGAAGGCTATGATGATAAAAGTAAAGATAATTTAATAAAATTATTTAATGATGGAAATTGTTAGTTAATTTGTTTTTTAGATATAGAGAATTATAACTAACAATTTCCATCATTAAATAATTTTATTAAATTATCTTTACTTTTATCATCATAGCCTTCAAATATATTTTCGTTGCGACGAATTGACACCACGACGAATTGACGCTGCGACGAGTTGACGCTGCGATGAGTTGTCGCCGCGACGAATTGTGGCTGTGATGAATTGTGCGCGATGAATTGACGCGACACCAATACCCGGACATGCTGAAACCAATCTTCGTAAAAATTATTAAAGATGCACATGCGTGTAAGGAGGGCAATTTGAACATCTGTTGGAATTTAGTACAAATAAATACGCTTTTGTAATTTCTTTATAATTTTTTCCGAAATTTTACTTTTTTGGAGTGCGAGGGAGGGACACACCTATTAGCTGATTTTTAATGACAAAAATAAAACATTTATTTCAAGGTGATTATATTTCTTAATGTTTTATACCCTCGTTTAATTTTAATAGTTCTTAGTTTTTCATATTTCGTTTTCGGATATATCGTGCTTTTTGTCTTGTCTCTTGGCGTGCACGATATTATGAGGGACTAGAACGAATCTTCGTGAGCATGATTAAAGAAGACACATGCATGCCTAAAAAGTTGATGGAGGGCAATTTGAGCATCTGTTGGAGTTCTAGAATCCAGGAAGGGCCGTAAATAGCCTGTGGTCAGCGTCATTCCCATCTTCTAGGGGATAGATTTACCAGTTCAACGCATAAAATGCTTATCCCAAAACCAATTCCACTGTTGGTCATTTAGAACTTTGTTGTTTTGCTATAATTGTTTTATAAAACAATTTCCAATAAATCTTTTCCAAATTTCCAATAAATCTTTTATTTGATTATGTATTTCTTTTATTATCATAAATATAAAATATGTAAATACAAAAAATATGTAAGACGAAAAAAATTACACAGGAATGATTTACCGTACATACTCCTGTATAGGTCGACTCGTGTATAAGTCGACCCCCCAATTCTTACACAAAATTTTGAGAAAAAAAAAAATTTTTTGGTGTATAAGTCTTGAGTCTAACTACATATTTGGTAGTATGCTGAAAAATGATTTGTAATCGAGGATAAAAAAAATATTAATAAATTTTCATTAAATTAGTAAACATTTTTTACGTTTCTAATCAGATTTTTTTTTTTTTAATTCAACGTTTTAAAACTGAAGAAGCTTAAACTATTTTGAATTCTATTCACAGCAATTTAATGATACTTAAAACGAAAAAAAAATCTTTGAAAAATCTATTCAAGCCTTATTTACAAAGGTAAACGACTTCTTAGAACTGCTAAAATATACATCTTTGTATTGTAGGACTTTTAGGAGAGAAATCTTGAAGCATTTTCAAGTTGAACTCTTTTTAAAAAGGGGGTTAAAATGCTGAAAGGAATGCCCCTGTATTGAAGGGAATTCTATCCCAAGAGAAAATGGGTGTAAAAAAATTGTTGAGTTTTTTTTATCAATCACAGGGAAATGACCATTGTCCGCTTTTTGCTTTCTCTCTAACCTAATATTTCACACTTCTTCCGGAGTGTGACGTTTTTAGGTGCGTTCGTAATTATATAAATACGTAGCACCTATAGTCGTCGTTTGGTCCGTCCGTCTGTCCGTCCGTCTGTCTGTCTGTCCGTCCGTCTGTCTGTCTGTCCGCATATAACAACGCAAAAACTACCCAACCAAATGGTTTGCAATTTAAAATATATTATCTTTGCAGAATTTTGTCGAGACATTTCAAATTTTATTAAAATCGAATCAAAACTTTAGGAGATATTAATAAAAATATTTATTAAGAAATTTGAATTTAAAAAAAAAAAAAATCTGTACTTTCTTGTTATAGAAGCTTCCGAGGTTTAATCGTTAAGCAACCGAGATACTTATTTTATTACAGAAATTAATCTGCAGACGATATAATTCATTTCACAGAATTAGAAATCAGAAAGATCTGAATATTTATATAACTAGCTGATACATATATCTGAATATTTATATAACTAGTTAAGATATTTGTATGAACAGTGTCATAAAATATATACTTAACTAGCTGTTTAACCCGTTCTACGCACGGGATATCATGAATTTAATTCTAAAACGTGAGTACGAACGCACTTCGTTTGTAACGTTTGACGTACAATTTCCAACTTGTTTTTTTTTGTTTTTTTTACTAACTCGTATATAAGTCGACCCCCCTTTTCAACTCCCAAATTTTGTCTAAAATTCTTCGAATTATACATGAGTATATACGGTATGTATAAAGCCTAAAATATATTTTATTTCCGTATAACTAAATACACTATTTCAAATTTATACTGCAGCATCAAGCGACTGTAATACCAAGAAAATTGTCACTGAATATACTATAAGCATAACATAGATTTTTACATCAATGGGGCAAAGAATAACAATAGTCATGTCATAATTATGAAAGTATAAGTTAGAATATAACATATAGCTACAGTAACATATAAATATAATAAATTGTATTAAATTATTGTAAAATATTTATAATTAAAAACATATTATAAATAATTTATAATCTGATAACCTCTTTATTCAAAACATATTTTTTACTATGCTTCTGTATTTTTTATATTTATTTTAAACGATATTTAATTTAAACGTCAATAAAAATGGCACCAATCTTTAAAGTTTTTAGTTGTTGATATTTTGTGTACTTTTTAATAAAGAAGTGGACCCTGTACAGTAAATATTAAACCAATTTATGAATCAGTTTTAAATGAAGCCTTCAAAATTAAAAAAAAAAAAAGGTATTAGATATTTTGTCAGTTGATCAAAATGATTTAATCTTCACTATATCAGTTTCTGCTTTTATGAAAAATTACAAAGGTGATTAGAAACTGTAAACTGCAATACATTTATTGACATAACAGATTAAATATCGTTTAAAAGACATATTTTTTTTCTCAAAATCCATTAAATCAATCTTATGATCGTTAAAGTATCACTATACCAGAAATACCGTAGAGAGAGAGAGGGGGGAGAGAGAGAGAGAGTTACATGAAAAAATATCCTAGTTGCAAATAAATAGCATATTGAATGAATCCCTATTCATTATGAATATTTCTATTTTATTCTTCAGAAATGTTTATACATTTTAAAACTTTTTAGTGAAATATTCAAATGGATTCCAGAACAGTAAGATTAAACTATTCGAAATACGTGAGTAATATTTCAAAAAGTACTCTTAATAAGCAAACAAAATTTCATTTAAACTGTAAATGACATAACGATTTTTTTTTGCGGGGGGGGGGGGGGGGGGGGAGAAGGGTGCTTCTTACGAGCTACAAATCCCCGTCCAGACCCCACAGATTCTAAATACGTACTAATTTGCTTTGTTTTAAAAGTATTATCACCCGATAACATAAGATTGAATGACCAGTGGTGATCTTCTGTAATCGGGTTGCCATTCATTTCCATTTAATTGAAGATTTTTCGGTTCTCAAGACTGCATTCATCACGGTCATGACAGTATTGACGCCTTATTTCGTGACTGATTAAGTAAGTTCTATCACACATTTAAAAATCAGCAAAATTGAAAATAAAACATGTCGCTGCCTCCGGACTTTTATAATAACGTCTAGAAGAAAAGTTTTATTTTCAGACGCTATAAGAAAATCATTTTAAATATGACATAATTTTTCTTATTTAATGCATTTCGCTTGTAATAATTTACTTATTTTAAAGGGTTTTTTTTCTCTCGTTTATTATTCACGTGTATTAATTTAATGTTACTCAGTTGAAAGTGTTTGGCAATATTATTATTTGGGCTTTTTAAATATAGCGTAATTTTCTCCATTTAATGCTTTTTACATGTAATAATTTAATTATTTTAAAGTTTTCTTGTATTGCATACATTTTTAAACAGACAAAATATTTATAAATAGCAATTACATGTAAGTAAATATGAATATGAGGAAAAACTTGAACTTATATGAACAAATGTACTACTTATCACATTTATATATAACTAACAGATCAAATAAAAAACTATCTTAATAATTTAACAGTAAAATATTGCAAATTAGTTGTAGGATAATAATTTAAAACATTTTATGAAATTCTATTGAATAACAAAAATCTCATAAAGCAAAACTATATAATTAACTATTTATTATTATTAATTGTTATTTTTTTAAAAGAAAGAAAAACAATTTTTTTAATATTAATTTTTTTTAACTTTTCAAAAAAAAAAAAAAAAAAAAAAAAAACTTATGTTTATTTTAACTTAAAAATAAAAAAAAAAAAAAAAGAAAAAAAGAAATCCGGGTTTTTGCTGTAACTCTGCCAGTAGGCGATTAAATTTTGAAATAAGATTTTGGCTTTTTAAAAATATTTAGTTTAAGAAAAAAGTTTTTGAAAGTGTCCCAAATTTCTTTATAGTGAAAATGAGGGGGTCAGGGTAAAAAAGTGCCAAGCCACAGTTTTTGCTGAAACAAATCTAACACTGTAATCTGTTGCCTAATATTGTAAATTACAAAATCCAACATATAATTTTTTTTCTAATGTCACTTGATGGCAGCCTTATGTGACAGGTTTCGTTTTGAAAAATACTAAGTAGAATATTAATGAGTGTATATATGTCTATTTTTATACAAATAGGATAATACTGATAATAGAGGCATAACTTCAGACTACTTTTCCATTACTGTATTCCAATGTGTATTAATTTTCTTTCACTTCCGGCTCGGATCGGATAAGTTTCGGGTCGAATTGTGTTGAGTTTTGGGTTGATGATTTTTTTTTTTTTTTTTTTTTTTGGTTGGGTTGGGGTTGACTTGCAGATGTCAGATGTCAGGCACAACCCTACTCGCGGTGTACTCTAACCTGTAACTCATAATTGTATTTTTTCTTTTCTCATTAAAAAATATTCTTGTTATAAATTTTCATTATTTTATTATTCAGGAATATTAATACAAAGAAAAATAAATTGAATGCATTTAAAATAAAATTTAATCTAATCTAACAAAGCATACTTTTTATTCTACACGTGAAATACCACTGCTTCTATCGATTGATGATATCGTTTTCTTCTAAACATTTCAATTTTGCTTTTTATCCATAAATATGAAATAAACCCGTGCTGAGAAATCATACATTATCTTTTTTGTACTATTTATTTTTTTATAATCATGCTGAGCATCATATAATGCGTTATTTTATTTTTGTAGCAACACAAATTAGATAAAAACCTTTCATTTAATTTATGAAAACAACGCCGATTTAATTTTTAATTACAGCAATTTTTAATTAATAAAACATGTTTTAACGAAATGTGAGTGTACTATGCCAGAAACTGCTTCAAAAACCTTTCGAATGATACCCCATCGTAATTTGTGTATAACTAAATATGCTATTTCAAATTTATGCTGCAGCATCAAGCGACAGTATACCAAGAAAATTGACACTGAATATATAACCATAACATAGATTTTTACATCAATGTGGCAGAGAATTATAATAATCATGTCATAATTGGGAAGTATAAATTATAATATAACATATAAACACATTAACATATAAATATAATAAATTATAATTTATATTAAATTATTGTAAAATATTTATAATTATAAATACCGTATATACTCGTGTATAAGTTGACCCCGCCCCAATTCTTACGCAAAATTTTGGAAAAATTTGAATTTTCGTGTATAAGTCGAACCACATTTCTGGTAGTATGTTGAAAAATAATTTGTAATCGAGGATGAAAAAAAAAAATAAATTTTCATTAAATTAGTAAACTTTTTACGTTTCTAATCAGACTTCTTTTTATTTTAATTCAACATTTTAAAATTGTATAATTATGTAAAACTGAAGAAGCTTAAACTTATTTGAAAGCTATTCACATCAATTTAATGATTACTTACTTTTTTTTTTTTTTTTTTTTTGAAAAATCTATTCATGCCTTATTTACAAGGGTAAAACAACTTCTTAAACTGCTATAATATAGTACTTCTTTGTATTGTAGTACTCTTAGGAGAGAAATCTAGAAGCAATCTCAAGTTGAACTCTTTTTAAAAAGGGGATTAAAATGTTGAAAGGGATGCCCCTGTATTAAAGGGAATTCTATCCCAAGAGAAAATGAGTGCAGAACAATTACAGAGACATTATTGTTGAGATTTTTTTTTTATCAATCACCATTGTCCGCTTTTATCTGTCTCTCCAACCTAGACCCATATGTGATTAATTAAAAGACTTACACATTCACCAATTATCTGTAAAAAAAAGTATGACTCCGGTATTTCACTCCGCTATTTTTTTTTTTTTTTTTTTTTTTTTTTTACTTACTCGTGTATAAGTCGACCCCCCATTTTCAGCTCCCAAATTTTGTCTAAAATTCTTCGACTTATATACGAGTATATACATTATAAATAATTTATAATCTGATAAACCCTTTATTCAAACATATTTTTTACTATGCAAGATACCTTCTCTGTATTTTATATCTTTATTTTAAAAAGATATTTAATTTATTACGTCAATTAAAATGTTGCCGATCTTTAAAGTTTTCAGTTGAGATTTTTTATACTTTTTAATAAAGAAGGGAATCTTATACAATAAAGATTAAACTTATATATGAATCAGTTTTAAATAAAGCCCTCGCGAAAAAAGAATATATATATATATATATATATATATAAAACTTTAAGTAAAATTTAACCATTGAAACATAAGAAACTGACCACATACACTGAAATCCCGATACCAAAGAGCCCTGTCAATTTACAAATTAAAATTGTAGTCCTAATAAAAGTAACATTATTAATTCAAATTAAGAAGAAAAAAAAAAAATTAAATAAATAGAAAATAAGGAATGAAATATAAACCACACGAGTATATACACAAATAAAAGCTTATAAAGTAATTTACTTTTTCAAGGGCAAGAAAATCACATTTATAAGCAAAGAACGATTGTTTTCTGTATATGACACCAGCTTTTGCTAAATATAGTGCCATATCTTGCCCGAACAATCGCTGAAACAATATTGAATAACAAGACCTTTACAATGGAATATTATAAATTATACATACAATTTGAAAAGGAGTGTGAAAAAGAATTAAAAAAATTAAAAAATATATATATTACTTATATTGATAATATCCCAAGATATTTAGTATATTGTGAGCACATGTACAAAGTTGTATCCACAAATGAAGAGGTTAAATTCACAGTTAAATAGAGAATCCTTCAGATCATAAATTGTAACCTACAGTTACAGTTATTTTTATTTAACTAAATAGATTACAACATTTAAAAAAATGTAGAAAAAAAAATTATGATATACATATAAATAAAAACCATTAATTATTTTAATTTTAATTTAATAAATTAAAATATATAATATTACTTGATAATTTGAAAGTATTTCATAGATATTATTACCTCCATACTAAATTTCCAAGTTTTAATATTTTAAATAAGCTATACTACTGCTATCTATTGTAAAAATATTAGACTATTTTAGCATACTATCAAATACATTGCTGCTGACATCTGGTGTACAGATATTCTACTAAAACTTTAATATTGTATGTATAATTACTTATATGCAGCTGTAATGTAGTGTAAATATATTAATTTTACTAGTTAATATTAATGATATATATAGAGAATAAGAGTTACTAGTATAATATAATTTATATTTTAACTAACCCATTTAAAATATATCTTAATTTAACCCAAACATTAATGTAGAATCCATATGATGCTTTCATTTTATAAATTAGTATTATACTTAGAAATAACATAGATTATTCAATATGGTAATGCACTTATTATAATTTAAATCCAGCTATTTAAATAATATCTACCATGAAAAAAAAATATATAAAAAACATAAATATTAATTAAATTAAATGATCTAATAATAAAATAAAATAAATAATATAAAACTAAGAGATATGTTTATTAGTGTACTATATTTAATAAATATTTAATATTTACTAAAATTAAATATGTTTAACATATTAATATTATATTGTATTGATTAACCCATTGTAACATCCTTGATAATTTTAACTTTTGTTACAACCCCAATAATATTAACTCCATATAATCATAACAACAATTATGGAATTTGCCCGCATGTAAATTTTAATTTATGAATGACTTTTAACTCATATGATCCTATGCAGCACATGCTCTTAATATGAGTTATAATTTAGCGAAATATATCTACAGTCAAAAGTTGAAAATTAACGTTAAATTTTAAAAATATGAATGACATTAAACTAGGATAATCCTATGCAGCAACGCACACAATAGGATTCATAGTTTAGCCAAATATATCAGCAATCAAAAGTTGATTATCATTTTTATCAAGGAGATTTAAAAAAAAAAAAAAAAAAAAAAAATACAGACATTTAACCCAAATTAAATCTATATTTATATGTGTAAAATTGATTTAACTAAATAGTAAGGATATCCATAAACTTGTGCAATTTGAAGGATATGTTTTAAATTTTGATTTTTAAAGTTATTTGAACAAAGATTATTAATTCTATGTGCAAAATTTAGTAAAATATTTACAAATACTGATTTATGTATACATGACAAATAGTTAGTAAATAAGTTAACCTTAAAAGTAAAATCATTTCGCTTGTCATAAATGTCAAACAAAAGTTTATTATCTTTAAGAATTATCTTAAGATCAAGAAAATTAATTTCATTATTTGCCATAACATTGAAACTATAAGTTAAATTTTTATGATATTTTATAGGTAATAAATAATTTGAATTACTATTAAAATAGAAGACAATAATGTCATCTATATAACGGTATATTTTACAATTAGCAATATTAGAGTTACGTTCATAATAATATAAATACAATTCTGCAAGAATTGAAGAAACAATGCCACCTTGAGGGAGTCCACAGCTTTGTATATATATAGTATCATTAAAAACAATATAATTATAATGGAGAATAAATTTAGTTAATGTTTTAAAGTAATTTAACGAAATTTTATTTTTTAATTTAATAGAATCCTTGTATTCCTTATATAATAAATTTACTATCTTGAACATATTGTTAATATCAATGTTATTAAATAAGTCATTAAAATCAAACGTCTTCATGTATTTTATGTTATTTAAATTTTTAATATTATTGACAAGTTGAAAACTATTTTTTATGCTATACAAATTATCTTTTTGTTTTGTAAGTTCAAACAATTTAGTGAGAATACTTAATAAAAATTTGCTTGCATTATTGTTATAAGTATTACAACCGATTGTTACAGTTCTAAATTTTAAAGGAGTTTTGTGGAATTTAGGTATAACAACTATGTATGGATAATTAAAGTTATAGTTTTTAATTTTTAGTAATTTATAAAATTGAAATATATGTCGATTATTAATGATTTTATCTAGATTAGTTATTTTAAAGTTTAAATTTGTATTTATAGCTTTAGTTATTAACTGCGAATAATAATATTTGCAGATGAAAGCATAATTGTTTGGTGATTTATCAACATATGTAATAATAAATTTGTTTTGTAAATTCGTTATTTCACTATTTAGTTGTTTAAAATTAAAATTATATATGTCCAAATTCCTATGAAGTTCAGCATTTAAATTACTTAAAACATTTAATTTCCATTCATTAAAAAATTCAAGAGGTTTATTATAATCTATTGATATTTTATAAATAAAAAGATCAAGATCCAGATTAAATTGTTTTAAAATAGAAAAAATTGTATAACATGAAGGTAATCGAAATTTAGTCCCATTAGTCATAAGATTACGCAAGTAATCATTCTCTACAATATTAATATCCCCTGTAATAATGTGACCACGTACCTTATCTACATAATTGCTATAATTAGGATTATTACATAAGCAAGGAGGTTTATCATTTGATGTTAGAAATTTTGCAAATTTATTGTAATTGAAAATCCTACGTCCTAATGTAACGTTGTATTTGTACGATTTATGTATTGTAAAATTTTTTATGGGGAATTTGTTCTCAATGTTATTAATTACATTGTGTATATTTATTTTATTAAGTACAATATTGGAAAAAGTAATTATAAGTAGAGTGTAGTTAGTTTTTTTGTAAGTGTATATATATATATATATTTCTCTCTTAGTTTGTCAAAATAATTTGATCTTCACTATATCAGACTCTGTTCTGTATTAACAATTACAAGCATACTGAAAGAATCCCCATGCGTTTCCAATTCACCCTTCTCCCGACCTGTGTGATGTCAAAGGTCAACTGTGGTCCTCCTCCTGCCTTGATTTATTGCTTAGTGGGGGGATGAAATTTTCAACAATTTCCAGCTTATTTGTCGATTATCTAGAGTTTAAATAAACTTAAACGATTTTTTTTTTTATTTATATGAATAGATGAGACCATGCACTTTATTCCAGTGTTTTCCAGTTTTTAAAACTCCAAATAGTTTTGGAGTTATTTAGTGTTATTCACATCTCGCTGACTTCTTAAGACTTTAGCACTAAATTAAAATATATATATATATATATATTAGAAATATTTTGTACACATAGAAAATAAGAGACATCCTTTAAGAAGAGGATACTAAAAAAATAAGTCAAAAATATTAATTTCCTAATGAGATTTTCAACAAATACGAATGGAATCCACGACCATTGGTTTAACATGGCAGGGGGAAATTTCAAATGTTACTGATGCAGAGCCTTAAGTATAAAGGGGGTAACGGGGGTCTAATCCTCCCTCCTTAATTTAGATAAATGAGTTTTTTATGCAGAATTATCCGATTTTCTTCAAATTTTGTGTATAGTTTCAATGTGGTAAGGCGTTTCCCTGATTAGTTTTGGGAGTTCATTGGTTAAGTATAAAGGGGGAATGGGGGATGACTCCCTTTTAATATATTGTCGATTTCTTTATTTTTTGAGGGTCTTATTTAAAATTCTTTGAAATAAGAGTATAGTATACAATTGGTGTGAATAGCCTGTGAGCTCAATGCCATCAGTTTAATTGGCCAGTTTTTTTCATTATTTCTTGTCTTCTGGCATTCGCGATATTATGAAGAACTACTATAATTACATTCCATTTTAAATTAATCATGCTTTAGACTTTTAGCTATTCAGTTGTGTAATTATCAATTAATTTTAATTCCAACCTTAATCATCTCGGCACCGGATCTAAATTATTTCAGAAAGCAGTGCTCCCTGCTTTGGAGATAGATGATAATCTAATTACTGGAAATTCTTTTATCTGTGCATTGATGTATTAATTTGAGATTCAATGGAATTTTTTGGATCTCTTTTGAGACACTTACTCGATAATTTTTGAAGGAGAATTTTAATATAATAATAATTTTCAGGAATTGAACGCCATACATAATTGTACATGTCGTCGGTCATATTACATTAACCCAATTTCTTCTTTATAAAAATGTTTTCTCCATCTCACAAATTACAAATTTACCATTTTTTGATGTTGATAAAGTATTTTAAATCCTATTGATGCTTTTGAAAGATTATTTAAAATGTTAAGTAAACAATAATACCAAAGAACTAACATCGATAAGCATATAAAAAGGGCCCCTTATTTCGAAGGTGAAGTTATATTGTCGGAAATATAAATATTAATAAAACACTACAAACACTACAAAATAAAATTGGTAACTCAATTCATTAATATTTAAAAAAAATGTTTTTTTTATTTTTTTTTATTTTTGGAAGATAACTAATTATTATACAAGATTTAAATATATATATATATATATATATATATATATATATATACTCATATTAGTTCACTTAAAGCGAATCTTAAAAAAAAAAAAAAAAAAAAAAAAAAAAAAAAAAAAAAAATCCTACTCAACAACGCGAAATTTTCTGACACATTTACAGATTCTTTTTAACAAAAAAAAAAAAAAAAAAAAAAAAAAAAAAACATAAAAGCATGACATTTACAGGCATGATTATTGAAGTGGTTTGTAATCGAACAGTTTTTTTCATTTTTCGGTAAATTAATTACATCTTGTGTTATAAGCAATATTTGTATCATGACGATAGTTTTGTAATTTCTAGCGCTGTCGCATCGGGAAATTCGGTTCAAAACTCCAATTTTGACAGCATTTTTTGAAAGATCTTCTATATTTACTGAAAATTGGAAAAACTGTTCGATTAGATCATTTTGAATTAGTGCACCTTTTAACCTCATGCATTTGCAAACAATAATGTATTCAGAAATGTAACAGAAAGTAGCCAGTTTAGATTTAAGAACAGCCTTAAGTAGTCAATGTGTAAAAAAAATTTTTTTGCACATACTGTCATGCATATTTATTAACCCTCTGAACGTCTGAGAGTTTTCCTGTATTTTTATTTTTTAAAAAATTGTAAAACTAATATTAATTTTCTTTTGCCTTTTCCCTGTTATACACTTCAAATACACTTCATATCACTTTATTTTACATATATCTTAAAATACAATTATGTTAATAATATTTTTCTTCTACAGCAGATTTAAGTTGTTTCGGGGAGACAGCAAGATACGGGAAAATCGCAAGTTAAAACTTCATGTTAAAAGCTTCAAAATTTCCATCATATGCTTGTTCAAGGTCAAATGACGAATGATAGACAGTTCGAGCCTTGGTTCAATCCTACTTGAAAATTAAGAAATTTACTGAATATGTTTTAAAAAAATCTACATTTATTTATGATATCAATAAATAAATCATACTTCTGTACTTCTTTTACTGTTGTATCATTTTGTACAAAGTTATTTTTAATACCCATTATACATTCTTTATTTAGTGATTTTAAAGTGTTTTTTATTCTAAATTGTTAGTTAATAATTGTTCTCTGATGTACTTTAACCCTTTCGCGAATAATTGTTCTTTGATGTACTTTAACCCTTTCGCGACGAGTGTCACGTATACGTGACACATAAAATACTCAGAATCCATGATTATTCCTACCAGTAATTTTTAATTAAAATTTTTGCTTTACTTATTCAGAGCATTTCTGCGATAAAATTTTGGGAAAAATATCTATTTTGATAACTCGGTGATAAAAGATTAAAAATTCTGTAGAAGAACGCTTGTCGCGAAGGTGTTAAAAAATATGCATCATCGCATCGCCTCGATTTGTTAATATGTTTAAATATGCATGGTTTAAATGTGGATATATTGAAGAAAATGCCCGCGACTTTTCAGAACCCAGTTGATTTTTGTTTCACAAGTAATGGAAACGAATGCCATGAATGTGAAAAATTTCATTTTATAATGTGTAAATGGTGTGAAAATTTATTGTTTTTACTCATTTTTATGCTAATTATCATTTCTGTGTGACGATTACGTTGTTTGAAATTATTGGAATATTTTTATATAGAACATTTAGTGAACTTTTGGGTAGGGTCTCTTTCAGGTTCGAAAAGACGGTGAAAGTTGTCTCTTTCAATGCTGAAGATAAAAGTTTCTTCTAAAAAAAATTTTGTTATAATTTTTAAATTGTTTATCCTATCTGTTCTATATTACATAATATTTACGTTCACTGCAATTTCTGAATCGATTTTTTTTTCCTTGAGTAAACTTGTTTTTTTTTTTTAAACACTTATAAGATATTTTTCACAAATTTATTCGTTTATTTCACGCAGAGCGAAGGTACCATTTTGATTTTGATAAAGATAAATGTTTATGTAAGGGGTACAAGGATTTATAAAACATTCAAATAAACTTGCTACCTTCATTCGCTCGTAATGGAAAACTTTTTTATTTTTTACAAGATAAATAAAATTTATAATGTGTATATATATATATATATATATATATAATTATAATATCTATGAATTTCAAAAACATATCAAGCTCTAATATCATTCTACTAAAATCTACTAAGAGATAATTAATGATATTGTGTAATCAGAATACCACATAGCTAATAATTAACTTGTGCAATCATAAAATTACCATAGCACGTGCTTCAATGGTAATTAGCCAAATTTACTCATACCTGAAGAACATTTAAAAAGAAAGAGAGAGAAAGGGGAAAAAAATTATAAATTGGAGTTGCTATTATGTAAACACAATTGGATTAATAAATTAATTATGAACATTATTCAGTGGAAAAACTGGACCACAAGAGAACCAATCAAGAATTGGATATGAAAAAACATATGTGGATGTACTCTTCAACTTGGCTGCACCCACATGTGTTTTAAAAATAATTCAGTATTTCATAATTCTACTAGCATTATGCTAAGTACAGTAGAATCAGCCAAGTATACTAAATTATTACCAGACAACAATTGGAAAAATTTAAAATTGGAAATATGTAAAATGTAAATAAAAAACCATCAAGAAATATATAATATATCACTTACAACGATTATCCAAAATCTTTATAAATCACCACACTATATAACCAATATATATATTACACTTTTATATAGTTATTTTATATATTTTTATATATTTATTTTATATTTTATATATAATTATTTCATTTATATTTTTATATATTTATGTAAAATTATATTTCTGTAATATCAATAAATAAATTATATTTCTGTAATATCAATAAATAAATTGTATTTCTGTAGGGTCAATAAATAAATTATTATAGAGAAGTATCAATTGCCTTCAAATAGTTTTAATACTCATTATTTATTATTTACTTAGTGTTTTAAAAATATGTTTCGATTGGGTAGTGTTAGTTAATAGTTGTTCTGTGATATTACGTTAAAATTTTCAGGGACCACTTTTAAATGCGTATCGACATTAGTCCTTTCATATGTTTTCAAATTGCATTTCTTTAAGATAATTAAATGCACTTGCTCGGATTACTATATTTTTGAAAGCATTTCACGATAACGTTATGCTGTATGCAAGAAATTCTGCATTGAATATTCTTTTTTATATCATTCTGCTATAATTTATCAATGGGAAATCTGAGGTGACCGTGAATGACCTTTAAAAAAGATACGCCATTAACCCAAAAAATATTAAATAATTTCCAGTTAAATCAAATATCTTTTTCAACATACCGTTTCAAATGAATCACACTTTATATTTTTATAGTTATTCAATTGTGACTTCACAATTAATTTCAATTAGAATCTTAATTGTCTTGATTCTAGAACTAAATTTCAACAGAAAGCATATTTCTTGACTGGAAGACGGTTGATAATCTAATTACAAAAAGTTCTTTTATCCATACATTGATCCATTGACATCAGAGTAAATGGAGCTTTTATAATCTCTTTTCAGACACTTACTTGAGAGAAAATTTTAACAATTCTTTTGATGCTGAAATCATGAAACTTCATTAAGACTACTCTAAAACCTAAACTCTCCACCAGAAGCGGCTTTGTAAGGGAGGCGAGATTGGGTGCCCGTTTTTCGCCCGAAACACCCACCGTTATAAGTACTAAATTGCTTCTGCTCACTACGTCTACATTAAAAGAAATAAATCTATAAATATAATGAATCCTCGAGAAAAAAAATAGACATATGTTTGGTTTGAGTACGATTTCCGAAAATAGCATACGCAAAATCTCATCTAGAGAGAAAAAAATTAAAGCAGTTATTTCTGGAAAATTTACCATTTAAGCCAAGAGGTCAGGGGTCAATTAATCACTTAGGACCCCTGCACATACTTTCTTTTGGGGATCTAGAAACATTTATATATCTTTTAATCTCTTTAGCATGCTTTTTTTTTATTTTGGGAGTTGTCAGTCTTTGGGCCTTTGTCAGTGGGTGACACACTGCCTGTATCCCAACTTAGAGTTATTTGTGCACGGGGCGAGTTATACCCGACTCGAATCCGTAAATTAAATTTAAAATCATACTCAAAATCAAAGAAAATTAATCAATATTTCAGTACAATTATGAAAAAATAGTCCAAAATCATATATCTAACATAAATTTATGAGGAAAAGGGAATAGATATACACTGCTAAAACTCGGCTCTTATTAGTTGTAACTAGCTGGCTTCGCCCGCTAGCGGGCCCCTAATTTACATCGGTGCCTCGAATTTTTTGAATTCTTCTTTTTTTATAAAACATCGAAACGAACGACCCTCTGGCTCGCATCCACTCCGAACTGGGTCCCCGCTGCATTCGGCACCGGATAATCCCTTTATTTGCACATTGAATAGTATAAACCTCTAACCGAACGAACCTCCGACCCTGGTCCCCGCTGCCTTCGGCACCGGATAATCCCTTAAATTGCACATCGAATAGTATAAACCTCTAACTGAACGAACCTCCGGCTCGGGTCCCCGCTGCCTGCGGCACAGTATAGCAGTCGTGCTGCGCACGCGCTGCAGTATACGTTAGTCCCACCTTCCACCACCAGGTGGCGCAATCTGTTTATACGATAATAACTGAAATCGTTAATGCTTTCGATGTCGAGTGACCCATACCCCGTCGTTTTCATGCCCGTAGAACCGGAGATAGGAAAGCGCCCCTGGTGGTGAAAAAACGAACTAAAATCGGTAAGCTCTATCGATGTCGAGTCGAATGAGCCATACCCCGTCGTGATCCTTCCCATAGAAACAGAGATACGAAAGCGCCCCCTGGTGGTGAGACTCGGAAAAAAAATCGATAAGCTGTAGTATCCTCTATCGACGTTGAGTCGAATGAGCCATACCCCGTCGTGATCCGGGCCATAGAAACAGAGATAAGAAAACGCCCCCTGGTGGTGAAAAACGAACTAAAACCGATAAGCTCTAGTATCCGCTATCGATGTCGAGTCGATTGAGCCAAACCGCGTCGTGATGTGACCCATAGAACCCGAGTTGGCTGAAAAATCCTTTAATTTCACCTTCCACCACCAGGGGGCGCAATCTGTTCTATACGAACATGACCGAAATCTGTAAAGTTATCGAAATCCAGTCGAAAGAGCCAAACCCCTGTAATTTTCCAACTGGACGAAAAATGTCCGGACCAGGATTCGATCTCTTAGCTGAAGTTGCGAATGCTCTACCAACTGAGCCATCCCGGTTGAATCTGGAGGACCTAATTCATCCAGTTAATCTTATTGATCATAGCATCTTGTCTGATATCTGAATCAGCTCAACAGAATAAATCGTACGTAATTTGGAACGCCATTAAAAGCTGGCTCAGTTGGTATAGCACTGGCAGCTTCAGCCCCAGGTTCGAACCCTGACCCGGACATTTTTCGTCCAGTTGGAAAATTACAACTAATTTTTTGATTTCTTTACTACTTTGGATAATTGTGTTAAAAATTAATCTAGTGTCGGTTCTTCTTATTGAAATGTTAATTTCAAGTATATACTTTCAAATATATAATAGACTTAGGATAGTTCGGAGACAAAGTTACTTAAATAAGAAAAAAATAAAAATAAAATAAATAAATAAACGAGATACGACATTCTCTCAAAATTGAGTCAACATATATTCATTTTTTATACTTCTTCATATCAATATCTATTCAACATGTTCTTAATTTTGATAAACGTTCGATATTTAAGTTCTTTAATTTTGATGTTATGCATCGTTCTTGAAAAATCTTGCTAGAAAACAATCTTAAATTATAAGCTTAACATTGCCCTATAAATCCGTAATTTATTATTTTTAAAATAATATAATATTTGTCACTTTTGTAACTGTTTATCTCACCAAAAACAACTCGTTGTAAATGATCCCGCCTAAGGCTCCTATAAGGGGAGCTGGCGCATATCCATTCTGTTGCCGAAAATAACCGCCATATTGTGACCTAGCTCAGCATTAGGAAACCGCCTGAGCAGGTGTTCGCCGTCCCCGTTACTGTCACTCGCCGTTCACTAGTACGGTAAGCTAACCGGTTTTAGCTTGGTTTTTGGTCCGCTGGGTCATTAAATGGCGGTATGATTCAGCCTGTATTATAGGAGCTCTAATCCCGCCAAGCCACAAACCTAAAACGTCAGCCATAAAAAGAAGTGATATCACATAAAAAGAAACGATATAGAAGTGCATACTCCGAGTCCCATGTAAAAATCTATCACCACTCATAATGCTTCCAAAGGACTCGGAGTGAGGTACAGTATGTGAAAACTGCTTGGCGACCTGCAGGCTTTTATAATGTTCGCGTTTCCTGCAATTACATATGACTATATTATTTTTATTTTTATTTTATTATTTTTATTTATTTAATTATTTTGCTCCCATAAAATGGTAAAAAACTGAAGCTTCTGTGTTTGCATGTCTTTTCTTATTTATGAGCTTGAAAAATTAATTTGTTGATTTTATTTACCATTATTTAAACTAGAAACACCACTCTTACGAAGAAGATTTCTTAAGTAAACATGTAAAGATTTTGAGTTTGTAATATATATATATATATATATATATATATATATATATATATATATATATATAATGATCATACGCATATTAATAACAATGCACCTTATAATAAACGTTAACTAAATTGAGATATATTGCAATAATTCTAGCGTAAGCGGAATCGCATAAGTCTGGGGAAAAATCCGTTCTGTCAGTTCTTTCGCATACAAAGATATTTATAAAAGTGATATAACAAAAATTAAAAATTTATTTTTTCGATTTTCAAAATTGATATACTGCATATATTATAAAAGCCTGCAGGTCGCCCAGCAGTTTTCACATACTGTACCTCACTCCGAGTCTTTTGGAAACATTATGAGTGGTGATAGATTTTTACACGGGACTCGGAGTATGCACTTCTATATCGTTTCTTTTTATGTGATATCACTTCTTTTTATGGCTGACGTTTTAGGTTTGTGGCTTGGCGGGATCATTTACAACGAGTTGTTTTTGATGAGATATCACTTCTTTTTGTAAGGTGTTTAATTTCAATTACACAGATCCCATTTTTATTCAGAAAAGAAAAGATAAAAGAAAGATGAAAGGGACAAAATAAAAGAATAATTGTGATGCTATAAACAGAATTATACATCAGAATTATACAATTTATTGAGTGACTTATTCCGATGTACATGTCGCTAAAATAGCAAGGGGAAACTTTTATATTCATTTCCTTACATTGTATTCATCAGATTATTTATGACATGTTTATTTTCCTTTTTCTTTTGTTAATATCACTCTTCCGTTTATATACATTCAAAAAACAAAAAAATTGAAAATTTTACAGTAGTTTACAAAGTAATTAAAATACTGCAGTTTCAGAAAAATGTGGAAAAATAAGAAGCACCTTTTTTGGTCAATTATAATAATGAGTTTACTTTACCGAGAATAATCAAATTTTTATACTAATATATTAAATATTATTCTTGAAAATTACTGAGCACCTTAAAAGTTTTTTTATTTGTTAAGTTTTTTAACTCAACGTTTCGAGAATCGAAAAAATATAAGATTCGCAACGTTTGCAAAAGTATAAAAACTATTAAAGTGATTTCAAAATAGAAAATGTTCGTAGGATGACATGTATTCCAAAATTTTGTGTGATTTTGTAAATATACCACAAAGACTAATGCGTTTGCATAATGAACCGTTTAAAAAAATGTAAAATTTTATTAAAATATTTGATCTGATAAATCATAAAGCTTTAAATTAGATTTTAAAAAGGAGCGTGATTAAACCAAAAAGGATTATATTTACTAAATGCACAAAATACATAAAGACACAAAATACATAATTAATGTTTCTAGTCTGTCCATTCCAATTCGGGGATACTAAAATATAGGTCCTCAATCCTCGGCAGTCCATGAATTAATTAGGACATATGTATGCAACTGTTAAAATGTTCCCAAAGTCGACAATAGAAGCAATAAGTATAGCTCGGCAAATGTAAAACACGGCATTGCTTCATCATGACTTTGTTTCGTGAGGTGTTCGTTCTCCAAACATAAAAATCTCTTGAAAGTGTCCGTTAACCGAACATGTGTTCGTTATCCGAACATAAAAATCACACTCGAAAGTGTTCGTTAATCCATTAGTTCGTAAGCCGAACAGTTCGTTACCGATCACCTATTGTAAACTAAATATAGCATTTTTAATTTTTATGGGGAATTTAGGAAGATATTTCCTTTTCATTGTGCTCTAGGCCCGATTTTAGAGCATTTTAAGTTCGTCATAGCCGGAGATTCGATGAACGGCAAATATTTAAACGCAAAACTTCTAATCTTGGGATAGCAACATTTTTACATTCTATTACTCAGCGCATGAATGTAAAGTTGGAATTTTTTAATCGCTTTTTCAATCAATTCCTGATACATTTATTAATAAACACAGTTTTTTTTAATCGATGAAAATACTATATTTTAATAGATTTAGAGCTTAAGATCGACGAGCTTTCAGGCGGACAAAATGAACGCGTATTAAATTTTAAAGCAAGATAATAAAACCTTACAGAGATTGAAACAGTATAAAATCATTAAAATACATCTCATTCAGTAAATATACATCGGTTGTAATGTAATCAAGATCTTCTAAGAGACTCTGTAAACGAAACGTATATGGTTCAACAATACAAACAATAGAGAGTTTAAATGAATCGGATGCAGTAACATATTTGAATATCTTGTGTATATAACCACTTTGACAAAAATTATGCTATTTATACTATTGTTTTTCCTCTGTGTTGAGGAATCAAGTACTTCAACGTAAAAATTCGCTAATTACACAACTATTTAGTCTTGTTAAAAAATCTTTTGAGTTACCCTGTAAACGAACAGTAAATTCTACAATTCTGTTTTACAATAGGAATCTAACTTAGGTCGTTCGTAGTAACATATTTTAACATCCTGCGCATACGTTCTTTTTTAAAAGAATTATACCATTTAATATTTCTTTTCTTCATCTTAAGTATAGGAATAAATCACTTTAAAGTAATATACATAAAAAACTAATTCATATTTTTACACGAAATATTAAACATTTGAACTACTCATAAAAACAATGCAATTGCTGAAAACCGCGTAAAAATCGGATAATTACACAATTCTTTAGCCCTATATCAAAAGATCTTTTGTGAGAACCTGTAAACGAACCTTAAATGTTACACTCTAAAAAAAATCCGTGAAAATACAAGAGATTTTCATTAAAATTTTACGGAGAAGTTTCATTTTTCCAAAATTTCAGTACAATTTCCGTAAATGACATTAGTTCCGTTAAAGAGATTTCATTCCGTAAATATGCAGAAAGTTTTCCGTAAATTTAATGAATTTTTTTCCGTATTTCTTTCATAACAGTACAATGTCCGTATTTCTTCAAAAACAGTGCAATTTCCGTAAATGACGTTTAAAGGTTGAGTACAGAATTCGCCTTTTTTGAAAGGCTAATTAAGATTGTTGTATTTACTAGAGTTCTTCTAGGATACAGGCCTGGCCCGGCTCGACCCGCTGGCCCATTCTAACCGAGGCCATGTCAATTTATTGTGAAAATAATAGTAATATTTATATTTTTTAATGAAATATTTAGAAACTAATTTTATTTTTATAAATTACAGATTTTTTTTTTTTTTTAAATCTACTTATTTTTTTCTTGATTGTATTTCAAAATTATGATTTTTTTTCTCTATTTTTTTTTAAATTTATCTTTTTTAATGTGAGGCAATATTGTGTTATTTAAAGGTTTCATAACATAATATCTCTGCAAATTATAGCTATGCAAATTGGTATTAAACTAAACTGATTTGGCTTATAAATTTATGAATTACGCTAAAATTTATTATTTTATAAATTATAATTTTACAAAGTTTACAGTTTTTTTCTTAATTTTATAAAATTAGTAAATATTTTTTCTTTACTTTTATAAAAATCAAGTTTTTAATTTTATAACGTTTTTAATTTATTTCGTTAGTTTATATTTTTATAAATTAAACTAATTTAATTTAAATTAAATCAGTTAGTCCATATTTAAACTTACCTATCCCAAAATCATTAATTTCAAATAATTTCTCTCTTTTTTTTTTTTTTTTTTTTTTTTTTTTTTAATTTTTTTAAAACTATTCAGTTTAACAGAACCGTATGCAAAAGCTCTCAGCATAGCTGAAATATAATAATTTAATTTATTATAAAATTGTTTGTTTTCATAAGTTTTTTTAAATAACAGATTAAAATAAATTTAATAGCATGTAATAAACAATTCTGATTAAGATAATTGTTGTTATTAGATAATCAGGCAAATCATTTAAAAAAAGTATATGTTCGAAAAAAGAAAATGTTGGTACCAGTGTTGAATTCAGGGGGTGGTCCGGAGGGGACATTATCCGAACATTGAAATCCCCCCCCCCCCCCGAAGATTTGAGATTTTATACTTTTAATGGTCAAAAAGTACAATCCCCCCCCCCCCCCCCGAAACTCTATAATGTCCCCTCCGGAGCCACATAAATCTCTCCCGAAGAAAAATGTGTGAATTCCACACTAGTTAGTACTGTTACAAAAAGAAGCAATTATTCCTCTTAATGCAGTGTTTTATGCATATAATACATAATGAATTAAAATTTATTTGTTATAAAGCACCAAATAATGCAGCAAATTATTGAAAATTATGAAAAGAAAATACATTAAAAACATCGGAAAAATCCATCTACAGATAAAACTTCAAGTTCTTCATCATAAAAAGTGATTCAAATAAGAAGCAGCATTTGAGCAAACACTGCAACCGGTCATAGCGCGGTGGTTAGTACACGGGGCATTGCGGGTTCGATTCCCGCTCGCGGCGCAGGGTTTGGTTAATTTCTATAAACTCACTCAGGAATGAAAAAAATAAGCAGAAATATCCATCATTATAAGGTTGTCCTCGCGAAGTAACTTTGGTCCTATAAATGTTATTTTAACGACATAAAAATTTCTAAAAAATACGGAAGATATCTGTTAAAAAACGGATATTTCAGAATTCACGGAAAATTTCCTGGAATTTACGGACTTTTTTTCCGTTAAAATACGGAAATAGTACTGGCGTCTCGATTGCCAGTACAATTTCCGTTTTTTTCAGGAAATTTTTTTTTACAGTGTACTATTTTTTTATAATAGGGAGCTTACTTGGGTCGACTGCAATAACATATCTTAATATCATGTGTATACGACCATTTCTAAAAGAGTTGGGTCATTTATTATTTTTTTGCTCTATGTTAAGTATAGGACTCAATAACTTTAAACTGATATAAATCAAAAACTAATTAACATTTTATCATGAAACTTACAAAGGTTTGAACTACTCATAAAAAAATTCAAATGACGTAAACCACGCAAAAATCCGATAATTACACATTGCTGTAGCCCTGTCAACAGTTTTTTGCTCTATGTTAAGTATAGGAATCAATAACTTTAAACTGATATAAATCAAAAACTAATTAATATTTTTTCATGAAACTTACAAAGGTTTGAACTACTCATAAAAACAATTCAAATGACGTAAACCACGCAAAAATCCGATAATTACACATTGCTGTAGCCCTGTCAACAGTTTTTTGCTATATGTTAAGTATAGGAATCAATAACTTTAAACTGATATAACTCAAAAACTAATTAATATTTTTACATGAAACTTACAAAGGTTTGAACTACTCATAAAAACAATTCAAATGTCGTAAACCACGTAAAAATCCGATAATTACACATTGCTGTAGCCCTGTCAACAGTTTTTGGTCTGTACAAGATTTAAAAAGTGCAAAAAACAGCACTTTTAAAATCGCATTTCCTGAAAACCTATTCGACAGATCTTGCTTTTCTTTTGATTTTTTAGTCACGTGGCACGCCCCATTCCATAGAATCAAGAATTTTGTTTCTATCATAAATAGAACGCGAGATATAGATGTGTCAAAAACCCGTTTTGTCCCGTCCGCAAAATATAAACTAGAAAGAGTTAAAAAAAAAAAAATTGTAAAATCGTTTGGCATCCATTGGCGGAAATTCCTTTCATTTACGGTTCAATGCATTGCTGTTTCTTATGCTTGGCGAGAAACTCTGTCGAGTTTCTATGATAGTTGATATATTTTAAGTAAACATCAGTAGTTAAAACTGAGAACAGTTAAGGTGGTTCTCAAATGACCTATGCTCGAGAACGCGAAACTTTCTGATTCATTTTTAATGGCAAAGGCATAAAATTGGCACACCTGACTATGAATGCGATTTGGAATCGAAATCAGTTTTCCAATTTTCGATAAATAAATTACTTTTCAAGTTATAAGTGATTCGTGTCACGTGACAACTCGTTTTTAACACTTTCCAACATAGTTGAAAATTATTTATGAATTCGGTTGTCTATCTGTCTGTTTGCCGGTTGTCCGTGCTCTAACTCCCGTAAATATATTCGGATTGCCATGCATTTTATCTATGTTATTGAGGTTTACTATGGCATGTTCGTTATCGAAAATAAAGTATTTAGCACTTATACTTTGTGTACAAGGGCTCTCAAAAGAATGCCGTTATATTATGGTCTATGGGAAAAAATCCTTTGCAGTGCATTTTATTGATGTTACACTATTTCAAATATATTAAAATTGATATACATCGCTGAAGTGCACTACAAGATGCTTGCTATCGAATATACCACGTGTAGCACTTATAATTAGTTTACAGGATAACTCAAAATAATTCCGTTATATTATGGTATAGGTGGAAAAATCGTTTGCGGTGAATTTTAATCATTTTACACTATTACAAACATATTGAATTTGATATCATTTTCTAAGGCGTATTAAAACATGCTTTTTGTAGAAAATGGAGTATAAAGCATTTATCATTCATTTACAGGGCTACACAAAATGATTCGGTTACATAATGGTTTACGGGGAAAAACTATTTTAATTATGTTACACTTTTTGAAATAAGGAAATTCATATACGTTACTGAGGTTTACTACAATATACTTGTTATGTGCATAGCGTTTATTGTTCATTTATACGGACACATAAAAGATTTCGGATACAGTACTTTATCCGAAGTATTATCTATAAGCGATAGTTGCTTGACGTATAGTTTCAGTTAGGTATGCGTTTAACTAAACTTTTGCATACTATACGTTATGTACAAATCCTTTACATCATATACAGGGCTACACAAAAGAATTCGTAAACATTACTGTGTTTCAGCGTAAATTGCTTAAAGGAATTTTTTAATCGAATTATGCATGTTGAACTTGAAATATATTTAGTATACTAAGAGATGTTTGTTGAATATAAATAAAATCATATACAGGGCCACGCAAACAACTGAATACATGGCCGCCTCAGCATGACAATTTCTGGTAGGTGGGATTTCAATTGTTTTCAGCGTGTTTTTGCCTGAATTAAACTTTAGCTTAATAGGTGGCGTGTATAAAAATCTTACGGTAGTATACGGCGCTATATACAAAAGATTTCAAATATGTTTCCGTCTATTGGTAGAAACTACTGAAGGTAAATTTTCAACTTTGCTATGTGTTTTCTTATACTAAAATAAATTGTATAATTCTATATAGAGTATATACAAAGCTATAGATTATATATAAGGTTGCACAAAAGGACAGGAGTACTTTTCTGGCTATGGTTTGTAATTGCTGAAATCTGGCTTTCAAATGGGTTTTGCGTTTTCTAAAATGTTTACTTAGGTATTTTATTTACCTTATTAAACACCGAAGGTTTGTTAAAGTATTCTGTTAGTGTTGGAAAGTGTTTCATAATATATGCTTGATGCATGATTTTTCTTTCTTGTTCTCCTTGCTCGCGGCGCCGCGGCGGGAATTCGGTTCAAAACGTCAACTCTGACAGTATTTCCTAAAAGATTTTCTGCCTTTACCAAAAAATAGAAAACGTCTTTCGATTACATACTTTCTGAATAAAAAGACTGTCAATTTCATGTGTTTCCGAAAAAAAAAAAAATATGTCATAAAGTAGCCAGATTGGATTTGAGAACAGCCTTAAAACTCTTTTTCGAGACAAATTATCTTGAAAAAAAAAATTCTCACTTTCAAGCACATTTTTTTACTTTCTTCTATCTTTACAAGAAGAAAGTATTGGATTTATGAAAAATTTCCACTTCCAGTTTTCGAAGGATTTATACACTTTAGAAAGTTCTGAACACGATTTGACTGTTTTTAGAAAATGTCTGTCTATCTGTCTGTCTGTGTGTATGTGACAAAAATGTTTTGGGCGCTCTATCTCAAGAGCTAATGCACAGATTTTCATCAAACTTCAGATTCAGTTAGACGTTGACATAAGTTGTTGCTGATTAAGTTTTAGTATAAATCATATAACGGGTTTTGTTCCTATGCAGTATTTTTCACGATTTTCGCGATAACTATATCGCAAAAGCTAGGGCACGGAATGTAATCAAACTTCATATTCTGTTACACTTTTACATAAATAGATCTTATTAGGCTTCGGTGTATACTGCCCAACAGGTGTCGCTTTTATGCTATTCGGAATGAAAATTTTGGATGCAGTTATCTAAGAGGATGGGTGCTGAAATTCAATGATTTGTTTGAAAAATACGATGCTTATATCTCCTTTTTAAATGCACACAATTCAACGAACCTATAACTTTAGAACTCTCATGATGGCATAGATTGTCATTTAATTTTGGCATTGTGGTAGCGAATTTTGAAGTATTAACACGTGTGAGATAGAAGAAAGTTTTGTGATTGGCACATCCGACTACTTTCTCTTAACAGTGTGGGCTTATTTCTATTCAAATGTATAATTTTCATCCGAAACAATATTTTGGATATTCTTTTAAGAAATCGGGTAAATATGAACCCGTAACTATACCCGAAATTGGAAAAAATAGAGTCAACTCGGGTAACCCATTTTACCCGAACCCGACCCGACCCGAGGGTTCGGGTTGACGCTAATTTTCTTTTATTGTGGGTCGATTTCGGTTCGGGTTGACTTTAAATGTTTCGGGTTCGCGTTGGTTTTGTGTTGAGTTTTGATTCTTTCGGTCGTAGTCGGGTTGAACTGATTTAAAAAAAAAAAAAAAAAAAAAAAAAAACAAATCATGATTATTTTTCAATTGAAATAAAAGGCTATTCCATTATATATTTGAATATTAATGAGTGTATATATGTTCATTTTTATACAAAATAGATAAGATTGGTATTAGAGACATAATTGTAGACTACTTTTCCATAATTGTTAAAAAATATGGATTAATTTTCTTTCACTTCGGGTTCGGATCGGGTTCGGGTTCGGGTTGACGAATGTTTTTTTGTTTGTTTGTTTGTTGGATTCGGGTCAGGTTTCGATTTGACTTTAAGCAGAATTTTTGGACCCGGATCGGGTACGATCCGACCCGTGCAGTACTCTACCTGGAGGGACGGTCTTAAAATTGAGTTACTCGATCCGATACAGGACTTTAAC
This sequence comes from Maratus michaelseni, assembly GCA_963931845.1. NCBI lineage: Eukaryota > Metazoa > Arthropoda > Arachnida > Araneae > Salticidae > Maratus > Maratus michaelseni. Next base: position 321,446,007 of record OZ007594.1, on the reverse strand, counting down.
CTAAATGCCCTGCCGTAAAGCAGATCCTGCAGGTGGCAATAACCATCTCTTTCACAATTCAGGATCATCTTTAATAATTTCAGACACATAATGTATGATTTGCCTCTGGTTCCTCTCGAAATATTCAGCAATGATGCGTTGAGCACCTTACGGCTAAACCGGTTTCAACCTTCAGTGTTTTCTCACGCAATATACTAACTTTTTTTCACGTGATTACATCTAAATGCTCGATTTAATGATAGCGGGCATTTAAAGGGGTACGAGAAGGGTCTTTTTTTTCTTCTTATTTTAATATGAATTTAATGACCAGCTTTCCAGAGCCTTTAACTGGTGGCTTAAACGACGACGGGCGCTGGAAGAATTCCTCCCTTAGGAGTACAATAGCATGCAGATTGCATACTCAGCTGCGTCTAAGTGTGTAACAAAGTGGACTGAAAAAAAAAAAAAAAGTGGTAAGATTAACTTCCATTTGATAAATATACTCTTTATTCTGTGTCAAGCATTCATTTATGATGCTTAGCTAATTTTTTTTCGTCTTTGTTTCTGTTTTTTTTTTTTTTTTTTTTTTTTAATTTTGGATGAAGAAGCTTAATTTGGTCGAGCACGCAAAGGACTGATATCGTTCATAAGACGAAAAGAATTTGTATTTGTATGTACAGTTCCAGGTCAAGTAGATGTGCATAAACAAACAAATGAATTTGAATTGTTAAATGCACAATTGTTCCTGGAAGCGAAGGAGAAAAAAGATAACAGATTAAAGAAAATAAATGAAATAAGTTACAGATGAGATGTCTGAGAAATAAGCTCTTTTGATGTGGGTTAAAAATCAGATGATGAACAAGGACTATATGCGAGAATGTTGTACGTCTAGTTATTATATTTATACAGGGTGATTCCTAACTGATGGGGCAACTAAGGGGTGGTAGAGTGTAGAGGCCTGTACAAATATTCTTCGTACAGGAAACTGGAGGGTATACATCAACTGGCACTCACTGATGGGAGGGAATCATCAACTGCACTCAAAGCTTCCAATCCTATCTGTACGAATTGCACTCAAGTGGGATAGGCAAATTCATAAAGCAATTCATCATTTTATTAAGGATTTCCTTCAGGAGGTTTGTTCCAAAAAGTCTTCTGGTGCAAATCGAGCCATGGTAAATCTTAGCGACAATAATCATGATACTTATAAGCACGTGGTCTGCTTTCATCAAGTATTACATACTAATAATAGAAAAAAGAACTCCATTGTTTTTATATTTATATGTCTGAATATATAGAATAAGTACAGAGAGATATTATTTTATCAATGTAATAGATTATCTTAATTTTTTATTTTTCTTTATTATTGGCAAAATTCAAATATAGTAATTACTAAAGTCTTAAAACTGAACAGGTATTCCAGATTTAAGAAAAAATATTTTCGAAAGCCCAAGTTATCAAGCAAGCGCTTAATTTACATAAAATTAATTTTAATTAATTTAGCTTAAATTAATTTAATTTTTTTTATGAGTTATAATTTCACATATGGGCTGTCAATTCACGCCACAAAGTTTCAGCTTTGTGCTTTTTTCACTTATTTGGCGAGATTTTACATAAACAAAATAATAAATATATATATATATATATATATATATATATATATATATATATATTTAAAATATTTGACAAATATTAAATGTTTAAAATTTAATTAAGCAAAATAATAATTACATTAAATTGATACATTAATTGCACAAATTATGCATTTATCTCGACAAATTGTATCACTTTTTTTATGCAAAGCAACGATTAATGCTTGGCTGGCATTGATTGTAGCTAAAGCATTACAAAATCAACCAATTTGCACCTGATTTTATTTATTTGGAGATTTAAAGAATTATTTATAAAAACAAAGTTTCTTTTGTTGCCAATGATTTTCGGAAACGTTTCCGAGTAACTTTTATAGTAAATTAATGAGTTTTCTCAACCCGGGATATCGGTTTTTCCGATGCTGTCGGATTGAAATAATTATATATTTGAATGTTAATGAGTACTTATAATCGTCGCTACCATGTCAAACTATTGAATGTAGAAAAATGCATTTTTCATTACTTTTATAAATGGGCCGATTGTCACCACTAAATTTTAACAGTATTCTTCATCTTCATAGCAATTTCATTAATATTTTCACTAGGTGAAGAATTCTAATACAATTTAGGGGTGACAATCGGCCCATTTTTAAAAGTAATGAAAAATGCATTTTTTCCCACTTTCTATAGTTTGACACGGTAGCAACGAATATTCATTTTTATACAAAAAAGACAAAATGGAGAGATATAATTGCATACAACTTTTTCATAATTGTATTAAAATGTGAATTAGTTTTCCTTCACTTCGTGTTCGGATCGGTTTTATGTTGAAGTGTGTCTGGTTTGGGTAGGGTTTCGGGTTGACATTTTTTTTTTTTTTTTTTGTCGGGTTCGGGTTGGTTTCCAGATTGAATTTAAGCCGAATTTTTCGATCCTGGACTCTACTACAGATGCTTCAAAACAGGAAAAGTTATTTAAAAATCCTTTTGTATGTTGGAAACGCGAGATGCAAAAAAAATATTAAACAAACATAATAGCAATCAAAATTCATATTTTTAATATTTTAAAATTATAATAATTATAATTTTCAAAAATTATAATTTTCAAAATTTAGAATTTTAATTGAAACATTAAACAAATTTAATGTTTCAACAACAAGTATATATCGTATAAATTATTTTCTGTGCCAAGCATTCATTTATAAATATTGACTATTTTTTTTTTTATTATTAATTTTAAATGAAGAGGCTTAATTCGATTGAGCACGCAAAGAATTGATAATAATCATTCTTTCCATGAAAAGAATTTGTATTTGTACGTGCACTTCGATGTCAAGTAGATGCGCATAAACAAACAAATGAATTTCTCCTGTTAAATGTATACGATTGTTCCGGAAAGAAAAGGTAAGTGATAGGTCAGAAGTCAGAGAAGTAAGAACTTTGATATGAGTCAGATGATAAGCTAGAACCATATGAGAGAAAGTGGTATTCCTAATCAGATTTATATGTGTGGAACTCGCCTCGTGAAAAACCTGCATTTTGTCTAATAGCAACATCCTCTTAGTTTTAAAAAAAACTTTTAACGCAAAACACCTAGAGCGTGTTAAAAAGTCAAATTTTCATTTTAACATTTTACAACATAGTTAAAAAGTGTTCATGAATTCGGTTTTTCTATCAGTCTGGCCGTTTGCCCTTGCATTTGCATAAATATACTCGGATTGTCATGTAATTGATATGGGTTATTCATTCAGGTTTACCATGGCATGTTTGATATAGAAAATGAAGTGCGTACCATTTATAATTAGTTTACATGGACACTCAAAAGTATTCCGTTAGATTACGGTCAATGGAGAAAAATTGTTTGACTGTGCATTTTAATGATGTTTCACTATTTCAATCATGATGAATGTGATATGCATCACTGAAGTAGACAACAAAATATATTCGATAGAGCATAAACTAAGTAGCAATTCTAGTTCGTTTACAGAGTCACTCAAAAGTATTCTGTTACGTTGCGGTCAACGGGGCTAAATCAATTTCAGTGCATTTTAATGATGTTATACTCTTTCAAACCTAATAAAATTGATATGCAGCACTGAAGTGGATGACAACATGCTCTCTATTGAGTATAAAGTAAGTAGCAATTATAGTTCATTTACAGAGACACAAAAAGTTTTTTGATACAATGCGGTCAACGGGTCTAAATAAATTTCAGTGTATTTAATGATGTTACACTGTTTTAAACCTAATGAAATTGATATGGATCACTGAAGTGGATGACAACATGCTTTCTATGGAGTATAAAGTAAGTAGCAATTATAGTTCGTTTAAAGAGACACTACAAAGTGTTCTGTTACAATGTGGTCAACGGATCAAAATCAATTTCAGTGCATTTTAATGGTTTTGCACTGTTTCAAACCTAATGAAATTGATATGCACAAATGAAGTGGATGACAACATGCACTCTATGGAGTATAAAGTAATAGCAATTATAGTTCGTTTACAGTGACGTAGAAAAGACCATTTCATTATGATATGTGCATGGGGGGGGGGGAAAGTCGTTTATAGTGTATTTTAAAGATGTTACAGTATTTGAATGAAATTCATATACATTACTGAGGTGCATAACAGCATGTTTTTTATAGATTATAGAGTGCGTGGATTTTATCGTTTATTTAGAGAGACACTCACAAGAATTCGGTTATAGAATTGACTATGAGTCATAAATTCTGGATGTGCGTTTTCACAGCTGTGATATGTCTTTTAAAATTTAACTAAGTTTTAGTGTATTACGAAGTGTGTAGATAATATAAAGGACTGCGCGAAAGATTTCGTACATATTATCGGCTGTTGGGTGCAATTGCAGAAAATTGAATTTTTACTGTGTTGTATATTTTATAAATGTTTATTTAGCATGAAAAATATTCATTGCATGAAAAATAATAAAGTTTCTGAACACCATTCCGATAGTGTTGGAAAATGTTTCATAATCAATGCCGTGATGCATGATATTTCTTTCTTGTTATAATTAATGTATATTTTTGGACATTTTCGTACCAAAATTGCATTTCTACGGTTTATTATTTCAAAAGGATCAAACAAATAGTAAGCGCATTTACACAAGTTTTCCTTTAATTGAATAAGCTTAAACTCTTATATATCAGAATATTGAATTTAATATTTAATTTTTGATACTTTTGATCATAATTTTTATACTATATAATCATAAATATTACAATTTCCTATAAACTGAACCGAAAGTATTTTACATTATTAAATATTTAATATATAAATTAAAACAATGAATATGATAAAATTCAATGTTAGTAGAATTTTACCCCCCCCCCCCCCAAAAAAAAAAAAATCGAATATAATTTTTTTTTATTCTTTTCTGAAATATCTCCAAGTTTTTGTTCTTTTTATAGATAATTTCTGCATTTATAAGTTATAAAAATTTCAGATTATTTCATTTAATGCTCGTAAAGCTATCCCACATATAGTATCATAATTTATATTCTGAGATATAGGAGAAGTTGAAGCACATCGAGACACTTTTTACAAATCTACCAATCTTTTAAATAAAAAAAAAACTTTATTAATTTAAAGGAATGGTGTCGGGAATTCTGCTAATGGGGATGCTAAGAATATACCAATTGAGACACTTTTTGCAAAACTACCATTCTTTTAAACTTAAAAATCTGCATTATTTAAGAATTTATTTATTTCATATCTTCATTATTTACTCCCTTTTAAATATGTTATAAGAATTATATTATTATATATAGTTGCAACAAAAATGTCAAAATGTGTCCTATGCACATTGGGATAGCATTGATTTAACTATGGGACACATTGAGACAACTACCTTTTTTTATTTATTTTTTATAATCATTATATAATCAAGATGTATTAACTAAAAATGACAGATATATAAAATAATAATTTCATTTATGGATACAAAATAATCACTTATGTAAATAAAACAGTAATTAAACAGCAAATTAATGTATGTAAATAAAAGAACGACTGGTTCACTCAATATATAGTACTTATTATTGAAATATAGCTACAAAATATCTATTATGTCCACATTAGATCACAATAACTGTAAAGTATATGATTGTTCCAATATGTCGCTTACACTAGTATCCCAATGTGCCCTATCAAAGCCATTGTCAGAACGAAATGCCCTAATTTTTTACCCTAATTTTTCAGAACAACAGCAAAAAAAAAAAAAAACACGTATAATTTATGGTTGAAAAGAAATTTTAAACATTTATAAATAATAAATGGTGCTTAATTCAAGTTAAAATGGCCTTTTTCACTAAATAAAATATGAACATTTTGTAAATCATAAGAAATTACAGTTTATAACATAAAACAAAATTTGCCTTACTCATAAGCAGTAAACTGAAAAGATATTACAGGTGCAATGAGATAAATTGAGTACCACTTAGTGCGATATTTTATATATTTTATTTTGCAATACTTAAGGAATTACAGAATGTGTCCCAATCTGCCCAATGTCCCACCTTCCCAAAGCATTAAAGTATTCATTAAGCACTGAAATATATTTCATATAACATAAAAACTTAAAAGTCGACTTTTTTTAACACATTATAAGTGTGCTAACTCTTTCTCAGAAAGATGAAAGATAAATCTAATATTTCAATAACATATATACATAGCATGAGTTATGTTTTTAAATGTCAATTTAAGAATCATGCTTTTTTTATGTTTCACATTTTTATATGGGGGGGGGGGGGGAGGGATGAATTTCAAACAATTCTCGCTTATGGATCACAATGTATCAGAATTCTTTTGAGGGCCCCTAGAAACCAAATATAAATACTACATATTTCATTTTCAATTGAGAATATGCCATAGTTAACAGACTACATGGATTACATTGTAATCCAAACATATTTATGAAAGCTAGAGCACGGAAAGGCAGACAAAATGAAATCATAAACACTTTTCAACTTTGTTGGAAAGGATTAGAAAACGGGCTTCCTAGCATTAATTGGTTATCTATTACATTCTGAATTTCCGTACAATTATACAACATATATGTAGATTTATGTAAGGTGAACCAGAGCATATAAAAATCCAATTTTTTTCATAAGTTTTTCTTCTACCCTTTTCATATTGTTTAATCAAATTTTATTCTTGATGAAATTACCTTCATATAATAATTGTGCAAATGTTTTGAACTTCACTCAATTTGTTTAAAATTTGCATTTAAAAAAAAAAAAAAAAAAATTACCTACCCGTGAATTAATTCTAAAAAAATGTATAGCGGACATTCTTATTTTCACTATTATTATTTATTTTCTCAATCATGTTTAAGTTCTGACTGTTTTTCTTTCTCTTTTACGTTTACAAAAATAATTGTTTCGCTATTTTATTTTATTTTATTTTTCCATTGATTTTTTTTTTTTTTTTTTTTTTTTTTTTCAAAACCGGAAGAAAATTATTTTGCAACTAACGAAATGTAAGTTTCAGAGAATTTCAATCCTATTGGGGTCAAAAAATAATCATTTTAAAGAATTGTTTTTGGCAGCAGTATGAACCATTAAAATTGACTATTAAGAATGTATAATATTACATTCCTTTATTATAAAATGTGGCATTTAATTAAAGTTATTTAATTCTTCGGGAGTTTTTTGGGTGGGTTTTTTTTTTTTTCAAAGTGCATGTGTATATAATAATATTTTCACTTTAGATTACACAAAAAAAACTTATTTTAATGTAACAGATGAGAAAGCTAAGACAATTAAATTGTGAAAGGAAAGCATTCACATAAATTTATCTATAATAATTTATCGAAATGCATTGTTATGACAGTGGTAGAAAATGCAGAGTATTGTATTTCAGTGCTCCTTTAAATAAGTTTTAGTGAAAACTAGTATTTAATGCAAGCTAGATACAATTTAAAAAAATAATTAAAATGAAAAAAATAATTTATCTTAATTGATATCACCTCCTTTACGTTCATTCAACCCTCTGTCCTGTCCTATAATTTCAGATATGCTATTGAATTTAAAATCAATTAGAAGCTTTTTATATTTTTCTCCAAAGAGAAATATGTTTTTCTTTATTTCATTATTAATGAAATTTCAATTGTTGATATTTGAAACTTTGGTTGCAAATAGCAATTTTTTTTTTCTTTTTTAAGGAGAAATCACTGCAATAATAATAATTATTATAATAATAATAAAATAAAATAAATAAATAAAAATAAAAATGTTTAAAAACAAGCACAAATCAACTTAAAGCTAAACAGTTTGAACATTTTTATTTTTTTATTTTATTTTTTTATATCTCTAATGAAAATAAAGGTTACCACTTTTATAAGTCATATGGAATCATACTTTAATTTTATGAATAAAAAAAGAAGTTAAAATCATGCATCACGCATAGATTATCGATTAAATATATTGATCTAAACTTTCATATATATTTTGTATGACCATTATCAAGAAGATATATTTATATACAAAGAAAAGTATGTGATTATTTTTCATTAGAAGAAAAAAAAAGAAAAGGGAAAAAAGAAAGCAAAAATATTGAGTAAGATGGACTGACAGCGCCATTTATAGCCTTAACGTAAAGGAATCGTTTACTCTATATATTCAACAAGTTTTCAAAACTTAACTCCTTCAAAAGCAACATTAAAATTTGAAACACCTTTCTAATGGAACTTTCAAATTGCTTACCGTCAAATCTTGACGGGTACTGCCTAGTAAAAATGTTAAAATAAGATACAACATGTACTAGATATGTTTTATCGTATCTAATTTTATGTACACAAAAATAGAAACATCTTACATTATATAAGATCCCAAAATCTTTTAATATCATTTAGAATTTTTAAAAATGCATCGTTAGTTCAAATCGTTGATCAGTGGATCGTTTAGTTGTTTGCAATTCAAATCATGCCAATTGAAACAAGATTTGGTGGGTTATCACTTGTGTCCAGCTAACATAACAGTACCAACATGTATAAATGCCTTTCTACAATGAACATACATACTCGATACCAGAATTTCGAAAATATACCTAGTTTATGGAATTAGTCCATTATTTTTTTTTCTCTTAGAAGATTGTAATAGCATTATTAATGCCTATTGGATTCGAATACACATTTTGAAAGATATGTAGTAATTTCCTATTATTATGATGCAGTAACTTATTTATTTTGATTGTATATAGAAGTCAATGTGATTATACCTGGTCTATTATGGCTTCTTTATGTAAAAATTGAGATTAGAGTGCAATTTAATATTATAATGTAAGGAAATTGGCATGCGTCCACAAGTTCACATACACATAGCGGAAAAATTTATATTCCACTTGTATTCATTTTTTTTTCAACATATATAAATGTCTTTTTACAATGAACTTACACACAACTCTATCAGAATTTCTAAAATTTACACAGTTTATAGAATTAGTCTATTAAAGCTTACCCTCTTAGAAGATTGTAATAGCTTTCATAATACCTACTAGAATAGAATAAACATTTTGAAAGATATGATAGTTATTTCCAACTATTATAATGTATAGTAAAGTTATTTCATCTGTGAGATCATTTCTTTTTAATGTATATGGAAGCCAATGTGATAATTTCTGGCCTTATGGTTTCTTTATGCAAAAATAGAGGTTAAAGTGCAATTTAATTTTATAATGTAAAGAAATTGACAAGCGTCCAGATACACATAGAGGAAAAATCTATATTTCACTTGTATTCATTTTTTTTTCAACATATATACATGTATTTTTACAATGAACTTACATACATTCTATAAGAATTTATAAAATGTACACAGATTATTGAATTAGTCCATTAAAGTTTATCTTCTTAGAAGTGTAATAGCTTTCATAATACCTATTGGAATTTAATACACACTTTGAAAGATATGTTAGTTATTTCCAATTATTATAATGCAGTAACTTATTTCATCTGTGAGATCATTTCTTTTTAATGTATATGGAAGCCGATACGATAATTCTTGGTCTTATGACTTTGCAAAGAAATCCGATAAACCGATATTTTTATGCAAAAATAGCGGTTTGAGTGGGATTTAATTTTATAATGTAAAGAAATTGACAAGCGTCCACATACACATAGCGGTAAAATCTATATTCCACTTGTATTCTTTTTTTTTTTTTTTTCAACATAATACATACATTTTTACAATGAACTTCCATACAACTCTCTCAGAATTTCTAAAATGTACACAGATTATAGAAGTAGTCCATTAAAGTTTATCCTCTTAGAAGATTGTAATAGCTTTCATAATGCCTATTGGAATTAAATTTACATTTTGAAAGATATGTTAGTTATTTCCAATTATTATAATGTATAGTAAGTTATTTCATCTGTGAGATCATTTCTTTTTAATGTATACGGAAGCCAAAGTGATAATTCCTGATCTTATGGCTTATTTATGTAAAAATAGAGGTTAGAGTGCAATTTAATATTATAATGTAAAGAAATTGACATGCGTCCACATACACATGGCGGGAAAATCTTTGGACAGCACAAACAAAACTTATAGTAAATGTATCATGAATACGTATGAGTATAAAAATCAATAAAAAAATATTAAAAATTAGTATTCCAAACGCATGCTAGCGAACGAAAATCTATAAATAAAAGGATCACTGATAACAGCCAGGTAGAGAACGTTCGTTGCGGCTGAACAAACATTAATCAGTAGCAAATGCTAACGACATCACACAAAGGTGAATTACAACTAAATATGATTGTTTTGATATCGTTTCTTTGGGCAGACATGTACCTATGTTATTGTCTTGATCAAACATTTAAGAGATAAACACGGGATGCAACTAACGTTCAATAACCTTGTTGCATGTGGTATGTCAAATTTTAATTACAAAGAGTGTAGTACTTTCAGCTATCACATGTTCTTATTTTTATTTTTTTGTTTTAACATGATCACGAGCACATTCTGAATCTTTATCGTATATTAGAAATTAATTTGTACGCATTGGTATCGGCGATGAAAATAACTGTACTATTTTCGATACTGTACTATTTTCGATTAGTTTAAATCTATATCTAGACGGTTTGTTACAAATATCTATTCCAATGTTATTCGGTCCACCCGTGATCGAACATAAGACGGCGCGGCGCGTGCAATGCACCCGGCCACTCGCTTATATGGGTCTCCAAGGAGAATGAAAAGCCTTTTTTATGAGCCTTATTTATAAAAAGTTATAATTTTAAAGGTTTTGCTCTAGGGAACGCATCTGTCCCGTATGTTTATAGGGACCTCCAATGAGACTAAAATATATTTTGTTAGGTAGATTTCGTAAGAAATACTACCTATTACATTCTCCCCTAAGTTGGAATTTTTGAAAAATTTTTGCAGATCTACGCCGATTATGACTCCCAGAACCCAAAACCACCCCCAGTTCAAAACTTTATATCTATCTATCTATCTATTTATCTATCTATGTCACTTTTTTATGGACACGATAACTTGAAAAATTCTGCACAAATCTCTTCCAAACTGATACATAAAATCAAGGGGCATAAAATCTCAGTCAAGTTGTTAATGGGCAAAATAGAACCAAGGGGGGGGGGGGGAATGGGGGGGGGCTTTTTGTGAAAACAGAAAAATGCCTAGAATTTCTTAATTATGATACGTATCGAATCCGTTTAAATTTATTATTACTTCTAGGAAAAGGGCCTAAAATTTATGTATGACAATTTTTTGATATAATTAAAAATAGCCCCAAGGAGGGGGGGAAGGGGGGTTTTAGAAGAAAAAAATTCTTCAATTCACAAAATATTAAATCCGCTTGGATTTATTTTAAATCCTCTTAATATTATCTAAAACTTTTATCTTGACAAGTTTTTTATAGGACCAGCCCTTATAGCAAAAAATCATAATAATAATAATAATAATAATAATAATAATAATAATAATAATAATAAAAATTCCCTGCCAGCTCCGCCGGCAAACAAGTTAGATTTCGAAGTAGGCGGTTCCAACAACCGCATCATGGCAAAAAGGTCATTTCTTCCTCAATTCCCAACAAACAAGCACCCCACGGTCTGCGTCTTCGAAATCTACCTGTGCCTGTGGGCCGAGCCGTCAGGGATTTTTTTTTATCGCTGAAATTTTTTTTTATCGCTGAATAATTTAGGGCCTCGAAATTCTCTTGCATCTGGGCCCCTTTATAGAGAAGACCTCCATGGATCCTCAGTGTCTGAACGACTAAACTGCAGAGTTTGAAAACAAAGGGCTTCATTTCAATGGCCATTGAAACACTGGCATGTAACAGACGACCAAAAGAAAAAAAAAGACAGAAAGAGAAAACATCACAGACATTTTAATCATCTAATTGTCAAAGTTAAAAATTCCATTCCACGGGGTCCAAACATCATCAAAAGAAATAAAAGATTTTTATGGAGGATAAAAAAAAAAAACATTTTTATTTGATTTTAAAATTATAAATACAAATTAGCTTTTTTCAAACCAATCTTTTTAAAACTAAAAATTATAACAAACTCTTTATATAAACTATGAAAATTTCACTGCCTTGGTCGTAAGTCTTACATACAATAATTACATCCATTATTTACTACAAAAATCATTTACAATCGTATAAGTTTGGGACTTCTGTTGCATGTCAAACCAAATAAAGGAAACATTCAACACTTAAAAACTAGATTTTATTTATGGTTCTCAATTTGTATATACAATGCTAAATATATATTTGATTGGATGAATGGTGCAAAAATAATAATAATAATAATAAAATAATAATAATAATAATAATAATAAATCAATCCATTGTATGTGTTATAGCTTCTTATAATGTTAATTTATTTGTAGTTATTAAATATTTACTTGAAATTTTTAAAAACTTTTTTACGTCTGTATGAATTAAATTTCTGGCATATTAAAACTGTTAATTCTCAAGTGAAACGCCATGCGGGTCTTGTGGTCCAGTTTTTCCACTGAATAATGTTCATAATTAATTTATTAATCCATTTGTGTTTACTTAATAGCAACTCCAATTTATAATTTTTTCCCCTTTCTCTCTCTTTCTTTTTAATTGTTCTTCAGGTATGAGTAAATTTGGCTAATTACCATTGAAGCACATGCTAAGGTAATTTTATGATTGCACAAGTTAATTATTAGCTATGTGGTATTCTGATTACACAATATCATTAATTATCTCTTTGAAGATTTTAGTAGAATGATATTAGAACTTGATATGTTTGTGAAATTCATAGATATTATAATTATATATATATATATATATCTTCTCAATATAATTATTCAAAAAAGGAAATTTTTAGAATTCAGTTAAAAACTGTATTATTATTCATAAATTAAAGATCCCTTATTTATTTATTTATTAAGAATCTGTAAAGTTTAAGACTGTTCTTAAATCCAAACTGGCTACTGTCTAACATATTTCTGAATTCTTTTTTTTTTTTTGCAGAAATGCATGAGAAGGAAGGTAGTCAGAACTTCTTAAGAAAAGAAACAACATGATTAAACTCTTTACAAACAAGAGAAATTCGTCATTTTTCTCAATTAGAAGGAAAGAGAAAAGCCGGATTAAAGCTTTAAACACAGTTTAGAAAATGTGCAAAATTGCAGTTGTTCTCTTTTAAACATATTTTTCGTCGTCTCAAGATATATATTGCCTGAACAAAGATTTATCCCTCGTAATGGTGGTGCATTTTCGAATTTGAGAACAAACAACAACCATTACTCTACTATAAGATCTCGATTAATGCTCACGATGTTATTAATATCATAAATTGATCGGAATTTTACATAATGTACTTTCAGTATCTAAATTTTGCTTTTTGAATCGTCTCTTTAAAGAATATTTTAACAAATATTTGCTTATTTCAACATATTAAACTAAATGAAGTTTCATAAAAAATGCTAAACAAGATCATACGAAAGATACATACTGCATACAAATGTTACACATCTCGTTATAAGCTTTAATTGGGTTTTTTTAACTACCATAATTAAATTTAACTTAGAAAAAAATGTAATTAAGCTTTCCCATTAGCAATATAACACAGACTAAAAAAAAGCTGCAAATAGTAGAGGCAATAGAATGGTGTATAACTGACACTGATATTGAGATACTTTGATCAACAATACAGCAGTTACTTTCCTTTTATTTTGTTATTTAACAATAATTTTAATTTTATCAATTCTAATTTCACAATAATGTTACCTTTATCTTAAAGGAGGAAATTGCATGTACTATTGTCTTCCGCATTTTTCTTTGAAAATATTGTAAAAATATAGAAAAGTCAAAACTCTTTATGAAATAAAAGACATAACATTGTTGAATTTCCCACAAATAAAAAGTCTTCAGGACTTTTCTCAATAAGAGAGAAGAAAGCTTAAAGAACAGCAAAAAATGCAGGTGTTCACTTTTAAACCTGTATTTTGCTCTCTCTCTCGAGATGGATATATGTTACCTGAACAGAGATTTGCCCCTCAAAATGGAGATGTAATTTCGAATCTGAGAAGGAACAACAACCGTTACGAAGAGCACGTTCCGTTCTTTTGCTGGTAGTAAACAGATAAGGAAGAAGAGAAAGTCACGAAGGCAAAGCGGGCCCATTTTCATTTCTTTTATGATTGCGAATGAGAAATGGCGTGGGAGGAGTTTTCCATCTTTCTTCCGAGGCGCAAACGTGCTCAAATGGATTATTTTTTGTGTTTTTTCCTACCCTTAAACAAGAAGCATCGGAGATGATCGTTAGAGTATGAAAAAGTCACATAATACCAGAAACAACAACTAGAGAAAAAATAATCTGTTTTATGTAAAAAGAATTGCAAATTACGGTGGAAAGAAAAATCGCATGTTTTACATATTTTGTATCCCTGTTGTTTGATTTAAATCGCCTCAATTAAAATCGTAATTAAAATCGTGATTAAAATCTTGATTTAAATAGCTTTATTTTTTTTTTAATGTTCATTGATTTAAATCGGATAAATGAACAAATAATTCATATCGTTAAATAGTTTCTCGATAATCACTTTGTTATTTCAAAATATGATGAAGATGATCGTTGGAGTACACTGTTAAAAATTTGAATCAAACTGTCCAATCATTTGACCGTTTTTTTTTTAGAAAACGGTTACATAACCGTAATTATATTCTGACCACAAAATGAGCAATAATACGGTCAGAATATAGTTAAATTACGGTTATGTAACCGTTTTCTACAAAAACGGTCAAATGACTGGACAGTTTGCTGCAAATTTTTAACAGTGTATGAAAAGGTCACATAGAACCAAAAAATGAGAAAAAAAATCTGTTTTATCCAAAATATTTGCAAATTATATTGAAAAGAAAAATCGTATATTTTACATATTTTATACCCCTGTTGTTTGATTTAAATCGTCTCGATAAAAATCTTAATTGAAATCACAATTTTCATTTTAAATGATCATTGATTTAATTCAGACAAATAAACAAATAATTCATATAGTTAAAGACTTTCTCAATAATCATTTTGCTAGTTCAAAATATAATGAATATGATCTTTAGGGTATGAAAAAAGGTCACATAATACCAGAAACGAGAATAAAAAAATCTGTTTTATGTAAAAGATTTGCAAATTAGAGTAAAAAGAAAAATCGTTATGTTTTACATATTTTGTATCCCTGTTGTTTGATTAAAATCGCCTCAATCAAAAACTTGACTTAAATCACTATTTTTTTTCAATAATCATTGATTTAAATCAGATAAATGAACAAATAATTCATACAGTTAAATACTTTCTCGATAATCACTTTGTTAATTTCAAAATGTGATGAAGATGATCGTTATCGTTAAGGTATGAAAAAGTCGCATAATACTGGAAACAAGAATGGAAAAAAAAAATATGTTTAACGTAAAATATTTGCAAATTACAGTGAAAAGAAAAATCGTAAATTTTATATATTTTGTACCCGTTTTATTTGATTTAAATCGCCTCATTTAAAATCATGATTAAAATCTTGATTTAAATCGCCTCAGTTAAAATCATGATTAAAATCTTGATTTAAATCGCCTCAGTTAAAATCATGATTAAAATCTTGATTTAAATCACTATTTTTTTATGATCTTTGATTTAATAATCATTTTTTAATAATCATTTTGCTATTTCAAAATATAATGAAGACAAGACGATAATTAGAGTATGAAAAAGTCACATAGAAACAAGAATAACTAGGTTGGAATTATTGAAAATTCAAAAGGATCGTGCACTTTGTGCCAAGTCTTTGAAATTTGGTGTAGTATTAGATATGGTCTTAAGGTTTTAGGAAACCATCACAAACAACTTGTGTTGGTAGCCTGTTTGCTAGAAATCCAATATGGCTGCCATCTGTATTGGTATTTTTTAATAGATGGGCTTCTATTAGACACAAAATCGTGAAATATATATGAATAATAAATGAATAATATAATACCAATATAGAATATGATCGTTAGGGAAGAAACTCAATAATATAATGATGTATAATAATTGAGTAATATAATACCATAACAGCAGTATAATATATAATAGTACTTTTTTTCTGGTTTATAAGTTCTGAACAGTCTGAACAGTGACTTTAGAAAAACTACAGTGTATTTCTTCATATCAACATAAACATAAACATGAATTTAGGAAAAAATTGAAAAACCACAAATTGTACTTTGTGTTGTTTGTGCCAGCAAGATATCCGAAAAAACTTACGATGTCCATATAAGAAAGAGTGTCATGACAAAGCATATGATTTACTAGAAGCAGATTTGAAAAACTTTGTTGATAATGAGATGCCTATGCCTCTTGACGTGATTATGGAGTATTTAGATGATAGTTCTGGGTTTGCGAACATAATGAAGACAAATAAGGCAACATACCATAATGGATGTCGGGCGCTTTTTCGCTCTTGTATGCTGCAACAACAACTTAAGAAGAGAGAAATGGATTCGGCTACAACAGTGAGTCCCCCCCCCCAAAAAAAACGCGATTGAATTATAAAGCAACCCTCGATGCTAAAAAACCCTCAATGTGTCTACTGTGAGAAGTACGAAGGGCAAGGTGATGAACAAATATATCGTGTCAGTAGTGCTAACTGCGGCAAAAATTTGTTCGAATGGTCGCTGCAATCTCAGAATTGGTAGTGCATGCACGATTGAATACTGCAACCAATGCTGAAGATGCCCATTCTGCGGATATTCATTATCACGCATCGTTTTATACCAAGCTTAAAACTGAAGCCCGTGCTGCCAGGAACTCATCAAAAAGCACTTTCCATCAGCAAACTTACCATCCATTAATCAGGAATCTTCTACCGCCGAAAAGACAAAATTTCATAAACAACTAAAAGCCCTTCTTAATGTAGTACAAGATGGAGCAATTGTAAATCTGTTTAAAGAGACAGGTATGGAACTCGTCACATTGGATACTAGTGAGGTCATGGATCCTGTTGTTGCTACGTGCCTGAAGGAAGCCAAGGAAACGGGCGAAACCATGTATAAGGACTTTGTGAGGGACAGAATTCAAAGTGCTACAAAACACCTCTCAGACACAATTCCAAGGGCAACCATATACACATTCAGCAACCGGCCGCCTGCAAATCTGAAGAAAGGACCCAGTATGTTAGTAACAGTAGAGGCAAATGCAGCGCTCATCACGGAGCTATTTCTAAATCTGCAAGCACGACCACAAGCTGACATACATGACTTCTTCAGACACGAGAACCAGCGTGACCCGCCTTCATTATCTAATGAGGGAAAATTACTGTCAAAAACGAAATCTGCTCTTCTTGGGTGCCTTCTTGGTATGCCTGACCCAGGACGCTCTCAATCATTAAAGGAGGCATCAGTGCTTTTACTCGATAAGCCGGCAGTTATTCATATTATAAAACCACCGCGTGCCATATTTTTCGGGGAATATATAAATATGCACCTACTGCCATTTATAGAAAGCAAAATGAAGCCTAACATCACAAGAGTAGATGCAGTCTGAGACACATATCACAATGGTAGTCTTGAATCACAAACCCGGGACAAACGAAGTGACACTTCAAGGCATCGAACTAGTGTGACTGAGAAAACACCTGTAACAAAGTGTTCAGCATGGCAGAAATTTTTATCAAACTTCAACAATAAACAAGATTTATTTAACTTCCTCATCGAGAAAATGGCTGAACTTACCACTAGTGCTCGGTATCAACTGTTCACCACAAAGGAGAATCAGGTGTTAAGCAACAGAACGAGTGACATATCAACCATGTATCCAAGCCAGCAAGAAGAAGCAGACACCAGAATGATGTTGCACTTGCAACACGCAGCTGATCAAGGACATGCAAAGCGTACCTCATCACAGTGGACACAGACGTGGTTGTTCTGGCCCTATATCATTTCAAACGGTTGGATATGTCAGAGTTATGGATAGGCTTTGGATCTGGAAAGACCTTTAAAGAGATTCCAATCCATCACATCTGTCAACAGCTTGGACCTGAACGCTTACTTTATTACTTTAATATTACTTTTTTAATATTTTAAATTTAAAATTTTAAGAGTTATTATGGGATCTTTGGATTCATGCGAATAAGGCTTCGTAGACGTCACAGTAAACGTAGGCATAGAAATAACAGCAGCTGAAACTGTTTTATTTCACAGTAAAGTTGGAGAAATTTTAAAGTGACACACGAAGATTGAATTTAAGTTTACCGCAGTAGAAAATGGTGCAAAATTTAGCAGCAATTTTTTTAAAATTTAAAACTAAGATTACGTCAAACAAGATAGTATTTTTTTTCTTTTCACTTTTTATGGAAAAACCGACCAGCGTAGTGGGCGTAGCCTACTAGTACATATATATGGAAAGAATTTATTTTACATATGAATAAGTGTATTTCAAACTTCGCAATCGGAGTGAAAATGAAAAAACAGCTAGACTTGTTTTTATTTATAAATTCTTCAGTAGCTAAGTTAAGTAAGAAATGCATTCTAACATCCTTATGTAAAAATAAAAATCATTAACATTGCCTAGTCTGTTTTATTTTTCCTCTCTCTCTCTTTTTCTATCTCTCTCTCTATATATATATACATATATATCCATTAATGAAACATTACCGAAACACCAACAAAAACTATGAAATTATGAATTAGATAGTAATAATTAATTGCCAACAAGTGTTCCCCCAACACTCTGAATATAGATTTCATATACATAGTAAAAAAAAAAAAAGAAGAAATTAAATACAAAAAATTAAATAAAAAAACTAAAAAAGGAAATTTGTGGAATTAAGACAGAATCTTCAGGTCCCAAATGCCTAAATTGCCACAAATAAAACGTGTGGTTTCATCATCATATAAGTCATAACATTGCTATATATAGATATATATTGATGTTATTTAAAGGTTATATAATATATATCTTATAACGTATGCATTAAGGCACACTAAACTTAAAATAAGCAACATTTATTAACCTTTCGACTACCAAAAATATTAAAATACTATGCAAAAATTATTAGTCGGGTCTATTGGACCCGTATGTAACTATACAAGATTTCTTTAATACAAAAGTGTTAGTGATTTACAATAAGTATACTAATAAATAATAGAACATAATCTATATAAAACGGAAAGAACGATTTATATTGTAAGAATTATACACTTATTTTTATTGTCTTTAATTACTGTGTACATGATGTACAAATAAACAAAAATTGCTTTCGTGCCCAATGGACCTCCCTCGGTAGTCGGAAGGTTAAAGTATTTTTATTATAGCTAATGGAAAAATAAAACTTACACACTGTTAAAATTAGATCATGCATTTTATGTACAATTTATCTAGAAAATGATAGAAATGGCATTTTACAAAGATTTTGGTAATTAAAATTATCATCCTGCAATTTCTCATGAATATAGTAAAGTAACAATAATTTTATTTGTATGTAACCTCACCCAGGGCCTGATTATCCAAAAGGCACGTAAAATATATGCTCTCCCTCTAAAATTTAAAAGGTGCCCCAACATAACTGTGAAGTGGGCCGTCTAATTCTCATTTTATTTATTTTACTTTTTTACATTGTATTTTTATTTTTTTAAAGAAAGTTTGCTTAATCCAAGAGGAATTCCACGCACTACTTCACGAAACTTATTTAACAGAAAGATATGAATATCATCAATGGTATATATTAATTAAACATTACAGCATCCTGATCTGCGTGTTAGAAACTACCCGGGAAATTGAGCATATAGCTACACAAAGGAAAAAAAAAAGTGTTGATTTTACAGTCTAGCGCGGTAGAGTATTACTGCTTATTTTACTGCTTATTACTGTTAATTTTACGGTATAATACTGCCAGCTGGGGTGCCAGTATTAGACTGTAAAATCAACACTTTTTTTTTTTTTTTTTTTTTTTTTTGCAGTGTAGCTATATGTACTAAATATATCTGAAGTATATACAGGGAATATAAAAAAGCTGTTTAATGAAATAATGTGGACTCGGCTAAGCTACTCCCGGGAATAATATTAGTATGATTGATGAATGATTAGTATCATGAATGAAAAAAACTTTTGCGAAATGTAAGGAAGTCCCAAAATGATACCGTGCTGCCACTAGATTCAGTGATTAATCCAGCCCTGACCTCACCGATGAGAATGCTTCATAATATTAGGGCTACTAATAATACAGGCTGAATCATCAAACATTTTGTTGCCCATTTAGACCAATCAGCGATTATTGTCCGCGGCCAATCGTTCTTCTCCTACGGCAATTAAATGGCGGCGTGAATCAGCCCAGATTGTAGGAGCCTTACATAATATGGTTTACGCTAGTCACGGGAAGAAATGCTCAATCTAATGTTAAGTCTATGGGAAGGTTATTTTCAAATTTTTCGCTCGCATTTTAATATTTTAGATTTTAAATTTATTTATTTTTTATTTTTTATTTATTTTTATTTTTTTTTAGGTAGTTTTCAATACAAAAAAGTATAAAGCTACCTATTGCAGCCGTTCGGAGGAAAGCAGTTCCGGAAAATTTCGATATATTTTCACCGATCATGACCCCCAGACCCCAAAACCACCCTCCGTCCAAATGTTGATTTATATATATAGATATATCCATATATATATATATATATCTGACCTATGTCATACGATAACGCCCGTAATTATGAATCGACTTTGATGAAACTAATTGTGTGTATTAAGGTCACTAATGTCTCGACCGAGTTCGTTGGCCAGCTTGGTCCGCCATCTTGTTTCAAGATGGCGGCCATTTAAAGATGTAAAATAACTTAAAATCTAAAATAAATATACAAAAAATTTAAAAATTCAAATTTATTTTTTAATTACGTGTTAGGCCTTGATACAAGGATTCCAGAGCTTTTTTTGGTTTACCTCTATCTTAAAAAATGGCTGAGATAGAGCAGTTTGAAATTCTAGGGTGGCTGACATTTTGAAACAAAACAGCACATTAACGCGATTACTCGCAAATTATTTTCTTTCATTGTTGTAATAATTTTCCCAATCATACGCATAAAACTATATATTCATATCCGTTAACGCCAAAATTGGCGACATTGGCGACACAATTGGCAAAATTGGGCGACATTTGGCAAAATATCGCCAAATTTGGCGATCAAAATAAGTCTTCATAAATGAAGCCAATTTGGCTATTGCTCAACAATTTGGCGAATTTCTTATTCCAATTCAGTATTAACGAATCTTTTGTAAACGTTTCTTTGCATTTTAGCTTGCTGTTTTCGTGTAACATTAGCTAAAATTTTAAAACGAAGATATAGGAAAGCTACCTTTTCCTCCCGGTACAGGCCGGAAGGATTTTTTTGTTTTTGTTTTGTTTTGTTTTGTTTAGGATTGCTAAGGTCGATTTCTAACGTTGTTAGTTTTTGCATTTTTCATTTTGGTTAAAGTTTTTTTTATAAGTGGACATTTTCACTTTTGGAACCGGTTGGAACCAGTTCCGAAAGTGAAAGTACCCTTATATAAATAAAACTAGGACCAAATCGAAAAAGTAAAAATTAATAACGTCAGAGATCAACCTCAGCTATTCTATGCTAATCTATCCTATAACTATAATCATTTAAAAATATTAAAATGCAAGCGAGAAATTTGAATATAATCTTCCCATAGACTTAACATTAGTTTGCGCAATTTTTCGCATGACTAGTGTAGGCTTTTAAGAAACCGTCATCTATAAACACTGTTGAGTAACTGGACAGTTTGTTGAAAGGATAAATTGTAAAATAAATGTATACTTACGATGGGAGATTTTACAGTGTAAAACAAACAGAAAACAGATCTGTTGGTGATTGTTATATCCATAAAATCAATTTATAACAGCAACTTTGACCGTATTAACTGACAGATGCTTTACTTTTATAATAAAATGAAACAATGTTCAATTTGGCAGAACATTAATAATAATATATGAAAATTCTATATATTCAAAGGATTAAAATGACTTCGTAACTATGTCAGAAAACAGCCCCTTTCAGTTAAAAGGCTTAAACACAGTTATAAATAACAAAGCTAACAGTTTCTAATATCACGTCAGAAAATGATTCCCTTATTTCCTTTTACATTTTCAAATAATAAATGTCTGATAAAACTTGTGAGACAAATAGTCCAGAAATGGCATGTGCAATTCCAATTTACATAATTACCATTATGTTATTGCGCCAGCCATAAATTTTATGACTCGCTAGAAATTACAAGCAGTGATTGGGTTCACATTATGTATCCAAACAGATTTCATCTTAGTAAAACTGAGGCGTTTTCAGTTCCGATAACGATGCAATCCTCTCTATTAATTGCAGGATATCATGCGATTGCCATATAAATCTCTATGCTTGCTTTTTTTCTAACTTCAAACGCTTTTGAAAAACACAAGCTGGATTAGGAAGGGCGAAATGAGGTTTCCATTCTTTGTTTTTTTACGATTTTACATTCTAAGATAACGAAATTTTTTAAATCGGTGTACGGAAGTGCCTAATTGTGCAAGGATCTCTGTGATTTAACGAAATGAATAATTGGGCTCAGTGCGATCGTTTCATAGGACAGAGGGCTCTTATCACACTGCTGTCCAAAAATTGAGGGGGTCGGGGCAAGAAAGTGCTAAGCCACATTTTTGGTGAAATAAATCTAACAGTGTAATCTGTTGCTTAATATTGTAAATTATAATATCCGACATATAATTTGTTTCTAATGTCACTTGGTGGCAGCATATGTGAGAGGTTTCGTTTTTGCTCCAGATGTTTATGCCCCCAATGAAGATAGCTAATTTACAAAAAACGTAATAGTAACATCATTAAATTCATGCCATATTGTTACTCAGACTATCTCAAATGTTACTAAGACAATTTAGGTTATATATCTTGATTTGAGAATTTGATCAAATTTTCAAATTGAAATATCTCAGAAGCTCAAAAATGTGGCTTCTTTTGCCCCCCCCCCCCCTCCCCGCAATTAAGGGGCAGTGACAGGACGCTTTCGCTTTTTACACGGTTTGTGAAATATCTACTGAAATTCTTGACGAATTGTCCTTGAACTTCGAGGATGTAAAGCCCATTTTTGACTTCAAGAACAGTAGAAACAGTATACTGCAATTAAAAGATTAATAGATTGAATATTTGATGAGATTGAATATTTGATGAAATAATTTTGTATACCCTTTGTATCTCCGCGTTGCATATCTGTAACATACCCAAAAGTCAATGTTACTTATATACAGTAGGATTTAAAAGACGATTTTATTTATTGCTGTTATCTTCTAACACAGCAGTTAAGGCTGCTCGTCAGTAAACTTCCCGATTCCCCTCGCTAATGTTATTCCTATGGGCGTAGGATGCATTCGTATTTTTAAAATACCTCCCCAGGAAATTAATATTTTTAACTTCTGTTTCCTGTTACTGTTCTTAAAGAATGTCTCTTTTTTTCTTAGTTATCAAAATATTTCTAAACTATGTGCTTAATTTATATTTTTATGTGTTAAAATCAATAGCGAAACTGAATAAGATTTTAACATTTCATATAAAATTCAGTATCTATTTTAGAAAAAAAGAGACATTCTTTAAGAACAGTACAAAGAAAACAGAAGTTAAAAATATTAATATTCCGAGGAGATATTTTAAAAATACGAAGGCATCCTACGCCCATAGGAATAACATTAGCGCGGGGAATCGGGAAGTTTACTGACGAGCAGCCTTAATATAAATTGTTTATACAATTCTCAACAGACGATACTGAGTTAATTTTTCATGTCAAAGTTTTATTTATCATTTGAGTAGTTTCACATCCTTATTGCTAAAATGAACTTCGTAATTCTTGTCAACTTGAAAAAGCTAGAGAGGCCCAAAAATTGATTTTTTACAAAGGTAAGTTGTATACTTTACAATTTTGTATTAGAAAATTGACAATGTTTATGATATACGTATATGTAATTCTCTGTTTATTGCATATGTGAACAAAGTTCCTTTTCATTATTTTTTTTTTATTTTTGTGTTCTATATTTTTTTTAATTATATTTTACAAGCTTAAAAGGATGTATTCTAACATCTGAATAAATATTTTTCAAATAGGAGTTGTTGAGTAACAAAAGGTTTTAAACTTTAGAACTTAGAATATTGCCATTTAAAAGTACTTCTGATAGTTCGTAGAAACTTGATATAACTTTATTGAAACTTTTCGCTGTACATCTGAGGACCTCTCACGGCACACCGTTTGAGAATCACTGATCGGAAGTAATGAAACAATATTCGGCCCTTGTTTCATCGTTTCATATAGAATAGAAGTCTCTTTTAGAAAATTCCACGTAGTGTATCAGGCAGGGCTCGATGATATATATATCAATGGATATATATATCTTGATATATATATCATGATAAATATCCGCTATATATTTTCAATATATCATGTTGATATTTTCGATATTTTCAAATATTTAATATTTATTTTCAAAATATTGCGTATGATATTGCCTATGATTTATTTTCAGTAAAAAACAAGTATAAATGAATTCTTTAACTGTTATAGGCTGTGCCGTTCTCTATAACACGATAAAGAACTTTTGCTCTTATAGTGACTTTTTTAGCCCCCACCCCCACCCCCACCAAAACAAAAACATATTTTCTAAGCTGTATGTTTGAAACAGAATTTTTAAATGTGGAACTAATATTACAACCATTGAAAAATAAGCTAATTATAGATAACAAATTATTTACAGCAGCTTCATTAGAAAGAATCTTTTCTGGTTTTGGTTTTGTTCAATTTACACTGCACAACAGGTTAGAGAATGAACAAGAACGAAAATCATACACCACAGCATAGATTACGAAACACTTTCCAACACTATCAGAATATTGTTAAATCATTTTATTTTCGTTCATGGAATGAAATGAGATATCGAAATAAACATTAAAAAATAATCACAACGCAGTAAAAATTCGATTTTAGGAATTGCTGCCCATGGCCGGTAATGTGTGCGAATTTTATATTGTGCAACCCTGTATATGAAATGTACACCTCATAATACTCTAAAAATACACATTTTAAATGCATATCACACCTTAAAGCCGAAATCTAGCAGTTATGACTCATAGTCAGCTCTGTAACCGAAATATTTTGAGTGTCTCTGTAAATAAACGAAATATTCTACGGACTCAATAAATCTACAGAAACATGCTCTAATAGTGCACCACAGTAATGTATACCAGTTTCATTAAAATACACTGTAAACAATTTTCCCCCATAGTTATTAATGCAATGGAATACTTTTGTGCGTTCCTGTAAACGAACTATAAATGCTACTTACTCTATACTCTATATAAATCATATTGACAGCCACCTCAGTGACGCATATAAATTTTCTTATGTTTGAAACAATGCAACATCATTAAAATGTACTGCAAACGATTTTTTCCCATTGACCGTAAGTAACAGAATACTTTTGAGTGTCCCTGTAAACAAATTATAATTGGTACTTATTCTGTAATTCTATAGCAAACATGTTGTCCTCTACTTCAATGACGTATATCAATTTTGTTACGATTGAAATAGTGTAATATTATTAAAATGCACTGAAAACGATTTTTCCCCATTGACCGTAATGAATCTGAATATACTTTTGATTGCCCCTGTAATCTAATCATAAATGCTACAAACTTCATTTTCAATACCAAACATGCTATGGTCAACTTCAATACCATATATCATTTACATGGCAATCCGACAGTATTTACTCGAGTTAGAGCGTGGAAAGACAGACAGACGGACGGACGGATAGCGAGACAAACCGAATTCATAAACACTTTTCAACTATCTTGAAAAGTGTTAATAAAAAGCAGACAAGCTTACTACAATTATGTTCAAAATTTTCAATAAAGACAAATTATTTTGTATTTAAAATTTTGTTGTTTGAAACAAAATTTTCTTGAAACTTGATTACTAAATCCTATAGTTTGTTTTTTACGAGTAAAATGCAAATTGTATCTGTTTTCAATTAGTTGATCTTCCACTTTGTTAAGTAAGTCAAAAAAAATAGAAAATCACGATTAGAGTATTGTTTTATTAAGTTTTCATGCTAAGTGCCACATGTAATTTAAATTAGGCCTGAAAAAATTTATAATCATCAATAAGTTGGCTGCCGAATGCTCTGACCACTTAGCCAGCGTGACTTCGGATTGTTTTTTTATCGGTGCTGTTATAATTTCTGCATGTTTTAATTAATAAGGCTAGATTATTATTATGGTTTTTCTATGGTTATTAAATAATTAGAATATGGCTTGATTAATATAATTTATTAGAGAAATTTTCTTTGTTCAATGAATGATTAAAATATGGTCTAGTTAATTTGTTGATCAGAAATAATTTTGAAGTGCATATTTTGGAGGCGAGTTCATCAATTTTAGCGGATAAGATTACTGTTTATAGAGGGGAAGCGGTCAGTTATACATATTTTAAATTTGATTGTTATATTAATATATTTCTTAAATAAAAAAGAGCTTCTAATTTTATTTATTTATTTTTTTAACCATTTTGAAAATGTTGTTGCTTTCGGTTGAAAATGGACCAAATGATGTTCGCATCAATGGACCAAATGATGTTCGCACCGTTTTTAACGAAATTCTGTAACTTTAGAAGAATTTTTTAAGCGTTTTTAACGAAATTCTGTAACTTTAGAAAAATTTATCTTTGAATAGGCAATAGAAATAATGCATAAAATCGTTACAAAAAGGATAGACGCAAATTATCAGATATGACAAATAAAGTAGAAATTTGGTACTTTCGTTTTATAGCGGCCCCCAAGGATGAAATATTTTTGTTTCTGTTTTCATTAATATATTGTAAATGTAGTACTTTTTTTTTTTTTTTTTTTTTTTTTTTTTTTTTGAACGATTTTGTAACAACAAAAATAATCTGGCCGGGAATGGGGAAACATTTTTGTCAAATATTTGAGATTTTTCATTTCATTAAAAATCACTTAATTTTGAGACGACGAAATGATTGTCAAAAATGTTGAAATATAGCTCAAGAAACAGTTTCGTCAGATATTTGAGGATTCACGTTTCGTCAAAAACCACGTGATTCTGTGACGAAATGATCGTCAAAAATAACGAAATGAGGCCTAAGGATTGTGGAATCGTCCAAATTGAGTGTTTTATTTCTGAGAGTATGTCTTGAAAAGATGTAGTTTTACCCATGTCTCAGAGAATCACAATCGTGTGTTTACTTCTCGCCTTTCATTTAGCTTCTTTCATTAGCATTTTACACACTTTAGAATCGTGTTTTCATTTCTTTAAGGTTGTTGGTCAATGAGATCTCGAACTCCCTTCGCTAAGGTTAAGCCTATGGGCATGAAATGCATTCATATTTTAAAAATATCTCATAAGCAAATTAATATTACTTTAATTTTTTTTTTTTTCTGTGTAGGCTGTTCTGAAATACAAAAGAGCTACTTTATTACACATTTTTTAAGTCATTTTTGTTCAAAAACGCATGAAATTGGCGGGTGTTCTTATTCAGAAACTTTGTAATCGAAAGACGTTTTCCATATTTAGTAAAGGCAGAATATCTTTCACAAAATACTGTCAAAGTCGGCGTTTTGAACCGAATTCCCGCCGCGAGCAAGGAGAAAAACGTGTTGTCACGTAACACAAATTGCTTATAACTAGATAAGTAATTGTTTTATAAAAAAAAAATTGGAAAACTCGTGTCGATGCCAAATGTCTTCAATATTCAGTCCTACATATTTTATGCCTTTGTGTTTAAAAATGAGTCTGAAATTGTGTCAGAAAGTTTCGCGTTGTTGAGCAGGTCATTTGAGAACAGCCTTAAAGGATATCCCCCTTTTTTTAACTGTAAAAATATTTATAAAATATATGCTTAATTTAATATTTTATGTGCTAAAATAGTAGCGACGCTCATGAGATAAGAATTTAACAAATAATAAACATGAATTTTTACATTGCGTAACTGAGCGTAAAACCGACAGAGTGAAAAATGTCCAAGCCGGGAATCGAACCCGGACCCTTGGACCACTGAGCTACGAGGACGATACCCAACTTGATGGCATCTCTCACTCACATATATCGGTAAAGGCTGCAACCGCAGCGCAAGATGGAAATGTCATAAACACACAAAGTCTGGGACAAATTTGATACGACATATAAAGCCACACAAAGTCCACCATAGATCAATATATACAAGGAAATTACAATTAATATTTTAATTAATTTTCAGGGGCCCGACTTCTATTCCCAGCTTGGACATTTTTCACTCTGTCGGTTTTACGCTCAGTTTAGCAATGTAAACATTCATGTTTATTATTCATTAGTTTCGGACGAATTTCACTCCTCAAAAGTAATTGAAAAATTAATTGTAATTTACTTATAAGAACTTCACTTGAAATTGAATTAAGTATATATTGTAGAAAGTTTTTGCTAACTAATAAAGGAAGAGACATCCTTTAAGAAAAGCACACAGGAAAAAGAAGTTAAAAATATAAATTTTCTGAGGATATATTTTAAAAATAAGAATGCATTATATGCCCATAGATTTAACATTAGAAAAGAGAATTTGGGATCTCACTGACCAACACCCTTAATGAAAGTTTTCTGATCTGCTAACACTCCGTAAGAAATTTTCATCTAAGAAATCTTCATACTTTTTAAGGAACTCTAAATCTTAGTCAACAATTACAATTGTTAAATCTGTGTTTAATAATATTTTTTTTAAGGGTGTTCAAATCGATTGCGATTATTTCTCATACTATTACACAAACTCATTTCAATTGTTATACGCATAAAATTTTCAAATAATTTCTTTCAACTTCTAAAAATGAAGCAATTTTTTTAATTATTTTCTTTGATTACAATCAACTGTTATCTGAAGCCCATCGTTTTGCGGTTTTGATGCTCAAAATCAATTTAAAACACTTTAACAGAATTTTTTTGAAAAATGTTTAACATATACGAGTAAACTGGAAAAAAAAAAAAAAAAAAAAAAAAAAAGTGCACCTTTTTGTAAAACCTGAACAAGAATATATGAAATTCAATGCATTAAAAGGAATAAAATATTTTCGTAACAATGTCAGAAAAACAGACCTATATAAAAATATCAAATCTTGCAATTGTTCTCAAGCAGAAAATGCATTTGCTTTTATATTTACAAATAATAAATGCCTGATAAAACTTGTAAGACAAATGGCCCAGTATTTGCTTCTGTTATTCTAATTTGCATAACTCCCATTACGTTATTGCACCAGCCATAAATTTTATGACTGCCAGGAAATTACAAGCACTGATTGGGTCCACATTGTGTATCCAAACCGCTTTCATCTTAGTAAAACCGAGGCGTTTTCGGTTCCGATAACGATACAATTCTCTCTCTTAATTGCAGGATATCATGCGATTGTCATATAAATCTCTATTCTTGCTTTTTTTTCTAACTTCAAACGTTTTTGAAACACACAGGCTGGATTTAGAAGGGCGAAAAGGGGTTTCCATTCTATATATTTGTTTTCTATTATTTTACTTTCTAAGACAATGAAAATTTTTAAACCTATCTACGAAAGTGCTTAATTGTGTTAGGGATGTCTGTAATCTAACGAAATGAATAATTAGGCTCAGTGCCATTGTTTCATAGAACAGAGGGGGGGGGGGCTCCTACTATTTTACACTAACTAATTTTTATGAATAGCCTATCAAGCATTTGTATAATTATTTATTAAAATAAGTTACTATATTGATATATATATTTAGGAAATTAAAATAATTTATCAAACTAGAGTAGTTAAACAATGCGCTTCTTTTAATAAAATATAATCTTGAAATTAGTAGATTTTATTTTACATTATTTTATTATTATTATTATTATTCCTCATTAAAATAATAAATAGTTTTAGAAACAACATTTTTCTGTTTTGTTTTTTATTATTATATCAGTCTCGCCGCGTCCTATATTTTTTGTATAAATCTACTATTTATAAGCTATAATCTTCATATTAGATTTCTTTAACATGTAGAATAGGAAACTATCTCGAAAATTTTGTATGTGTGTGTGTGCAAAGAGTGGTAGCAAATATATAAAAAATATATACGACGCTGCGATCCTTAATTATATGAACCAAATCACAGCCTGACTGGTCAACGTGACACATTTGCATTTTTATTTTCTTGTACCTTTTTAAACTTGCCAAAAATCAACAAAAACTTTCAAACTTTGAATTAGTGTATCTTCAAAACTTTTTTGTGTATAAGCATGAAATTTTGACTATTGATTAACATTAAGCAGATTGTGCTTTTTGATATAATACCATTAGAAGCTGACTAGGCTTTTACAGAATTTGACCATTGTTGAAAATAAAGTTGCTCTTTTTCTTACTCCGTAAGTCATTGCGCGCATATCTTGAGAACGTAGCGTATGACTGCGGATTGTTATGAAATTTGATATATAGATAATAAGCACATATGTATTTTAAAAATGACCTACTCTTAGGTCAAAATTATTTCATTAACCATGTAAAAAATAAATTAAAATTTTACATTTTTTAATGAATAAAAATATTCATAACATAAAATCTTATCATTGTAAACATTTAAAAGTAGATAATTTTAAACACACATATGCACTTATTAACTAAACCAAATTTTATAACAATCCATGCATACGTTCTCAAGATATCATGCGCGCAATGACTTACGGAGTAAAAAAAAAAAAAGAGCTATTTTAATTTCGACAATGCACAAATTCAGTAAAATATTAGTCAGTTTCTAATAGTATTATATTAGAAAGCACAATCTATTTAATTAATCATCAAAACTTTATGTTTATACATATAAAGGTTTTGAAAAAACACTAATTCAAGTTTTGATTGTTTTTCTCGATTTCCGTCGCGCCTAAAAGGTACAAGACCCCTTAACTTTCTAACACAATGAAACTCTTTAAAACTCGGTACAAAAGTACTTTAGTATGCATGGATATCTATTTAACAAAATGAAATAATATTCGGGTTTGGTGCCATCGTTTCAAAGAACAGTGATCTCCTGTCATTTAATCGATGACCGTGAAAAAGAAATCTTTACACAAATAACACGGAAAAGCCAGACCGCCCCGTAATTACGCCCTGATAACTGCGGGTCGAAATGACGGGTTTCGATTCTTGTGTCTGTAATCAAAAGGCAAACTAATGGATGGACACCCGTAACTCCACGAAGAAGAATTTTTAATTGCTTTTGCATTTCCAGGTGAGTGGTTCTATCGATGAAACCTCTTTCGATGCCTGATATTCATTAATGCGCTGCGTGGTGATAATCAGACATGTGAAAACAGAATATTTGATATAGTTTTAGAATGTATCTCAATTAGAGTCCTGCATCGGGTCTAGTAAAACTATCTGCCCGAACTCGAAACGATCCGTGGGTGTCATTTGCTAATATTTTTCCTGTGGGCGGGGTACGTACTTTGTTGATTGTATATGTATGTGTTTGTGTGTATTTTCTTACCTACTGTAGTCGAGTTGATTCTAATTCTTTCTTTTTCGGATTGAGATTGGTGTTTGAGGTTCGGGTTCTTGAATAACCCGATTTTTTAAAAGAACAATCAGAATATTCTTTCAGATGAAAAATATGTTAGATTTCAATATGAATATCTTTATAAATATTATGTAGTATATTATAATTACGATTATGGCAAGGAATTTACAATTAAAGAATTTACCCCAGAATTACGATTATGGCAAGGTTGCGGTTACGATTTCGCAATGATGATCGCAAAGCTTATATATGCATCATATATTATACGCATATATATACTCCAAACGTTCATATATGTGCCATATACGTCATTATGTACATATTATTTACACATTATATGTCATATACTAGTATACAACCCCTGTCAAAAATGACGGAATGTTGATCTGCGTTTAATTTTCATAAGGCTTCATACAAACAAACAGTATGAATATTTTATTATTATAAGGTTTGTATTGTAGAAAAGTACATTTTAAAAGTGACAAATGAATTCTACAAATACAAATGATGAGGCTATATTTTTTTACTCAATATTTAATTTGCGAAATAGTTCAACGACTGTACAAAATATTCAAATTAAATATTTAAAAAACAATCCATGTGCGAAAGATTTTGTAAAAAAGTGGACAAGTTTTATATGAAAATATGCTTAACAGACCTGATTTCAGGTAGAAGAAATTATCATTTAGTTGTCATATGTTAGCATATATTTGTCATTAAGCGTAACATGGCATTTAGCTCCGGTTTGTTCGCAACTCCGACTCGGTTTGCCCCGGAATGGTGACCTACGCTTTCCTGCACTTGGATTTTATATAAGTAGATTTCAAGGTGAATATTTTTATTATCTATTCATTTTTCTTCGTAATAAATAAAATAAAGACAGGTCTGTATATTATTTTTTTACATTTGCATTACAGTACGTCATTAAATTTCTTTCATTTCGGATTTCGAGATTCAGTATTTCGGGTCGTTTTAAAGTTAAAATTTGTTCGGTCGACAAAAATTATTTTGTCGGGTTTCATGTGCATTTCAAGTGGAATTTTAGGGTTCGGTTTATGTTCAATCCGACCGATGCAAGATTCTGATCTCAGTCTGATTATTAAATTGAAAAAAAAAAGAGAAATCTTTACACAAATAAACATGGATCAAAGATCAAAGACGATTACTGAAGAATGCCCACGTGGGGCGTAATGCCCACGTTTACTTCACATCTAGATGAAAACAGTCTATGGAGATGGCATCAGAAGATTCAGAAATATAAAAGTTCTCTCGCAGCAGGCTGCGGTGGAGTGATATGGTGAGCAAAAGGCGGGGGGGGGGGGGCATCCGAACCATACATTTATTATTATTATTATTATTATTATTATTTTAATCTAATACATTGTGCAAACAATTTATTTTAAATAAGATGCAAACAATTAGTTTATATAAGATTTATATAATTAAATTATATAAGATGCAAAAAAAATTAAGTATAGTTACAATTAAGATGCAAAAAATAATATAAACATATATTTTTTTTTTCCTAACAATAGCAAGAGAGCTAAGTAGGAAAGTTAACAGAACCCGATGCCAAAAGCAAGGCGGGAAGACGTCAAAAAGGAAATTTTAGTGATGGGATGCTAAATGAAAATAACAGTGCAGGTATCATAAAATTTTGAATAGCACAACGAAACGTTTAGGGTGGCTCTCTTCTTCTTTTGGAAGGCGAAGCAAAACCGTCATCTCTACTCAAGATGGCAAGCGGTCTCTTCTTCCCTCTACTGCTATGTACACTGTAAGATTGCAACGCTTCGTTGGGTATTAAAAGTCGATCTCTGTGAAAATTTTGTGCAAGTTTTTTAATAACTTGCAAGATAGGCCTAATATTGAGATCAGGATGGATGGCGTCATTCAGGACAAACGTTGTCGCCTTGCAAATCCTACGTAATAAAGAGTTTTGAAAAATTTGAATTTTCTGCATCCGAGTTTCACAGAACGAACCCCAGATAACTGACCCGTAGGTCATGGTTGATCTGATGAAGGACTTATACAGTAATAATTTATTCGAGAGTGACAGACGGCAGTGATAAGCCAGTAAAGATTTAAGGGATCCTTGAGCTTTGCTAGATTTGACAATTACGTCTTGAATCTGCCTAGCCCAGGTTAATTTTGAATCTAGATAAATATACCTAGATATTTGTAATTGGTGACCCAGGGTATGAATTCACCATTGAGAGAAATATTAACAACTGGGGAGATAGATTTATGGGGAAAAAATCATGACGGCACTTTTTGCTACGTTGACTTTAATACGCCAATTTCTAAGCCAGATCTGAAGTGCCAAGAGGTAGGCCTGGAGTTTAGTCAGCACAATGTCTAATTAAATATTGCTGGTCATGATGGCCGTGTCGTCCGCATATAATGCTAATAGGACATCGGGATTAATGTGAGGAATATCATTAATGTAGAGGTTGAACAGCTAGCTGCTTAACAGACTACCCTGAGGGACGCCTGCCTCGATAATGCGAGAAGGGTAAATATATATTAACATTAACAGAGAAGATCCTACCATTAAGGTACTTCCAAAAAATAAGGGTAAGTTGAGGCGGAACCTTGAGCAGAAGTAACTTATAAATAAGTCCATAATGCCGAACCCGATCGAAGGCTTTAGCAATATCTATGAATACGAAACCATTTTTTTTTTTTTTTTATCTACGAAGGAAACACTTATGAACGAGTTCAGTTACTCTCCAAAGCTTGTGCTGAATCGAGTGTTTGGGCCTGAACCCAAACTTCTCGGGTATAATAATCGAATTGGAGGTAACGAACTCTTTCAGACGGTTTGCAAGTATGTATTCATAGACCTTAGACAAGCAAGATAAAAGGGAAATAGGTTTGAAGCTAGAAAGGGCGTGCCTGTCCTGTCCCGGTTTCGAAATCGGGACAATCAACGCCTTCTTCCAGCAGTCAGGAAATATATAGAGATTTAACATGCAATTAATTAGAATGTTTAGAAAGAAAATGAAGTTAAGTGGGAGATGCAAGAGCATATTGGTAGAGATTATATCGAGACCGGGTGATTTGTTCTTCTTGATATTCCCAATATAAGAAATCACCTCAGAGATGAGTGCAGGATTGAGAGAAGTGTTGTGTAAAGTGTTTAAGAAGTGTTCAACCTCTGTGTTGAAAATGTCGACATTCCCAGGATTGACACGATCTTGATTGAGTGTAAATTGGCTTCTAAGACTGTCTGCAATGAACTCAGCCTTGTCTGTGTTAGCCATGTTAGTCTGTGGCCATATCATTTGGGTCATTTAAGGCCGGGATGTGTGTTCGTACCCTACGAATGCGGGCCGTTGCCGACAACATTGTGTTGTCAGCTCTTGAAAAAGACTCCATTTAAGTATTCCAACGTGAAGTACTAAACTCCTTGATTGCAGCAGAAACCTGGTGGTCTTTTCTGTCCATATAATCCTATGGGATTTCCTCCTCAATTTATCAATTATTGCTGTAACGTTTTGGGTTTTCACGATACTTCACTGGTCTTTTTATATGAGTTGCCCTATAATATTGACTATCAAATCATACACTGTAAAAAAATTTCCGGAAGGATCCGGAAAAAAGCCGTGGCATTAAGATGCCACGGCTTTTTGCTGTT
Source organism: Maratus michaelseni (assembly GCA_963931845.1). Lineage (NCBI taxonomy): Eukaryota > Metazoa > Arthropoda > Arachnida > Araneae > Salticidae > Maratus > Maratus michaelseni. Next base: position 321,410,731 of record OZ007594.1, on the reverse strand, counting down.
ACGTTTCACAACAAAGTAGTGAAACCTTCCAAATTTTCAGAAACATTCCGTAATATATACTCCGAAACCTTTCGTATCAAAATACTAAAATATTTCAGCGTCACGATACGCTTTCTTCCGGAACCTTTCATGTCAAAATGCTGAAACATTCCAACTTTACGGGACGTTCTTTTTCGGAACCTTTCATAGCAAAATACTGAAATGTTCCAGTTTCACAGAACGTCTTTTTTCGGAACTTTTTTTTTTTAATTCTGAAAATATTTTTTTTATTTATCAGGGAACAAAATCGAAGCTGTACAACAAAAATATATTAATCGAAACTCACGACTAAACATATAAAAAATATTTGCTAAAACCGAATTCCGAGCTCAGACTTGCACAAGTAAATAAAGTGTAAAACTATTAATTATATATTTTTTTTAATGTATACATTATTTTTATTCTTTTATTAAAGTCATAAGTTTTTAGAATATAAAAATTTCCTTTTAATCGATATTTTTCTGATTTAATAATTTACATCCTTGCTAGAACATTCGATAAGCAATACAAAAGATAAGTATAAAACGTGCAAAAACTACTTTTATGTGTTAATTTTTTTTTCCAAATTTTACATAATAAAATGAGATAAATAGTACATTACACTTATTTTACATATATCATATTTTATAAATAGGAAAGGCGGGACATTAAAAATTCTAACATTATTTCACATGCCCCTAAGACACAAATTTATTAAAATCATTTTGTTTATAATTAATCAAACGAAAAAAAAAAAGACAATATATGGTTCTATCAACGGATAAGATTTTTGAAAACAATTTACATATAACATGGGCTTAATGATGTATTTAAAAGACATTTTTATTAATTTATAAATTAAAGAAAGTACAAAAACTGATTAATAAAATATATAAATTTTTGAAAGATAACAAAAGTTGAACATGGACCTGATTTTATTACTCATTAAAAAAATAAAAAAATAAATAAACAAAAACACTTGTAGCATTTCCTCTATGATGCCAAATGCATTAATCCTTTGAAGGGCAGCGATACATGTCAAAAGTACGATGTTTTACAAGCAGTATTTTTCTATAATAATTACGTGTAAAATTTCCAAAATATAAAAGCAAAAATTTCTATTCGAAAATACATGTGGCCAATTTGGGTTATTTTTGGTATTTGCGCCATGCAAACGGCACCCATTACAGGGTAAAAAACTAAATTTCATTAAGCAATAAAAAAAAATTATAAAAACCGTTAGCGAAATATTTAAATATGCTTTATTTCATAAATTATTAAAAATATTAATTTTTAATAGCATAATTGAATTTGATTATATTGCAATTCTATGAAATTTTTAAAATAAAATATGATGTTTAACTTAAAAAATAAATTTTATAACGTGTTAAACTTACTAATGCATTACTCGTATTAAATGATAGGAAGCTTATTTCAAAAGAAAATTTAAAAATATTACTTATCTATATATTTTAATAAAAAACATTTTCTCAATTGGCAGATACATTCAGTTTTTATTACAAAGAATAATTATTTCATAATTAGACATTATAAAAAATAATCAATATACTTTTTTAATTCAGTGTCTTATTTAAACAATTAAATTTTAAAGTTTCGTATTACAGATAAAATGAAAATGAAAATATTAAAGAATAAAAAGATTTAAATTAGCTACTTACTTTATCGGTTGATATCCAAACAAAGAATGGCACTTGTTCAGATTGCATTTGTCTCTACTTACCTAGGCAGCTGTTTTTTTATTCTTCTTCAGTTATCAAAATGGCTAATGGAACATAAAACATGGAGCACGCATGCGCAGAATGTAGTTTACGGAAAAGTTGAAACCTCTCAAAAATATTACACGAATTATTGCCGTTATTGACGTGGGACTTAAGAAATTCGAAATTCCGGTAAAATATGAGAAATGTTTCGGGATAATTTTCTGAAACGTTCCGGAAATTTTTTACAGTGTAAAAAAAAAAAAAAAAAAAAAAAAAATTGCTGTAGTTCGCGCATGTGCAATTAAAATTTATTTCATACAAATACCCATATCTCATCAAATATTCAATATACTAGGACTTCCCTCAAAGGGATTAGTCTGAGTGATATTGCTGAGAACATAGGGTTAACAATTACAATATAAAGAAAAAGAGCAAATTAAATGATAGAAATACAAAATATCATATATAAATTCATATACACTGTTAAAAAATAGAAAAGAAGTACCGTTCATCAGATGTGTTGTCATAATTTATTTTAACATGTGGCAAAGAATCTCATTTTCATAAGCGCGTATTGCGCAAAACTTGAAAAAAAAACGCCGGATCTTTTAAAACGCCAAATTTTTTAAAGTTACGTAATTGGATTTGCAGCCATTAGATTATTCTATCAAGAGTGGCTTAATGCAAATTTAATTTCATTGTTGCACCTTTTTTGTGTGTGAATTTAAATTTTTTTCTTCCTTGATTATATATCTATTATTTGTATAACTGTTTATAGAAACTCTTACACTTCAAACCACATTGATAGCATGCTTTGCTACAAACCAGATTGCAAAACTATAGTCTAAATTACTATTAAAGTATACAAAAAATCTTTCGATGACTTCTGTAAAATAACTTTTACGTTAAATCTCCATATCGGATATATCGCTACCCGCCAATTTATTTCTCTAACCGTCTGTCTATCCGTCTAACTACTTGTATGTGTAGCCGTGTCTCTATCCACTTCGCTACCCATTTGTCTATCTGTCTCACAACTTGTCTATCTGTCTCTCTACCCGTCTGGCTATGCGCCTCTCTACCCATCTCCGTACCCATCTACTGTCTCTCTACTCATCTGTATACCCGTCTCACTATCCGTCTGTTTTTGTACCCGACTCGCTACCAATCTCATTACCCGTCAGTCAACTCGTCTCTGTACTCATCTCTCTACTCGTTTCTTTATCTACCACGCTACGCATCTCGCAACCTTTCTCGCTACATTCCTGTCTACCGTTGTTGCTACCCGTCTTGTGACCCATCTCGCTACCCCTCTGTCAACCCTCTTTTTACCTTTCTCTCTAGCCGTCTGTCTATTCGTTTCGCTACCCGTCAGTCTACCTATATCGCTACTCGACTCTCTACCCGTCTGTCTACCCGTTTGTTTACTCGTCTTTCTACCTCTCGCCACCTCTTCCCAATATTTAAATAATTTATTTAATATACAGAAGCCGTTTATCAGTTATTAAATGCAAACAGAAATAATTTATCTAATAAGTGTAATCAGATGCAATTTTTTTAAAAATACATATACATACATAAACCTGAATAATAATTCATCAGTTTTGTGTTCATAGTTGTTTATATCATTTGACAGTAAATCGCAACTTCTTAAACCTGAATTGTCTCAAGCTTTTTAAAAAAACCACAAGGTCTGTATAACTGCAAAGTACCCTGAGGGCTATATTAGCTACATGTTATTAAGTTAAGTGAAAGTTTCGTTATCGCGTTTGAAGCCAATTGCTTATGTCAGAAAGCGCGGCTTAACGCCATTTTAAATTCATTGCTGTAACTTTCTTTTCTTTTCTTCTTCTTTTTTTTTTGGGGGGGGGGAGGGGTAGGGGGGGAAAAGGTTTTAAATATATACATTTAAATTAAAACTTTTGCCTTCATGCCATTAGTGTTGTTTGTATTATTAACTAATACCTTGTACACCGAGATTCATTTGAAACAAATGTAAAAGACTTCTTTTACAGTTTTTTTAGGAGAAACTTTCGTAATTGGGCCCAAAGCCAATCGGAGCATTTAATATCATTATTGTAACTCTTACAGAGATAAAACAATATTGTTGCTAGCTTTACTCTTGTTTGAGACCAGCCTTGCCTGTGTATCTGAAGAGGGAAAAGTTTCGTATCCTATGTCGGTTGGCGAAAAAAAAAATTTAAATGGTGCCAAAAGGTAGTTTTAGCTTCTTACAAAATTTTTCAAGAGAGCGGTAAAACATGTTTTTCAAATATTTACAAACATACGTTTATTAAAGCATGTTTTTGCACCATCTTAAAAATTTAAGCACGATGCTAAAATAAATTTTTATCGCCATAGTCGGTATTTTAATAAGTAATGAAAATACATAAACAAACTTATTTAACAAACCTAACAGGCATTTTTGTGATAAATAATTGTTATTATCAGGGGGGTAAATTGTAAACAATTAATAAACGGCTAATAAATAATAAATAGCATTTAAAATCTAAAAATGGAGAAGTGGTCCGTATAAAAATGCAAAACATAACATTATACGCTTAATATATGTAAATCTTTTTTTATTTTGTAATATTTCCGAAGGCACAGATAAAAAGGTAAAAATCTCTTTTCCAAATGCCAAATAGAAAATATACAAAATAGAATGCCAAATATACAAAATAGAAAAATATCTGCAAAAAAATATATTTACATAATACTACATCTGCAAAAAAATAAGATTTAGAAAAAGTAAGCCAAATCCTGCAGATCCCAACAATCACATCGAAAAACTTATCACCAAAAAAGAACTCGCCAAATCTTACGGCACAGGAGATGGATTTTCCCCTCTGAATGCAGAATATTAGTCTTTTTTCTTTTACGATGGGTGATTGTAATATAATTGTTTCATTTCACATACTACATACCGTTTGATATATTGGTACTTTTATGTTATCCTGGCGCAGTTGATAAATCACCAAATATTGTTCCTATAACATTTTCATATTGAATTCATTTCATTTAAATATAAACCTTTCACTCATTTAATTTAAAATACATGCCTTTCATTAATCCCATTTAAAATGCTAAAAAGAGAAGAAAAAAAAAGAAATAATGCCATAAATCGAAACCTTTTATTTAAACACCAAAGATTTTTTTTTTTATTTACACACGCGAAATAAAAAAAGCTGCTATTGCTGAGATTTGCGCCAAATATCTAATACCAAGTCTACCAAGTTATTGCGGGCTTTTTCTTTCAAACAGAAAAAAATCCAAATTAATTTTCGATTTCTACTAAATTGAAATATATTTTATTGTGCTGAATATTAATGCGTGCATATTTTTTTTGCTCCATGTACTCCATGAACTTTTCAATTCCGATTGTCTACGAAAATCTTCCGCCGGTGAAAATGACGTACGCACAAAATTTCGTGACGTATGTACTTTAATTGTGCTTTTTTATCCATTTTTTTAATATAATTTCCAAACGGTTTGACATTTATTATTGGTAATAAATAGACGTCGTTGTCACCTTTATAGGTACCTGCTGTAAAAATTTGAACGAAATCCGTTAAATATTTTTTGAGTTATGCTTGACGAAAGGTTTTAATATCCATCGTAGCTATATATGGGGCAAAGTAATACTGCGCTGTGTATGAGTCTTCGTTGCACTCAGACAATTAATATTTTAATCACAGTATACTATATCTACGATTTTTTGTCAAGTTTTTGGAAAGCGGTGTTAAATTGGGCTGAAAACTCTGCATGCTATAAAAAAAACTTTTTGAATTCTTCACAGAAACGTTAACTTCTTCACGAATATACGTTCTATTACACAAATGCACACAAATGTTGAACAGGTCCTAGTATAATATAGCCATTTTCTATAGTAACAGACCATTTTTAGCGTTTTCTGTTACTTGGATGATCGAAAATATTATTTTATTATTAAAATTATTATTGCCCCCCCCCCTAATTGTCCTCGTGACAAAACCTTCACTGAAAAACATGAAGTCAAACATGTTCTTTACATCCTCAAAGTTCAAGGGCATTTCGGGCATTTCTTCATGAGTTGCAGTAGATATTCGACGAAACGTCTGAAATTGGTCACTGCCCCTTAATTTCTGGACATCAGTGTACAAGGAATATGCTATGGTCCCAAAAATTTCTTTGCTCACCGCATCAAGTGAAGTCCGTCAAATCTGATTTCATATAGCAGTCTGTGCATGGTACCAAAAGAACTGAGCTCAGTGACAAACGAACGAGATAGGTCTCTATATTTGTCTGTTTCGTGATCATTCCTCTTGGCTTTTACGTGATCAAGATAGGCTTGTTGAGCATTCTATCATACCACCTGCAAAAAAAATGGATTTAGAAGCTATTTCTCAAAAATGTATAGAAAATTTTAAGGACACCCTGTATTATGCTTGTGATGATTCGTAATTAGAGGATAATTCTAAAGAGATAACAGAGGAAAGAATTATACTAAGATACTTCGGAATAATTCTCATTTTTCGAAAAGAAAGCTACCTAAACTCTATGATATCAAATCAATCAATATCAGCCAGATTACGTATGACATTTACAGTATTTTATCCAAATAACATCATCCTACTGCTGGGGAAACTGACAAGGCATTTACTTACAGATTTAGATATAATGATTGCAAAAACTATATTTCGTGAGTAACCATCTTCTGTTTTTTGTATCAAAACGATTGTATTTCCTGGGTTCATTGCTTCATTCATTTGGACAATGATTGTTTCGGAAATGAAAGAAAAGCATGATGTCTCTATTATGGTCCATGAATTGTTTATAGTTGTTACTTAGAAATCATCAAAGAACCTATGCAAAGGGACAGGTTAACTTTTTTCCGTAAATTGAAACATAACTTCAGGAAGAAAGAGCAGATTTTCTGTGGTTCAAAACAAATAACATAATTATCTTTAATTTCCGCAATTAAAACGATATTCATTTAAAGAAGAAGAAGAAATAAATAAATCTCAACAAGATTATCCAAAATTTTTTAGCTATGTATCAGAAGTCATTGTTCTGATTTCATCCCTAAAGGCAACTTCGTGACCTATAATAACCTTACAGATCCATTAACATTCAATGAAAATGTATTAATCTATGGAATATTATACAGTGGAAACGTAATTACTTATTCTAAGGAAATATTGGTCTCAAATGATGGCATTTCCTGATAGTAAATTATCGAAATTTTCGTAGATAATTCTTGATGCAGATGGAATATTATATACTGAAAGAATACTTCTTTTGGGCAAAAGGTCAAGATCGGGAAAACAAAAGACCTTAGCACTGAATTATTTGAAAGATTTTTCTAAAATTCATGCTGGGGGATAGGCATGAACAGAGCTTTAGAAATTTGATAAAATTTGGTAGGCAGTGAAAAATTGCAGTGGGCAGTAAAAAATACCCCCCCCCCCCCCCCTCGCTCATCATTGATTTAAAAAAAAAGAAAGATTTTTTATGAATCAATTGAGAAAAAAATAATAAGCATAGCTTAGAATTATTAGTTAGATAGCTGAGAATAGTAAATACATAATTTACGAAGATAATATTTAAGAAGATAATATTTGTGTTTTCTGACGAGACTTGGCAAAATTATATATTTCTGAAAGAAAAAAAAAATCTATAAAGGCTGAATTAACTGGTGTGTTCGGAAAATGCTGATTGCCAAATTATGCTTCAAATTCCCGGATTGTTAAGTGCTACAAAATCTATATCTGATGAGGGGTGGGGGGGGGGGCATTGATAAAATAGTGAAGTAGAAAACGATACTCGATTAATTTTAACACAATTATTCAAATTGGTAAAGAAATCATGAAAGTTGTAATTTTCCAACTGGACGAAAAATTAATTATCAATATCTATGATCAATAAGGTTAACTGTATGCCCTCCAGATTCTACCGGGATAGCTCAGTTGGTAGAGCATGGCAGCTTCAGCCAAGAGATCCCAGTTTCGAATCCTGGTCCAGACATTTTTCGCCCAGTTGGAAAATTACAACTCTTAGAAAACAATATTTTGCCTATTTTCCTGTCGAAGTCAGTCAAATTCTGATTTTATTATTTTAAAATTTACAGTTGATGAATTTATTTTTGTCAAATTAAAAGTAAAAGTTTAAAATCTTTTTTGTTGTTTGAGTATAGTTTCTAAGTTTATTTCTTAATATTGGGGAGGCAGTGAGAAAAAATGCCATTTGTGTTCCGTTATTTTTTATACTCCCCACCCCCCAAAAAAGACAGTTTAAATAACTTGGTTGCCAGATGAAAAACTTTGTCAACAACCTACTACTGATGAAGATGATATGCTTTCAAATTCTCTTACAATGGACTGAAAGGGATAATCTTGTCGTCGCGTGACACAAATCACTTATAACTCGATAAGTAATTTATTTATTAAAAAAATGAAAAACTCATTTTGATTCCAAATCGCATCCATAGTCAGGCTTGTTGTGCAGGATAAACCCTGATACAAACATTAAGAAAACTTTTATTTTCATTTTAAATAGAAACTCTCTGGAATTTTTGTTACTATAAGGTCATATATGTAAATTGCAGAGCATGTATTTTTCTCCGTCGTTTGCGGTTTTTAATGTAGGTGCGACCGCTGCTCTCTGCTTTTTTTCTTTCCTTTTTTCCTCAGTAGTTGTTGAGTTGATGTATAACTAACATGTTGGGTCCTTCTTTTGCCCGCATGAAAATGTATATCATCATAGTAATATTTTAATTTAGAATTGAATTAAAACACCATATAAAGTTATTTACAAACTGGAGTCTTTTATCTTTACAAAAGGGATGTATTTTCATACAATACACAGAAGCATCTTTATTTAATCAACGCTTTTTTCATCACTATAATTAGGTATTGCCTTACTGTGATAGGCTTTTGGAAAAGCCAAAACGGTGTATATAATGCGGTTCGTGAGCTAAACGACTACTGGTGGATCCAATGCTGAAAATAGGTAAGCGATTTTCTTACCTGTATTTATCTTTGAATGTGAAAGTATTTAAATTCAAAAGAGGTATTTCCCATACATTTTAATAACAAGGCATGCCAATTTTATGCTTTTGCTTTTAAAAAAAAGAGTCAGAAAATGTGTCAGAAAGTTTCGCGTATAGTTGAGCGCAGTTCATTTGAGAACCACCTTAATTCGTTTTCTTTTCTTCCTCACTTTTTTTTTTTTTTTTTTTAAATCCTTAGGTCTCTTAATTTTAAATTATGATTCATCAAACATCAATTCTATTTTTGATTTTTTTTTAATACACAGTGATTCAAAAAATGTATACATACACTGTTTATCGTGTCAAAACTTTCTGATTTTTCTTTCTTTTCAGGGTGTAATTAATTGGAAATAATGAGTGGACCAAGATTAACTTTTGAGAAAAGAAAATGTATTTTAAAATGCTATTGGGAGTATGAAAATGTAGCAGAAGTACAAAAACAATATCGCAGGGAGTTTCAGGCACATCCACCTATGCAACTTGATCGGATAAAGGATAAGTTTGAAATACATGGATTATCATAGACAACGTTCCGGAACCGCAATTGAACAGGAATAAGAATGCGCCACAACACCAAATGAAATGTTTGTTGAAGTTTGTAAATGAATAGCCGACACTGTTATCCGCAGTGCATTGACCAAAACGGTAATAATTTTGAACATCTGCGGTAGAAGGAAATGTTATACGAGGGAAAGTCATTAAGTAAGTCAGAAAAGATAATTAAATAATAACACAATGTTATTCACTTCAAAACTATTTTTATTTCTCAACATATTCTCCACCAATATTTATGCACTTATATCACCGTTTCATCAGTGCCCCAACACCAGCTGCATAACATTCTTTGGGTTTCTGTCTCAGTCCCATTAGGACTTCAAGTTGAACACAGGAGACAATTCAAAAGTTTGGTTGGCAACTTCTTCAACATTCACCATACAGCTTCGACTTAGCCCCAAGCGATTTTCATCTGTTTAGTCCACTAAAAAACCATCTTGGAAGCAAGATGATGTTCACAGATGATGAAATGGTTCAACTTGAAGTCCTAATGTGGCTGAGACAGCAACCCAAAGAATGTTATGCTGCTGGTGTTCGGGCACTGATAAAACGGTGCTGTAAGTGCATAAATATATATTGGTGGAGAATATGTTGTGAAATAAAAATAGTTCTAAAGTGAATATCATTGTAATTTATTATTTAATTTTCTTTTGTGACTTACTTAATGACTTTCCCTCGTACATTTTATGTGCATTATTTTGCAGTTTAAATATTAATTATATGTGAATTAAAACTGAAGTTATATATAATCATCTAAACTGTGTGACATTTTTCTGACGCACCCTGTATATTTAACATTTTCTATTTCTCTCTATACATAAATAAATAAACAAATAAAACTTGCTAATAGAAACAAAAACAATAATAACTAGCAAGAAAATCTACTAATCCAATTTGATTTAAACTTTAAACTGGTTATGTGATAATAGCATTAAAAAATAATAATGGTAAAGAAGAAAACAGGTATATATTTATTGTGGAGTCTTTTCTCTTTCTTTCTTTCTTTTTTAGCCCAAGAAGACAAGAGTGAAGGAATGAAAGTGTCATTGAATGGTGTTAATTATTAAATGTAAATCACCTGAGACTTATACAGAGAGAAAAAAAAACTTGACAGAAGATTACGTCAATGAGCAGGACTTGTTTAAGAAAGTTATGACCCATTCATCATAAGTATAATTGGATGAAAAGGTAAAGTAGCAAAAACATAAAAATGTTCGCGGGTAAGATAAAAAATAAAAACATATTTCACAGTGAGAAATTCTTCTGCCATTGAAAAAAAAGGAGGCAGTAAATTATATTAACCAGAAACCAGAATAATGTCTTTATTGCGATAAAATATTAAATAGTCGTTGTGATTTACGTATTTTTTTATGTTCAATAATTTCGGTAATTGTAATTTATATTGCTTGACATTTGTAGGAAATATATAAGGCCTAATGTCAACACTGTCAAAAAAAAAAAAAAAAAAAAAAAAAAGAACGAAAATTCATGCGTCAAGCATAGATTATGTAACACTTCCAAAATAATTTTACAAATCCTTACCGTTTAATAAGGTGAAAGATGATATCTAAGTAAACAAAGTCAAAGTCAAACCGGGTGGGGAGGCCTATCTTTCGGCTTAAGCTCAACTAGACCCGCCCAGTGTCTAAGTAAACAATTTGAAAAACGCATAACATATTTAAAAACCAAATTTCAGGAATTACCAACAGTATTCGAAAAAATATCCGAGCTCTTTTGTGCAGTCCTGTATATGGACTTGTATATACACTACATAGAATGCTAAATTTTAGTTCAGTTAGAAAAAAGCACAGTTTAAAATGAAATGGTTCAACTTGAAGTCCTAACGTGGCTGAGACAGCAACCCAAAGAATGTTATGCTGCTGGTGTTCGGGCACTGATAAAACGGTGCTGTAAGTGCATAAATATTGGTGGAGAATATGTTGTGAAATAAAAATAGTTCTGAAGTGAATATCATTGTAATTTATAATTTAATTTTCTTTTGTGACTTACTTAATGACTTTGCCTCGTACATTTTATGTGCATTATTTTGCAGTTTAAATATTAATTATATGTGAATTAAAACTGTTATAAGTTATATATAATCATCCAAACTGTGTGACATTTTTCTGACGCACCCTGTATATTTAACATTTTCTATTTCTCTCTATACATAAATAAATAAACAAATAAAACTTGCTAATAGAAACAAAAACAATAATAACTAGCAAGAAAATCTACTAATCCAATTTGATTTAAACTTTAAACTGGTTATGTGATAATAGCATTAAAAAATAATAATGGTAAAGAAGAAAACAGGTATATATTTATTGTGGAGTCTTTTCTCTTTCTTTCTTTCTTTTTTAGCCCAAGAAGACAAGAGTGAAGGAATGAAAGTGTCATTGAATGGTGTTAATTATTAAATGTAAATCACCTGAGACTTATACAGAGAGAAAAAAAACTTGACAGAAGATTACGTCAATGAGCAGGACTTGTTTAAGAAAGTTATGACCCATTCATCATAAGTATAATTGGATGAAAAGGTAAAGTAGCAAAAACATAAAAATGTTCGCGGGTAAGATAAAAAATAAAAACATATTTCACAGTGAGAAATTCTTCTGCCATTGAAAAAAAAGGAGGCAGTAAATTATATTAACCAGAAACCAGAATAATGTCTTTATTGCGATAAAATATTAAATAGTCGTTGTGATTTACGTATTTTTTTATGTTCAATAATTTCGGTAATTGTAATTTATATTGCTTGACATTTGTAGGAAATATATAAGGCCTAATGTCAACACTGTCAAAAAAAAAAAAAAAAAAAAAAAAGAACGAAAATTCATGCGTCAAGCATAGATTATGTAACACTTCCAAAATAATTTTACAAATCCTTACCGTTTAATAAGGTGAAAGATGATATCTAAGTAAACAAAGTCAAAGTCAAACCGGGCGGGGAGGCCTATCTTTCGGCTTAAGCTCAACTAGACCCGCCCAGTGTCTAAGTAAACAATTTGAAAAACGCATAACATATTTAAAAACCAAATTTCAGGAATTACCAACAGTATTCGAAAAAATATCCGAGCTCTTTTGTGCAGCCCTGTATATGGACTTGTATATACACTACATAGAATGCTAAATTTTAGTTCAGTTAGAAAAAAGCACAGTTTAAAATTCCCCTTATGGAATTTCCGTTAATGAAAGGAAATGTACTCGAGGTCTTTTGTGCTGCCCTGTATATGATCCATAGAATTTATACACACCAAATAATAGACATAAAATAACTTAAATTTAAAAACGCGTTCAGCAATTGAAACGCACTTCCAGCAATTATTGTCCACATACAGTACCAAATTCTTTTCTGTATCCCTGTAAATGAACGATGAATGCTATACACAAAATATTCCGAAGTTAGCCTCTGGTAGTGTACCGTAGTGATATACTATATTAATTTCAGTATGTTTTAAACAGTGAAACATTATTAAAATAAACCCCAAACGATTTTTCTCCATAGACCGTAATGTAACTGAATTCTTTTTAGTGTCCCTGTAAAGGATCCATAAGTTCTATGCACACCCTATTCTATAGTAAGTCTCTTGTAGTGCACCTCTGTGATATATATCAATTTCAATATCTTTGAAATTGTGTAACAGCATTAAAATACACCGCAAATGATTTTTTCCCATAGGCCGTAATGAAAGGGAATTCTTTTGAGTGGTCCCTGTAAAAAAAAACTATGAGTGTTACACGCTTCATTTTCAATACCGAACATGCCATAGTAAAACTCAATAACATATATCAATTGCTTGACAATCCGAATATATTTACGAGAGTTAGAGCACGGACAGACAGACAGACAAACCCAATTCATAAACACTTTTCAACTATGTTGGAAAGTGTTAAAAAGACAAATATTTGTGAATCTAGAAAAATGTAAAATAATTACGAGCTAAAATATACATTAACTTCCTGCAAGTTATGCAGGATTCCGAAAAGCATTCTTTATATTTACAAACATCCAAAACTAATATATTTTAGTGAGATGAAGAAGCATTTATAAAAACAATGTTTCTTTTGCTGCCTTTCGGAAACGTTTCCGAGTAGTTTTTATAGTATATTAATTTGTTTTCTCAACCTAGAATATAGGTTCTTTTTTATACTATTAATTATCCACCTTGTTCATGTTCAACAAACATTTTTTACAGACAAGCATGCTAATTTAGAATCATTAAAATTGACATTAAAATTAATATTATTTTGTTACTCTTACATTTATAAATTCAGTTACGCAGCTGAAAATTTTATTTAAGAACTGATGGCATCCTAAACAAGAACGAAAAATCATGCGTCAAACATATAGATTATGTAACACTTTCCAAACACTTCGAAATAATTTTACAAATCTTTAGCATTTAATAAGGTGAAAGGCGTAAAGTATTTATAACACAATTTGAGTAATTATACCAAGAATATTCGGAAAAATATCAGAGTTATTCTATGTAGCCCTGGTTATGATCTATATATATTTGTATATATACTATATAGAATGCTTAATTTTATTTCAGTTTGGAAACGCGTAGCACAGTTTAAAATTCCCCTTTTGGAATTTTCGTAAATAAACGGATATGTACTCGAGAACTTTTCTGCTGCCCTGTACATGATCTATGAAATTTATACACACCAAGTACACTGCAAAAAATAATTGTTGAATTTACAGTATAAAACTGGCATCCCAGCTGCCAGTATTATACCGTAAAATTAACAGTATTAAACAGTAAAATAAGCAGTAATACGCTGCCGCTCAAGCCGTAATACGCTACCGCGCATGCGCGGTAGCGTATTACTGCTTATTTTACTGTTTAATACTGTTAATTTTACGGTATAATACTGGCAGCTGGGATGCCAGTTTTATACTGTAAAATCAACAATTATTTTTTGCAGTGTAATAGACAAAAAATGAGTTAAATTTAGAAAGTCATTCAGCAACTGAAAACGCACTTCCAGCAAATATTGTTCACAGACGGTACTCAAATTCCTTCGTGTGTCCCTGTAAATGAAAACAATGAATGCTATGCACGCAGTATTCTATAGTAAGCCTCTTGTAATGCACCTTAATGATATATATCAATTTCAATATGTTTCAAAAAGTGAAACATTCTTAAAGTAAACCGAAAACGATTTTTCTCCATAAACCGTAATGTAACAGAATTGTTTTGAGTGACCCTATAAAAACAAATGTAACACCACATTCTATAGTAAGCCTCTTGTAGTGCACCTCAGTGATATACAACAATTTCAATATGTTTGAAATTGTGTAACATCATTAAAATAAACCGGAATTCTTTTCTGTGACCCTGTAAAAAAACTATAAGTGCTGCACACTTTATTTTCATTACTGAACATGCCATAGTAAACCTCAATAACATATATTTGACAGCATATATAATTTAGAACATATATTTTACAGACAACATACATTTCAAATCTTTAGCACTTAATAAGGTGAAAGGCATAACGTATATATAAACACAATTTGAGAATTACCAACAATATTCGGAAAAATATCAGAGTTCTTTTCTGCAGCCCTGTATATGATCTATAGATTTGTATATATACTATATAGACCGGTTTTTGGATTATGGATTTCATCAATTGCATGAAAATCCGTATATATTTACTCGAGTTCGTGCAGACAGACAGACAGATAGACAAACCGAATTCATAAACACTTTTCAACTAATATAAATGCTGGGCGATTACACCATGAAAAGTTACAACATTAAAGACGTGAGTATAAAACATCACAAATTTTACTGAATGGTGTATACAAATTAAAAATTTTATACATACATTAAAATTAAAAATATTGACGTTTCGACCACCTTCTATTGGTCATCCTCAGGAAAAAAAATCATATTGCTAATGTCAATATGAAACTTTGGAAACAATATAAAAAAAATTTCCTGAGGATGACCAATAGAAGGTGGTCGAAACGTCGATATTTTTAATTTTAATGTATGTATAAAATTTTAAATTTGTATACACCATTCAGTAAAATTTGTGATGTTTTATACTCACGTCTTTAATGTTGTAACTTTTCAACTAATGTTGGAAAGTGTTAAGAAACCGTTTTGAGAAAACTGATTAATACACAAAATAAACTTGAGTCATGGAAAAACAACACTCATTTGAATCAATATTCACCTTTGTACTATAATTATTATTTAAAACAACACAAATGTCACAAATTATTATGATTTTAGTATTAAATGATGCATATGTGTTTTGTGACATTTGTGTTGTTTTAAATAATGATTAATACACTATAAAAACTGCTCGGAAACGTTTCCGAAAATCAGTGGCAGCAAAAGAAACCTTGTTTTTATAAGCGCTTCTTTAAGTCTCGAAAATATACTGGTTTCTAAGCTTCCTAAAGATAAAGAACGTTTTTCGGAATCTTGGGTAAATCGAAAGGGGTTATCCTGTTTTTTTATTCATGGCTATTATTATATTTTCGTAGACTAAGAAATATCTGTCTTTTTTTACATTGTACGAAAGTTGAATTGGCACAGATCATTCGCCTGTATATTTAAAGTGCCATTACTATGCTATGGATTAATTTTTGTGAACTAAATTCATAAATTATACACATCTTAGATCATCACTATGTTTTTTTTTTCCAGAATTTCAACTAAGAAAGTTAATTAAAAATATTTTTAAAGATTTCCTCTTGCACATGTTCTCATAACTGAAAATTCTCTTTGTTCAGGGTGTCTATTCTAGATCAGCAACAAATTTCCCTGACTTTTGCAAGTTTTTCATACCCATTACAAAAAAAAAAAAAAAAAAAAAAAAAATGCAGGTATTAAGATTTCGTGATGTTACACTGCAAAAAAAAAAAAAAAAGTGTTGTAATATCAACTGTAATATCTCTGTAATCAACTGTTTTTTTTTTTGTTTTTTTTTTTTTTTTTGCAGTGTACACACAAAAAATCTTAAAAGTTGTGAATTTGAGAGTGGAACTTGCACAACGGATTCTGAAGCACAAACTACTGATTTGTTAAACAAACTTTTAAAAAATTTACAAATTGTTGAACATCAAGGTATTTATTTATGGTTAATGATAGCTTGACGCTCCTATATTTCTTAATGACATTTTTTTTCTTTTTTTTTCTTTAAATGCTAAACATTTTGAAGATACACATTTTTAGCAAAAGGCATATACGCCTATATTTAAAGTGCATTACTATGCTATAGATTAATTTTTGTGAACTAAATTCATAAATTATACACATCTTAGATCATCACTATGTTTTTTTTTTTCTAGAATTTAAACTAAGAAAGTGAATGAAAAATATTTTTAAAAGTTTCCTCTTGCACATGATCTCATAACTGAAAATTCTCCCTATTCAGGATGTCTATTCCAGATCAGCAACAAATTTCCATGACTTTTCCAGGTTTTCCATACCCATAAAAAAAAATTACAGGTATCAAGATTTTGTGATGTTACATACAAAAAATCTTAAAAGTCGTGAATTTGAGAGTGGAACTTTCACAACTGATTCTGAAGTACAAATAACTGATTTGTTAAACAATTTTTTAGAAAATTTACAAATTGTTGTACATCAAGGTATTTATTTCATGGTTAATGATTGCTTGACGCTCCTATATTTCTTAATGACAATATATATATATATCACACTTTTAGCATAAGGTCCTATGTATTGGTCCAATAAGGATGAAATTCTTTATCACATCAGTCACAATTAAATACAGTTTTCTTTGACATATTTTAATATAAATAATAAATATTCAATAAACTAAGCTAACAAATATTTAGCTCCTAAGCAAAAATAAGTCAACAGACTGAATCACCTAATCAGTCGTACAACATTCAGTACAAAGTTTCAGTGAAACTGTGGAATTGAAAATCTTTGAGTTACAAGGAAGGACTGAAAGAGGGTGGACAAAATGAATTGCACGAGGTTGAAATATCTTTAGTAGTACTTATAAAGAGCAAAATTAAGTTTTCCTGCCGTTGCAATTTCAAATCCTTAGTTTCATAATTAGAAAAACTTTCCTAGTTTCCTAAACATATACAGGGTGTCCGAAAAGTCTGGAAACAGTCGAATAACTCGAGAAATATACATCGGATTGAAAAACGGAAAAATGCGCGTTCAATATTTTTGAAAAATCTATTTAGGGATATCAAAGTTGCCCCCTCAACTCTGCCCCCTGGGGAGAAAGGGGAGGGGGCAACTTTGAAATCTTAAAAGATACCCCCCCCCCTTTTTTTTTTTTTTTTTTTTGGAGATTCGGATTCTACGCTGGAAAATGCGTAACTGTTATACTGAACATTTTCTTAGAAAAATCGTAGGTGGCACTGTAATCGAATAAAATGCTGTGAGAATCGTTTCCATTGGAAAGTCTGGAAACGGTCGAATAACTCGAGAAATAAAGACACATCGGATTAAAAAACGGAAAAGTACGTGTTCACTATTTTAAAAAAATCTATTTAGGGATATAAAAATTGTCAATTTTCTAAAATATTGAACACGTATTTTTCTGTTTTTTCATTCCGTTATTCGACCGTTTCCAGACATTTCAATAGAAACCATTCTCACTGCATTTTACTCGATTACACCACCATCTACGATTTTCCGAAGAAAAGTTTAAACATAAAAGTTATGTATTTTTTTCCCGTAGAATCCGAATCTGCAATGAAAAAAAGGGGGGGGGGTCATCATTTATGATTTCAAAGTTGCCTCCCTTTTCCCCCAGAGGGCAGAGTTCGGGGGGGGGCAACTTTGATATCCCTAAATAGATTTTTCAAAAATATTGAACATGCATTTTTCCGTTTTTCAATCCGATGTATATTTCTCGAGTTATTGGACCGTTTCCAGACTTTTCAGACACCCTGTATATTAATTTCGTTGCATTTCAGATATATTGCCGAAAGTTAGAGCACGGACAGACAGACAGACAAACGAACTGAAATCATACACACTGTTCAACTATGTGCAAATGTGATAAAAAAGCAAAACGATGTTTTACTTACTATTTAAGGCATAAAAAAACCACTTTAAAAAGAAAAGAAAGTTATAATACAAGGCACTGCACTATAATGCTTTCATCACCTTTCCCTTTATTGCTTTTATATAAGATGGGTGTGGAATTTATGAGGAACTCTTAACTGGTTTTCTTCACCCGCACATATTTATTACCTTTTTCTGATATTAACCTTTCACTTGAGCGGAATAAATTTTAAATGGATTAGGCTATTCAAAATGCAATAAAATACTACTTCATACACCGACCCTCATCTCGTAATAAAGGGTTTAAAGGTGGTACATTCTTAAATGACCTGTTCAACAACGCGAAACTTTTTGACACATTTTCTGACTCATATTTTAACGCAAAGGCATAAAATTGGCTGGCCTGACTATATAGAAGCGATTTTGAATCGAAATGAGTTTTCAATTTTTTGATAAATAAATTACTTATCGAGTTATAAACTATTCCTGTCAAGTGACGACACAATCCCCCCTCCACCTCCGCTTTCTCGCTCTGTTGCCTTTGGATTTCGGGTCAAAACGCCCACTTTGACAGTATTTTCTTAAAGATCCTCAGCCATTAACCAAAAAATGGAAAACTCGTTTCGATGACATAGTTTCTGAAGAAGAACATCTGCAATTTCATCGGTTTTCTGAACACAAATGATTTCAAAATTGTGTCAGAAGGCAAATTCCTTTGGATTTGAGAACAGTTTACTACTTCTTAACTATTTGTGCCCCAACGGAACTTTGAAACTTTATTAGAAATATTTATATACAATTCGTACAATATCTTTATTAATAGGATTTTCAACATTTCATATTTCATGCAAAAATACTTTCCTTTTCAATGTTCAGTCTCATTTTTACGAAGTTAAATATTTTTAAAATGCATAATTTATAATGGATTTTTTTTATACTGTTGAATGATGAGATAATTTTACAGTCAAATCAATCTCTCATTTAAAAATAAATCTACAATATAATTTTTTATTAATTTCTTATAAGGATTGATATATTAACCTCTAGAAGGACGGTGTGATATTTTTAATACTGCTTAATTTTATTATAAATTTGTACCAGAATTTTTTAACGAAATTTTACTTCTATAACATGGGTGAAAAAAAAAAGAACGAAAAATCATGCGTCAAGCATAGATTATGTAGCACTTTCCAAGCTTCCAAAATAATTTCACAAATCATTACCGTTTAATAAGCTGAAAGATAACATCTAAGTAAACAATTTGGAAAACGCGTAACATATTTAATAAATTTTAGTTTAGTTAGGAAACGCGTAGCACAGTTTAAAATTCTCCTTCTGGAGTTTCTTTCAATAAACGAAATGTGTTCGCGAACTTTTGTGCTGCCCTGTATATGAAATACAGAATTTATACACACCAAGTAATAGACAAAAAGTGAGTTAAATTTAAAATCGCGTTCAGCAACTTAAAACGCACTTCCAGGAGTTATTGTTAACAGACAGTAAAGAATTCTTTTGTGTGTCCCTGTAAATGAACGATAAAATGAACGATGACTGCTATACACACAATATTCTGTAGTAAGCCTCTTGTAATGCACCTGAGTTATATATATAAATTTCAATGCGTTTAAAATAGTGAAACATTATTTAAGTAAACCGCAAACGATTTTTCTCCATAGGCGTAATGTAACGGAATTCTTTTGACTGTCCCTGTAAAGTAACTATAAGTGCTATGCACACCCTAATCCATATTAAGCATTTTGTAATGCACCTTAGTGATATATATGAATTACAATGTATTTGAAATGGTGTAACATCATTAAAATAAACCGCAAATGATTTTTCCCCATAGACCGTAATGTAACGGAATTCTTTTGAGTGTCCCTGTAGAAAAACTATAAGTGCTATACACTTCAGTTCAAATAGGGAACATGCTATATATAACGACAATAACATATAAAAATTGCAGTGCAATCCGAGCATATTTATGGGAGTTAGAGCAAGGCCAGACGGCCAGACGGCAGACAAACCGAAGTCATAAACCCTTTTCAACTAGGTTGGAAAGTGTTAAAAAAAGTGCTAAAATTGCATTTCTTTATATTCAAATAAAATTTTTCGAAATTTCTTATGCGAATTCAACATAAACAAAACCACAATTACTTGGCCTTGTATGCATTAAAGAAGCAATATTAGTTGTTAATCTAAATATTGTTGTAAATATTTTGCATATATAGGCTTTTATTAATATATTTTTAAATTTTGATTCGATTTTCATAAAATATGAAATGACTCAACAATATTCTGCAACGATTATAATATATTAAATTTCACACCATTTGGTTGGGTAGTTTTTGCGCTGTTATATGCGAACAGACGGACAGACGAAAAGACGGGCGGACCAGACGACGACTTTAGGTTCTTACGTATTTATATAATTACGAACGCATCTAAAATTGCTCGTTTTAGCTGTGATAATATTAAAGTTGTTCGTCTGTATTGCAAGGAAAACTTCCTTATTAAAGAGCGGCCAGGCATACTGACACAAGGTGGTCAGTCTAATGCAGAACCCTCGCAGTTTCGTTCCCCAGCAAGCACGGTACACTGCAAAAAATAGTTGTTGATTTTACAGTATAAAACTGGCCTCCTAGCTGCCAGTATTATACCGTAAAATTAACAGTATTAAACAGTAAAATAAGCAGTAATACGCTGCCGTGCAAGCAGTAATACGCTACCGCGCATGCGCGGCAGCGTATTACTGCTTGCACGGCAGCGTATTACTGCTTATTTTACTGTTTAATACTGTTAATTTTACGGTATAATACTGGCAGCTGGGGTGCCAGTTTTATACTGTAAAATCAACAATTATTTTTTGCAGTGTATTTATTTTATCGACCCTGCACTAAGGGGTGAAAGGTTTAGTGAACCTGGCCTAAATCATTATTGAAAAGCGAAATATGAAAAAGGTTTTGTGTTTTGAAATTTTATAATTAATTTTGAGCATTTTTAGGTGCGTTCGTATTGTATAAATACGTAGCACCTATAGTCGTCGTCTGACCCGTCCGTCTGTTCACATGTAACAGCGCAAAAACTACCGAACCAAATGGTTTGAAATGTAATATATATAATCGTTGCAGAATTTTGTCGAGTCATTTCAAATTTTATGAAAAACGAATCAAAACTTAAAAAGATAATAAAAATATTTATTAAGTAAATTTGACTTTTTTTTAAAAATCAGTACTTCCTTGTTATAGCATTAATCGTCAAGCGACCGAGATGTATCGTCAAGTTATCTGACATGTATGACGTTATAGTCATATATGACATTTATTACATCTTATAACCTCTATGACAAAGTTATAGTCATATATGACGTATATAACATTTTATAACCTCTATGACCAATATTATAGTCACGTTATTCATTCTATTAAGTCCTATCATACGTAATTAATTCAATGATATCCCATGATAGGTAATGATTCTAGGTTTCCATGGTGATTACGTCTTATATATAAGTTAGAGTCATTATTTCTGTATTACTGATTTAGAAGCCTAATTTGTATACTAAAATTGTTTAATTATAGCAATCCTATAATCTACCAACAGTTTTTTGGATACATGTTTCCGGAGGAATAGATATTAAATGAAAAAAGAGTCTAAATATGGATTTCAATTTCTAAAATTTTCGAAGCTTGGTTTAAGTTTCCCATTGGAATTTTCAGTAAATGTCAACAAATGATAAAATGTTGCCAACTTAAAATGTACTTATTTTATTACGAAAATTAATCATGTCATAATAACAGACAATATAATTCATCTCACTGAAATAATAACAGTACGAATGCACCTCATTTGTCACGTTTGACGTGCAATTTCCAGTTTGTTACACATTGAGACAGCGCAGCACAATCTAGTGAAGAGAATTTTAATGAGGTTGGTTACAAACATGTCACTTATTTTATCGTTATATTTTTTATAGTTTATTAATTACTTAATTTTAAAATTGGAGGGTAGGGGGGACATTTTATATCTTGTCAATTTACCAATAAAATAAAAACATTTTAAGAGAAATACAAAAATTATTCCTATTAATAGTGATAAACAATTGGTTATTTTATTTTACTCACAAAATTTCGACGTACAAATCATGATAAGGCTAATTAGTGTCATTAAGCTGTCCAGGTTCAACGAGATATCATACCAGTTTGCATAGAGGCTTCAACTGGTTAGTTATGCGTTTAGTACATTCTATAAATGGTTCACAAATTGGATTATTTTGGTTACACGGGGTTTAAAGAATGCAGATTATTTATGATGTCTGATCTACTGATATTTCAGTACAAGACTGTCAGGAAATTAACTTTTCCTTTTCTGTTTTGTTCGTTCGTCCCTTTCTTTTTTTTTTTCTTTTTTTTTTTTTTTTTTTTTAAGTATGATTATTTAAAATTAATATTTATTATATGTCAGTTTATTAAACAACAAACCAGATTATATATATTAAAAAAAAACTGGTGCGAGACCCATTCTATAGTGAATAAACGTCTTAAATATAATTAATAACGCATGAATCCTTTTACTAAAAATGATATCAAAAGGATTCCCGCATTTCAAAGAGTGAATCCTTTCTTTTCAGTTTAAAGCACGTCCAAACACTACAGGCGCAAATAGGGGATATGCGTTTTCTTTAATCTTATTATATTTAAGAAGCATATGCTTTATAAAGCACCTGATAGTATATTTAAGCGGCTCTGAATTGGCAAATTCAAAGAAATATTTCAAATGCAATTTCTAAGATTAAATAAAATTTTAGAGGATGGCTTTGTTTTGTTCATGTTTTTCTCTCTTAAGTATACTGTTTGAGCATAATAACCTGAATATTGTTTCACCTGAAACTTGTGTTTTCTGTCAACAGTGCTGTATAGCTGCCAACAGAAGTGATTAGAACGTAATTTTATTTTATTTAAATTTAATACTGTATTAGAATTTTAAAGTGTTATGGACACTCTAAACCACTTTTTAAATGAACAAAAATTTGACAAATATAAAATGAAATAACTTTGTTTTATGAACTATATCTGCAGTAATATACAGTGAAACATATCTATAACGGTATTAAAGAGTCCAGAAAAAAAGTATTCTTACAGACAGGATAAATGTCAATTCTTGATTCACAATACAAAATAAAATATCAATACTATACATAGCAAGCAAGACAGAACATTTAGTAATAATCTATTTTAATAATTAAAATGGATTTATATTTAGTAATTAACTATCAGAATCATTAACTGTTTAAAAATAAGGTATGTAGAATATAAACAGAATCGAAATGAGACTAAGCTACTCGTAATTAAAAGGAACTGGACTCGTCACAAAAGTATATGTGTGTGATATTTTACGTCCTTTTAGTGCAAAAATCCTAAACAGAAACGAAACTAGTCGTTGGGGGCCACCGTAATACTTACCCATCATGGATATGCATAATGTAAAATATTAAAATAAAACATGTGTAAACTACTTATAAAATGCATTGCAATTCGAATAAAATCGTGGCTTGATGACGTCACAAACTTTAAAGGCTCGATTACTGAATTGCTTGAAAGAAACATCCTTATATCTCCAAAAATAATAATCCTATTAACTAGCGGTTTATTGCATCTGATTAAGCGTCAAATTTCCAATTAAAATATATCTTTGAAGTGAAATTTGGATGAAATACAAGGTCGTGGAAAATAGGATTCCAAATATCTCGGCAACTCATTATCCGATCGACTTCATGCTTTATGCAAAATTTATGTTTTTTATTGTCTTTTATGTTCATTTCTTAAAATAAACAATTTCGAAAATTTTTATATACCTTTTATCAGAACGAATATTTCGAGAGTCCGAAAAAAATTGTTCCGGTTAATCGAGGTTATTGAAATGAAATAGGCTTCTTCCCATTATTACATACTAAATACATACCAAATTGCAAGTCTCTATTTCAATTTTTTCGGGAGATAGAGCGTTTACAGACACACAGACACACAGACATCCAGACACACACACGGACGGCAAATTTTTTTTTCTAAAAATATGTTTTTCGGAATCTCCAGTGTCTGAAACGTGTAAATCCGTCAAAAAAAATTTCGATTTTCAAAACGATTACAAGACTTACCCTATACTACGTATGATGGGTAAGTAAAATCATGCACCAGATATAAAACTGAGCTGCGCCGCCCGTCAAGCACGTCAACCGCCATTCCCAAGTTCTGAGGAACTTTTAGCGAGTCCAACCAGGAGAGCTCCTGTATGCTCTACGGCCGGTGGGGGCGTCGTCACTTGCTGACCACCCCTATTTTCCCATGTGAAAAGACGACATAGGTCGCTGCGTTTTGCGGTGGCTCTTACCGTCTTTGGAGGCCACCACATTACACTTGGGGACGAGCCAGGTCCTCCAACAGCTTCGGAGCCGGACACCCAAAAGGGAGCCAGGTTATGGCCTTAAGTCGGGTATTCTCGACCCGCACTTGCTTTACCAAAGCTCAAGGAAAGTGAAAATCTACAAAAATAGTCACAGTTTCCTCTCGCCGAGGATGACATCATACACCAGATATAGATTATGAAACATTTTCCAACACTAACTGAAATAGTATTAACGATTTTCATTTTTTCATACAATGACATGAGATAAATAAGCAATTTAAAATACTACACATAACTTATTAAAAATCCATTTTCAGCTATTGCTGTCCATATCCAGAATGTGGGTGAATTATTTCATGCAGCCCTGTAAATGAGCCATCGAATTTACACGCACAACGTAAAACACTAAATATCGATTGTATAGTAGCAGTACTGTAACCGAATTCTTTTGTGCGTCTCTGTAAATGAACGATAAATGCTACTCACTCCATAATCTATAGTAAACATATTGTAGTGAACCTCACTGATATTTTTAATTCCATTATGTTTGAAGTATCATAAAACTTTATTAAAATGCACCATACACGATTTTCTCCCATAGATCATAGTGTAACAGAATTCTTGTGTGCGTCCCTGTAAATGAACTATATATGCTACTTATTCTATACTCCTGAGAAAGCCTATTGTAAGTCCACCTCAGTGACGTATATCAATCTTAATATGTTTGAAAAATCATAACCTCAATAAAACGCCACGCAAACGATTTTTTCCCATGGACCACACTGTGAAAGAATTCTTTCCCTGTAAACTAAACTATAAAAGCTGTACACTTCATTTTCAATAGAGAATATTTTATAGTAAATCTCACAGACGTAAAAAATTACTTGTGAATCCGAGTATATTTACGAAAGCACGGCCAGACAGACAGACAAACTGAATTCATAAACATCTTTCAACGAGATTGGAAAGAATTAAAAAATCACAAATTAGATTATCGTTTATGGTTCTTCAATTTTTGATGAAAAGACTTTTAACATTATTTTACTCTTTGTTTCAATCTAAGGTCTTTTTATTTTCATTTGTCATTTCTCGCAGCCTGTCAAGGCTGTTCTCAAATCCAAACTGGCTGCTTTATGACATATTTTTTTATTAATTTTTTTTTTTTCGGAAACGCATGAAATTGAAGTGTTCTTATTCAAAAACTTTGCAATCGAAAGACGTTTTTGATTTTTTGGTAAAGACAGACTATTTTATTAGAAAAACTGTCAAAGTCGGCGTTTTGAATCGAATTCCGAGGCCACAGCATGAGAAAGGAGAAAAAC
Source organism: Maratus michaelseni (assembly GCA_963931845.1). Lineage (NCBI taxonomy): Eukaryota > Metazoa > Arthropoda > Arachnida > Araneae > Salticidae > Maratus > Maratus michaelseni. The sequence goes on along the minus strand of OZ007594.1, from coordinate 321,384,654 downwards.
GTGTCGTCACATAACACAACTCGCTTATAACCCGATAAGTCCATTTATTTATCAAAAAATGGAAAACTCATTTTGATTCCAAATCGCTTCAATAGTCAGGCCTGTCTATTTTATGTCTTTGCGTTTAAAAATGAGTCAGAAAATGTGTTAGAAAGTTTCGCGTTGTTGAGTAGATCATTTGAGACCCACATTAAATAAAAGAGAATATTGCTATTTCAAAAAGTGGTAGCAATCAAGCAATTTAAATTTTAAAAAGTAGCGGACTGGTAAAAATGACACATGTGCATTTAAGAACCTACCAACGAAAATAACCTTTTTTTTTAAATTTAAAAAACTGTATGACTCCAAAACTATTTCTTGCACTCTGCTGCTTTTAAGAAGAATGTCAACTCTGGCTGCAGTGTTAAAAAAATAAGCAGAAAACAAGATAAATTTTAACAAGAACGAAAAATCATGCGTCAAGCAATAGATTATGAAACACTTTCCAACACATTCAGAATACTGTAATAACAAAACCTCACAGTCTGCTAAATAAAATAGTTAGAAAACGCATAACACGTGTGAAAACCCCATTTCAGCAATTACTGCCAACAGTCAAACAAAATATCCGATTTTTAATGTACAGCCCTGTATATGATCTATAAATTTGTATATATACTACATAATATGCTAAAATTTTCTTCAGTTAGGAAATACATAGCACAACTGAAATTTCCCTTCAGCAATTTCTGCCAATAAACAGAAATGTACGTGATATCTTTTGTACAGCCCCGTATATGATCTATATAGTTTATATGCACTAATTAATATGCAAAAAATTAGCTAAATATAAAAATGCTTACCGCAGCTGACAACGAGCTACCAGCAGTTATTGGTCATAGACAGTACTGAAACCAAATTATTTTGAGTGTCCCTGTAACTGAACGATACATTTTATGCATACCTTATTTAACAGTGAGTGTATTGTAGTGCACTTCAGTGATATGCATCAATTTGAATGTGTTTAAAATAGTGAAAAAACATTAAAACATGCTGCAAATGATTTTGATTAAAACGTAATGTAACGGAATTCTTTTGAGTGTCCTTGTAAATGAACGATACATTTTATGCGACATGTAACATTTCGAATATGTTTAAAATAATGTAACATCATTAAAATACGTCTCAGGTGATTTTTCCCCATAGACCATTATGTAACGGAATTCTTTTGTGTGTCCCTGTAAAAGAACCGTAAATGCTACACACTTCATTTTCAACACCAAACATGCCATAGTCAATCCCAATAACATATATCAATTTCAAAGAAATCCGAGTATATTTACGCGAGTTTTAGCACGGACAGACGACATGTAGATGGCAGACAGTCAGACAGACAGACAAACTGCATTCATACACACTTTTCAACTATGTTGGAAAGTGTTAACAACTATGTTGGAAAGTGTTGAAAAGAGATGAGTTAACTGTTTAACTGTGTTTAACCCAATTTCCGCGATAGTTATATATCTCAAGAAAGAATAGATTGTCATTTAATTTTAGTTGCAGACGATTTGATTTATGTAGAAGAAAATTTTGTGATGACCACAACATACTAGTTTGATAGGGGTCCATCTCAAAAAGTTTAGCAGGGAAGCCAAAGTCTTAATGCCGGCAGTAACAAACAAGAACGAAAAACCATGCGTCATGCATACACTGCAAAAAAGAAAAAAAAAAGTGTGATTTTACAGTATAATACTGACAGCTGGGGTGCCAGTTATACTGTAAAATCAACTAAAGTTTCAAAGTTTACTAAGTAAATAATTTAGAAAACGCATAACACATTTAAAAATCTAATTTTAGCAATTTCTATCAATAGCCAAACAAAGTATCTGAATTCTTTTGCGCAGCCCGGTATATGATCTAGATTTGTATGTATACAATACTACACAGTATGCTAAAATTTACTTCAGTTAGGAATTACATAGCACAATTGAAAATTTCGCTTCAGCAATTTCCGTCAATAAACGGAAATGTAAGTGAGATGTTTTGAGTTGCCCTATATATGATCTACAGAATTTATATGCACCAATTTATATGCAAAAAATTAGTTACATTTAAAAACGCATACCACAACTATCTAAGCAATTCTTTTTCCTAGACAGTATTGTAATCAAATTCTTTTGAGCGTTCCTGTAAATGAACGATACATTCTATGCATACCATATTCTATAGTAAGCGTCAAGTGCACCTCAGCGATATATGTTAATTTGAATATATTTGAAATAATGTAACGACATTAAAATACGCCACAAACGATTTTTCCCCATAGTCCGTAATGTAACGGCATTCTTTTGAGTGCCCCTGTACACGAAGTATAAGCGCTACATACTTCATTTACAATACCGAACATACCACAGTAAACTTCAATAACATATATCAATTGCATGACAATCCGAGTATATTTACGCGAGTTGAAGCACGGACAGACGGACAGACAAACCGAATTCATAAACGCTTTTCAACTATGTTGGAAAGTGTTAAAAAGAATTCAAACATTAATGATTTTAAAGCAAAGCATCTTTTAATGGATTTTTATTTTATTTTTTAAACAATAACAGGAAACATTAGAAAAGTTACGCCAACATAACCTCCCAGCCTATGAACAGTTCAATATGTGAAATTTTTATGATACAAACCTCTTTTGTATCTCTCTTTTATTCATTTATTTATTTTATTTTATTTTTATTTTTTTAGATACACAATCATGTATTCGAATTAAGAAATATAGTTGGAAAACACTTCTCTCAAAAGATTGGTCGAAAAGCGGATATTCTAGTTCCATTAGTCTCCAACATGACCGATTTTTTAATGTTCTATAGCTTCCCAAATTAAGAGAATTGGCAAAGTTATAGCTAAGTTCGAAATTAGGCTAAATTCTTATTGCAGGCAAAACGAATTATCATTCTAGTAAGATTTATTGCATATTTCCTTTCTTGGAAAATCTAATAGAATAGTCTAAATGGCCGTTATAGACAAGTTTCATGCAATAGGTATCTGTTCGATTTTTATTCAAATACATGTTCGAAATATACAATCTTTTCTCTTGGTACTTTGATACTTAGGCTTAAAAGGGGAAAATAAAAAAGCTTAAAAATAAAAAGACGAAAATAACAAATATAAAAACCAGAAAACTTTTGTTATAAACTATATTATGAAGTAATATATACCATTGATTTTTATTTAATTACATCTTTGAAATACACAATCAAAGGCAAATCCAAAAGTAAGGTCCGGTGGGGGGTTCGAGAATCCACTGACCGAAATAAAATTCCTTCAAAATAACATATGTATTTGTATGTAAATATTTGTACAACATATTTGTATGTAAATACGCATTAATATTTAAAAAATGCTTCATAAGAGATATGAAATCACCCCCTATCCTCCCCTCTGAATCGATAACTGGATCTGTCCGTTCAGATAATCCTCGCTTGTGGCACATAAGTGAAAAAGTTTTAAAAATTAAAAAATTAAAATTAAAAAGCCTAAAAATAAAAGGAGCAAACACATGAGATAAACTTTTTTAACTAACAGTACCATAGCTGCCAACTTTCCTTTTTTCCGAGATAAATAAACATTTTTTGAACCGGAAGTTTTACTTAATAAATGAAATAAAATATGCACCACATACAAGCAAGACACATCTTATTAAATAAACTTTCTGTTTCAAAATATGTTAAACTTAAGAGCCTATGCTAGTCACGCAAAAAAACGCTCAAGCTAATGTTAAGTCTATAGGAAGGTTCTTGCCCAATTTCTCGCTCGCATTTTAATAATATTTTTAAATGATTTTTTTTTTTTTGCATAGGATAGTTGAGGTCGGTCTCTAACGTTGTTAGTTTTTACTTTTTTGATTTTGGCTCCAGTTTTTTTTTTTTTTTTTTTTTTTTTTTTTTTTTTTTTATAAGCGGACATTTTTAATTTTGGAACCGGTTCTGAAAGTGAAAGTACCCTTATATAAAAAAACTGGAACCAAAATCGAAAAAGTAATAACTAACAACGTTAGAGATCGACCTCAGCTAATCCTATGCCAAAAAAATCATTTAAAAATATTAAAATGCGAGCAAGAAATCGCGCAAGAACCTTCCCATAGACTTAACATTAGCGAGCGCGTTTTTTCGCATGACTGATGTAGGTTCTTAAGAGGAAAAAAAAGTGTGTGTGTGTGTGGGGGGGGGGGGGGGATTGGTACCTATCAGTATTAAAAAATGACGTTTGTAGTAATTTAACAGACACAACATTACTTCTCTTCTTATTGTTATTCAATTGCATCTCCGAAATAAACACTTTCTCTAAGTACATAAATTGAAAAAAATTTAATTTCAAAATGAAAAAAGCTCAAAAATTAAAAGTAAAAAATAATCATTATAACGAGTTTTAAAAACTGGTAGCTTTTTGTCAAAAACTACATATGCAGTAATAATAAGCATTATTTCGTCTTTTTTACTCCTATTCAATCGTATCTTCGAAACAAACAACACACTTTTATGATACATAAAATTAAAACGTTATAAATGTAAAATAATAATAATAATAATAATGATAAAAACTTTAAAATTAAAAATATATAATGAGATTATAAATTAGATTAACATGCTTGAACTACTGCCATAATATAACGTATACATCATTGTTTATTAAATCTATTTTTATTCAGTCTTATCGTCAAAATAGAATAACAGAAAATCCTCTCTCATCGTACACAAATCAGAAAACTTTTACTAGGTCTATTGAGGTCTGCATGGACCCGGGCTGAGATCGAGCCAATTTTCATTCACGAGACTCGGGTTAGGTCTTCACTCTTTCCGCCCCAGGCTAGTCTTCTTTTTTTTGCAGGTCTATCTGAACCTGGACTTCATACTTCCTAGAGGTCTGAGCGGGCCGAAATTTCTAGGCCCGGCCCCGAATAAGAGCTAAAAGTTCGGCTCAGGTCCGATCCAGCCGTGCAGACCAATATAGTACGTGCAATATTGTGTACGCTATCTTGGCACTAATCAACAGATATTTGATACAACCCCTCATCTTTTTGCTTCTTTTTGGAAACAACGGATTTCGAGCTTATTCTAACGACGATAATTTTGAGAATTTTCAAGCTATGATTTTGAGACTTTCACGAAAGTTGCTCTATATACTTAGCTAATACATTATGCATATTATATTTTGATTGCATTCGCGCTTTCGCAGTGAAACATTTTTAGTAAACCTGCTCATTTTTCATCCAATTATTATTTTTTTTTAATTCTGATTGCAGAGTATTATGTACAATGTTGTTTGTCATATTTTCTGAAAATAACTTTTTTTTATATTAAGAACTCTGCAAATTATAAGCAAAAAACTTGGCGAAATTTGGGACTGTTTTTATAAAAACCTTAATTTCTCTACGAATATACATGCTATCCTCATAAAAATGAACCCAGTATATTACAATAAGCCACTTATTAATAATCTCGAGTTTGAACGCTTTTGCTACATTAGTTTTTACAGGGTTATCCAAAAGATATTCGTTCTTTTTCAATTTGTTGACAGTCCCCTATGGGATTTCGGAAATAAATATTCACGGAAATATATAAGCTATAGTATACTAATTACACATCTGCAGTTTCAGGTTAATTCCTCATGTATTTTTCTAGATAGTTAACAAAACGTCTAAAATCGCAAGTGACCGGTCACCTTTGGCAATATAGTGTATATTTTTTAAATCTACTATTTTCTTTAGAGTGTTTTAAATTATAATTTTCGTTTATCACCTGTTTCTTTCCTTCTAAACTACATTAATTTTCTTATTTAATCTTCACTTGAATGTAATTGTATAAGTCTTTTTTTTTTTTTTTAAATTGGCGTTTTTGTACGAAATAGTCTAAATAGTCATTAATATTGTTGTTATTCTGTATTCCATGAATTTCGAGCATAATCTGAAAAAAAAAATTATGTATAAGCAAGAGTGTTTTTTTAATAATTTTTATTGTAGGATAATGGTTACTTCAGAAATATCGGCATATTTTGTAAAAATTCAGTCACGCCGAGCCGTTCCAATTAAGTTTTTGTACGGGACTGGTCGGGTTCGGACCGAAATTTTAACTTTTATACCGGGCCGGGCTTATAATTTTTTTGTACTGATCGGGACGGGGAATGTTGGCCTATAAAGTTAATAACTATTCGTTATCATGTTTCTAGAAATGTGCAACATTTTAGTGAATACTCTGAATGACTACGATCACTTAAAAATGTTAAATACCATTCGTAAAGAAAATTAGATTCTGAAAATTTGCAGTATTAACAAAATTGTAACAATATTTACATTACAAATAAAAATGTTTAAAAATTTGAATTAACTCATTCGCTGCCAACCACGAGTATACTCGGGGTTGTCAACATTCAAAATAAAAGTGTATGATAAAAATAAAAAACCTTGCCGAGCCACCACTATTTTAATATGTTAAAAAATACTTTATTTAATAACGAAAACTTTGCTATTAAAGTTACCAAATATTATCTTTCAGAATTTTTGGTGGGAATCGAATTTCAGTAAAAATATCGAAGACTCCGCCCACATATTTTTGGCAGTTAATGGGTTAATCGAAAAGAAATGAATAAGAGGTTAAATCAAAAAGGCATATCCCTCAAATGATTAAAGTGAATGAAGCAATAATTGAGAAATAATACAGGAACTCGTGTAATTTTTAAAAAAAATCACATATCCTAAACCTGTAAATATCCGTGTAAAATGAAGTCTTAAAAAAATAGAAGTAAAAAAATAAAATAAAAGGTTTGAAATTAGTTAATTTTTGCTATGAACTACATCTGCATTGATATAATAAGACATCATTTGCTTCTCTTCGATTTTTAGTCAGTCGGTCGCATCTTCGGAACAGTGTAACCAGTCCACCCTCTCTCGTGGTACATCCTGTCGGGGCCAGGCCGTAAAAACGGCTTTTCCACCCCTCGCCGCGGCCAATCCTCTGTCGCCTTCAGTCATAAAGTCAGCCTGTTTCTGGATGCTATAGAAGCAAAGCGATGACGTTGTCCTGGAAAATCGATTTTTCCGTTGGAATTCGTATAACTAGCTCGCCTGGATTTCTCCGGAGAAAAACAAACAGGAAAGCAATCATGAGTGCCAGAGCGGAAATATTAAGAATTAATCGACAGATATGAAATGAATGCGAGAATTCCGCCTCAGGAAAAAAAAAATAAAAAAATATATTTTATAATTCGTAATTAGTAATTATTGAAAAGAAATCAGGTAAAAGCTTGAAAAGATTTAAGTTGAAGTAGCATTAATTATGAACATAAAAAAAAATGTGTTATTCGACGACACTGCATGTAATTGGGTTTGTTTGTAATCTAGAATTTAAAAATACATTAAAGTCATTCCGTAAAATTTAAATTAATATTATTCACTGTAAAAAATGACCAATGTTTCTTATTTTATGAAAATATGCTATAACCACGAACGAAAATATAATATAATCTTCTGAGTTATCCGAAATTTCAAATAGCATGTTACATTGTCTTTTGAATCCTCAGAAACAAATACATTTCCAAAATTTAAAGAATAATTTATAAAAACAAATTATTTTCAGCTGCCCGAATTTTTCAGAAACGTTTCCGAAGGGTTTTTATAGTGTATTAATTAGTTTCTTCAGGCTGGAATACCTGTTTTTCGAATGTTATCCATTCTCAAGTACACGTTTTCAGCCGCATAAGTTAATTTATACATGAAAGACTAAAGAAATAATCTTAATTTTAATGTTATTGTTAACGCTGTTAATTTTGCATGTTTGTCTGTTAAACATTTTTTTGAGCATGAAAATGTTTACTTCAGAATTGATAGCATTAAAAAAACAGGTATTCCAGGTTGAAGACACTAATTAATACACTATAAAAACCCTTCGGAAACGTTTCTGAAAAATTCGGGCAGCTAAAAATAATTTGTTTTTATAAATTATTCTTTAAATTTTGAAAATGTATTCTTTTCTGGGGATTCAAAAAAAAAATGTAACATGCTATTTGAAATTTCGGATAACTTAGCAGATTATATTATATTTTCGTTCGTGGTTATAGCATATTTTCATAAAATAAGAAACATTGGTCATTTTTTACAGTGTTGACTGATTTCAATTAAAGACATAAAATTGAAATAGTACTTTTCTTTTATAGGTACAAAATTGTTAAGGATCCCCCGACACCCCTGTTTACTGAACCCCTTTTACGACCGGCCTCTCATGCATGAATTTTATTCGGTTAGCACCATTTATTTTAAAACTTTACTTATATAATTACGAAAATGATCTAATTAAATAAGGTAAATATTATTTTTCTTTTATTACTGCTAATAAAAACAAATCTGTATGCAGTCTTCGGAGGATGCATTCAAGGTTCCGAAGATATTAACCCAAATTTCATGCGTAGAACATTTTTTTAAGGTGTCCTTTGAGAAAACTATTCAGGCTCTACATTCTGTTATTTTAATTTTTTTTAAATTTATTTATTTATTTATTTATTTATTTATTAGTTTTCTGAAAATTCCTGTTTTAGCTTATTCAGGCCCTAAACACGTTTTCGGTTTTTAGTGCTAAAAGAACTCTGGAAATTCATAAAATTCAAATTGTCGTAATGTTTTCGTCATACGAAAATGATTTTTTTTTCTTTCGTTTTACTTAGTCGAGTACGAAGAATATATATTTTTTAACTTATAGAATCCATCGACCGTACAAATATTTAAGTTTCATAACTTTTATAAAAAAAATAACTACCGACGTAAAATGGCCTGGTAACATGTTCAAGAACAACATTTGAAATATTTTTGGACGTATACCTCTAAAACTAACAGTTTAGAAATTAGCTATTGGATGAGGAATTCATATATAACTAATCCATCTAGATATCTCCGGAGAAAAACAAACAGGAAAGCAATCATCACGGGAATACCAGAGCCGTAATATTAAGAATTAATGAACAAATATGATATAAAGGCGAAAATTCAATCTCTATACGGAAAAAAGAAAATTTAATCAAATTTATAATTATTTATCCTCACCTCAGCATAGTAGTGGTTACGATTCACACTTGCCTACAATATACATCTCACAGTGGTAGGTATAGCCTTAAGGCTCCTTGGAGACAGAAGTCTTCAAGGTTTCCAAATACGAGGGTAAGTCATTAAGTAAGTCACAAAAGCTTACAATGATATTCACTTCAAAACTATTTTTATTCCGCAACATATATTCTCCACGAATATTTATGCACTTATATCACCGTTTTATCAGTGCCCCAATACCAGCTGCATAGCATTCTTTGGGTTGCTCTCTCAGCCACATTAGAACTTCAAGTTGAACACAGGAGACAATTCAAAAGTTTGGTTGGCAACTTCTTCAACATCCACCATACAGCTTCGAAATAGCCCCAAGCGATTTTCATCTGTTTAGTCCTCTAAAAAACCATCTTGGAAGCAAGATAATGTTCACAGATGATGAAAAGGTTCAACTTGAAGTCCTAATGTGGCTGAGACAGCAACCCAAAGAATACTATGTAGCTGGTGTTGGGGCACTGATAAAACGGTGATATAAGTGCATAAATATTGGTGAAGAATATGTTGAGAAATAAAAATAGTTTTGAAGTGACTATCATTGTAAGTTATTATTTATCTTTTGTGACTTACTTAATGACTTACCCTCGTAAATTGCAGAAAAACCAAAATTTATAGTAAATTTAGCATTCCATTTTTTTTTTATAGGAGCCCATCTAAAAAGGTTTAGCTCGCGAAGTCAAAAGTTCTTAAGGCTTCCAGTAACAAGTTGGATATTGTACGTCAAACGTGACAAATGAGGTGTGTTCGTGCTATAACTAGTTTTATAAATATTCAGATCTTGGTGCAATAGCTGTTGCACTATTATGCAAAAATGCATTAATAAAAAATTTATTTTATGTGCAGATTTTCATATTATAGATATTAATTTTCTTTTACGAAATTAAGTTTCAATGCACTTTTACAAACAATTAATTACAATTCTGTTACATTAAAATTATACTGTGTGCAACTATTCAATACAAGACAATGTAAAAAAAATCATCGTTATTATTTCACTGAAAAAATGAATTATACCGTCTGTTATTGTGATATGATTAATTTCCGTAATAAAATAAGTATATTTTTAAGTTGGCCACATTTTATCTTTTGTTGATATTTACTGAAAATTCTAGCTTTAAAATTTTCGGAACTTGTCCATATTTAAACAGTTTTTCCATTTAATATCTATTTCTCCGGAAACATCTATCCAAAAAACTGTCGGTAGATTATAGGATTGCTATAATTAAACAATTTTAGTATACAAATCAGGTTTTTAAATTCAGTAATGCGGAAATAATAGGACTTCATCTTAAATAGGACATAATCACCATAGCAACCTTGAATCATTACCTATCATGGGCTATCATTGGATTAATTACGCGTATGATAGGATTTAAAAGAATAAAAAAAACTTTTATTAATATCTTTTAAAGTTTTGATTCGATTTTCATAAAATTTGAAATGACTAGACAAAATTCTGCAACGATCATATATATTAAATTTCAAACCATTCGGTTCGGTAGTTTTTGCACTGTTATATGCGGACAGATGAACGGACGGACGGACCAATCGACGACTAAAAGTACTTACGTATTTATATAATTACGAATGCACCTAAAAAGGAATTCAAACATTAAGGATTTTAAAGCAAACCATTTTTTTAATTATCTTCATTTTATTTTTTCAGTAATAACAAGAAACATTAGAAATTACAAGATAATCTCAGGCTATGAACAGTTCAATATGAGAAATTTTTAAGATACCAACCTTTTTAGTATCTCTTTTTTTGCTTTTGTTTTTTGGATACTAACTTATATATTCGAGATATTAACGCATTCTCCAAACATCTCACCAGCGGTAGGTAGCCTTAGGGCTCCTTGGAGACAGAAATCTCCAAGGTTTCCAAGTAAATTGTAGAAAAATCTTAAATTATAGTAAATTTGTCATTCCATTCTTTGATAAAAGTTTATCTCAATTTTATATTTTAGGTGTGACATCACAATGTGTTAACTCACTCTCTTTCCCCTTGTCACACAACCTTCCCCAATCTTGAAATGTGATTCAATTAAGGGATGACCCCTTAAGGTAGGGTTTTATTATAGACAGATTTCATTGTTATATATTATATTACATGATAAAATATACAAAAAAATAAAAAAAATCAACTTTGAAAAATTCCCATCTTAGCTGGGACCACCAGTTTATCTAGGGGTTAGGGCGCTATCTACTGGTCAAGATGCGCTGTCTTGGAATCCCAACTCATCCATTGCTGTTTGTAGAGGGTCGGTTTATACACAGTTTGAGAACCATCTTAATGCAAGAGCATATCCACATTATACTTCGGAAAACTTATCTAACCATGTCTACATTTACCAACCAAATCATAAAATCTACAACATGCCATACCTTGTTAAAATACTCTGGTCAGCTAGAGTTAGAATAAAAGGTAAGGTTTATTTTCATTTTAAACAATTCTGTGTATGTTGCGATTATGTTATTACACCAAGTTACTACAATAACTGTTTCTAAACGTAAGCAGCTGCTTACGTTTAAAGGTTTAGAACCTTTATGTAAGCAAGCTACAGATATTTGAGATGCGGAATTTTAAAAATGTGCCTCAAGCTTGGACAGTTCAAATGTTCTTGAGCACCAGGATCGCCAAACTTTATCACGGGTGCATTTATATTTTATAACCGTTTTCATTGGTGTACTCCTCTCTGTCACGTATGTTTATTTGCATGGGCATGTTTGGTGTGCTATAATTGCATTAACAGCATACGCAATCTCATATTATATAAATGTTGAATGGTGTATATTTATGAAACAAATTAAGAGCAAGTTTCTTCACGATTATCAAAGATACAAACAAATAACGAAAAAAGCAGTTCCTAAAATGTTTTTGTTCTTGTTGTTGTTTTTCAAGTGAGGCTTGCATATTTTTATTAATTACGCTGTTTTTAAATTTCAAATACCTACCACTATTTCTGAATAAAAATATTCAACTTGTTTAATCTTTTATAAGCACTATTACTACACTAACGCTGTCAAATGACATCTTTTAAAGTTTTGATTTATATTTATTTTGCTAGTAATTTTTAAAGTAATAAGTATAAAAATAAGTCTTCAATGTGTGTGATTTGTGATTGCTTCAAATGATTTGTGATTGCTTCAATCTAAAAATTACAAATAAAATAATCATATATCGAAATCTTTTAAAAGGTGCAATTTAACACCATTAGAAATAGTGTGAAATAAGATGAATACGTATAACTATTCGGAAATAAGGGTACATATCTATTTTTTTTTTTTTTTTTTTTTTTTTTTTTTTATGTCCAATTACTAATACTGCGGCTTGCAATATTTTCTTCATCTCAGATTTTATTTTAAGAAAAACTGTACAAATTTAGAACTTTTTATTTATTTCCATAAAGATGAGTATTTAATATCCATGAATACAAAATATGTATTTAAACATGTAAATTTATAAGGGGTTCATGAGCATAAAGAGGTTGTAGGTACGAATGCGCCACTGGCGCTTGTTCACGACCCTTACTTATTTTCGGTGACGTGACAATTCACGGTAGGAAATTCTATCAAATGGTTCCAGATTTTTTTTTTCTCAATTTTAACAGATTGCTTGCACAAAATATGAGTTGATTAAGATCCGAACATTTTTAAATCACTTGGGAAAGGATAAAGGAAAAGACAAAAAACTAAATGTACTATGAAAATTTGAGCAGTTTTTTCGCATAAGCGTTTCTATTTGTAAATCTGTGACAGGAGTGGGTTTCTGATCATTAAAAATAACGATAGAGACTATGCTGTTCATTCCAATACCAAAAATACAATGGTGACACAAAAACATGCGATGTATATTTAAATTAAACATGACATGATTAACGCTGAACAAAAGAATGGCAATCACACACTAATTAAATCAGACATAAAACATTAAAAAATAACACTCAAAATAAATGAGAAGTGAATAACATTCTCTAAACAATAAAGGAACTTCTTTATACACATAGTGGAAAAAAATAATTAAATGAACACCTTTAAGCTATACAATATCTTGAAGGAACTCTTATAAAAGTAACAAAATTTATCTCCGTTATCTGAAACTAATTTTATTTTTACAATTTTCATTTTTATTTCTTCTCTAACTTTTTTTTTCATAAAACTCGTTTAACATTTTCTGTGTATGTGCAACTTCGCCAGCGTTGTTCCGGAAATATGGTTTGCGCGACTGTATTTCATTTAATCCCCGCATTTCCATGGCGGTTCTGGCATTTTTCATCAGCAATGCTTTACATCATTTCCAGTAAAACTGCATTCTGGCAACATCGCAATCAATTTAACGGAACTTAAAATTATCTCCAGATTATTTATTAAGCTCTCCTTTTGTTACATTCTGGCGGAAATTAGTTTTATCAAAATCTGGAAAATGTCCAATTCCCTCTCAGAAGATCGGAGCGTGAAGTTTTCATACACATGAAACATATTTAGATGATACAAAAAAGGGACTACTTTTTTGCCTTAGAGGGAAAACGTAAAATTATTTATTATTCAAGTATCCAAAAAAGAATAAAACAGGTCAAAGCCCCGTAAATCAGAATGTGAAAAAAGGGGCGGAGTGCGGGGCAGGGGCGCATTTAGAGGCGGGCGGTCTCTTTTGCATAAATTTTATTAATTCAGGTGGGTCATGAGCCTCATGACTTTGAATCCAGCCTCGGTTCGAAAGTCTTTATTTTTTTTACATTAAAACTCCCTTTTGAAGAAAAGATTTTTTTTTCCTTCATTTATTTATTTATTTATTTATGTAGTCCTACTTTCGCCATTTAAAATCTAGAGCATGGCATGACATCTAGTGATAACGTGATAATGTAATCATGTGATCGTGTGATAATGTGATCATCATCTAGTGATAATGAAACTGTCTATCTAATGAAACTGTCGATGTAGCCTCGTATAAATTTAAGAAAAGGGACAATTATGCTAATATATTATTATACTCACTTTACTAGTATACCCATTCAAAGAAACTTAATATTTTTTAAAGACTGTACATATTGCTAAATCAATTATGACTATAGACGATAAGGCATTTGATATTTTTTAAATGGTTCCATAATTAAATAAAAAGATCGACGTAGCTTCCTTGCATTCTCAGAAAAATGGATCATTGTGCCATTCTAGTATTAGAGTCTGTCTAGTTATTAAACCATTCAAATAGACTTAATTCTCTTCGAAATACTGTATGTACCGCCCATTCAACAATGACTATAGGAGATAATACATTTGATTTTTTTGGTAGATTTCGTAAGAAATACTACCTATTACAATCTCCCCTATGTTGGAATTTTTGGAAAATTTTTGCAGATCTACACCGATCATGACTCCCAGAACCCAACACCACCCCCAGTTCAAAACTTTATACATCTATCTATCTATCATCTATCTATATCACTTTTTTATGGACACAATAACTTCAATAATTCTGCACAAATCTCTTCCAAACTGATACATAAAATCAAGGGGTATAAAATCTCGGTCAAGTTCGTTAATGGGCAAAATCGAACCAAGAAAGGGGGGGGGGGATGGGGCTTTTTGTGTAAACAGAAAAAAACCCATAACTTCTTAATTATGATATGTATCGAATCCGTTAAAAGTTATTATTACTTCTAGCAAAAGGGCCGAAAATTTATGTATGACAGATTTTTGATAATTAAAATGCCTCAAGGGCGGGGGAATGGGGGTTTAGAAGAAAAAAATTCACAGCTTTGTCAATTCACAAGTTATCAAATACTCTTAAATTTATTATAAATCCTCTTAATATTATCTACATCTTTTATATTGACAAGTTTTTATAGGACCAACCCTTACAGCAAAAAACAATTTAATTCAAATAATTTCTGTCGGCTCAGCCTACAGACACAGTTAGATTTCGAAGTGGGCTGTCGCAACTGCCACATCATGGCAAAAAGGACATTTATTCTGCAATTCCCAATAAACAAGCGGTATAGCTTCATAAATTCTCCGAAAAATGCACCACTGTGCCATTAGGGTATTATAGTCTCTCTACTATTAATCCCTTAGGGACGAGCGACACGTATACGTGCCGTATAAGATGCTCAGAATCCTCGATTATTCCCACCAGTTATTTTTTATTGTAAGCTTTGCCTTATTTAATCATAGCATTTCTGCTATTCAACTAGGCGACAATTTCTGTATTGAAAAATCGGTGGTGAAAGATTAAAAATTATGTAAAGGACGTTCGTGCTGTGAAACGTATCTATTTATCAATCTATGGTCAGTGGCGTTTTAAAAAACATTGGGGCTGCTCGAAAGTTTTCGGTAGAATAGCACAGACAATTTTTTTTTTTTTTAATCTTTAGAATAGGGAGGGGAGGTGAGAAAAGCATTTTTTAATAGTATTATTCACTTACTCTTATAAATGTGAACATGAAATAAGTGACATTTATATCTGGTGCCTCTTAAATTTTATAAGCTGTAATTTTAAAAACAGCTCGAATTTTCGTCAATAAATGGCACTGCAGAGTCGGATACATTAAAAATGCTCAAATAAATTTCAAAATTCAAGTTTTTTTTATGGGTGGGTTCAATCCCTAAATAGAGTAAAGGATAAAACTTATGTTAGTTTGAGCCTTCTTACAATTTGAGAGATTATAGTGGTCTCTAATGACGAAATTTTGAACTGTTTTTTTTTTTTTTTTTTAATTACAGCATTATGAAATTTAAAAGCTACCAGATATAAATGTAACTTTTTTTTATCTTCATATTTATTATAGTTAATGAATTATTGAATTTTCAAATTGAGGCGCTTATTGCTTATCACCCTGTAAATAAATTCATGTGGAGGGTTGCACAAAAGGATAAGGAATAAGGATATATATTGTGACATGGGATAACTATCGGAAGGACCTTTTCACTTATATCATGAGTTTTCTACATTGTTAAAAATCTTCAGCTTTTGCTGCACACACACTCCACCGCTTTTAAAGTGAACGGTTACTTTACTATATTATGGAGCATTTTCCTTGGTCAAAATAGAGATATTCTATAAAAGCGGTGGCGTGACTATGCAGCAAGCGTTGAAGATTTTTAACATTGTAGCTGGATTAAATTTTAGAAAAGTATGTGGTGTGTATAAAAATCTATAGATCATATACAGAGCTGCACAAAAAATTCGAATATATTACCGTCTGTGAGCGATAATTGCTGCAAATCGGTTCTTAACTCTGTTATGTGTTTCTTAACTGTTTATTTAGACATCTCGTTTCATCTTATGGAAAAAAAATAATAATAATGAAGTTTCATAACAATATTCTGATATTGCTGGAAAATGTTACATAATCTGATGCATGATTTTTATTTCTTGTTAACGCTATGTCGAGCAAACTGTAAGGCTTTCAAAGCTTTCAAAATAGGCATGTTGGCAGGTATACTTATAACCGAAATTCGGAAACGAGTGAATAGCATTCCATCCTAAGTAAATATCAAATAGATACAACCAACGTTTTTTGTGAAAGCCCCCAAGAAAACGTTCGGCGCCCCTCTAATACAGACGTCAAACAGGCGACAGTTAATATTTCATTCGGGAAACAGTAAATAGCTAAATTGAACCAGAAGAGGAGCCCTAGCAATAACTAAACTTCAGACATGCAGGATGTATAACAGTAAGTACATTTTCCTGGTAGTGACAGCTGAATCAGCAGTGTGCGCATGTTGACTGAAATGTGGGGTGATGTAAATGCATGGTGTGTAATTTCAGACTCTATTATTCTTAGACGAGGAGTAGAGTTTCCGCATGTGTTTGTTCTGTACAGATGTGTCGCACACGCATTTCGACATGTCTTTGTTATCATTGTCCAAAAGTGTTAATATAGATAAGAAATCTAAAGTTGGAAAATTAAAAAAAAAGAAAACACAGATTGTTGAATTGGTTTAATTTGCTTACATTCTCTTAGGGATATTGTTTGATGTGTTTCTGAAACGCTTAATATCAATATTAAAAGAGAACATCAATATATTGAAATACTTTGATCTTATTCAAAGGAGTGATGACTATGTTGATGGTGATTATGTCTCTTCGAGATGGAACTACCCTAGATATTCAGATCACGATGAATTTGCTTGCAAACTCTTAGAGAACACAGTTTTTTTAACCCCTTGGGGACGAGCGACACGTATACGTGACGCATAAGATGCTCAGAATCCTCGATTATTCCCACCAGTTATTTTTTATTGTAAGCTTTGGCTTATTTAATCTTAGCATTTCTGCGATTCAATTAAGCGAAAATTTTCGTTTTGAAAAACCGATGGTAAAAGATTAAAAATTCTGTAAAGGACCCTCGTCGCAAAGGGGTTAAAGTAAAAATTATCAAAACTTATGCATCTATATGAAGACTATGTGAAAATGTACGTTAAGATTTTTTTTTTTTTTAATAAAACAATAAGGTAGAAGACATGTTATAATCGTGGAGGGAGGGGGAATATCACCTCTTGCTCTTTTATCACCAAATTGCCGCAGAGAGATGCGAAAAATTACTATTAAAATGGGTACTGCGTCAACCTTAAGGAAAGTCAAATTTCAAATTTCGCACCTCCTATACATCCAGAGCCCGATCAAGCTGAAGTTGCCCCCCCCCCCCCCTACCTCCCCATTCCCGGCGACACTTTCAGAAAAAAAAATGTAGGTTTATTCGATGAGTTGACAAAGTTGTTTGGGTGGAAGTTTCAAGTTTACAAAAAAAAATTAACTTACAAGAATAATCAAGAAAATGAATTACCGTCCGTGAGTAAAGTCCATGTTAGGTTCTTGGTCATTCACTTTTTCAAGTAAAAGTGCCTAGGTTAAAAGCTTCTAAAAATTTTATTGAGTCATTCAGAATATTTAAATTTTACGTTTCATATTTTATAAAACAATATTATTTGAAAAGTATTTGATTAAGGGGGGAAAAAATCAGCCACATAATTTGTGGGCCCCTGAAATTGGTGGGCCCAAGGCCGAGGCCCCGGAGGCCCGTGCATTAATCAGGCCCTGCCTACATCTCTCTGCGATAATATGGAGATAAAATATTATGGGGTAGTTTCGATTTTTTCCCCACTACTGTACAGTATACATTTCAACAATTTGTTTTGTAATTCAAACCGAAGAAATCACAAATGCTTACTTTTTAGCTCACAGGCTATCAAAGCCTGAGAGCTTATGTGCCCGCCGGTTCTGTATGTATGTATGTACGTACGTATGTATGTATGTATGTACGTAACGCCATAACTCTTCATAGAAATATCCGTTTTCCTTCAAATTTTGTTTATAGGTTCACTGTGTTAAGGCGCTTCCCTGATTAGTTTTTGGGATTGATACGTTAAGTATAAAGGGGGGAACAGGGGGTAATCCCCCCTAATTTATATAAATGGGTTTTTTATGCAAAATTATTCCGTTTTCCTTCAAATTTTGTTTATAGGTTCAATGTGTTAAGGCGCTTCCCTGATTAGTTTTCAGAATTGATTGGTTAAGTATAAAGGGGAGGAACGGGGAGGGGCTAATTCCCCCCTTAATTTATATAAATGGGTTTTTAATACAGAATTATTCCGTTTTTCTTCAAATTTTGTTTATAGGTTCACTGTGTTAAGGCGCTTCCCTGATTAGTTTTCGGGATTGATTGGTTAAGTATAAAGGGGGGGGGGACGGCGGGGGGCTAACCCCCCCCCCTTAATTTATATAAATGGGTTTTTAATACAGAATTATTCCGTTTTCCTTCAAATTTTGTTTATAGGTTCCCTGTGTTAAGGCGCTTCCCTGATTAGTTTTCAGGATTGATTGGTTAAGTATAAAGGGGGGGAACGGGGGGCTAATCCCCCCTTAATTTATATAAATGGGTTTTTAATACAGAATTATTCCGTTTTTCTTCAAATTTTGTTTATAGGTTCACTGTGTTCAGGCGCTTCCCTGATTAGTTTTCGGGATTGATTGGTTAAGTATAAAGGGGGCGGACGGTG
This sequence comes from Maratus michaelseni, assembly GCA_963931845.1. Classification (NCBI taxonomy): domain Eukaryota; kingdom Metazoa; phylum Arthropoda; class Arachnida; order Araneae; family Salticidae; genus Maratus; species Maratus michaelseni. The sequence goes on along the minus strand of OZ007594.1, from coordinate 321,365,528 downwards.
GGGCTAATCCCCCCCTTAATTTATATAAATGGGTTTTTAATACACAATTATTCCGTTTTCCTTCAAATTTTGTTTATAGGTTCAATGTGTTAAGGCGCTTCCCTGATTAGTTTTCGGGATTGATTGGTTAAGTATAAAGGGGGGGGACGGTGGGGCTAATCCCCCCCCCCTAATTTATATAAATGAGTTTTTTATGCAGAATTATTCCGTTTTCCTTCAAATTTTGTTTATAGGTTCCCTGTGTTAAGGCGCTTCCCTGATTAGTTTTCAGGATTGATTGGTTAAGTATAAAGGGGGGAACGGGGGGCTAATCCCCCCCTTAATTTATATATATGGGTTTTTCATGCAGAATTATCCCATTTGCTTGAAAATTTGTTTATACGTTCATTGGGTTAAAACGCTTCCCTGATTAGTTTTCAGGATTGATTGGTTAAGTATAAAGGGGGTGAACGGGGGGGGCTACTCCACCCTAATTTATATAAATGGGGCTTTCATGCAGAATTATTCCGTTTTTCTTCAAATTTTGTTTATAGGTTCACTGTGTTAAGACGCTTCCCTGATTAGTTTTCAGGATTGATTGGTTAAGTATAAAGGGGGGGGAAGGGGGGGCTAATTCCCCCCTAATTTATATAAATGGGTTTTTCCTGCAGAATTATCCCATTTTCTTCAAAATTTGTTTATAGGTTCATTGGGTTAAAACGTTTCCCTGATTAGTTTTTGGGATTGATTGGTTAAGTATAAAAGGGGGAAACGGGGGGCTAATCCCTGCTTAATTTATATAAATGGGTTTGTTATGCACAATTATCCCATTTGCTTCAAAATTTGTTTATAAGTTCATTGGGTTAAGACGCTTCCATGATTAGTTTTCGGGATTGATTGGTTAAGTATAAAGGGGGGGAACGGGGGGGCTAATCCCCCCTTTAGATAAATGGGTTTTTGATGCAGCATTATCCGATTTTCTTCAAATTTTGTATATATATATTCATTGTAATAAGAGGCTTCCCTGATTAGTTTAAGGGGTTCATTAGTTAACTATGAGGGGATAACGGGGGGATGACCCCCCCCTTAATATATTGTCGATTTCTTTATTTTTCTAGGGGCTTATTTCAAATTCTTTGAAATACGAGTATAATATGCAATTAGTGTGAATAGCCTGTGAGCTCAATGCCCTCAGTTTAACTGGGCAGTTTTCTTTTTATTAAAATTATTATTCAGAAGTTGTTACGTATTTACACAATCAACAAGTCTGAGAAACTTCAAAAGAAAAATTTTAAGTCTCATATAAGAATTTTCTCTCGCTTCATAACATTCCAGGTTTATATTTCATTAAAATATATATAATAAGAAACATACAGCGATTGTGATGTTGTAGATTAAATAAAAAATTATTCTTTAAATAATCACACTCTTTTTCCATCTTTTGATCAAAGCGATAGTCAATAAAATCCCCCCTTAACCAGAGGCGTAGCCAGGGAGGGGGTCCAAATAAAGTTTTCTTCTTCTTGATTATCGCAGAATGTTCTCCGATTAGATAAGGCAAATAAAACTTTACAATATTAGTTGGGTATATGCAGAGCATCTCGACCCCAACCCTGGCTACGCCATTGCCCCTAACTCCACAGAGATTAATTTTCCTTTTCTAAAATATTCTAATTTTTAATAAAACAATTTTTAAACCAAATTTTCTTCTTTAATATTTATAATAAAATTGTCAAAGAATTTTAAAAGTATGTATTTTGAATTACCGGGTTATAACAAATATGAAAATATCTTTAAATAAAGACATGGAAATCCCTACAGGGGATTTCATATAAGAAAAGAGGAATGTCTGTAAAACGATGACAAAGAAACTCGATTGAATGCATTTAACCGAGAACTAGTATAAATTTATAGAGAGTCTCGGTTTTTTTCTGTGTTTTTATAGAAATTTTTAACAGTGTATAGAATTACGGAACATTTATCAATAGTCACTGTTACTTTCATTTCTTGAGAAAATGTTTGTAACATCTATTATATGTATTGAACCCCAAGCGGGGAAAATGGAAATAACTTACAAATTAACTTCTGCTGGAAATGCTTGGTTGAGAAAATTACGCTATTAAATAATTTTTGCGAGGAAGATTTCAGTATGTAGAACCTCTTTGTATGGTGTTTGGTTACAGAGTTATAGGAATATTTGTGAGGCAAGTCACAGAAAAATCATGCAACTGACATATATATCTACTAGATGGAACCCCACAAAACTTGACGGCAAACAACTTGATAGTATCATAAAAATAAAATTCATAGCTGTTTTAAAAAGTTTGAAATTTTTGAAGAATAATTCGAATAAAATAAGAAAAAATATTCTGTCCACAGCAGTGATCGATCCCACATGATAAAAACTTTCATTAAATTATTTTTTATCAGTCTGATTTTAAAACCCCGAATTTAAAATTTGCTGTCTGTAGCTAACGATTAATAATACATATTTTTTATTTAGTAATTAAAACAAAATATTCTTGGGTGTTAAATTTTAATTAATTATAAAGCATTCGAATAAAAAAAAATTACAAATTCTATAACTTTTCCTCCTGAATTAAATGAGGCATTATTAAAATGAATTATAGGGATAAAGAAAGAAAAATCATTCTGTCTAAAGCGGGATCGAACCGGGGCCTCCGAGATGTCGCTGTGTGTCCTACACCGGGCCTGCTACAGGTGACGTCACAACCTGCTGACGTCAAAACAGTGATCCATAATAACTTAAAAATCTTCATGTACTTTGTTCGTTTGTACGGATTGTTTACGACAGTATTTTGATTTTATTTATTGTTTTATATAGTAATTAATAATATTTTTCAGTGTATTTAGATTATAATGCTATCAATAATTATTGATTATAATTATTAAAGAAAGTGTAGATTATATCTATAAAATAAAGAGAAGAAAATGTTGTGCTCCTAGTTTCTAATCTAAGTCTTCAAATTCGCTACTGATAATGAAAAGAAGAAATTTTAGCTACGAAAATTACCTTGTGATAATTATTTTTACATTTCAACAGAAGTGGTTTGCATTAAATGTTTCGATATACTTTTCATAATTCGTGAAGCTAGAATTAATATGATGGTATTGAACTTGTGCAGAGAAAAAAAACCTAACAACAAATGTCTAGCCTACTGTAATGGAAATAATCTGGCATATTTGATTGAATTTGTACTTCCAAATCGAAAAGAGTCAAATGATCTTTAGAAAAAAAATAAATAAATAAAAGAAGCAGACGATAAACAGTTTAAAAAATGATTTTGAAAGAAATACCTGGATACATTTAGTTAGAAGTGAGTGATGTGCTTTGTTTATAAAATTAAAAGTAACTGATTTACACAACTTAGTAATTCTACGTAGTTCAATTTAACATTTTAGCTAACTTAAGTGTACAAATATATGAAAATAAATCTTTTGATAAGTTATTTTGAGTGGTTATTATGTCCTAGACCCAAGTACAATAAATAGACAATTTTTAAAATATTACAAATCAGTTACAAAGTCAAGATAGAAAATTGGGTACTTTTCGGTTAGCCGGGCGCCAGTGATATATATACATATATACACACACATATATATACACATATATGTACACACACACACATATATATATATATATATATACACATATCTACACACACATATATGTATGATCTAATATATATATTTATATATGTGCATGTATCACTGGCGCCCGGCTAACCGAAAAAGGCTTATGGCGAGAGAAGGAAAGTTGCAAAATATTTTCTGGCAACCTATTCGTAGTTTCATATAAATAAGTATTTTTTTTTTTCAATATTTATATAATTTATTTAATATAAAGAAGCCATTTATCTCTTTTTATATGCAGGTAGAACAGAATTGTATATATAAATAATTTTATACATATATAAATAAACATAAAAGTACATTAGGTTTGTTTTCATAATTGTGTATATAATTTTAAAACATATCTAACTTTCTGAAGCCCGAATTACGCCAAAGCGTTAAAAAAAAAGTGCCAAGGTCTCTATAGTTAAAAAATGTCGATTTCTGTATTTAAATTGACATTTATTGTGTTTTGATGGTTAAATTATGGTATGTAGTTGTAAAAGGGAGGAATGGGATTGATTTTGTAAAGTTTTTGGTAGATTTATTATATTTTTTGTACGTATATTTATTGTAAAATAATGTTTTTAGGAAAAGGTAAGTCAATGGGTTCAATCTGATCTATTAATCGTAGCAATTTTTTTAATTTAAAACTTTTAATTTCCTTTAATAAAACAAGTATATTAATTCCCTTTTATTTCACGATTATGAAATTTAATATTATTTATGTAATCACAAATTATAAGAGCGAAAATGCTCTTTTTATTACATCTTTCTACTGCAATACTTTGACCAAAGTGGATCACTACTGTGACGTCACTAATACTTGTAGCAGGCCCGGTGTAGGACACACAGCGACATCTCGGAGGCCCCGGTCGAACCCACACAATAATCGGAACAGTGAAGAAACCCGCTTTATATCACTCGGCCACCGTTTTCACATTTCAGTGTGCTCTAAAACTGGTTAAGTTCTAGATTTAAGTTTACGCATGCGTATTGGGTACGATTTCTTCTGAATTTGACAAAAAAAGCCTTTTATTTTAAATATATAGATAATGATGGACAATGGCGAACATATTAGCACACAATCTCAATCATTGAACTAAAATCAACCATGAAATTTGGTGGACATGTATTCCTTTAGTAACGTCCTATGGGGGAAATATTTTAAGATATCTTGTTCGCATGCCAATGTTTTTAAATGATTTTATTTGGAATTGGATAGCTGAGGTTGATCTCTATGCAGGACCTTTTTTACTTTTTCGATTTTGATTACAAGTTTTTTTTTTTTATTATTATTAAGATATTTTTATTTTAGGAACCGGTTTCGAAAGAGAAAGTATCCTCAATAAATAAATTAAAACAAACTGCAACCAAAATCGAAAAAGTACAAAAAGGGCCTGCATCGAGATCGACCTCGGCTATCCAATACAGAAAAAAAAATCATTTAAAAATATTGAAATGCGAACGAGATAATCTTAAATTATTTTCCTCATAGGATTAACATTAGCGAGCGGGTGTTTTCGCGTGAGTGAAGTAGCCTCTTAAGGCTGTTTTCACAACCAAACTGGGTACTTTTATAACATATTTTTTAATTCATTTTTGTTCGGAAACGCATGAAATGGGCAGATGGTCTTATTCAGAAATTTTATTGTCGAAAGACGTTTTCCATTTTTTGGTAAAGGCAGAAAATCTAAATAGGAAATACTATCAAAGTCGACGTTTTGAACCGAATTCCAGACACGAGCAAGAATAAAAACGAATTGTCACGTGACACGGATCGCTTATTTATCAAAAAATGGAAAACTCATTTCAATTCCAAATCGCTTCAATTCCAAAATCGTCTGCGAATTTCATGCTTAAATTTTGTATTTAAAAATGAATCAGAAAATGTGTCAGATAGTTTCGCGTTGTTGAGCTGGTCGTTTGAGAACCACCTTAAGAACAACCTTAGCAGATATTTATTTTTCTCTGGCACTTCGACAAGCAAAGTTTGGAATTGAACAGGATTTTTTTTCTCTTTCTTTTGTGTTATTTTGCTGTGTTCTAATACTTTTTGAGTGAATGTAACTGACTGCGAAAAGCGAGTTTGGCGTATGCCATCCATTTTTAATTGTTTCCGGTAATTAGCCAGAAAGCCACATCTCTGCGTGCGGGGCCAACTACACCACATCCTTCATTTTATCGCGGGGGAACACTTCCGCTGGCAAATAATGGCACGAGCAGGATACCCTCCCCCGTGCATTTCTAACATAATTTCACGCACATGCACTTTTAATTAAGTTATAACTAGCTCAGGAACACCTTATCTGATCGTCAACTCGCACATATAATAACTGGCACAAATGCTTAGCAATGTACCATAGGGAAGGGTAATCTGATAATTAAAAAAAGAAGAAGATTTTTTTATGACATATGAAAATGCAATACTTTACGCATATCTACAGTAGATTCGAACTATAAGATGCAATTGAAACTTCTTAATAGCTGTATGGGAAAATTCTCGAAATTATTTCCAAAAATATTTTTTTATGCTTTTAAAACAAGGGTTTTCGTGCTTATTTGTTATCTGACAATAATACATATGTTTATGTTAAAGAGCTTTTAAAATATATGATATTTAATAGACATTAATTGATATATTTCTTATCCACTTAACAGTCTCATTTTATGACTATTTTTCTGACTAAAAAAGTCTTATTATTATTATTATTATTAGACATTTTTATTTCATGATTCTTTCTGAACTTGCTGGTAAGTGGTTAAGTATATAACAGACTTAAATAATCTGAAATACAATTTAAATTACTTGCTATAAAAATTTCTCATATTATATACAATTGCTTTTAATTAAATTATAACTATCTCAGGAGCATGTTATCTCAACATGAACTCACATATAACAACTTTTGGCAATTACATCTGGCCATTTGAGGCTTCCGAACCGAATAAACCGTTGGTAAAGAAATTCCAATAGACGATGGATAGGTAACTTGGATGACACTTGATGAGGACACTTGATTGATTTTTAACGCGATTATTCGAATTGGTAAATAATTCATATAAGTTGCAATTTTTCAACTGAGTGAAAAAGTATCTATACCGAGAGTCGAAAGACACATTTTCACTCAGATGAAAAAAATTACAACTCATATTATTTATTTTTCAATTGTGTTTAAAATTATTAAGTGTAGTTACATATTCATCGTTTGTTGAAATTCCTTTACCAACGATGTATTCATGTTGAGCTATGTCTGAAATGGTAGGCCAGATGGAATTTCCAAAACGTTGTTTGAATTGTGTCAGCTGGATGTCGCCATGTAGCTCAGTTGGTTAGAACATTGACAATCTCATACATCTGTGATGAGCATTGTTTAAAATATCTAATAAGGCATTGAAAAATATTCTAGCTTACTCATAAAAGTTGCCACTGTCGGGAAGTGCAATACTTTATGCATATCTAATGAATAATCGAATTAGATGGTGTAACTTCCATGTTAACCTTCTGACCGCTTATCCCGCGATTTCTATGCGGGCAAATGATTTGTAGAAAAATTTATATGATACACAATTTTTGAAGCAATTTTACTTTAAAAATTCCACAGTCAAAGGGGCCCCACCAGTGGCTGAGAGGTTCTGCTCTCAAAGCTGGTAGACGGGAGGTGCTGGGTTCAAACCCCTGTCGCGCTCGTTGACCTAACTGTTCGGAGTTTTCCGTGGTTTTCTTGGAACCTTGAAGTAAATACGGGTTAGGATCCCCTAGAAAGACCCCCACGGAGGGCACTCTCCCCATGGCCTATATCCCTCGTATAGATAATCGGCCTTCTTAAAATCAGCCAAACAACCAACCCACAGTCAAAGGGAGAAAATGCAAATAATAAATTTATTACATTTTTCAACTACATGATGATTTCAAATATGTAATATTATTCCATAAACTGATTGAACATATTGGTCGAAACGATTTTGCAAAAAAAAAATTAAGCGATCGGAGGGTTATAAGAGAAAATTCTTGAAAAAAAAAAATGCATAGATGCCAACATTTAATTTTCAAATATTTGGATAATTTTACACAATTATAATCATGGTGTTTTTCATAGTATTTGTTGGCAGCAGGAGGGCCTTTCTGCAAGACAAATGACTACATGCAAAACTTGGTCAAGATAATAATAATAATAATATGTATATTTAAAGCGCAAACAGCAAATGTTTAAGACCGATTTCTGCTGCTCTGAGCATGAGCATATGTGCAATGAACATTTTAAGATACTTTTCTGTCGCTAAACGGAATGGGAAACTAGTTTTGAGCTGGTTTCATTTTAAAGAAACGTTGAGTGAAGTCGAGATGGTCAAGTCGTCTAAGGCGCCATAAAGAGGTATTCTGTTCAATTCAAACACCGCTCTGCCTTCCATCGGTCATTTGGTCTGTCAACAAAATGATGATTAACTAATTACGATTAGATAATCATTGCGCCACTCGAGTTATATTTAACCTGCTATTCCTCAACTCTGGAAAGCCAACTGTCTACAACCGTACCTATACCAGAGTCTCCAAATTCTTATAATTTATTCGGACCGTGCGTTGTTTATTTTTTATTTTATTTTATTTTATTTATTTATTATTATTATTATTATTATTATTTTATGGAGGTTTAATAGGGATTGAGACCCGCTGTAAGTAGTCCTTAAGACCCGCGTTGACTTGACTTGACTGGCATAAGATGTTTCTCCAATATTGTTAGTATTCTAATATCTCAGTTCAATAATGTAAATTATATTTTTATTTCAGTAGGAAAAATTATCGAATTTGTTTTTTTCTTCCTTATTATTAAGCAAAATTTACCATCCCCAATATGTTTTTTAATTAATGATTTTGTATTTAAAATTTTAAATTATTAAAAGCTTTTCCGTATCATTATCTGTTAAATAAATTGAAATGATCTACAATTTTTGGTATATTTTTTATTACAATTGACCGATAAGGCATATTACTAAGAAAAGTAGGTGATTATTTTCCATAAAAGGAAAAAAAAAGGGGGGGGGGGGAGGGGAAATATTTATATAAAAAACTGTGATGCCATCTGTTGGTATTGTAGTGCAGTTAAATGTTTATATTTGAGAAAACTGATAAATTTCTTTATTTGTAAAATTTTAGGAAAACCAAAACTTGAAGTTGTTATTTTTTGGATCTGAAAACTGAATTCTCTGTGAAATGTTCTGTTGTCTTTATCCTTGTGAAGAAAGTTAATATGAAGCCGGTCTCTAACCCGGTTATAAAAGAAGTTTTTATTTCTTTTAACTATTTCTAACAAATACTCTGTAACAATTCTGACATTTTAATGAAGTTATGAACTTTTTTTCTGTGGAACCTTTAAGTCGTTTATCTTGAAGTTTTGACACGCACTATCTAGTAATAATAATGTAATATCTATTTATTACAGAACAATACAACAACATAATGCAAAAGCAGGAAAAATTTAAATGATTGTGTAAAAATATCCATTTGAAATCACAGAAAAGTTTTGTAAAGAAATTATCATTACAAAAACAAAATACCAACAAGACAAAAATAGTCAGATGTTTACGATCGCTGTCTTTTTTTTTTTTTTTTTTTTTTTTTTTTTTTTTTTTTTTTTTTAATGAAAGATGAAAATCTGTAAAAGTGAAAAAAAGAATGCCTCAACATAATGATGTTGATCCATTCTGGTTCCCAACGCCTCACAGGGGCTGTACATATACAATGTTATCAACTTTTAGGTAATTTTGGACCCCTCCCCCCTTACGATGCCATACGTTATCATTCCTCGAATCCCCTCCCCTTTAATGATAACGTTATCAATCTCTAAAAATTGTTTTTATTTTAACTTTTTTTTAAATATGTTTTCAGTGATATACAGATATGGTTATACATTATTCGCATACTTTACTGATACAATTGAAGAGAAGAAGTCAATAAAATATTTATACGTGAAATAACTTTATCTCAAATAACACCAAAAAGAGATTCTATTTGAAAGTATTTAATAATAGCTTTTTGTTACATAATGCATTAAATAGTAGTATTGTCTTCTTGCACTTTCCCCTGAAAAACGAAAAGGAAAGAACTTCTTATCAACAAAACAGGTGGACAACAATCTTACTATTTTCTTTATTAGTAAACACAACAAGTAGCATTTCATATGCGCATAGGCATATGACAGAACAACGAGAATGCCGAACGTTAGGGTATTCCATATTTTGGAATGAAATGATTTCATAACCCTTTAATGGCTTTAAAATAACTTTGTATTTTAATTTTTTTTAAAAAGGACAACAGACTAAAAAGCCAAAGATAACAGACTATTTTGATGTAAAAAAAAAATTACAAAAAAAAGAGAAAATTTTGTATGAATAAAAAATTATAACGATATCAAAAGACAAAATCCCCCCCCTCCCCCTAGAGATATCAAGGGCCTGACTCCCCTCCCCCCTAAAGTGAAAAAGTTATATATGCGCAGCACACCAGAAAAACAGCATTTTATCTCCATTATTTGAATGTCCTCCACCATGATACTGACTGATTCAGTGAATAGTATTTAATTAAAAAGAGAGGTTTAAATATTTGTAGCTACTATTAAATTTGGCAAAATATATAAAAAAAAAAAGGGTATCAAAGCAATGATTTTATGATAAATTCCCTGACATGCAATATTTAGTACATGGATTTTTTATAAAGAACATTATTCAAGCACAGAGCGAAAAACACAATGAATTATAGGAATCTGCGAAAGTAAAAAAGAATTGGGTAAAACCTTTTTCCTTGTATTTAAAATGCATAATCATTAAAATGTTGTAAGATAACTAAAAATAGGAGGCAGAAAGTAAAGCACAATAGGCATTTCAAAACAAAACTGTTACTCTCACAAAAGAGAGAAAGAACGACAACATTTATAAAGCCAATAAAAGAACATTCTGTATTGCTTTTATTTGTCATAATTATATACAATGATATTTTTGTGTATTATTCGCAGTACTTTTATTTAATCCAGTTCCTCATGTGAGTCAAATTTATACTAATCCCCCCCCACCCCTTTTCTAACATTTTTCTGAGTGGGGATCGTTTTGTGGAAGCAAATGAATGGGAAATTCTTTTACAGAATATAGATAACATCGATATTGCTTTTTCGTGGAAAGCTTATTCAAACAAAGGACAATATTAGTTATTAACATTCTCTTCTAGCAGTTAAAAAATTTCTGACAACAGAAAATTATATTCTCAATTATTGTTAAACGAAGTAAATTTGGAATGAAAATTTAAAAATAAATTATTTTCCCTGTTTGTAGGGGTGTGGGGGGGGGGGGGGGGTTGCAGGTTCGTTGAAACAATAAGGAACGAAACCATGCATGAAAAGTTTAACAAATGAAGAATTCCAACTTGCGGAAATATGGTAATTTTCCATTTATAGTTGGTTGAGACTAAATTTAAAGTAAATAACTAACATAAATATCATTATCCATCGAGAACCAAGCTGTAAAAAAATCAGAATTGAAAAATAAAACAATTCATGGAAATGCTTTGGAAAAGACGAGCCGGATTGTCAAGAATAGCAAACCCCATTGTTGATTCGTTCTTTTAATTTTTAGATAGTTTAAATAAAATAAATAAATAAATAAAAATTGATTACTGTTTGTTGCAGTAAATTCACAATACAGTGGGATGGGAGTCAAAAGAACTTAAGAGCACAATAGAAGAAACAATTTTTGCATAAGAAACCAGTATGGATCGTAATCCATTTATTTAATCAATATTAAGGGTACCCCCATTACCCTAGTCCTAAACACGGAATTTTGTTAGTAACTTTAAGAAAAATGAAGATATTTTAACATAATTTGCAACTTACTTTCCTTTATGTGAAATATATCACCTGAAATGGTCACTAAAGGTCTGAAAGGGGCCGGACCGAAATTTCCAGGACCGGCCTGGTATACAAGCTAAAAGTTTGGCCCGGGTCCGACTCAGCCCGTATGAAAACCCTTATTAGTTCGGCCCGGCTTGGTTCATGCAGATTTCTAAATCCCCCGAGCCCATTTTGGGTTGGGTTTTTATTTATTTATTTTTATACAAAATTATACTGATGTTGTATCTTTGTTTAGCGAAATTTGGTTTTCTAAATAATTATGATTTTCGTTTACCGTCTTTTTTCTTTCATTCTAAACTAACATGATTTTCTTACTGAATCTTCATATTCGAATGTAATTGCCAATTTTTTTAATTGTTGTTTCTGTATGCAATTGTCTAAGTGTCTTTTGTATTATTATAATTCTGTATTTCCATGAATTTCGAACATAATCTGAAAATAAAATATGTATAAGTAAGTGTGTTTTTTTTTAATAATTTTAATTATAGTATAATGTTGCTTCAGAAATATATAGTTATTTTTTGTAGAAATTCAGTTGGGCCCGGTCCAGGCTGTGACAAATAATTATTTTGTGCGGGGCAGGCTGGGATCTGACCAAAGTTTTAGCTTTTATCCCAGCCGGGCAAATAAATTTCTTGTACCTTGTACGGGTCGAGACGGTCCGGGTTTAGAAATTTTGGTCCGTACCAGAAACTCTTTCTGAAGCGGAATCGACGGGTACTAAAAAATGTTCCGTCTTAGACAGAGTTTACTGCATTAAAAATCGTTCAGCAAGACTTTAAAATCTTTCCGTGTTAGACAGATTTCTGTCTTACACATAGTCTGTTTAGACAGTGTTTACTGTATTTTTAATTATTTCTCATAGATGAAGGGTGTAAAGAGACATCAATGAAAGAATGTGCTTAAAGCGCCGTAAACCCTTGAAGGCCCTGGTAACAACTTAACCAGAAATATTTTTTCAAAAATTATGATTGAATAATTTAATAGTTAATACAAAGAGAAAACTTTTTTACAACATTTTTGGAGCTGAAGAAAAAAATAAACAAAATAAAAACTGGTAAATCATATTTACATGTAGAAAAAAAAAAAAAAAAAAAAAAAAAAAAAAAACTATTCCAGGGCACAAAATTTCTGCAGCGACCTGACGACCAGAAGGCATCGTATGTAAGTACGCGATGATTTTCGTATCTGGAAGCAACATTTTACTAACTCTCGCCAAAAATTTATAATCCTATTCTCCACATCTCCTATGATAATCTAAACAAATAAAATTCTATCACTAAATATATTAGAAGAAAAAATGTTTCTTATATTAGAATGAAATTACTAGTTTAAATTCAAGGCTATATAACTGGCTTTCCATAAAAGAGTGTCCCTGTACAGGTATTTTTATTTATTTATTTTTTACAATGTAATGCTGCCATATGTCTTCATGTTGCTCATGATTATAGCGATGATTTGATAAAAACTATTATAATTTTCTTATCAAATCATAGATTCAGCTGGAATAATTTTTATTTATAGATAGATTTTTATATTTTATACAAGTCCAATAAGTATTACCAACAAGTATACTGCAATAAATTAATAACAAATGGTGGGAAAAGGGTCTAAATTTCATCTTCAGACGAGGAATAAAAGATTTTCAACAGATATAAAATTGTGGCGACCAATATTGTATTATGTCGGCTTCCCACCCTGTCCAAGCCTTGTAGAAAATCAGACCCTTAAAATGAAAAAAAAAAGGGGGGGGGGGGGGGAATGGCACGATTTAAAAAAAAAAATGGACACTGACAAGGGTGGGAGGCCATAGCCGCTTCCTGGATTTAGAAATTTTTTACTAAACTTTCTTAATCTTAGATAATTTTAAAAGAAAATAGTAACATTTATTTTTACCAGGTTATTTAAAACAACTAAAAACTAAAAGAAAATGTATGATTCAAAGTGCTTTTATTTTCCATGAAGCATTGAAAAAAATCCCCGAAAAGTCTTAGGATTTTCTTCTGCCATTGCTCATGGGTACAATCGTTTATAAAAAGGGAAGGGCAAAAACATTTTTATGACTATATATATATATATATCTATATATATCACAAGTTTTCTAACTAGAAAGATCTTTATCTCTTTTTCAAAAATACCTTCAATCATGATATGATAAATCAAAAGTATTGTACCTTCTAGGGTACAGAAACCACAAAATAGCAAGAAACAGAATTAGAAGAATGGAGTGTCTATTCGTGGATTTCCCCCTTTTTTACAGGAAGACAACGAAAGTCGGTCCGGTGTCACAAAACAGGAATGACAACGGATTCCACACATACTGAGAAAAGATTATCTGTACGAAATCTAGCACCAGGTCCTTCGAACGAACCGCAAGCCCGATTACACATCATCAATTATTTCTCACCCTCTCCCACATTTCTGTAGCTTTCCTAAAAGCAACAGATGTCAATGTAAACAGAGCTTAAATTTCCCTGCTGAGTTAAAGGTGAAATCCTATGGTGAAATCAAGTAAACTTTGCATTCCGTAAATACTATATGCAAAAAACCAGAAGATGAAAAGATTATTGCATTTTTAAGGAAAACTCTCGAAAAGTAAAAGAGACACATTACACTAGACTGGCATGGGAACCAAATTCGAAATTGAGGCATTCACATTATCCAATCAGTTTGTTGATGGAATGTTCGTATGGTACATACGATTGTCAATTTCTTGGGAACTAAAAGTGGTATCAAAGTGGGAATGTTGACCCCCTGGTATATATTGCATTTATATAAAATATATATATTTTTTTTTGTTCAGCCTCAAAAAATGTAAAGATTCAATTTCAGAATTTTCGAATACGGAAAAAAAATTAGAATATACATTAATGATTTCCAATCAGGGTCTGATTAACGCACAGGCCAACTAGGCCACGGCCTTGGGCCCACTGCTGATGGGGGCCCCAAAATGAGTAACATTATTTAGAAAAGTTTCTTAAAAATGAAGTTTTCTGCAATTATTTTCTCAAAAACAGAACAAAAAGATTTTGTTTAACTTGTCAACTGTATCATAATACTTAATAATAATACTCGAAAAAAATTCTAGCTACTATTTTAATTTGAGGGGGCCCCGAAAAGTTGCTGGGCCTTGGGCCCCAGACGACCTTAATCGGGCTCTGTTTCCAATAACTACTTCTCTAAATTTGCTGATTATTCATTCTTAAAATAAATAAAGACAAAGATTGAGTTTGTTGTAACTTCCATTTATTCATACTTTTCTTTTCCAATTTTTATTTTCATTGTTATTATTATTATTATTTTTACATAGAATGGAATTTTTTAGTAGTTTTTTAATATAGAAATAAAAATTGCTGTGTTTCCACGGTTGTTTTAAAATCGAAGCTTGTTAATACTTTAAAGTTGAATTTGCAGAATTTAGGACTTTTGTTAAAAAACGGGACATGTAATAAAATATCGGGACACCTGATCATCTTAATGATGCATGATTACTTTCTCAGCACGAGAAAACGAATTTTTAAAAATAAATTTTGATTACTTAATTCTAGTAGCTTAGTGGTGGGCGATAAAAAAGAGGCACTTGAAAAAATTAGAAAAAAGAAAGTCCATAAGCCGTGTTTTTGACCCACGAAATAAGACTAAAATTCGATTTTTTTTATACTGACTTAATTATTTCCCTTCTTAATATTAGAAGGTTTATCCTGTACGATTTCAACAATATTTTTTGCATTTTGTTCGGATTTATATAACTTACACAAGCTCAAAGTTCCTATTATTCGTAGTTTTTGATGAAAAATACGCAATTTCTCCTAATTTTACGTCAATTTTTAATATTTTTTAATATTTTACTATGAGCGCAGCTTTGCAACACTTTTATTTTTACATATATTGTACATTTTGATGTATTTTATAATATATGTAAAGAAGAAACAAGAAAGTGTTGCACGATTGCGCTCATATAAATAATGGAATTAAAATTAGGAGAAATTGCGTATTTTTCATCAAAAACTACGAATAATACGAACTTTGAGCTTGTGTAAGTCATATAAATCCGAACAAAATGCATAAACTATTGTTGAAATCGTACAGGATAAACCTTGTAATATTAAAAAAATCCCTGACGGTTCGGCCTACAGGCACAGGTAGATTTCGAAGACTTAGACCGTGGCGCACCTGTTTATTGGGAATTGCAGAAGAAAGACCTATTTGCCATGATGTGGCAGTTGGAACCACCCACTTCGAAATATACCTCTGCCTGTAGGTGGAGCCAGCAGGAATTTTTTTTTTTTTTTTTTTTTTTTTTTTTTTTAACCGTAAAAGTTGGTCCTATAAAAAACTTGTCAATATAAAAGTTATATATAATATTAAGAAGATTTATAATAAATTTAAGCGGATGTGATATCTTGGGAATTGACGAAGTTATGAATTGTTTTCTTTTGAAACCTTTATTCCCCCCCCCTCCCCTCCTCCTTGGGGGCATTTTTAATGAAATCAAAAATCTGTCATACATACATTTTTGGCCCTTTTCCTAGAAGTAATAATAACTTTAAACGGATTCGATATGTATAAAAATTAAGAAGTTATGGGGTTTTTCCTGTTTTCACGTCTGCTTGTAGGCGGAGCCAGCAGGGATTTTTTTTTTTTTTTTTTTTTTTTTTACCACAAGAGTTGGTCCTATAAAAATATTGTCAATATAAAAGTTGTAGATAATTTTAAGGAGATTTACAATAAATTTAAGCGGATTTGATATCTTGGGAATTGACGAAGCTATGAATTTTTTTCTTCTGAAACTCCTATCCCCCCCCCCACTTGGGGGCATTTTTAATGAAATCAAAAATCTGTCATACATAAATTTTCGGCCCTTTTCCTAGAAGTAATAATAACTTTAAACGGATTCGATACGCATCAGAATTAAGAAATTATGGGGTTTTTTCTGTTTTCACAAAAAGCCCCCCCCCCATTCCCCCCCCACCCTTGGTTCGATTTTGTCCGTTAATGAACTTGATCGAGATTTTATGCCCCTTGATTTTATGTATCAATTTGGAAAAGATTTGTGCAGAATTATTGGAGCTATCGTGTCCATAAAAAAGTGACATAGATAGATAGATAAATAGATAAAATTTTGAACTGGGGGTGTTTTTGGGTTCTGGGAGTCATGATCGGCGTAGATCTACAAATTTTTTTCAAAAATTCCAACTTAGGGGAGAATGTAATAGGTAGTCTTTCTTACGAAATCTACCTGAAAGTGAAATAATTAAGTCAGTATAACAAATTCGAGTTTTAGTCTATTTCATGGGCCAAAAACACGGCTTATGGAGCCTGATCCTTTTACATGAGGAACTTAAGAAGTACCAGGATTTTTTTAAAGAATGGGGCCTCCCTGTAACTTGGGCACGTGCCCCACATTCCCCCGTTATAATTAAGCTCTGAAAGAGAGATGTTCGTTATAAAATTTAACCCCCTCCAAGAATAATCTATTTAACAAATCTTCACGATCTGATCCGGAGGGTGATACTGCAAACAGTACGATTTACTGTTGCTACGATGAACTGTGAAACATTTAAAAGAAATAAATGGAAAGAGAAGGAAAAAAAAAGAAAGAAAATGGAAAAACACTCTTCCCAATAGCACGCTTCAGAAGATCAAAGAAGAGGCCGACAAAAAAATCTTTCTTATTTTTTTTCTACTTTTCTTTTTCTCTTATAGATGCGAATCCCCTCGCCGCAGCAAGGCTATTCCGTTCCACAAATGCTTCAAGTCATGGTGTATTCAGATTTATTTATAACCTATGGAAGATCGAGATGAATGTTCCTGTTAAACTTGACGGGTCGTTCAGACTGGGTGCAGCTCTGTGTAACCAAATAACCCTGGGTCCCAGATGGAACATAAGAAAAAAAAAAAGAGTTTCTTTTTTTTTTTTTTCAAACAAGAAATTTTAAAAATACATTTTTGATCAAAGAAGAGTTATATCAATTAGGATCCTAGATTATGATGCAGAGTCCTGCATCGGGTCGGTTAACCGAACCGACGCGTACGTCTCTACATCTCTCCTTTTTACACTCTTCAACATAGTTGGAAAATGTTTATGAATTCGGTTTGTCTATCCGTCTGCCCGTGCTCTAACTCGCGTAAATATACTCGGATTGCCATGAATTTGATATGTTATTGGGCTTACTACACTTTTAAAAATTTGCAGCAAACTGTCCAGTCATTTGACCGTTTTTGTAGAAAATGGTTACATAACCGTAATTTAACTATATTATGACCATGAAATGAGCAATAATACAGTCAGAATATAGTTAAATTATGGTTATTTAACCGTTTTCTACAAAAACGGTCAAATGACCGGACAGCTTGCTGCAAATTTTTAACAGTATATGGCATGTTTGGTACTGAAAATGAAGTGTGTAGCATTTATGGTTCCTTTACAGGGACACTCAAAATAATTCCTTACATTACAGCCTATGGAAAAAAATCGTTTGCGGCGTATTTTAATATGCTTTGCATATTAATTAGTGCATATAAATTCTATAGATCATATGCAGGGCTTCTCAAAAGATCTCACGTACATTTCTGTCTATTGACGGAAATTGCTGAAGATGAATTTTCCATTGTGCTATGTATTTCCTGACTGAAGTAAAATTTAGCATACTGTGTAGTATATATAAAAATCTATAGATCAAATACATGGCTGCATAAAAGAATTTAGATATTTTGTTCGATTACTGGTAGTAATTGCTGAAATTGAGTTTTCCAATGTGTTATGCGTTTTCTAAATTGTTTACTGTGAAGTTTTGTTACAGTATTCTGAATGTGTTAGAGTGTTACGTAATCTATGTTTGTCGCACGATTTTTCGTCCTTGTTTTTCTCGCGTTCTGGTTGGCTCCCGATTTTTTTTTTTTTTTTTTTTTTAGTCTTCTTTGCTGCAGACCGAATTTCGCATTTTTTGGTTTCGCGTCGTTGATTTTTACATCTTGCATGTTAAATATTAGCTATTTACACATTTACTTTATACTTTACTATAATATACTTTTTTTTTTTCTACGTGTTACAATACTTAAATCTTGGTTCAGTTAAAACTTAATTTATCTATAGTCGGAGTGTCTTATACATTTTTTGGTAAAAACGCAACAAAAATAATAGCGACTCTATCGCTAGTAAAAGATAAATTAATATTGTCCTTTTACCCAGTACTCTAATTTTCCTTCTTGTCTGTAAAAAGAATTCTTCTTTTCCGGATTTTTTTAAATTATTATATCCGTTTGGTTCAAGGAAGTTAATTAACAAAGTTAATCTACTCTCTAATGATGTCTAGAACACAAAACTGCAAGAGAAAGTAAAGTAATCGTCACTCCCACAAGAAATTTCAGTGATTATCACCAACTTGAGAAATCCTAGAACACGACGGGAAAATATGCACATGTCAAGTATTTTTGGGGGAGTTAAGTCAGATAAGCCCTGATGACGGATATGTTTCCGCTCTTGAATATCCTGCAGGAGACTAAATTGTTATCTGTCCATCAAAAACAGGAAAGAAAGACTACCAGACGCGCATCTATCTCAATATTTGAGATTTCTGAGAAAAAAAAAAATTAGAATGCTTAAAGTCAACTATCATGAAAAATAAGAAAAAAGATGCAGACATTTTACATAGTAATAACAAAGTACCAAAAATAAGGACCAGGTTACAAATAATGTAGTATCAATATAATAAAACGAGGTATTTTAATCATGGGCGCCTGTAGATTTTTCAATTTTTCTATCGGGATTATGATTTTTTTTTTTTTCCAAATGATTAAGGGGTCTCAGGAGTGTTACTTTTCCTCCGAAGATGCAAGTTTGCATCATGTCACATTTTATTTTATATCTGATTTCATATAACACACAATAAAATGAAATTTTTACCACTAATAGGTCAATATCTGCTTGATTTAACATAATTATTTCAATGTTGTACAATTCACATTTAATTATTTTAAAAAAGTTTAAATTTAAAAGAAAAAGTAAAAAAAAATTTTGCCTGGTATCCACTGCGCGCAAGGTTGTAGAAAAAATATTGCTTAAAAAATAACAAACAAAACTGATAATGATGTAAAATGTATGTATCTTGAACTTCAATTTCAAGCAATTAAAAATTTATTTTAAAATTGGCATTTTTTCAACAAAAAAATGAATTTTTTAAACATTTTACAGTTTAAATTTAAATTTAAGAAAAGTTAAATTTTTAATTTCTTGAAATTGAAGTATAAGTTCAAGATACATCAATTTTATATCATTATCAGTTTTTTTTTTTAACAATATTTTTTCTACAACCTTGCGCGCAGTAGATACCAGGCAAATTTTTTTTTTAAATTTTTTTAAAACTTAACTTTTTAAAATAATTAAATATGAATTGTACAACATTGAAATAATTATGTTAAATCAAGCTGATATTGACCTATTAGTGGTAAAAATTTCATTTTATTGTGTGTTATATGAAATCAAAAATAAAATAAAATGTGACATGATGCAAACTTGCATCTTCGGAGGAAAAGTAAGACTCCTGAGACCCCACCCCTTAAATTAATTAAACACTAAAAGGAACTAAGAATTTCTATCTCAGACGGGATGATCAGTAGGGAGGGGGTCTGCCCCCTGATGAACAAAATAATAATCTGTTTAATTTTTTTTATTTAAAAAAAAGCCGGTAGAAGCTTATTTTTGGTTTTTTAATGTGTCTTATTTGTTACATTTCTGCACTGTTTTTATATTGACATGTCTAAAAATTGTCTTTCACGTGGGATTCTAACAAAAAAAAAATGATTAGTTTAGTTTATTCCATCTTTATAGTGTCCATTAAAAAAACGGAGGGGAATATAAGTCATTGGGAACAAAATTTTGTTTCTCCGTAGACTTTGTTCTGCAGGGCTCATAATTTCAGTTCAAATTCTATGTTTTAGTCAGCAATATGGCAAGTGGGAAGGAGTGAAGGAGTTTCCTGGCTCCCTGGATTCCCACGGTTCTTAAAAGCTTTACAAACTCCTTATTTTTATTTTTCAGGGGTCGGGCAACTTTTAAAATGTCAAGAGTTAGCTAAATTGTTAAAGTATTTTATCTTAAAAATTAGACCACTTTTCTATTGCACAAAACAAGATAGGGGTCTTTAACCCGCGGCTCGTCGCCGTGTTATTTCAATTATTAGAGACGAAAGGTTTCTGCGACATGAGTACCTTAATTTGGACAACATTTAGATAAACAAAAAAGAAAAACTATACATCAAGCATAGATTATGAAACCCTTTCCAACATATTCAGACTACTGCAACATAACTTCCATGTTTAATAAGGTAAAAGATGAAAAAACGTAAACAATTTGGAAAATGTATACCATAACACATTTGAAAATCCAATTTCAGCAATTACCAACTATAGTTTGAAAAGTATCCGAATTCTTTTGTGCAGATAAATATATATATATGTAAATGCCGGGACCAGGACTCGAACCTGGGTACTTTGGCTTGCCGAAGGACCTCTAAGGAAGGAAGGAAGGAAGGAAGGTACTTTGGCTTACGGCTGCACGGCAAGCCAAAGTACCCAGGTTCGAGTCCTGATCCGGCAATTTTCGCTCTGCTCTATTGAAATAAATCTCAACTGATACTCCAACCATTGAATATAGTGAAAAGGTGTCCAAGCAGGGAGTCGAATCGAAGACCTTTGTCAAATTGCCAACGCTCTGCCTATTGATTTTCATTCAGTTGGAAAAATGCCAAGTCATATGATCTAGTTAAAAATAATTAAAGCGTATCTATCTATCCAACGTTTGATAGAGTTCCATTACATATGGTATATTCTGTTGAGCTGTACATAGCAGATAAGATGCTACTGCCGAAAAGGTTGAGTAAAATGTGTAGACCGGTTGTCGGTGCAGATAGCTCAATAGGCAGAGCATTGACAATTCAAGTCAAAGGCTGTTAGTGGTAAAAGGTTCGACACCTTTTTCACTCAGTTAGAAATGATATTGTGACCAATTAGTATGATTGAGTTAGAAATAATAAAGTGCAATATGCTTAGTCACATTTGATTTATTTACAGCAGGTTGTCATTAGAATTATCTGCATTCAAGTACAAATTTTTCCAGTTTTTGTGATATAATAGCTTATAGAATTATTTTTTTACTCATTGTTTACCCAAGGAAAATTATTATTAAAAGTATTTTTACATTTTGGTGAATTAATTTTCAAATATTTTGTTAAATAACTGTAAATTTATTGCAGTAATTTTTATTAAACATTCATGAAATGAAATTTTCATAAAACACCTATTCGTAAATTTAATACACTAATTTAATTATCCAAGGAAACTTTTTCAAACACGTGAAACACAGGAAAAAAATTAGACATGCACAATAAATAACTAAAGCTAAGTCTACAGTGTGATTTATTTATTTTAAATTTTCAAATTACTCAACAGCATGCGTCAGAGTTTCATTGATTGGGAAATGCCATGTTAACCATATGGGAAAATTTAACTGCGATTACTCATTACCTAAATATTAAAATACAGTTTTCACCTTCAGAAAGCAGACGTCTGATGCCAATCTAGTCAGTTTTCAAACATTATATTCCCACATTTTAAATATTTTTAAAAACGCGAAATTTTCTCTTGGGCATAATTTATCTCCTTAAAAATATTTAAAATGCAGGAAAAGCTTTTCAAAACTCAACAGGTTGGCTTCAGACGTCTTCTTTCTGAAGCTGAAAACCATATTTCATTATTTATATTAAGTAGTGGGGAATCATAAAGGACAAGATTAGTAGTGGCCACTGGCCAGAGTGCTACTAAATGAAAAAAAAAAAAAAAATGGCTATTAAAAAAATATCTGCCAAAAGTGCCAATGGTCACATTTCCTATTTGAAAATTTCCCAAAAAATGCATCCATACACTCCAAATCACATGATTTCTATTTCTTATCATATTGTTTCTCAAATTTTTTTTTGAGGATTTCTGAATAAATTCAGCTTTCTATCTCTCCAGTACCCAATAGCCAGAGAACTGTGTTTTTTTGTTGACTTTTTACTTTGGTACTGCAGGCATAAAAGTGGGAAATAGGAAAAAAGGTTGTCATTTTTTCCACATACATACAAATGGCACCAAACTCTCATAATTTAGACACATTTTAACAGTTATTTATACAAGAAAATGAAATATAACTGTACATATGTTTGTTAACTTTTCGTAACTTAGAAAGTATTAAAAACAAATCTAAACTAACAATAAATGTATAAGTCCACTGAATCAAAAAATAAAATTGAAGACAATTTGCTAAAGGTGTATATCCCAAATCTATCTGATGAACTTATATGAAGTATAGTGATTAATTTTTCAAAACAAATATTATTCTGAATAATTTGGCTGTTTAAGATTTTTCCCCTTTTTTTTCAAAAAGAAAAAAACAAGAACGAAAAACCATGCGCCAAGCATAGATTATGTAGCACTTTCCAACGCTTCCAAAATAATTTTACAAAACATACCGTTTAATAAGCTAAAAGATAACATCTAAGTAAACAATTTGGAAAACGCATAACATATTTAAAAACATAATTTCAGGAATTTCGAACAGATACAATATTCGGAAAAGTATCCGAGTACTTTTATTCAACCCTGTATATGATCTATAGATTTGTATATATACTATATAGGATGATAAATTTTAGTTTAGTTAGGAAACGCGTAGCACAGTTTAAAATTCTCCTTCTGGAGTTTCTGTCAATAAACGGAAATGTGTTCTCGAACTTTTGTGCTACCCTGTATATGAAATACAGAATTTATACACACCCAGTAATAGACAAAAAGTGAGTTCAATTGAAAATCGCGTTCAGCAACTTAAAACGCCAGGAATTATTGTTAACAGACAGTAGAGAATTCTTTTGTATGTCCCTGTAAATGAACGATGACTGCTATACACACACTATTTAGTAGTAAGCCTCTTGTAATGCACCTTAGTAATATATATAAATTTCAATGCGTTTAAAATAGTGAAACATTATTTAAATAAACCGCAAATAATTTTTCCCCATAGACCGCAATGTAACGGAATTCTTTTGAGTGTCCCTGTAAAAAAACTATAAGTGCTACACACTTCCGTCGAAATAGGGAACATGCTATAGATAACGACAGTAACATATAAAAATTGCAGAGCAATCCGAGCATATTTACGGGAGTACAGACGGCCAGACAAACCGAAGTCATAAGCGCTTTTCAACTAGGTTGGAAAGTGCTAAAAATCGGCATGCTAAATATATGCATATCAAATTGATCCTTGTTCCCAGAAATACATCTCCAAAAATGCACCACTGAAATTAACCAAAAGTGCATACCTGCCAACTTATCAAAATGGCAAAGTGTAAAATAACGTGTGAAGTGTATTTCTTGCATTTTTTTCTTTCATAAAAGCATATTACACATATGACATATAACACATTATGTAAAAAAATATATATCTTTTTTTTTTTTTTTTTTTTTTTTTTTTTTAAAGAAAGTAAGCAAAAACATTACCCAAAACACGATTTCCATTTAAATACAATGAAAATTAAAAGATTTTGTATGGTATATTTTGAATATGAACCCTTGCTTCATGATTTTAACTATATGAAATATTCCTTTATATTCAGCAACTATCATTAATAAAAGACGTTAAAAAGTATTTCCTACTTTTAGGGAGTAAAATAGAGCTTAGAAGAAACTTTGCAAGAAAGTGTAAAAATAAACATCCTAAGTGTAAAAGTGGTCAAAAAGTATAAATTTTACACCCAAAGTGTAAAAGTTGGCAAGTATGAAAAGTGTATAAATAAGGGCAAAATATCGTATTCCAAATTAATTATATACCTTATGGAAACTTCCTTTCTCTTTTAAAGTCTAATATTCCACTCTGGTAAGAAACTTTTAAACAACCTCATTTACATGACTTTCAGATGCTTATAAAATAAGCTCAACCTTGATTTGATGGCTCTCTTTTGCACAGCAATTTAGAAACAAACTCATTTGAGTAGACAAAATGTCTGATTATTAAATTTTCCAAATCCACTCCCCTCCCATAATATATGCTTCCATTTAATTTTTCCATCAATTTAGAGAATGTCCAAAATTGCTTTACAATGTGGAATTCCTCCTAATAAAGGAGGAACTTTTCCATGCCTGCAATCTAACGAGTTTTCAAAAAGTGTTTTCCTACATTTAAATATTTTTAAAAACTCAATAAACCTCGAAATTTGCTCTTGGGCAAATTTTATCACTTTCTTAAAAATATTTAAAATGTATGAAAAAAGTTTTTGAAAACTCACTACATTTTTTCCGTTAGTGAAAACCATATTTCATTATTTACATTAGGTAATGAGTAATCAAAAAGGGCAAACTTAGTAGTTACTGAAAGAAAAAAGTGGCTATTAAAAATTTATCTAACAATTTGAAAAATTTCCCAAAAATACATCAATACGCTCCGAAACACACGATTTCTGTTCCTCAAAAGATTTTGAATAAATCCAGCCTTTTAACTATCGAGTATTTAATAGCTACAGTGAACTGAGGCATTTGTTTACTTTTTACTTTGGTACTGCTTATGAGTAATTTTTTTCAAAATGGCACCAATTCCACTCATACTGGTTGGGTTGCAACTGTTAATATTAAGATATTTTCGGGGCTATCTAATTTTAAATAAATAAATACAGTATAGAACCATTTATCCAGAATGGTCAGGGCCAGATGTATTCCGGATAACTGGTTGGACATTAAAGCAACATCCATTTGATGAGATTTGTAGAATATATGTGGCTGTAACATTGTTATTGATTTCAAATTAATAGATTACTCTGATTAAGGCTCATATACTATCAAGATCAAAGATTAATCAGAGTTTCAAAGAAGGCAATTTTTGGTTACCTTGGGAACAATGTTGCATAAAACTCAAAATAATGAATATCTAACTAAATATGCTTTCGTATTTCAAATCCTAGATAGTGATCAAGTTATACAATACATGTGGTAATCTATCAAGCAATGTACATGTCAAACTGGCACTGCATGGTACTTTTTCTGGAAAGATTCTGAAATCCGTCAGTTGGAAATACCATTCTGGATAACTGGTTCTCTGATTAACTGGATTCCAGATAAATGGTTCTATACTGTAAATAATTAACGAAAGTTTAAGGTTTAGCATTTTTAAATAAATAAACAGTTAAAAATTTAGTTTAGTCACAGAAATAAATTGTATAAAAAAATGTACGAATAACACAATGCTGCTCAGTAAAATATATTCTTGATGCAAGCTTGTTACAGCTTTCACAATTCAAGACATCTCTTTTCAATGTTCCCTTTCAAACTGATTTCAACATTCAAATTTTGACTATCCTTACTGTTCCCTGCATGAATTCTTAAACAAATGTCCCCTCAGATTTCGGAGAATTTTATTTTTAACCAGATATTATTAAAATACCTCATGCATGTACTAAGTAATAGGTAAAACATGGAAAAATAGTCCCCCCCCTGAGAAAAAAAAGTTTTCTTCGACGCTAAGAAAACATTACACACACATATACAATTCTTCAAATACTTTAGAAATATGCATTTTTTCAAACTTTTAATTTTTTTTAAATCTTTCTTTTAAGTATTGATATTTCAAGAGCTAACATCCATTTAAAAATCAAAAGTTTGATTTTTCAATAAAAGATTAATGAGAAAATATAAAAAAGTGAAGTATCTGCAGAAGATTTTCATCACTGCAAATTTAAAGCCTTTTTCCACTCATTTTTTTATTTTTTATTATGAGATATTTATTTTGGTTACTGTTGCAGAAAATACAGTTTCAAGAATAACATGTTTAATGTTTTGAGGATTGGCATGAACAATGGCCAACTGTTCATAACTATATGTAATTTATTATCAATTTTGAAATATTTGTTTACATGTACTTGAAATATCAAACAATAAACAAAAGTATGTTCGATTTTCTTTTAACAACCTATGTGCATGAAAGGAATGCCTTAAAAGAAATTACAGGTCCTAAAATTATTATAAAGGTTAAAATTCTATTTAATAGACGTTGAGATTAAAAAATTGTCAATACATTAAAAGGAAACAGGAGAGCAAGTCATGGAAAGCTACAGCTGATTGCGGCTCATTTGAAGACAAATGAGTAATACTTTGTCTTTATTTTTCACATACTATAAAATATAAACAATAATACTATATTCAATGAAAGAGATACATTACCAAGATACTTTAGAGCACTTTTTTTATTAATAAAATTGCTTTAAACATAAATACACAATATTCATTTATTTACAAATTTATATACATCATTTTGTCCATCTACGAAATAGCTGAAGAGGAAATAAAAATCTTTTAAATTCAAAACTAGTAATGGCAATAACATAATGAACTAGTTTATTGACTACAGTATTTTTCTTTCGTTAAAAATAAAAAGGGTTATACACAAGTTACTGACTAAAAGTAGTTGACACACCACAGTAGATTTGTTAAAATGTTAAAAATTAAGATTGAATAAGCAAATTCACAAACTATTAAAAAATAATAATGGTCTAACAATCTTTTCAATTGCTATTAAAAAATAAATTCATTACATTTAAAAAAACAAAAGGAACAAAATATAAAAATCAAACTATCAAAAGCTTAAAATTACACACAGTAATACAAAAATAGAAATGCAAAGAAAACTAAAAATTTTAAAAGCAAGTCAATGTGTGGTAAATTAAATGATTCCCCCCTTCCCCCCTCTGCTGTAAAACTATATAAGCTAAACACTTCAACTGAATCAGGTCAGAAGTAATCAGATTTTGAAACAAACATCTTAATAGATAAACAATTTAATTACTATCTCCCATTTAGTTCTAAAAAAGTTAAAAATCAAGGTAAAGCTTACTACTCAATAAGTTCTGTTCTTAATAATTTTATACATTAACCTCTGACCACTTATTCCACAATTTACATGGGCAAGACATTTGTAGAAAAATTTATATAACACACACAATTTTTGAAGCAACTTTGTTTTAAAAATTCTACAGTCAAAGGGAAAAAATGCAAAGGGGCTTTACATATATAACGTTATCAACTTTTTGGTAATTTTGGAGCCCTCCCCCCCTTACAATATCATAGTTATCATTCCTTGACCCTCCCCCCCTTAATAATAACGTTAAACTTCTTAACAAAACAGGGACAAAAATTTGTCTTTTCTTTATTAGTAAACACAATTATCATTCCAATCGAATGTTCTTTTCCCCTGATTTCTCCAATAGCAGACTATGTGCATATGGCTGAACAACAGGAGTGCTGAATGTTGGGGTATTTCATAATTTGGAATTAAATGATTTCATAATCATTTACTGGCTTTAACACTCTCACTGACACGCCCATGTTAATATGTTCACTAAGCTCCAAGTTTCACTGCAATTCAAGCATTATTTAAATTAATATAATTCTATGGATATAATGTAGTTTTAATACATTCTGTCCAGGTTTTTCTCATAGGGGTTTTTGTAAAATTGTGAACAGCTTCTTAAAATTGTGAAAAATCTAGTCATACTTTTGAGAATTTGAAATGATTATTACATCCAGTTTCTTGTTTATACATTAACAAGATCCTTTATCTATGTAAAACTAAGATAATAGGTTCTTGAGCGCCTTCAGCTGTTTTGTGACAGGTCAGGATTTACTTTTAAATGACTAAATTTGTGAAAGATTTAATTTGGAAATGGAAAAATTTTGTGAAAGATATACTTTTAAGACAAAGAATTTTGTGAAGGGTCCTGTTTTAATATTAAAAATTTTGTGAAGGATCCTGTTTTGATATTAAAAATTTTGTGAAGGGCCTTCAAAAGGACCCAATTTTTTGCAAAACAGATCCTTGATTATATATATATATATATATATATAACTCTCTAAAGTTTTTTAAATAATGTCGAAATAATCATCTTTTAGCTTTAAAATAAAATACAGAGAAAACATTACAATTGT
Source organism: Maratus michaelseni (assembly GCA_963931845.1). NCBI lineage: Eukaryota > Metazoa > Arthropoda > Arachnida > Araneae > Salticidae > Maratus > Maratus michaelseni. The sequence goes on along the minus strand of OZ007594.1, from coordinate 321,337,014 downwards.
GCCTTTTTGCTGGATAGTCAGGGTTTCTTTTTACATTTGACGGAGACTGCTTTGAGACCTGTAAGCTACAAGGCTGTTTGTCTCGAATGATCCATATTTTTATTCACAGAAACACATACATGACTTTTGAGAATTGCATAAATCTTCTAGAGAAGATAGCACAAGGAAACAACAGAGAGTTACATCTGGGAGCTCCACAAAGTGCGTGCAATGGAGCTGGCGGGAGTCGAATCCGCCGACCTGATTCCTACGTTCACAAGCGATTAGCGAAATGGTGCCTTAACCACTCATCCACAGAGGCCTCCAGTCAGGGGGTTAAGAACTTTGTATTTTCATACAAAAGGACAAAAAACTACAGAGAAAGATAAACAATTTTGATGTAAAAGGAGAACTTACAAAAAAAGAGAATTTTTTTAAAAATGATAACAATATCAAAACACAACCCACCCTCACCCCCTAGAGGTATCTTATGATATCAAGTGCCACGCCCCCAGCTCCTCCCCCCCTAAAGTGATAATGTTATATATGCACAGCCCCAAATGATAAATTTACTACGTATTTCAAATAACATGATTTGAAATATGCAATTAATAATAGAAGACACACTGGTTAATTAAATATTGGTCAAGAGGATTTTGAAAAAAAAAATTGAGTGGTTATTAGTTGAACACAGTACAAAATATAAAGAAAATAACCAACAAAATAATTCATTATCTATGCCATGAGTATAGTTGAATTCAATATTATAAAAAATATATACAAGTATGTACAGGAAATCTATTTTTTTAACAAATATTAAATAAAGTAATTTTCAAAGTTGAAAAGATTTAAAGTTGATTACACAACGCACCACAATCTTAAATAATTACAACAATATTTACATATTAATCAGAATGCTGTGCAATGTAGTGTCAACTATAATACAGTTAAACAGCTTCACTGGAATACTATTGATAGAAAATTTAAGCTCTAACAAAGCTGCAACTACATACAATTGGTGGAAATGAAAATTTTTAGTATTAACTGTGAAAATCAGCACTTCAAGCAAATATTAAATTTACAAAATTATGCTACAATTTTATTTATAATGGGAGTGCATTGGTTTTTAATATGAAAATCTGACTATCAAGATTATGCTTAAAAGAGCTAATAAAGATATAAATGCAAAGATTATATTCTAACAAATAATAATAATAAAAATAAAAAGTCTGCAAAAGTTAGAAAAAAATTCTAATAATAAAAAATTGAAGTTAGGAAATATTAATTGAAAGCTTAAATATTTGAATATTTACATAAAACTGAAAATGAATTTAAGAGCTATGTAAGCAATTTCACCTATACAGCCAATTAGTTACAATATGGTTATTAATGCTACTTCATACAGTCTTAACACTCCATAAATTTTTGATAACTTCCCTAAAAGTGACAATATTAAGAAATAATTGTAATGTTTCAAAATTTTATAATTATAATGAATTCTTTTAAGTATTATTCTGTTAAAAACTAAAATCAAATTTATTAGTTCATTTACAAGCTATTCATATCATATACAATTTTTTTTTTTAAATGTGCAGTTACTTTACCAATTATTTCTTTTAATATAGATTAGTGTGCCCTCCAGGCTATTATTTAAGGGTACAATCACCATGCCCATTTTAAAACAAACAAAATGCACCCTGTTCTTTTAAAAAATAGCGAAATGCACCCCTAGTTGTACACTGAGATCTCTTGTAAAAATCTTCCCGGCACCACAATATAGTTAAGTGTGTCAGAGTTCAGAGAGCTTGCAAAAATTATAACTTCTTTGTTTTGATTTTTTAGGGGGGAAAAGCAGGCGATATCAGTAATGCTGTAATTTAATTGTATTTTTTTAACCCTTCTTTGCATGAGTTTTGTCTTTTACAATTGTGTTTTTTTATACATATATTAAATATTAGACACCAGAAATTTTAAGATAGATTTTTAACTTTGTTCAGCAACATAGTTCACGGGAAATTTACTGGATTAATATTTCTATATAAATATAGTGGTGGCGAAGAAGTTTATTTATTTATTAAAAGTTAAATAAACAGTGACGGAAATTTACATCACTATGCAATTAAGGGTTACTTTCTAATTCATATAATCATTCAAAATTGTTACTTAACATGCCTAAAAAAAACTTTTTAAATGTTTACTAAACTTAAAAATACACTTTCTCTTGCAATAATGCTCTAACTACTGAACTATTGAGCCTTTTTCTTTCAAAAGTAAACACTTATAGAGATAATACACTGAAACATTTCAATGATATACACATACTTCAGTCTTCAAAATATAAATACAGAGTATACATAATATAATCATTTAATACTAATTATGGATGCACCAAATATTAGGTATTCCACCATGCTACTGCATATTCAGTAAGGCCGAATATCAAATTATTCGGTCTGCTGAATACTTAAAGAAAACGTTTTTAAAAATACTTTTAAAACTTATTTGTAACTTTTATTTTTAGCAGTCAATAAATGAAGATATTAAGGAAAATTAAGAAATAGAATCATATTTAAATAACAGAGATTATTTTTACATTATTTGCTGTTTGAAAAGTGATCCTTTTTCTAAAATACAGTGTATTTCATTCCAAGCTTGAACTTGCATTTTGGTTTAACTTTAACAATAATGAAGATATTGTAACGATAAATTAAAACATCAGACTTACTTTGCTTCCTGTGAAACATGACAAGTGCTAGAAATTTCCACTATTGCAGTGCAAACAACACTAAGCTAGACATTCCATTATTCAGAATGCAGCTGACAGTACTACATACTGTATCACTGGCTAAAATTCAGTCACTTCCACTGATTTCATCACATTTCATACAAAGCAAAGTTAATGTGATGAAAATCTAACTAAAATATCTTCATTATTGTTAAAGTTGAGAACGAAAATTCGAGTTCAGCTTAGTGAAACACCCTGTATTTTTGATTGAATAAATGGATTGTGATGCTGGTTTCCTGTACAGACAATGTTTGTATTGATCACATTATCTCCCTTGAAAGTTTGTTCTGAAACTTTAGGAATACACTGTACATTTCCAACTTCTGAAAAAAAAACGTTCCCTTTAGACTCTCTGGTACATTCAGAAACATTCTTGTTAACTTGCCACCATTTGAATATATATAATATATATTACTCGTTTCCTGCCAAATAAACACTATATGACTGTAAAAAATTCCTTCAAATTTTCTTTTCGATTTTAAAATATTTGTTTTAGAATATAAGAAAATTTTATTTCTTTGTTTTAGTTCACAGAAGAAGTCGCGGAGTTATTTTTTTTCAAAAGTTTTGAGACTATCCTTCTTAAATAATAGTTCAAAGGATAGATTGTTTTTTTTTATTGTAAAGTTTAATTCTGAAAAGGTTTTTTTTAATCAAAATTGTCTTTGTATTAAATATGATGTAAAATTATTTTAAAATTTAGCTTTTTAAAACTTTTAAACTCTGAAATATAGGAGTATTAAATATTCGACCAAATGGTTACTATTAGGCCAATCGAATATTCGGTATTCGACCAAATGGTTAGTATTCAGCTGACTGAATATTTGGTATTCAGTTCACCTGTGGGCCGAATATTCAGTATTCAGCCAAAATCACTATTCGGTGCATCCCTAATACTAATAGGTATAATGAATAATTAAAGCTTTGATACCTGCAACACTCATGAACGAGAAATTTAGAAAACTGTCATAAAAATAAATCAATGCCTGATAATATTCTTAATTATACAAATCACTTTAAGGCAGTTTTCAAAAATATAGTTTTTCTTACACAATGCAAAACTTTCTGACACATTTAAGGACCCTGTTTCAAATGTAAAAGCATGACACTTGCAGGCATGATTAGTAATCTAATAGTTTTTTTCAATTTTTGATAAATGAATTGGATCGTAAGTTATAAGTAATTTTTGGGTCATGCCAGTATTGTTTACCTTTCCAGCACTGTTGTGCCAGGAAATTTGGTTCAAGACACCAACTTTGACAGCATCTTCTGTCTTTACTACTGAAAATGGGAAAAATTTGTTTGACTATATAGTTTCTGAATAAGTGCACCTGTTAATTTCATGTGTTTGCAAACAAAAATGAATTCAGAAATGTGCCAGAAAGTAACCAGTTTGAATTTAAAAACTGGCCTTAATGTTAATATCACAAAATCTAATATCTTCTTTTATGTTCCAGATTTGTATAAAATATTTCAAATAATTTAGGCCTGCTTTAAAAAGTGACAATAAAAAGCAGTTCTTCACTCTTACACACACACACGCACAAAAAATTTTACCTGCTTTGCAGCAGAAATTTTTTTTGTGCATTGTGAAACCTAGTCAGTGCATGATAAGTTGGCTGCCGAGTAACAAACTTAGATTAATTAATTTATTAATTAAGGCAACAATAATTACTAGCAGCTAGCAGAATCTAGCTTTAATTAAACACAGGGATTAGTGGTTAACACAGAAAGCAAAATGCTCTCAAAAGAGATATTTCATTAAAAGTATAGATGTGCTTAGGAAAACATCTAAATATTTAGATCATGTTACCCTATAATACATTCATGTTTCCAGATGACATCCTAAATAAAAGATAATTTACAAAAAGTATGAATTTACAATTCATTTTATATGTTGTTGTTTACGTAGTAAATGATTTGTTTATAAAGAAATTGATGATAAAACAAAAAAAAAAACTTATTTCAGAATTACCACAACAGGAAGAAAAAAATCAGGAAAACAATTCTGCTCCATAAAAATTAGTAAATTCCTCAATACATTAGATTGCAAAAGTTAATTTGTAATTAATAATTCAAAAATATTTACAAGTTTGGTATAAGTTTAACAAAATATTAATTGTTAGAAAACAAATTTCAATATAGATTAGAATTATACAGAAGATGAAAATCTTCAACACTAACATTTTACAATCTAATTCCTTCATAAGAAGGGAAATCTAATAAAATTTTGTGTGATGAAATTCCTACACTTACTAGAACTGCATTTTTTTAACTAGCGCCGCAATACATCATAATGAGCAAAATCTAACCAAAAATACGTATTTTGTGTATTTTAGGATGCTAAGCAATTAAAATATGTAAAAATTGTAAACAAAGCAAACAGATAATTGCACCAGCATCCATAAAATAACAAAAAATATGATCAACTACAGTTTCACATACAATTGTATGAACACACAAAGTAATATAATAGCTTCAAAATATTATAAAAATGTATGATTAGGGGCTTTACAAATTTGATGAAATCTGGTAGCCAGCAAAAAATTACAGTCTCCAGTAAATAATATTACCCCCCCCCCCCCCTTCTCCATGATTGATTTTCAAAAAGCACAAAAGGTTTTTATGAATTTATGGAGAAAAAATAAAACATATAGTTTAGAATTACTAGTTACATAGTTTAGAATAGTACTTAATTTAGAAAGTTAATATAAAATAAGTTTTCTAATGAAACTTATCAAAATTATATATTAAAATACTGATCCATGAATGATCCAAATATCCGGATAGTTGAGTGCAACAAAATCTGTATCTGTTGAAGAGGGCATCGAAGAAACAATGAAGCGTCTGGGAAACAATTTTTTGCCTATTTTTCTGTCAAAGTCAGTCAAATAATTCAGATTTTGGTTTAGATGTACCATTTCGCCCTCAGTCTGTCATAGTGTTTATTTTATTTTTTATTAAACTTTTATTTTTAAATATAAATAAATTAGTCAATTAAATTAAATAACGTGTTTATAATAAGTAAATATGGACAAAAATTATTTTGGAAATGAGAAACAAAACAAATTTGTTTTGATTTAAAAAAACAAGATGGCGGACTGAGGACGAATGGTACATCTATCATTTTATTATTTTAAAACTTGCAGATTAAATAACTTGGTCGCCAGTAGCGACCGTATTTGTCAAGCTCTCAGTATAAGAATGAATATAAAGCTGACAAAATTAAAATGTGTTTTGTTCACTTAAAAATTATATGATTATGATTTAAGAAAATAAATACTGTTATTTATCGCATTAACTAAAAAATTCCTCAACTATAAAACTGAATTCGCATTCAGAGTCTAAAGCGCCAGATAAACATGAACACCATCCATGGAAAATTTTCCAAATTTGCAGAAAATTTAAAAGAACTAAATTAAATACTTTCACCTTTTCTTTTTTAAACTTTTATTTACTGGTAGGAATTCCTAGAATATTACAAGGTAATCATGAAAATTAATATTTTTGTAAACTGATTGAGAGGTATTAGGGTCGATTCAGGCACCTTCACAAAAATCTATTTAATAAAACAGGCACCCTTCACAAAAATAAATTTTATAAAATAGGTCCCTTCACAAAAATAAATTTGATAAAAATGTGCCTCTTCCTAAAAAATGATAAAATGGGCCTCTTCATAAAATTAAATTTGATAAAATATCCCCTTTCACAAAATTCCTTTTAATAAAATAGGCCTTTTCACAAAATTCCATAAAAACTTATTATCTATTAAAATTATTATTTTGTGACTTTTAAAATGTGAATTTGTAAACAAACAAGTTCACCAGAGAAGAAAACCTCAGCAAAAAGATTTTAAAAAGTTTTTGTCAAATGTTTTTTTTTTTTTTTTTTTTCAAATTTTGACTTTGAGTAACTGGATTTCAATTTTCATTACAAAATGTTATTTTTCACAAAAATATAATAAATTTCACAAAAATAACCATTACTTTTTACAAACTGGGCCCCAAGAATCGACCCCTGGGTACTTTTCTTAAAAGAGATTCAGTTCTTTTGCTAATTCTCAATAAAGTCTGGATAAAAAAAAGTTTCATTTTTTGCTATGCTTTTCTCAAATGTCAAATCAACACTTGCTACTTTCTGAAACATTCATGCAGTCATTCTCATACCTAAATGCACAAAATTTGCCGTTACGTTTTATTAATGTACTAAGAAGACTAATAGCATTTCTGTTTTCTTTAAAGACTAAAAATCTTTTAGAAAATGCTGTCAAAGTTGGATATTTAAGCCGATTTTAGAGTTGAGGAACAATCTATTATAGATAGAATACATTTAAAGAAAATTTTTAAACGCTATTCAAATCTAAAGCACTAGAATATGGATTTTTTTTTTTTAATTTTCATGCAAATGTAAAAACAGTTCAGCAGTTCTTTTTTTTTTTAAATAACAGCCTTAAATATATTTCAAAACATCGCACAAATTTATTGCAGCATATTATTAAAAAATATCATTAGTTTTTAACTGTATATAGAAGTTAAAGTTGTATTAATTTACTAGAAAAAAATACATCAAACATAAAATTTTAAAACATGCAAATAATAAAATGTCAGTTGTGTTAAATTTGATTTCTATTTTAAAATTTGAAAATGAAATTATATTCAATAGGTATATTAAAAAAATAATTAAATTTGGCTAAATTTGGTAGACTTAAAAGAACTCCGTATTCGGCCAAATCACTAGTTGTTACATCCTCTACAAGTAACCCATTATAAAGGAACAATGAATTTATTCATCAATATGTGAATTTGTATAACTTTGCAGAAAAAGTCTGGACAAATAGCTTACGCTTGCAGATAGTTTCCAATTACAGTAAATTCTGCCTAAGGCAGAATCAATCTGGACCAAGAAAATTTCTGTGGGACTTTAAATTACTTCCATGTTAGACAAATTTCTGCCTTACAGAGTTTACTATATTCATATAAAGTGTATAATTTATCAATATTATGAAGAATTCTTTTCTTTATGGTTACCAAAAAAAATATTTCAAAACATGCAATTTACAAAACACATTAAGAAAAATTAATTTATCTCAAACGACATTCATAACATGTATTATTAATGCTTGAACTGAGAGTTCAACATGCAAGCTAAAAAGAAGTCGACATTTAAAACATTTTTCAATATGTACAACATTTATATACCTATAAATGCACCAATATACTGTAAATATACCATTAACTTTCATATAATTTAAATAATTTTCATTTTAGGCTTGATATAATTTATTATCTATACATAACTAGTTTGTTTCAATTATAATTTTGCACTTAGCTGATAAAAGTATAGGTATTACTATAAACTAAACAAAAAGGTTTTGTGTGTGTGCTTTTTAAATGTATGGTAATATAAAATAAAAATTATACTACATTTGATTTATATTAATTATCTAATTTTCTAAAAGATTTCACTTAAAACCTATGAATTATTAAAAGCCACAACTCATTTTCAAATATATTCATTTGTTATTATAGCAAATTTAAGGTAGGGGTAGGGGGGAAATGAAATTTCTGCTATAATATAAAGGACTATTGAGGCATTATACTACACAGTTTTTAATATGAATAAAGAGCAGAAGAAGCAAGAAGCATGTTTATAAAAAGAGTGTTTCAACTAACACTAACTCAAAAAGAAAAAGTTAATTTAAAGTGTAAAATAATATTAATATTTCAATAATTTTATCTCCTTTCAGATTTATTATATTAACTGAAAAATATACCACTACATATTTGAAGAAAAAAAAATAATATAAAAAAATTCTTTTAAATTCCTGTTTTAATTATTAAACAGATCAAGAATCAAATTTTTTTCTACTAGAATGACTAAAAAAAATTTTTTTTTTTAAATACATAAAAATAAATTTGCCAGATAATCTATATTAATATTAAAAGCTTTTGCTTTTTTTTCTTCTTAAATATAATTTATTTGTAAGATTTAGTAGTTCTAGACGTCTCAGATAAAACACATCTAGATACGCATAAATTTAGCTTTCATAAATAAATAAAAATTGCTTTTCCAAAATTCATAAACCTAACATATATAAAAACAAAGGAACTAAATGCATTGGAGGTAATTTATAACTGCATTTGAATAATGCAGCATTTAACTTATAAAAAGTTTCTTTAAAATATGTTAATAACATATATACATAAAAATATTAGAGAATAAACCAAAATGTAGCAATGGAGAACATGCGAATGATGCTTTATGTTTATGAAACATAAGATGAAACCTATACAGGGTCAACCAAAAGTCCCATTTTGTCTATGTTTTTTTGTGAAGATGGTAGGTTTTGTATTTGAAGCATACAATAGCGAAGAAGGCTACAGGAAACAATGTACACGAGTGTGTGTGTATACATATTAATTTCATAACAGAATTATGCGATATAGTGTAAAATTCAACGTAGCTGTGCACAATGAAGCTTATATCAAGGAGAAAGTTACCTTGCAAGCACTACCACAAAATTAAACTAAAAAAACCTGTTCAAAATGCATTTCCTATGATCATTCCTGCAATGCTGCGAAGAATTTCACACTATACCTGGAGTTGCATAATGCTCAGTTATGAAAATAATGGAGTGCAGAAAGGCACGCTGGAATAAATTATTTCCCGTAGCCTTTTTAGATATTCACTTATGCCCACAAAACACATAGGTGGTGGTGGTGGCGGGGAAATGGGACCTTTTGCTCATCTTGTAGATTCGGTGCATTAACCTTTTGTAAAAAATGAAATTAATGATTTTTTTGCACTAGAATGGTATAAATCTGAGATGAACATGATTCTAACTGTACAACGCCAAAAGTAAATGAAAATATACAAAATAAAAACAAGTATGGCACACTAGTTATCACACATAGGCTTCAGTTCGGTGTATCCTTCGACACAAGCCAAGGTAAACATTCTTCCAGGAGGTAAAAGTTTTACCCGACCATATCCAGAAGCCAGAAGTGATTCCGACCATGAGAGTCATGAGGTATTTTATCATGAACACAGCAAAATCTGGCTTTGGCCAAAAACTGTGGTCTCTGGCAACATCAGGACATGGGATACTATATTGAGGACGGCTACATTTTTCTCGTTGCCAAGTTACCATCCACATCTCGAAGTAGTATGTTTCATAAACATAACATGCGAGTACAATGACTGCAGGTACAGTGTAAAGCACCGAAAATACACCAATTCGAATCATTAGCTTCTCTAGCTTGTCAGTGCGGGTGCCATCATGTTTCATGATGGTACGGATATGACAGAGGGATACGAAGCCAGCCAAAAGAAATAGGGTACCCAGACCTAAATATACAGCTAAAGGTGCGAGCACAAAAGCACGCAGCGAGTCACGATTCCACAAACCGACAAAGCATACACCACTGAGGATGTCGCCTTCTACACGTCGAAGAGCAAGAATGGCAATTGTTTTAATTGCGGGAACTGTCCATGCAGCTAGGTGAAAATACTGAGAATTGTTTTCAATGGCTTCGTGTCCCCACTTTAATCCAGCACTCAGAAACCACGTGAGTGTGAGAATAACCCACCATATGGAACTAGCCATGCTGAAGAAATACAAAATCATGAAGAAAATTGTGCACCATTTTTTGTCGTTTCCTTGTGTAATTGTACGCACCATGTCAATGTTTGTCCTATTGTTAGGAGGTGGAAAAGGATCATTACATGACACATGTTCGTCCATAACAAAACCTGCAACATAGGTAGTAGCAACCATAAAATAACAAACCGAGAGAAATATTATGGGTCGCTCAGGGTATCTGAAGCGTTGCATATCCACTAGGAAAGTGAGCACTGTAAACAAAGTAGAGGCCATGCATATTATAGCCCATACTCCAATCCAAGTACGGGCAAATTTCTTTTCTTGCTGGGAGAAAAACATGCCATCACATGGGGCACCACAATCTTTTTCAACTGCTTCACCTACGCGAAATACATAGCCTAAACCTTTAGGCACTTTGAATTCTTCTGGGCAGATGAATTTTCTACCTCTCGTTAAAGATGTATTGCTGCGTATAGGTGTCAAATGATGTCCGCCACCCCCGGGCGGGGGATGGGGAGCTCGATCTGTATTGTTTTCACCAACACACAAACTATCACCTCCTGCTTCGGGAAATTTGTCGCAATCTAAACTTTTGGGCCACTGAAAACCGAAATTATTCATCAGTCTTTCGCAACCTTCCCGAGCTTTTACACATAAGGAACGACAAGGGGGTATGGCCCTTTCGATAATTGTGCAAACAGGAGCATACATAGTACACAGAAAAAACTGGAGATCGGGGCTACACTGAACTTTCACTAACGGAAAGAATTGATGGACTTCCAGACCGGCATCTTCTTGTTTTTGATGATTAAGGAGATTTGGCATGATGGTTTCATTATAAGGAATATCCTTGCAAAGCGGGATCGTGATGGGTTCACACCGTCCATGATGCGGTATCAAACTCTCCCGGTCAGAAACTCGAGAGCTGACAACTTGGCTTAACCCTCCATGTTGAAGAGCGGCAAGTAACAGAAACACGACAACCGCCATGTTGGTACGCAGGCTGCGACCGGATTAAATTCCTTTCAAAACTCAACTATTGAAATAATATCGAAGACCCATTGTATTAAGTTTCGTTTACTTTAGGCTATCGATTCCCAGCCTTTGCCGACTGATAACTGCGAATCTCATTTAAATCCGTGTACAACAGAATGTTTCTCCACAACTGTAGCACCGAGTGAGCATAATTCGAGACTGAACTGTGATTGGGCGATATGAGCGCCGCCGAAGCTCAATGGTGAAAGGGGCTGTCCATGTATGGAATATTCGTATAATTATCGGTGGGATGTTTTAAAATAAGCTTGCATTGCAGCTGAACTTTTACGCAATAATGATTCTTGTTTACAATTTTCATACTGCTTCATTTGGCCTTGACCATTTATTTATTATTCGATAGTGTATTTTAGAGAATGTAAATATTTTTTGATAGAATATTATTTATTTAAATTGAAAGTAAAACATAGGATAGATATAGTTTATTTCTTTTATCTAGGAAAATATATGATATTTTTATTTCCATTCTTTTAATCTTTACAAATTTTTGAGGTAATTAAATAATAATGATAAAATTAAAGCTACAAAACAATTTGTTGAAAATATTTCTGTGCTCGCAACTTTAAAAGTGTTTCGTGTTTTTCCTGATTGCAAAAATATTTTAAACTTTTGTTTAATTTTTGTTTATTTTTTTTTTTATTATTATTATTTTAAGTTATTTAAATTGCTTATTGAAATACAAGTGTATTATTTCCTGCACACTTTTAAATTTTCATGATTCAATTTTAATAAATAAAATTTAAAATGTGCGTCTTTTTTCCCAATAAAATATACGTTAGTTTCGTTTCCATTCTTTCAATTTATACAGCTTTTTGCAGTTATTAAAAATTTTTAATAAATAATAATAATAAAATTAAATATACGGAAAGGTTTCTTAAAAAGTATCGCTGTGTTCGCAAATCAGGAAAAATACTAATTGCTTTTGAATATTTTAAGTGATTTTTTTTTTCGATTTTAAATTATTTATTTAATAAATTCATTGAGGATTATTTATTTTTTCATTAATGAAATGTATTAACTCAAACTTAAGAATTAAAAAAAAATAGTTTTATTTAATTTAAAACTTTCAGTTTCAAAAAATTATAAAAGAAATTATATTCCCCACCCCCATTTCAGAAGAGATTTGAAATTTTGTATAATTGTTTATTAAATATATTTTATTTGTTGATCCATTAATCATAATCTGCGACCAGAGGAAACTCGGCGATTTATTTATTTAATAATAACACTATCATTTTCATTCTTTTCAAACAGACTTTTAAACTTTTGTTAAATTATTAATATTTTATTATTATATGTTTTTTAATATTTATTTGATATACTAATTAAAAATATATTAGTATTAATGAAATGTATTAATCAAAATTGAAGAATTATAAAGAAATTTTAGAAGTGAAAAAAAATTAATAGTTTATATTATTTCAAAAATCTATTTACAAAAAAATATTAGAATAAATTATACTTTCCACTCCCATTTCAGAGATAATTTGAAATTTTATATTATTGTTTTTCACACATTTTTTTTTTATTTATTCATTCATTCATTAATAATACTCACAATTTGACAATAGAGGAAACTGGGGGATTTATTTATTTAATAATGACACTTCTCTTTATAATTCATTTTAGTTCATTTAAAACACGCTGTTAAAAAATATTGTTAACCTTTCTATCGTTAGTGTAAATAATTCATTTCATTACATTTATGAAAAATATTAGCAAATAACATTTATTAACTTTAACCCTTTGGGACTCAAAAACTCCGATTAAGGAAAAAATTTACTCAGATGTTAGAATACGTAATTTTAAGCATGAAAAAAAATAATTAAAAAAATTGAAAAAAGAAATGATTGACTAAACAGTTTTTTTTTTCACATCTGTAATTACGCAGAAAAATTAGACATTTCTCATAAATATTGTCAATTTTCTAATACAAAATTGTAAACTATATGAACATACTTTTGTAAAATATCTATTTCTGGCCGTCTTTAGCCTTTTAGGTAGATTTAGTAAGAAATACTACCTATTACATTCTCCCTTATGTTGGAATTTCTGAAAAAATTTTGCAGATCTACGCCGATCATGACTCAAACTTTATATCTATCTATATTACTTTTTTATGGACACGATAACTTCAATAATTCTGCACAAATCGCTTCCAAACTAATACATAGAATCAAGGGACAGAAAATCTCGTCCAAGTTCGTTAATGGGCCAAATGGAACCAGAGGGGGATGGAATGGGGGACTTTTTGTGAAAAGAGAAAAAAAACCCATAACTTCTTAATTATGATACGTATCGAATCCGCTTTAAGTTATTATTACTTTCTAGAAAAAGCGCCGAAAATGTATGCATGACAGATTTTTGATATTATTAAAAATGGCCTCAAGGGGGGGTGGGAGAGGGAATAGGGTTTAAGAAGAAGAAAATAATTCACAACTTTGTCAATTCACAAGAAATCAAATCAGCTTAAATGTATTATAAATCATTTTAATATTATCTACAACTTTTATATTAACAAGTTTTTTATAGAACCAACCCTTACAGAAAAAAAAAATAAAACGAAAAATCCCTGCCGGCTGCGCCTACAGACATAGGTAGGTTTCGAAGTGGGCGGTCCCAACTGCCGCAACATGGCAAAAAGGTAATTTCTTCTGCAATTCCCAATAAACAGGAGCCCTACGGTCTGCGTCTTCGAAATCTACCTGTGTCTGTAGGCCGGGCCGTCAGGGGTGTTTTAATTTTACAAAATTAACGAAGTTCAGTTTAACAATAACAATGCGAAACTGCTCAAATGATAAATAAAACTTTGGCATGAAAAATTAACTCAGTAACGCCATCTGTTGAGAATTCTATGAACAATTTATATTAACTGCTGTGCTGGGAGATAGCAGCAATCAATGAAATCGCCTTTTAAAGTCCACTGTATAAGTAACATTGACTTTTGGGTATGTTGCAGATTTGCAACGCGGCGATACAAAGGGTTAATTTTTTCGAATGTATCTATTACAAGGAACAATAATAAAAACTATATTTCCCATTTCAAAAAGTGATTTAAAAATTTGTTTTAATTAGTATTTTATATATATTTTGTTTATTTATGTAATCATATTTTGTTATCAGAGGAAACTATTTGATTTATATTATAGTTCTGTTTAGATATAATTTTTGTTCATTTAAAAGTGATTGTTAAAATTAGTATTTTCAATTATTAATTTTTAATTGTTGTTTAAAACTATTTTCTTAATACATTCGTTATAAGTTATCATTATTAATGTAATTTATTAACCCAAATGGAAGAATTACAAAAAGTATATAATAATAATGGAAAGGGAAAAAATGAATAAAAGAAACGCGTTTAGTAGTTTAATTTATTTCAAATAAATTACAGAAGAAAAAAAATCATAACTTTATTTTCTGTATGACACGTATCGAATCCGTTTACAGTTATTATTACTTCTAGAAAAAGGGCCGAAAACCCATCATGACTTCATCAATTTATTTCAAATAAATTACAAGAAATAATAATTAATAATATTCCCCATTTCAAAAGAGTATTCGAAAATTTGCATTATTAATTTATAGGTTTATTTATATTTTCTTTAATCCTAATTTGAAATTAGAGGTTATTTGGGGATTTATAATACTTCACTCTAGAAAACGTTGTCTTCATTTAAAAATATTTTTAATTATTTATTTAATACAGTCATTAAAATTATTAGTATTAATGAATATTATTAATTCCGATATAATAATTACAAAGAAATATCATAATAATTTTTTAAAAAGTTTAGTAGTTTAATTTATTTTAAAAGTTTCTATTACAAATTACAAAGAATAACTTACCATTTCAAAAAGTAGTTTGAAAATTTGTATCTCTTGTTTTTAGATATATTTTTAATTATCTTTTTTTATTAAAAAAAAAAATTATATTAGAAGAAACCCAGGGATCTACTTATTTAATAATCCCACATATCTTTAGAAATCATTTTCGTTTATTTAATAAAGATTGTTGAAAATATTTTTTATTATTCATTTTTTTAATATTCCCTTTTTATTGTTATTTTAAATTAATAATTTAATATATTCATTAAATTTTTTTAGTATTAATGAATTTTATCAACTCCGATAAATTAATTCCTTTTATACTTTATGAAATTTATTAACTAAAATTAAATATTTTTTAGAAATATAATAATAATAATAAAACAGGTTTAGTAGTTTAATTTATTTCAAAGGTTTCCTTTACAAGAATTAATAAAATTAATTACATTCTCCTTGACTTCTTCAAAAGAGATTTGAATTTTGTATTATTGTTTTTTACAAATGTAATTTATTTGCTATTATTCAGTAATCATAATTTGACATTAGAGGAAACTCAAGGACTTATTTATTTCATAAACATGCACAAGGTTTTGTTTATTAACTTATTCACTTTTTATCGTCATTTTAAATTATTTAACACATTCATTAAAAATTATTAGCATTCATGAAATTTATTAACTCAGGCTAAAGAATTATAAAGAAATGTCATAATAATAATAATAATAAAACGGGTTTAATAGTTTAATTTAATTCAAAAGTCTCATTCAGATATATTACAATAAATTGCATTTCCCATCTTCTTTTCAGAAGGAATTTGAAATTTTGTATTATTGATTTTTACAAAGATATTTTATTTGTTATTACTGATTAATCATAATTTGACATTAGAGAAAACTCAAGGAATTATTTATTTCATAAACACGCACAATCTTTTATTTATTAATTTATTAAATTTTTATTGTTGTTTTAAATTATTTATTCAGTAGACCCATAAAAAATATCGGTATCATTCAAATTTATTAACTAAAATTGAAGAACTACAAAGAAGTAACGTAATAATAATAATAATAATAATAATAATAAACGTTTAATAGTTTAATTTATTTTAAAAGTCTATCACAAGAAACAATAATATAAATTATATTCCCCATTTCAAAAGTTATTTGAAAATGTTTATTACTGGTTTTTAGACATATTTTTATTTATTTATTAATCTTAATTTGATATTAGAGAAAACTGAGTGATTTATTTATTTAATAACCCACATATCTTTAGAAACCATTTCCGTACATTTAAAACAGATTTTTAAAAATATTTTAAATTATTAACTTCTTATTGTTTTTTAAATTATATATTTAATTCATTAATAAAAGCATGCATTAATAAAAGCGGATTAAAAAAAAACTATTACATTTTTTATTTATATTATTTTTGTTCTTTTTAGTGTTTAAAATATTTCATTAATGCGGTTTTACAGCCTGTTGCACATAATTTAGCGAGCGTGGGTCTGCGCATATTTAACTCGATTGTTTTTGTAACTCGTATACAGTTGTAACAACTTTCGGTAACAGAAAAATGCTTTAAAATTAATTTATAAATCAAAATATTGAAAGTGGACTTTACACTTGCGAGTAATTTACAAGTAGTGTTAAGACTATGAAATACGTACAAAATGTTACAAACAGTGTATAATGGGAAACGAAAATTAATAATAAAAGAGATGCTAAAATTCCTAACGGTTCTGACACAACTCATTTGGTCATTAAGACTATAAAATATGTATTCCCAATGGTTTCGGCACAACCCACTTGGCCATTAAGACAAATACGTACAAAATGCTAAAAACAGTGTACAATGGGAAATGAAAATATAAAAAAAATACGTTAAAATTCGCAAAAGTTTCGGCACAACCTACTTGGCTTCCCCTGATGATGGCCAAGTGGGTTGTGCCGAAACCGTTGCGAAATTTTAACGTCTTTATTTTTATATTTTCATTTCCTATTATATACTTTTTTTAGTATTTTGTACGTATTTTATAGTCTTAACACTACTTGTAGTTTATAAATTTATAATTAAGGTCTAAAGATATTAAAATGTCGTATTGTCATCGGAAACACACCCGTGTATATAATTTTTTATGATTCTAGCATATCAGGAAGTGAGTGAAAAATCTATTACAAAATTCCATCTTTACCTACATGAAGTGACATTCATTTCTAATATTAATGAAATTTATTAACTCAAATTGAAGAATCACAAAGGAATATAATAATAATAATAATAAGAAGAATAAAACATTTAGTAGATTAATTTACTTCTAAAGTCTCTATTATAAGGAATAATAAAAATTGTATTCCCTATTTCAAAAAATAATTTGAAAATTTTTACAATTGGTTTATTTCTTTCTTTATTTTAATCATAATTTGATATTACATGAAACTGAAGGATTTATCTATATTTACTAATAGTACATCTTTTTAGAAATAATTTCCATTCATTTCAAACAGACTGTTACAAATATTTACAATTTTTAAATTATTATTTTATATTAAATTATTTATTTAATACGTTCGTTAAAAATTATTAGTATTGTGAGATCTTGAAGCTTTCCCACCTAATAAATATAGGTTCTCGCCTAAAACAGTTCCTACGGCTCGAGTTTAGACCACCTACGCAGGTCGGAACATCAAAAGCACTGTTCGATCTTAACCTGGTGACAAGTGAGACTGCTAAGTTGAAAAGGCCAGACTCGTAGGCGACATTGCATGACACTTAAACGGATGACCCAGACCCCCCATATCGTTACGGTTGCAACCTTGCTTCCCAGAGCAAATCGCCGTGACCCAATAGAGGTGTAAGTCGCCTATGATAGGACTAAATGTTACGGAGGTCACCGCCCATGTCCCCCCCCACCCCCGACCGTCAGGACTTTGGAGAAATTGGCCGAAGAGAGGATTCTGTTCTGGAGATCCGAAGAGAGAGGAGAGTTTCCTCTCTGCTTGGAAGAAGTGACAATTCTGCTTGGAGGAAAGGGTTTTACTCCCTGCCTCTGAAGGGGGACGACTTCGGTTGTCGCGTGAGAAGGAGACCAGCGACTCAGCGCTGCTAAGTGAAAGTGAGGGGTACCTTTAGGGCCCCATGATTTAAATGAACAGAGACTGTATTTCACAAACTCTAGACCGTCTAAGGACTCTGATGAAAACCACAACCCAGGACTTTGAGGATAAAAGAGACTTTCATTGATTCATTACAACTTGTAAATTGTCAGTGAATAAAATTCTTCTTGTTTTAAATAAGAAACCTGTCTCCCGTGTTTCTACGTTACCGTAATAGAGAGATCCCGCTCGGAACACTGGAGTTATGACAGAAATGGTGGCAGCGGTGGGATCTAGTTTAGCAGAGTGAGGACGTGACGGAAAGAGCGAGTGCAGCTGAAACCAGAGTGGGAAAAAACGGACTCTACACCCGCCAGTTTGGACAGGGCCGGACAGACGATACGCACAGCCAGACTCTACACCCGCCAGTTTGGGCAGGGCCGGACAGCCGAGACACACAGCCAGACACTACACCCGCCAGTTTGGGCAGGGCCGGACAGCCGAGACGCACAGCCGTACTCTACACCCGCCAGTTTGGGCAGGGCCGGACAGCCGAGACGCACAGCCGGACACCACACCCGCCAGTTTGGGCAGGACAGCCAGACTCTACAACCGCCACTTTGGGCAGGGACAGACGGACAAGTAGCGCAGCCGGATAACAACCGCCAATTTTGATCAGAGACGGACAGCCGAGCCGAGAGAAACTACACCCAGGTAAGCACTGTTTTGATTCCAATAGAGGCTTTGAGGTGTTGTAACAATGATATGGGCAGAAAGTGTAATTTAACTTGTTTGTAAACTCTTAAATATATAACATATTAAAATATTAAGGTCAGGAAAATTTTTTAGAGATAGTAAATTAAAATTGTTGTGAAACTAAGTTATTTATGTCTCAAGAAAGTAAATTTCTGCAATTGTCAAAATTTTTAGAAAGAGTGAACTCTGAAAATTTTAGGCCATAGAATTGTTAATATTTTCATGGGGAAAAAAGGGGTAAGAAAATCCCGTTTCTAACTAAATAAAATTTAAGTGCAGTAAATTTAATATTTGAATATTTCCTGTGAGTTCACGCATATTGTGAAAGAAATTTTCAGATACCAAGCATGTCACATGTGGAATTGGGTTTTACCGGAACTCAAAAATGCGAGAATTTAATGAGTTAATTAGCAGTTAATTTATTTGTCAAAATATTATGAATTCATGTATATTGATTGTATTTTGTGTCGATTAGAAACTACTGTATTTATTTTTATGTTGTTTTGTGGGTGAAAAAAATTGTGTATTTTTTATTGCATTTATGTGCGGGAAAGGGGAATTAAATTGTGTTAGAATTTAAAATTAGTGATTATGGCAGGCATATCCGGGTTTCGAAAATGCGATCTGCAAACCTTTGCGATAGAATTTGAAGTAGTGGTTTTGTCAAATGACACAATTCCTAAATTGGTTAAAAAGATAACGGAGGCCCCCGATTATGATGAAACAATGGCGTTAAACCAATTTAAGGTGGATTGAAGAAGACCGTGTAGAGAGATCGAAATTGGAAAAAGATCGTTGTAGCTCGCGAGAATTAGGGCCGAACGGGAAAATGATACTTTAACGTTATCATCTAGTCAAATAGAAAGGGAACCTAAAATTCTGTTAAAAAATGTGTTACCTAAATTTGAGATGGGAAAATCAGAGATTTCCTTATATCTCAGCTTATTTGAGAGACAGGCATTAAAAGCGCAATTAGATAAGTCGCAGTGGGTAACGAATTTGTTAGGTTGGCTTCCTATGGAATGGACAGAAGTTATTCTTAGAGAACCACCAGTCGAAACGGACAATTTTGATTTTGTGAAGGGTTAATTACTTGAAAGGTTTAAAATTAGTGCAGAAGACTTTCAGAATCAAATTCGTAACAACACCACGGTCCGAAGAAAAAAATTGGAAAGATTTTTCGTATGAAATTACGAATTATTTCGACCAATGGTTAAGCGGTATTCAGGTGTCCGAATTTAGTCAACTTAGGGACCTGATAATTACTGACCAGATCAAACGGAAGGTGCCCTCTGAAATTAGACAGCATTTTATTGACTCTTAGAGTACAATAATTACGCCATTGGATCTGACCCAAAAACTGGATCATTATGAGGCGGTCAGAAGAACGGAGAGAAAACAAGCCCCCCCCTAAAAACCCAAATAATGGAAAATCGTTTGAGAGGAGTAGATTCATCGAGAAACCGAAAGTGGAACAGAAAGGGCTTGAAGTAAAAAGAAACTGGCGTGATCGGGATGAACAAAAAAATAGGGACGAAATTTTTGAACGGAGAAGAGGTATGTCCTGTTTTATTTGTAATAGCCCCGACCATCTCCGATACTCTTGCCCAGAACTAAAAAGGATAAATGATAAACCCGAAATAGTGTGTTAACTGGCAGATTTGAACGATTTAGATGAGAGTTTCGATCCCTATCTAAGCGAAGGGATGGTAAATGTGAAAAAATGAAAATATTTAGGGATACGGGCAGTTCGTTGGACTTAATTAGTGCAAATGACGTAACTAAGGAACGGTATACGGGAGAGGTAGTGAGAGTAAGACAACCCCTTGATAATGAACTAAAATGTCTACCCCTCGTAGAAATACGACTTAACCTAACAGATGTGGGTGACCTTTTAACTAAAGCCGCAGTGGTAGAAAAAAATACCGAAATGTCTTATTATTTATTAGGGAACAGGACGCAAAATTTATTAGACAAAATGAAAGCGAAACTGCCTATTAGCCTTGGGAGATTGACACAACAAAAAATCGTGAAGAGGACAATTCAATTCCCTCTAAACCTACAAACTTGTTAGCTTTGGATTACGACAATAATCCACACGGTAAACTTCCTACGGAAAAAGAAAGGAAAAGAGGAAATAAATTGTCCCCCAAATCTGAGAAGTTAGAAACGACTAACATTGATAGTCAGAAAAGAAAGAGTTTTGATACTATACTCTCCTACAGTCAAAGCGGGAAAGAAACGCATTGTGAATCTCCCCCTAGAGCAATTTTAGCAAGGGAATCCGTCTTTCTATTTTCAGCGGAAAGAACAAAGGGAAGTAGTAAAAAGGGTCTAGGGAGGTCCCTGAAAGAAAAATCTTGGGAGACGCGAGTAGCTGACCGGTTATTAGTTGCTTTTAAAAGACGCATATTCAGGGAACTCGCCTTATACAAATCCCGTTACAAGGTTAGTTCGCAGAAAAAAATAGGGCGCGCCGTAACTGACCCTATTCAAATAGTATGGCCTTCTGAAAAAGAGCTGGGACATTTAAAATCACGTCCCGAAGAAAAGGGAAAAGATTTGAAAATACCTAATTCCAATGCGAAAGTTATGGATAACTTGTTCCAGGATAGGGAGTCAGGTAGAGTTAAGACAGGCGTAAGTGAAACGATAATAGAAAACGTAATGAAAAATTCCAAAGGGAATGATAGGTGTGAGATTGTCACAAAGGGATGTTCATCTTTAGAGAAGAATGAAATCCTGGAATTTAAGGATGATGAACAAAATAAAGACACCGTCTTAAAGGCAAAAATTAAGTTCAAATCTTCGGGAAGGAAATCCTCAAAAAGGGTGAACCGGTATCGCGCGTTAGGAAGAAAGCAAAAGAATTTTTTCGAATCTAATTGTTTAGAAACCCCGGGATTCCTATCGCCGCAAAACAAAACTAGAGTCAGCGACGTTAAACAGTGGGAAAACGACGCCGTAGAGAAATTCCGATTAATTAGAGATTTGGGAAAAATGCAGGAAGATCGCCGATCGATTGGTTACCGCCCCGGAAGACGCAAATCCACGGACTGACTGCTTGAGTCGTGTAGAGTGATTTTCGGTTTAACAACGTGTATATAGATCTCTAATTCATTTATTTATGTAATTGTATTGTTTTAATTGTGTAATGGAATTTATGTGTTTATGATAATATATTCAGGAATGTAATGTACAATTTGTGTCAGTAAGTGCCCATATTTGAGCCTCTGTTGTGATTGAAACAGGTGTTTAGGGTGCTCCAGTATAGATTTTTCCCTACTATGAAAAATCTCTCCGAGGTGTGCGGTGATGCTGTGAGATCTTGAAGCTTTCCCAGCTAATAAATATAGGTTCTCGCCTAAAACAGTTCCCACGGCTCGAGTTTAGATCACCTACGCAGGTCGGAACATCAAAAGCACTGTTCGATCTTTTCCTGGTGACAAGTGAGACTGCTAAGTTGAAAAGGCCAGACTCGTAGGCGACATTGCATGACACTTAAATGGATGACCCAGACCCCCATATCGTCACGGTTGCAACCTTGCTTCCCAGAGCAATCGATATGATGAAATCGCCGTGACCCAATAGAGGTGTAAGTCGCCTATGATAGGACTAAATGTTACGGAGGTCACCGCCCATGCCCCTCCCCCCGACCGTCAGGACATTGGAGAAGTTGGCAGAAGAGAGGATTCTGTTCTGGAGATCCGAAGAGAGAGGAGAGTTTCCTCTCTGCTTGGAAGAAGTGACAATTCTGCTTGGAGGAAAGGGTTTTACTCCCTGCCTCTGAAGGGGGACCGTGAGAAGGAGACCAGCGACTCAGCGCTGCTAAGTGAAAGTGAGGGGTACCTTTAGGGCCCCATGATTTAAATGAATAGAGACTGTATTTCACAAACTCTAGACCGTCTAAGGACTCTGATGAAAACCACAACCCAGGACTTTGATGATAAAAGAGACTTTCATTGATTCATTACAACTTGTAAATTGTCAGTGAATAAAATTCTTCTAGTTTTAAATAAGAAACCTGTCTCCCGTGTTTCTACGCTACCGTAATAGAGAGATCTCGCTCGGAACACTGGAGTTATGACAGTATTAATTAAATTTATTGATTCAAATTGAAGAAATATAAAAAATGTGTTTAGTTGTTTAATATATTTCGCAAGTCTCAATTACAAGAAGTAATAAAATGAATTATATTACTTATACCCATAAGAATATCTTTGAAATTTTGTATTATTGGTTTTTAGGGATATTTGTATTTAATTATTGGTTTTGTAATCGTGATTTAAAATAAGAGGAAACTCAAGGATTTATTCAATTAACAACAACACTTCTTTTTAGAAGTCATTTCCATTCATTTAAAACAGATTTAATTTCAAACAATACTCTTTTAAATTTTGATTTTTAAGTATAGTTTAAATTATTAAATTATTATTATTATATTAAATTATTTGTTAACAATCATTAAAAACTATTAGTATGAATGAAATTTGTTAAATAAAATTGAAAAATCACAAGGAAATATTGTAATAAGAAAAACACATTTAGTAATTTAATTTATGTCAAAAGTTTCAATTACAAATAATAATAATAATAAGATTATGTTCCTCACTTTCAAAGATGGTTCGAAAATTCGTATGAGTTTTTAGATTTCGGTATATATTTTTTATCATATTTATTTATTAATTACGTGTTATGCATATTAACACTTCTCTTTTGAAATCATTTTCGTTCATTTAAAAGTGACTATTAAAAATATTTAAAATTTTGTTCTTTAGAATTCTTTTTTTAATATATTTATTAAAATTATCGGTGTAAATGAAATTTATTAATTAACTCAGATTGAAGAATTACAAAGGAATATAATAATAATAATAATAATAATAATAATAATAATAATAATATGTTTAGTAATTTATCTTAAAAGTCTCAATTACAAAAAATAACAAAATAAATTATATTTCACATTTCAAAAGATGATTAAAAAAATGTATTGTTTTTTAGATATATTTTTTTATTTAGATGTATTGCTATATACACACATATATATATATGTGTGTGTGTGAAACTTTAATCAATAATTATCACTTTCACAATTTTACATGTCATTTTTTTCACATATAATTTTTATTTAATACATCTATTATTTATTTAATACAATTGAATATTTATTAACATAATTTTAATTATTATTTATTTGTTATTTAATTATCATCTATTTGTTTTAAACTTAATCCAATAATTGTAATAAATTGTTTTATATATATATATATATATATATATATAATATTATATATTCACTAATAATTCAATAGATGTCATCACATTATTGATTTATTTGAATACATGTTTGGAGTGCAATTTTAAATATTCTACAGAGGGCGCTGGTTAGATATATTGGGGTGTGTGCTTGGTTTTGCTGTAAAATGATGATCCTTGGTCCATCATCTTTTTAAAAAACTTATTTTGTCAACGTGTACTGTTTTTCTCTAATGACTGTGTTTTGTGTTGAATCATGCTTTCTATCTGGTAATTTGATGTTTTTTTCCCTCTATCCTTTTTAACCTTGTTTTTATTTTGAACTTACGCAATTCTCTTAATTGCAGTGTTGAGTATACACACTTCAAAAAACATAGTTTTTATTCTATTACTATTAATATCCTCAACATGCAAAACAAATCCCATGAACGTCTTTTTTTAGAATCCACATATGTTAAACTCTACAATACACTTTATCCATATGGATTTAACCAACTCACAAACAATAAACCTCAGACAGTATATTCCACATCACCAAAACAATAAATTACAATTCACTCTACCCATCACTTAATCACAACTTATACATACAAACTGCGCGTACACACAGAGGTCATTCTTCTACATCTAAAAAACTATCTTCTAAATTAACTAACACTCAAATTAAAGAAATTATTAAATAATTTACAGTCTTCTTTTTATATTAATTATAGCTGGAAGACAATTCGTAAATTCATTTTTGCCATTCCAAAGTATCAACTCAATAAATATTTTAAGGTTTTACAGAGCCCGATTAACCTCTGAATCTAGGGGAAGTACAGTATCATTTCGGGGCCCCCTTTTACCCGGGAAAAGTTTTCTAAATTCTACATTCAAGGAAACTCAATTATTGTAACAAATCAAATGTAACAAAACAAATATTACTCCCGGAAGGGACTTAGCTGAATTTAAATATCTCAATACCTCATCAAACAGCTTTTTTTTAATGTTCATAATGTATATAATGTAGATAGAATTTATTTGCGGTATGTATATGCAGTTGTATGTTGTGCCAATCAGGTGCTTTGTAACCAACACATCTGGAAGCTAACAAGCTAACAGATCTCATTCAAATTACTAGATTAAAAAAGTTTCCTGAAATTATGTGGATATTCTCTTGTATTAGGCAAACTTTCCCTTCAAACGCAATGTAAAAAATATATAAAGGAAACTAAAGGTTCTATTGCAAAGTCATTTTGGGGCCCGTCTGAAATTTTAGACGGGAAGCTCGTGCTTCACGTGCCTTTTGGAAAATCAGGCTTTAGGTTTTTACTTCTAATAAATTCACCACCCATTTTAGTGATACTTTTTTTCATATACTCACTCTTAGAAATGGATACTCAAATATCACGAAATTTGCTTCGTTTTTGACGAAACTGTTTCCTGGGAAATGCTCCGAGTAAATATTTCGTCAAATCGAGTAACTTTCTTACCTCAAAAAACGGAGGAAATTGATTTAGTCAATTGCTTGTTCGAAAGAAATTGCAAAAAAAGATTGGTGGTGTCGCCATCTATTGACGACTTTTGAAGCATCTGTAATTGACAGCGTAAAAAAGTAAGAAACATTTCGCAAGTCTTCAACCGGTATCGAACTCACTACCTTCTGTGTGGGAGACCGCCGTTCTGCGTCCTACGCTAGAAGGACTTCGAATGACTATGATTTAAAAATGTATCTATGGGATGTTGATGTGTGTTTATATTTTGAGAAGTATTTTTATAGTGCTTGTAATATCGTTATTAGTTCGAGTGATTGAATGACGAAATATCCAGGAACGTATTTAATTAGCAAAGAAAAACTCCAGTATATCTTCAGAATTTTATTTTGAAGACATATGATGTTCCAAGGCAGAAGAGGGTAAACAAGAAAGGCCGCTCTTAAACAGCCATTATTATGCGAAGACAGCAAGCGAAGTGAGATGTTTCCATGATACAAGTTGGAATTGCACTGACAAGAATCTCGCCAAAATAGGGTTGTTACAGAGTGTCTAGGCGTAAATACTTTCAGATGAAGCTGCCGCATAACTAATGGTATTTAGCAAGCCGGGTTGCTAGATTTTTTTCAAAAGGACGAATTTTGTTTGAAATTAATATCGCCACGGCGATTATAACCGACAAATATCTTTCTCATGTGAACGGATTTTCGACAGACAAAACAGTATGTGCTTTTAACAATGAGAATATATTTTTAGACATGGGTGTGAGTGATTGAGTTATTACCACTACCATATAAGGGCATGCATTTGGGCCAAATGGAAGATTCGCATAACTTTTGTGGCCACAAAAATGCGTTATGCACATATTGTGTTATAAGCATGGTTACGGAAAGTAAAATTACGAAAAGGCATCTGTGCTGATTTAATTCTTTTTTTTTTTTTTTTTTTTTTTTATCGAAAAGCCGTGAGATATTAGTGATCGAGCACAAGTGAAAATGAAAAAGGGAAAGGGTATAAATTACAGCGGGATTATTGTTTGTAGTTAAAGATAACTCAATTAAATTTTGAAAAAGGAAAGGGAAAAATATAAATTAAATAAAGGATAGGGTTTGTTAAAACTTAATATATGATTCTCATATCATATATTTCCCCCGTTTGCTCAGATAAAAGAATAATTTGTTAGGGTTTAAATTGCAGGCATGCTCCGTCTGAAAGTTTACATATAATCAATGCACAATATAAGAAAAATATAAACACATACAAATATCAAAAGTGAAAATGAAAATAGAAATGAAAATGAAAATGGTATACCAAAATTTTTGCTACTGGTCATCATAGTGTGTACACTAGTTTATTCCTTGAGTCCCTGGTTTTTTGAGAGTTTTTTTTTGTAGATGTAGATGTTATTTTTGCTGTTCCGGAACATATGGCGGTTGAACTACTCTACATATATAGTGATGACCAAAATATGACCAGAAAAGTTGCATTATCATCACCTAATGTTTATTTTACTGATAACTGGTCGTAAGCATGCTAAATGAATTTAAAATGTTCATAACTCTGAACATATAAGCTTATGTTAAGTTGCAACTACAATACAATAAAATTTTCTTTGTTCGAACATAATGCAAAATAATGATATATGTAATCTTGCATAAAATAAACATGAAATATATGAATGCAAATACAAAATATAAAAATAAGATACCGTTACAGTTACATTAACAGTTACACATGTGTAAAAATGAAATACAAAAATGATGAAGATAAAAAAATGAATAAAATTTGGATTTAAAAATAGTAAAAATTTGTGCATTCGCACAGGACAGGATAGGGAAAGTGACGCACGATCCAAAAAAAAATTCCTGCCCTAAATCTTGTCTAAGGACAAGTGTGATGGCGCAAGTTTAGGACTATTGCCTTATTTGTGGAGGGAATATTTAGGGCGAGGTCCACATTGTTGTCACAACATAGACCCCGTTGCTCCCGCAGCAGTAATGCAACAAACTGAGGAGCAGTCTCGTATACTCATTTTGACAGGGGATTTAAGGTGAATTGGAATACCAATTCGAATGTGTCTCTCATTACAATGGGGTGGAAGATCCTAAGGGCAAGTTAAAACTTAATATATGATTCTCATATCATAGTGCTGTTATAATTTCTGCATGTTTTTTTTTTTTTTTTTTTTGAGGGGCCTCCGTGGCCGAGTGGTTAAGGCACCACTCCGCTAATCGCTTCATAGCGTAGGAAGCAAGGCCGGCGGTGTTCGACTCCCGCCAGCTCCATTGCACACACTTTGTGGAGCTCCCGGATGTAACTCTTGGTGTTGTAAATTTCCTTGTACTGTCTCGTCAAGATTTATGTAATTGTTGAAGTCATGTCTGTGTTTCTGTGAATAAAAAAAATGTATATGGATCATTCGAGACGACAGCCTAGTAGCTATTAGGTCTCAAAGCCCACCCCCTTCAAAGTTCAAACTTCAAAGTTCTGCATGTTTTAATTAATAAGGCTAGATTATTATTATTATTATGGTTTTTCTATGGTTAATAAATAATTAGAGTACGGCTTGATTAATATAATTTATTAGAGAAATTTCCTTTGTTCAATGATAATTAGAATATGGTCTAATTAATTTGTTGGTCAGAAATAATAAATTCTAAAGTGTATATTGGAGAAGAGTTCATCAATTTTAGATAAGATTTCAACACGTTACTGTTTATAGAGGGGAAAGGGATTTTTAAATTTGATTGTTATATGAATATATTTCTTAAATAAAAAAGAACTCTTAATTTTTTTTTTTTTTTTTTTTTTTTTTTTTTTTACGATTTTGTAACAACAAAAATAATCTGGCCGGGGATGGGGAAACATTTTTGTCAAATATTTGAGATTTTCCATTTCATTAAAAATCACTTAATTTTGAGACGAAATGATTGTCAAAAATGACGAAATATAGCTCAAGAATTGCGGAATCGTCAAAAGTGAGAGTTTTATTTTTGACAGCGAGGAAACAGTTTCGTCAAGATATTTGAGCATTCGCGTTTCGTCAAAAACCACGTGACTCTGTGACGAAATGATTCTCAAAAATAACGAAATGAGGCCTGAATATTGCGGAATCGTCAAAATTGAGTGTTTTACTTCTGAGAGTGCTCCATTTTAGGTTAACTGTTCTCAATGTTAACACTAACACAAAAATAAAGCACTTAAATAAAAGTAATTTACACTTCATCATTACTTTACTAACCCAGTCTTTAACAAAATTAAACTTAATCACCTAAACAATGTAAATTTCCATTTCATAGCATTAATCTTAAAAGTACCTTTAAATATCTTATTAGTTTAGGGCGTTGCATATTTAATTATAATAAATTCTCTAAAAATGTTTAACATAATGACACACATTTACGTAAATGCAACGAATCCCATTTAACAAAATATATTAATGCCCACCATTTTCACATCATCACTGGTAATCTTGACATTGTCACTAATTCTCATTTAAGATCGTTAATGCACTTTGGCATTAAATATCTCATACGGCAATTCACTTATGTTAATAGTCAGAACACCAGCGTTAAAAATGCACAAATAATACACAAAAAAGCAGAAAACAGCTGTTTTGAATCCATAAGCGAGATTCTTCTTCAGTGCGACAAAGAGCAAAGCACAGCGTGCTAGAAAAAGCAAGATCAGATTAAACGACAGAGAGGCAGCGGCTTATATATCCGATGCGGGTAGAGAACGCCAAAAAAGCAACCAATGAGAAGAAAGCAGCATGAAACAACTGAGTGAACAAGTAGAGACATCTACTGGAGAACAAAAGAAACGAAAACCAAAAAAGGAAAATTAAATTAATGTTTTTCCAAATACTTGGAAAATCAGGAGTACTAGATAAGTCATTGACTAAGGATTGAGGATTTTTTATGATGTGGCAAGCTTCCTAAAAATCAAGATCGAGGTTAGAAGAACATTTTTGGATAATGGTTGCTGAGGAAAGTTGAACCTATGTTGAAAAGACCAACAAAGTTGAGCAATAGAAGAACGTTTAAGATCCTGATTTCTAACATATCCTTCATGCTCTTTTAAACGAAATCTAAGAACACGTTTAGTCTGACCAATATAAGAGAGACCACACTGGCAAGATATTTGGTAAATACCCCCAGTTATCTATAAGATGACTAGGGTGTTTAAAATTTGAAAATGAGATTTTATTAACATGAGAAAAAATAACATTGAATTCGAACCTTCTTAAAATTTTAACAATTTGCTGACTGATTTTAGGAAAAATGGCAAAATAACTGAAGTAATAGAGCTGGAATTAAAATTCCTTTCAGAATGGACGGCTTTCGTCAATTTCTTATAAACAGAATCTATAATATTAGAAGAATAACCACGATCAACAGCAATAGCTTTGAGATAATTAAGCACTAAGTAACTAAGGAGTGGAACAAATATTGGAAGCCCGAAAAACAAAAGTATTGAAAGCAGCAAATTTCTGGTTAGGAAGATGAAAAGAATACCTGTGAAGTGGAAGACTGACAGCAAAAGGCTTACGAAAGGCGGTCTGAAAGCCATCTTCACTGCGAATAAGACATCCAGGAAAGAAATACAATTGTTGATCTCAATTTCAAAAGTGAATTGAATGCAAGAACCAATGGAATTCATAACAGAGAGAATATGATTAATATCCGAATTCATTTCAACCAGGACATAACTATAATCAACAAAACGGACATAAAACGGAAACTTTAATATTTCAAACAATTTGACCTCAAAATAGTGCATGTAAATATCGCATAAAATTGAACTAAGAGGATTGCCTATATAGACCGGGAGGCGGCAGCACACACAATCACCTCATCGAGTTCACGGCTGAAATTCCAGAATTAGTTAAAACTTGATTCGCATTTTAAAACGCAATCGGTCTGCCAAGTCATATCTTGGTGGAAAACACCCGAAAACCCGATTTTAGCGGTTGGCTCGTAGGTTTACAATCGTGTGTTCCTGCTCCCAGTCCTCCATGTTTTCATACCGTTGGGTGCAGGAAAACACAATGGTAAACCTACGAGTCAACCGCTAAAATCGAGTTTTAACGTATTTTCCACCAAGATATGACTTGGCAGACCGATTGCGTTTTAATATGCGAATCGAGTTTTAACTAATTCTTGAAGTTCAACCGTGAACTCGATGAGGTGATTGTCTGTGCTGTCGCCTCCCGGTCTAATAGTCAAACCGTCTGTCCCCTTCTGTCGTTTGGCCCAGTCTTATTTTTTCTAGCACACTGTGCTTTGCTCTTTGTCGCACTGAAGAAGAATCTCACTTGTGGATTCGAAACAGCTGTTTGCTGTTTTTTGTATATTATTTGTGCATTTTTAACGTTGACTTTCTGACTTTTAGTATTCTTGCACAAAGGTTTTATTTGCCATTTTTATAATTCACTTATGATTTAGATTTCTTTATTTACAAAATTGCTATCAACTGCAATAAACCTATTGAATTCTTTGCAGAATGGAAGCAATATCATTCTTCTTTTACAGCAAAATTTATAGTATTTGCAGATTGCTAAAATTTCTGTTTCTTTCTCCTCACTTAAACCGCATATTCGTAAACTACAAAATAATTTCATCATAACATATGTTGATAAGGCTGCTAATAACAATGTCATCATATGCAAATTTTACTATCACCACCTTTTAGCAAATGCAATTACTTCTAATAACATTTTCACAATTCATCATGTTTCATTAAAAGAAAACAGTAGTCCTATTTTAAGTTATCATAAATTATTAGGCTTAAAAAGTAAAAACTTCAATTATCCTTACATCGTTATGATTCCTAAGTTTCACAAAAATCTTTAGAATTCCGCACTGTCACTGTTGGATGTAATACTTATAATGCCTGCGCTAATACATTTTTTTTAAAATATACTCACACAAATTTACGATTTATCTATCAATAAAGACTACACACATTGTATCAAAAATAGTTTTCTGTTAGTTAATAAAATCAAGGCACTAACAAATGTTAACAATATTATTACGGATGATTTCAGGGATCTATTCTTTTGTCCGATTTACACTCAACTATTAATTCACTATTTACAGAATATTTCTCATCATTACTATTACCTGATAATATTGATACAGATTATTTTAAAACTTTAACTAATTGTTTTCTGCTATGTTTATTCAGATACAAGGTATTCCTCAAGGCGCAGCTAGTTCTAGTATGCTTTCAGATTTATATCTTTATTTCTATGAAAGAAAATTTATTAACAATAATATTTTGCTATATAGATACATTGATGATATTATTGTATTTTCTCTTAATGATAATATTTCTACATCTCTTTCTGTAGTGTACCCCTCTAATCTGGAGCTTAGTACCACCTTTTAATTTTATGGACGTTAATATTATTCTTTTTGATCATACTCTAACTTTTAATATTTATGATAAACGTAATGACTTCTCTTTTATCGTTAATAATTTTACTAATTTTTATTCCTGTCTACATATTTCAGTTTATGGAAATATTCTTCTAAATCACTTACAATCGTATTAAACTTTTATGCTCCCCCCCCCCTTTATTAGGCCAAATTTATTACAATTAAAACATACAGCAATGTCTTATAGTTATCCCCTTTCTTTTATTTCTTCATGGATACACCAGTAAAAATTCATATCATCTTACCATTTTGGGCTTTAAATATGTATAAAAAGTATAAAATTGGAAAACAATACTATGGAGGGTGGGCGTGGATTGCTGAAAAAATTATAAAAACATTATGAAAAAACATAAAAAAATAATAATAAAATTTCCATATAAAATTAAAAAATGTTATTACGGAGGGTTGAGGTTGAGGTGGAACTGCTAAAAAAAGTTAAATATATTTAATTAAAAAATGGGTTTTATGCATTTATTACAATCATTTTTTATTCCATATTATACACAGTGATTCCTCATGCATGGCTATTCTTATACCTTCTTAAATTATTACTTATTTAATATTAATTTGTATTTACAAAATCATCTCTTATTTTATTTTATTTATTTAATCTATGTTATTTTTTAATATTATCTTCTTTGTGTATTCCATTTTTAGTAAATACCTACATTTTTCTTTCAATATTATTTATTACTATTAATTATATTGTTTACTACATTATTATCCTCCTTTAATCTTCATATATTAAATAATAACTTAATCTTTAGAATATTGCTCTTCTCTCTGGTGACAGATGGCAGCACTGCTAGTTGTTCTTATTTTTCCATAAGATGAATCAGCATATCTTTTTGCAAATTTTGGGGCAACGCAATTTTTCCCCCTCCTGTTTGAATTATTCCTATCCTACATCCTTTTTTACTGGTGAGTTGTGTGTACTATTCTTTGGTTTTTAACTAATGCTTATGGATAATTACGTATTTCTTGGTTTTCTTTTTGTTTTAATATTTCTTGTGTTTCATTTTGATGTGCTATAAGGGACATAATATTGTCATTTTTAGGCTTAATGCTAACAATATTTGAGGAAATAACATATCTTTACCATGAATTATACTTACACTCTAAAATTGGGAGGAGTGAGAAGTTGACTCTTTGGAAGAGTGAGAGGCATTTTCACTCTTTTTGGAGTGAATTTTATAAAAATACACTCCTTAAAGTGTGGAATTTTCCACTCTCTAGAAAGGAGTGAAATATGTCACTCCGTTGTCGAGAGTGACCAGTGGCGCAGCCAGAATTCGGTTCTAGGGGGGGTTTTGAGTTTCTGATAAAGGTGGTCGCCGGTTATATGAATCACCGGTTAATGGAATCAGTCTTTTAACTGAATGAAATCATAAAGCTTATCTCTGCAATTACGTTGGTTACGGTTCATTTAAACAGCGTTTACAATATTAGAGTGACAAACTATAAAATGCACCAATGAAATAACACAAAAATTGATTAGATTTATAAAGTGTTTAAAAATGATGAGGAGAAAACTTTAAGATGGAAGAGCACAGTACAGCAAATAATTTTTACATAGAAAATAACAGATTTGCAATCCATTTGTTCAATCAAAAATCCACAAGGTTTCATGAGAATCACGAATTCTTATTCCTAAATTTAATAAAAAAGAAGCAATTTTAACAAAATTTTCAATAGACTTACTTACCTTGCTTTTTGCCAAATGTGACAACTCAATTAAGGTAATCGATGTTTTGGAATGTAGTTGATATTAAACACGGTATTGTAGACTAAATTACTGTGCCCTTACAGTACTTTACATGACATCGAATTTCGCATTATCTAATGTAAATCTGATGAAAATTTTGTTAAAATATATTTATTATTGTAAAAGTTCTCTAAAAATATCCGAGTTTGAATTGTAGTCGTATCTATACTAATATTATAAAACAGCAACATTTGTTCTTTTTGCAGGGGTTAATTCTGGAACTACAGAACAGATTTAAAAAGAAATTGGTCAATTGGTCATATGTGAGTTTTATTCGCGTACAAAGGGTTCCACACAAAATATCAGAACTGTTCAAAGGCAATATTCTCACATGACATAGTCACATACCTAAAACAATATTACATGCCAGAATTTAATTTTATTGGTATTGGAATAAAAAACAATGAATATATCTCCCTCTAAAACAAAGACCTTGTACAAAGTTTAAATTTGGCAGAGAACAAATCACTCTTCGGAAGAAGTTGCTGAGTTTCACATGAAAAGTTACTTGTTAATCATATTTGTCGTAATAGTAGACAATTATAAAGCATTTTAAAAAAGTATGCTGAGCAACGCGAAACTTTCCGATTCATTTTCAAAAATGAAAACCTATCGAGGTATGATAATTCAAGTGATTTGTTAACGAGAAGATTTTTCATTATAAATGAATTATATATTGAATTATAAGCGATTGTTGTCTCAAAATTACTTACTCTTAATGTCTTAGAATTATTCTATGAATTATTTTTCAATATTTTCCCTCAATAATTGAATTCATTTGGTATGAAAAATGTTGACTATCATGATTCGTCTTACCTAAAGCAAAGATCTTGTTACAAAGTTTAAGCTTAGCATTGTGTCAAGCGCGCTTCAAAAGTAGGTCGCAAAGTAGCAACACAGTTTTGATCCGTGCCGTTGTTTTCTAGATGGGTTTTAATTAATATCTCAGCTATTTACAAACATATATTTTCGAAAATCATTACCAACAATCCTTAGATGATTCTGCGTCGATAACCCTTAACTCCCCGCTGAGTGCCAGAAGAATAAGACACATGAGTGATCTTTTAATAGTTCCGTTTTTACTTTTTAAGTATGGAACCTTAGTAATGGTGTCAAAATTCTGTTAACCATCTCCTCTCTAACATAGGCTATATTTTATACAACAATTTCCAAACACTTTTTTTCGGTACATCACGTTCCAAATGGATGCAAGAACAAAAAAAAAAATTCTAAAATTGCACTTTCTATGGTATTGTTGATTCTAGAAATTTGAAATTTGGACTAGCGGTTACTTTAAAAAGATGTAAATGCTCACTAAAAATGGTTTCTATAAAGTTCGAAATTTAAAACAGGAAAAGGAGCAGGAAACGTTCTAAATTACAATTTATTTGTACAATTAGGGCTAGAAACATGAAATTTGGCATTGTTGTTACTTTAGAGACTTATATAGACCAAGAACAGTTTGCAGTAGCAGAAAAAAAAAAAGTTCTAAAATTGGGCCATTCCATTGTGACGGGTGTGACATCCAGACAAAATTTTAAGAGTTTATAACTATATTTTGGGAAATAAATTAGTTAATAAATCCCTGAAAAGTATTTTAATTATGTTTTTCCATGCATATGCTTGGATAATTGAGCAAATATATAACTTCAATAGCTTTCAATATTTAAAAAACAAAAATTTTAAACTTGTGACGGGTGTGACTCTCTCGGGACAAGAGTTTTTACTTGCATACACATTTGTTAAAATTCCTGTGAATATTTAACTGTGTCATTATTAAAACAATTTTTTTCTAATGAAAGAGATTCAAATAAAACTTTGTAATTTTCATAATAAATTTTAATTATTTTAATGTATAAGAATTTTTTTCCTGCTGTGACGGGCGTGACAAAGAAGTGACGGGCGTGACATTGTGCAAAGTGTACAATTTGAAAGTTGTTTACCAAAAAAATACAGTGATCAGTATAGACAGTAAACTCAACAATAGTAAATCTACAAAAGAAATTTAATAAAACTAACATATTTATGCAGTATGATCACTGATATATCACAAATAATTAATTTCCTTTCATTAGGAGTTCTTGGGTATGTATTATCAATCTTTTCACGCGTCTATGCAACAACTAACTGCATTACACTGCTAACATAGTTTAAAAATGCAATACTCAGGAAAAATCTGAACAATTTATTTATTTTTTCGCATAGCAACATTAAGAATTAAAAAGCATTAGCAAAATCATTTAGCAAAAATGTTTCAGCCAAAGATAAAAATCCTTATTATGCCAAAAAAAAAAAAAAAAGTTCATATTAACTTCTAGAAACGAATTCAAAGACTATACAAAACAGACAAGCATGTATTTCCTGTTGTGAATCATTAATTTGCGGTTAAAACACAAGTTGTGGTTTAAACTTTATACCAGCTTCAAAAGTTTAGTACGAAGTTTGAATAATCGAGAAATGTATTTTGAGTATTTTCAAAATACAAAACACATGGAAAAATCATTTCAAAATACATTATCAAAATACTTTAGTTTTATCTGTTTAAAATACAAAATACAAATGTATTTTGAAAATGTATTTCAAATACATGTATTTTCGATACTGCCCAGCTCTTCTTGACAAAGTGACGCAGTCCAAATAACCAGTTTTGACTTTGACTTAACCGATGCTTGTAATATGCTCTTTCACAGTTTTAAGTAGAATTTTCGCCGTTTAATTGAGTCACATTTTTGAATAGAATTTGATTTAACAAAGCGGCGGATTCCGCCAAGGAGGAAAGGCCAAAAAATTTAATTTTAACTTTAGTTTTGATTCATATAAACGGCAATTATAGTAATTTTATTTAGCTCTGGGGGGTGTTTTAACCCCCAAACCCCCCCCTTGGCTGCGCCACTGAGAGTGACTGTCTCACTCCTTTGACAAGAGTGAAATATTTCACTCCGTTGAAGAGTGAAAGCCTGGCATTATATAATTTTGTCCAGATTTATTTATTGAGAGAAACGAAATTATCATTTTTTCTTTTTCTTTTTATGTAGATTTCGTAAGAAATACTACCTATTACATTCTCCCTATGTTGGAATTTCTGAAAATTTTTGCAGATCTACGCCGATCGTGACCCATAGAACCCCCCCCCCCCCCAGTTCAAAACTTTATCTAACTATTTGTCTATATAGCTATATAATGTTTTTATGGACACGATAACTTCAATAATTCTGCACAAATCTCTTCCAAATTGATACATATAATCAAGGGACATAAAATCTCGATCAAGTTCGTTAATGGGCAAAATCGAAATGGGGGGGGGGGGGGGGAGTTGTGAAAACAGAAAAAAAAAACCACACTGCAAATAGAGACGTCTTAAATTCAGACACATATGTGTCTGAAAATGTATTTCAGCACTCTAAGTGTCTGAAAAAATAATTCAGACACTTTAAGTTAAATTTCAGACATCAGAGATGTCTGAATTTAAGACACACGAGTGTCTTACTATGGACACAGTATAAACGAACTGAGAAAAATGTCTTAATATTGATGATATGTCTGAAAATAAGACATTTAGAAATTTAGACCCTTAAGTGTCTTAATTTGCATGTGATGACTGTGATGCGATTGTATCACTATATATGCTAGCATTATAACCTTCAGAGAATGTTTTCTAATTGATGAAAGGTGCTAAGATTCTTTTTCATCTACTAACTAATATTACTTTGTAGAAGATGTAACAAAAGTAGTATGTCAAAAATTTTCAAGTCTGCGTACAAATCTTGAAAACAAGTTATTTTTGTGCATTAATTAAATAATTCTTTTCGCAAAAATATAAAGCGCTGCAAAAATTACTTGCGTTCATGGACGTACGCAGGAGGAGGGGGTGCAATGAAGGACACCCCTTCCTTAAACATTTGAAAATAGTAAGATATGTATCTTTTAATGCAATGAGAGGTGAGCGCCGGCAGAAAGATATGTGGGGAGGAACAAGCTTTTGCAAAAGATATGCCTCTGGTCCACAGCCTAGACCGATTTTTAAAAATGCAGATTATAAACTTTAAATAAGCTAAACATAAAATATTTTGTCAAACCGCATCCACATGATCATTTTTAAACATACCAACTTAAAAAAACAATATAAAAATTTACAATTAAAAATATTAAATACTTAAAAATAAATTTCTAATAACAGTTTTGAAAATGCAGTTTTATAAGTGCAAATTAGCAGGTTTTAAAAAAAATTCATTGGACTCTGGTTACCCGAACAATCCGTTTAAGATAAATTTAACGCACATGGGCGTAACAGATTTTTTTTTTTACGATAAAGTTCAGGGGGGGGGGGGGACTTCTCTGACGAAAACTTCTCAGATCCTTTCCTTTTAAGGTTTAATTATCCCATAATCACTTGGAAGTGTAAATTTTATTTAATTTTTAATAATCAGAGAAACAAAAATTAATTTATTAAATTTCAAAATCTAGGGAGGGGCAATGCCCTTCACTGCTTCACCTCCTGGCGGGAATTATGCTAAAAGAATATACCAGCTACACATCTCATCTCCCTCCCACAGACACATCTAAATTTGAAGTATAAAAATTGCTTTTTAATTTATCAAAATTCGAGTAATTATTTAAATGTGAAACGACAAAATATTTATTTTTTCCCTGTTTTCATTCTGTTTTAAAGTACCATAATTGATAATTGTAACACTTAAAAAAAATACGAAATAAAGAAAAGAAAAAATTCCGTTTGTATACCCCCACAAACCGCTGATAAAAACCTAATGATCTGAAGTCAACTGATGAAATCGAATATGAGTCAGGCATGGCTAACGGAAATGCTGACATGCATTTTTTTTTCTTTTGTGTGTGTGTGTGTGTTCTGTGTTCGTTGGTAAGATCGACTGTTGCTCATTACTATTTAAATGTTCTTTCAACGAGTGTTCTTTTTGCGAGAAGTGACGACAAGTGATTTTTTTAGTTTCATTTATACTGTGAAATGCTAAAAAGAAAAACATTTTATTACAATATCGAAGGACCTATTTGGATATGAATTAGCATAGTACTTATACCAGTATGCGTGTTCTTACAGCAATGCCTGGGCTTGTTGAATTTCATATTTAGCTACAATATAGCTCGTTGTTTTTTTTTTCCATTATTCTACAGCATATTTAAAGAATCATAGTATAAAGACTGTGGAAACGCCGTGCAAATAATATTTTAAAAACATATATATGTTTTAAAAATGGCGTTTAATCGCTTTATTGTGGAATACTATATTTTCTTTTACATTTTCAGCAACTTGGATTATTATGGAGGTAAGGTTGGGTTTGTGTATGATATAGGTTTGTGTATATATGAATTCAATTTCAATCAGGAATACAGGAAAATATTAAACTTTACTACATAGTGTACACTGTTATTTATTCAGCTTTTAAGTTGTTTTTATTAGAGTAATTTGTATTTTATATAGTTACGTGCTTTTTTTTTATATCCAATAAAGATGTTTAGTTTTTATATATATCTGTGTGTTCATTTGTGTGTTTTCAATAAATGCGTACAATTTTCAGTATTAATGAATTTTTAATATTTCTTTAGACCTATATTTTTTATAAAATGGAATATTTTTTAATAGTTGTTTTCAAACCATGGTATATTATTATGTGAAACTTAATTTGATAAGATTTCAGATTAGTTTTAATGGCAATTTTAATTGAAGAATGCAAAATTTCAAAATAAATTTTAATTGCATTGTGTATTATAGATCGTACGAACCACGGAGAAAGAACCACGAACTATATAAATGACTCATATAAGAAGTAAATCGTTGTGACTTAGTAATTGTTTAACTTGATGAATATTCCAATTTTATATTTTTAATAGTTAATTTTATTAATAATATATTTTTTTTTACAACTAAAATTTGATTTCATGTAAATAAATTATATGAATAATTATTTACCTTTGCTTTACTGCTTAAAATTGTTGCTTTACGATATAAGAAACTGGAGAAGATGTAAAATAATTTTAATTTTGATTTTTTATTCCTTTTTTGTAAAAAAGTTATTTTAAATAAAAAATGGAAATTAGAAAAGCTACAATTTAATATATTTACTTACATCAAGTTAAGATGTATATTTAAGACATGATTAGTTTTGAAACTAGAATTATTTTTATCGATCTGTTATTAAAAAAGAATACATACATTTTTTTAAAGAGTTATTACGATTATCATCTTATCTGTATATAAAAACAAATTGCCCATATGGTCATCTTAATAACAAAAATATAAAATTTTTAATTAATATTGCATTATTAAGTTCTTTCCTTGCAATTTCTAGTTACATTGCATTATTGATATATTTTCAGTTTTAGTGACAGATCAGTAATTCTATTGCAAATTATATTTTCGAAGCCAATGGTTTCAAGTTAAACAAAATTATATTTATGTGGGGAAACTTTCCTGAACATTGTTGTTACTAGACCAAGAAAACGAATCACAAAAGCATCGGAATCTCTGTTGAATTCAGGGGGAGGGGGGTGACATTCTCCCCTGGAACATATAAATGCCCCCCCCCCCCCGAAAATGCGATTTTATGATTTTTAATGGTCAAAAAGCGCAATTTCCCTCCCGAAACTCTATAAACGTCTCCCCATGGAGATAGAAATCCCTCCCAAAGAAAAATGTCTGAATTCAACACTGATCGGAATCAAGTTATCGTGAAATTCTGAATATTTTATAAATAAATTTTCAATATTTCCTATGGGAATGGATTTTTTAAAAATATTTCCCAAGATATACAGCCATTAGCATTAAATTGAATAATATTCTAAGTAAAAAATCAATATAATGTGAAACGTCGTGGTGGTGTGTATGTGTGTGTGTGTGTGTGTGTGGGGGGGGGGGGGGGGTGAGTAGATAAGACCC
This sequence comes from Maratus michaelseni, assembly GCA_963931845.1. NCBI lineage: Eukaryota > Metazoa > Arthropoda > Arachnida > Araneae > Salticidae > Maratus > Maratus michaelseni. The sequence continues at coordinate 321,296,069 of OZ007594.1, read as the reverse complement.
ATGTTTTTCAGATGGCAGAGCTAATTGGTTCTTTTGTTTTGCTTTAGACTATTTAAGTATGCTAAGTACAAGATAAAAAATATAAGTTGTTTAGCAAATTTTAATATACTTTGACTTTTTTTTTTTTTTTTTTTTTTTTTTTTTTTTTTTTAATAAGAAGGGTTTATAACACCAGCCTTGGTTTTTAAAGATGTTAATATTTGAATGATAATGTAAAACATTCAGGGAAAGAAAATATCTTTATTTATTATTATTATTATTATTATTACTGAATAATTCTATTCAAATGTTAAACTAATTCAAAGCATACTTCAAGCAAAGAAACTTGTACTTTCTACTAAGAAAATGAACTGCAAAAATGAAACTTCTCAATAGCGGATACCTCGGGACTGCGGTGTTTGTCTTCTGTTTACCTCTATTTAGCGAACTGGGTTGGGTTTGCTTCATGATTATGCAGGGGCAAATTGTTCCAGGGCTCAAACCCTCGCCCCTGGATTTTAGATGCCTTCCAAATTCGGTAAGCAATTTCCGTAAAGCTGATATTTTAAATCTCTTTCGACGTTGTACTGATTGATTATTTTAAATATTTTTAACTTGTAGAGTAGGATAAAATTAAAAACAAAAATTATATTTACCCAAATACTATTAAATACATATATTTTGTTTTTAATCTTACCCTTTGACAGTTCAAAATATTGAATCTAATCAGAACAATGTCGAAAGAAATTTAAAATATCAGCTTTACGGAAATTGCATACCAAATTTGGGGCCCCCTAAAATCATGGGGGAGGGGGTGTTATGTCCACATGACCCAGTTTGCTCATGCTTTAATCAGGTTCTGCTTCTGTAACAATCCTCAACTCTGCTTTATGGGCAAATATTTTACCATTTATTGAGGATTCAATGTGGTCAAACATGGCTGCATTTAATGATTAAGAAAAAAATAAAGTGTGGTTAGAAATGGCTGCTTATTGCTCACAAATCAGAGCAAAAAATGGCCGCGATTCACACGTTTCAAGTGTCTGAAATTCAGACACAATTAAGTGCGTCTTAAATTTTTAAGACACTTTAAAGTGTCTCTTTTTTTAACCATCCGTCTCAGACACTTAGTGTCTGAATTTCAGACATTTCAGTTTACAGTGCATAACTTCTTAATTATGATACGTATCAAATCCGTTTACAGTTATTATTACTTCTAGGAAAAGGACCGAAAATTTATGTATGTCAGATTTTTGAAATCATTAAAAATGGCCTCAAGGGGGGAAGGGGGGATAAGAGTTTAAGAAGAAAAAAATTCATAACTTCGTAAATTCCCAAGAAAAACATCCGCTTCTTGGAAAACATGAAAAAAAAATAAATTGAATGCACTTAAAATAAAATTTAATATAACAAAGCATACCTTTTATTATACACGTGAAATACTACTGCTTCGACCGATCGATGGGGTCTTTTTTTCTTTTAAACATTTCAATATCAATTTTGCTTTTTAACCATAAATATAAAATAAACCTATGTGGAGAAATGATATTTTATCTTTTTTGTACTACTATTTATTTTTTTATAATCATTGTTCAGCACTATATAATGCGGTTATTTTATTTTTGTGGCAACACTAATTTGAGGAAAAATCTTGCATTTCATTTATAAAAACAATGCCGATTTAATTTTTAATTAATAGCAATATTTAATCAAAAACCATGTTTTAACGAAATGTGGGTGTAGTACTATGTCAAAAGCTGCTTCAAAAACCTTTCGAAGGAGAATACCTCGTTTCTTGTTGTATGTTTTGTAAATTCATAGAAAAAGGGATGTTGACAACAGAAATAATATGTATGATTTTAGAATAATAGGACTTTGCGAAATAGCGCTAGTTTACTGAAAAGTACGGTCAAAAGATAAGAGTTTATATTTAAAATAAAAATTAAAGTGAAATCACACATTGTTAGTCATAGAATATCCATCTATTAAATAGTTATTAATAAAACTTAAAAAAAAAACTAAAATACAGTAAACAATAATGTTTGATTAGATTTAAATTCATTAGCAATTAATACAGAGATCTAAAGATTTAAAATTTGAATTACACATGAAAAAAAATAATAATAACGTACATCACAGGAATTATTAAAATACTAAATACAACTTAACGGGTATTTGAAAAAGAAAGAAATAATATTAACTTATTAAGATTTTGGTTAATTACTTGCCCTTATGAGCATTTTAAAACTATCATATCATTATAAGGCATGCAATGAAAGCAAACACAATAGTGATAAGCTTGGAATAAAATATTTTAGTTTATTTCTGTCAGTAATCTAATTTAATTCATTATGTAACTCTAATTTAATTTTTCCTTAAGAGTTCAATTACTGTTACAAACTATGAATTAAATAAATATTGCTAATAAAGTATTTTATTCCAATCTTTACCACGCTTGTGTCTATTTTCATTGCATGCTCTAAAATAGATGATTCTTTTAAAATGCCCATAAAAGAAACATAAAAAAAAAAATAATTCACTCCATAAAAAGTGAACATTCACTCCTATGAAAGAGTGGCTATTCACTCCTGTCAGGAGTGAGAATTCCACTCCTTTTGCAAGAGTGAATAGTCACTCCTATGAAAGAGTGGATAGCCACTCCTATGAAAGAGTGACTATTCACTCCTATCAGGGTGAAAAAACCCACTCTTTTTACAAGAGTGGATAGTCACTCTTCTGAAAGAGTGAGTATCCACACCTGTTTAGAGTGAATATTCACTTCTCGGGAGTGAGTATTCACTCTTTCAGAGAGTGAACAATTTCACTTTTGCCTAGAGTGAATAGTCACTCTAAAGAGGTTGGGCAAATTTTGACTCTGCGATAGAGTGAATATCCACTCCTCCGGAGTGAATAGTCACTCTTTCTTATTTAGAGTGATGATGCTCCTCTGACGAATCCATAAGTATAAGTTATTCATAGTAGTTCAAATTTGATTTTCATTTTATTGGGTTTAATTTTGTACTATCATTTTATATGAATTTTAAAATATATATATATGTATATTTACAAATGAAAACACATATGAAAAACAAAGGTTGAGATATTATAAAAAGCAACGGAAACGATACTGCAGGAATTAAACTTTATATATTATTATTATATTATTATTATTAAGATCTATATTAAATCTATTTTGTATATCTTATATATTTTATTGTTTGTTTAATCCTGATTTATGTTTAGGAGAAATTTTGAATTTCTTTATTTATATATTATCACGCGTTATGCATAGTAAAATTTCTCTTCTCTTTAGAAATTATTTTCGTTCATTTAAAAGTGATTGTGAAAAATATTTTTAATTGCTATCTTTTCATTGTTATTTTCCATTATATAAATAAAACATTAATCGAAAATTATTAGTGTAAATGAAATTTATTAACTTTAACTGTACAATAACAGAGAAATATCATAAAAAAGAAAAGTGCCCAAGTTAAACTGATGGCATTGACCTCACAGGCTATTCACACTAATTGCATATTATGCTCTTATTTGAAAGAATAATGCCTCTCGAAAAATAAAGAAATCGACAATAAATTAAGGGGTATTAGCCCCCCGTTCCCCCCCCTTTTTACATAACCATTAAAACCTCCAAAACTAATCAAGGAAGCGCCTTATCACAATGAACCTATATGCAAAATTGGCAGCAAATCGGATAGTTCTGTATGAAAAACCTATTTATCTAAATTAAGGGGAGATTAGCCCCCATTTCTCCCTTTATACTTAACCAATGAACCCCTAAAACTAATCAGGGAAGCGCCTTAATGAACCAAATACAAAAATTGAAGCAAATCGTACAATTCTGCATGAAAAACCTATTTATCTAAATTAAAGGGGTGGGAATAGCCCCCCCCCCCGTTCACTCTTCCTTTATACTTAACTAATGAACCCCAAAAACTAATCAGGGAAGCGCCGAATCAGAATGAACCTACATACAAAATTTGAAGAAAATCGGATATTTCTAGCAAGAGTTATCGCGTTACGTACATTACATACGTACATACAGAACCTGCGGGCACATTAGCTCACAGGCTTTGACAACCTGTGAGCTATTGAAAAGCATGTTTAGTAGTTTAATTTATTTCAGATGTCACAATTACCAGGAATAATAAAATAAATAATATTCTCACATTTGAAAATATGATTTAAAGTTTTTCTTATTGGTTTTAAGTTTTTTTTCCCCATTTTAAATTCTGCTTCGAGGAAAGCGGGTATTCAATTATTTATTTATTTATTAAGTATTGTGCTTGATCATACTTCTCTTTAGAAATCATTTTCGCTTATTTAACAGTGGTTGTTAAAAATATTTTTAATTAATAATTTTTCCTAGTTGTTTTAAATTATTTTATTTAATGCATTAAACAAATTTAGTATATTAATGAAATTTATTAACTCAAATTGAATAATTACAAAAGTAAACAACAATAAAAAGCGCGTTTAATAGCTTAGATTATCTCAAAAGCATCAATTACATATCAGACATAGCGGCCAACCTTCCTTGTTTTTCCGCGTCCAAAAACATGCATGGCACCATAAAATTTATTTTATAACATGATTAATTAATGTAACTTGTTTTTATGTGGTACTTATTTCATTTCATTTCTTTAAAAAAAATGTCTGGTTCGAAGTGTGTTTATTTGACTTAAAAAAAGAAAATAAAAACGAATGTTAGCTGCTATGCATAGAGTAATAAAAGAAATCACCACATTCCTTGTTTCAAAAAAGGATTTAAAAATTTATATTATTGGTTTTTATACATGTATATTTATTTATTTGTTTGTTTTGAAATCCGAGTTTATAAGATTAAGGTAAACTTCCGGATATATTAATTTATTAGTAAAGTATAAAGTATTGTGGATCGTCATGTCACACTTCTCTTTGGAAATCATATCCATTTATTTAAAAAATGAGTTTTAAAATTATATAGAACGAGAAAAGTTAAAGAAAATTAAAATAAAGAAAAAAGAAGAAAGGCAAGCAAATAGGTGGAGTGGGTGAAGCGAACAAATAAAATTTCCTAGGCTAAACAGACGCTTTTCTGTTTCTGGCAATTGTTAATCCGTCCCATTCCAAAATGAAAGATTTTGCAAGAAGTCAAAGTGCTCAAAGCAAAAATTGCCGATGGGATGATTAATGATGAATTGTTTTTGTTTGTTTGTTTGTTTTTCCTGTGCATGAAGCTAAAAAGGATCCTGTTTATAAAGATCGCTGAATTAAGTAATTGTAGTAGAATTTTGATTTTATATATTTTGAGATTCACATACAGTAATCTACTTGGGAGTATTTATATTTATTTATTCATTTTATTTATTTACAGGAAACGCATTAAGGTATTGGATTGTAAAGATAGTTGAAATAAAAAATTATACTCGCATTCAAATTTCATGCTCCGAAATTTGATATGTTTCATATTTACACTGATTTAGTTTGAGCGATTGATGTTTTATTATTATAATAATTATCTTTATTTCCTTTCCTTTTCTTTCATATACAGTTGGTTTGCCTAAACCACTGATATTTTTAGAAATATTGGTAGATCCTTGATTACAATACATAAATGAATAAAATAAAATAAAGCACACTTTCTTTCTGGAGTTTTTCTGCAGAGCGAAGAACAATCATTACTCAGCTTCATTCGCGTATCTCATAATATTGTGAAAAAAATATTCTTTTACTACTTTTATTTTATGGAATATTGGTAGACGCTTGATTAAACTAACCAAATAATAAATAAAATAAAATAAAGCACATTTTTCATCCATTTTGTCTGAAGCTTTTCTGCGGAAGGAATAACATTATTACTTAGTTTCATTCGTGTGTCTCATAATATTGTGAAAATAATATTCTTTTACCACTTTCATTTTTAGGAATATTGGTAGATGCTTGATTACAATAAATAAATCAATAAAATAAAATAAGGCACACTTTTCATCCATTCTTTCTGGAGTTTTTCTGCGGAGCGAAGAACATCATTACTTAGTTTCATTCGTGTGTCTCATAATATTGTGAAAATATTATTCTTTTACCACTTTAATTTTCAGGAATATTGGTAGATGTTTGATTACAATAAATAAATGAATAAAATAAAATAAAGCACACTTTTCAAACATTCTTTCTGGAGTTTTTCTGCGGAGCGAAGAACATCATTACTCAGTATCATTCGCGTATCTCATAATATTGTAAAAAATATACTCTCTTACCACTTTTATTTTATGGAATATTGGTAGATGCTTAATTAAACTAACCAAATAAATAAAATAAAATAAAGCACACTGTTCATCCATTCTTTCTGGAGTTTTTCTGCGGAGGGAAGAACATTATTACTCAGTTTCATTCGTGCGTCTCATAATATTGTGAAAATAATATTCTTTTACCACTTTCATTTTTAGGAATATTGGTAGATGCTTGATTACAATAAATAAATGAATAAAATAAAATAAAGCACACTTTTCATCCATTCTTTCTGGAGTTTTTCTGCGGAGCGAAAAACATCATTATTTAGTTTCATTCGCGTATCTCATAATATTGTGAAAAAAAATATTCTTTTGCCACTTTTATTTTATGGAATATTGGTAGATGCTTGATTAAACTAACCAAATAAATAAAATAAAATAAAGCACACTTTTCATCCATTCTTTCTGGAGTTTTTCTGCGGAGGGAAGAACATTATTACTCAGTTTCATTCGTGTGTCTCATAATATTGTGAAAATAATATTCTTTTACCACTTTCATTTTTAGGAATATTGGTAGATGCTTGATTACAATAAATAAATGAATAAAATAAAATAAAGCACACTTTTCATCCATTCTTTCTGGAGTTTTTCTGCGGAGCGAAAAACATCATTATTTAGTTTCATTCGCGTATCTCATAATATTGTGAAAAAAAATATTCTTTTACCACTTTTATTTTATGGAATATTGGTAGATGCTTGATTAAACTAACCAAATAAATAAAATAAAATAAAGCACACTTTTCATCCATTCTTTCTGGAGTTTTTCTGCGGAGCGAAAAACATCATTATTTAGTTTCATTCGCGTATCTCATAATATTGTGAAAAAAAATATTCTTTTACCACTTTTATTTTATGGAATATTGGTAGATGCTTGATTAAACTAACCAAATAAATAAAATAAAATAAAGCACACTTTTCATCCATTCTTTCTGGAGTTTTTTGTGGAGCGAAGAAAATCATTGCTCAGTTTCATTCGTGTATCTCATAATATTGTGAAAATAATATTCTTTTACCACTCTTTCATAAAATCAATATAATAAACATTATTTACAGGACCAGGGCCTAACAAGTTTGATAAAATCTGGTTGCCAGCAAAAATTTCTAGTAGCCAGAAAAAAATATCCCCCCACCCCACCCCCCCTCCTCTGTAATTGATTTTTAAAAAACAAAAAGGCATTTCATGAATTAATTGACAAGCATAATTTAGAACTATTTGTTACATAGTTTAGAATAGTACTTAATTTAGAAAGATAATATAAACTAAGTTTCCCGTTGGAACTTATCAAAATTATATATATCTCTTAAATAAATAAGTAAATAAATAAATACTGTAAAGGCTGAATTAATCGGCATGTTCAGGAAATGCTGATTGCCGAAGGCTTCAAATGTCCGGATAGTTAAGTGCTACAAAATCTATATCTAATGAGGTGGGGGACGAGGGGGGGGGGGTGCATTGATAAAATGTGAAGCAGGAAGACATTTTTTTGCTTATATTCCTGTCGAAATCAGTCAAATTATTCTGATTTTATAATTTTAAAATTTGCATTTGATGAATTTATTTTTACCAAATTAAAAATAAAAGTTAGAAACATTTTTTGTTTGAGTATAGTTTCTAAGTTTATTTCTAAATATTGGGAGGAGAGAAAAAAGGACGTTTGTGTTCTTTTTTTAGGTGAATTTCTATACGAAAAAAAAAAAAAAAAAAGCAAACAGATTAAATAACTTGGTCGCCCGTAAAAAAAAAAAAACATGGTCGCCAGTGGCATCCTGGCGACCACATTTTTCAAGCCCTGTACAGGACTATGGACAATAATTAACTATTTGAATTATCATATAAAGAAAATACGTAAATAAAACATTTGAATATATAGTTTGTTAATTCCATTCTTTCACAACTAAAAAATGAAATATTAACTTTTTTTTAAATTTATTTATTATTGCGGAACAAAATACAATTCTATGAAGTAAAATATTGTTACAGTCAAATCTCGTTAACACGAACACGCTTAACGCGATTTACTTTTAGCACGAACTGTTTCAGATTGCCTTGTCCAGTTGTATGGAATGCATTTAATTTCGGATAACAGGAACTACTTTAACACGAACAAAAAAAAAGCTTCCCCTTGAGTGTTCACGTTAACGAGGTTCGACTGTATAAAGAATTTCTGGAAACCACCGATTAAATTCGTTATATTAAAAAATACGTTAATGTAGAATTCCAATATTGGCGTTTTTAAAAAAAGGAAATGTGTAATAAAAATGTATATTATTACTTAATGTATTATTATTATATTGAATTTCGGTTAACATGCAAACATGTCAGTAAATAATAAATATATAGTGTAACTATGTATGAATATACGTTACTGTTGTGAACTTACCCAGTTAGAAATAAGATAATTATTAAGTTCCTTAAGTTTCAATATTTTAATCGTAAATGTTATAAAGGAATTTATCTTACATATCTGGTGGATTAAAAAAAACCTCAGTGTTTTTCTTTACAAATAAATAAATAAAATAAAATAAAATAAAACAAAATAAAATCAGACTTTTTTCTGCACTAAAGTTGACAATGCATTTTTGAAAACAAATAGCATAAAATGTTTTCGGAACATTATTTTGCTGGGATAATTACTTTTTAAAAGTTTCAATGTCCTATAGATCACCTTTTGATCGTACAACATAATCTTTGGTACTAGATGGACAATCATCATCCGCTTCATTTTCACTATCGTCTGCCTCCCTTCAAATTCTAGTTTTTCAATAGAGATTTTTTTCCCTTGCCAATTCAACATTCGTAAAACTGAAATGACTATTATTTTAAAACTTTTAATAAATTCGTTTATAATATGAAATTCGTTAAAGTGAATTTTTTTATAATGTGAAAGCATAGGACGTTTTTTAACAATTAAAAAAATAGTCGTTAAACTGAAAATTCATTTAAGTGACCATTCGTTGTAACGAGATTCTACTGTATTTCATTGTTTTATTGAATAACTAACGATTCTAAAGTTAGCTTTATATATATAAGCTTTATGTATTTTTATCTTTATTTATATATACAAATATTTGTGTTTATTTATTCAATTTTGTTTAGATTTAGATTTTGTTAGGTTTTGAATAAATATTATACTGAAAATATTAATTTAAATATCCCACAAGTCCTCATCATCTTTCGCGCTTGTCTTAAGATTTATTAAATTAGTTTTATTTCTAGTTGATTTAATTTAATTTTAATCCACATTTGTCAAATAGATTTATTGGTGTGACAGATATTGATATCTTGCAAAATAAATAAATAAATAAATAAAAATAAATAAATAAATAAATAAAAATAAATAAATAAATAAATAAATAAAATAAAATAAATAGGTAAATAAAATGGCACATTTTGATACAGAAATTTGACACTTATTAGTAAGTTTCATTTAATTTCTTTGTTACTGACAAAAGCGAAAATATGTTCAAAATTAATGTAATTTTGTTGTTTTACATTAATATAATTTTTAGTTTAATAACCTTCAAAATTTCCTCGTAATATTGTTTTATTTTTTTTCCAAATACCACTGTTATTTGCTCCTCCGTCCCCGTCACTCAGGGGCGGCCATTTTGCGGAGGCTAAGGGGGTGGGGAACAGTTGCCTTCTCAAGCAATTTGATATTTCAGAAAGTATCAGTCATCACAGGTCAAATTAGAAAAAAAGAACGAGAGAGGGAAATTGAAAAAAAAAAAAAAAAAAAAAAAAAAAAGCCAACTAAATTAACTTTTGTGGAGTTGTTATAGAAAACAAATTTAGTTAAAATAAATCTTCCTGCAAATACAGTCGCATTTTCAGGGTATCCGTAGGTCCTCATTTTTGAGATCTTCGCCTTACTTAATCTCAGAATTTATGTTATTAGTTAAGTTGAGTATTATTATCGGGAATTAATGGTATTTATAGCAGCAAAGCGTACGCTTATTCATAACGAGAAATCTTGTTTCCCTATACGAATACGTTAAACGAACTGTATTTTGGGGGGGAAAAATCATGGGAAGGTTTAATTAAAATTATTTACAGTACAACTTCTAAACGTTTTGAACTGCGTTGTATAACCCAATTGTAAAATTTCATTGCTGGCAAAATGCTATATTCAGTGTGTATTATAAATAGTATATTTTTTAATGCATATACAGGGATCTGTTTAAGAAAAAATTGGGTCCTTTAAAGGACTCTTCACAAAATTTTTCATTTCAAAAAAGGACCCTTCACAAAATTATTTTCCCTAAAACAGGACCCTTCACAAAATTATTTTCCCTAAACCAGGACCCTTCACAAAATTCTTTGTCTTAAAAATAGGTTTTTCACAAATTTTTTCCGTCTTTAAACGAAACATTTCACAAATTAATCATTTAAAAGTAAAATCTGACCTGTCACTTTTACATATATAAAAAATATATGTATTTTATATCCATATATCTTCTTAAAAATGCATAAACAAGAACCTGAATATAACGACTATTTCAAATTCACAAAAATAAATCACAAATTTCAAAAAATCAAAAATTTCACAATCAAAAATTTCACAAATCAAAAATTTCACAAATATAAAAAGCTGTTCACAATTTCACAAAAACAGAACCCTGTGAAAAAAGTCTGGACAGACCCCTAATATAACATTGCGAAAATAAAATTAAAAAAAAAATAATAATAATAAAGCAGTTTAATAAAATTGACCCTTGGAAATAAATATTTTTGTAGCAATGAGAAACTTCCGAATGTGTTGAACTTAAAAAAAATATATATTTATCGAATGAAAGGGGGCTCCAAAATGATACTGTGCTTCCCTTGGCTTAATTTCACACAACAACAACAACAACAACAACGAAAAAGTAACGGAGCCCTAATATTATCCAGTACCAACAATCGTAGCGTTTCACCGATCACCGTCCCTTTCATCCGAATATTTGCATCTGATGCATTCCTTGCAAAATTTAATGCATATTTTTTCTTGAGAAAAAGAAGAAGAAAAGTTAATGTATCTGTATGTATATATTACACAGCTGTCAAAAATTACTTTCTTTTTCTTTTCTTTTACTTCTTTTTCTTTCTTTCCATCTTTTTCTTTTCTTTTTTTTTCTTCTTTTTTTCTTTTTTTGTTACTTCTGTTTCCAAATAGAAATCTTCGCTAGTATAGAGGTGATTTAAGTGCAGAATTTTTCAATTAAATAAGGTCAATATTACTATACGGAAATAGTGGTAAAACAAAAAAGGAATACTTGGCAGCTATGCGAATACATGTAATAAAATTTAATGAATGAACAAATAGCAAAAACATTTATAAAAGGAATTTTCTGAAAATCTTACACGCCATTTTTTTTTTTTTTTTTTCATTAACCAACAATATACAACACACAACGATATTCTGTTAGGCTCGAGTAAGCTCAGATAGTATTTAAATTAAAGAAGGAGCTGAGCTCCGGCGAGCAAATTAAGCACTGGTGCTTCCGCTAATTTCAAAAGCTAATCGAGCCTTGCCTGCTTTGTTGTCTTTATCAAAATATAAAAACAATAACAAATAAACCCTCATATAACTCCCTAAAACTCACTTTGTGAACAACCCCTTAGCTTCTCTCTCTTTAGCCTCTTTGACCCTCCAGACTTGAAAAAAGGGGAAAGAAATCGGGAGGAGAAGAGAGTAGTAAACGCTTCCCGCCCTCTTTCTTGTACTCCCTCTAGGTGAAAAAAAGAAAAAACAGGAAAATTTTCTCTCTCCTCATCCACAGAGAATTCTTACGGCAGGGTGTGTGATGGATTGATATTGGTTTCTCCAATAGATGCAGATGACCTTGACTGCCTTGTCAAAGGCCAGGTGAGAGGCGGTTGGAAGGCGACAGTGTTGCGCATCCCCCCTCCCCCCTCCGCAATTCATTCCATGATACCCATCTGCCGTCCCTGTTATTAACAACTCTGTGACATATTAACAATTTTCGCTTTCACTGCGAAAATTTGTTTCATATACACCAGATACTGTTTCTATACGATAGGCACGTTACCATGTTTGCGTAAAAAAAAATAAAAAATACATTAACAATGTATTTTTTTTTACAATGTCTGCCTTCCAGTTATTCTTCCGTAAAACTGTGTCAATTAAGCGCAAATCTATGTAAAAGATTTCGTGTTTCTATGGGCAAGGGTCTGTCCAGATTTTTCTCGCAGGGTCCTTTTTTTGTAAACTTTTGAAGTTTTTCATATTTGTGAAAATTCTAGCCATAATTGTGTGAATTTGAAATCATCGTTATATTCAGGTTTCTGTGTATATATCCTTTATGCATAAAAAAACTTAAGTAATATGTTCTTTGATGAATTCAATTGTTTTGTGATAGGTCAGATTTTATTTTTAAATCATTAAATTTCTGAAAGATTCAGTTTGGAGGTGGAAAAGTTTGTAAAAGGTGCTGTCAAGTATACAACTATACCTTTGAAGAAATAGAGGATTAAACCAAACCTTAAAATCCAGCACAATATAAACAAACCATAATATAACAAAATTGTAACAGCTTTATATCCCCATTACCCATCTGCCGTGCCTGTTATTACAAGCTCCTGAGTTATTAGCAATTTTCGCTTTCACTGCGAAAATTTGTTTCATATACACGAGATTCTGTTTTTATACAATAGATACGTCCTTGAAGAATTTATGTAAAAAAATGCACTAACAATGCTTTTTTTTTACCTTGTCACATGTCAGTATTCTTCCGTAAAACTGCGTCAATTTAAACAAAATCAAATAAATGCAAGAAAAACAAGAAACATTTACAACAACAAGAAAATGTATTTAATAAAATGTGTCTTGTTTCTATCAAGGTTGGCAAAAGGGGGCATATTCTTTTTTTTTTCTTCAAAATTTTCTGCGGTTTATGGGTTGTTGCTAATACTGTGTGTACATTGTACATGTGGTCTTTTTATGCTTAATAAATTAAAATGCAAATTACTTACATTTTCCTGGCACCCAACAATAATAAAAAAAAAAGAGATCCATCAAGAAGTTTTTTTTTTCTTCTTTAAAGTTAAAAACATGTTTTTGATAAATACCTTAAAATTTCTAAGTCTATCATCTTTAAGACCAGAACATATTCCTCAAATCAGGAACAGCTGAGTGGAAGATTATTTATTGCAGCATTAAAAAAAAGATATATATCTAATCTAAAATAGATGTTTTTTTTTTTTTAGACCGGCGACCAGGCCCCTACCTGCCAAGTTTCCCTAGCTTAAACGGGTTTAGTGCCTGGCACCGGGGCGCGTAGCGCCACTGAAGAGATGCCGCTCAGCGGCTGGCCATTTCTGGCAGGACGGCTATGTGGAGGTCTTAGTTTTGTTCCCATTTTTGTTTTGCTGCTAATTGATCTGATTCTTTTTGTATGGACCTGGGCTTGGCATCACACCCATACGTCATGCCATCGCTATGCAAGTTGTCTCGTAATTTAGAATCTTGATCCGGTGACGAGACCTTCACCTTCACCTGACTAGGAACCTCCAGAGGAATAATTCACAGGTAACTTAGAGGACTTTGCTCCCACGACTGATTTTACATGCACCGGGCGCCATTAGTGTACATGATGAGAAAAAAAAAAGAAAAACCTGTAAGGGAAGGGGGTTAATACATGTTTATTTAACTTTACATAAAAAAATAAAAAAATGATCACTTTTACCTGTGTTGGCTTTTTTTTTTTTTTCCCTTTCCTTTTCCCTTTTTCCGACTGTACTTACGGTTACCTGTTGTTTTTCTTTTGCTGCTTGATTTTGTGGCATTTTGTTTCGTATGAGCTAGCAGCTATCTGGTATAACTGAAATTCAAGATGAGGCTTGGTGTTAGAAAGGGCATGACACAATCGTTAGTAGGAAAGTACACACAGGAACAGAGGCGTATCTTTTGAAATTCAAAGATACCAGGTTTAAACAACAAAGGCAGCGGGAAACTTTATTAATTATTAATTACTACAAGTTTATAAATATTATCACAATAGTACCGCGCATGCGCGGCAGTGTATTACAGCTTATTTTATAGTTTATTATTGTTAATTTTACGGTATAATACTGGAAGCTGGGATGCCAGTATTATACTGTAAAATCAACAATTTTTTTTTAAATTTCTAATTTCAGTGTAATATTGTTGCATCTTTTCCGTCCGTTGCCACATTCGCGTTCCATTTTTTCGCCTTTGAAACTTTAGAAGCAATATAACAAATATAGTAAATTTGTGATGTTTTATACTCACGTCTTTAATGTAGTAATGTTTCATGGTGTAAACGTCCAGCATTTATATTAACAATGGTTAAATTGTATAAAAATGATCCAAAGGCCAGGTAAACGCGGTTGGAAAGTGACAGTATTGCGCGCACTACCGCTACCCCCCACTCCTTTATCACACACATCACACACCTAATCCATTTATTCTATGATAACCACCTGCCATGACTTATTAATAATTTTTGTTTTTACTACAAAAATGAGTTAGTTTCAAAACTTTTACTTCTTTATTTACTTTTAAGAATTAAAAAAAAAATTGTTACTGGTCTTGTGTTCTAATTTCATTCATAAATTCAACAAAGATCTCACAGTTATTCAATGCGATGAAGACATCGTTTTTTGAAGAAACATATGCAAATATCATATCCACAGCAAGGGTTAATTATGCACTTTTTTTTTCTCTACGCGTAAGTGAATATCATATCTCCCGGAAGAGATTAATTAAGTATCTGACTAGAAACTGGTTTTAAAAGCAACTAATTAAATCATAATTATCTCTGTTACATGAATTCTCTTCTTCGGATATATCAATGCTTAATCTCAAGTTGCACCTTTCTAATAAAAACGATGCCGTGTTATTAAAGATGTGATAAGGATATCACTTTTTTATTTGTTTTTGAAAACACCATTAGCAGGTCACAGAGGAAAATATCACTGATCCATAATTTATGATCTGATGAAAACGGGGTTATTTAAAAATAATTAAAATTAACAATGGTTTTGAATATAAGGAGGGAGAACTTAAAGATGTTCTTGAAAACAATATTTAAGGCTTTTATTTTATGAATAATAATAGAAATATATGCGGTTTACATGTAAATAATATTGATATTTTTAAAAAACAAATTTGTTAGTTAAAATGTGTTACTGCTAAGGATATTTTCAAAGTTTTTGTCTAAGAATTTTTTTTTTTTTAATTTCTGACTTTTTCACTTGGGCAATTTTTGTTATAATGATGATTATTATTTTGCAACCTGTTAAATAATGTGTCTTTAAAGCATTGGAATTATCTATATATTGAACAATAACAAAATCTTAAAAATAGGTGGATTTAACTTTGTGCCGTTACATTAAAAATAAATGATCAACGTAAAATAGCACAAAAATATATAAAATGGCAGACAGCTGTTTCGGAGCCCTTAAAGCTCCATCATCAGTGCCTAATTTAAAAGATTAAAAAAAAAAAACTATTCAAAAGTTTAAGCCATGTAAATATGCTTGCGTCTCCCGCACGCGCCCAAGATTGAATGACGGTGAGTTTTAAAAAACTCATTTCAAACTCATTTTTAAAAATAGGTGGATTTAACTTTGTGCTGTTATATTAAAAATAAATGATCAACGTAAAATAGCACAAATAAAAATATATAAAATTACAAACAACTTTTTCGGAGCCCTTAAAGCTGCATCATCAGTGCCTAATTTAAAAGATTAAAAAAAAACGATTCAAAAGTGTAAGCCATGTAAATATGCTTGCGTCTCCCGCACACGCCCAAGATTGAACGGCGGTGAGTTTTGAAAAACTCATTTTCAAAAACGCCATTCAATCTTGGGTGCGTGCGAGAGATGCAAGCATATTTACATGGCTTACACTTTTGAATCGATTAAAAAAACCGATTCAAAAGTTTAAGCCATGTAAATATGCTTGCGTCTCTTGCACGCACCCAAGATTGAATGGCGATGAGTGTTAATCTTTTAAATTTGGCACTGATGATGGAGCTTTATGGGCTCTGAAACAGCTGTTTGCCATTTTATATATTTTTATTTGTGCCATTTTACATTGATCATTTATTTTCAATAACAAAATGCCTAAAATCTATCGAATAAGGCAACAAAACATTTAATAGAAATTTTACACTGCATGTAAGTAAAGGTGTGAGCTGAAATAAAACTGATTACACTTTAAATTTAAGTAAGTTGCGAGCTACCTGTAATATTTTTTAAAGGTACTTTATTTTTCGATAAATTAATTACATTATGAGTTATAAGCAATTTTTATATCATAACGGATTTTTTTTTTTTTTTTTTTTTTTTTTTTTTTTTTTACTTTTCAGCTTTGTTGCGTCGGAAAATTTGGTTCAACACGTCAACTTTGACAGCATTTTATGAAAGATCTGCGTTTACAAAAAATTTCAAAAAAAGAAAAAAGAAAGAAAAAAAAAACTGTTTAATTACATAGTTTCTTAATAAGTAAGTGCATCTGCCAATCTCAGCCTTTGCGAGCAAAATTGAATTTAAAAAAATTGTCAGAAAGTAGCTAGTTTAGATTTAAAAACAGCCCTAAATAAGGCAAATTTTTACTACAAGAAAATACTGGTATTTCTCTGAAAAATTCTCTGATCGGTAGCCACACGGAATAAAAGTTTATGTCTCTACGCATTTTCCATTTGAATTAGCTAATTAAAATAATATCATTAGCATCTACGAATGCAATAAATATGCCGCTGATGGCCAAATTGATTTCATATAAATATTATCATAAACACTTCAGATCATTATGATTGTTAATTTGATTTTTCTTTCAATGAATATACACTTGAAATTAGTTTTATTAGAAATTCTTTAGAATATAAAAATATTTTTTTTGTAATTACTCCATTATCGAAAATAATTATAAATGTAACTCAGAAGTAATTTCCTTCGCTTTCCTTCTAATATGAACATACTTCATATCAAATCATATGACCACACCTTTCATATCAGATCCCTGAGAACTCTGATCGATTAATTCGCAAACACCGCGCTGTGATTCGGAAGAAAACAGATCAAAGAACACCGCCTAACGGACGATGTTTAAACAGTGATAATGTAAATAGACAATTTCGAGTACTCCGAATAAAACAGATTTGGAGGTTTGTATCTACTTCAGCCTTCGGTCGTTTCTGTCTAGATATGTATTGATTGATAGCTCACGTTTGTTTACTTCTTTTAATCTGAAAGTCATTTCCCGCCAACAGAGCGGTTCCGATTTTTTTTTAATACTCTTCAACGTAATTGAAAAGTGTTAATGAATTCGGTTTATCTGGCCGTTCTCTAGCTCGCGTAAATATACTCGGATGCCATGTAATTGAGAGGGTCGGGGCAAAAAAGTGCTAAGCCTTTATTGTAAACTTCTGAGATATATCAATTTAAAAGTTAGATCAAATATACTTAAATCAAGAGCTGCGCTAAAGTTATTGATGGAGTGGACTGTATTACGAAAATATGTAATGAATTGATGCAAATAATGAAAAGAGTTTCTAAATTACTAAAATGTTTATATACATATTTACATTACAATGCGTTTAAATCCAAAATGCTGACACCATAGTCAGTTTCGAATACTATCATAATGAATGAGTGGACAATACCACTTGAAGAACATAACTATATTATTCTTACGATCATTAATAAATAACATAACTATATTATCCTTACTATGATAAAGAAATTACTTCTTATTGCGATATTTAATGACTCCATAGTCATTTTAGATAATAAAATAGCTCCATTATGCGGTTTATTCTATTTTGAACTATTCGTACGAATATCACAACAAATGCGGGAGAGACTAACTGATGCCATGCGGCAAAACAAAATTACAATAGAATGCGCAAAAGTCGTCTGCAAGACCAAGGAAAGGAAAGCTGTAACAATATATAACAAAGTTTTTTTTTTTTTGCCAATGCCTTAGTAACATTTGGGATATTCTGAATAACAATATGGCATTAATATAATGATATTTCAGTACGTTCTTCGTAAATTAGCTCTCTTCATTGGGGGCATAAACGTGTAGGGCAAAAACGAAACATGGGTCATATGCTGCCACCAAATGACATTAGAAACAAATAATATGGAAGGATATTATAATTTACAATAATAAGCAACATATTACAGTGTTAGATTTATTTCACCAAAAATGTGGCTTGGCACTTTCTTGCCCCAACCCCCTCAACTGATGTATGTTATTGAGGCTTATACCATGGCATGTTCGGTATTGAAAATGAAGTGTTTAGCATTTATTATTTATTTACAGGGGCACTCAAAAGAATTCCGTTAGATTATGGTCTGTGGGTGAAAAATCTTTTGCAGAGTATTTTAATGATGTCACACTATGTCAAACATATTGAAATTTATATGACATCAATGAGGTGCATTACAAGATGCTTACTGTGAATATGGAGTGCATAGCATGTATCGTTCATTTATAAGATTACACAAAAGAATTCCGTTATACTGTACTGTCTATGAGCAATAATTGCAGGAAGGACGTTTCCAATTGTGGTATGCGTTTTTAAATTTAACTAATATTTTTCTTATTACTCGGTGTGTATAAATTCTATAGATCCTATACAGGGCTACACAAAAGAATTCGAGTACATTTCCGCTAATTGACGGAAATTACTGAAGGGACATTTTCAACTGTGTTATGCGTTTCCTAACTTAACTAAATGTTTGCATACTATGTAGCATATATACTAATATATATACAAATTTATAGATTATATACAGGGCTAAAAAAATAATTCGGATATTTTTCTCCTTATATATATCCCCTTCTGTTGGAACTTCTTTAAAAGTTTCGTAGATCTACTCCGATCATGATCCTTAGAATCCCAAACCACTCCCAGTTCAAAACTTTATCTATGTATATATATCACTTAATTACGGACACGATAAGGTCCATAATTCTGCAGAAATCTCTTCCAAACTGATACATAAAATCTCGGTCAAGTTCGTTAATGGGAAAAATCGGACAATAAAGGAGGTGGAAATAGGGAGGGGTTTTGTGAAAACAGAAAACATCCCATAATGTCTTAATTATGATACATATCGAATCCGTTTAAAGTTATTATTAGTTCTTAGGAAAAGGGCCAAAAATTTATGTATCACAGATTTTCGATGATATTAAAAATGGCCTCAAGGGGTGAAAAAAAATAGGGTTTTAAGAATAAAAAAATGCAAAACTTCGTCAATTCATAAGATATCATCAAAACCGCTTAATTTGTTATAAATCCTCTTAATATTATCTACAACTTTTATATTGACAAGTTTTTGATAGAACCAACTTTTACAGCAAAAATAAAAATAAAAAAAGGAGGGGTGGGTCGTAGAAGAAAAAAAAAAAAATCACATCTACGTTAATCCGCCACTAAGGCGTTAAAAAAGTATCATTGATGTGATGAAAATTTTTGATAACCCTCTGTACAGAAATTTTAAAAGAAAGGAATCTTTCTTGGTTTTCTTATTTATTTTCACAAACACAAACACATGAACTTGACAAAACAAAAACTTCACAGTTGACAGTCACAAACAAATACAATGGAAGTTCTGGTTTCACATCTATTCACTAATTCAAAATATTCTTAGGAATAAACTTATTTAAAATACTTTCATCTTACATGAACCATAGGCGTAACTAGAGCTATTTTGTGGGGTGGGCACAGGCCCCCAACTTCATAAGTCCTTTGTATGTGTGTACGCGTCCAGTGGCACAGCTCAAGGGGGGGGGGGGGCTAAAGGGTAAAACCCCTTCCAGAGCAAACAAAAATATTATAATTGCCACTTATATGAATCACTAGTTAAGCAAATTAGACACTTTTATGAATCAAAACTAAAGTTAATATTAAGTTTTTTTAGTTTATTTGAAATTCGCAGCTTTGTTGAATCAAATTATGTTCAACAAAGTGATTCAATTAGACCGCGAATATTATATTTAAACTGTGGAAGCGTATATTAGATCTTAGATGCACTGGTTAAGTGAAAACTGTCATTTGTTTTGAAAAAGGGTAGCAATTACATTTTTGAGACATCTTAGAGTAAAAGAATGATCATTTCGGCCGTCATACGCTTTGAATATTATACAGTGGATAGTTTTTAAATTGAATTTCTGTCTTTGCTCCATATTCAAAAGGATAATGGACATCAATTTCCAGAAAAAAAAAACCCATTAAATATATGTTTATAGGTCTTTCTCAGTTTCAGACTTTCTGTTAAGGTCTGCACCGGAGAAATTTCTAGGTTCGAGCGCGACCCGACTTGTAGAAAATTTTTTGCCCCTCAGCCGGTGTCACGTCGTTTCGGATTGGTGTGAAAAATTTAAAGATTGAAAGTAATTTTGAAAAATAGAGATGCAAAAATTAATAAAGTTAAAAGAACTAAAGAAATGCTTTAAAAATGCCAATCCAAAACAACGTCACGGCACGTAATCGTAAAGTGGCAATTAACCCAATAATCGACATAACAGTTAAATTTATAGCAATAGAATTTAAGAATAAGGCCGTCTAAACAATTAAATAAACTTCACTGGATAATTTGGAAAATAGTTAAGATATGAAGTCGATTCTTAGATTAAGATGTAAAGTAAATTAAAGTAACACTCACCCATGTCTTGACAAAACAAAGAAACTGACGTATAACAAATAGATATTTATTGACGAAACAACACATAAACATAAAGGTGTAGAAAGCTTAGTTGGCCAACCAAAAATACAAACATTTAAAAATTTTGTATCATTATATTGAAATTACATATTATTATATCAGGGTTTCAGAACTATGATTATGGTAAATTCATTTGTAGAGGACCACGCTGCATCGACGTAAGTTTATAAATTAGGATCAAATAGGATGATCAGAGTTCTTGTATGAAATAACGTTAAGACTTTGAGATAAGTCACTATAATGAAATGAGTTTGTGAAGTGGAATTCTTACAGTAAAAATATGAAGCTAGACAATTTTGGCATATTGCTTGAAGAGCACAATGAAGAGAGGTGAAGTTAAAATCGTTTAAAACGGAACCAAGATGATAGATGGGACACGCTGAGTGAATTCAAAGAGGGAAAAACAGAACTACTTCTATAGATGTATGAATCACTGGAGATTTCAGGCTCAAAAAAGGATTTAGCGAAGCTTAGCTGTATGTTAAAACTACTCATTACAGATTAAACTACGGGCCTGAGATGATCGATGATGGCCGGAATGGATTGTTTGATGAAGCTGCTAACAATCAGGAAAATTGAGTTGTGTTGTTTCAAGCTATCTCCGTTACAGGAGATTTCAGGCTAAAAAAAAAATTTTTAGCGAAGTTTAGCTGGATGTTAAAACAACTCATTACAGATGAAGCTACGGGCCTAAGATGATCGATGATGGCCGGAATGGTTGGTATGAGGCTGCTAATAATCAGGAAAAGTTAATCTCCATGAAAATGTTACGCCACCGTACATTGTCTCTGTATTAATCTATGCTAATTTAATTCATTAATTTCGGTTAATTATACACTTAACTTAATCTTATAATCATTTTTCAGTAAAGTCCTTTTTCTTTCTAAATTTTCAAATATTTCGTTAAAGTAATTTTATTCTGTTATTAAATAATAATATTAATCAATAAATCAAATGTTTTAATTATTAAAATCATTAATATAATATTCAGTTAAAGTAATATCAGTAAAAAGATAAGTTTTTCGCGTGTCAATACAAACAGATACAAAATATTTCTAAGTCCAAAAACGAAAATCATAATTATTAAATATTAAATATTTTGTATTAAAACCATATTCAATCTATAGATAAAAAATTCTACTTCAAGAATCCGTTTACGGTTTTTAAATACGTTATTTAGTTCAGCAGTTATGGCAAGAAATTCTATTTATTCAATTCTCTTTTCAAAGATCGCGCGTTTTGTTTTGCAGAAATATCGACATTTTGATTGCGCATCTTCCCCAAGATACTTGTTGTTTACGATCACGTGACAGGATTTCTCGGAAGAAATAGCGTACAGTTCATTGCACTCAGGCAGAGACGCGCTCCCATCTCAGCGTCCATCCGGGTACTTTTACGGCGTCGTTGCCATTCAGGAGTAATGATGATTTTTATTCATCTCAACTCTGCGTTGCGTAGCGAACGCTCGATAAAGCTCGATGCTCATTGGCTGAAAGTTAGCTTTCAAAAATCTAACTGACTTTTGAGCACGATGTTTTCAATCTCTCGTCAGCGAGGGATTAACGTGTTCGGTTGCTCTATTTAAGCTGCGGACCTTCGGGTCCCGCAGAGAGAGAAAGTTCGTTTCAACGATGTTAGCTTCAGCAGTCTTCAAAGTTATTGCATTTTAGAGTGTAAACTCTCTAACTAAAATTTTATCGCAGCATGGAGATTAACTTTTCCTGATTATTAGCAGCCTCATACCAACCATTCCGGCCATCATCGATCATCTTAGGCCCGTAGCTTCATCTGTAATGAGTTGTTTTAACATCCAGCTAAACTTCGCTAAAAATTTTTTTTTTAGCCTGAAATCTCCTGTAACGGAGATAGCTTGAAACAACACAACTCAATTTTCCCGAAGGTCCGCAGCTTAAATAGAGCAACCGAACACGTTAATCCCTCGCTGACGAGAGATTGAAAACATCGTGCTCAAAAGTCAGTTAGATTTTTGAAAGCTAACTTTCAGCCAATGAGCATCGAGCTTTATCGAGCGTTCGCTACGCAACGCAGAGTTGAGATGAATAAAAATCATCATTACTCCTGAATGGCAACGACGCCGTAAAAGTACCCGGATGGACGCTGAGATGGGAGCGCGTCTCTGCCTGAGTGCAATGAACTGTACGCTATTTCTTCCGAGAAATCCTGTCACGTGATCGTAAACAACAAGTATCTTGGGGAAGATGCGCAATCAAAATGTCGATATTTCTGCAAAACAAAACGCGCGATCTTTGAAAAGAGAATTGAATAAATAGAATTTCTTGCCATAACTGCTGAACTAAATAACGTATTTAAAAACCGTAAACGGATTCTTGAAGTAGAATTTTTTATCTATAGATTGAATATGGTTTTAATACAAAATATTTAATATTTAATAATTATGATTTTCGTTTTTGGACTTAGAAATATTTCGTATCTGTTTGTATTGACACGCGAAAAACTTATCTTTTTACTGATATTACTTTAACTGAATATTATATTAATGATTTTAATAATTAAAACATTTGATTTATTGATTAATATTATTATTTAATAACAGAATAAAATTACTTTAACGAAATATTTGAAAATTTAGAAAGAAAAAGGACTTTACTGAAAAATGATTATAAGATTAAGTTAAGTGTATAATTAACCGAAATTAATGAATTAAATTAGCATAGATTAATACAGAGACAATGTACGGTGGCGTAACATTTTCCTCCACACTGTGGAAAAAAAAAATCAAGAAAAAAAAAAAAGAATAAGCTGACGGGTCTTTTCTCAAAGAAAAACTAATTTTACACAAGGGTAATAATAAAAATTAAACGTTGAAAACCTCAACGATTGATCTCATGAACATAACAGAAATCAATAAAACAAATGTGCAGATAAACAAGTTCAAAATGCAAAAGTCCAGAAGAACTTGACTAATTTTAGCTGAGTCTTGAGCACATATGAAACTTAATAATATAAAACATGAATGTAAATAGTTAACAAAATGGTAAATAAAATATATATGAAGCAAACACAAACAATTACAAATACGCCACAAATAAACACAATATATATATATATATACATAGTAAGGGTGAGTGAACGAACGAACAAGTGTATAGTGCCTTAATTAAACCAAAAATCTAAAATTGTGAAAATCTGAGATGTATAAATGTAATATCCATGTGCACACCATTACAGACTATTGCAATGTTTAAATAAAATCTATAACATATATAACAAGGTAAATAGGAATCTGAGTGCAGAATCAAAGTATATTATATACAGGACAAATACTGAAGAGCAGAATACAGGACAAACACTGAAGAGCAGATGTGATTTGAATGAGACATAATTAACATTAATTCATCATATGTCATTGTAAATAAACTACAAATAGCTATAAGGAAAAAACGTGAGTACATTCCCTATGAATTGTAGCAGTGTCCAATTATTTAAATAAAATTAAAGCTAATTAAATTTTAACCAACTGTTGGTAAATTAGACAACATATTCACAAAAACAAAATTTTGATTCCATAAATTTGATAACGTTTAAACCATGAAGGATTGTCGGAAGGGCAATATATTTGTGATTGTTAATACCCCATTAAGCCCGAATGTACCTTCTGTGTGCTCAAACATTAATTTAGGAAATAGCCGAAAATATTTTAGAAAAACTTAGAGCAATTGCTCCATCGTATTCTATAAGCATGTTCTTACATGCAATCATTATAAATCTCAACTAGAACCATATAGGCATGCGCATTTTTTGAGATTATCAACATTCTTTAAACAATTGATCAATTTTCAAAATTCTTTATTTATTTATTTTTCTTTTTCATCATTGTCTCATTCTTTTAAATTTGATCATTTCTTGTGAAATGTATCATTAATTTAATTAATAGTATTTTCAAAATTCACATCAAACTACAAACAGTAAAATGAGAGTGTGTAAAGTCAAAACAATAAAAGTCTAAATTCATGTAGTAAACATAGAAAAATTATAAAAATATATAGTAGCAACTGAATTAATAAAAGCAGAATGTAAATAAAATGGAATATTTAAATGCATCATGTGCAGGAGAAAATATTATAACTTAAAAATTTTATGAGTTTGAGTATATAACATGAGACAATACTTCCTGAAGCGATTTGTGGTAGCTAGTCACTCACACTGCAGGTAACTTACACTGATATCAGAATGTAAATTGTTTGAATATCATAACAAGTTATATAGGTAGTTGCTACCTACTATAGTAAAATTTTACATAAAAGTTTACGAAATTAAAATGAACTTATATGAATAACATATTGAAATAAAGATTAATTATAAATGAGTTTAAGTTACTACAGAAGAAATCAACAATAAAATTTTGACCAAAAATACACTATTTCTGTCCTGTACGAATTAGTTTGCTGATATGTACCTTTGTAGTTTTCCCCTGGTCCGTACAATGTCTAATTAAATAATTGTCATTTCGAAAGCATTGTAAGATTTCGTATGGACCAGTATTTTTTGGTTTGAAAGTAGTAGAGGGAATTAGGTTTTTCAAATAAACTATATCTCCAACAGCCAAAGTAGACGGTGTACGACCCTTCAGAAATTTTTCCTTCAGAGAAAAGTAGTGTTTCTCATTTTCTCTTACTAAATTTCTAGATGCCACAATATGTTCTTGTAGTTTCCGTAAATAAACAGAAGGTTCCTGAGCATACTGAGGTGGTCGAAACGTGTCAATTGGCAAATTTAAATCTCTACCTAAGAATAAGTTAGCTGGAGTAAAGTTTGTAACAGAATGTTTTGAGTTATTATAATGTAGAACAAAGAATTTTAATCTATCAGACCATTCAATTACATTGTCAGCAAGTGAAGCAACGGATTCCTTAAGGGATCTATGGATACGTTCAATTAAACCATTAGAGCGCGGGTAATAAATAGAAGAATGTCTGTGCTTAATATTAAGTGATTTTAAGTAATCATCAAATTCATCAGATTTAAAATTTGAGGCATTATCAGAAAGTATTACTTTAGCAATTCCAAATCTAGAAAAATAGTCATTAAGAGTTTTAATTATTGAATGAGAAGTAACATTAGCTAACGGAATAGCCTCTAAAAAGCGTGAGTAATGGTCGACAATAGTTAAAATAAAAAATTTTCCATCATGTGACCTAGGTAGTTTTCCTACAACATCTATAGCAAGCATCTCTCCAGGAGCAAGTTCGCTTTTGGAAATAAAAGAAGGTTTGGTGTTTGTTTGTTTACTTTTGTGCGGAAGACATTTTTCACAAGAATTTACAAAGTTTTGGACGTCCTGAACCATACCAATCCAATAATAATGTTTAGCAACGATATCCAAAGTTTTAGCTATGCCAAAGTGTGCCTGATGTGCAAGAGCAATACAGCTATTTATTAAGGTTTTAGGGATGAGAATTTTCTTAGTTCTATTTACATTTTTAGCTTTCTTTTTTGCAAACATTAAAAGATTATTTTCCGGGTTAATTGAATAATTAGGGTTGGTGCATGTTTTATCTAATATTTTATTTCTGATGTCATTAAGTTTTTGATCGTTAAGTTGTTCTTTTAAGATATTTTCAGTTTTAAGTGAGTCATTGGTAGGTATAAAAATATTTAGAGCATTAACAATTAAATTAGGATTATTGGGATAGTCTATCACTCTAGAGAGAAAATCAGCTGGATTGACAAGACCAGGAATGTGTTCAACTTTGTAGTTGAAGCTTTGAAGAAACAAAACCCATCTAGTTATAATTTCTGCCTGTTTCTCTAAGTTTAGATGGTAAGTGAGAGCTTTGGCATCTGTTAAAATAGTAAATTGCCTACCGTAGAGATATTCATGGAAATGTTTTACAGAAGAATATATGGCATAAAATTCACGTTTAATTGATGGATATTTTGATTCAGCTGGGTTTAATTGTTTAGAGTAAAATTCAAGAGGATAAAATTTGTTGTCGTGTTTTTGCAATAAAATTCCACAGATAGCATGCATGGATGCATCTGTCACTAAAAATACTTCCTTACTCTCATCAAAATTTTTGACAGTAGGATTGTTGAGCAAAATATTTTGAATTTTATCAAAGGCATTTTGGCGTTCATTACTCCAAAGAAATTTCGACTTTTTATGGGTTAATTTTACAATAGGTTGAACAATTTTAGCAAAGTTATAAATGAGATGTCTGAAGTAATTTATCATTCCTAGATAGCTTTGAACTTGTTTTACATTTGTTGGTACAGGAAATTTAGTAATTTTCCTAACATTATCAGAAGAAGGAGAATGGCCATTTTTATGTAGGTCAAAGCCTAAGTAAGTTATGTTCTCTTTGCAAATTTGAAGTTTAGCAGGATCTAAGGTTAGGTTGAATTCTTTAAGTTTGTTGAATACTTTTTGAAGCCAGAATAACATTTCCTCAAGAGTATCGGCTGCTACGATAATATCATCCAGAAAAAATTGAACATTTTTGCCTTTAAGTTCATTTAAACAACTATTGATTAAGGTATGAAAATAGCTGGTTGAATTGACAAGTCCGAAAGGGAGTCTTTTTGGCATGAAATTACCAAACTCTGTAGCGAAAGCTAATTTAGATCTATCCTTCTCTTGAAGTAAAATTTGAAAAAATGCAGACTTTAAATCTAAAACAGTGTAAAGCTTCTTCCCAGCAATATTTTGCATGATGTCATTGATTCTTGGAAGACAAATTTTGTAAGGCTCTGTGATAGCATTTAATAATCTGTAGTCTATAACCATACGAAATTTAAGTTTGTTAGGATTGTCAGTTGGAAGAGATTTCTTTTTAACAAAAATAACCGGAAAGCAATAGTTTGAATTGGAGTTTTCTATGATACCTGCATCTAAGAGAGCAGAAATTTCATTGCGAGCAAATTCTTTAGCAATTTTGGGAATGGGATAGGGTTTAGTTTGAAGAGCAAAGTCATGAAGTAATTTGAATTCCGGAACAACTTTATCTGTACATCCAAGAGTATCATATGAAGTAGAAAATACAGCAGAGTTATTCATTAGAAGTTTAAGAACACGTTTTTTGTCTGAGTCAGGTAAGTGGTTTATGGTAAAATTATCTACTTTAAGTTCCTTTTTTCTAAGTTCTAAGATATCCTGAGTTACTAAAGAGTTAATTTGAAAGGGTTCTGAGTTGTTATGATTAGAGATTTGATCTTTAGCAATTGATCCCAGTATTACATTTTTCCTGAGTGTGATTTTATCTTTAGAGTTATTGTGGATGTATATAAGAATAGAATTATTTTCATTAGTTTCGTGGAGACTATAATCTAGGTTAATTGGTAATTTAGTAGTTAAAGGACAAAATAAATAGTTAAGAGATTTACTGATTTTAAATTTAGTTTTAAGTTTAATAATTTTGCCTTGGTTGGGTCTGATTATAATTTTATACATGGGTTTTACAAAGTTCTTTTCGTTATCAGGAATATCATCATTAGAAATCAAATTAATGTTCTTGGATGGGGAATAGGTAGCAGCGTTCTCAATTACATCAGAATCCGAAAAATTATTATCATTAAGATTAGAATTATCAGAAATGAAATTATCAGAATTTAAATTAGAGTTTTCAATACTATCTGGAATTTTGCTTTGGAAAGGAAATCGAAGGTTACCCATAATAAGTTGAGAGTTGGCAGAGTCCAATAAAAGTTTGTTACGATTAAGAAAGTCATATCCTAGAATAATTTGATAGTTGGAGTGCCAGTTATTATGAGTTATGAAGAAAACATTCGAAAACCAAGTGGAGTTAATTTTAAAGCTGAGTTTAACAGTAGAAAAAAATGGGATGGAGGAATTATCTATAGTTTTGATTTGGACAGATCTAGAAAGAAAGTTAAGTTTTTTATATTTTTTGAGAATTTCTATTGCCTTAGGTTGAATTAAAGATAAGTTTGCTCCACTGTCCAAAAGAGCTTCGAAGGAATTTTTATCAAAAGTAAGTTTAATTATGGGCAGTTCTGAATTCTGAGTACTACAAGACATTAATGATTTATTGACTGAAGAAAAATTAGAATTTGTACCCTCGTACCTTGCAAGAGAATTTTTACGACGGGTTCTGTTAGAGTGAGGGGGATTATGTTGAAAATTTCTGTCAGAACCCTCTATAAGTTTAAATTCTTTCTTGGATGACGATTGTAGGGTCTGTAATTACGTCTTCCTCTACCCCTGTTAAATCGTGGGATGTAGTTGTGATCATTTCTCCTTTCCTGTCCCGAAACATTACGATGAGGACTAGAAAATTTCGAAAAATTGACATTTCTGCCCTGAAAATTAGCATCTCTGCTAACAAAGTTGGGATTTGAAGAAAAAAATTGTGAATCCCTGTGAAAATTTCCCTGATTGGCTGCACCCAAATAATGCCAGCAGTCCTTGGCATTGTGCGGTTTCCCACAAATTTGACAACTCTTCTTGTCCTCCTGTAATTTTTGCACTAAGTTTGTTAGTTGCAAAAGTTGTTGATTATGATCTGCCTGCTGCTTTAAGAGCAATTGCATGACTGAATCCTGGCTACTGCTGCTGGTAGTCGGAACAGTGTTTAAGTTGTTAACTTCAAAGGAGTTTTGTTCTAGCGCCTTTTCGATGTCAACTGCTTTGGCTACGACATCGTCAAAATTTGTAACACCGAACTTTATTACCTCTGTTCGAATATCAGAACGCAGGGCTTCAATGAATTTTGAATACATTAAATTCATTTTTAAGTCTGTCAAATGGGGATTGTTATCAACATCTGGAGCCATTTTACCCACAATTTTACGAATGACCTCTGCTAACTCTTTTACAGATTGTTTTGGTTTTTGCACCGTTCTAGCATACTCGTACGAAGCTTCCTCAAACGTTTGTTCTTTACGAAAACGGTCTCTGAGTAATCTGACAACAGTGTCAAAGTCTTCCTCGTCTCTGATCTGGGGATCACTGGACATAAATTCCAAAGCCTTGTCCCTACAATGCAATCTTACTAAGGGTATTCTGTAATTGTCAGGCCAATTTTGAAGATTGCAAATGTCGATAATGCTTCTAATAAAATAGTTAACGTTTTCGTCCTCTTTCCCGTGAAAAAGCGGAATAGCGGACATTAAAGCATTTAAATGCATCGGAATTGCCATGATACCTTTAAATTTAGAAAAACAAAATAAATAAAATATAAACACGTAAGAAAAGTTACTTTTAAGAAAAATTTTATGATTCCCTAAATAATTTCCAACATGTTATAATCACTATAAAATTTCTTAAATAGTATAGATAATATTGCAGTAAAATAATGAAACACAAAATAGTATAAAAATATGAAAACACAAATAATAAAATCAGAATACAGATAATTAAATAAATTATACTAAAATTTTAGTGAAAATTTGTAAAGGAAATTTCACTAAAGTTGAAATCTTTGGTTAAAATATAAAATATATTTGTATTGCACTACTGGAGGCACATGGATTTGAAATCTCAGTTCTAGTATTTAAAATTCATATCAAAGAATGGTAAAATCACAAAGAAAATACTTTATTTACTTCAGAATGTAAAATTTGGCAAAATTAAAAGCAGATAAAAATTTTGAGACTGCAGAAAGAAAAGTTATTTTAAGTAAATCTAAGAATTTGAGAATTTACAAAAGATCGTTAAAATAGCAAACATCGTTAAAATATAAGATTTTTTGAGATATAAAATATTTTAGAATAGAAAATAGTTAAATTATAAAGATCGTTGCATTCTAAAAGATCGTTACTTTTTAGCACTGAAAGAAGCCAAAATTAATATATAAGTAAGAAGTTAAATTTTCCTGAAAATACTTATATTACAAAACACACAGGTTCAACTTCCTAGGGCTAAGGCACCATAAAATGTCACGTCGTTTCGGATTGGTGTGAAAAATTTAAAGATTGAAAGTAATTTTGAAAAATAGAGATGCAAAAATTAATAAAGTTAAAAGAACTAAAGAAATGCTTTAAAAATGCCAATCCAAAACAACGTCACGGCACGTAATCGTAAAGTGGCAATTAACCCAATAATCGACATAACAGTTAAATTTATAGCAATAGAATTTAAGAATAAGGCCGTCTAAACAATTAAATAAACTTCACTGGATAATTTGGAAAATAGTTAAGATATGAAGTCGATTCTTAGATTAAGATGTCAAGTAAATTAAAGTAACACTCACCCATGTCTTGACAAAACAAAGAAACTGACGTATAACAAATAGATATTTATTGACGAAACAACACATAAACATAAAGGTGTAGAAAGCTTAGTTGGCCAACCAAAAATACAAACATTTAAAAATTTTGTATCATTATATTGAAATTACATATTATTATATCAGGGTTTCAGAACTATGATTATGGTAAATTCATTTGTAGAGGACCACGCTGCATCGACGTAAGTTTATAAATTAGGATCAAATAGGATGATCAGAGTTCTTGTATGAAATAACGTTAAGACTTTGAGATAAGTCACTATAATGAAATGAGTTTGTGAAGTGGAATTCTTACAGTAAAAATATGAAGCTAGACAATTTTGGCATATTGCTTGAAGAGCACAATGAAGAGAGGTGAAGTTAAAATCGTTTAAAACGGAACCAAGATGATAGATTGGACACGCTGAGTGAATTCAAAGAGGGAAAAACAGAACTACTTCTATAGATGTATGAATCACTGGAGATTTCAGGCTCAAAAAAGGATTTAGCGAAGCTTAGCTGTATGTTAAAACTACTCATTACAGATTAAACTACGGGCCTAAGATGATCGATGATGGCCGGAATGGATTGTTTGATGAAGCTGCTAACAATCAGGAAAATTGAGTTGTGTTGTTTCAAGCTATCTCCGTTACAGGAGATTTCAGGCTAAAAAAAAATTTTTTAGCGAAGTTTAGCTGGATGTTAAAACAACTCATTACAGATGAAGCTACGGGCCTAAGATGATCGATGATGGCCGGAATGGTTGGTATGAGGCTGCTAATAATCAGGAAAAGTTAATCTCCATGAAAATGTTACGCCACCGTACATTGTCTCTGTATTAATCTATGCTAATTTAATTCATTAATTTCGGTTAATTATACACTTAACTTAATCTTATAATCATTTTTCAGTAAAGTCCTTTTTCTTTCTAAATTTTCAAATATTTCGTTAAAGTAATTTTATTCTGTTATTAAATAATAATATTAATCAATAAATCAAATGTTTTAATTATTAAAATCATTAATATAATATTCAGTTAAAGTAATATCAGTAAAAAGATAAGTTTTTCGCGTGTCAATACAAACAGATACGAAATATTTCTAAGTCCAAAAACGAAAATCATAATTATTAAATATTAAATATTTTGTATTAAAACCATATTCAATCTATAGATAAAAAATTCTACTTCAAGAATCCGTTTACGGTTTTTAAATACGTTATTTAGTTCAGCAGTTATGGCAAGAAATTCTATTTATTCAATTCTCTTTTCAAAGATCGCGCGTTTTGTTTTGCAGAAATATCGACATTTTGATTGCGCATCTTCCCCAAGATACTTGTTGTTTACGATCACGTGACAGGATTTCTCGGAAGAAATAGCGTACAGTTCATTGCACTCAGGCAGAGACGCTCTCCCATCTCAGCGTCCATCCGGGTACTTTTACGGCGTCGTTGCCATTCAGGAGTAATGATGATTTTTATTCATCTCAACTCTGCGTTGCGTAGCGAACGCTCGATAAAGCTCGATGCTCATTGGCTGAAAGTTAGCTTTCAAAAATCTAACTGACTTTTGAGCACGATGTTTTCAATCTCTCGTCAGCGAGGGATTAACGTGTTCGGTTGCTCTATTTAAGCTGCGGACCTTCGGGTCCCGCAGAGAGAGAAAGTTCGTTTCAACGATGTTAGCTTCAGCAGTCTTCAAAGTTATTGCATTTTAGAGTGTAAACTCTCTAACTAAAATTTTATCGCAGCATGGAGATTAACTTTTCCTGATTATTAGCAGCCTCATACCAACCATTCCGGCCATCATCGATCATCTTAGGCCCGTAGCTTCATCTGTAATGAGTTGTTTTAACATCCAGCTAAACTTCGCTAAAAATTTTTTTTTTAGCCTGAAATCTCCTGTAACGGAGATAGCTTGAAACAACACAACTCAATTTTCCCGAAGGTCCGCAGCTTAAATAGAGCAACCGAACACGTTAATCCCTCGCTGACGAGAGATTGAAAACATCGTGCTCAAAAGTCAGTTAGATTTTTGAAAGCTAACTTTCAGCCAATGAGCATCGAGCTTTATCGAGCGTTCGCTACGCAACGCAGAGTTGAGATGAATAAAAATCATCATTACTCCTGAATGGCAACGACGCCGTAAAAGTACCCGGATGGACGCTGAGATGGGAGCGCGTCTCTGCCTGAGTGCAATGAACTGTACGCTATTTCTTCCGAGAAATCCTGTCACGTGATCGTAAACAACAAGTATCTTGGGGAAGATGCGCAATCAAAATGTCGATATTTCTGCAAAACAAAACGCGCGATCTTTGAAAAGAGAATTGAATAAATAGAATTTCTTGCCATAACTGCTGAACTAAATAACGTATTTAAAAACCGTAAACGGATTCTTGAAGTAGAATTTTTTATCTATAGATTGAATATGGTTTTAATACAAAATATTTAATATTTAATAATTATGATTTTCGTTTTTGGACTTAGAAATATTTCGTATCTGTTTGTATTGACACGCGAAAAACTTATCTTTTTACTGATATTACTTTAACTGAATATTATATTAATGATTTTAATAATTAAAACATTTGATTTATTGATTAATATTATTATTTAATAACAGAATAAAATTACTTTAACGAAATATTTGAAAATTTAGAAAGAAAAAGGACTTTACTGAAAAATGATTATAAGATTAAGTTAAGTGTATAATTAACCGAAATTAATGAATTAAATTAGCATAGATTAATACAGAGACAATGTACGGTGGCGTAACATTTTCCTCCACACTGTGGAAAAAAAAAATCAAGAAAAAAAAAAAGAATAAGCTGACGGGTCTTTTCTCAAAGAAAAACTAATTTTACACAAGGGTAATAATAAAAATTAAACGTTGAAAACCTCAACGATTGATCTCATGAACATAACAGAAATCAATAAAACAAATGTGCAGATAAACAAGTTCAATATGCAAAAGTCCAGAAGAACTTGACTAATTTTAGCTGAGTCTTGAGCACATATGAAACTTAATAATATAAAACATGAATGTAAATAGTTAACAAAATGGTAAATAAAATATATATGAAGCAAACACAAACAATTACAAATACGCCACAAATAAACACAATATATATATATATATACATAGTAAGGGTGAGTGAACGAACGAACAAGTGTATAGTGCCTTAATTAAACCAAAAATCTAAAATTGTGAAAATCTGAGATGTATAAATGTAATATCCATGTGCACACCATTACAGACTATTGCAATGTTTAAATAAAATCTATAACATATATAACAAGGTAAATAGGAATCTGAGTGCAGAATCAAAGTATATTATATACAGGACAAATACTGAAGAGCAGAATACAGGACAAACACTGAAGAGCAGATGTGATTTGAATGAGACATAATTAACATTAATTCATCATATGTCATTGTAAATAAACTACAAATAGCTATAAGGAAAAAACGTGAGTACATTCCCTATGAATTGTAGCAGTGTCCAATTATTTAAATAAAATTAAAGCTAATTAAATTTTAACCAACTGTTGGTAAATTAGACAACATATTCACAAAAACAAAATTTTGATTCCATAAATTTGATAACGTTTAAACCATGAAGGATTGTCGGAAGGGCAATATATTTGTGATTGTTAATACCCCATTAAGCCCGAATGTACCTTCTGTGTGCTCAAACATTAATTTAGGAAATAGCCGAAAATATTTTAGAAAAACTTAGAGCAATTGCTCCATCGTATTCTATAAGCATGTTCTTACATGCAATCATTATAAATCTCAACTAGAACCATATAGGCATGCGCATTTTTTGAGATTATCAACATTCTTTAAACAATTGATCAATTTTCAAAATTCTTTATTTATTTATTTTTCTTTTTCATCATTGTCTCATTCTTTTAAATTTGATCATTTCTTGTGAAATGTATCATTAATTTAATTAATAGTATTTTCAAAATTCACATCAAACTACAAACAGTAAAATGAGAGTGTGTAAAGTCAAAACAATAAAAGTCTAAATTCATGTAGTAAACATAGAAAAATTATAAAAATATATAGTAGCAACTGAATTAATAAAAGCAGAATGTAAATAAAATGGAATATTTAAATGCATCATGTGCAGGAGAAAATATTATAACTTAAAAATTTTATGAGTTTGAGTATATAACATGAGACAATACTTCCTGAAGCGATTTGTGGTAGCTAGTCACTCACACTGCAGGTAACTTACACTGATATCAGAATGTAAATTGTTTGAATATCATAACAAGTTATATAGGTAGTTGCTACCTACTATAGTAAAATTTTACATAAAAGTTTACGAAATTAAAATGAACTTATATGAATAACATATTGAAATAAAGATTAATTATAAATGAGTTTAAGTTACTACAGAAGAAATCAACAATAAAATTTTGACCAAAAATACACTATTTCTGTCCTGTACGAATTAGTTTGCTGATATGTACCTTTGTAGTTTTCCCCTGGTCCGTACAATGTCTAATTAAATAATTGTCATTTCGAAAGCATTGTAAGATTTCGTATGGACCAGTATTTTTTGGTTTGAAAGTAGTAGAGGGAATTAGGTTTTTCAAATAAACTATATCTCCAACAGCCAAAGTAGACGGTGTACGACCCTTCAGAAATTTTTCCTTCAGAGAAAAGTAGTGTTTCTCATTTTCTCTTACTAAATTTCTAGATGCCACAATATGTTCTTGTAGTTTCCGTAAATAAACAGAAGGTTCCTGAGCATACTGAGGTGGTCGAAACGTGTCAATTGGCAAATTTAAATCTCTACCTAAGAATAAGTTAGCTGGAGTAAAGTTTGTAACAGAATGTTTTGAGTTATTATAATGTAGAACAAAGAATTTTAATCTATCAGACCATTCAATTACATTGTCAGCAAGTGAAGCAACGGATTCCTTAAGGGATCTATGGATACGTTCAATTAAACCATTAGAGCGCGGGTAATAAATAGAAGAATGTCTGTGCTTAATATTAAGTGATTTTAAGTAATCATCAAATTCATCAGATTTAAAATTTGAGGCATTATCAGAAAGTATTACTTTAGCAATTCCAAATCTAGAAAAATAGTCATTAAGAGTTTTAATTATTGAATGAGAAGTAACATTAGCTAACGGAATAGCCTCTAAAAAGCGTGAGTAATGGTCGACAATAGTTAAAATAAAAAATTTTCCATCATGTGACCTAGGTAGTTTTCCTACAACATCTATAGCAAGCATCTCTCCAGGAGCAAGTTCGCTTTTGGAAATAAAAGAAGGTTTGGTGTTTGTTTGTTTACTTTTGTGCGGAAGACATTTTTCACAAGAATTTACAAAGTTTTGGACGTCCTGAACCATACCAATCCAATAATAATGTTTAGCAACGATATCCAAAGTTTTAGCTATGCCAAAGTGTGCCTGATGTGCAAGAGCAATACAGCTATTTATTAAGGTTTTAGGGATGAGAATTTTCTTAGTTCTATTTACATTTTTAGCTTTCTTTTTTGCAAACATTAAAAGATTATTTTCCGGGTTAATTGAATAATTAGGGTTGGTGCATGTTTTATCTAATATTTTATTTCTGATGTCATTAAGTTTTTGATCGTTAAGTTGTTCTTTTAAGATATTTTCAGTTTTAAGTGAGTCATTGGTAGGTATAAAAATATTTAGAGCATTAACAATTAAATTAGGATTATTGGGATAGTCTATCACTCTAGAGAGAAAATCAGCTGGATTGACAAGACCAGGAATGTGTTCAACTTTGTAGTTGAAGCTTTGAAGAAACAAAACCCATCTAGTTATAATTTCTGCCTGTTTCTCTAAGTTTAGATGGTAAGTGAGAGCTTTGGCATCTGTTAAAATAGTAAATTGCCTACCGTAGAGATATTCATGGAAATGTTTTACAGAAGAATATATGGCATAAAATTCACGTTTAATTGATGGATATTTTGATTCAGCTGGGTTTAATTGTTTAGAGTAAAATTCAAGAGGATAAAATTTGTTGTCGTGTTTTTGCAATAAAATTCCACAGATAGCATGCATGGATGCATCTGTCACTAAAAATACTTCCTTACTCTCATCAAAATTTTTGACAGTAGGATTGTTGAGCAAAATATTTTGAATTTTATCAAAGGCATTTTGGCGTTCATTACTCCAAAGAAATTTCGACTTTTTATGGGTTAATTTTACAATAGGTTGAACAATTTTAGCAAAGTTATAAATGAGATGTCTGAAGTAATTTATCATTCCTAGATAGCTTTGAACTTGTTTTACATTTGTTGGTACAGGAAATTTAGTAATTTTCCTAACATTATCAGAAGAAGGAGAATGGCCATTTTTATGTAGGTCAAAGCCTAAGTAAGTTATGTTCTCTTTGCAAATTTGAAGTTTAGCAGGATCTAAGGTTAGGTTGAATTCTTTAAGTTTGTTGAATACTTTTTGAAGCCAGAATAACATTTCCTCAAGAGTATCGGCTGCTACGATAATATCATCCAGAAAAAATTGAACATTTTTGCCTTTAAG
The DNA here is from genome assembly GCA_963931845.1 of Maratus michaelseni. Classification (NCBI taxonomy): domain Eukaryota; kingdom Metazoa; phylum Arthropoda; class Arachnida; order Araneae; family Salticidae; genus Maratus; species Maratus michaelseni. Next base: position 321,258,348 of record OZ007594.1, on the reverse strand, counting down.
TTCATTTAAACAACTATTGATTAAGGTATGAAAATAGCTGGTTGAATTGACAAGTCCGAAAGGGAGTCTTTTTGGCATGAAATTACCAAACTCTGTAGCGAAAGCTAATTTAGATCTATCCTTCTCTTGAAGTAAAATTTGAAAAAATGCAGACTTTAAATCTAAAACAGTGTAAAGCTTCTTCCCAGCAATATTTTGCATGATGTCATTGATTCTTGGAAGACAAATTTTGTAAGGCTCTGTGATAGCATTTAATAATCTGTAGTCTATAACCATACGAAATTTAAGTTTGTTAGGATTGTCAGTTGGAAGAGATTTCTTTTTAACAAAAATAACCGGAAAGCAATAGTTTGAATTGGAGTTTTCTATGATACCTGCATCTAAGAGAGCAGAAATTTCATTGCGAGCAAATTCTTTAGCAATTTTGGGAATGGGATAGGGTTTAGTTTGAAGAGCAAAGTCATGAAGTAATTTGAATTCCGGAACAACTTTATCTGTACATCCAAGAGTATCATATGAAGTAGAAAATACAGCAGAGTTATTCATTAGAAGTTTAAGAACATGTTTTTTGTCTGAGTCAGGTAAGTGGTTTATGGTAAAATTATCTACTTTAAGTTCCTTTTTTCTAAGTTCTAAGATATCCTGAGTTACTAAAGAGTTAATTTGAAAGGGTTCTGAGTTGTTATGATTAGAGATTTGATCTTTAGCAATTGATCCCAGTATTACATTTTTCCTGAGTGTGATTTTATCTTTAGAGTTATTGTGGATGTATATAAGAATAGAATTATTTTCATTAGTTTCGTGGAGACTATAATCTAGGTTAATTGGTAATTTAGTAGTTAAAGGACAAAATAAATAGTTAAGAGATTTACTGATTTTAAATTTAGTTTTAAGTTTAATAATTTTGCCTTGGTTGGGTCTGATTATAATTTTATACATGGGTTTTACAAAGTTCTTTTCGTTATCAGGAATATCATCATTAGAAATCAAATTAATGTTCTTGGATGGGGAATAGGTAGCAGCGTTCTCAATTACATCAGAATCCGAAAAATTATTATCATTAAGATTAGAATTATCAGAAATGAAATTATCAGAATTTAAATTAGAGTTTTCAATACTATCTGGAATTTTGCTTTGGAAAGGAAATCGAAGGTTACCCATAATAAGTTGAGAGTTGGCAGAGTCCAATAAAAGTTTGTTACGATTAAGAAAGTCATATCCTAGAATAATTTGATAGTTGGAGTGCCAGTTATTATGAGTTATGAAGAAAACATTCGAAAACCAAGTGGAGTTAATTTTAAAGCTGAGTTTAACAGTAGAAAAAAATGGGATGGAGGAATTATCTATAGTTTTGATTTGGACAGATCTAGAAAGAAAGTTAAGTTTTTTATATTTTTTGAGAATTTCTATTGCCTTAGGTTGAATTAAAGATAAGTTTGCTCCACTGTCCAAAAGAGCTTCGAAGGAATTTTTATCAAAAGTAAGTTTAATTATGGGCAGTTCTGAATTCTGAGTACTACAAGACATTAATGATTTATTGACTGAAGAAAAATTAGAATTTGTACCCTCGTACCTTGCAAGAGAATTTTTACGACGGGTTCTGTTAGAGTGAGGGGGATTATGTTGAAAATTTCTGTCAGAACCCTCTATAAGTTTAAATTCTTTCTTGGATGACGATTGTAGGGTCTGTAATTACGTCTTCCTCTACCCCTGTTAAATCGTGGGATGTAGTTGTGATCATTTCTCCTTTCCTGTCCCGAAACATTACGATGAGGACTAGAAAATTTCGAAAAATTGACATTTCTGCCCTGAAAATTAGCATCTCTGCTAACAAAGTTGGGATTTGAAGAAAAAAATTGTGAATCCCTGTGAAAATTTCCCTGATTGGCTGCACCCAAATAATGCCAGCAGTCCTTGGCATTGTGCGGTTTCCCACAAATTTGACAACTCTTCTTGTCCTCCTGTAATTTTTGCACTAAGTTTGTTAGTTGCAAAAGTTGTTGATTATGATCTGCCTGCTGCTTTAAGAGCAATTGCATGACTGAATCCTGGCTACTGCTGCTGGTAGTCGGAACAGTGTTTAAGTTGTTAACTTCAAAGGAGTTTTGTTCTAGCGCCTTTTCGATGTCAACTGCTTTGGCTACGACATCGTCAAAATTTGTAACACCGAACTTTATTACCTCTGTTCGAATATCAGAACGCAGGGCTTCAATGAATTTTGAATACATTAAATTCATTTTTAAGTCTGTCAAATGGGGATTGTTATCAACATCTGGAGCCATTTTACCCACAATTTTACGAATGACCTCTGCTAACTCTTTTACAGATTGTTTTGGTTTTTGCACCGTTCTAGCATACTCGTACGAAGCTTCCTCAAACGTTTGTTCTTTACGAAAACGGTCTCTGAGTAATCTGACAACAGTGTCAAAGTCTTCCTCGTCTCTGATCTGGGGATCACTGGACATAAATTCCAAAGCCTTGTCCCTACAATGCAATCTTACTAAGGGTATTCTGTAATTGTCAGGCCAATTTTGAAGATTGCAAATGTCGATAATGCTTCTAATAAAATAGTTAACGTTTTCGTCCTCTTTCCCGTGAAAAAGCGGAATAGCGGACATTAAAGCATTTAAATGCATCGGAATTGCCATGATACCTTTAAATTTAGAAAAACAAAATAAATAAAATATAAACACGTAAGAAAAGTTACTTTTAAGAAAAATTTTATGATTCCCTAAATAATTTCCAACATGTTATAATCACTATAAAATTTCTTAAATAGTATAGATAATATTGCAGTAAAATAATGAAACACAAAATAGTATAAAAATATGAAAACACAAATAATAAAATCAGAATACAGATAATTAAATAAATTATACTAAAATTTTAGTGAAAATTTGTAAAGGAAATTTCACTAAAGTTGAAATCTTTGGTTAAAATATAAAATATATTTGTATTGCACTACTGGAGGCACATGGATTTGAAATCTCAGTTCTAGTATTTAAAATTCATATCAAAGAATGGTAAAATCACAAAGAAAATACTTTATTTACTTCAGAATGTAAAATTTGGCAAAATTAAAAGCAGATAAAAATTTTGAGACTGCAGAAAGAAAAGTTATTTTAAGTAAATCTAAGAATTTGAGAATTTACAAAAGATCGTTAAAATAGCAAACATCGTTAAAATATAAGATTTTTTGAGATATAAAATATTTTAGAATAGAAAATAGTTAAATTATAAAGATCGTTGCATTCTAAAAGATCGTTACTTTTTAGCACTGAAAGAAGCCAAAATTAATATATAAGTAAGAAGTTAAATTTTCCTGAAAATACTTATATTACAAAACACACAGGTTCAACTTCCTAGGGCTAAGGCACCATAAAATGTCACGTCGTTTCGGATTGGTGTGAAAAATTTAAAGATTGAAAGTAATTTTGAAAAATAGAGATGCAAAAATTAATAAAGTTAAAAGAACTAAAGAAATGCTTTAAAAATGCCAATCCAAAACAACGTCACGGCACGTAATCGTAAAGTGGCAATTAACCCAATAATCGACATAACAGTTAAATTTATAGCAATAGAATTTAAGAATAAGGCCGTCTAAACAATTAAATAAACTTCACTGGATAATTTGGAAAATAGTTAAGATATGAAGTCGATTCTTAGATTAAGATGTAAAGTAAATTAAAGTAACACTCACCCATGTCTTGACAAAACAAAGAAACTGACGTATAACAAATAGATATTTATTGACGAAACAACACATAAACATAAAGGTGTAGAAAGCTTAGTTGGCCAACCAAAAATACAAACATTTAAAAATTTTGTATCATTATATTGAAATTACATATTATTATATCAGGGTTTCAGAACTATGATTATGGTAAATTCATTTGTAGAGGACCACGCTGCATCGACGTAAGTTTATAAATTAGGATCAAATAGGATGATCAGAGTTCTTGTATGAAATAACGTTAAGACTTTGAGATAAGTCACTATAATGAAATGAGTTTGTGAAGTGGAATTCTTACAGTAAAAATATGAAGCTAGACAATTTTGGCATATTGCTTGAAGAGCACAATGAAGAGAGGTGAAGTTAAAATCGTTTAAAACGGAACCAAGATGATAGATTGGACACGCTGAGTGAATTCAAAGAGGGAAAAACAGAACTACTTCTATAGATGTATGAATCACTGGAGATTTCAGGCTCAAAAAAGGATTTAGCGAAGCTTAGCTGTATGTTAAAACTACTCATTACAGATTAAACTACGGGCCTAAGATGATCGATGATGGCCGGAATGGATTGTTTGATGAAGCTGCTAACAATCAGGAAAATTGAGTTGTGTTGTTTCAAGCTATCTCCGTTACAGGAGATTTCAGGCTAAAAAAAATTTTTTTAGCGAAGTTTAGCTGGATGTTAAAACAACTCATTACAGATGAAGCTACGGGCCTAAGATGATCGATGATGGCCGGAATGGTTGGTATGAGGCTGCTAATAATCAGGAAAAGTTAATCTCCATGAAAATGTTACGCCACCGTACATTGTCTCTGTATTAATCTATGCTAATTTAATTCATTAATTTCGGTTAATTATACACTTAACTTAATCTTATAATCATTTTTCAGTAAAGTCCTTTTTCTTTCTAAATTTTCAAATATTTCGTTAAAGTAATTTTATTCTGTTATTAAATAATAATATTAATCAATAAATCAAATGTTTTAATTATTAAAATCATTAATATAATATTCAGTTAAAGTAATATCAGTAAAAAGATAAGTTTTTCGCGTGTCAATACAAACAGATACGAAATATTTCTAAGTCCAAAAACGAAAATCATAATTATTAAATATTAAATATTTTGTATTAAAACCATATTCAATCTATAGATAAAAAATTCTACTTCAAGAATCCGTTTACGGTTTTTAAATACGTTATTTAGTTCAGCAGTTATGGCAAGAAATTCTATTTATTCAATTCTCTTTTCAAAGATCGCGCGTTTTGTTTTGCAGAAATATCGACATTTTGATTGCGCATCTTCCCCAAGATACTTGTTGTTTACGATCACGTGACAGGATTTCTCGGAAGAAATAGCGTACAGTTCATTGCACTCAGGCAGAGACGCTCTCCCATCTCAGCGTCCATCCGGGTACTTTTACGGCGTCGTTGCCATTCAGGAGTAATGATGATTTTTATTCATCTCAACTCTGCGTTGCGTAGCGAACGCTCGATAAAGCTCGATGCTCATTGGCTGAAAGTTAGCTTTCAAAAATCTAACTGACTTTTGAGCACGATGTTTTCAATCTCTCGTCAGCGAGGGATTAACGTGTTCGGTTGCTCTATTTAAGCTGCGGACCTTCGGGTCCCGCAGAGAGAGAAAGTTCGTTTCAACGATGTTAGCTTCAGCAGTCTTCAAAGTTATTGCATTTTAGAGTGTAAACTCTCTAACTAAAATTTTATCGCAGCATGGAGATTAACTTTTCCTGATTATTAGCAGCCTCATACCAACCATTCCGGCCATCATCGATCATCTTAGGCCCGTAGCTTCATCTGTAATGAGTTGTTTTAACATCCAGCTAAACTTCGCTAAAAATTTTTTTTTTAGCCTGAAATCTCCTGTAACGGAGATAGCTTGAAACAACACAACTCAATTTTCCCGAAGGTCCGCAGCTTAAATAGAGCAACCGAACACGTTAATCCCTCGCTGACGAGAGATTGAAAACATCGTGCTCAAAAGTCAGTTAGATTTTTGAAAGCTAACTTTCAGCCAATGAGCATCGAGCTTTATCGAGCGTTCGCTACGCAACGCAGAGTTGAGATGAATAAAAATCATCATTACTCCTGAATGGCAACGACGCCGTAAAAGTACCCGGATGGACGCTGAGATGGGAGCGCGTCTCTGCCTGAGTGCAATGAACTGTACGCTATTTCTTCCGAGAAATCCTGTCACGTGATCGTAAACAACAAGTATCTTGGGGAAGATGCGCAATCAAAATGTCGATATTTCTGCAAAACAAAACGCGCGATCTTTGAAAAGAGAATTGAATAAATAGAATTTCTTGCCATAACTGCTGAACTAAATAACGTATTTAAAAACCGTAAACGGATTCTTGAAGTAGAATTTTTTATCTATAGATTGAATATGGTTTTAATACAAAATATTTAATATTTAATAATTATGATTTTCGTTTTTGGACTTAGAAATATTTCGTATCTGTTTGTATTGACACGCGAAAAACTTATCTTTTTACTGATATTACTTTAACTGAATATTATATTAATGATTTTAATAATTAAAACATTTGATTTATTGATTAATATTATTATTTAATAACAGAATAAAATTACTTTAACGAAATATTTGAAAATTTAGAAAGAAAAAGGACTTTACTGAAAAATGATTATAAGATTAAGTTAAGTGTATAATTAACCGAAATTAATGAATTAAATTAGCATAGATTAATACAGAGACAATATACGGTGGCGTAACATTTTCCTCCACACTGTGGAAAAAAAAAATCAAGAAAAAAAAAAGAATAAGCTGACGGGTCTTTTCTCAAAGAAAAACTAATTTTACACAAGGGTAATAATAAAAATTAAACGTTGAAAACCTCAACGATTGATCTCATGAACATAACAGAAATCAATAAAACAAATGTGCAGATAAACAAGTTCAAAATGCAAAAGTCCAGAAGAACTTGACTAATTTTAGCTGAGTCTTGAGCACATATGAAACTTAATAATATAAAACATGAATGTAAATAGTTAACAAAATGGTAAATAAAATATATATGAAGCAAACACAAACAATTACAAATACGCCACAAATAAACACAATATATATATATATATACATAGTAAGGGTGAGTGAACGAACGAACAAGTGTATAGTGCCTTAATTAAACCAAAAATCTAAAATTGTGAAAATCTGAGATGTATAAATGTAATATCCATGTGCACACCATTACAGACTATTGCAATGTTTAAATAAAATCTATAACATATATAACAAGGTAAATAGGAATCTGAGTGCAGAATCAAAGTATATTATATACAGGACAAATACTGAAGAGCAGAATACAGGACAAACACTGAAGAGCAGATGTGATTTGAATGAGACATAATTAACATTAATTCATCATATGTCATTGTAAATAAACTACAAATAGCTATAAGGAAAAAACGTGAGTACATTCCCTATGAATTGTAGCAGTGTCCAATTATTTAAATAAAATTAAAGCTAATTAAATTTTAACCAACTGTTGGTAAATTAGACAACATATTCACAAAAACAAAATTTTGATTCCATAAATTTGATAACGTTTAAACCATGAAGGATTGTCGGAAGGGCAATATATTTGTGATTGTTAATACCCCATTAAGCCCGAATGTACCTTCTGTGTGCTCAAACATTAATTTAGGAAATAGCCGAAAATATTTTAGAAAAACTTAGAGCAATTGCTCCATCGTATTCTATAAGCATGTTCTTACATGCAATCATTATAAATCTCAACTAGAACCATATAGGCATGCGCATTTTTTGAGATTATCAACATTCTTTAAACAATTGATCAATTTTCAAAATTCTTTATTTATTTATTTTTCTTTTTCATCATTGTCTCATTCTTTTAAATTTGATCATTTCTTGTGAAATGTATCATTAATTTAATTAATAGTATTTTCAAAATTCACATCAAACTACAAACAGTAAAATGAGAGTGTGTAAAGTCAAAACAATAAAAGTCTAAATTCATGTAGTAAACATAGAAAAATTATAAAAATATATAGTAGCAACTGAATTAATAAAAGCAGAATGTAAATAAAATGGAATATTTAAATGCATCATGTGCAGGAGAAAATATTATAACTTAAAAATTTTATGAGTTTGAGTATATAACATGAGACAATACTTCCTGAAGCGATTTGTGGTAGCTAGTCACTCACACTGCAGGTAACTTACACTGATATCAGAATGTAAATTGTTTGAATATCATAACAAGTTATATAGGTAGTTGCTACCTACTATAGTAAAATTTTACATAAAAGTTTACGAAATTAAAATGAACTTATATGAATAACATATTGAAATAAAGATTAATTATAAATGAGTTTAAGTTACTACAGAAGAAATCAACAATAAAATTTTGACCAAAAATACACTATTTCTGTCCTGTACGAATTAGTTTGCTGATATGTACCTTTGTAGTTTTCCCCTGGTCCGTACAATGTCTAATTAAATAATTGTCATTTCGAAAGCATTGTAAGATTTCGTATGGACCAGTATTTTTTGGTTTGAAAGTAGTAGAGGGAATTAGGTTTTTCAAATAAACTATATCTCCAACAGCCAAAGTAGACGGTGTACGACCCTTCAGAAATTTTTCCTTCAGAGAAAAGTAGTGTTTCTCATTTTCTCTTACTAAATTTCTAGATGCCACAATATGTTCTTGTAGTTTCCGTAAATAAACAGAAGGTTCCTGAGCATACTGAGGTGGTCGAAACGTGTCAATTGGCAAATTTAAATCTCTACCTAAGAATAAGTTAGCTGGAGTAAAGTTTGTAACAGAATGTTTTGAGTTATTATAATGTAGAACAAAGAATTTTAATCTATCAGACCATTCAATTACATTGTCAGCAAGTGAAGCAACGGATTCCTTAAGGGATCTATGGATACGTTCAATTAAACCATTAGAGCGCGGGTAATAAATAGAAGAATGTCTGTGCTTAATATTAAGTGATTTTAAGTAATCATCAAATTCATCAGATTTAAAATTTGAGGCATTATCAGAAAGTATTACTTTAGCAATTCCAAATCTAGAAAAATAGTCATTAAGAGTTTTAATTATTGAATGAGAAGTAACATTAGCTAACGGAATAGCCTCTAAAAAGCGTGAGTAATGGTCGACAATAGTTAAAATAAAAAAATTTCCATCATGTGACCTAGGTAGTTTTCCTACAACATCTATAGCAAGCATCTCTCCAGGAGCAAGTTCGCTTTTGGAAATAAAAGAAGGTTTGGTGTTTGTTTGTTTACTTTTGTGCGGAAGACATTTTTCACAAGAATTTACAAAGTTTTGGACGTCCTGAACCATACCAATCCAATAATAATGTTTAGCAACGATATCCAAAGTTTTAGCTATGCCAAAGTGTGCCTGATGTGCAAGAGCAATACAGCTATTTATTAAGGTTTTAGGGATGAGAATTTTCTTAGTTCTATTTACATTTTTAGCTTTCTTTTTTGCAAACATTAAAAGATTATTTTCCGGGTTAATTGAATAATTAGGGTTGGTGCATGTTTTATCTAATATTTTATTTCTGATGTCATTAAGTTTTTGATCGTTAAGTTGTTCTTTTAAGATATTTTCAGTTTTAAGTGAGTCATTGGTAGGTATAAAAATATTTAGAGCATTAACAATTAAATTAGGATTATTGGGATAGTCTATCACTCTAGAGAGAAAATCAGCTGGATTGACAAGACCAGGAATGTGTTCAACTTTGTAGTTGAAGCTTTGAAGAAACAAAACCCATCTAGTTATAATTTCTGCCTGTTTCTCTAAGTGTAGATGGTAAGTGAGAGCTTTGGCATCTGTTAAAATAGTAAATTGCCTACCGTAGAGATATTCATGGAAATGTTTTACAGAAGAATATATGGCATAAAATTCACGTTTAATTGATGGATATTTTGATTCAGCTGGGTTTAATTGTTTAGAGTAAAATTCAAGAGGATAAAATTTGTTGTCGTGTTTTTGCAATAAAATTCCACAGATAGCATGCATGGATGCATCTGTCACTAAAAATACTTCCTTACTCTCATCAAAATTTTTGACAGTAGGATTGTTGAGCAAAATATTTTGAATTTTATCAAAGGCATTTTGGCGTTCATTACTCCAAAGAAATTTCGACTTTTTATGGGTTAATTTTACAATAGGTTGAACAATTTTAGCAAAGTTATAAATGAGATGTCTGAAGTAATTTATCATTCCTAGATAGCTTTGAACTTGTTTTACATTTGTTGGTACAGGAAATTTAGTAATTTTCCTAACATTATCAGAAGAAGGAGAATGGCCATTTTTATGTAGGTCAAAGCCTAAGTAAGTTATGTTCTCTTTGCAAATTTGAAGTTTAGCAGGATCTAAGGTTAGGTTGAATTCTTTAAGTTTGTTGAATACTTTTTGAAGCCAGAATAACATTTCCTCAAGAGTATCGGCTGCTACGATAATATCATCCAGAAAAAATTGAACATTTTTGCCTTTAAGTTCATTTAAACAACTATTGATTAAGGTATGAAAATAGCTGGTTGAATTGACAAGTCCGAAAGGGAGTCTTTTTGGCATGAAATTACCAAACTCTGTAGCGAAAGCTAATTTAGATCTATCCTTCTCTTGAAGTAAAATTTGAAAAAATGCAGACTTTAAATCTAAAACAGTGTAAAGCTTCTTCCCAGCAATATTTTGCATGATGTCATTGATTCTTGGAAGACAAATTTTGTAAGGCTCTGTGATAGCATTTAATAATCTGTAGTCTATAACCATACGAAATTTAAGTTTGTTAGGATTGTCAGTTGGAAGAGATTTCTTTTTAACAAAAATAACCGGAAAGCAATAGTTTGAATTGGAGTTTTCTATGATACCTGCATCTAAGAGAGCAGAAATTTCATTGCGAGCAAATTCTTTAGCAATTTTGGGAATGGGATAGGGTTTAGTTTGAAGAGCAAAGTCATGAAGTAATTTGAATTCCGGAACAACTTTATCTGTACATCCAAGAGTATCATATGAAGTAGAAAATACAGCAGAGTTATTCATTAGAAGTTTAAGAACACGTTTTTTGTCTGAGTCAGGTAAGTGGTTTATGGTAAAATTATCTACTTTAAGTTCCTTTTTTCTAAGTTCTAAGATATCCTGAGTTACTAAAGAGTTAATTTGAAAGGGTTCTGAGTTGTTATGATTAGAGATTTGATCTTTAGCAATTGATCCCAGTATTACATTTTTCCTGAGTGTGATTTTATCTTTAGAGTTATTGTGGATGTATATAAGAATAGAATTATTTTCATTAGTTTCGTGGAGACTATAATCTAGGTTAATTGGTAATTTAGTAGTTAAAGGACAAAATAAATAGTTAAGAGATTTACTGATTTTAAATTTAGTTTTAAGTTTAATAATTTTGCCTTGGTTGGGTCTGATTATAATTTTATACATGGGTTTTACAAAGTTCTTTTCGTTATCAGGAATATCATCATTAGAAATCAAATTAATGTTCTTGGATGGGGAATAGGTAGCAGCGTTCTCAATTACATCAGAATCCGAAAAATTATTATCATTAAGATTAGAATTATCAGAAATGAAATTATCAGAATTTAAATTAGAGTTTTCAATACTATCTGGAATTTTGCTTTGGAAAGGAAATCGAAGGTTACCCATAATAAGTTGAGAGTTGGCAGAGTCCAATAAAAGTTTGTTACGATTAAGAAAGTCATATCCTAGAATAATTTGATAGTTGGAGTGCCAGTTATTATGAGTTATGAAGAAAACATTCGAAAACCAAGTGGAGTTAATTTTAAAGCTGAGTTTAACAGTAGAAAAAAATGGGATGGAGGAATTATCTATAGTTTTGATTTGGACAGATCTAGAAAGAAAGTTAAGTTTTTTATATTTTTTGAGAATTTCTATTGCCTTAGGTTGAATTAAAGATAAGTTTGCTCCACTGTCCAAAAGAGCTTCGAAGGAATTTTTATCAAAAGTAAGTTTAATTATGGGCAGTTCTGAATTCTGAGTACTACAAGACATTAATGATTTATTGACTGAAGAAAAATTAGAATTTGTACCCTCGTACCTTGCAAGAGAATTTTTACGACGGGTTCTGTTAGAGTGAGGGGGATTATGTTGAAAATTTCTGTCAGAACCCTCTATAAGTTTAAATTCTTTCTTGGATGACGATTGTAGGGTCTGTAATTACGTCTTCCTCTACCCCTGTTAAATCGTGGGATGTAGTTGTGATCATTTCTCCTTTCCTGTCCCGAAACATTACGATGAGGACTAGAAAATTTCGAAAAATTGACATTTCTGCCCTGAAAATTAGCATCTCTGCTAACAAAGTTGGGATTTGAAGAAAAAAATTGTGAATCCCTGTGAAAATTTCCCTGATTGGCTGCACCCAAATAATGCCAGCAGTCCTTGGCATTGTGCGGTTTCCCACAAATTTGACAACTCTTCTTGTCCTCCTGTAATTTTTGCACTAAGTTTGTTAGTTGCAAAAGTTGTTGATTATGATCTGCCTGCTGCTTTAAGAGCAATTGCATGACTGAATCCTGGCTACTGCTGCTGGTAGTCGGAACAGTGTTTAAGTTGTTAACTTCAAAGGAGTTTTGTTCTAGCGCCTTTTCGATGTCAACTGCTTTGGCTACGACATCGTCAAAATTTGTAACACCGAACTTTATTACCTCTGTTCGAATATCAGAACGCAGGGCTTCAATGAATTTTGAATACATTAAATTCATTTTTAAGTCTGTCAAATGGGGATTGTTATCAACATCTGGAGCCATTTTACCCACAATTTTACGAATGACCTCTGCTAACTCTTTTACAGATTGTTTTGGTTTTTGCACCGTTCTAGCATACTCGTACGAAGCTTCCTCAAACGTTTGTTCTTTACGAAAACGGTCTCTGAGTAATCTGACAACAGTGTCAAAGTCTTCCTCGTCTCTGATCTGGGGATCACTGGACATAAATTCCAAAGCCTTGTCCCTACAATGCAATCTTACTAAGGGTATTCTGTAATTGTCAGGCCAATTTTGAAGATTGCAAATGTCGATAATGCTTCTAATAAAATAGTTAACGTTTTCGTCCTCTTTCCCGTGAAAAAGCGGAATAGCGGACATTAAAGCATTTAAATGCATCGGAATTGCCATGATACCTTTAAATTTAGAAAAACAAAATAAATAAAATATAAACACGTAAGAAAAGTTACTTTTAAGAAAAATTTTATGATTCCCTAAATAATTTCCAACATGTTATAATCACTATAAAATTTCTTAAATAGTATAGATAATATTGCAGTAAAATAATGAAACACAAAATAGTATAAAAATATGAAAACACAAATAATAAAATCAGAATACAGATAATTAAATAAATTATACTAAAATTTTAGTGAAAATTTGTAAAGGAAATTTCACTAAAGTTGAAATCTTTGGTTAAAATATAAAATATATTTGTATTGCACTACTGGAGGCACATGGATTTGAAATCTCAGTTCTAGTATTTAAAATTCATATCAAAGAATGGTAAAATCACAAAGAAAATACTTTATTTACTTCAGAATGTAAAATTTGGCAAAATTAAAAGCAGATAAAAATTTTGAGACTGCAGAAAGAAAAGTTATTTTAAGTAAATCTAAGAATTTGAGAATTTACAAAAGATCGTTAAAATAGCAAACATCGTTAAAATATAAGATTTTTTGAGATATAAAATATTTTAGAATAGAAAATAGTTAAATTATAAAGATCGTTGCATTCTAAAAGATCGTTACTTTTTAGCACTGAAAGAAGCCAAAATTAATATATAAGTAAGAAGTTAAATTTTCCTGAAAATACTTATATTACAAAACACACAGGTTCAACTTCCTAGGGCTAAGGCACCATAAAATGTCACGTCGTTTCGGATTGGTGTGAAAAATTTAAAGATTGAAAGTAATTTTGAAAAATAGAGATGCAAAAATTAATAAAGTTAAAAGAACTAAAGAAATGCTTTAAAAATGCCAATCCAAAACAACGTCACGGCACGTAATCGTAAAGTGGCAATTAACCCAATAATCGACATAACAGTTAAATTTATAGCAATAGAATTTAAGAATAAGGCCGTCTAAACAATTAAATAAACTTCACTGGATAATTTGGAAAATAGTTAAGATATGAAGTCGATTCTTAGATTAAGATGTAAAGTAAATTAAAGTAACACTCACCCATGTCTTGACAAAACAAAGAAACTGACGTATAACAAATAGATATTTATTGACGAAACAACACATAAACATAAAGGTGTAGAAAGCTTAGTTGGCCAACCAAAAATACAAACATTTAAAAATTTTGTATCATTATATTGAAATTACATATTATTATATCAGGGTTTCAGAACTATGATTATGGTAAATTCATTTGTAGAGGACCACGCTGCATCGACGTAAGTTTATAAATTAGGATCAAATAGGATGATCAGAGTTCTTGTATGAAATAACGTTAAGACTTTGAGATAAGTCACTATAATGAAATGAGTTTGTGAAGTGGAATTCTTACAGTAAAAATATGAAGCTAGACAATTTTGGCATATTGCTTGAAGAGCACAATGAAGAGAGGTGAAGTTAAAATCGTTTAAAACGGAACCAAGATGATAGATTGGACACGCTGAGTGAATTCAAAGAGGGAAAAACAGAACTACTTCTATAGATGTATGAATCACTGGAGATTTCAGGCTCAAAAAAGGATTTAGCGAAGCTTAGCTGTATGTTAAAACTACTCATTACAGATTAAACTACGGGCCTAAGATGATCGATGATGGCCGGAATGGATTGTTTGATGAAGCTGCTAACAATCAGGAAAATTGAGTTGTGTTGTTTCAAGCTATCTCCGTTACAGGAGATTTCAGGCTAAAAAAAAATTTTTTAGCGAAGTTTAGCTGGATGTTAAAACAACTCATTACAGATGAAGCTACGGGCCTAAGATGATCGATGATGGCCGGAATGGTTGGTATGAGGCTGCTAATAATCAGGAAAAGTTAATCTCCATGAAAATGTTACGCCACCGTACATTGTCTCTGTATTAATCTATGCTAATTTAATTCATTAATTTCGGTTAATTATACACTTAACTTAATCTTATAATCATTTTTCAGTAAAGTCCTTTTTCTTTCTAAATTTTCAAATATTTCGTTAAAGTAATTTTATTCTGTTATTAAATAATAATATTAATCAATAAATCAAATGTTTTAATTATTAAAATCATTAATATAATATTCAGTTAAAGTAATATCAGTAAAAAGATAAGTTTTTCGCGTGTCAATACAAACAGATACGAAATATTTCTAAGTCCAAAAACGAAAATCATAATTATTAAATATTAAATATTTTGTATTAAAACCATATTCAATCTATAGATAAAAAATTCTACTTCAAGAATCCGTTTACGGTTTTTAAATACGTTATTTAGTTCAGCAGTTATGGCAAGAAATTCTATTTATTCAATTCTCTTTTCAAAGATCGCGCGTTTTGTTTTGCAGAAATATCGACATTTTGATTGCGCATCTTCCCCAAGATACTTGTTGTTTACGATCACGTGACAGGATTTCTCGGAAGAAATAGCGTACAGTTCATTGCACTCAGGCAGAGACGCTCTCCCATCTCAGCGTCCATCCGGGTACTTTTACGGCGTCGTTGCCATTCAGGAGTAATGATGATTTTTATTCATCTCAACTCTGCGTTGCGTAGCGAACGCTCGATAAAGCTCGATGCTCATTGGCTGAAAGTTAGCTTTCAAAAATCTAACTGACTTTTGAGCACGATGTTTTCAATCTCTCGTCAGCGAGGGATTAACGTGTTCGGTTGCTCTATTTAAGCTGCGGACCTTCGGGTCCCGCAGAGAGAGAAAGTTCGTTTCAACGATGTTAGCTTCAGCAGTCTTCAAAGTTATTGCATTTTAGAGTGTAAACTCTCTAACTAAAATTTTATCGCAGCATGGAGATTAACTTTTCCTGATTATTAGCAGCCTCATACCAACCATTCCGGCCATCATCGATCATCTTAGGCCCGTAGCTTCATCTGTAATGAGTTGTTTTAACATCCAGCTAAACTTCGCTAAAAATTTTTTTTTTAGCCTGAAATCTCCTGTAACGGAGATAGCTTGAAACAACACAACTCAATTTTCCCGAAGGTCCGCAGCTTAAATAGAGCAACCGAACACGTTAATCCCTCGCTGACGAGAGATTGAAAACATCGTGCTCAAAAGTCAGTTAGATTTTTGAAAGCTAACTTTCAGCCAATGAGCATCGAGCTTTATCGAGCGTTCGCTACGCAACGCAGAGTTGAGATGAATAAAAATCATCATTACTCCTGAATGGCAACGACGCCGTAAAAGTACCCGGATGGACGCTGAGATGGGAGCGCGTCTCTGCCTGAGTGCAATGAACTGTACGCTATTTCTTCCGAGAAATCCTGTCACGTGATCGTAAACAACAAGTATCTTGGGGAAGATGCGCAATCAAAATGTCGATATTTCTGCAAAACAAAACGCGCGATCTTTGAAAAGAGAATTGAATAAATAGAATTTCTTGCCATAACTGCTGAACTAAATAACGTATTTAAAAACCGTAAACGGATTCTTGAAGTAGAATTTTTTATCTATAGATTGAATATGGTTTTAATACAAAATATTTAATATTTAATAATTATGATTTTCGTTTTTGGACTTAGAAATATTTCGTATCTGTTTGTATTGACACGCGAAAAACTTATCTTTTTACTGATATTACTTTAACTGAATATTATATTAATGATTTTAATAATTAAAACATTTGATTTATTGATTAATATTATTATTTAATAACAGAATAAAATTACTTTAACGAAATATTTGAAAATTTAGAAAGAAAAAGGACTTTACTGAAAAATGATTATAAGATTAAGTTAAGTGTATAATTAACCGAAATTAATGAATTAAATTAGCATAGATTAATACAGAGACAATGTACGGTGGCGTAACATTTTCCTCCACACTGTGGAAAAAAAAAATCAAGAAAAAAAAAAAAGAATAAGCTGACGGGTCTTTTCTCAAAGAAAAACTAATTTTACACAAGGGTAATAATAAAAATTAAACGTTGAAAACCTCAACGATTGATCTCATGAACATAACAGAAATCAATAAAACAAATGTGCAGATAAACAAGTTCAAAATGCAAAAGTCCAGAAGAACTTGACTAATTTTAGCTGAGTCTTGAGCACATATGAAACTTAATAATATAAAACATGAATGTAAATAGTTAACAAAATGGTAAATAAAATATATATGAAGCAAACACAAACAATTACAAATACGCCACAAATAAACACAATATATATATATATATACATAGTAAGGGTGAGTGAACGAACGAACAAGTGTATAGTGCCTTAATTAAACCAAAAATCTAAAATTGTGAAAATCTGAGATGTATAAATGTAATATCCATGTGCACACCATTACAGACTATTGCAATGTTTAAATAAAATCTATAACATATATAACAAGGTAAATAGGAATCTGAGTGCAGAATCAAAGTATATTATATACAGGACAAATACTGAAGAGCAGAATACAGGACAAACACTGAAGAGCAGATGTGATTTGAATGAGACATAATTAACATTAATTCATCATATGTCATTGTAAATAAACTACAAATAGCTATAAGGAAAAAACGTGAGTACATTCCCTATGAATTGTAGCAGTGTCCAATTATTTAAATAAAATTAAAGCTAATTAAATTTTAACCAACTGTTGGTAAATTAGACAACATATTCACAAAAACAAAATTTTGATTCCATAAATTTGATAACGTTTAAACCATGAAGGATTGTCGGAAGGGCAATATATTTGTGATTGTTAATACCCCATTAAGCCCGAATGTACCTTCTGTGTGCTCAAACATTAATTTAGGAAATAGCCGAAAATATTTTAGAAAAACTTAGAGCAATTGCTCCATCGTATTCTATAAGCATGTTCTTACATGCAATCATTATAAATCTCAACTAGAACCATATAGGCATGCGCATTTTTTGAGATTATCAACATTCTTTAAACAATTGATCAATTTTCAAAATTCTTTATTTATTTATTTTTCTTTTTCATCATTGTCTCATTCTTTTAAATTTGATCATTTCTTGTGAAATGTATCATTAATTTAATTAATAGTATTTTCAAAATTCACATCAAACTACAAACAGTAAAATGAGAGTGTGTAAAGTCAAAACAATAAAAGTCTAAATTCATGTAGTAAACATAGAAAAATTATAAAAATATATAGTAGCAACTGAATTAATAAAAGCAGAATGTAAATAAAATGGAATATTTAAATGCATCATGTGCAGGAGAAAATATTATAACTTAAAAATTTTATGAGTTTGAGTATATAACATGAGACAATACTTCCTGAAGCGATTTGTGGTAGCTAGTCACTCACACTGCAGGTAACTTACACTGATATCAGAATGTAAATTGTTTGAATATCATAACAAGTTATATAGGTAGTTGCTACCTACTATAGTAAAATTTTACATAAAAGTTTACGAAATTAAAATGAACTTATATGAATAACATATTGAAATAAAGATTAATTATAAATGAGTTTAAGTTACTACAGAAGAAATCAACAATAAAATTTTGACCAAAAATACACTATTTCTGTCCTGTACGAATTAGTTTGCTGATATGTACCTTTGTAGTTTTCCCCTGGTCCGTACAATGTCTAATTAAATAATTGTCATTTCGAAAGCATTGTAAGATTTCGTATGGACCAGTATTTTTTGGTTTGAAAGTAGTAGAGGGAATTAGGTTTTTCAAATAAACTATATCTCCAACAGCCAAAGTAGACGGTGTACGACCCTTCAGAAATTTTTCCTTCAGAGAAAAGTAGTGTTTCTCATTTTCTCTTACTAAATTTCTAGATGCCACAATATGTTCTTGTAGTTTCCGTAAATAAACAGAAGGTTCCTGAGCATACTGAGGTGGTCGAAACGTGTCAATTGGCAAATTTAAATCTCTACCTAAGAATAAGTTAGCTGGAGTAAAGTTTGTAACAGAATGTTTTGAGTTATTATAATGTAGAACAAAGAATTTTAATCTATCAGACCATTCAATTACATTGTCAGCAAGTGAAGCAACGGATTCCTTAAGGGATCTATGGATACGTTCAATTAAACCATTAGAGCGCGGGTAATAAATAGAAGAATGTCTGTGCTTAATATTAAGTGATTTTAAGTAATCATCAAATTCATCAGATTTAAAATTTGAGGCATTATCAGAAAGTATTACTTTAGCAATTCCAAATCTAGAAAAATAGTCATTAAGAGTTTTAATTATTGAATGAGAAGTAACATTAGCTAACGGAATAGCCTCTAAAAAGCGTGAGTAATGGTCGACAATAGTTAAAATAAAAAAATTTCCATCATGTGACCTAGGTAGTTTTCCTACAACATCTATAGCAAGCATCTCTCCAGGAGCAAGTTCGCTTTTGGAAATAAAAGAAGGTTTGGTGTTTGTTTGTTTACTTTTGTGCGGAAGACATTTTTCACAAGAATTTACAAAGTTTTGGACGTCCTGAACCATACCAATCCAATAATAATGTTTAGCAACGATATCCAAAGTTTTAGCTATGCCAAAGTGTGCCTGATGTGCAAGAGCAATACAGCTATTTATTAAGGTTTTAGGGATGAGAATTTTCTTAGTTCTATTTACATTTTTAGCTTTCTTTTTTGCAAACATTAAAAGATTATTTTCCGGGTTAATTGAATAATTAGGGTTGGTGCATGTTTTATCTAATATTTTATTTCTGATGTCATTAAGTTTTTGATCGTTAAGTTGTTCTTTTAAGATATTTTCAGTTTTAAGTGAGTCATTGGTAGGTATAAAAATATTTAGAGCATTAACAATTAAATTAGGATTATTGGGATAGTCTATCACTCTAGAGAGAAAATCAGCTGGATTGACAAGACCAGGAATGTGTTCAACTTTGTAGTTGAAGCTTTGAAGAAACAAAACCCATCTAGTTATAATTTCTGCCTGTTTCTCTAAGTGTAGATGGTAAGTGAGAGCTTTGGCATCTGTTAAAATAGTAAATTGCCTACCGTAGAGATATTCATGGAAATGTTTTACAGAAGAATATATGGCATAAAATTCACGTTTAATTGATGGATATTTTGATTCAGCTGGGTTTAATTGTTTAGAGTAAAATTCAAGAGGATAAAATTTGTTGTCGTGTTTTTGCAATAAAATTCCACAGATAGCATGCATGGATGCATCTGTCACTAAAAATACTTCCTTACTCTCATCAAAATTTTTGACAGTAGGATTGTTGAGCAAAATATTTTGAATTTTATCAAAGGCATTTTGGCGTTCATTACTCCAAAGAAATTTCGACTTTTTATGGGTTAATTTTACAATAGGTTGAACAATTTTAGCAAAGTTATAAATGAGATGTCTGAAGTAATTTATCATTCCTAGATAGCTTTGAACTTGTTTTACATTTGTTGGTACAGGAAATTTAGTAATTTTCCTAACATTATCAGAAGAAGGAGAATGGCCATTTTTATGTAGGTCAAAGCCTAAGTAAGTTATGTTCTCTTTGCAAATTTGAAGTTTAGCAGGATCTAAGGTTAGGTTGAATTCTTTAAGTTTGTTGAATACTTTTTGAAGCCAGAATAACATTTCCTCAAGAGTATCGGCTGCTACGATAATATCATCCAGAAAAAATTGAACATTTTTGCCTTTAAGTTCATTTAAACAACTATTGATTAAGGTATGAAAATAGCTGGTTGAATTGACAAGTCCGAAAGGGAGTCTTTTTGGCATGAAATTACCAAACTCTGTAGCGAAAGCTAATTTAGATCTATCCTTCTCTTGAAGTAAAATTTGAAAAAATGCAGACTTTAAATCTAAAACAGTGTAAAGCTTCTTCCCAGCAATATTTTGCATGATGTCATTGATTCTTGGAAGACAAATTTTGTAAGGCTCTGTGATAGCATTTAATAATCTGTAGTCTATAACCATACGAAATTTAAGTTTGTTAGGATTGTCAGTTGGAAGAGATTTCTTTTTAACAAAAATAACCGGAAAGCAATAGTTTGAATTGGAGTTTTCTATGATACCTGCATCTAAGAGAGCAGAAATTTCATTGCGAGCAAATTCTTTAGCAATTTTGGGAATGGGATAGGGTTTAGTTTGAAGAGCAAAGTCATGAAGTAATTTGAATTCCGGAACAACTTTATCTGTACATCCAAGAGTATCATATGAAGTAGAAAATACAGCAGAGTTATTCATTAGAAGTTTAAGAACACGTTTTTTGTCTGAGTCAGGTAAGTGGTTTATGGTAAAATTATCTACTTTAAGTTCCTTTTTTCTAAGTTCTAAGATATCCTGAGTTACTAAAGAGTTAATTTGAAAGGGTTCTGAGTTGTTATGATTAGAGATTTGATCTTTAGCAATTGATCCCAGTATTACATTTTTCCTGAGTGTGATTTTATCTTTAGAGTTATTGTGGATGTATATAAGAATAGAATTATTTTCATTAGTTTCGTGGAGACTATAATCTAGGTTAATTGGTAATTTAGTAGTTAAAGGACAAAATAAATAGTTAAGAGATTTACTGATTTTAAATTTAGTTTTAAGTTTAATAATTTTGCCTTGGTTGGGTCTGATTATAATTTTATACATGGGTTTTACAAAGTTCTTTTCGTTATCAGGAATATCATCATTAGAAATCAAATTAATGTTCTTGGATGGGGAATAGGTAGCAGCGTTCTCAATTACATCAGAATCCGAAAAATTATTATCATTAAGATTAGAATTATCAGAAATGAAATTATCAGAATTTAAATTAGAGTTTTCAATACTATCTGGAATTTTGCTTTGGAAAGGAAATCGAAGGTTACCCATAATAAGTTGAGAGTTGGCAGAGTCCAATAAAAGTTTGTTACGATTAAGAAAGTCATATCCTAGAATAATTTGATAGTTGGAGTGCCAGTTATTATGAGTTATGAAGAAAACATTCGAAAACCAAGTGGAGTTAATTTTAAAGCTGAGTTTAACAGTAGAAAAAAATGGGATGGAGGAATTATCTATAGTTTTGATTTGGACAGATCTAGAAAGAAAGTTAAGTTTTTTATATTTTTTGAGAATTTCTATTGCCTTAGGTTGAATTAAAGATAAGTTTGCTCCACTGTCCAAAAGAGCTTCGAAGGAATTTTTATCAAAAGTAAGTTTAATTATGGGCAGTTCTGAATTCTGAGTACTACAAGACATTAATGATTTATTGACTGAAGAAAAATTAGAATTTGTACCCTCGTACCTTGCAAGAGAATTTTTACGACGGGTTCTGTTAGAGTGAGGGGGATTATGTTGAAAATTTCTGTCAGAACCCTCTATAAGTTTAAATTCTTTCTTGGATGACGATTGTAGGGTCTGTAATTACGTCTTCCTCTACCCCTGTTAAATCGTGGGATGTAGTTGTGATCATTTCTCCTTTCCTGTCCCGAAACATTACGATGAGGACTAGAAAATTTCGAAAAATTGACATTTCTGCCCTGAAAATTAGCATCTCTGCTAACAAAGTTGGGATTTGAAGAAAAAAATTGTGAATCCCTGTGAAAATTTCCCTTATTGGCTGCACCCAAATAATGCCAGCAGTCCTTGGCATTGTGCGGTTTCCCACAAATTTGACAACTCTTCTTGTCCTCCTGTAATTTTTGCACTAAGTTTGTTAGTTGCAAAAGTTGTTGATTATGATCTGCCTGCTGCTTTAAGAGCAATTGCATGACTGAATCCTGGCTACTGCTGCTGGTAGTCGGAACAGTGTTTAAGTTGTTAACTTCAAAGGAGTTTTGTTCTAGCGCCTTTTCGATGTCAACTGCTTTGGCTACGACATCGTCAAAATTTGTAACACCGAACTTTATTACCTCTGTTCGAATATCAGAACGCAGGGCTTCAATGAATTTTGAATACATTAAATTCATTTTTAAGTCTGTCAAATGGGGATTGTTATCAACATCTGGAGCCATTTTACCCACAATTTTACGAATGACCTCTGCTAACTCTTTTACAGATTGTTTTGGTTTTTGCACCGTTCTAGCATACTCGTACGAAGCTTCCTCAAACGTTTGTTCTTTACGAAAACGGTCTCTGAGTAATCTGACAACAGTGTCAAAGTCTTCCTCGTCTCTGATCTGGGGATCACTGGACATAAATTCCAAAGCCTTGTCCCTACAATGCAATCTTACTAAGGGTATTCTGTAATTGTCAGGCCAATTTTGAAGATTGCAAATGTCGATAATGCTTCTAATAAAATAGTTAACGTTTTCGTCCTCTTTCCCGTGAAAAAGCGGAATAGCGGACATTAAAGCATTTAAATGCATCGGAATTGCCATGATACCTTTAAATTTAGAAAAACAAAATAAATAAAATATAAACACGTAAGAAAAGTTACTTTTAAGAAAAATTTTATGATTCCCTAAATAATTTCCAACATGTTATAATCACTATAAAATTTCTTAAATAGTATAGATAATATTGCAGTAAAATAATGAAACACAAAATAGTATAAAAATATGAAAACACAAATAATAAAATCAGAATACAGATAATTAAATAAATTATACTAAAATTTTAGTGAAAATTTGTAAAGGAAATTTCACTAAAGTTGAAATCTTTGGTTAAAATATAAAATATATTTGTATTGCACTACTGGAGGCACATGGATTTGAAATCTCAGTTCTAGTATTTAAAATTCATATCAAAGAATGGTAAAATCACAAAGAAAATACTTTATTTACTTCAGAATGTAAAATTTGGCAAAATTAAAAGCAGATAAAAATTTTGAGACTGCAGAAAGAAAAGTTATTTTAAGTAAATCTAAGAATTTGAGAATTTACAAAAGATCGTTAAAATAGCAAACATCGTTAAAATATAAGATTTTTTGAGATATAAAATATTTTAGAATAGAAAATAGTTAAATTATAAAGATCGTTGCATTCTAAAAGATCGTTACTTTTTAGCACTGAAAGAAGCCAAAATTAATATATAAGTAAGAAGTTAAATTTTCCTGAAAATACTTATATTACAAAACACACAGGTTCAACTTCCTAGGGCTAAGGCACCATAAAATGTCACGTCGTTTCGGATTGGTGTGAAAAATTTAAAGATTGAAAGTAATTTTGAAAAATAGAGATGCAAAAATTAATAAAGTTAAAAGAACTAAAGAAATGCTTTAAAAATGCCAATCCAAAACAACGTCACGGCACGTAATCGTAAAGTGGCAATTAACCCAATAATCGACATAACAGTTAAATTTATAGCAATAGAATTTAAGAATAAGGCCGTCTAAACAATTAAATAAACTTCACTGGATAATTTGGAAAATAGTTAAGATATGAAGTCGATTCTTAGATTAAGATGTAAAGTAAATTAAAGTAACACTCACCCATGTCTTGACAAAACAAAGAAACTGACGTATAACAAATAGATATTTATTGACGAAACAACACATAAACATAAAGGTGTAGAAAGCTTAGTTGGCCAACCAAAAATACAAACATTTAAAAATTTTGTATCATTATATTGAAATTACATATTATTATATCAGGGTTTCAGAACTATGATTATGGTAAATTCATTTGTAGAGGACCACGCTGCATCGACGTAAGTTTATAAATTAGGATCAAATAGGATGATCAGAGTTCTTGTATGAAATAACGTTAAGACTTTGAGATAAGTCACTATAATGAAATGAGTTTGTGAAGTGGAATTCTTACAGTAAAAATATGAAGCTAGACAATTTTGGCATATTGCTTGAAGAGCACAATGAAGAGAGGTGAAGTTAAAATCGTTTAAAACGGAACCAAGATGATAGATTGGACACGCTGAGTGAATTCAAAGAGGGAAAAACAGAACTACTTCTATAGATGTATGAATCACTGGAGATTTCAGGCTCAAAAAAGGATTTAGCGAAGCTTAGCTGTATGTTAAAACTACTCATTACAGATTAAACTACGGGCCTAAGATGATCGATGATGGCCGGAATGGATTGTTTGATGAAGCTGCTAACAATCAGGAAAATTGAGTTGTGTTGTTTCAAGCTATCTCCGTTACAGGAGATTTCAGGCTAAAAAAAAAATTTTTAGCGAAGTTTAGCTGGATGTTAAAACAACTCATTACAGATGAAGCTACGGGCCTAAGATGATCGATGATGGCCGGAATGGTTGGTATGAGGCTGCTAATAATCAGGAAAAGTTAATCTCCATGCTGCGATAAAATTTTAGTTAGAGAGTTTACACTCTAAAATGCAATAACTTTGAAGACTGCTGAAGCTAACATCGTTGAAACGAACTTTCTCTCTCTGCGGGACCCGAAGGTCCGCAGCTTAAATAGAGCAACCGAACACGTTAATCCCTCGCTGACGAGAGATTGAAAACATCGTGCTCAAAAGTCAGTTAGATTTTTGAAAGCTAACTTTCAGCCAATGAGCATCGAGCTTTATCGAGCGTTCGCTACGCAACGCAGAGTTGAGATGAATAAAAATCATCATTACTCCTGAATGGCAACGACGCCGTAAAAGTACCCGGATGGACGCTGAGATGGGAGAGCGTCTCTGCCTGAGTGCAATGAACTGTACGCTATTTCTTCCGAGAAATCCTGTCACGTGATCGTAAACAACAAGTATCTTGGGGAAGATGCGCAATCAAAATGTCGATATTTCTGCAAAACAAAACGCGCGATCTTTGAAAAGAGAATTGAATAAATAGAATTTCTTGCCATAACTGCTGAACTAAATAACGTATTTAAAAACCGTAAACGGATTCTTGAAGTAGAATTTTTTATCTATAGATTGAATATGGTTTTAATACAAAATATTTAATATTTAATAATTATGATTTTCGTTTTTGGACTTAGAAATATTTCGTATCTGTTTGTATTGACACGCGAAAAACTTATCTTTTTACTGATATTACTTTAACTGAATATTATATTAATGATTTTAATAATTAAAACATTTGATTTATTGATTAATATTATTATTTAATAACAGAATAAAATTACTTTAACGAAATATTTGAAAATTTAGAAAGAAAAAGGACTTTACTGAAAAATGATTATAAGATTAAGTTAAGTGTATAATTAACCGAAATTAATGAATTAAATTAGCATAGATTAATACAGAGACAATGTACGGTGGCGTAACAGCCGGGTATAAAAGTTAAAAGTTCGATCCGGATCGTAAAAAATATATGTGTGTAAATTAGGCCGGCCTGGCAAAAAAAAAGGCTAAAACTTAGACTCGAATCCGGTCCGGTCCATGCACATAGTTTATTGCCTCGACCTAGTATAAAAGCTAGAATCTCGGCCCGGCTCATACAAAAACATAATTATCCCTTCCCAGCTCGCCTGAATTTCAACAAAAAACATATTTTTACATTGGCATGGTTAAAAATTGTCTTCTACGAGGAGTTCTGACAAAAATATTTATTTTAGTTTTTCTTTTTATGTTGTTGTATTCTTTGTTTTTTAAAAAACGCTTTGTGCTAAGATATTTATTTTGTTACTGCATCTTGATTTGTATGCAAATGACTCAGTTTTTATTAATAATTTTAATCCATATTCCATGGCTTGGAGACTTAAAAACCTGAAAATTCTTATAGTATCGTAAAAATTTCTAAGACGGAATCGCATAGGAGAACAGAAATATCCGTTATAGGAAAGTTACCTTCTTAGCATACACACTGTCGGTTGTAAATATATTACATTCTTTTCTCACGTATTATTATGTTCATTTTGCATGGATAAATACATTTTTCCGTTTGAAACAGGATTCTGTCATGGGCAGGTTCTTTTTCACACGCTTTATTGTACTTTAATTTTATTGCCTAGAAAATTAACTATTCTTTAAAAAGAATAAATTGAAAATTTTAATTCTAGAACAATGACAGTTTAAAAATATATACATTTTTTGCAGAAATTGTTGGGCCGATCGACATTTTGCTGATTTTTGCATGGATCAGGTCAGGGTTGACAGGGCCAATTATTTTCATATGGGCTTGATAAAAACAGGACACGAAAATTTCAACTCGTCTAGACCTTTAGGAAGAATGAATTCCAGTTTCAGCCCGGCCTGGAAAAAAGGAAGCCAGGCCCAGTTCGATTGCCACAAATGAAAATAGGCCGAAGACTGGCCCGTAGGTTGGTCCGGTTTCGGGCCAGGACCGAGCCCAAACAGACCTCTGCATGTGCATCTTGTTTTGTGTTTTTGCTCTCAGTTATTTCTAAGACAAGGTATGTGAGTAATGCAGGTAAAAATCTTTGACAAAGTAAGAATTAAGAAAATGTGCTATAAAGATATAAATGTAAAATGTGTTTTTGATTGAACAGATTATTGTAGTGTTTCATTCGAACAATTTGTTCCTGGGGGGGAGGGGGCTATATATTTAAAGAGTGTAGTTCATTAGCTAGTAAGGTAGCTCGAAATGTTCTTCAGGCGGTTTTGCTCTCGGGGAGGCATTGCCACGAATTTCCCGGAGGAAAGAAGCACTGATTGCAATTTTATTGACTTTGACATACAGATACATGCCTATGAGCAAGGTTTTCAAAAGAAAGACGTTAAATATGAAGCATTTTCATAGAATTTATAAAATTTACTATAATTACACACAAACTTATACTAATTATGCATTAATTGAAATTAATAAGTAATAAATTAGTTATACATTGATCTACACTTATTACATCTTAAATAATGCTGCCTCTATATCATCAAAATTATGACATTGTTTTTCATGTGGACAAAATTACAGTCGTGTTTAAATTAGATAAGAAGTAAAAACTGGAATATCTTTTAGAGTTTTAGCTATAATTTATTTCATTTAAATAAAATTATATATAAGTAGATCCTTTCGCCCCTACTTTCAGGGAGGGGCAGAGAAAGTTAAAAAGTTCCCTCTTTTTTCAAAAATGTTATTGTAATGTCTTTTCATTTTTTTTTCCACGCCCGAAGGCAGGTACAACCTATCTTTCATTCTGCATAGGCGTTTCTAACAGAAAACTAAATATAGATAAATATTCATACACACAAATATTATACACACATACAAACTATAAATACAATAAACCCAACAAGTGTGAAAAATTAGCCAGAGCCAGGAATCGAACCTGGGACCACAGCAAGGCTGATACTCTAACCACTGAGCTACCCCGGCCAATAACTGGGTCTGCAATTTCTCTGTCTAGTTTTGCAATAACTGGCTCTGAAATTGCAGACCCAGGTATTGGCCGGGGTAGCTCAGTGGTTAGAACATTAGTCTTGTATGTTGTGATCCCAGGTTCGATTCCTGGCTCTGGCTAATTTTTCACACTTGTTGGGTTTATTGTATTTATAGTTTGTAACAAGTCCCTAAAAAAAGGATGAGAATAACCCGAAATATCTACGCAGAATTTGATTGGTGCATTTCGTTTTTGGCTCAGTTCCAGATTACTTTTTTTTTTAATATAGAAAGATATTTAACACAAATACTTGTGTTTTGAGGAATGAGTACAACAATGAGTTATTTTACAAGTAAACTTTACACACACACACAAAAAAAAAAAAAAAGCTGAGTTATTTTTTAAGAAGAGGATGGTTTTAAAAATTTTTAATTAATGAAACATTAAATTCCATAATTCCTTCTCTAAATTAAAAGAAATTTATATATATATATATAAACGTTCCTTATATTTTAAAATAAATACTCCAAAATTGAAAAGAAATTTTTAAGGACATAGAAGGAAAATTTTACCGTTATATAGTGTTATTTGTCAGAAAGAAACAGTAAGTCAGTGAGGAAAAAAAAATTCTATTCAATTGGCAACTCGGCAAAAAAAACTTATTGCTCCTTTTGATTTATCAATGAAATTTTTAAAGATGCACCACAGCGGGCGATCATTTTTAGAAGTTGCAAACATACAGTATTTTCCTAAAATTTTGAAAGAAACTTTCAGGAGAGATAGTGCGGTCAAGACAAATACTTTTTCTACAGTAAAACATCATCGCAATCCACTTATTCTATTAAAATACAGTAAAGTGAAAAAAAAAATACAAATTACCCACTACAAACTGAACCCGAATTTTCGTTCATAACTTTAACAATAATGAAGATATGTTAACGTTATGTTAACAAGCTTTTTATGAAATATGAAATGATTGGAAGTGACTGAATTTCGGTTAGGACTCAATTTATGTAGCGTTAACTGGCATTTTGAATAATGAAATGTCTAGCTTACAGTTTTGATGTGAAATTTGTCAATTTCCAGCACTTCTCGTAATGCTATCATATTTCACAGAAAGCAAAAATAAGCCTGTTGAAAATATTGTTACAATATCTTCAGTTTGACCAAATATTCTATAGTATCACCAAATAGCCCGAATACGGATTATTTTAAAATCCACTAAAACTTGCAAGCAAAATATGCGTTCATACATTGAGTAATTTCATCCCATCAAAGATAGTTCATAAACCAAGTCGGGTGCAGTGAATTTGTTTTAATCTGCACAAGATATTAAAACTGAAGAAATAGGTCCCTCCCACACTCAAAATCGTTTGAAAAATTATTTGTATTTCACCAGATTGGGACATAAGCTGAATTGGTATTTGAATTGCTAGCAGGGCCTGTTTACCGAATAGGCCTGGGAAGCTCGTGTTTACCCAAACAAATACAAAAGGGCCCCCAAATTTACTTTTCAGAATAATTTTTTAGAAAAAAAAAAAAAAAAAAAAAAAAAAATATATATATATATATATATATCAATTAGGGTAAAAAATGCATTTTTTCCTTACGAAATTTTTATCTAAGAAGCTCGCTCTTTCTAAATTGTTGTTTACTCGAAATTTTGATGTTAAAATTTCAAATGGATGCAGTAAATAACAAAGCAATTGGTAGAGGAGGGCTCCAGAGTAACGTCGGGCTTCCTCTACTTTTATGTCTTAAGCGCGCCCTGATTGCTAGTGTTGATGAATTGAAATTCTGCTTCCCAATGAAAGATTCTATGATAATTTAACTCGATATGTTGTGTAAATATTCGTCATTAACATCTCTACTGTTTTCATACTACTACAGCAATTTAAATTTCAAGTATTTTTTTTAAGGTTAAATTTGACAATTTCAAAAATAAAATTCTGTCTTTACCATTTTTTTAAATAATAAATGACATTAATTAAAGAGGTTCGAGCAAGAACATGTTATGTTACATTTTCTCAAAATACAGTATATGTTTTCGATGAGGGTGTTATGAGACAATCTGTCATATGGTAAAGGTAAAATACCAATATTTTAATTAATCTTTAAAATCTGATATATTATTTATTAAAAGTTAATATTTTAATAAAAATAACTTAAATATTATTAATAATTTTTATATTAGAAAATTAAATGTTGCTAAGTTTTTCTGAGAGAGCTTAGTACTATTCGTTAACTTACTAAATACAAGGTACAAGAACAAAAATAAAGTAAAAATTGCAACTAAAAGCTTTCATTTAAATTGTCTCAGAATTTTATTTTTGTTACGTAACATCTTATTTCACTAAGCCCTTCTGTTTATTCAGAATATCAAAGATTGATAAGGAAAAATTTACTCACAAAAAGTACATTGAGAAACATGAAGCAAAGAGCCTCGATCCATGAAGCAGCATGCAGCAATACAAACAAAAATTTCCAAAACTACAGAATGTATTTTCGCACTGATAATTACGCATGCAAACTTGGAAAACGGAAATAACCCCACACGCTTACAGCTGCAGGCAAATTGCAAAAAATTCGCCCCACCTTAACCCTCAAAGTAAAGCTCCCTGCAGTGATGTTCTCATTTACGACTTTTGCCGTGTCTCATCACTCAGACGATTAATTGATGAGTAATTTGTCAATTACATCCTGTTTTTTAAATTGGTCGTTATTTTGTAAGAAAAAAACCGTTCGGGCACCTGTGCCCCCCCCCCAACTATCCCCGGAACTGGGCATCTGGAACTGATCTTTTCCCCATCACCTCATGACAAAATAGATAACTCTCGTTCAGATTTAGAGCTTTCAGATAATATTTCACTTTGTTCCTTTTGGAACCCTATAGACTCCGGGTCACATAACTGTTGCAAAGAATGTAGAAGACTAATAGGATTTTCTTTGTCTGTTGCTTCTTTTATACCACACACACACACGCTTACATATGCGGGCGCGCCGTTTTCTTTACATTAGTTTTCAAATCAGAAATATATAGTATAATTTATTGGTATAATCATTCAAATATTTGAAAATTAAAATTTTGACTATATCGCAGTCATAAAATTTTTCCGTGAACTTGAAATTCTGGTCTGGGCACTGGAACTACCTGGGGTGGGCACGGCCCACCCGGCCCCCCCCTCTAGTTACGCCTATGGCTGTCAGGTTTCTTAGAATCAGCTGCAAGAGTTGAAAGCTATTCTTAAGGGATTAGCATATTGTATGTATTGTATATGTATCTATTGTGTACCGTTAAAGGCGTCCTTTAGAAAATCTTAATCCGAAGGGTGGCGACTTGGACATAATGAAAGGTATTTCCATTGCAATGTGGTCTTTGATAGATAAGAAAGAGAGTGCACCCTTTTATTTAAGAAGACAGATCAGTCAAGAGGGAGGAACGGTTGTCAAGCGACCCTTGGAAACAGACCAGTAGCCCCGTAGACAGAAAGGTGCTAGGGAGAATGACCAGAGAGGAAGTTAGTTCTAACGTAGGAAGCGAAGGTGTAAGGTCGTTCAGAGTTGAGCTCTGAGACCGGTGTTGAGTGCTAGCGTGGTGGCGAAGGGTGAAGGTTGCTCGAGAAATGAGCGCTGAGACCGGAGTGAGTTCGAACGCAGGATTGGAGTGTGTGAGATTAATAGAAATCTCGGTTCTGAATAAATGAACGTAGTCTAGCGGTACACGTAGAGCGTTTTCTGTAATTGTTTTGATTTAGTGTTAAACCGGATAATTTACATCCGAGTTTAAATGTAAATAGTGTTAATAAATTGTTACTTTAACTTTAATTGAAAGAGTTAGGTTTTTCTTGAATATACATCAAGTATCGTGCCCGATATCACGTTTTCATATCGGTGGTGGCAGCATATCAAAAGATCGGATTTATTTCGAAGTTGTGTGGACGGAGAAGTGGAATCCGACAATGGTGGCAGCGACGGGATCTGAATCACCGAAGACCAGTGCCAGTTAGCTGTGTTACAGAGAGTTTGTGCCGGATCGCCCAGCGGAAGTGTTTGAGCTCTATCGTCGAAGACCAGCGCCAGTTAGCCGTATTAAGTCAGTTTATGCCGGATCGTCTAGCGGAAGTGTGTGTGCCCTATCATCGTAGACCAGTGCCAGCTAGCCTATCGTCATTACAGTGAAGTGAATTAGTGGTGGTGCTGTGTTAGTGTAGTGTTGTGCGTAGTGTTTTTTGTGCATTGTGAAGCAAGGTGCAGTGATTGTGGCCCGAGAGTGCAAGATTTACCCTGTGGAAAAGTGAGCAGAGAATTGCCCAGCGAATAAAGTACGAGGTAAGGTGTTTTGATCATTTTACTCTACTGACATTCTCGAACCTACTGTTTTTTATTGTGTATAATTTACGTTAATTTATGTGCAATATAATAATTGGTCTAAGTCAAATGAGATATTAACAACCATTTTACACTAGTGTTTTAAGAAAAGGATCTTATATTAATTACTAGAAGTGATCTTCTAATTGTTTTAAACGGATAAGATTAATGATTAAAATTAATGCATTGTGTTAATAGTTGGAAGGAATAATTGAAATTTCTTAAATTTAAATTATTATTAAAGTAATATTTAAATTAAGTGATATTGTTTGCTTTAAATTTGAAATATTGATAGTAAATGAGGAAAGCAAATTTGTGTAGAATTTAAATTAAATTGAAATAACCTTCAAGGAAGAACTGAAGGCCCAGAGAAAAAAAAAGTGCTGTGATTTACCTTTTAATGTGAGAACTAATTTTGAAATTGAAATATTTTATTGAGATTAAATTTAGGAATTTATGTGTATTTCATGCAAATTTTTGTTAGGTGGATATTTTTATGTAGTGATTGGCATCAGTGTTTTATTCAAATTGCAACGTATCAGTATTATTGTGTAAATTGTATTTTATTATTTAATGGTATAAATTTAAAATCTGTATTGCATAATAGTCAAATTGAGATTATTGTTACTTTGTTATTGGAAGCAAATTGTGGGGTATCATTGTTTAAGGAAATTTATTATTGTATTATTACTTATTTGATATATGTTAAATAGTATAATATGTGGAGGTAACTTATGAGGGTAGGATTTGAGGAAGTATTAATTTGATATTGTGATTAAGTATTGTTGTAGGGTGGTGATAATTATCAGTAGAAGGTATGGCTTTCTTACTAAAAATAAAAAGGGTGGATCTTCAGGCGATATGTGAAGAGTTAGGGATTGAAGTTTCGGAAGATGATACCAGGTTTAAGCTTAAGAAAAAGATAGTGGAGAGCGACGAATATGAAGAGGGGGCTGTTATGGAATTATCTAACACTATTGTTACGGAGCGGTTAGAAAAGTTAGAAAAGGAGGAAAAGTTACAACGAGAAAAGTTAGAAAGGGAGGAGAGGTTAGAACGAGAAAAGTTAGAAAAGGAGGAAAAGTTACAACGAGAAAGCTTAGAAAGGGAGGAAAAGTTACAACGAGAAAAGTTAGAAAGGGAGTTAGACCGTGAAAAGTTAGATAGAGAAGAAAGGTCTGAAAAATTGAGATTGGAACATGAGTTAGAGTTGGAAAGGATAAAAATTCAAAGTTCGGCAAATAATTCTAATGGGTCTAGAGAATATAATAATGAGAGTAGCCTAGAGAAATTGATTAAAAGTGTTAAAACTTTGTCTATCAAGGTTCCAGAAGGGACTGAGGGATGGAATCTGTTTTTTAGCAGTTTAGAACGAGCATTCCAAACAAAAAATGTACCGGAAACCCAGCAGGCCGAAATTTTACTAAATATGCTAGGGGATAAGGCCGATAATTTGCTAATATACACGACTAGAGAACAAATTGAGAGTTATGAGAAGTTAAAGGAATTAGTTCTAAGGGAACACGAGCCGACACCGAAGGCGTGTTTGGAAAATTTCAAGAAGGCTAGAAGGAATCAAAATGAAACTCATGTATTATTTGTGTCACGTTTAATAGCAACGTGGGAAAATTACTGTAAGATTAGAGGTGCAGATACGTATGAGAAGGTGAATCAGTTAATTGTCTCGGATAAGTTGTTAACTACTCTAGATGAGGAAACCGCGACGCATATTGGATTAACTCAGCACAGTAATTGGTTAGAAGTTTCGAAAATTGCTAAGGAATGTGATAATTTCTTTGATGCTAAACAAAAATCTTATGCGGTAACTTATAAGGGTTATAAAGACAAAGAAAGGTATGTAAATAATGGAAATTCTAGAAGAGAAAAAGATGAGGGATTTAGTAGTAATGGAGACAAAATGGGAATAATGAGGTTAGTCCATTTTTGGGTAGAAAACCGGAATATAAGAAACCTAATGATACGACGCCTATCTGTTTCAAGTGTTCTCAACGAGGACATGTTCAGCGATATTGTACAAAAGGAAATAATGAGGGAAGTAATCAAATTAATAACCGACAAGAACCAAGGGCTAGTATCAATAATGTCTCAGTGCGAGGAATTAAAGAATTACCAAGGGGAGCGAGTGTGGCAAGAATCGGAGCAAAAGGGAATTGGAGAACTAAAGTTATTGGAGAGAAGTTAAATAATCTCGAGAAAGTGGAAGTTAGTGTAAATGGAAAGATAGCAAAAGGATTAGTGGATTCTGGTTGCCAAATTAGCGTCGTTCATAAAGATTTAGTACCAGCAGAAAAATTAAGAGGGGCTGGTAGCATATATTTACAAGGGATATTTGGTAAGGCAGTGAAATCGCCATTAATTCAGTTACCTTTAGCTATTCCAAAACGCGAAGAAACTAATGTAATTCATCAGGACGTACTTTGCGCGATAATTGATAATAGTAAGGAACAGGTAATTTTACATCCTGACGTGGCTAATGAATTGTCAGGGTTAAACAACGAGAAATCATTAAGAGAATCGGTAGAAAGGGAATGTAAGGAAGATAGTCGGAACAAAGTGAAGGAAGGGGAAAGGATTAGAAATGGTAATAATAATCGTTATGTCGTAAAAACGAGATCGGTAAATTTACAAAGTCATGAGAAGGAAAAACCGAGGTAGAGAAAAGTAAGATTAATCAAGTTACGGAAAGTATTCTAAATGTATTTCAGGAATCCCAAATGAGTTGTAAGGATTTAGAGAAAGCTTGGGAATTGGCTGAAAATGAGAGAGAGTCTTATTATATTGTGAATGGGATGTTATATCATAAAGAGAAATTAGTAGATGAAACTGTAGCTCAATTAGTATTACCTAAAATTAGAAGGGAGGAAATTCTAAAACTAGCGCATACCTCCTTATATGGAGAACATCAGACGGTTAAGAAAATGTTAGAAAGAATCAAGCATTCATTTTATTGGGAAAATATGGCGAAGGAAGCTAAAATATATTGCGAATCATGTGTAGAATGTCGATTAACGAGGGAAATGAATGTGAGTAATAAGGAGAAAGAGGAAAGATGTCGACCTGCAGTTATAGTTGAGTTAGGGGATGGGAGTAAGAAACTGGTGTATCAAGATGAAATGAGAGCATTTATGGCTAAAAATAAAGTAGTCGATATTGTCTTGGATAGTGACGGGGAGTTTGAAGACTGTAGGAAAGATCTGTTGTTAGACCGAGAACAACCGGAAAATAAAGACAGGAAGGGATTTGAGATAAAAGGGTTAACAAATATTCAAGTTGGGGACATAAAATCAATCTTAAGGAAAAATAAGGAATTATTTATGGGTCCTATCGAACTGGTAGAAAAGGAGAAAAATCGGATTGGTCGTAAACCGGAGAGGGGTAAGACAAGGCAGAAATTGTACAAAGTCTTTATTACGTACAAAGAGGATTTGGACAGGCAAGTGCCTGATTGGTTAGAGGAAGATTTAATTGGGACATCAGAGGCAGAAGTTAGCCATTCAAGCGGGTGCATTGCGGAAAGGAATGTACCAATTAAGTTAATGAGGAAGCACTGGAAGGAAAAAGTTCCGCCTCCAGCAATATCAGCCTAAGCACTGACATTGAAATGACATAATACTAGTGTAACTTTATTTTTTTTTGTGTATTTATAATTGTATTTGCATCTTGTGTTTATAACAGTGTATTAGTATATTGTGTAATTTTTTTTTGGTATTTCTCACATTAGTATATGGTTCATTAGAGATGTCAGTAGTTAAATTTTCAGACACCTTGAAATATTTATGTAATTGTAGTAATGAAGAAACCTATCAAGGAACTGTTGAACTCTTCTCAGACATTACATAGTTTGAGGAAAATTAGCCCCTAAAAGGCATATTTTCCGCTAAGGTGGGGGGTGTCAGGTTTCTTAGAATCAGCTGCAAGAGTTGAAAGCTATTCTTAAGGGATTAGCATATTGTATGTATTGTATATGTATCTATTGTGTACCGTTAAAGGCGTCCTTTAGAAAATCTTAATCCGAAGGGTGGCGACTTGGACATAATGAAAGGTATTTCCATTGCAATGTGGTCTTTGATAGATAAGAAAGAGAGTGCACCCTTTTATTTAAGAAGACAGATCAGTCAAGAGGGAGGAACGGTTGTCAAGCGACCCTTGGAAACAGACCAGTAGCCCCGTAGACAGAAAGGTGCTAGGGAGAATGACCAGAGAGGAAGTTAGTTCTAACGTAGGAAGCGAAGGTGTAAGGTCGTTCAGAGTTGAGCGCTGAGACCGGTGTTGAGTGCTAGCGTGGTGGCGAAGGGTGAAGGTTGCTCGAGAAATGAGCGCTGAGACCGGAGTGAGTTCGAACGCAGGATTGGAGTGTGTGAGATTAATAGAAATCTCGGTTCTGAATAAATGAACGTAGTCTAGCGGTACACGTAGAGCGTTTTCTGTAATTGTTTTGATTTAGTGTTAAACCGGATAATTTACATCCGAATAAATTGTTACTTTAACTTTAATTGAAAGAGTTAGGTTTTTCTTGAATATACATCAAGTATCGTGCCCGATATCGCGTTTTCATATCGGTGGTAGCAGCATATCAAAAGACCGGATTTATTTCGAAGTTGTGTGGACGGAGAAGTGGAATCCGACAAAAGCTTTAAACTAAATTATAAAAAAAAAATTGTAAAGTCCCCAGCGAACACGACACGGGCGAAGCACAGTACAACATAAGAAAACAAGGACAATTTATGCCCTGCAAGCATTTCTACTATCAAACACAAACACTGACTGATCTGTCAGAATTCTGACTGCAAATATTCTTAAAATAGCATAGTGGCGCTATCTGTTTTCAAACAGAGAAACTAAATCAATTGTAGTAAAAATTAATTGTACTGAACACTCTCAGAGATGCTGTATATAGGGGTACATTATTAAACGCGCGCGTGTCTCAATAAAAAGAATGTTAGAATTTAAAATATAGTGCGTGGTTCATTCAATAAAACAATCATTAATCTCTAATCTTAATTTAACTTTTGTTGGTGAAATTAGTACTTAACTTCGAAATCTACCTGTGCCTGTAGGCCGAGCCGGCAGGAATTTTTTATAATTTGCATTTTCATCCTTTGGCTGTGAAATTTTTAAAACACAAAATTGCTTCAAAAATTATGTATTCTATAAATTTTTCTACAAAAGGTCTTGTGCGTGGAAATCGCGGGGTAAGCAGCCAGAGGGTTAATCAGAAAATTTATTGTTTCACTCATTACGCACTGAATATTCTGAATGAACTCAGTATGTGCTGAAATTTTTAATTAGTTTTTGAAGCAGTAATATTTATTTTAATCAATATATTTAGTATACTTTTAAAGTAGGATGAGGTTGAAGACAAGAAAAAGGAATAGTTAAACATGTACTTATATAATGCATAATTCTAAGGCATCTTAAATGTTTTCTTTTTTTGATGGCATAATATAAACGGAGCCACGAATTGACACTAGGTCCTGGGCCCCGCTTTGGCTGCAGACTTCATAAAATATTCTTTATACTCTATTGGTGGGTGTTGTAAGACTTTTGAATCCCTCGAAGACTGACTAATAATATTTTGTGCCCAGAGCACTCAGAACCCGTTGGCTTAAAAAAAAGTGATACTTTTGAAGAAACTAAAAAGATTTTAAGGCTAAAAAAAGATATATATATATTTTTCCCCGCTCCAACGCGAGACTTTCTGACACATTTATACGGACTCATTTTTAAATGTAAAAATAGGACAAATTCTCAAAAACTGTATACCACTCATATAAAGCTTTTTAATTTATTTTTGCTATTTTATATATACTATATATATTTATAATTATTCTTGCATGCATTGCGCGCATGATTTTTCACAATTAAATTGCTAAAACCAGCCAAAAATGTTTTAACGAGTACAAATATAATGTGTTCTCAAAATGTCCTACGATGAAAAAAATAAAATCTATAGATCCTGAGAATTTTTTTTTTTTTTTTAACAGAAATTCGAAATATTGAGGGTTTTTTTTTTATGCAAAAAGTAGTCATGAATTCTAAACTTTTTACTGGAGAAGCATAATAAGGTCATTTTGTGCATCTGTATGGTTAATATATTCAATCAAAATTTCATAAAATTCTAACCAACCTTTTTTCAAAAATCGGCAACCAAATTCGCCATTTTGAGAAAATTGACTTTGAAGATCAAACTACCCCTTGATCATATAAAAAGAGCTCAGACTGTTGAAGACATAACTTCTCTTCTAAAGTGAATTTTTGCATGGGTTTTATTTTAAAATGTTCCTAAAAAATAACGTTTAATTATAAGTTATTAAAAAAAAAAAATAGATTTTTCACACCTCAAAGGGTACCTGACCCCTATATAAGTTACAATAAAGATATTTTTATTTTTTCCCAGCTTAAAAATGCTAATCTTTCTGATGCATTCACGGAGTTATTTTTATGCAGAAATGCATGAAATTTGTACAAATTATCGTTTAATTAGCAAAGAATCGAACAAGGTTTTATATATTCCTTTAAATGTGATCCATCTTCAGTTGTATTCAATTGCTTTCTCAAGACGACATTTTCATGACTGTCAAACACCGAAAATCAGCTTAAAATGCGAACTTTGACAAAATTTTCTGTAAAAATCTTTGCTTTTATAAGAAAATGGAAAACTTTGATTTGAAAGAAGTATCTGAACAGAACCTGCAAAGTGTACACATATTTATTAATATACTTAAATTTTTCATGCATTTACAAACAGAAATGAATTCGTGTACATTCAGAAAATAGCCAATTTAGATATAAAATATAAAATTTGCTAATAAAGACATGTGAACACCCCCCCCCCCTTAAAAAAAAGAGACATGATAGAGGGCTGGATCAGTCTCTGAACGAAATTGTTCATATTATAAAGGGGGCGATACAGACAAAATTTAGGGTCTCTTTAGAAACTCCTTCACAAAATTACGTTTAATAAAACATGTAACCCTTCATAAAATGCCTCATAATAAAACAGGACCCTTCACAAAATTCCTCATAATAAAACAGACCCCTTCACAAATTTCTTCATAATAAAACAGGTTCCTTCACAAAATTCATCATAATAAAACAGGTCCCTCCACAAAAATCCATTTAATAAAAGACGGCCCTTCACAAAATTCTTCATAATAAAACAGGCCCATTCACAAAATTCCTCTTAATAAAATAGGCCCCTCCACGAAATTCCATTTCATAAAAGCATTCACTAATTATTTTTGTTTCGTTAGGTTTTAAAATGTATAATTTGCAAACAAAACAAGTTCACCAGAAAGGAAAACTTTAGCAGAAACACTTAACGAAGTTTTAATTAATAAATGTTTTGTTCTAATTTGAGTAACTGGATTTCATCTTTCGTTACAAAATGTTATTTTTCACAAAAATATAATAAATTTTACAAAAATAATTTTTATGTTTCACAAAATGGTCCCCAAGGAGAAAAAAAAAAAAAAAACCTTCATCGATCCCTGTTATGAGTAAGAATGATTCACAAATCACAACCCCTCCTAGATGAGAAAATTTTAGTGTCTCTGGAAATTTCGTGTTCTAGGTATATGCCCCTGAACACCTCTGTCCTTTTTTTTTTATATTAATAAAAAATATGTTACTCGTAATGTTGTAATCTAATCTCATCTCAAACTGAATTTTTTGGTACTGCTATCATTTTTTCTTTCTTTCTTTCTTCCTTTTTTTTCTCTCGCTCCGTCAATCAAGCAGTGTTCCCGTCTCAAACAAGCTCTTCGTTAGGATTCAAGATGATGTTAGAAAGCCATAAAAATACGCGAATGCCTGCGAAAAAGTACCATTAAAATAATCGTTACATGAACTTGTTAACACGCCATCTTCTTTAACAACTGTTCCATCTGAACTGAAACTTTGCCTCGTGCCTCACCAAACACTTCTAAAAAGGCGAACAAGAGAAAGAGGCCCCAAAAATTCTTCTTCCTCAAAAGGCGAGCGCCAGTTTTGTAAGCCACGCCCAGTTTTTTTATCTCGACCATTGAACTCAATTGTATAAAGTAGTTTTGAATTTTCAATTAAAATATGACTGAGAGGAGAGATGAGGAGATAGAGCATTATGCGTATAAAGGAGTTTCAAAATACTTATCTTGAGTAAGAACAAAGGATAAAAAGACTTGTCAAAGGGATTCTTTCATTTAATGACGATCAAACATTACTGTAATCAAGAGTTTCGAGGAACACTCCACCCTATATTTACTCATCATCCTTTCTCTTTTAAATAGAAGGTTTCTAGGTAAATATTACGCCATTCATCTTGTTATGGGACAGACTGACACTGACATATCAATACTTTACATCACTCTTCATTATATAGATTTCTACAGTAATTTTTAAGAAAGGGCGGCTTTAGAAGAGTATGCTGCCCCCTCCCCCCGATCGGGTATACCTGGCACCTCCGTTGGGTTAAAAATAGAATTCTGTCCAAAAAAAAAAAAAAAAAGGAAAAGAAAAAGAAAAAGAAAAGAATAACAAAATCTAAATGTTTACAAAATTATTTAATGATTCTTCAGTACAGAAAGGAAGAAAAAAATTAATTTCAGAAAACCAACATCTCCAAATTCAAGATAAATTTGTCAAAAGTTTTTAATTTAAACTCGACGATGAACAGGAGAAATTTTGACTTTTGGCTCTTCAAGGATGGATGAGGCAGTTACCCAATACAATATATATATATTATATATAAGAACACTGCAACCCAATAATGTAATTTTAAAACTAATTATAATGCCTGAGACCTGCAAAAAATTTTTAGCAATGCTTCTAGAAATCGGACAACCAAAAGTATAAAGATGTATATTATTGCGTTAATTTTATACTCTTTCTTCGAACAAGGCCGAATTCTCAATTAGGTTAATGCCTAGGGACGCCAGAAGAATACTAACAACACTTGATTAACGAATTTATCCAAGAAACATGCAAGCTTAATAGATACACTGTCTCAATTAGATTGTAATTGCTACAGTATTTCGGATGTTATCGTGATGACAATATTTGCATTATATATAGATAGAAGATATAATATATAAACGAAGTGATTGCAATAGGTTGATTTCTAAAGAAATCGACCCAAAAATAAGGTGGTTCTCAAATGACCTGCTCAACAACACGAAAGTTTCTGACACATTTTCTAACTCATTTTTAAACGCAAAGGCATAAAATTGGCAGACCTGACTATGGAAGCGATTTGGAATCGAAATGAGTTTTTCATTTTTTGATAAATAAATTACTTACAGAGTTATAAGCGATTCATGTCACGTGACGACACGTTTTTCTACCTTCTCGGGCATTTGGGAGAAGAATTCAGTTCAAAACTCAGAATTTGACAGTTTTTTTTATGAGAGATCTTCTGCTTTTACCAAAAATGGAAAATGTTCCGATTACAAAGTTTCTGAATAAGAGCACATGTCAATTTGATACACTTCCGAATCAAAATGAATTCAAAATTGTGTCAGAAAGTAGCTCCTTTGAATTTAAGAATAGTCTTAAGAATGCATTAAAATAATATTAAACTACAGACTTTAATGTTAAAAAATACATAAAAACAATTAAAATTATCAATTAGACGTTTCATGCACTCACGTACACCTCATCAGTACTTTGATAACTTTGATAGGAGGTGGGCTTTGAGACCTATAGCTACAAGGCTGTTGTCTCGAATGATCCATATACATTTATTTATTATTCACAGAAACATATACATGAATTCTACAATTACATACATCTTGACGAGATAGTACAAGGAAACATGACAACACAAGAGACACAACCTGGGGGTTCCACACAAAGTGTGTCTGCAATGGAACCAGTGGGAATTGAATCCACAACCTCCTACACTCGCAAGCGATTAGCGGCGTGGTGCCTTAACTACTCGGCCACGGAGGCCCCCTCATCAGTACTACGAACACAACTACAAAGCCACCAGAACCAAAACAAAAAAAAAAATAGTTAAAGTCACAGCTTAGTTAAAACATTGTATTCTGCTGGAATCTGTACAGCCTCGTTAATTGGAGATTCAGACAAAACCGTCATCCAACCCTCCAGGAAGATACGACTGCTGTACACGCAACATTTTGAACAGGCAATTTATGCGTTCTGAAAATCAGGCACATGGTTAAATTCCAATGCATGCGCAACCAATCTCGAGGTTAGAGTGCCTCTATTAAACGCATCCCTATGTTCTTTCAACCTCATATTTACGGATCTTCCAGTCTCGCTTATATAGCTTGATCCGCAACCTTTGCAAGGAATCCGGTAAACTACACCTGTAAGGTCAAATCTGGAATATTTATGTTTGTAGTTACTCCAAAAAATCTTAGTTGGATTTAAAGGCACATAAGCAGTCATGATGCTCACATTCACAAAAATAGCAGATATATTCTCAGAAATATTGACGTAGAACGGTAAAGATATAATTCCCACAGGTGTGGCATGTTGGTAAGGTGTGGGATATTCATTCGATCTCTTCGATAGTTCCAATAAAACTCTATGGCACCATTTTCGTGGGCAATCGTTAAGACATAAATCAGAAATTATTCTACAAATCTCATTATTGTAACTGACTTCGCTATTACAAAATCTTAATGCTCTATTGTACAATGACCTTACCACAGCAACTTTATGTGAAAGAGGGCTATTAGAGTTGAAATTTAGATATTGACCGGAAGAAATAATTTTTCTATAAACGAAGTTTTTAAAACATGAACATTGTTGACAATGTTTGTAGAATAATT
Organism: Maratus michaelseni; assembly: GCA_963931845.1. Classification (NCBI taxonomy): domain Eukaryota; kingdom Metazoa; phylum Arthropoda; class Arachnida; order Araneae; family Salticidae; genus Maratus; species Maratus michaelseni. The sequence goes on along the minus strand of OZ007594.1, from coordinate 321,215,210 downwards.
TCTGATTTACGTCTTAACGATTACCCACGAAGATGGTGCCATAGAGTTTTATCGGAACTATCGAAGAGATCGGATGAATATCCCACGCCTTATCAACGTGCCACACCTGTGGGAATTATATCTTTACCGTACTACATCAATATTTCTGAGAAGATATTTGCTATTTTTGCGAATGTGAGCATCAGGACTGCTTATGTGCCTTTAAATCCAATTAAGATTTTTTTTGGGTAACTACAAACATAAATATTCCAGATTTGACCTTACAGGTATAGTTTACCGGATTCCTTGCAAAGGTTGCGGATCTAGCTAGGCGAGACTGGACGATCCTTAAATGTGAGGTTGAAAGAACATAGGGATGCGTTTAATAGAGACTGTAACCTCGAGATTGGTTGCACAAGCATTGGAATTTAACCATGTGCCTGATTTTCAGAACGCGCAAATTGCCTGTTCAAAATGTTGCGTGTACAGCAGTCGTGTCTTCCTGGAAGGTTGGATGACGGTTTTTTCTGAATCTCCAATTAACGAGGCTGCACAGAGTCCAGCAGAATTACAATGTTTTAACTAAACTGTGACTTTAACTATTTTTTCTAGTTTTGGTTCTGGTGGCTTTGTAGTTGTGTTCGTAGTACGGATGAGATGTACGTAAGTGCACGAAATGTGTAATTGATAATTTTAATTGTTTTTATGTATTTTTTAACATTAAAGTCTGTAGTTTAATATTATTTTAATGAATTGTAGTTTTATCCAAACGTAATTATGTATGTGTATTTGAATGTGTCTTAAGAATAATTTACTACCTAACAATATATTCATACTTAAAATATAAATCAAGGAGTTGGGTGGAAAACTTCCCCTTATAAATTTAATTTGGAAAGGGGGGGGGGCGAGAGAAAGCTTACCCCGAATGAAAATTTCGGCCCTGTTAATAGCTATAACAATCAAGTGCTGAAAAATTTATATTTATATGGAATCGTCAGCTTTTTTTTAGATGCACAAAATTTTCAGCTTTTCAGTTAATATTATTGAGATATAACATAAGGCTGTTCTCAAATCTAAAATGGCTACTTTATGACACATTTTTTAATTCATTCCTGTTCGCAATTGTATCAAATTGGCAGGTGGTTTTATTAACAAATTTTGTAATAAGGACGATTTCCATTTTTTGGCTAAAGACAGAAGATTTTTCAGAAAATACTGGGAAAGTCGGCGTTTTGAACCGAATTACCGATGCGAAAGCTGAAGATGGGGGAAAAAAACGTAATTGTCAGGTGACACGAATCGCTTATAACTCGATAAGTAATTTATTTATCAAAAAATGGAAAACTTACTTCGCTTCCAAATCGCTTCAATAGTCAAGCCTGCCAATTTTATGCTTTTGCGTTTAAAAATGAGTCAGAAAATGTGTCAGAAAGTTATGTCAAATGACCTGCCCAACAATGCAAAATTTTCTTACACATTTTCTGACTCATTTTTAAGCGCAAAGGCATAAAATTGGCAGGCCTGACTATTGAAGCGATTTGGAAGCGAAATGAGTTTTTCATTTTTTGATAAATAACTTGTCGAGTTATAAGCGATTCTTGTCATATTACAAGTTTCTCGCCTTTCTCGCGCTGCCGCGAAGGAAATTTGCTTTAAAATGCTGACTTTGACAGTACTTTCTGAAAGATCTACATTTATCAAACAATGGATGCCATTCGAATACATAGCTTCTGAATAAGAACACCTGCCAAATTCAAGCGTTTCCGAACAAAAATGAATTATAAAAATGTGTCCAGAAAGTAGCCAGTTTGGATTTGAGAATAGCCTTAAGAAAATAGCAAGCTCTTTATAATGAAAATGCTAACGTTTAACGATGGTATACAAGTCGATCATCCACTACTGTAAATTGTGTTCGTCTGTTTTGTAATTACTCAACAACACCAAGTTTTACTCTCAACAGTAATATACAAGACTTGTAATGTTTTGAGTTACAAGCTGTCAAAAATGCTGATTTTTGAAATTTTTCAAAATTTAAATTGTTATAAAATTCAGGGAGAATAAACTGAGATAACAGCTCTTTTTTATTTATTTTTTTTGTGGGCATGCTCGGAAGTAGTAATTGCACATATAAATATGTACAAACGTGTAAAAAAAAAAAAGTATTTTACAAATATAAGCATTTAATATTTATCTTGAAAATCACGTCTGATTTCATGACTGCAATTCATGATTCGTCCAAAAGAAAAAAAAAACGTTAATTTGGCGTGGTTACTGAACCCGATTATGGAAAATTCACAGCTTTATTTACGCATGATAGAAAGTGCGAGCTTTTGAATTTATTATAAAAATAATTTCTTTTTTAAGATATGACTACACAGCAGGAGAAAAAAACTCCACCCTTTAGTTAAACCTTAAACTCTCTTTTTATGATTTCAAAATTGATTTCTCAACGTATAATCATAATTTAATTAATATGAAATTATTAATTAATTAAAGCGTATTTTTTTAAAATATATATTGCACTCTTTATTTTTTATTTATATTTTCTACTTTTTAATTACTTAAAATATTTCATTGTTACAGTTTCAGAACCAGTTGTTTTATTTTGGCGAACGTAGTTTGGCACCTAATTAAATACATTGTTGCTGTAACTCGTAAACAATTGTAACCATAAAGAATATTTAGCCGATTTATCATCTGCGGCGGGCTAGTGGAAAAATGTTTTAAAATAAATTTATACATTTAAAATTAAGTTCTAAAAATATAAAAATGTTGTATATTGTTATTGGAAACACGCTCGTGTATATAATTTGTATATAATTCTAGCATATAGGGAAGTAAGTGAAAAATAGATTACAAAAATCCATCTTTACACACAAAAAACAAGTTTGGTTAAATAAAAGAATATAAAAATCAACATTGTAAGTTAATCAGTTCATTATATAAGTTACTTGGTTTTTCTCTTATTTTGCTTAGAAAAGTTGTATCTGACACTGACATGACAATTAATTGATTTTTCTTCTTTACATAAAAAAAAAAGTTTAAATAAAGAAACATATATTATTCGTACGCATGTGTCTTAGAAATTATCCTTGTGCCTAATTTGAAGTTTCTAGACTGCAATTTCAGCGAAATATACTTGAAAATAAAACTGTAGAACGTTTTTTTCCCATTCCACACATTTAAAATTCGATTAAAAAAAATAAAATAAAAAATAAAAAAAAATTAAAAAAAATAAGGAAGAAATTTTTGGCTTGGGAGAATTACCCCCTAATAGGAACCTGCATGTCAAATTAAAAATTTCTAGCCCCGATAGTTTCCGAGTAATCATGATGATAGTGTTTTTTAATCATTTCATCTTTTTAAATCTCGAATATTTTAACAAACCTTCTTACTATGTGGAAAAAAAAAAAAAAAAAAAAAAAAAAAAAAAAAAAACAACGAAAATTGAAATTGTAATTCGTTTATATTGATGATTTGGAAAATATTTTTTATATCAAAACGCTGAAAAGTTAAGACGAAAAGAATTCCATAAAAATAAGTATTAGGGGAAAAAATAAATTAATGAATACGGAAATGACAAAAACAATAAAATAAGAACTATCGGAAAATCATCTTGCCCGGGTCTGTGATATTAACCTTAAATATACCCAAAATCAGTGTTGAATGAATTTATACATTTAAACGAAAATCTTTCGAAACGAACCTAATTGTTGAGAGCCAACTGCATTCGGCATTGTATACCATCGAATTTGTAGGATTTTATATTTTTAAATGAAAATGTATCCAAACGAACTAGGGCGCTCGTTATAGTGATTGCCAACATAATTTCTGACGGTTAGATATATTAACGTCTTAAAAGAAAAACCGCATATCAAATTTCATGTTTTTAGCATAAATAGAATCAAGGATATCCAAATTTTAGAATGCTTTTCACTCTTACACCCGCTTGAAGGTAAGTTTACATGCAAAAATAAAATATAGCCTGTTATAAGCGGAACCTCTGCATCATTGTTATCCTGAGAGAAGATTTGAAATCGGATCAGTAGTTTCAAAGTAATCATTATTTTAGAACTTTTTTCTGCTCATTTGACCCTTTTAAATTTAGATTTTTTAGAAACCATTCTTAGCGAGCATTTTCATCGTAAAAGTAACCAACATGTCAAATTTCAAGTTTCTAGCCTCTTCAGTATCACAAAAATTGCAATTTTAGAACGTTTTTTGTTTCTGCAGCCTTTTTAATTTAGATTTTTTTTAACTGTTCTGTGGGAGCATTTACATTGCTAAAGTAAAAGCTATATCAAATTTCCATCGATTCCCAACAATTCCAAATTAATCGTAACTTAGAACTTTTCTGCTCATTTCATCCTTTTAAATTTCGAATTTTTTTAGAAACTGCTCTTAGCGAGCCTTTACATATTATAAGAAGCCAAATTTCAACTTTCTAGCCCCAACAGTATCACAGAATTTGCAATTTTGAATGTATTTCCTCCTGCACGCTTTCAAATTTCGATTTTTTTTTTTAACTTGTTCTGTCCGAGTACTTACATCTTAAAAGTAACAGCCGTGTAAAATTCCAAGTTTTTGCTCCTAACAATTCCATATAAATCGTAAAGTAGAAGTTTTTAGAATGTTTTTCGCTCATTTCGTCCTTTTAAATTTCTATTTTTTTTTCTTTAGAAACCATTCTTAGCGAGCATTTACATCTTAAAAGTAATTACCATGCTAATTTTCAAGTTTTAGCCCCTTCAGTATCACAACAATCGCAATTTTTGAACTTATTTTGCAATTACAACCCTCTTCAAAAGGTAACTAACATAAAATAAATAACATAATATAGGTATAATAGTATAGGTATAATAGGCATAATAATAGGTAAATTAACATAAAATATGTTGGAGCAGAGACTGTTGCCATCATTTTGCCTTTATTGCTTTTGAAATCGGTTCGGTAGCTCCAGTGATTAACCCCTGCAAATAAAGAAACCCACAAACAAATGTTTCTTCCTTGTACTATTACTATATATTTAAAGTTATATAACTTTTCCCGGTTATTTAATTGCAGTGCCACGTAAAATAAAATCGAGGGCTGCATGCAACCCGCGGGCCGCATGATGAGTACCACTGAAGACGAGTATGCTACAATACTGACTGGATCCACCGGAAATACTATTTAATTTGTGTGCTGAGAAATGTGCCATAGATTAACACCGTAACACATAATTATGTTAATCACTCAAGAGTAATATATTCATAATAATCGCAAAAAAAAAAAAAAAAAAAAAAAAAATTCTATCTTCCTTTACTCTCAATTTTGCTTGAATTATGCAGAATTTAGACGAAGTCGTTGCACTTGATCGACCTTCAACTTGAAAGAAGTTAGAAAAAAAAAATGAAGGCGGAAGGGATATTCATTCAGTCTGTTAATATGCTGCCAAGCCGTACGAAAAATATTATGGGCTATTAAATAAGCCTATGAATGAGCCCTGGCAGAATGTTGACGGATTTGCATGACAAAACAAATTGAAATAGAACGGCTGAATTCCGGTTTAACCAAGCGAAGGACAATGATGTAACTGGCAAAGTATGTTCTTCATAATTTACACACTTTATAGCGGGATATCATCAGCAACCAAAGGCTTCTCGGATAATTAAAATGAATGTTTAGTGAGTTAGAATGTTAAAATGAAAAATTAGTCTTTGAAGGTCATTTGTAATTTGTAATATGCGTGCATCACAAACAAAAAGGCTGAGGAAAATAGAAACACAGTACAGCTTGCCCAGGTCTCAGAGCAATGTGCCAGGTCCACCGTCGGGGACAGAGAGACAACAACAAAAGAAAAATCATGCGTCAAGCATAGATTATGAAACACTTTCTAACACATTCAGAATAATTTAAATAATTTAATAAAAAAAGGTAGAAAGGTTAAAAAAAAAAGACCTAGTTTTGATACTTAGTTTATAATACATCCATGGTTAGAGCACTGGCTTTTGGAAAGAAGAAGCCGTGGAATCCCAGAATCGAATCCCAACTCAGGCAAGGATGTTTGCAGTGGGTCGGATTTTGTCAAATGACCTGCTCAACAACGCGAAACTTTCTGTGACTCATTTTTAAACACAAAGGCATAAAATTGGCAGACCTGGCTGTTGAAGCGATTTGGAATTGAAATGAGTTTTCCACTTTTGGATAAATAAATTACTTTTCGAGTTATAAGCGATTCGTGTCACGTGACAACTCGTTTTTCTCTTTGTTTGTGCGGGAATTCGGTTCAAAATGTCGACTTTGACAGTATTTCCTAAAAGATCTTCTGCCTTTACCAAAAAATGGAAAACGTCTTTCGATTTCAAAGTTTCTGAATAAGATCACCTGCCAATTTCATGCGTTTCTGAACAAAAATGAATTTAAAAATATGTCTTAAAGAAGCCAATTTGGATTTGAGAACAGCCTTAAGACGGTTGTCAAATTCCTTGCTCAATAACCCGAAACTTTCTGACACATTTTCTAAATCATTTTTAAAAGTAAAGGTAAAAATTGGCAGGCCTGACTATTGAAGCAATTTAGAATCGAATTGTGTTTTTAATTTTTTTAATAAATTACGTATCGTGTTATAAGCGAGCGTTGTCATGTGACGACAGATTTTTTCCTCTTTCCCGCGTCCGGAAATTCGGTTTAGAAAGAACGCCAACTTTGACAGTATTTTCTTAAAGATCTTCTACGTTTACATATATATTTAAAAGAAAGAAAGAAAAATAGGAAAACATTAGAATTTGATTACATAGTTTCTGAAAAAAATAAAAACACCTGCCAATTTCATGTGTTGCTGAACAAAAAATGAATTCAGAATTGTGTCAAAAAGTAGCTCCTTTCGATTTGAGAACAGCCTTAAAGACTTGTTATGTCAGACCGCAAACCCCTCTATCTAATGTTAAACCTATGGGCTTGGAATGAATCCGTATTTTTCAAATTTAATCTTCAGAAAATTAAAATGTTTACCTTCTTTTTTTTTTTGTATGTTCTTCTTGAAGGATCTTTCTTTCTTTTTTATTTGACAAGATATTTCTAAAATACATAGTTTTATTTCAAGTGTTAAATATTTTATTTACAACTCATCTGCTTCACTTAAATTTAACGGTTAAAATATATAATTAAGTGCATATTTTAGAAACACTTTGTCAAATATAAAAGAAAGAAACATCCTTTGAGAAGAGCATACAGAAAAAAGAAAGTAAACATTTTAATTTTGAGAGGGGAAATTAAAGAAAAAAAAATAGGGATGTATTCCAAGCTCACGGGTTTAACATTAAAGAGGGGGATTTGCGATTCGACTGATGAAGAGCCTTAAACGGAGACCCAGCACAGTGGGGCGTTTTGATGATCTAGGTCAGGCATGTCAAACACGTGGCCCGCGGGCCACAACTGGCCCGCCGACAACTTATGTGTGGCCCGCGAAGCCTTTGGCAATTTACCTGTGTTTTAATTTAGTTGTTAGAATATGCATGCTGAAAATACATTTTGTACGAACACACTTGCATCAACCGTGATGTTAGAGATAGTTAACATCAGATAGATATGTAATTCAGCGTTACCAATTTGGTGGACTTATTATTTTTTTTTATTTAGAACACTACCACTATTTTTTAATATTAATATTTGTCTTATTTATTGTGTCATTAAATAAAGGGAATATTTCTCTTTAGAAAGTAGTAGCATTCTGAATTAAAAAATCCCTGCTCACCTGGCAGGCAACAGTGATGTATATAAAAAGATATTGTAACAACTCCTCTATACCGACCCGATAATGATGGTGAGTGATAGCGAGATCAGATCGTTGGCAAAGAGAAATTCTCGCATAAATTAGAAAATAGAATTTTATTGCATAACAATATTAATTCTAATAAAAATATGTACAAGATGTTATTACAGCATTTAATTGTTTTTCGTGGGTCAATCGCTTATAAATTAATGTCCTCTTGACTCTAAGTGCAACTCAATCAAACAAAAGTCTCAGAAAATTACAGTCAGTCGTAACTTCTAAATAAAGTTCATTCGGATCAAGGCTCGTCCGTTCCTTCTCTTCGGAAAATCTACTAATTCACGATAATTCAGAGTTTAAGAACTCTCATTCTCGCACTTGTCGTGCTTTTCTCTTCACTGGGGTTTTTCACCTGATACCTGCTGTATCAATCAAATAGAGGTCAGACCTCATTAGCGCTTCCACTACGCTAAGTCCGAAACTGACGTTTCTTCCTCCCTTTTCCAGAGAGTCACCACTCTCGTTCAGATCTATTCAAAAAACTGTCCTCTCTAACTTTTCCATTCTCGCAGGGGATCTTTCACTAGGGGCGGGGATTTGGTCGAGGCGGAGCACCTTGAAACTCTCCAGCCTCTTAGCAGCCTTGAGATACGTCTGTTTCATTTATAATAAGTCCGTCATTGGACGTTCTATGACAAAGGGCATAGTTTCGTGTGCAAACCTAAAAATCGTGTGCAGAGATCGCTTCCCTCGCAGATGCTATCTTTCCCACGGCTTCGGCACAGATCAAAGCATAAGACCCCTTCTTGGGCACCACCTTACCAATGCATCAATGTCCGAACGTTTCGCTCGTAGCACAATAGATATTCGGCGTTTTGCCTTTCTTCAAAGCTTACGCTATCGTGGGAAGGTATGCAAGTTAAATTCCTTATAACGTTCTCACGGGAAAGACTAGGATGACACACACTGCACCTGGGTTGAGACTCAATTCTTTACAATATAACTCAATTTTACATTTATCAGAAAAAAATTGTGAATACATAAATTACCAATCGGATTGTAGCAAAGCGCGGTATCTTGGGTCTGAAAATAAAAAAATTCGTAAAATATTTAATGTATTTTACTTATAATTTTTATTTACTTATATCGAAACTAATACTTTGTTTCACTACTCTCTTAGATTTTACAACACTTTGCAAAATAATATGCAATATTTATGAAATAAAGAAAATGTATTGTAAAATTAATAAATTCAGCGCTAATTAAGAAAAGTTAGAATTTAACAAAATCAAAATGTAAAATTAAATAGCTTTAAATGAGTCGCTTTGAAAGTGACACAAGTTATCTTTTGTGCTTGACACAAAAATTTGACACAAAACATCCCACGATTTATATTTAAAAAAAGTATGCTAAAGTTCTTACCATTATGAATAAATATGATAAACTGAAGATGAGCATGGCAGAATTTATTAAAGGTTATTTACAACACAATTATATTCAAAGGAAAACGGGAATTTTATGTTTGAACTGTAGACACTGTTGGAGTTTGGAAAGGATGTAACATTAAAAGATGCTACAGCACAAAGTATAACAAAACTCACAAAAATGTGGCTAAATATCGGATAGATAAACTGTCAGAATTGAAACTGATTGAGAATCAAACTGCTTTCAACAAGCCTATTGAAGGAAATACAGTTGCTTTAAAAAACTAATTATTGTCTTTATTACATTAAGTGTCCTGCGAGTCGAAATCATTCAGAAAGAAATTGAAGAAATGATGTCTAGAGCAGTTTACGAAAACTGAAAAGGCTATAAGAAAAGGTTGCTAGAACTATTTATGTATAACGAATAGATTTATAAAAGCCGCATATGTACTTAAAAACTTATAGTGCTTATAAACTTATATTCGTAAGCTTAATAATCGTCAATCTAGAAAATATATCGGATATATGAGTAAGTGAAGATGAACAGATCTACTTTCTCTATTTGACAACTTCCCAATATAAAGTTGTAACAAATTATTTTGAACTGTTAAAAAGGGTTATAATCGATAAATTATGGTTATGGATTAATAAAAGACCATCAATAGACAAAGTAGTTGGAGTTTTCACTTGAAATTATTAAGCAGCTGAGTAAACTTCAATTTCAAGAAAAATTTCATAATGCTATCTTTTTATCTGATAGTGGCGTTTTCAAATAGAAATTATTACTTTGATCAAACAATTTTCAAAAAGAAAATTTATTTCATTTTAAATATTGGCAGTTATTACAAAAATCATCGAAGTAGAAATTTTTAGAATAAACTAAAATATATTAAAAATGAATTCGAAAAAAGATTTTTAAATTTCAAGAAATAGGAATATCAGTTTATTTTACTTCATCTCTACACTGTACAAAAAAAAAAAAAAAAAAAAAAAAATGGGTCGATCTACTAAATAAATTTTAGTTTTTCTCATTGACCTTTGCAACTACTAAAAATTTTTTTGTATTCTTACTCAGTTACAAGAAAATCTGTAAGATTTGCTAGAAAACAGCTAGCAACATTGCTATAAAACAGCTAGCAACGATTCAGGTTTATAGTACCGGTTACTAAAAAAAATCTGTGGAATACAAATATACTAAAAAAATTTTAGTAACCTCAGGATTTTTTTTTTTTTACAGTGTAATGATTGATATCGAAATTATTCTTCAGAATTTATTACTGCAGTTAATCGAAATTTAGCGCGATTCCATATTAAAGCGAAAATATATGGATAGTTTTCCAAATTTCTGTAATTATTCATCAATCGACTGATTTTTTTAAAGTGTACTGTGCAATTAGTTATATTTTAGCTATGCTCGGTCGCGCACTTTTATAAAACACTAGCGGCCTGTCCCGGCTTTGCACGGGTAGACAATGTAATATTTTTTATTACATTCGTTTTCCTGAATTTCGCGCTCCAACCTAAAACTGTTGCTGAGATATGGCGAAATGACCTAAAACTTTCGAATCCACCTTTAACCACCTTCGAGGGGGGGGGGGGATTTCTAAATTCACTGAAATACGTGTTTAATCATTTGTTTAGTAGATTTGTTTTCCTGAATTTAGCGCACCTACATAAAACAGCTGCTGAGATATGGCGAAATGTCCTAAAATTTTCAAAACCACCCCCTTTAAAACCCTTTGGGGGGAATTTCTAAAATCACTGAAATGCGTGTTTATCCATTTTTTTAGTAGATTTGTTTTCTGGAATTTCAAGCTCCTACCTATAACTGCTGCTGAGATATGGCAAAATGACCTAAAACATTCGACCACCCGCCTTTAACCTCTCATAGTGTCTGAATTTCTAAAATCGCTGAAATATGTGTTTAAATATTTTTTAGTAGATTTGTTTTCATGATTTTCGCACTCCTACCTATAACTGCTGCTGAGATATGGCGAAATGACGTAAAACATTCGACCACCACCCTTTAACCCCCTCCGGGAGGGGAAATTCTAAAATCCCCGAAATACATGTGTAATCATGGTTTTAGTAGATTTGTTTTCTTGATTTTTGTGCTCTTAACTAAAATTGCTGCTGAGATACGGCAAAATGACCTAAAACCTTCGACCCCCCCCTTTAACCCCCTCCGGGAGGGGAATTTCTAAAATTGCTGAAATACATGTTTAATCATTTTTTAGTAGATCTGTTTTCCTGATTTTCGCGCTCCTACCTATAACTGCTGCAGAGATATGACGAAATGATCTAAAACATTCGACCCCCATTTAACCCCTCATAGTGTCTGAATTTCTAAAATCGCTGAAATATGTGTTTAAATATTTTTTAGTAGATTTGTTTTCATGTTTTTCGCACTCCTACCTATAACTGCTGCTGAAATATGGCGAAATGACCTAAAACATTCGACCACCCCTCTCTTTAACCCCTCCGGTGGCGAATTTCTAAAATCGTTGAAATAAATGTTTAATCATTTTTTTAGTAGATTTATTTTCCTGATTTTCGCGCTCCTACCTATAACTGCAGCTGAGATATGGCGAAATGACCTAAAACATTCGACCACACCCCCTTTAACCCCCTTCTGGGGGGAATTTCTAAAATCGCAGAAATAGGTGTTTAATCATTTTTTAGTAGATTTGTTTTCTTGATTTTCGCGTTCCTACCTATAACTGCTGCTGAGATATGGCAAAATGACCTAAAACATTCGACCACCCCTCTTTAACCCCCTTCTGGGGGGAATTTCTAAAATCCCTGAAACATGTGTTTAATCCTTTTTTTAGTCGATTTGTTCTCTGGAATTTCAAGCTCTTACCTTATAACTGCTGCTGAGATATGGCGAAATGATCTAAAATATTCGACCACCCCCATTTAACCCCCTTCTGGGGGGAATTTCTAAAATCACTGAAACATGTGTTTAATCATTATTTTAGTAGATTTGTGTACTGGAATTTCAAGCTCCTACCTATAACTGCTGCTGAGATATGGCAAAATGACCTAAAACATTCGAACCCCCCTTTAACACCCTTCGGGGGGGAATTTTCAAAAATCCCTTCTTATTGCTTGCCTAGGCCATAACAGCAATCTACAGTCCAAATTGCGTGACCCTGACTTTAGTAGTTTCAGCTGGGCGTTGATGAGTCACCCAATCAGTCAGTCAGTCACCGTTTCCTCTTTATATAATAGTATAGATCATGTGTAGCTGCCAACCTTTTGTTATTTTTCATGTCAAATAAACGTAATTTGAAATCGAAAATGTATTTAATAAATAAAATCAAATATGTAGCTCATACATACAAGACACATTTTATTAAATAAATTTTATGTTTAAAAATATGTTTATTTTTAATTTTTACTTGAAAAAAAAAAATCACGGACGGCAGTTATTCCTTTGCTAGAACAAGATTAACACACCGTCGTGTACAATCAATTTTTAAAATTAAAAAAAAAAATAGAAAATTCAATTACATTTTATAAATTTGGTTGATGAAATGTAATTTGTAGTTCTTTTTTTCGAAAAATAAGATGAAATAAACGATGTACAACAATAACTGGAACTTTGCTTGAATATTTCTTTAACATGTCTGTGTTCTGTACGTACAAAATTTATCCTGTGCAAAGGCAATAGCATTATCTACATTTTTTTATGTGGCCCGCGACTTTGTATATAATGCTTAATTTGGCCCGCGGCGGTAAACGAGTTTGACAAGCCTGATCTAGGTGGACAAAATTCATTTTTCCGATTATCTCGGAATTTAACAAGACTGATGCCTGGTAGCCGAACGTCTCTTCTGTCGAGATCCGTACGAGTTTTGTCGAAAAAATCCGATGTGTGGATAAACTACGACCGAAAAGAAGGCAGTTGGTTTGAGGGAGTTTCAACAGTTGCATTATTTTTCTGTAAGTTCGAAAGCAAGTCGTGACTTTTCTGTTTTATTTGAAAGCAGGATTTTACTGGACATATGTCACATGTTTGTCACAAGATTTAACCTATTGTTGTTTGAAAATAAGCGCCATCTTGTTTTCAAACTTCATCTTGAATTTTAATACAGTATTAAGTATTATTAAGAAATAAGCATTTTTTAAAATCAAAGTACCATTCCTAAAGTATTGGAAACTTAAAAAAGCTCCTGCGAAAATTTGCGAATCATTAAGTTATATTAACTTGAAGTGTGTGTTTGAGTGTTTAATTCAAATCTTGCAAGTCAATTTTAAACCACTTTTAATTATCCGATTGAGCTGAAACTTTGAATAGTTGTGAATAACTTTGTGTAGTTTCAAGAACAATACAATATTATAAAATAAATAAATAATAATAATATAAATAATAATAATAATAATAATAATAATAATAATAATAATATAAATTATTAAATAAGTCAAATATTTATCATTGTTTGATTATTTTATTACTGATAGATTCGAAAACCCAGCAAAAACCTAATTAAACTACAACACAATAATTTTGTCCACCTAGATCCTCAAAACGCCCCACTGTGCCCCGGTCTGTTTATCCCTCCTGTGCAAAAAATGATCGTAGCGTCCGCAACAAACAAAACTATCTCTTCTTTTTTTTTTTGCTTTCTCTTTTTGTGTGTGTGTGTGTGCGTGCATCCGCTATTTTGTGGAAAAGGTGGCGGGCGGCGGAATCGGAGCGGTCCCTTCCTTCAGTTGCTGAGCGGTACGGTAATAGAACCGCTCACAGAAGATGCCACCGGAAACATTTATAAGCTTTTTATATAATTTATAAATTATTAAAAGCTAAATTCAATAAGTTAAAGGCAATTCAACACAAATTCGATAAGTTTAAGACAATTCAACGCAAATTTTATAAGTTAAAGCGTTTAATACGTCTGACGACCGCGAGATCATTATAGCTCTATAAGGGATATGATAAATGAACGCCTTCTCTTTTTTTTTCTTCTGTAAAACAGTGCAAATTTTGTTCACATGTGTTCAAATGGCTCACAGTTAACTTAGTTGCACAGAAGTCAACAAATAATTGAGGTTTGAGGCAAAACCCTGAGAAAAAAACAAAAACATATAGAGGACTGAAAATAAAAATATTTTTTAAAAAATCGAAACTCTCCCAAGAAGGTTTTTTTTTACGGCGAGTTATAAGCGCGATGTTCAAATGCCTCACAGTTAACTCAGTTGTTATTTGCACATAATTCAACAAATAATTGAGATTCGAGGCAAAACCCCAGGGGGTGGGGGGGATTATATAGAAGACTCAAAAAAAGAAATATATATATATTTTTAAATCCAAACTCTCCCAAGAAGACTCTTTTTACGGCGAGTTATGATCTCGATCGTTATCTATTTGTCGTCGAAGATTTTACGAATTGCATGTCGGTGCCTTTATGGATGGGCCCCACCCCGAAAGCTTCCTTGTTTGGATGCTCCCGTAAAAGGATGCTGTCGGCCTCTTGAGACTCAATCGCAGCTCGAAGTGCCGCTCTCTTGCAGTCGAGTGCTAGGAAAATATTTGCCGAACTCCTCGTGGTGGGAGGACGCGGCAAATTACAAACAATGGCGGCCTTTCATACAGATTTCCCAGTATTCACTTCGGTAAGGAAAGCAAAGGGAAAAAAGAAAAAAAAAAAGTTAGGAAACCAGTCAAATATTTTGCAGCCTAGAATTGTCAAGCAATATAAGAAAATTGCGTAATTGAGTAGTCCAAGGCGAAAAACCAATAGGGCAAGTGAAGTTTACAGTTTTGCTCAAGACCGTGACTGGAAAAATATTTCGGAGGGGGGATATAGGACCCTGAATTTTATTCTTGTCTTTAGATTTGTTTTATATTAGTTGAATAGAGATAAGTGTTAAGAATCCCTATTAAGTTTTATTGTAAATTCAAAGAATCCAATTCAATATAATTTAATAACAAAAGAAGATGTAAGCCTTTTACATTGCAAATAAAATTATAACCTCATTTAAATGATTCTTCGGTGACATATTGACGTGAGTGTCAACCAAATTAATATTCTAAATTTTATACATTATGCTTTCAAATGTTTTATTACCCTATAGGTTTTACTCTCAAAAACTAAACTGCAGGGTACTTCCGGTTGACCTAGAACCTTGAAATTTGGTACGAAGGTAGGTCTTATAGCACATGTAATTGAAAAAAACACAAAAATTATTCATTTATATTTCTATGTCGATTTATTACGTGATTTTCTATAATCGAGATTTCCAAAGCGAGACTTTTCGGTTTTTTTTTTTCAGGTGCGGAACCCTAAAAAATGACCGCACTAACTGAAAATCGTATTAACTGAAACCGCATAAAGCAAGGGAAACCTGTTTCTAAAATGCAAAAATCTAATTTTATAGAAATCTAACGGGAAGATTGTAATATCTAATACACTGTTATTGACAAGGAGCTTTAACCCATCATTTGCATGAGTTGTAATCCGATTTAAGTTTCTTCTTCTTCTTTTTTTTTTTTTTTTTTTTTTTTTTTTTTTTTTTCCCATCGCGTGAGTCCTTATGGGTATTCTGAAATTTTTTCTTTCCCGCTTAGCAATGCGAATATTTCTAATCTATTTACGAGGTCATTTTGATATATAATTTCATGAAATTTGCAGACATTTCTATTTAAATGCGAAAGAATCGAAAAACATTCGTATAGATGTGCTCGTCCTTATATACAGGGTAGCAATAATTAAAGTGACAATACTCAGCGTGCTCTATGGTGATCTAATTGCGAGAATGGAGCCAAATTTTGTATTTTGATTATACAAGAGATAAGACAAAAGATTCCGTGAAAAAAAATTTAGTTCCAAAAATCACCGCTAGGTGGAAATATGATGCTGTGTAATAATCATATTGAGACACTATTGCCATATTGAGATTGATTTTAATCGTTAAATGTGCTAAATATAAGTTAATTTTATTTCAGTATTGATTCTGCATTTTTTAAACTCTCTTATCTATTACACCGTGCCGTATTCCCACCTAGCACTAACTTTTGGAACTATTTTTTTTTTTTCATCCTTCGTCTTCCATCTTGTTTTATCATAATATATAAAATTCATTCTCGCAATTAGATTGCACTACAGAGTACTCTGAGTACTATAACTTAATTATGGCGACCCTTCAGATGTGGTAGTGGTATATCTTAAATGATAATTGAATCGATGACGACGACTGTTTCCTGGACTGATGTGTCCCGAAAATCAACTTCAAACGCTAACATAGACAATATTTTCTCAAACACCCCTTGCATTTATAGGGAAACAAAAAACGCCATTTGATTTTTCTTTACATATGAATAAGAATAGCTGCAAATTTTATGCATTTACAAATGAAAATGATTCCATGGGTGTGTTAGAAAATAGCCAATTTGCATTTGAGAACAATCATATCATCAAATGGCATCAACAGGTTAACCCCTTCGCGACAAGCGTCCCATACAAATTTAAAAAGAATATATTTTAGAAATCTATTTTTAACGTTTTCCAAGATAGCTGGAAAGTGTTTATGGATTTGGCTTGTCTGTCTGTTTGTACGTGCTATAACTCGCGTAAATATACTCGGATTGCTATTCAACTGGTGAAAGTTATTTTATTGAAGTTCACTGTGGCAGGTTCGATATTGAAAATGAAGAGCATAGCATTTGTAGTTCGCTTGTCAGGGACACTCAAAAGAATTCCGCTACATTGCGGTCTTTGGGGAAAAATTGTTGGCGGTGAATTTTAATGATGTTACACTATTTCAAACATATTGAAATTGATATATGAATGGTGCAAATGCAAAAGTAACATTATCTACTTTTTTAAGGTATTGAGTTATTCATATCACCGTGTTCGTCTTTTTAGGGCGAATCGGACTGTAATAGTGATTTGGACTATAAAAAAAATATTAAGGTTAAAAAAAAAATTGCTGAAAATCTCGTTTTGATGCATAAATCACATTATCCAACAACTGTTTTGCTGTAAAACTCACTCTCCAACTCACCCAATCAGGGAGGTACAGAACTTAAGAAGTAGTATAAAATGTTGCACTAGTTTAATGACAGTGAAGCAGTTGAGCCATGCCTAATAGTAAAATTTTTGCACAAAATACTTTTAATAAATGTTTTTCGATTTTTGTTGTTTTTTACCCTCCAAAATAACAATAATGAAAACTAATGTTCAGATTTATTTTTCTTTTTGGTTCTTGTTGTTTTAAATTCATAACTATTTTGGTTTATAACTAACATTACCCATAAAAGTTTCCTGCAAAACTCACATTTTCCATATTTAAATTTAAATTCTAGCTTTACCACAATTATTACAGGTTTAGGACTATGTGCAAAAAAATTGTGCCAATATATCATGTTTATTAATAATAATCAGTTTTTTACATTTTTCTAAAAACTTGGTTATGTAGAGAGTGTGAATTTTGCATTTACACCCATATATCACTAATGTGTACTACAAGAGGCTTTACTATAGAATATGGCATGCACAGCATACAACAGTGCCGAAACTAGCCATTTTGGCGCCCGGGGGCAAACATGGATTTTGGCGCCCTCCCCCCTCCTCCGCAAAGAAAATTTCCAAAGCAAATTTTTTCTAAGTTTCTAAAATTTAAAGTATATAATCAGAAAATCTGTAATACTGAACTAAGTAATCAGCTTTGTCAAATACTGACTCATTAAAACCTTGAAAATGGAATCGAAAGGAACCGTAAAATATTCCGCTTTATATAAGTTTTCATCTTAGGAAGTATAGTTATTGATATTCTCAGGGGCGGATTTAAGGGGTCGCGATGGTCTCAAAGGGCCTCGCATTCAAAGGGCCCCCAAAATCCTCTTTTTAGTTCAACGAGAAAAATTATTTTTTGATGAAAGGATTTTCTTAGCACTTTTTTTTAATTAGTATTGCTGCATAATTTTCATGTAATTTAAATAGAATATTTTTTGTACCATTTGCAATTCCCAGAAATGTTTTAGTTATGTTTAAATGTTTTTCCTAGTCTTCTTTTCTATTAGCAATTATCAGAACTGTGAACGGTTGTGGAGGGTTGGGGTGAGACTCAAACTTGGATCTGAGCTGAACGGAACCCTGTTACTGTTAGAGACTTTTTTGACGATTTAATTACACAGATTCAGAGTCTAATTAAATCAGATCTGATAAATCTAAATCTGGATCGTGAGACTGGGGCCCCTGATTTAGGGGTCCCCCACACTTGGTATGCTGTTTACATAAAGCTGATATTCAGAATGCATTTGACTTTGTTACTGATTATAATCGATAGTTTGCATTTTTAGAGTATGATAAGATTAAAAACAAAAAGAAATCGAGCTTGATTATTACAGGGGCACACGATGTATTTGTCCCGGAAATTTACATCTGGATCTAAAAAAATATTTACAGCAAAAGAATGGGGCGGCAAAACACGTAAGAATGGCAAAAAGAAGAAAACATTTTTTTTTTTTTTGCAAAGACGACTTTATTAGCCATGGCACCCTGTGCGAGGTTCTTTTCTGCGTCTCTACAAATGCTATATTCTTAAAAAAAGGGGGGGGGGGAGGAGAGGTTACTATTTTATCTTGCATATGTTTCATCTCCTTAGTTTTTAGTGTCGTTAGTCATAGCCAATCTCGCGCCCTTTAAAGCCGGATTTGTATGTAAAAAGTAATTGTAACAAATGGTATGGCGGCATTTTTCATTTATCTGAAAATGGCCAAATGACGAGAAAATAATTTGGGAGAATAAAGGCTGGGGCGGCTGCGGTTTTATTAGTCATAGCAACTTGGGTATGGTTTTCTCCCTGCACCCCTACAAATGACATTCTTTTTCAAAAAAAAAAGTTTTAACAAAGAGTTTTATTTTGCGTATTTTTCAAATTATCCTTTCAAATATTATTTGTTTTTAGTATCCCAAGCAGTCGCCCAACCTCGCTCCCTCTAATAATACTAGATTGGATCTGGATGAAAAAGTAATTTTAGCAAAAGTAACAGGCCGGTATATTCCAGTTGCCGCCAAGGACGGCAAAACGCTTAGAAAGCTTTCGCAAAAAGACGAGTAAAAAACTTTTTGGAAGATAAAGCCAGGGTGGCGCCCTGTACGAGATTTGATTTTTTACTGTACCTTTACAAATGCTATACTTAAAAGAAAAAGATTTTACTGAGAATTTTACTTTGGGCATTCATCCCCCAATTTGTGTTTATTGTCCACGGCAGTCACCCCTCGCCCATGACAAAATGGAAAAAGAAGAAAGCTCCATGCTGTGAGAAAAGGGAAAAAATTAAACAGCCTTCGTGGAATATTTTTATCTAATAGAAAGGTCAAAGTGAGGGAATCGTTTGCTAGTTATCCATGCTGACAGTGCAGTACCGTATCCAGACGACGTTGAACAGTGTCATATACAGACATGAGTAGGGACTGACCTTGAAAAATGTTAGTGATTCTCCTAAACCACAGGAAGAGATTTAAATGATAGACGGTATAGACGGGATATATTTGGAATGGGAGAAAGAACATAGCCTAAGAGAACAGTTCCTTTTTTATTCATTTGCTATCTTGTATTGCAGAAGAATCTTTTTATATATTTGTCTATTTTAATGCATTTGGTTCAGTTTTTCTTTTGGATTTTCCGGCTGCGAGACTTTTTATACAACTTTCATATATATATACATTTCTATATCAAACAACAAACAAAACCTGCATTTGGCGTCCCCTTCGTCTTCTGTTCTGCTGGCGCCCGGGGCTCGTGCCCCCTCTGCCCCCCCCCTAGTTTCGGCCCTGGCATACAATAATTGCTGGAAGTGCACTTTCAGTCATGATGGTTCTAAAATGACCTGCTCAACAACCCTCTGACACAATTTCAGACTCATTTTTAAATGCAAAGGCGTAAAATGGGCAGTCCTGATTGTGGAAGCGATTTGGAATCGAAATGAGTTTTCTATTTTTTGATAAATAAATTACCTATCGAGTTATGAGCAATTCTGCGACTTCAAATGGAAATTGCGGGTTCGTGCAGGACTCAAATTCGGATAACTTAATTTAATTTATAATAGAAACTTTAATTCATAAATGAGCTATATCTTGTAAAATCAAACGATATGCTATATACTATTAAAAAAAAGTATGGGAAATCTTTTGTTATTCATAATTGAAATTAAACATTTTGTTTTTAAATGAAAAAGTAGAATCGAAAAGATAAAAAAGATCTAGAAAGAGAAAAAGATCAGTCTCCTAAGTCATTTAGTGTCGACATCTACTGGTAAAAAAATGTAAGAAATAGTAGCTCATAACTTTATTAAATACCATTGTAAACGTTAGTTCGTATATATTTTTTAATATGTAATAGTCAAGAAAGATTTTGGAGTCAAATCTGTAAAATATTTGCTACAAATAATATCTTAACGACGTTATGAAATCTAAAACAAATTATCACGTGCTTGAGAATTACAAACTTTATTTTATACAATAAGATTATAAGGCTTTTTATGCAATGTTGCTATTCATATAGTAAAACGAAACATAAAATTCATTTTTTAAATTGAGTATGACTAATTTATTTATTTCATTTTATACTTATTTAAATTGTTTTCGTATATTTTTATTCTTTCAAAATTCTTTCAGACCAGTAATTTTTAGTGAAAGAATTTTGAATAATAACATTCTGGTATCACTGAAGCCATTTTACAATACTACTTCTTTCGATGTCAATTAATCATGTTTTTCAGTCTCTTTATTATAATTTTTATTTAAAAAATAATTATCTTTGTTTAGAATTGGAAATATTTATGTTTTCTAATCATGAAAAGTCATAAAATCGATTTACCTTTTTATAAAAAAAAAGACTGGGGGCATTAATTTCAAGTATTTTATCGAGTGGGCGAGTTATTATCCCAGAGGGATTATTATCCCTACTTTCATGCAACAAAAGTATTCGGAAGAGTACTGTGGTAAAGATTTCCCAATATCATTTATAAAAACATTTATAAAAATATTTATATGAAAAACGCTAAATTGTATTTTTTAGCAAGTTTTGTAGTTTTCAAATTATCATATTATACCATTAATTTAAAGTATTTTATGGTGTGTGTGTGTGTGTGGGGAGGGGTTATTATCCCAGATCCAGAGTCCTTTCGAGGGGTACAGGGGTACTTCGAGGAGTACAGTGGTAAAAATTTCCTCAATATCATTTATAAAAACCTTTATATGCAAAACACTAAATTGTATTTTTTTTATCAAGTTTTGCAGTAAAAAAAAAAAATCAACCAACAATACAAAAAATGATGAAAATACAAACAACAGATCCAACAGATCAAAATAGCGATTTGTGTACAAAACATTGGGATACTTCCTTTAAAAGAAGCTCATTTTTTGGAGGTAGTGATTAAGTGATTCCATTTAGCGAGAACTAGTAGTAGTGCATGAAATTATGAAAATGAAAAACATTTATCTCTGTGCCCACTCTTTACACCTATGACGATAAACTATTATCCAAAAACCTATAAAAGGTTAGTTAGTCTATTTACATATTTGATGTTTTTCAGCTATAGGAAAATAACTAACTTTTATCAACAGATGGCAGCACTAAACATTTCTGTGTTTTTCTTGTCTTTTGATGAAGCTGTTTTTAAATTTAAACTGGCTACTTTATGACATATTTTTTAATTCATTTTTGTTCGGAAAAGTATAAAATGGACAGGTATTCTCTTTTCAGAAAGTATGTAATCGAAACACGTTTTCTATTTTTTGGTAAAGGCAGAAGATCTTTAAGAAAATGCTGTCAAAGTCGACGTTTTGAACTGAATTCTCGCCTTGCCGAAGCGAGCAAGGTGACACGAATCGCTTATAACTCGATAATTAATTTATATATCAAAAAATGGAAAACTCATTTCGATTCCAAATCGCTTCAATAGTCAGGTCTGAAAATTTTTTGCCTTTTCATTTAAAAATGAGTCTGAAATTGTGTCAGAAAGTTTCGCGTTGTCGATCAGGTGAAGTCATTTGAAAACCACCACTCAAAGTTTTATTTCAGTATATTTAACTCGTAATTATGTGCAATAATACTTTTCTGTGGCTGTCAGAAATTATTTTATCTTGTCTCTGAATATTGCTTCATAATAATAATAATAACAATAATGCCGTTTAACTCTAATAATATGTCCATAAAATATTTCTTTTCCTTTACTTTTTAAAAATAAACTTTTAACCCCTTCGGCCCTGACGTCCTACTAATAGGACATATCTTTTATTGAGTATTATTTTGTCTTAAATATTATTTTTATTAATTCCAGCACCTAATAGTGATAGTATGAATCTCTACATTTCCTATTATGACTTCACTTATGTTTAGCATTTAGTAATAATAATAACAATAATAATTTTCATAATTATTAGCAAGCCGTTGGCATTTCTTTTAATTAAAACATACGTTTCACTCTTTAAATTAAAATTTGGGAATCCTTTTCCAATTGGTAATTTGTGATAAAAGATAAAAAATATTACTAAATTTTTATACTTGTTTAATTTAGTTGTAATACGACATTTTCCAAACGTCTTCAAAAATTCTTCCTTAGACTATTGTTATATGAAAAACATGCAAAGTAACTACATTTGTGAGGTTTTGGTAAAGGACGCATTCGTTAACTTTCATTAAACCCTAACTTCTGTGATTCCGATAGCTATTTTTAATTTTGTTAGAATAACAGTATTTTTTTCCCAAAATTGAAAAAAAAATCAGGGCCGAAGGGGTTAAGATCCTACAGTAATAGTCATTTACGGTGGTTCTCAAATGATCTGCTGAACAGCGAGAAATTTTCTGACACAATTTCTGAATCATTTTTAAAAGCAAAGGCATAAATTTAGCAAGCCTGACTATTGAAGCGATCTGGAATCGAAATGAGCTTTACATTTTTTAATAAATAGATTATTTATCGAGTTATAAGCGATTCGTGTCACGTGACAATACGTTTTTGTCCTTTCTGGCGCTGAGCCCCACCAGTGGCTGAGAGGTTCTGCTCTCAAAGTTGGTAGACGGGAGGTGCTGGGTTCAAACCCCCTGTCGCTCTCGTCGACCTAACCATTCGGAGTTTTCCGTGGTTTTCTTCTAACCTTGCGTGAATACGGGTTAGAATCCCTTAGAAAGACCCCCACGGAGGGCACTCCCCCCTAGGGCCTATATATCCCTCGAGTAGATAATCGGCTGTCATAAATCAACCAACCAACCAACCTTTCTGGCGCTGAAGCATCGGGAATTCGGCTCAAAACGCGGACTTTGACAGTGTTTTCTGAAAGATCTTCTGCCTTTACCAAAAAATGAAAACATGTTTTCGAATACAAAGTTTCTGAGTAACAACACCTGCCCATTTCATCCGTTCTGAACAAAAATGAATTAAAAAATATGAATTAAAGTAGCCCCTTTGGATTTGAAAACAGCCTTATGTGATAACATTCACAAACTAATAATAAATCGATGGAGGAGTTCTTTACAAATTTCTCGTTTGCATTTCAATATTTTTAAATGATTTTTTTGCGTCGATTCATTTTCGATTTCAATCTGGGAACAAACCAATCGGTTTCTTCTGAAATTGGTGGTTGGTTGAATGGGGTTTAATGGCACAAAATCCCTTTATACTGAAAAATAATATTTTAAAAATAATACTTTGAAAGTATTGTTTAAAAAAAAAAAACAAACAAACAAAAAAACATGAATTGTAACATATAATTTATTTTTTAACAGAGGTCGATTTCTGGAAGCTTCAAATATGCGAATCCAAGATTACAGCTCATTCCCTCAATTAGTTTTTGACTTAAAAAACTTCCCGCACTGCAGTCTGTTTGCAACGATTAAAAATGAATTTAACATTAGGAGTTCTAAATTTTAAACATTCACAATTCGTAAACTAATTGAAAGCCACTCCATATCAAATCAACACAATTTTAATACAAGTTTTAGGTCACTATATGAGATATTGGATGAAACTTACTTAGAAATAGTCTTTATACACATTTAAAAAAGTGCCAGTTTTTCTTTTAATTATTCCTAGCAGTTTTGAAAATATAGCCGTGTAAAGTTGTCAAAGATTGTCAAAAAATACCCAACTGCCATACATTCAAAATGCTATATCAGCTGTTCTAATTAAGCTAAATAGATGTAAAAAGATGTATGCAGTTTGCAATATGTCTTAAGAGCTTTCCTATGATATATATAGCACAATATGATTAAGATGAAAAAAAGTTTTTGAAATTCAAAATCAAAATTCCAATTTTGAATTTCTCAAAAAGTGCATCTTCAAAATTTTCAAAAAATTCTGTATTTTCCACTGTAAATTCTTCACAGTTTTGTTAATAATTCTCCACCTCTGGCACTGCCTTGGTTTCATATTTTTATAAATTTTCAAAACACCTATTTAACTAAAATATTGCTATGTTTCATATGATTTATAGATCTAAAGTGACAGTGGAATATTACAGTAAATTGTCTAAGGCAGAATCGAGAAAACTTTTCGTCTTAGACAGTAATCCTCCCTTAGACAAACTTTACTATGTCAATGGATTCGTCGGGACTTGAAAAATTTCCGAGTTAGACAGATTTCCGTCTTACACAGAGTACACCTTACACGAAGTTTAATGTACTTAACAATAAGTAAGTCTTCATTATTTATTCCTGATGCATCTATACATTTTTTTAATTTCACTTGTATCTATTACTAAATATAATTTGAAAACTTTAATATGGAATAATGGTGGGTTCATTAAAAAAAGAGAGAAATGGCGAACTAAAGTTCATAAAAAACTTATAATAATTAGATATTCAGTAAATTTTTTTATAGAAAATCTAAATTTGTCTCTTTTAACAAAATTAAACATTTATAAAAAATATTTATTGCAATATATACAATGTTTCTTAACACTGGAACGTCTGTTGGTGTTATTTCGACAGCAAATCGAATTTAGTCTTATCTCTCTATCACATTTTTTCACCTATATTCTTCAGATTTTATGACTTTTAATCATTTAACGTAATAAGCAAACTGTCGACATTTTTATTATGTGATACAATTTTAAAAAAAATTACAGCCAAATTCACCTAGAACGTCCGTTGGTGTTATTTCGACACCAAGCAGAATTCAAAATAAATCATCGTTCTTTTGAGAAAATGTAACAATATAATCTTAATTAAAGTACAATGACCCAATATAGTGTTAAATTAGAATTTATAGCGTCCATTCTGCATAATTAAATTAGTAGTGTCGAAATGACACCGGCGGCTGTTTTAGAATGTCGAAATTGTCGGTTGTTTTGATTTAATGTTTTTTCCTGTAAAATAAATTATCGTTCTTTTGTGAAAATGTAACAATATAAGCTTAATTAAAGTACAATGACCCAATATAGTGTTAAATTAGAATTTATAGCGTCCATTTTGCATAGTTAAATTAGTAGTGTCCAAATGACACCGGCGGCCGTTATAGGATGTCGAAATTGTCGGCCGTTTTGATTTAATGTATTTTTCTGTAAGATAAATCATCGTTCTTTTGTGAAAATGTAACAATATAAGCTTAATTAAAGTACAATGACACAATATTGTGCTAAATTAGAATTTATAGCGTTCATTCTGCATAATTAAATTAGTACTGTCGAAATGACACCGGCGGCTGTTTTAGGATGTCGAAATTGTCGGTTGTTTTGATTTAATGTTTTTTCCTGTAAAATAAATCATCGTTCTTTTGTGAAAATGTAACAATATAAGCTTAAATAAAGTACAATGACGCAATATAGTGTTAAATTAGAATTTATAGAGTCAAATTTGCATAATTAAATTAGTGGTGTTAAAATGACACCGGCGGCTGTTTTAGGCTGTCGAAATTGTCGGCCGTTCTAGTGTTAATTATTGTATGGTTTGATAATGACTTATTTGTTTGTAAAATATACTTATTATATTAAATACAATGAACATTAATTAAATGGGTGCATGGAAGAAGGGCCTATATTACAAATTTAAAATTTCGAAAAATAAGAAAAAAACTATTAATGCCATTGATTAGCAATGTCTTTTAAGAGCCTACGCTAGTCACGCGAAGAAACGCTCCAGCTAATGTTAAGTCTATGGGGAGGTTATCGCGCGATTTCTCGCTCGCATTTTAATATTTTTAAAGGATTTTTTTGCATAGGATAGCTGAGGTCGATCTCTAACGTTGTTAGTTTTTACTTTTTCGATTTTGGTTACGGTTTTTTATAAGCGGACATTTTCAATTTTGGAACCGGTTGGAACCGGTTCTGAAAGTGAAATTATCCTTATGTAAAAAAACTGGAACCAAAATTGAAAAAGTAAAAACTAACAATGTTAGAGATCGACCTCAGCTATCCCATGCAAAAAAAAAATCCTTTAAAAATATTAAAATGCGAGCGAGAAATCGCGCGATAACATTCCCATAGACTTAACATTAGCTGGAGCGTTTTTTCGCGTAACTGATGTAGGCTCTTAAAGTGGTTCTCAAATGACCTGCTCAACAACGCGAAACTTTCTGACACATTTTCTGACTCATTTTTAAACACAGAGGCAGACCTGACTACTGAGGTGATTTGGAATCGAAATGAGTGCTCCATTTTTGATAAATAAATTACTTTTCGAGTTATAAGCTATTCGGGTCATGCGACAACCCGTTTTTCTCCTTGCTTGCGACGCTACGCCGGGAATTCGGTTCAAAACGACGACTTTGACAGTATTTCATAAAAGATCTTCTGCCTTTACCAAAAAATGGAAAACGTCTTTCGATTACAAAGTTTCTGAGTAAGAACACCTGCCAATTCCATGCGTTTCCGAACAAAAATGAATAAAAAAATATGTCATAAAGTAGCCAGTTTGTGGATTTGAGAACACATTTATCTTCATCCTGAGTATACACGATGGTTTTAGGCTGTTCTCAAATCAAAACTGGCAACTTTATGACACATCTTTTAATACATTTTCGTTCGGAAACGCATGAAATGTGCAGGTGTTCTTATTCAGAAACTTATGTAATCGAAAGACTTTTTCCATTTTTTGGCTAAGGCAGAAAATCTTTTAGAAAACACTGTCAAAGTCGACGTTTTGAACCAGATTCCTGATGTGGTGCCAAGAGAAGCGGGAAAAACGTGTCGTCACGTGACACGAATCGCTTATAACTCGATAAGTAAATTATTGATTAAAAAAATGGAAAACTCATTTCTATTTCAAATCGCTTCACTCAGCCCTGCTTTTTTGCCTTTGCATTTAAAAATGAGTCAGAAAGTTTCGCGTTGTGGAGCAGATCATTTGAGAACCACCTTAGAGCCTATGCTAGTCATCCAAAGAAACGCGAACGCCAATGTTAAGTCTATGGGAAAGTTCTTTGTAGATTTCTCGCTCGCATTTTAATATTTTTATTTTATTATTATTATTATTATTATTATTATTATTATTATTATTATTATTATTATTTTATTTTATTTTATTTTATTTTATTTTTTTTGCATAGGATAGCTGAGGTCTATCTCTAACGTTGTTAGTTTTTACTTTTTCGATTTTGGTTCGAATATTTTTATATAAGGGTACTTTCACTTTCAGAACCGGTTCCGACTGGTTCCAAAATTGCAAATGTCCGCTTATAAAAAACTTTAACCAAAATCAAAAAAGTAAAAACTAACAACGTTAGAGATAGACCTCAGCTATCCTATGCAAAGAAATCCTTTAGAAATATTAAAATATGAGCGAGAAATTTGAAAATAACCTTTCCATAGACTTAACATTAGCTTACGCGATTTTTCGCATGACTAGTGTGGGCTCTTAAATAAACAAATAATAAAAAAAACTAGTTAGTTGGGTAAGGAATGTAATAATATTATTTTTAGCTTATTGTTTTAATTTTTTATTTAAAGTAAACAAACTTCTATATTATGAAATTGCAATTATTAACATTTGGGTAATCACCACACCAGTCATTCCATATAGGCCCTTTTCCAACAAACAAACCCAACTTTCCGAAATTTGTGACATGGAACCCTTCTTCCAAACACACATTAAATTATTGTATAGTTTGAAAATGACTTATTGGTTTGTAAAATATTGTCTTTGTAAATACATGATTTTTTTCTGTTGTTGTCAAAGGATTTACTTTGCACATAAAAAACTTAATAGATATGGGTAATACACCAGGGTTTCTTGGATTTAAAAAAATATATAAAAAATGGTAAGAGACCAGATGTGGAGAATTTGTGGAAAATCTTACTACCCAAGTATTTTTTATTTTATTTATTTATTATTATTATTATTATTATTTACCAGCCAGAGTGATGCAGCATATACTCAAAAACCGTTACGACAAAGTTTATGTGACGGCGAAAATAATTCACTAGTACAGTTCATTTTCGTAGTTAGAAAATTTTGAAAAATTATACAGCAAAGAAAAGTTTTGTGTTGGTTAGAACTCGGTGAAGTGTTTACATCACAACAGTTGGAAAGAAACGAGAAATACAGCAAAATAAAAATATGTAAAAGCTTTTGATATATTTTCTATAGCCTGCAGTTTTTAAAAGACTGCCTAAAAATTCCCTCACCCCATCAGAAAATACACTCGTCAGTGGCAAGAGAGTTGATGTAATTCCCCACCCCCGTGAGGAGCTATTTGTATGAAGAAATGTTATTTTAATCTGACCATGTACTTTATTTTTCCCCCAGTGAATAGCTATTTGTATGAAGAAATATTATAATCTGACCCTGTACTTTATTTTTTTCTATAACATACCCTAGCTAGTCACACGTTTTGATCATAAACAACTATGTAGCCACATATGTCTCTTAACTACAGTTTATGTGGAGATCTTGTCAAACATCTTGTGATGATTTATGGGCTTGAGAAAGTATTGTTACATACAGGGTGTTTATAATTAAAGTTACACTACTCAGACCAATCCGGAGCCCGTTCTGGTTGACGGATTTTGTTGAAACTTTGTATATCCGTTGCGTGGACCACAGGGAAGAAAAATATCCAATAAACAAATTGTTCAAATTTCACCAACCAGGTGCAAAAATGGCGGATAAAGACCGTAAATACAAATTGGAAACATGAAACATTATTTAATAACAGCATTTCTTGTTCAATGTGCATTCCATTTGTTTCAAAGACATGTTCAAGTGTGTAAAACATGTTCAACAGAAAGAAAGCATAACACGCCGTGTCGCTTGAATTCCTGAAGAATTACTTCGTCGTATACTGTCTGACATTGATTGCTCCCAAAATGCATTTATATACACTATAGTGTATATAATATTTATATATACACTTATACATTACATTTATATACATTATGGTGTATATAATGACAAAATAGTTATTGAATCAGTAGGTTTAAAAGTGCGTAGTGTATATGAATGCATTTTTCAGACGCTGATATTGGATAGTGAGAGTCCTGTATCATTTGTTGGTGTTGTGCCGCTAAATGGAAGGGCGTCAGATGAAGTAGGTTCTGTGAGTGCACGTGTGGGTGTAGATCTGCCAAATGCGGACCCCCAACCTAGATTTGGATGGAGGTGAGTTTTTTAATTATTTGAATTATTGCTAAGAATTATTCTGTAATTTTTTTTCTTTACATTTTGAAGCGTTTTTTCTGTTGTACCATCGAGTTGTTTTCCGTCAAGTTTTGACGGGTTCCTTCTAGTATATTCCTATTACGAGAGCCATTATTTTAGAAGGATGATGAGATGTAGCAGTTGGGTTCACCTTATACAAATTCTACCATATAGATAAATTTCTTAGCAGAAAAGAGCCTTCCACTAACTCAATGAAAAAGCGGAAAAGCCCCACGTCAGAAACAAAAACTTAAAAGGGAGAGAATTCATCACGAATTTGAAGGTCCAGCAACGTTATAGCATAATACTGGAACGCCTAGTTCACCCCTTGCCAGATGACCGTAGCGGCGGGAGCAGACTATATGTTCGACAGAGCTAAACAGCATGGTGGTGCCAGAGAAAAGTGCGGGAAAACTATCAGATTGAATCGGAGGACTTTGCAAGTAAAGCTCCTCCCTTGGTTTTACATGTACAGTAGAAAACATCTGCTTCTACAGAACTTCTAAGAATTCTATAGAAACATTTTCTCTAGAAAAAAGTATTTTATAGAACTCTTCAAAACTCTATTGAAATAGTATTCTATAGAAAGGCTATTCTATAGAACTTGTAAAGAATTCTATAGATTTCTATATAGCTCTATGAACTATTTTCATAAGGGATGTGTTTTGTTTTACTGTATTTTATTTTAAGTGAACTGTGATAATCTTAGAAAAAAAACTTATTGTTAGATGCCCTAAAATATATAAATCAGCAGAAAAACACCCACTGAAAGATGCAGAAAATTAAAATATTGAAGCAAAGAAAAAAAAGGCTATTGAACAATTATAGCTACCTCAGTATGCCAAAGGCAGCTCTGAAGTGAATCAAATAATTACAAACCCGAAGAGCTTTTTCCAAGCTCTCTCCAATAGCACTTAGAATTCTTCTTACTCTATGTGTTTCATTTATTGCAAGTGAAAAACTTTTTCTAATTGAAAAATAATTCTAAATTACTTGCATGAGTCAGGAAAAACTCTCTAATTTAGCTATTATTCCAATTGAAAACCATGCAATTGACATTGATTAGGTACGTGAGGCATTCACAAAATAGAAGTCTGTCGAGTACCTTTCAAATAGATTAAATGTTTCTATAATATTTTTTATTCTTAACAATTTTTTTTTGTGAAACCAAAAACATTATCAGTTTTTTTTTAAGTAATTAAAAAATTCTGTTCTTCTAGATTTAAAAAAAGAAAAATAAAAGTTATGAAAATGTTTTATAGATTTATAATATACCTATTTAAAAATCTTACATTTAATTGAATGTCTTCTCTTATTTAATTCTCTTCTAAATAAAATTCTGTTCCATTATAATTCACTTTTTTATGTTTTGTAATAACTTTCAACTATTATTAAATTCCTACTATTAGCTCACACTCTCTCTATATATATTATCTTGTTGGAATTTTCAATCGTTAATAAAAAAATTTCTATTCATCCGTTCAAGTTCAAATAATTTTTTTAAAACTTGTACTGGATGACAATTGATGTTAATACAGTTTTTTTCAAATATTAATTCATTAATTAAATTTAATTAATTAATTTTAATTTTTATATGGGAAAAAAAAAATTCTCCCATTGTTTTCATAAATGAAATGAAAGATTTATCTCAAATGACTGATGCCAACAAAAAATAAAATACCGCAACGATGATTATAAAATAATGTTCAATAAAGATAACGTGGGACATTAATGCTGTACGGGTTTATTTTATATATTTATGATTAAAAAGTAGGAATTGACTTAAATTTTTTTTTTATATTACTTGTTTTTGTATAATTTTGCCATATTAGCTTGCCCTTCAGATTGACCGTTTTATTCATATTCATTTACAAGTCTACAAGCCACTTTGATTTACAAGTGTTGAAACCACTACCATAAACCACTTTAAGGCAGTTCTTAAATCCAAACTGGCTACTTTCTGGCACATTTCTGAATACCTTTTTGTTCTCAAACGCATGAGATTGGCTGATGCACTTATTCAGAAACTGTGTAATCGAACAGTTTTTTCCAATTTTCAGAAGATTTTTCAGAAAATGCTGTCAGAGTTGGCGTTTCGAACAAAATTCCCGATGCGACAGCGCTAGAAAGGGGAAAAAACTGCCGTATGACACAAAAATTGCTTA
Organism: Maratus michaelseni; assembly: GCA_963931845.1. NCBI lineage: Eukaryota > Metazoa > Arthropoda > Arachnida > Araneae > Salticidae > Maratus > Maratus michaelseni. The sequence continues at coordinate 321,183,303 of OZ007594.1, read as the reverse complement.
TAACTCAAGATATAAATAATTTATCGAAAACTGAATAAAAAACTGCTCGATTACAAACCAATGGAATAACAATGTGATCTATGATAAAGTCATAGCGTATGCAGAGTACGGCATGAAGGTGACGTGGTTAAGACGAAGAACAGTTATTTTAACAATTACACATAAGACATTACACTGAAAAGAAAATATTATAAAAAAAATATTTAACTCTCTGTTGTTTTAGCTTTAACAGCAGAACGACACCAAACCGAATTTAGCCTTATCTCTCTATCACATTTCTTCACCAATATTCTTCAAACTGTATGACTTTTAATCATTTTACGTAATAAGCACACTGTTTAAATTTTTATTTTGTGATTCGATTTAGAAAAAAATACTGCCAGATTCACCTAGAACGTTCGTTGGTATTATTTCGACACCAGCAAATTTACAATAAATCATCATTCTTTTGTGAAAATGTAACAATATAAGCTTAATTAAAGTACAATGATGCAATATAGTGTTAAATTATAATTTAAATAGCGTCCATTTTGCATAAATAAATTAGTGGTGTCGAAATGATACCGGCGATGTTTTAGGATGTCGAAATTTTCGACCGTTTTGATTTAATTTATTTTTCTGTAAATCATCATTTCTTCGGTTTCATCCTTTTTTTTGTGAAAAGGAAACAATATAACCTTAAAGTACAATGACGCAATATAGTGTTAAATTAGAATTTATAGCGTCCAGTTTGCATAGTTAAATTGGTGGTGTCGAAATGACACGGTGGCTGTTGTAGGATGTCGGAATTGTCGGCCGTTCTAGTGTTAAAGCAAGTTGCATAATGATTTTTTTTCTAAACACCAAAATCTTCGAGTTAAGGTTCATTAAAAGAAATCTGTCAAAATTAGTCAATAGTGCTGGCTAACAGTGAATATTTTACAATCCATATCATCAGCTATAAACTTGTTTAATTAATTTTTGATGCTATAATTAACTTTTGATGCAAATATGCAAATAATTAATTTTGTGCGATTTAATGCGATTTTGGTGTATCGTGTATTGTTAAAGTAAGATTAAAAATGTACGTAGTGGGCTAGAAAGTAAGTTAGTGAAAGTAAAGCTGAAAAGTTTTCCATAAGTCAGGTGTATCGTGAGAAATGCTTCTTATTCTTTCTATAAAAATGCGCCTCACCATTTTTCGCACATACTACAGGAAATAAACAGATTGGCCTTGCTTATAAGCAATCTAACTGTAAAAATTGATTTCAAAAATTTTAAAAAAAATCCATGCATTTTTAATTGATTACGGTTTATTTTTTTAATGTCATTAATGTATAGTTGTTAAAATTAATGAAAATGCAGGCAGATGTGTGTGTAGCTCAAAGTAAATATTGACAAAATTATTTGTGTATGTGTAACAAGTCGAGAATTGTGTATTGACTGTAGCACAGTTTTATCTATTCATATGTTTTAGTTTTGCATTTTACGAATTAATGAAATTTCTCCTGGTTACTGATCAATCTTTCAGTTATGCAAAACGGATTTATTTATACAGTGCAATTGTTTTCGCATCAATGAATGATTAATTATTTAAAGTAAAACATTAACATAATTTATTCTTTCAGGGTAAGACTTCATAAAGAATAGGATATATAAAGAAGTATTTGGGAATTCATTTTTATAAATTCCTGTAATAATTTAAAAATTTTATCTTTAAAAAAAAAAAAAAGAAAAAAAAAAGAAAAGAAAACAGAAATAAAGAAAAGAAAAAACCTGTTGAGATTTATTTTAGTTGATGGAAAATTAATGAGGTATCAAAACAAATCTCTGGCTGTCTGACGTCATATTTCCAAACGATATTTCGTTATCATAAAGAATTTTTAAAAAATCGTCTGTTTAGTTTTCAGTTTTTTAAATTTGTAACTTGAACATTTGTATTCAGTTTTTACATCGCCTCGCCACTTAGGGGCTAGCTTTTCGGGATAAACATGTTACCGTTAAGTATTTTTTCATAATTTCATTATGTAGTATAATATTTTAAACTTTTATTTACTGTTATTTAAAAAAAAAATATATATATTTATTCAATTCTGTGTTTTATAAGCTGTTCTTATAACTGATAATGTTGAAAGAGAAAATTTGCTTCTTATAAAGAAAACGTTTAAAGACTTGGTATAGATTTTAAGGTTCTTTTTCTTTTTTCTTTTTTTTTTTTTTTTTTTCAAATGGAAAAGAAAATTCTCATGTACAATATTTGTGATCTTTTTTCTGTAATATCATGTACCAGAGAATATAAATATGTGAAAAAACTTCAATTAGTACTTTCAATTAAAATTCGATGAACACATGAACTTATTATAAGAATACCATTTACGTTAATAATGCGTTCGTACAGAAATTGAAATTTTTGAAGAATTGGGCAGTTCAATGCGCAGTTTAAAAAAAAAGAAATATCTAGATTTTTAAGATTTTTTATTTATTTTTTTCAGAATTTGCCGGCATTCAGTCGAGTAATCCTTACACAGCAACCTTCTTCTTCGTAGATAAACGACACGTGACTTCGATTAGCTTTGCTAAGGAAAATTTTTGTCGTTCCGTCGTTTTCATTTAAATTTTGCACGCGGCAAAATTCGTTTTCCACGTAGTCGAAAAAAAAAAAAATGCTGAAAACGAATCCACATTCTTTCTCTTATCGTTGTTCCATAGAAAAGAGGCGAAACACTTTGCTTCTTTCTAAGGGTCCTTCGATACCTGTAAAGCGACCAAAAAAGAGATTTTTATTTTATTCCCTCATTATAAATTGATTTGATTTTTTAAATTTTACACAAAATCACATCCAAAATTCTGTTTCAGGAGGAAAGCTTTATAGTGAAAAGGACTTCAGCAATCGTCCTTTACTGCATATGAAATATTCATTTTATTTAAAATAATTATTCAGCTATTTGTGCGTATGATTTCGCGAAAATAACTAACTAGATTTTCATGAAAGTTAACATCTTGTATAGTAAAAGAATGTAACACAGTAACAGTAAGGAAAAGGGGGGATGCGAGCGATTGGTATAGTTTCAGTTCTAATTTCTTAGTTAAATCAATATTTTAAGATGCTTCTGACAGCGAGTTAGTTTACTATATGTAATCGTTTATTTCCTCAGCTTTGAAAGACACCTGCTGGAAACACAGACGTGCTGAGTGCCAGACTAGATTCCCGCAATAACCCGAAAATTCTATTTGAAGTCAATAACCCGAAACCCGACAAAATATTTTTTGTTGACCCTTAAACCGACAAAATAATTTTCGACGTCCCAAAATCCGACACACTTCAACTCGAAAGTCTAAAGGCTCTCTAACCAATCCTTTTTTAATACAATTATAGAAAAACATTTTATAATTTTACCTTTAATATCAACTTTATATGAATAATAAGTATATATATATAATTATATATATCATCATCATTACCGTTTTCAATCTACTGCTGGATGTAGGTTTTCTCCCAGATTTTTCCATTGTTTCCTGTCCATTGCTTTAGTCATCCAATTAACACCGGCCACTTTTCTGATTTCGTCACTCCATCTTACTCGAGGTCGTCTTCTTGGTCGTTTTACATCTCTGGGATACCACTGTAGGGTGTTTGTGCTCCATCTATGGTCTTGTTTTCTTGCAATGTGCCCAACTCATTTCCATTTTAGCTGTTTAATTATCTCAATGATGTCAAAAATTTTCATCTGACTTCTTATCCAGGTTATACTCTTTCTGTCTCTTCTAGTTATGCCTAGCATACATCTTTCCATACTTCGCTGTATTGTTTGTAATCTTTGTACCACCCGTTTTGTTAGAGTCCATGTTTCTACTCCATAAGTTAGTGCAGGAAAAACACATTGGTTAAACACCTTTCTTTTCAAACAAAGAGGCATGTTACTCTTTAGAATAAGGTTGTTCTTCCCCTAAGAACTCCATCCATTTCTTATTCTTCTATTGATTTCATTCAAGATATTGCTGTCCGATGATATTTCCTGTCCAAGGTACGCATAACTTTGCCCTTCTTTAATCTCAGTGTTGTTGTAGACAATTTTCTTTTTTGATGCAAATAAATTGAACATAACCTCAGTTTTTTCCAAATTTATTTTTAATCCCACATTAATAATAGCTTCTGCCAAATCTTTTAGCATGTTTTCCAATTCCTCAGGGATATTACTGAAAATTAAAATGTCAGCAACAAACCGAAGATTGCTTAAATATTACCCATTAATTCCCTTTGTTTTCTCAATCCAGATTCCTGAAAATATTTTCTAAGACAGCAGTAAAAAGCTTTGGCGAAATGGTGTCTCCTTGCTTTACTCCTCTTCCAAGCTTGATCTTCGCTTTTCCTTAGTCCAAATGGATGGTGGCTGTTGCTTTCTTGTAAATCTTCTTTATGATATTGATGTAAGGTTTGTCTATACAAATGTCCTCTAGCGATTCAACTACTGTTGATGTATAGACCGAATCAAATGCTTTTTCATAATGAATAAAGGCAAGGCAGAGAGGTAAATTATATTCCTTATGTTTTTCTATGAGTTCCCTTACTGTTTGAATATGATCCATTGTGCTAAATACACTCCGAAATCCTGCTTGTTCTGTAGGTTGAGCTGAGTCCAGAGCTGATTCAAGACTTGTTAAAACTTTGGTGAAAATTTTATAAATCACTGACAGTAAATTGATTGGACGTTAGTTTTTAATGTCTTTTTTCTCCCCTTTCTTGTAAAACAGCACCATCACAGCATTATTCCAATCTTCTGGTAAATCTGATTTCTCCAGACATTTGGAAAACAGTAAGGCTAGCATTTTTGCAAATGTTTCTCCTGCTTCTCTGGTACGGTCAATTGTAATTCCATCTTCGGCAGGACATTTACTTATTTTCATACATCTAATGGCTTGTACAACTTTATCTGTCATCACTGGGATTATCGCTTCAGTTTCTATTATGTTTACTCGTGGATCACATATGCTGATTTCCTTTTGATCTTCACATTTATGTAGATCGTTATGAATTTTTCGACAATGTGTACTATTTCGTTATTGATTTTGGTGATTGTTCCATCTGCTCTCTTCAGTGCAAAAATACCTTTTCTTCCAACACACAGTTTGCGCTTAGCTTATTTTAAACTTTTGTCATCTTCTAGAACTTTCTTGACAAGATCACAGTTAAATTTTCTGATATCACATTTTCTTACTGTTTTGCATAATTTTGCATATTCAACTCTTGATTTAGCATAGTTTTTCTTCATTTTAAACTGTCTGAGTTTCTTCATCAATCTTCTTGTTTCTTCTGTTATTTTCTTTGTCTACTTTACTTGTGCTTCATCTGCTATCGTCCTTGCAATTTCTTGTAGAGTATTAGTTAATTTCTTATTCACCACTGTGACAGCTTTGCTCTTTTCTAAAATTGATTGAAGTATTTGGAAACGATTTTTAAGTTCAAATTGAATTCTTCTTTATGTTTATGGAGATTTATAATATCGACTGATTTCTTTGAGTGTTGCAAAAGCTTCATTCTTTCCATTTTAGCATTTAAAAGCAGTTTGCATCTAACCAATCTGTGATCGCTTCCTGTATTGAAGTTATTGAGAATGCTGCAATCCTGAATAAGATGCTTTTTGTTTGTCAAGATGTATATGATTTCATTTGTTGAGCCATTTGCACTACGCCATGTCCATTTTCTTTGTGACTCTTTCTTGAAAAATGAATTCATCAAGTACATCTGTTCACATTTTGCAAACTCAATCAATCTGTTTCCTCTTTCATTACTCCTCCCATATCCATGATTTCGTACTCAGAACTCATCATCTTCCTTTTTTTCCCCAATTCTACCATTCCAGTCTCCGTTATTAATTTTATGTAGCATTTTCCCTTTTGATACATTGAAGCTACTTCTTCATAGAAATCCTCAATTGTTTCATCAGTATAGCTTATTGTTGGTGCATAAACTTGAATAATTTGCAGCTTGTAACTTCTTGATACTTTTATAGTTAACCTTGCAACTCTATCTGATGCACTATCATATTCTACGATGTGATTCTTCCACCTTTCACGAATCAGAAACCCTAAGCCACTTGTTTTTCCTTCTGTACCTCTGTAGTACAACACATGTCAACTGGAAAGATCAATCTTCTTTTCACCTTTTCTTCTTACTTCGCATACTCCTAGGATGTCCCAGTTGATTCTTTCTAATTCTTCTTCAAGTTCCTGTAAACGATTTTCCGAAGATAGGGATCGTCCATTATACGTAGCCAAGGTCATCAACTTGTGGCAGCCAAGTTGAGCCCGGTGATTCTTAGCACACTCTGTCTTCATGTCTTTCTAATCGCTGCCGTCACCAGGAACATGGAGACTGCCGGGAATTGAAGGCCGTGATTTGTTTTGTGAATTCATGGTAAAATAAATGGGAGGTGACCAAATTCCTTCCCGCTGGTCAAGTGGGTTGGAGGAAGCCCATTCGCGTTCGTTCCTCATGCACTTGGCAAGGATACTAACAGGCAGCACCGGTGGTAGGTACGCATTGAACATTAAGTCTCTGATCCCAGTAGATTCCTTTAAGTCGTCTGTAGAAATAAAAATCATTTTGCTAGGCTTGCAAAAATATGAATGTAACGGAGTTTCATGAACAGGATTCAGGTGAATCATAGGATGAGTTATGCAGTCAAATGTAAATAATTTTTAGAGTTAATAATTCTAGAAAGTTGATGACATATTTAACATTGGAGGTAGATGGGGTTTAAAAGAGAATTAAGTGTCAGATGGATACAGGTGCAACAATTAATGTAATGAGTTATAGTGATCTTTGTAATGTATGTGAAGATTAGCGCTCATGTCTCAGAAAAAGTAAAACTAAACTAAAAATGTTTTTTGGGGAAATTTTTAAAACAAATTGGGTAGATTATTGTTATATGTTGGGAAAATTCGAAGATGTTTCCTTTGGATTTTCAAATTGCTAAATATGGAGAAATTCCATTGTTAAGTGCAGAATGTGCGGATGTTATATTTATTAGAGATTAAGGCTGAGATAAATGGAATTTCTTCAAGGTAGTCAGTCATGAATGAATTCAGTCATGAACCGTTGCTTAATAAATACAAACACATTTTTGAAGGACTGGGGTGTTTGGAGGGTGGATATTGTTTACAAACAAAACCAGGCATGCTTCCAGTGAATTAGTCTCCTCGTAGAATTCCTATTCCACTAAGACAAGAATTAAAATTGAAATTGGATGATATGGAAAGGAAGAAAATTATTTGTAAAGTCACTCATCCGACTGATTGGATTAGCAATCTAGTTTTGGTAAAGACTATAAATAAATTGAGAATATGCTTGGATCCACAGTTAAAATATTTTTAGTGGTGGACCTTAAGGATGGATTTTTGAATGTTAAATTAAGTTCGGATTGCACAGATTTAACCACTTTTTGGACGCCCTTTGGAAGGTACAAATTTTTACGTCTCCCATTTGGGTTGTGCACAGCACCAGAAGGATATCAAAGAAGATTGCATGAAATATTTGAGGGCTTAAATGGAATTATCATCATAGCTGATGGCATACTTATTGTGTGATGGGGTGCTACGGCGGAAGAAGCTAGGAAAGATCATGATCATAATTTAGAGAATCTTTTTCAAAGAGCAAGGGAAGCTAACGTTAAATTTAACAAAAATAAAATAAAATCAGGGAGAAAGAAATTAAATACTTGGCACATACTTTTACTCCTCAAGGTATAAAGCCAGATCCCGAAAAGGTAAAAGCTATTTCTACTAATATGCCAAGTCCAAAAGATGTACATGAAATTAAAAGTTTTTTAGGCTTTACAACATATTTAAGTAATTTTTTGCCAAAATTATCAACGATTAGTGAACCATTATGAAAATTGATTAAGAAAGATGAAGAATGGGAATGGACAAAATAGCAAGATAATGCTTTTTAAACTATAAAAAATCTAGTGATCAAGGGTCCAATTCCTGGTTATTATGACCCAAGTAAAGAAATATTCAATGTGATGCCAAATAAAGAAATATTCAATGTCAAACAAAGCTGGATTGGGTGCTACATTGATGCAGGAAGGAAAGCCAATTACATATGTTTCGAAACGTTTAAATAAAACTGAACTGCAATATGCTCAGATAGAGAAAGAATGTTTGGCTATAGTATTTTCTTGTGAGAGATTTCATCAATTTATAAGTGGAAGAACTGAAATAAAGGTGGAACGGATCATAAGTCATTGAAGACTATTTTAAAACAATAACTACTGAAAGCTCCAAGAAGACTGCAAAGAATGATTCTTCGTCTACAAAAATATAATCTATACTATTTAGGGCTTCATTGTCAGAGATTTCACATGATGAAGTGAAACATGATATTTTTCAAGCAGACGGTATTTATAAAGAGCTCTCAGAAATTAAGACACAAGAAGTTTTAAATGTATCAGATACGACATATGAAAGTTTAAGAGTACAAACTAATAAAGACCCAATGCTTGTTGAATTCAAATAAGTAGTGTTGGACAGATGGTCACTTCAAAAAGAAGAAGTATCGCCTCTAATTGCAGAATATTGGACTTTCAGAGAGGATCTAACAGTACAGGACGGAATTGCGTTTAAAAATGATCGAATTATTATTCCAAAGTCTTTGAGACAAGACATGATTTCGAAAGTGCCATCAGGGTTATTTGGGAATAAATTCACCCATTAGAATGGTAAAAGATACATTCCTTTAGCCCAGAATGTCAAATGATCTAAAAAATGTGATTCGAAATTGTGAAATTTGTAATTTAAATCAAAATTATTTGAAGAGAGAACCCATGAAAACACATAGGATACCAAAATTACCATGGGAAAGAATATCATCTGATATTTTTGAAATAAATAAGACTTATTACTTAATTTTGGTAGATCATTATTCCGATTATTTTGAAGTTGATAGGCTGCCAGGCATAACATCGGAAAACTTGATAAGCAGATGCAAACAGCAATTTAGTATATAAGCATGGTATTCCAAAATATTTAATTACCGATAAGGCAAAACAATTCCAGGGTTGGGAGTTTGCCAAGTTTCCAAAGAAATGGAATTTTAAACACCCCACATCAGCACCATATCACAGTCAAGGTAATGGAAAAGCAGATTCAGCAGTCAAAATTGTAAAAAATATTATGAAGAAATCAATTAAAAATCAGGAATGTGTTTGGTTAAATATTTTAAACTGGAGAAATACTCCAACGGTCAATATGGACTCAAGTCCAGTTGAAAGGTTGATGTCTTGAAAGACAAGATCTAATTTGCCTATATCTCAGAAATTACTAAAACCAGAAATTCAGGATTTAGTTCGAGAAAAGATATCTTTAAGGCTATTATGACAAAAAGGTTGAACAGTTACCTCGACTTGAAATTGGTCAGGAGGTGTGTGTACGAACACCACCTACATTGTCAAAAGAAGTTGATAAGTGGAAAGCTGTTCTCTTATTGATATTTATAACTCAAGATATTACGATGTTAGTATTGAGGGAGGAATTGTAAGAAGAAATAGAAACTGGTTGAGAGAAGCAACTGCAGCATGTGATGACAAAGCGAAGATGGAGTGGATCAAGGTATTGAGGATAAGGAGGCAGAGGAGGTTGAGATTAATCCTGGGCAGACCGACTACAAGGAGGGTCCCGGATCTGAGGTTATAACGCAAAAGAGTGAATTGCCTGTGAGTAGTCCTCGGGTGACGAGATCTAGGAGAATTATAAGACCTCCACAGTGATTTTTGTGAAGGAATGTATTGTGGGAACTGTTGAATTGAATTTTATGAATCAAGTCATTATAAGGACTGTTAATAATAGAACATTAAATTTTGGTTTCCTAATAAAAAAAAGGAAGTTGTTAGATAACTGTATGTTTAACTGTGTATGTTTCAGTTATACTGAAATGGCAACAGTGGATGCATATCAGGTAGACATGGGGAATGACAGATGTTGTCAAGTCATGTCTGATGTGTGGTATTTTAGATATGTGTGAAGGTTTTAATAACGGTATCTTTAAGTTAATAGTTCTTGTGATGTTGTATGAAGGATACTCAAACACAGCAGATATCGAAATTGGGGCTTTAAAGATTCCTGTTCTTGACTCATTGTAAAAGTAATAAATTTTCCATACATGTTTTTTTTAACTTTTTTTCTGCAATACGCTTTAACAAGTTCATGAATGTTATTTTATGCCCATGCATATCTGCATTGCATGTATTATCTTGAATACCATATTGTAACTTTATATCGCCAGAAAAGTGGATGATTGATAATTTATCTATCATATTTGTCTGTTGGATTGAGTATTGAAAAACAAACATTAAATGTGAATTCTTTACGTCAGCCGAGAATCGGATAAACTAATTTTTTGTCGATTTCCTATTCTAATTCTATCGAGTCGGGATCTAATTCTATCGAGTGATTTTACCCGATCCGATCCCGACCGCACCCGCGACACGTGTTTCATCGGGTTGGCGATAATTATACTCATTGTGGGTCGAAATGATTCTTGTTATTTCGGATTCGGTATGGTTTTGTGCTCGGTATTGATTCTTGCGGGTCAAGTTTCAATTAATCCGATTTTTCAAAAAAAAAAAAAAAATCCAAAATATTTTTTTATACAAAACAAAACTTATATGAAAGAATATATATACAGGGTAGTCATAAAAAAGCTTCTCCAATGTATGAACCCATAGTGGCCTAACCTCTCAACCCATCGAAAAGAAATTTCAGATATTGAAGGTATGCGCTCGAGATCGTAATGATTTAAAACAATAGAGCTCTCACGGTTACAGTTAGAGCGAAAAATATCGAAATTTTCGAATGCCAACACCCACTTTTTTCCTGCGCAAATTCATCAGCGCACACTATAAATGGCATTGGAAAGATGCACGCATGACGAAAATTGCCGGCGTAAAATATTTGCAAAGAAGAGCAATTTAAAGGACCAATGACAACACAGAGAGGAAGTGCATTGGCACACTTCGCATAACTCACAGGGATAGACAGTAGAAGCACCAATCACAGAACACCATGTGCAAAGCATTGCGTGTGAAAAATCTTTGATAAGCAGAGTGGGAAGATTGTTTCTTCAATCAGGTGTTCGAACGTGCCAACAAGATGACATTTACGGGGAAACAACGAGGTGAACTTATAAAGCTGTTTTATCTGAACGGGGACAATGCTTCCAAAGCAGTGCGAAATCATAAGCTACGACGAAGCCCATGTTCTGTAAAAACCCTACATGATTTGGTAAGACAAGCTACGCTGCCGAAAGCAGACGTACTTCACCGCCGAGTCGAGGTTCTCGTGAACCCATACGGGTGATCCGCTAGAGAGGGTCGGTTTACCCGGGCACATCCACAGGCGAGCTCTTCGGCCTGGGGAGCATTCGCCACCTGCATATCACTCCCCTACCCCAAACGAAGTGACTACAAAGGTCGTTGCGATATGCGGTGGATCCCAAACTCTAAAGACACCGCCACATTACACTTGGGGAGTAAGCCTGAGTCGCCCGACAGCTTCGGAGTCGGAACCCAAAAGAGGAAACCTCTGGCCCTACCCCTGACCAATCTTGCTTTACCGCAGCTTCCGATCATCGAGCTCCTATAAAGGTTACGACAAATTCATCGGCTGCAGCGAGGGAGAGCTAGCCCGGAATGTCGAGGAAATGCATCCCTGAACGAATAGACACGTTCTAGTTTAGGTTGTTCCCGCGTGACCCCCAAGAGTTTTCCCTCCGACTTTTACCGGCGGCAGAACGCCAAATGCGGTCGATTCAATCGAAGGCCATTCGGAAACACATGACATATAAAACAAACACAAACAAACAAAAACACAACAACAACAAAAACACAACAACAATAAAAACACAATGAAAATTAGATAAAAACGGAAAGTTATGTTAGATACCACTATCGGATTCTGAAGGACGTGGAAACTCCCTTCAAAAACACCAAAGAGGCTGTCCCGATCGAGATTAGTAGCATGAAAGTTATTTCTTTTTCTTAGGTTCCTGCTAGTCCCAACCGTCGTGCACAGAAAACTCCGGCTACGCATAGATGCGCTGGATTGGTTTCGACACAAGGTCTGACTCAGGTCTGGACGCCGTCATTTAACTGACGAACCACCGGCCTGTCCAAGAGGAAGATCTTCCGCTCCCAGAGAAAATTATACAAGCCGCAGTTCTCGGTCCTGAACGGCTCTCCGCGACTCGAACCACTCTTGGTCAAACGTGGCACCTCTCTTTCCAACCGAAAATTGAGGGCGGCACACAATTACTCCAGTTACAGAGGGAGTCGCCAGGGATGAGAAGTCGTAGGATCGTTGGCCCGCTACGTTCTTGTCTACGTTCCGCTGCTTGCCAGTACCGAGAGTTGCTACACACCGCCTCACGCACTGACCAGACGTCACTACGGAACCACAAGCGCTTCTTGCTCTACTACGTGATTTGGCTAAAAAAACATTTTAAGAAACTGGATGCACATGTGATAGACCGCGATCGGAAGACCATCTGTTCCTGTTTACGTTGTTGCGGGAGTGCATAATGCGAGTACTGCAGCACTGTAGGTCTATTGCATACTGCAAGAAGTGTTGTCCGTAATTTGCAAGTACCGAAAGCTACAATCCTCCAGATTCTGCGCTCTGTTCTACAGATGTTTCCTTATCGATTCCAGCGGGCTCAGACGTTGCAACCTGGAGACAAGTAACAGCGTTTCGACAGCGAGAATTATTTCCTTATCAGATATGAAGAAGATAGCAGGGGGCCTCTGCGGATATTATGGACGCATGAGGCACATTTTTCCTGAACTGGGAACGTAAGCTCCAAGAACTGCGCTGACGAAAATCCTCACGATATGGCACCAACGACTTTACACGAAGCTAAAGTTACCGTGTGGTGCGGCATCGCAAGTACATTCGTTCTCGGTCCATACTTCTTCGAACAGGTCACTGTAACAGGTATGAAAGCGTGCTCCATCACAAGTGCTCAGTATACAACAATGTTGCAGAATTACGTAATTCCATAATTGCAGCAGCGAAATGTCGCTAATGACATTGTATGGATGCAAGATGGCGCTTCTCCACAAGTCAAGGCATGTGTTCGACAAGTGCTGCAACAGTACTTTGGTGATAGAGTCATCCCCTTTGGTGATAGAGTCATTTTTTACCTCTTCTCTCTTGTGTTGCCATTGGTCTTTTACAATGCTTTTCTTTGCAAATGTTTTGCGCTGGCAATTTTCATTATACGTGTATCGTTCCAACGCCATTTATGGTTTTTCAATATGCTGATGAATCTGCGCAGGAAAACAATGTGTGTTGCCATGTGAAAATTTCGAACTTTTTTCCCCTGTAACCGTAACCGTGAGAGCTCTACTGTTTTAAATCATCACGATTTCCAGCGCATACCTTCAAGTAACAATATCTGAAATTTCTTTAGATTGGTTCAGTGGCTAGGCCGCTAGGAGTTCATATATCGGGGAAATTTTTTTATGACCACCCTGTATATATTAAGGAATTTTAAATTCCGCCTTATCTTAAAAGTATTCTATAAATTTGTCCCATCTAATATAATTTTATAATCCTAGTTTATTCAATTGACACCCGTCTTTAAAATTATTGCAATAATTCATCTAAAGGTGTACGATATCATTTACTATTTTTGTTTTCAAAAAACTTATTACAAGCAATTCACGTATCACTGTTATTTACAGGGTGTTCTAGAAAGGACTCCCCAACTTTTAAATGACATAACTTCGAAACAGTGAGAGAAAGAAATGTGAAACAAGTTGAATGTTAAACAGATAGGTCTGGAATTTGTTATACACGAATGTGAAAAAATAGTTCCAATATTGGATAATAGGTGGCAGCACAAGCACATAGAACTTTAAATGGTACTCAGAAGGACAGAAATTTCATTCGTGCATCTGTTTCATTGCTGACACGTCTAAAAAAGTTGTATAGAATTAGAGAATAATTCGGAATTCAAGAATATCATGCCGTATTCACCATATTCCCCGGATCTGAATCCATGCGACTTCTTTTTGTGGGGTTACTTGAAGGACGCTGTTTATTCTAAGAATCCCCGAACGTTGGAACAGCTCTAACAATTCATCTGTGAGGCATGTGCATCCATTTCAATAGAAGTATTGCAACAAGTGATTTCGAACGTTACCTGTAGGTTGCGTCATGTTGTTGCTGAAAAAGGTAACCATATCGAAACCATTGTAATGTGATTTTTATCTCAGTTCAAACAGCTCACTTTCAGGAACTATTTCAAAGACACAGCTTTGTGATTGCAGCGCCCTCTCGTGTCCAATATTGGAACTATTTTTTTAAATTGATGTATAAAAAATTCCAGACCTATCTGTCTAACATTCAACTTGTTTCACATTTTTATCTCTCACTGTTTCGAAGTTATGTCATTTCAAAGTTGGGGAGTCCTTTCTAGAACACCCTGTATTTATTTATTTTTTATTTATTTTTCTTTTGGATACTACAGTAAAACCTCCATAACGGACACACCCGAATAGCGGACACCTCTATTTAACGGACACTTTTCTAATCCCCACTCCCAAAACCTAAATTTTTGTATGTTTAACCTCTGAATAGCGGACCGTAATTTTGGCGATAAAGGATGAAAAATGGTTTTTTAACGAAAAAGATAAAAAATTAAAAAGCCTCTAAATTTATCAGGGCTCATAAATTTTGTGACCACAGATAAATGTGGTGGGTGGCCTGTGGAAAATCCCCCCTCCCTTCCGTCAGAGAATCAAAGGGGCTCTTTTTTTTTGGAAGATTTTGGATTTTCTGCTGATTAATGTCTAGAACTACAAATTTACCCTTCCCCAGATTCCATAATACACGAAACATCATTTTTTTTTTCTTTCGCTTTGAATGCGCGTAACATAGCCTCGTTTACATTGGCTTGGCATTTCATGATAAATTTATATGATGACTATTTTTGTTTCTGTGTACTCAAGCTCAAACCATTGTTCGAAAAATCTTATAAAGAGTTAAAAAAAAAAAAAAAAGAAAAAAAACTAAAAATAAGATATATTTTCATTTAATAGTTTTCATTCGTAAAATCCAAACAGTAATTAACTGGATTGCATAATTTTATAACATAGAAGAGAAAAAACTGGCATTACAGTGTGCCACTGAAAAGGTGGTTGATAATAAACAAGTCACACTGCATTATACTCTGTGATTCAAATCTTCAAAATATGTTAACACCATTTTTATCGTTTTCTGAAAATATTGAGTTTTACGTACTCTGAATTTAGTGTCTTGTTTGTGATTAATGTTTCAAGAATGACCTCAAAACGAAAGCGATTAACTTTAAAAGAAAATTTTGAAATTGTGCGTGTAAGTAAATCTGAAAAACAGAAATTGAGTGTACGAATACTTGCCGAACGTTTTAAAATACGTAAAACACAAGTGGAAGAGATTTTACGATATAAAGAAGTAATAAGGAATTTGTGGATTACTAACTCTAACTCTTAACACCAAAAATGTGAAATTGAGGAATACTGATTCCATTGAAATTTATTCTATAATTCTGAATTGATTTACTTCACTTCATTCAAAAAACTTCTTCAGGAAAAGGCTTTAGAAGTCTCCAAAAAACTCGGATGGCTGGAAAAGTTCCGGTTTCGGCACTACATCGCTTTCAAAACAATATGTGGAAAAGCAAAATCTGTAGTTCTTAAAGTGAAGGATTGACATGAACGACTGCAATCAATTTGTAAAGGTTATGAGGAGAGAAACAATTTTAATTTCGATAAAAACCGGACTCTTTTTCAGAATTTTTCCAAATAAGACTTTGTGCTTTAAAAAGGGAGACTGATCAGCCAAAAAATGTCAAAAGAGTGGCTCACTGTTTTATTATGTTGCAATGTATAAGCAGAATTTGAAATCCCTCTTATAATTGAAACATTTCTGAAACCCATGTGTTTCTCAAAGAACATCCAATTTAATAAATTTTGTATTATGTCGAGAGCGAATAAAAAAGCGTGGATGACCAGTTCTTTAGTGATTAAATGGTTAACTTCCTTTGACAATATCATGAAAAAACAAAGAAAAGTTCTCTTGTTTTTGGACAATGCAATTTCCCATCCAAAACATTTGAAATTGTGCAATGTTAAAACTGGAAACTTTGTTTTTTCCCCCAAACACATCTTCCGTATGCCAGCCCCTTGATCAAGTCGTTATATACAGTTGTAAAACCTGGTACACAAAGCTTTTATTAAGTCACACTCTTTCGAAGTTAGATTCTATAAATAGACTTGAGAACTGCTTAAAATTATTTAATGTGCCTGATGTTCTCGAATTTGGATTTTTTTCAACTGTAAAAAAACCATAACCGGAAAACGTACAACAATGTTTAAAAAAAGCAGGCTTTATGTTAAAAGAAAGTGAAACACTTATTTCCGATAGAAATGAAGAATTAAGAGCAATGAGTGAATTAATGAAATGTGTCAGGAGTGAAGAAACTGCCAAAATGTTCATTAACATTGATGATGACCTACTGAAGAAGAATCAGTTGATGTAGGCGATCAGTTGATGTAGGCATATTTTTCATAATTTCACCTCCCTGTATTAAATTATATGTTCCACCACCCCTCTGTCACTCCATACGTAAATGTTTTCTCACTAAAATAGCAGGTATTTTTTCATGAACCTACAACACCCCTGATCATTTCAGATTTATTGCTTAAAAAATAATTTTAATTTCTTCTTTATCATATAATAGAGGTTCTCGGACATATAAAAGCCAATTAATGAAACATTAAGCATTTCTTAACGATTTTGTGAAACTCTGAAGTTTTCCCAATAGCGGACACCTCCGAATAGCGGACAATTTGTGCGCTCCCGAGGTGTCCGTTATTTAGAGGTTTTACTGTATCTGCCTACCGGCGGGCCCCTCCGTATGATTCCGACTCGGCCCCTTAAGTGGGGAAGATGACAGGAAGCCCGGCATAGCGAGATGTTCTTCGACACGACGGAGGCAGGAAAACGGATCAATCGCCACCTCAAACGTGGTACGCCGGTGGTAGAGGGGTGTCTGAAAAAGCTGTAAGTGCCGGGTGATCTGGTGTATCGACAGATCTGGGCCTCCTCTCCTTAAGCGCAGATTCTCTGCGGCGAGGGGACTCGACCAATGATGAGAGCCTCCACTTTAGGTGGTGGAAAGGCACCCCATAGGCTACTCTCAGTTGTCTGACCGGGATTCCCCGGGTCGGGTTGGTGACGCTGGGCAACAGACTTGCGAACGACAATAGGAGCAATTTCCAAAAATTTATCCGGGGCGACGGCGGAGATGAGATCGAACTCCGAAGTGCAAGGAACGTGGTGACTCTGTAGTGGCGTCTAGTTAGTGTGTGAGGCGTCGTGCAGCTACACTCGGTACTGGCAGGCGGCAGAGTATAGATACCGGATGTGGACGTACACGCATGGTTTGCATCCACCACGTCTCCCTCTGTAGCTGGAGTAGTTGTGTGCCGACTTCAATGGTCGGGAAAAAAGAGGACAGCCCCGTTTGAAGCGTGGCTTGAGCCCGTAGGGGACCACCCAGGTCACTACGACTCGTGACACGTCCTTGGGAGGGAATTTCTTTCATTCCCTAGACTGTCCGATTACGAGAAACCGGATCGGTGGCTCGCCGATTAACGCGGCGGCGATCAAACCGAAACTCGTACCCCAGGTCGAAACCAATCCAGCGTATCTATGCGTAGTCGGAGCTTTCTGCGGCCGACGGTTGGATTAGCACGAGTGTAAGTAGTAACTTTCACGCTACTTACCTCGATCGGGACCGTCCCTTCGGTGCTTTTGAAGGAAGTTTCCACGCCCTTCAGAGTCCGGTAGTGGTGTCTAACATAACCTTCCGTTTTGTCTAATATTTGTTGTATTTTGTTAGTTTGTGTGCATGTTTGTTTTATAGGTCATGTGTTTCGAATGACCCTCTTTTGAGTCAACCGCATCCGAGCGTTCTGCCGCCGGTAGAAGTCGGAGGGAAAGCTCTCGGGTGTCACGCGGAGACAACCTAAGCCTGGACGTGTCTATGCGTTCAGGGATGCTTTTCCTCGTCATCTCGGGCTGGCGAGAGGCTCTCCTCACCGCAGCCGATGAGACCAGTCGTAGCCTTCATAGGTGCTCAATGATCGGAAGATGCGGCAAAGAAAGAGTCGTTGTGGAAGCTCGGCATACGTATGGGTCCAGTTTCCTCTTTTGGTTTCCGGCTCTGAAGCTATCGTGGGTCTCCAGCGTCTCCCCAAGTGTAAAGTGGTGGTGACCT
The DNA here is from genome assembly GCA_963931845.1 of Maratus michaelseni. Classification (NCBI taxonomy): domain Eukaryota; kingdom Metazoa; phylum Arthropoda; class Arachnida; order Araneae; family Salticidae; genus Maratus; species Maratus michaelseni. The sequence goes on along the minus strand of OZ007594.1, from coordinate 321,165,002 downwards.
AAGAAGGTAGGCACCTCCTCTAGTCGCAACGACCTTTGTCGTCAATTTCTTGGGAAAATGGGAGTGGTCAGCAGGTGGCGGCGCTCCCACGGCAGTAGCACATACAGGAATTCTCCTGGTCATGTGCGTTAAAAGTTTTTCAGAACTTGGGTACGGTGGTTGACGTGCATGACGGGCGCCGCAGCTCAGTTTTACACCATCTGTCTAAATTCAGGGTATTTCCATTTATATTTCAATCGTAAACGTGTCGATGTAGTTTCTTGTCCCTATTAAATTATTTGTTCTGTAAATCTCATTTTTACTTTGCCATTTTCTTTTTTTTTATTCTAAAAGACTTCCCATTCTTTAGCGGAGAGCCGTATCACGACCACTATCCTACACAAAATAATTCTTCTTTTGACATTTTCATTCTCCCGGAGCTCCTGCTACATTACAGTAGTGTCTCCCTACGTTTCAAGTATTTCACGCAATGCACGAGTTTCAGAAAAAAGGATTCTGCGTTTTTTGATTTGTTAACATCTTCGTACGACAGCAGTAAGAATATCTCCCTTAATAATATGATATACACGTTTATTATTGTTTAATCATGTAAAATCAGATGGATTAGTATCATAACTTCTAAATCGATGAAATGTCATAACTAATGATACTGCAACATGAAGCACTCTTGCGATAGAAATTGCTTTGATTTTTGTGAACTGTCACTAAGATAATAAATATCTTTCATACATGGATATTCACTGCGAGTTCATTTCAGGAAGACACCTTTTGATTATTCGATCCATTGCCATGTTCCAACATTAGGCGACTGCAACTTGGTTAATATTCTGTTGGTGAAACATCCACTAATGATGATTTAATGTTACGACTGTCTACTGGCTTCCATGGCAGGGTGATTCCGAATCAACCCGTCTTCTGCGCGGGAGGATGACCGGAAGCCTGGCAGAGGACACCGTTGAGTCCGATTTCATTTTTGAGATTAGGACAAAGCGGGATCTGCGACGGGAGACGGTACCGACATAGCACCACTTCCGCGTCCATGGGCATGATCAACTTTCGTTGGTCGTGCCTTTCGGATCTAAGGAGCTGCCGGGGTAGTCCGACCTGTGGACCTTGTCTCACTCGTATTGCTTCTGACACTCATGAGCTTTACCAAGAGCTTCTCTTGGCCGAGCTCAGGGCCCTGACGGAGGCGTCGGAGACAGTCGGTTGCAGGTCGGGACCAGTGGTGGGGTGGCCACTGATTAAGGACATGGAAAGCAGGTGGTCGCATCCGGCGAGGATGAGCAAAAGGGCTTGGACGGTACCAAGGTCCGGCCGGACCAGTGTTTGCTTTAATTTCTACTCTGCCATACGGCGCTCCAAGCCTAATCACCTTGTGTCGTGGCGGTGTCAAGGGATTTACTTTCCCAGTTTAAATTTCTATCCGTAGTTAAGTGTACTAGCCCTTTCTGTTTTTTTGTATTTGTCCATTCCCTGGAAGGAAGAACAGAGGTGTCCTTTGTAGGTGCTCCTCGATTCCGACCGGGAATAAATCAATTCTCAGGAGGGAGCCTTTGGCTAGTTTTTGGGTTTCTGGTAGCTGTTATGGGCTTCCAGAGGTGCCCGGGGGAGATGATGTCACAGACCCCCCCCCTCCCTGCGGATCGAACCTGATCCGGCCCTTTTCGCACTCATGAGTGGGTGCAACTATCGCCGCGTTCGGATCTCAGAAAAGCTGCCGCTAATGTCCAGTAGTGGAAGGGAAGCAATGGCTAACTTGTCTTATTGGTTTCCGTATCTGAATATGGAAATGATACTTCGAATTGTTTGGTATAGCATGATGAATCGGGTGTGAGCGGTCTTAATATAACTTGTAACTACTGTCTCGTTGGTTCGGCATAATTAAAATGCTGAAATAGACGACGACAACAGTTATTATCAGTATAGTAAAAAATGATGTTAGAATGAGCGAATAGCTCAAAAGGTGCTCCCCCTTAAATTACGATGCATTTTTAAATTACACTGTAAATAAGTTTTGCTCAGATGTTCAATCAGTTAATCCAGTTATCCATTAAAATATTGTTTAGTACTTTAAGTCGTCACTTAACTCACGCTAATCTTCTTCAGAATTAAAACATTTAAAAGATAATGCGATATCGTTATCAACATGGGCGTTATTAATTTTATACGATGATTTTTATTGAAGATGAAACCACTTTAAGATTCAGTAGGTGAATATATATATATATATATATTTTAAGACGTAGTAATCCTTTTTTGGTGATAGTACGACGACGTCAGCCGGCGACGATGAAGATGTTATTAAAAAAAAAAAAAGACAGAAAGAAAGAAATCTGTTAGCAATACCAAGACCTGTCACATTCTTTTAGGTTGTATCTTGATGTTTGTTCTACTCTGCCGTAAGATATGCTTTTTAAAAAAAATTCTCAGTACACCGTGCGTACGAGGGTGTGCCACAGTCAGAATGCCGGAATTCAGGTATCCCATACCGCTGTTTGATTTGTCTGTTATCTGCCAAGCAACAAGTTAAAATCATAATATTCCCACGCAGAAATAATGTCGGACCTTGACGTAACTAATGTCTCGTGGGTAACTGCTGTTTCACTATAATTAAAATGTTGAAATAGAGAACGACAGCAGTTATTGCCTACAGAGTCAAAGAGGGCGTCAGAATGAGCATGTAGCTCTAGAGTTGCTCTCTCTTAAATTACGATGTTTTTTTCTATTACCCTATAAATTATTTTTGTTCAGATCATCAGTTAGTCCAGATATCCATTAAAATATTGTTTAATACTTCAAGTCGTCTCTTAACTCAAGTTAATCTTCTTTTGAATTAAAACATTTAAAAGATAACGATATATTGTTATCAACATGGGGGGTTATTATTTTTATTTAATTTTATAGGATAATTTCCATTGAAGACGAAAGTACCTTAACTGCAGCAGGGGAATATTTTTTTTACGACGAAGTTATCATTTATTTATTTATTTATTTATTTAATTTTTAAAGACGATAGTATGACGATGACGACATGCCTGCCAACAACAATGAAAATATTCCATTCCCTCCGCCCCCCCCCCCAATATCAAGAACTGTCACAATTTTTGTTTGTTTATTTGTTTTTGTTGGTCATATCTAGATGTTTGTTCTGCTTTGTCGTAAGATTTTTTTCTTTTTTTTTTAGTTCTTTTTTCAGGTACGCCGTGCGTCCCTGATAGTTTTTCAAATATGCGTGGGAAGGACTGCGATAGAGCTTCTCAATTTAGCCTACACAATTCTGCACTTAGAAGTGATCTAACCCTTCAGTAAGCTCTCAACAAAATAAAAAATACAAAGTTATTAAGACTAAAACTAACTAGGACGAGCCGCAATCAGAATCCTACAGTCTAGACCAGCCATACTCAACCTTTTTTCCACGCGGGCCGTAGACATAAGTTTGCTACGTTACGTGGGCGGCAACACACCATAGTTACATATTAGTGAAAAAAAAAAGGTATTTAAATTAGTATCATAACAAAAGTAGTATAACTATACATACAATATAAGAAAATTAGTATAGTCAGTATTAGCTATATAAGAATATAACGTAATATAATAATGTAAAATTTCCAAATTCTAAATTTTTAAAAAGTCTGATTTCCTTTAATAAATAGGATTTTTGCTATATTCAAAACCTTATTATCTTATTCGAATCTATATGAATCTTATCTTATTCGAATCTATATTATGTCGACTCTATTTTATTATGTCAAAATATATAGTGCCAATTTAACTAATTTTAAATATTGTTTGATCAGTGTTGAAGATGAAAATACACCTCTGTAACAAAAATAGGACTATATGTTAGAATTTTTGAAAAAACAAATTGCATATTTTTAATTATAAATAATAGGGGAGTTTTGCCTTTCCATAAAAATATGTAAAAAATAAAAAAATATATATATAAGATCTTAAATTCCTTTTATGCGCATCTTGAATATAAAAAATACATAAATATTTATTATTGTGTATTCGGGCCGCATATAAAAGTTCGCCGGGCCACAGGTTGAGTATGGCTGGTCTAGACTATAGGTATCCCGTATCGCTATTTGCTTAGTTTTTCATCCGCCTGACAATAAGTTAAGATAATCATATACTACCCAAAAGATGTAATGTCTGGTCTTGATGTAATTATTGTCTCGTGCATGGACAACTTTTGTTTCAACATAACTAAAATGCTGAGATAAGAGAACGACAGCAGTTATTGCCGGCAGAGTTAAAGATAGCGATAGCCTCAGAATGAGCAAATAGCTCTGGAGTTGTTGTCCCTTAAAATAGGACGACTTTTCTATTACCCTATAAATAATTTTTGTTCAAATGTTTAATCAGTTAATCCAAATATTCATTAAAGTATTATTAGGTAGATTTGTAAGAAATACTATCTATTACATTCTCCCCTAAGTTGGAATTCCTGAAAATTTTTTGCAGATCTACACCGATCATGACTCCTAGAACCCAAAACCACCCCCAGTTCAAAACTTTATATATCTATATCACTTTTTTATGGACACGATAACTTCCATAATTCTGCACAAATCTCTTCCAAACTGATACATAAAACCAAGCGGCATAAAATCTCGGTCAAGTTTGTTAATGGACAAAATCGAACTAGGGGGGGGGGGGGTTGCGAAAACACAAAAAACCCCATAACTTCTTAATTTTGATACATATTGAATCCGTTTAAAGTTATTATTACTTCTAGGAAGAGGGCCGCAAATTTATGTATGATAGATTTTTGATTTAATTAAAAATACCCGCAAAAGAGGGGGGGGGGATAGGTGTTTCAGAAGAAAAAACTCATAACTTCGCCAATTCACAACATATCAAATCCGCTTGAATTATTTATTATAAATCTTCTTAATAATATCTACAACTTTTGTATTGACACGTTTTTTATAGGACCAACGCTTACAGAAGAAAAAAAAATCCCTGCGGGTTCCGCTTACATGCAGAGGTATATTTCGAAGTGGGCGGTCCCAACTGCCGCATCACGGCAAATAGGTCTTTCTTCTGCAATTACTAATAAACAGGCGCCCCACGGTCTGCGTCTTCGAAATCCACCTGTGCCTGTAGGCCGAACCGTCAGGGATTTATAATACTTCCAGTCGTCTCTTAACTCAATCTAATTTTCTTTTAAATTAAAACACTACAATAGTCTCTCTCAAACTATGGTCTTTTTCGAGATCCTTTTAGATTTCGAAAAGATACAGAAAATAATATTTAGATCGCACATTGCATCTGAAAATCTCAAAGTTAGGTTGAGTCTCAAATTACACTTGGCATTTTATTTATTCATTTATTCATTATCCCCTGATTCTTTTGATACTCTAATGTCCATGGTAGAAAGTATTCTAAAATTAGGAAAATCAGAATTCACACCAGAAATAACAACTATTAATTTTCGTTTCTTTTTTATCACGAAATATCTGTCATTGAATAAAGCAAAGATTTCTATTCTGATTTTGTGGTATGAATTCGGAATATCTGAATAAAAAATCCACTAAAATGGCAACACTGATGGTAGCATATATGCTACCATGGGGGGAGGGGGGGCATTAGACAGTTAATTAGATCATTAGTCAAATAATGCATTTTTCTGCTTATTCCGATTACGTAATACGACGCGCGGAAAAAAATTTTAATGCTTGATAAAAATGAATATGTATTTTCTTCTATTAACTTAATTACTTAATATAAACGCAAAATTAAATGAATGAAATGAATTTTAATTAATTATATTTTAAAAATGTGAGGTCATTGGTATTAACTTTTGCTAAAAAAACAAGTTGGAAACTGTACGTTAAATACGTTCATACTATAGCTAGTTTTACAACCCAAACAAATCATCGTTATTATTTCAGTGAAATGAATTAAATGAAATGAATTATATCGTCTGCTATGAGCGAAATGAGCATGCCTTTTTTTTTTATTATTATGTATGCCACGTTTACAAATGCGAATTTTTTTTTTCTACAGCATACAACGCTGCAAAATTCACCATCGAGATCTTATTTTGCGAATGATTACCTCCATGGTTCGATATTTCTGTGACTCACGATGAATGAATTTTGTGTTTATTTTACTTTAATGGATTGAGATATTCGGCTGTTAACCTAATTTCCACTGACGTTATCTCAGAATCTATACATTTTTGAATGCAACTCATCTCTCAACAATTTATTTGAACAAACTTTTTAAAAATGTAACTGTTATGCAATTTTATTAAAAAAATATAATAATTTTGAATAAAAATGGTCGCTTGGCATATGAAAAAAGAAGTGGTTTGCCCGTATTTGTTTTCCTAAATCACCTGACTTGCGCTTTTATTATATAGATTACGTATGATAGAATTTAATAGAATAAAGAAAATTTTTATTAATATCTTTTTTAAGTTTTGATTCCATTTTCATAAAATTTGAAATGACTCGACAAAATTCTGCAATGATTATATATATTAAATTTCAAACCATTCAGTTCGGTAGATTTTGCGTTGTTATATGCGGTCAGACGGACAGACGAGACGACGACTATAGGTCCTATACGTATTTATATAATTACGAACGCACCTAAAAAGGATAAATTTGCTTTCGCAGATAACAAAAGTCCGAAATTTGCTTGCAGAACATTACGACTCATAAAAGTTGGTATATACTTGAAAAAAGTTTCAGAAACGCTGATTTAAAAGATAATGGGATATCGTTATCAACATTTATTAAGTTAAAAATATAGGGTGTCTCACTCCAATCCGAACTCGGATTTTTTTCATAATTTTAATAATAACGAAAACATTTTAACGAAATTTGCAATTATACCTTTCTTTGCTGTAAAGATATCACGATAAGTGGTAAAGTGGCTGCCATACACATCCAAATAGCACTGGGCTAGGCACTCAGCATTTCCGATTGCCATTGATAGTACGCAAAGTTTAACACACTGCAAATACCATAACTAATGTCACTTCCATAACTTTTCTTGATGTCATCGCGTTTCACGCAAAACAAGACATGTCTGTTGAAAATGTATTTAAAATATCTCTATTTTTGTTAAGACTGGTCTTAAATCAAAACTGGTTACTTTCTAACCCATTTCTGAATTCATTTTTGTTGGCAAACGCATGAAATTGGCAGTGTGCACTTATTCAGAAACTATGTAATTGAAAAGTTTTTTTTCCAATTTTCAGTAAAAACAGAAGATCTTTCAGAAGATAAGATGCTGTCAAATTCGGCGTTTTGAACTAAATTTCACGACGCGACAGTGCTGGGAAAGAAAAAAAATCGCTGTTATGACACAAAAATTGCTTATAACTTAAGATGTAATGAATTTATCGAAGAATGAAAAAAAAGAAGAAAAAACTATTCTATTCCAAATAGCTTCGATAGTCTTGCCTGCAATTGTCATGCTTTTACGTTTAAAAATGAGCCCGTCAATGCGTCAGAAAGTTTCGCATTGTAGAGCGGGGAAAAATATTTTTTGAGAACAGCCTCAAAGTTAAAAACAATAGTTATGATCGTAGATGGAGAGAGACGCCCTGTATTTTTGACTTAATAAATTGATTATAACGTTTTCGATACAAAAATTGTTTGTTGTAGTATGCTCCACCACCCCTTGAATCTTTAAATGCTTTTTTACTTCTTTGCGATACTATTTATATTTGCATACAAACAACTCTATTTGTTATCACTTTCCAGCATAATTCTATGTTTATATGAATTCGGTTTCTCTGTCCGTCTGTCCGTGCTCTATATCACTGCAAAAAAAAAAAAAAAAAGTGTTGATTTTACAGCATAATACTGGCATTCCAGCTGCCAGTATTGTACCGTAAAATTAACAGTAATAAACAGTAAAATAAGCAGTAATACGCTGCCGCGCTGCTGCCAATATTATACCGTAAAATTAATAGTAATAAACAGTAAAATAAGCAGTAATACGCTACCGCGCATGCGCGGCAGCGTATTACTGCTTATTTTACTGTTTATTACTGTTAATTTTACGGTATAATACTGGCAGCTGAGGTGCCAGTATTATACTGTAAAATCAACACTTTGTAAAATCAACACAACATTTTTTTTTTCTTTTTTTGCAGTGTAACTTTATTAAATATACTGCGATTTCCATGTGATTTTTATATGTTATTGAGGTTTACTATAGAATGTACAGTAAGGAAAATTAAGTGTGTAGAATTTATAGTTAATTTACAGGGACACGCAAAATAATTCCGCTACATTATGGTCTATGAAGAAAAATTGTTTCCGATGGATTTTAATGATGTTACAATACTTCAAATATAATGTAATTGATACGCATCACTGAGATGGATTAAAACAGGCATTCGCAGGTGTATAAAATAAATAGCATTTATAGTTCGTTTACAGAAGCGCAGAAACTAATTCGATTACATTATGATCTACGGGGAAAAATCGATTGCGCTGCATTTTAATGATGTTATGATACTTCTGATGTAATGATATTGATATGCATAATTGAGGTAAACTGAAACATGCTTTCTCAGGATTATAGAATAAGTAGCATTTATTGTTCTTTACAGAGACGCAATAAATAATTCCATTACATTATGATCTATGGGGGAAAATCCTTTGCGATGCATTTTAATGATGTTGAGATATTTCAAATATAATTAAATTAAAAGAATCACTGAAGTACATCTCTACAACAAGTTTTCTATAAATTATGGAACGCATAAAATTTATCGTTCATTTACAGGAACGCACAAAATAATTCAGTTATAGGACGGACTATAATCGATTTCATTGTATGAAAAAAAAATGAAATTTCTTCATAATATTCTATTAGTGTTGGAAAGTGCTTCATAATCTATGCCTGATGCACGATTTTTCGTTCTTGTTTTCTTTTGGCGACGTTACTTCTTATTTTTTAAAGGCTGTTCTCCAATCCAAACGGGCTACTTTAGGACACATTTTTTAATCCATTTTTATTCGCAAATGTATGAAATTGGCAGGTGCTCTTATTGAGAAACTTTGTAATCGTAACACGTTTTCCATTTTTTCGTAAAGAGAGAAGATCTTTCAGAAAATACTGTCAAAGTCGGCGTTTTGAACCAATTTCCCGATGCCAGGGCTCGAGAAAGGGAAAAAACGTGTCGTCACGTGACATGAATCGCTTATAACTCGACCAGTAATTTATTTACCAAAAAATTTAAAACTCATTTCGATTTCAAATCGCGTCCATAGTCAAGCCTGCCAATTTTATGCTTATGCGTTTAAAAATGAGTCGGAAAATGTGGCAGAAAGTTTCGAGTTGTTGAGCAGGTCATTTGAGAACCACCTTAATTTATGATTGTTTCCTAACCAAAATTTACTTCCAAACGTGAAAGAAAATTTTCATTTTATGTTGTCAATTTATAGCAATAATTTTTTAATTATCAGATATTATCAGTCACTGTAAGTCTATTAGAATGGCATTATCTATTAGATATGCATCTCACTTGTCTTACTTGACATCCATTTGGAAAAAAAAAAAAAAAAAAAAAAGTTTATAATAATCTAGAAAGTATTCCGCAAGTTTGTATCAAATGACAAGTAAAAGGTAAATAATGAGACGTATATAATTATCTTTTCACTTTTGCGTAACTCTTTCGTACGTTAATTAGTCATACTGATTAATTATTCCAATGCAGTTTTAAACAAGAACGAAAAATCGTGCGTTAGGCTAGGTATGGCCGTTATTTAACGTATTAAGATAAATAACAATGTTATTGCTTTATAGTTCATTATTTTATAACAGATTAACGGAAAGTTCCTGTTAAATTTGGAATGCATTACTTGCAAATTATTTAAAAAAAAAAAAAAAAAAAAAAGGAACAGTAAAAAAAAGAAAGGAAAAGGAACAGAAAAAGAAAAAAAAGGGAAAAAGCTGAAAACACAGTATTTTAGAAATATATATTAAAATTATAACAATATTAAAGTTTCCGAAAATTGTTTTCTATCTTAATAAAAAAACAAGAAAGAAAAATCAATAATGCATTAAGCATGTCAAACACTTTTCAACACTAACAGAATACTTTAATAAACTTTCGCTGTTTAATAAGGTAAATAAAGTACTTAAATAAACATTTTAGAAAACGCAAAACCAATTTGAAAACCAGATTTCACCAGTTACAGGTCAAAGCCAGAAATGTACTCACATTCTTTTGTGTAGCCTTGTGAATAATCTATAGATTTGTATATATATACTCTATATAGTATGCTGCAATTTAGTATAAGAAAACGCATAACACAGTTTAAAATTCACCTTCAGCAGTTTCTACCAATAGCCGGAAACATATTTTAATTATTTTGTACAGTGCTGTATACTACCATAAGGTTTATATACACGCCACATATTAAGCTTAAGTTTAATTCAGGCAAAAACACGCTGAAAACACTTACCTGAAATTATCATGCAAAGGCAGCCATATATCCAGCTCTTTGCGAGGCCCTGCATATGATTTTATCTCTATTATCTTAGTATACTAAATATATTTCTCGTCTAACATGCATAACTCGATTAAAAAGCCCTTTAAACAATTTACGCTGATACACAGTAATGCTTACGAATTATTTTGTGTAACCCTGTATATGATGTATAGCATTTATACATACCACATAGTAAAAACATTTTTTTAATTCATAACCAAACTGAAACCGCACTTCTAGCAATTATCGCTTATAGATAATACTTTGGATACAGTACTGTATCCGAAATCTTTTGTGTGTCCCTGTAAATGAACGATAAATGCTATGCACATCACATTAAACAGCAAGTATCTTGTAGTAAACCTCAGTAATGTACACCAATTTCATTATATTTCAAATTGTGTAACATAATTAAAATATGCTGCAAATAGTTTTTTCCAGTAAAACATTAACCGAATATTTTTGTGTGACCCTGTACCTGAATGATAAATCCGTTACACTCCATATTCTACAGAAAGCATGTTTTAGTGCACCTTAGAAAATGATATCAAATTTAATATGTTTGTAATAGTGTAACATGATGAAAATGCACCGCAAACGATTTTTACCCATAGACCATAATATATCGGAATTCTTTTGAGTTATCCTGTAAACTAATTATAAGTGCTACAAGTGCTATATTCGACAGTATGCATCTTGTAGTGCACTTCAGCGATGTATATCATTTTCAATATATTTGAAATAGTGTAACATCATTAAAATACACTGCAAATGATTTTTCCCCATACATGTAACAAAATTTTTGTGAACCTGTACACGAAGTATAAGTACCACATACTTGAATTTCATTACCGAACATACCATAGTAAATCTCAATAACATATATGAATTGCATAGCAATCCGAGTATATATACGCGAGTTAGAGCACGGACAGACAACAGACAGACAGACAGCAGACAGACAGACAAACCGAATTCCTAAACAATTTTCAAGTATGTCGCAAAGTGTTGAAAAGCCTAAAAATATGTACTTTCAAATAAAAATAAAAAACCCTATTTGAAACGCTTATGAAATTGTCAAAGCGAAAGCGAAAAACAAAATCCTGAACAACCGAAGCCAGAGTCAAAAATCTATCCTTCCAAGTCATAAATGGCTAGCAGCAAGTGACCAGTGCTATCAGCCAAAGGACTCCAATACGAATTTCAATCTATTTTACCTTCTTTTTCTCTACTACCAGCCGCGGAAAAGAATGTGGAGCTAACAAATTTAGCATGTACTGAGCACGCTCTAAGTGTAGGTACTTCAAAGACGTGTCACCAGGAGGTGGCGATGTTCTTTGGCGGGTTAAACGCTGGTCCCGGTCTGACTAATTCATGTTTGCAAAAATTAACCACAATGATTTTTAGCATTTTGAAGATTTAGCATTTTAGCAATTTTTTGTTATAAGGAAAGGGCAGCTGACGTCACTGTTGGTTAAATTACTGTTGGTTCGCAAGAAAAACCTGTTCGTTCTTTATGACTCCTACCGTACACATGAGATAAGGCGATTTGATTGGTCTACGTTAAACTGGTCTGTGATATGATTGGCCTACGTCGCCATAACGATTCCTGCAATGATCGCTTTGACAAAAATGCAGTGGTAGATTGGTTGATGGAAGTGTTTGTTTGTAAACATGCCCTTTCCTTATATATTTTTAGGCCAGTAAAAATAGGATTTTGCTAACCAAAAATTCGCGGAAAGCTGGAAATTGTTTTAATCACTTTGTTTTACATCCAAATGAAAGGATTTGAAGTTTGTCCCATTTTTCCTGGTGAGCTTTAGATGTTGCACCACAAAAACCTCAAAATTTTCGGACTTTTTTCAGTACTTCGCAAATAACTTAAAAACCGTTCACGCTACAAAAAATGTCCTTATACACAAATTGTAGAGCATAAAATTCTGTGTCGATTGAGTACTACAGACTAAACATTCCACCAATAATAAGCGAGATATAATAAATCAAAAAAGTACATTTTTCCACAATTTTCTTAAAAAACTGGTTTGTGGGTCTTTTTCCTCTGCAGTATTTATGAGCGACATACCTTTACAGTGGTAACATATAGTTGAGCTTTTAACACCGTTCTTTCTACAAGAACATAAACCATTTTTTCACCCCTTTGCACATTTGCATGACAGAGTGTTTAGGAGCTCTGGTGGTGCAGCTACAACGTTCGTGGTGACTGGAAGTATGCCATGCCTGAATGACTTCCAATCCCAATCAGTAGGATTCATCAGCCTTCCATTCCAAATATTGATCTGAAAAAAAGCTCTAAATGAATGTTGTCTGACTGCATCTTCAGTAGGCGGCAGAGAAGCGAGGTTAATTGTGTCTTCATAAGGTATTTTGCAAATATGTTGTATCGCAATTTGTGCAGTGTTGTGGCTTCATCGTACTGGGAATTGTATAAGGTGGCAATAAATTTCTGCCCTGCAGCACTTACTTGCTGAGGCGTAGCATATTGGTTATTAAAGACTGTTGGAACATCCTGTAAGTGAGCATGTTTTTCCAAAAGCTTGACAAATTTCAGTTTGCCCTGCCTGAAGAAGGCCGATGTAGAATCACAGCCACTAAAAGCATGCAGGAATAGGATGTTATTCTTCACAATCGGCGAATACTTGAAACTTAATGGTGAATACAAAACATTGCCTGAATGTCCTTTCCCAGGTTTCAGGAAGTATATCGTGGATGAGTTTGGAGCAAATGCAGTCAAAAGCACAAGCAGATCAATATCTTACCGAGCTATGATGACGCGTTCTGACTGCTGATCAAGTTGGATGGCTTCCATCACGATGGTAGTGTCTGTATCCTCGGCAGCTTGCTTCACAGTAAAATTGTCTTGCTCCAGTTTTTCAATGAGCATTTTTATTAAACTTATTGCTTTCATTTGCAAGGAAGTTCTCTTTTTGCATTGTGAGCCACATTTTTTCCGTCAAAGTCAACACTTACTGCAATGCATTTATTTTTTTGACGGAAACGCTCAGCAGACTCCATGCCATGTTCTGACGATTCTTCTGGGTAACCGTCAAATACAATGGTTGCAGTTTTACCATAGTTGTTTTTCATATATTCAACGTACTTGGAAATAATTGACGAGAACTTTTCTCTTGGTTCCCAACTCACTCGATGAAGCAGGAAGCCACCATCAATCACATGGACAGTTTGTAAGGTTTGTTCTAAATCATCAAGGGGAATGAATAAATCGTAAAATACCAACATTCGTGTTTTCCTCATCCCAACATTATCAAACAAAGAAGTCGGATATCGAGCCAATTCAAATTCAAAGTATTTTCTAAGTTCTTCCTCTGATTTCTTGTGGAAAGAAATTCGGCGAAAAATCGTCTCTGGATCGACGGATACTTCCTCATTATGTATTTTTACAGCACACGTGAAGCTTTTCATTGGAGTTACTCGATTGGATCTCTTGAATTTCACATGGCCAAAATCACCACCAATGACAGTTTTAATACTTGCAATTCCAATCTCTTTGGCTAGATGACAATTTATTTTATCGTCACCAATCACTCCTGTACTCAGACACATCACGTAGTCACATGAGGGAAGTGGGTTGTGCGACAGGAACCATGAAACAAACTTATCCACATCGACGTTGTCCCTTGTGATTCTAGATGATCTCGAATCAACATGCTGCTCTGTTGTACAAAATGACACCCCACAGAACTTCTGAACTTGTTGGGAAATATCCATGATTATGGGCATTGTAGCAATCCATTTAGCCAGGGTGCTGTCGGTCAGTCCTCTACCACGAGAAAGACCTCCAGTACTCTTCAACGATCTCATCAGGGTCTGCTCAGTAGTCATGTCTGACCATATCCCAGATCCCATACCAAAATTTTTCTGATCGTTTTATTGAGAAATAACCTTTATTTACATAAAGATCATATTGTCCCGGGGTCAGACACGACTCTAGTTCTACCATGAACATGAGTTCTACCATGTAAATATAAGTGACAGGACTTCGCACAGAGGAAATGTCCGCTTGAGTGGAAGAAGGGAAGCATTTCTTTGATACACTGAAGATGTAACGACCAATCACCACTTCGTTCAGCTGCAACGAAATTTTTCACAATAGTAACCATGTGGTAGTACATGACCCAGAGTTTCGCTGTTGCTCCCTTGTTTTCCAACTCGTCCAATTTGTTATTGAATTTCTTGAGGAGACTTTCCACTTCGGGAATAACTGTTCCCTGTGATTTAAACTGGCTGTTAAAACTCACAAGGATCTGCAATACTGCTGATTCTTCTTCCTCTGTAATTTCAATCATACCCAGAACCAATTTGGTCAAAACTAGAGAACCACTGCTCTATATGCTTGCTAACATAACATGCATGCTCCAAAATATACATAGTTCAAAATGAATATAATGTACATTTAAATATTCATAATAATAATAGTTCTACAATTTTATACTTGGTCTCTAAGGTTTCAAAATTGTAATTATAAACGCAAATATATGTGTGAGTACTTTTGTTTTGGTTATATGAGCACTTATTGAGTTGTTCAGAGTAAAAAAAAAAACGATTTTATGAGGTTTTTTTTGAAAATTTTGGAAAAATGTACTTTTTTGATTTATCATATTTCGCTTATTATTGGTGGAATATTTAGTCTCTAATACTCAATCAACGCAGAATTTTATGCTCTACAATTTGTGTATAATGATATTTTCTGTAGAGTGAACTTTTTTGAGTTATTTACGAAATACTGAAAAAAGTCCGAAAATTTTGAGAATTTTGTGGTGCTACGTCTAAAGCTCACCAGGAAAAATGGGACAAACTTCAAATTCCTTCATTTGGATGTAAAAAAAAGTGATTAAAACAATTTCTAGCTTTCCGCGAATTTTTGGTTAGCACGGCTCTTTTTTGAACTAATTTTACTGGTGGCCTATTTACCAATTCATTGTTGAACTTACTTGGGATTCAACCGGAGCACCGGAAGAACATCTTATGCTGATAACTGTTTTGGCACATGCTTTGTAGCCAAAACAATTTTGGCGCGATGACCGAAAATGACGAACGAAATTTTTAATCAGTTATTTTATGAAAATATAAATGATTTGTTTTAAATTAACAAATGACAATGATAACAAAAAAAACAATGATTTAAAAGTGAGTTGGAACAGATAAGTTTCTCGTACAAATAAATAAATAAATAATTTTATTTTCTGTACAAAGTCTCTTCCTCGGAGGACAAATACTAAATATCAATCGATATATTACATGAATATTTAACAGTATTTCGTTTTAGAAAACTACATAGGTTAATCTGGTATACTAAAAAAATAATTCATTGGCGACTGAAATAGAATAAAAGTAGAAATAAAGCTATCTCAAGGTTTCACATTCAAATGAGATTCTTAAGTATTCATAAGTTTTTTTAAATTGATTTAGAACAATTTTTTAATTGTTAGTCGGAGATGATTATTCTCAACTGAAGCAAAGGAAAACTGCGAAAGCATTGGAAAAATATTTTGAATAAGTAAGTGATAGAATTTCGTGCTCACATATTTTAGAACTTTAAGCACTCAACAAGTTAATGTCCTTACAGTATATGCGCCTTCTATTTCTCTCTCCTTCTATTTGGTTTTTTAAGGCTTTTGCATATGCATATCCTCTCTATCCTAGTAAGATATCAAATGTCAATTACATTTTCTATAACCTACGAAATTACAATAAATAAATAATACAAAGTATATCAGTAATTAAAGTAATAAAATAAAAGTTTATCAATAATTAGCACACTACAACAAACAATTTTTTACAAGAAATTAGGGTCGCAACATATTTATTCAGTCGAAGGTACAGATAATATGAATTTTTGCAAATCAAACCTTACCCATAATAAAGATATTTTAGCGTAATTTTCAACAAACTTACCTTGTTTTGTGTGAAATACGATGACATTACGAAAAGTATTGGAAGGAAACTGTAAATTTGTTAGTAGATTACATACACACATGTGGCACTACATTCCGAAATATAACACGTTTAATTGAGCGCTTTTAGCATGCAGATGTCAGCAAACTCCATCATTGCTCATGATATCGTTATATATGTTGCCCAAAGAAAGATAAGCCAGCTGAAAATTGAGTGGGGTCGGGGCAAGAAAGTGCCAAGCCACATTTCTGGTGAAATAAATCTAACACTGTAATCTATTGCTTAATATTGTAACTTATAATATCCAACAAATAATTTGTTTCTAATGTCACTTGGTAGTAGCATATGTCTATGTTTATACCCCCTATGTTTATACCCAGTAGATGTTTATACCCCCAATGAAGAGAGCAAATTAAAAAAAAAAAAAAAAACATAATAGTAATATCATTAAAGCAAAGCCATATTGTTACCCAGAATATCTCAAATATTACTAAGACATCGGCGAGAAAACTTTATGTTATATAACTTGACTTGAGTATTTGATCAAATTTTCAAATTGAAATATCTCAGAAGTTCAAAAATATGGCTCTTGCCCCGACCCCCTCAATTTACTTAAAACATCTTCGTTAAAACAAAACATTTAGAACAAAAATTTGATATCAAAAATCAGTTAAATAATTACTTTTCTCTTGAAAGAATTGCTATTTAAAGAAAATCATACAGTAACAATTCGTTTAAAATACTGCTTAATGCGATTAACTAGTGCATAATGATTTGAAAAAAATTTGAAAGTTTTGATGCCGTTTTGACGCTAACTGTAAATGTTTAGTGCGAAATCAAAACAGATATGTACTCCTTTAGTAGATATAATGAGAAAAAAAATTCTTATTTATATTATTTTAGATATTTTTATATTTAAATTTAAATTTTCTTTTTGTACATCGTCATATTTGACAGAATTTTACCGTGTTCTAAAATAAAATAACAGTTCTAACACCGAACCTTAAAAAAAAATTATGTTTAATATTTAACAGGTCTTATATTAGAATTAATTATATAATCTATAGAGATTTGACAAATTGAAATTGCAGTTCTTCATTGAACTAATAACAATATAACCTAAAATGAACCCAAATATAAATTTTGAATTGCTTTAAGAGCTATGTTTTGTTTACATTTGTAGCCTCAAAAAAAGAAAGAAAAGAAATTAAAATCAAAGAATAACGTAACTGCTTAATCATTTGCAATGAAGCTAACATCAGTTAAGAGAAATGAATCCAAATAGCATAAAACATATCGATACGTACTTCCCGTAATTTTTGAAAAGTGCAGATTACATAAGGAATGTCAAATTTTTATAGGAAAAGTAAAAAAAAAAGAATTAGAATTTTTGTGATTTTGCTAAAATTATGCTTGTTATATCACACTTTTCCCTCATTAAAATACAGTATTTTACTATGTGTTTTATACCAAACCTACAATTTCCCTTCTTTTTGCTCATTAAAACCAGTTATGTTTATATTCGAGCTAGCTTATAACGCAATTTAATTGCATTATCATTATAAATCAGCATTGCCTATAAATCTTGTTTTACAACAACAAATACATCCACACAGAAAAGCTAGTTTTCTTATTTTGTAGTAATATGTAAGAATTCAACTACCTTACCATTATTATTCAACACTGCCTGTAAATATTGCTTTACAACAACAACAGCTTCCGCGTGGAAAAGCTAGTTTTGCTATGTTTTAGTAATATGTAAGAATTCAGCTGCATTACTATTATAACTCAACATTGCCTGGAAATCTTCTTTTACAATAGTAAATGCATCCACGCAGAAAAACTAGTTTTTTTTTTTTTTTTTTTTTTTTTTTTTTTTTTTTTGTATAATATGTAAGAATTTAACTGCATTACCATTACAGTGGTGGACATAATTATAAGACACCTACCTAATTTGACATACAGTGAAAAAAAGATTCAGAGCTTAAAAATGCTTTATCAAATACGACAAAAACATAAATTTATTCTGTTATCACACGTAATTGTTTTACAGAAATGATATTTTTATGTAGTTTAATAAAAAAAATTAAAAATACCATGGACAAAATTATAAGACACCCTAACATTTTAATTAAAACACCTGCTTTTTTTCGAAATATGCAAATTTTCTGCACGCTGTTATGACGTCAGCAGTTAACTAAAGCAGACGATAACCGACTTCACGCATTTACAAACATGCCACGAGGTACAGAATTAAAAGAAAGTGAAATTCGCGAAATTTGGAGATTAAATGGAACTGGTGCTTCAGATAATAATATTTCAAAAGTTATTAAACGCTCTAGATGTGCAATTTCAAATGTTTTGAAAAGAGGAAGTAATGGATCGGTGATTAAAAGGTCTGGACGAACTCCTTGCTAGTCCTCCAGAGACAGACGCCATGTGCTTTCGCTCGTTACACAGAATAAGATGACCACTACAGGCATTAAAAATTCTTTGAAACTGAATTGTTCAAGGAGAACGATTTGCAGGGTGTTGCATAATGCTTCCTAGGTGAAAATTAAAAAAATGAAGTAAAAACCACCGCTTCTAAGGCGGCACAAAATGGACCGTTTAAACTTCGCTAAACAAACTATTGCCTGGACCTCCACATGGTACTCTGTGTTATCTATACTAATAAAAGAAAGTTTTGCTCTGTGTGTGTGTGTCTGTTGGCGATGGCTAGGAAAATTTAGCCCACCTAGAAGGCTGGAAATTTAGATTTAGGTAGTCCAAACCCTCTCCTGGTGCAACATTACTTCAGAATTTTAATATTTTAATTACTTTCTGAAATATTAATTAAAATGCACAAAGCACTCTCATTAAAAATACGCTTTTATTCTCTTGGGTTGGTTGGTTCACTGGTTGGTTGCATCGATTTTTCACAGAAGTAATTAAGAGGCAGATTTTATAAGAATGAGGCAGAAAGGGGGGTGTCATTATACATACCATTTTCGATTTTGCCGAAATTTTTATGGTGGTTTTTTCTAATGATTTTAGAAGAGACCTATATATTTTTTTTTCCCAAAAAAAATTTTTTGTGACCCACAAAAATTCCTAAAGTGGGTCGCGACCCAGTATTTTTCTCGAATTGACATCTTTCTGCATTCTGTTATCTCAGTGCATTGAGCATCAGCCAAAGTAATTCTTGTGTTTACAACATGACATTTAGTAGCTAAATTGAATTATTTTGTAAATTTCATGGCTGACCTTTAGTGCAACCTGGCAGGGTTCGCCAAACTTTGTCACGGAAAGTGAAAAAGCGCCATATCTGAGACCTCATGGACCCATGCACTGAGGGTTAGCCACAGTTTTGGGGTTTTACTTGTGTAGTACTACTCAGTATTAACTTAATTAGCTCATTTTTTGCATGGCTCACCCTCTGTGCTGCTGAAAAATAGCTACTTTTGTATCTAACAAAACCAAAAAAAGTCCTTTTGGTGACCCTGTATTTCAGTGCACTGAGGGTCAATGTGGAACTTGATAATTGTATTTCACAGTATGAGACCTGTCTTTTAACAGACAATTGACAGAACTTTGGCTAATGGCCATGCGAACACATAAGGCTTACTTCAAGACATTGTGGAAATGGAAAATATGGCAACATAACATACAATTAGCTGTACAGTAAGGTTTGAAGTAGAAAATAAAAAATACTTGCAAGTTTCCAAATAGCTA
Source organism: Maratus michaelseni (assembly GCA_963931845.1). Lineage (NCBI taxonomy): Eukaryota > Metazoa > Arthropoda > Arachnida > Araneae > Salticidae > Maratus > Maratus michaelseni. Next base: position 321,144,879 of record OZ007594.1, on the reverse strand, counting down.
AAATAAGATAGACAGCTATAAAATAGCAGTTTTTATTTTTTAAATCCACTCTTTAAAAAAGTTGACACTCCAAAATTTCATCTTCTCTGAAAACAAATGACAGTCTGTGAGTGGTTCCCTGAATGGTTGGTGGTTCCAGGCATTTTAAGATGTCGCTTTGATGAACACAATCTTGGTTTTTTGCTGTTTTAGGCCATTGGAAATTGTTTTTTCCTTTGCTTCCACTGGGCTCCATATAATTCACATGGATGTGATCATCTTTTATTTCAACACCATCACCTAAATCAAAACATTTTTTTTTAATTCAAAGCATATCTTGAAATCAACATAGGCCTATTTTCAAAATAACCTACTTACCAATGTACCATTCTCTGCTGTCTCTGTGTACAACTTCGCTGCCACATAACTGCCAAATTGTACTCTAATTATCTGTTCATTTATTCTTTGCTGAGTAAATACAGTACCACCACAACCATTACCACCATAGCAACCAGCATTATCCGATTTTTAATACAGTGTGACCATGCTGCGATGATCTGAATGAAACTTTGCAAGAACGTGTGCAGCAATGTTCAATGTGTCTTAATTACACCTGAAAAGACATGTAAACTTCTTTCTTGAGTGTCTTGCAGTTTTCTTTCTTATGTGAAAAAAACATCAATGTGGAGTGGAGTGACATACCCTGTTTCCCAAAATAATCCTTTTGTGTTTCTCAATATTTTGTTGGTATTACTTTTTGTGCCTATCTTTCAGCCACAATCTCATGGCGTTGTTTATTTATGCTGGTTGTCTTAGATGTATTCTGCTGCACACCACATAATATGTGCCTCATCTAGTTCATCACATAATTCTGTCCAAGATTGGCATCATAAACCATCTCATTTCTCGTAGCAGTATCTTCAACAGAGAACATAATTTTTAAAGTTGAATCAAGTAGTTGAAATACATTACAGCATTCATCACAAATTTCACTATGCTCATGTTCACACAAGGACTTGAAGCAGTTATCATAGGCATAGGAAAAAGCAAATACTGTGCAATGTGAAGTGCATTGGCTATTCTCTGAACAGTGGAGAGCATATCAGAGTTTCAAATAGCGCTGAGCTTTCTGAAGCATAGCATTCAGTTTTTTTTTTTTCAAATCAGCAGCACATTCATTTATAATTGTTTGCAGCATTTGGAATCCATTTAAGCCTTCTACGGTAGTGTTGTCCATTCCTGGAAGACTGTGTCGTTGACTAGGCTTCAAAACTTTGAGGATATGTAAAAGGGAACTTGTTGATAAAGGTGTATAATTAACTTCAGAACAGAATTAATGGTATTGTAAAATAGTGGGGGTTTTCAATACAGTAAGGATGGCCCGAGTTACAATTTGCTTCTCTCCGCTTTCATACACTAATGTACTTGTACCATATGCTACATCTTGAATTGCGCCTGATTCAAATAGATAGTGAAGAAAATGTTCACACTTATGGATGTCCAGTTTCCTTCTGGTTGCTTTTTCAGAGACTTCAAAAGCTTCTGGGCTATATGTAGATCTCCATTTCTGTGCTTTGTCAACTTCATACTTGGTCGTACATTCGAAAAAATGCATAGTATCACGTTTTGAAAGATTAAAATTTTTGTTTTGCTATTTACTGCACTTTCATAGGCTCGTACAATATGCTGAAGCGATTCTAGTACATCGCTTTCGGACTCTGAGGATGGAGATGAAGATGACACTTTATCCAATTCTTTCCCTTGCTCTAGTTTTCACAAAAATTCTTTTTGAAGTTATTTTTGGCTTCTTTGTATTTACGTTTAGCATAATAGATACTTGATTTTGAAAGTTCCGTGACTGGATTCGTAATTTGGAATTTTAGAGGACTCATGTTAGGAGCTGCAGTTTCAGTAAAGGTGTGCATTTGTTGTTTACATTGATCTCTCTCTGCCTCATCTATATATAAAGTACCAGCTGGAGGCTGATAATTTGGATCAGCTGTTTCTTCTGAATGGTTCTCATCCGCCATTTCTGTTCCATGGTTCACATTATCAATTATTCTGTGCTTGCTAAATATCATGCCATCCATTGGAAAAGATGGAAATAAACTCCAATGTAAATATACCTTCCATGATGCCATGCGAAAAGTTTTTTTCTTAGCAGGATACACTGTATGATCAGGGTGTGTAACACCTTGATGATGGCTGCCAAAATGTACCATACTTAAATCTGTGGAATGCACATATCACACCTTCAACAGTAGAAATGTTTTATTGACTCCTTATTGACTACTAATAAGCTGAACTTCAGAAACATTTTGTTTTGGGTAAAATCCCACTTTTCCCACTACGGTAAAAACATAAAATAGTATTTGTAACAATCTTTTTTTTTTTTAAGGTGTTCAATAAAAAAGTTTTACCAAAATGACGAACATTGTTTTTGACTCTTTTTTCAGTTTGGGGGTGTACATCATTGCATGGAAAATTATTTCTCTGAATATGATTGCTAAGAATTACAATGTTATTTTTTTTATTGCTTATGCTACAAGTAAAATTATGACATTGTAAAAAAAGGATATGGTTGCTTACTGACAAGTCACACATAAAATAAAAAACATGACATATAGTGAATAGCTTATAGGCCTAATATATAGCCAATTTGTATGCTTTATTAACATATTTTCTATTTCCACAGCGTTTTGAAGTAAGCCTTGTGTGCTGACATGGCCATTAGCCAAAGTTCTGTCAATTGTCTGTTAAAAGATAGGTCTCATACTATGAAATACAATTATCATGTTCCACATTGACCCTCAGTGCACTGAAATACAGGGTCACCAAAAGGACTTGTTTTGGTTTCGTTAGATACAAAAGTAGCTATTTTGCAGCAGCACTGAGGGTGAGCCATGCAACAAATGAGCTAATTAAGTTAATACTGAGTAGTACTACACAAAGAAAACCCCAAAACTGTGGCTGACCCTCAGTGCATGGGTCCATGAGGTCTCAGATATGGCACTTTTTCACTTTCCGCGACAAAGTTTGGCGAACCCTGCCAGGTTGCACTGAAGGTCAGCCATGAAATTTACAAAATTTCAATTTAGCTACTAAATGTCATGTTGTAAACACAAGAATTACTTTGGCTGATGCTCAATGCACTGAGATAATAGAATGCAGAAAGATGTCGATTCGAAAAAAATAGTGAGTAACGACCCACTTTAGGAATTTTTGTGGGTCACAAGAAATTAAAAAAAAAATATATATATATATATAGGTGTCTTTTAAAATCATTAGAAGAAACCACCATAAAAATTTCGGCAAAATCAAAAATGGTGTGTATAATGACCTGCCTGACTCTTATAAAATCTGCCTCTTAAATAAACCAGAGTAGCGATGCAAAAATAAGGATTTCTGAGGAAATAGTGGTCGCACGGCTCTGCCGTTACAAACATACAACCGTGCACACGTAGCGCCATCTGCCGACGCGAAACTGAAAGTGTCATTAACGCAGAAGAACTGATGCAACTGTCCTACTCGAGCGCCATCACCATCTATTTGAAACATTTTAGAGGGACGATTTTCGTTAGAAATCTTTGGATGAAAGTCGAGTGTTTCATAAATTACTGTTTTTTTTTTGTTTTTTTTTTTCAGCTAAATATTAATATTTTCACACAAAAATTATACCCATGCTTAGGAAACATTTTTTTTAATACTCATAAAAATAAAGTAATAAGATTTTTATATAGATATAGTATAAGATTTTTTATAGATAATAAGATTTTTTTTAAAAACATTAAATAAAAAATTAGAACACTTCTAACAGGCAATTTTGTCACTACAAATTGGCAATTCTTAAGTTCTTGCTTGAGCTGCGAATAGTTTAGCGAGAATTCTTGAAACTTTCTATTGCAAATTTATTAATATTAATATTTTATATCTATATTAATAAAAGAAAGTTTCGCTCTATGTGTGTGTGTCTGTGTGTGTGTCTGTTGGCGATGGCTAGCAAAATCTAGCCCACCTAGAAGTCTGGAAATTTAGGTGTGGATAGTCCAAGGTCTGGCCATGTGCACCTGAGCCTCAGAATTTTAATATTTTGATAATTAGCCTAGATATTAATTAGATTCTCATTAACCATCGCTTCTAAAATGTCATCTTTTAAGTCAAAATGGCGAAAGAAACGAACTGGCGCGTTGGATTTGCAAGCGGAAATGAACAAATTCGAAATTATTTTACCAATTAGCGAATTTTAAGAAAACTAATTGAGATATCAATTTGAAAATTTCTGAGCATATGTAAAAAATATATTCTGTATCTGAATATGTGATTTTTGAAAATTTCGGTTGGTATTTTTTTTTTTATTTATGCAAAAAACTGCCAAAAATCTGCCGGCGCCAGTGAAAACAATCCGAGAAAGTTTCAGACAGGGATCTGCTTTCATTAAAAACTGAACTACAAAGAGATCTGTTTCTCGGGCCGAACGCTCCATTTAGTTTGCGAAAATGAAAGGAAATAATTGCCAATTTTTACTAGTGAACAAAAATTTAGGTAACTAATTAAGATATAGATTTGAAATTGAGGTCGGGAAGGGGTGTCATCTGCCGGCTATTTTAGCGTAGCGTCTTCGTTATGTTCTAATTATCAGAAAAAAATAATTCTTTTTTTAATGATCGCGTTAATGTAGGTGGCGGTGGTTCTCTTGAACAAATTATTCATTATATTTGCGGGTATGGGGAGGGAGGGGGCTAACGCCTTTCTCTGAGATTGTAATTATCTCGGGCCCGGGCAACGCCGGGCGGGTTAGCTAGTTTTCTGATAAAAAAAAGTTCAACCTGGATGGTCCTGACGGGTTTCACTATTATTGGCATTATTTACGGAAGTCTCCTGATGTACAAATGAGCCGCCAAATGGGTGGAGGCTCAGTAATGGTTTGGGTTGGTTTTTCGGATCAAGGAAAAACCGATATCGTTTTTGTGCATTCAAGAATGAAATCCGAAAAGCATAAGAATCTTCTTAAAGATCAACCAGCCATATACGATGAACTTCTTTGTGGCGAAAACTACACTTTCCAGCAAAATAACGCGTCAATTCATACATCACACGTAACAAAAAAGTCTCTTTCAGAGCAAAGTTTCAATGTTCTTCTGTGGCCCTCTCATTCCCCAGACTTAAACCCCATCGAAAACTTGTGCGGGATCTTAGCTCGTAAGGTTTACCGAAATGGGAGGCAGTTTACATGTGTCGAAGACCTAAAGAATGCTATAAAATGTTCTGGGGCATTCTGTACCTCGTGGCATGTTTGTAAATGCGTGAAGTCGGTTATCGTCTGCTTTAGTTAACTGCTGACGTAATAACAGCGTGCAGAAAAATTTGCGTATTTCGAAAAAAACAAAAAAAAAACAGATGTTTTAATTAAAATGTTAGGGTGTGTTATAATTTTGTCCATGGTATTTTTAATTTTTTTTATTAAACTATACAAAAATATCATTTTTGTAAAACAATTACGTGTGATAACAGAATAAATTTGTTTTTGTCGTATTTGATAAAGCATTTTTAAGCTCTGAATCTTTTCTTTCACTGTATGTCAAATTAGGTAGGTGTCTTATAATTATGTCCATCACTGCATTATTCAACATTTCCTGTAAATGTTGTTTTACAATAACAAATGCACTCGAAAAAGCTATATATATATATATATATATATATATATATATATATATATATATATATATATATATATATATATATATATATATAATATGTAAGAATTTAACTGCATTACCACTACAAGGCTCCTAAATGGACAGTATTTTTTTTAGAAAATTTTTATTTTTAGATTTTTCTTGCAAATTTTGCAGAAGGAGCTTCGGAGGTAAATTTTTGCAGAAATGTTGTAGAAACCTACCATGAAATTTTCTGTTAAAAAATATTGGTATTCAGTTGTCGGACCATTTAGGAGTCCTGCCATTATTATTCGACATTGCCTTTAAATCTTGTTTACAACATCCCTGCTGAAAAGAAGCTACACTCTCAGAAAAAACTGTAAATTTATGAGCGTTTGCCCTTCAATTTTCACGAGCAACAGCCTTATTTGATGAAAAACGGTCTGATCCGCTAAATAAGCGGCTTTATTCCTTCCTTAGATACTTAGAAAATTAAGAGCAATCCACATATTCTTACAGTTCTAGCCTATATGTTAGCAAAAATACGGTACGACCCCATACATTGTCCTTCGCTAGGGTGTAACCCTTTATTTTACTCGTGTTTCGAAAATTTTAACTCGCCAAAAAAGCGATTCTGTGATGATTATCTAACGTGCTACGTGCTACGGAACAGTAAGTAAAGTGTTATTGTGTTTTAAAGTGCATTATATCCTGTGCATTATATTGCTTTATTACTTTGCCCTGTAAAATTACGGGCTGCACAAAATGGGCATGGATTTTTTATTTTTTATTTTACCGGGTATGACTGGAATTTCTGCTACCGGCCTCTTTCCGTAATTTTACTGCAATTTTTTTATGTGTGTAGTTTTGTTATTTTGCAGTAATACATAAGTTGCCTATAGATATGGATTATGAAGTATTGAGACGTACACCACAGTGATTTGAGGAATAGGTTTTAGAAATTTAGAATTATCATTTTGTGTTAGACATTTCTTTTCTTTTTCTTTTGTAAGCTCGGCGAGATTCGTTAGACATTGAACGCTCATAAACTATTCAATAAATAGTTGTGCTCTATTGATTTGTGTACTCATTTGAAGATTTAACATATTTGAAAGTTCCCGCTAGGATAGTAAACGTTTCACATCGTTTATATCATGTATTAAACGATTAAACGATAAACATCTATAATTTGTTACATGAGGAACTCAAGATGAAATACTGAGTCAAAATAATATTTTTTTATCTTCTTTTATATTTTCTGTCAAGAAAACTTTAAGGTGTTTTGACAAAAATTAATGGAGTTTTTTTAAGTTTAATAATTCGAAACTTTCAAACGAATTAAGAACATGCATGCGCAACGTTCCTCGCCGAACACAAAATCCCATGTTAATGTAAGGGAAAAATGAAATTAGGTGATTACTTATTACTTAATATAAATATTGAAATAAGGTTTTCCCCATCAAAAAGTAGACGTGAAATTATTTCCCTACATTTTAAGTATTTTCAAGAAGACGATAAATTTAGAGAATTTTGCCGAAGTGAAAATTTTGAAGCTTATCACGTTTTTAAAGACATAAAAAATGTAGGAAAATAATTTTTGAAAACGCACTACGTCTGCATCTGATGTCTACTTTGTGATGGCGAAAAACCGCATTTTAATGCTTAGGGGCTATCCACGAGGTTAACGGAAAAACCGCAATGCGTTACACGTGTCTTTTTTCTTCTTCTTCTTCTTTTTTCCTTTTTCAAGACCACTTGAGTCACGTGATGCTCGAATGCACGAATGCAGGTGCACGAAAAGAATGCACCTACTCACGTGACTCTAACGGTTTAATGCAATGGAAGTGTGGCAGCCTGCTTTTTTCGTCAGCCTCGCTTATCCATTAATTACTTCACGCAATTTTCGTAGTTTTTTACCCCCCCCCCTTTCCCTATATTACAGGTTGTGGTTGTCCCACTCTTGTGATATCTCCTTTCTTCTTGTGACGTCACATGTTTTCGCACCGAGGCTAACGAAAAAGTAAGGCTACCGCGGCGCATTCCACTTATCTTTTTTTACAGACCGCTAGTGTGACGTGATGCTCTTTTCGTACACCTGCATTGGTCGATTCGAGCACCACGTGACTCCCGCGATCTGTAAAAAAAAGATACGTGTAAAGCACTGCGGTAGCCGTTCTTTTTCGTTAGTAACGTTTTCTCAAATGTTATTTAGAGCTAATTTGACATTTTTCTTTACATGATACCATTTATCTACTCAAATAAAGACTATAAAACCATCAAGATCTTGTTTACTGGTACTTCAAGCTCTTGCAATTCAAAGGAAAATATGCTGTATACTTCCTAATTAAAAGAAAAATATTTTTATATGAATTTTATTATTCTACTTGCAAGCAATGCTTAACCTAATTGTTTTTATAGTTTAGATGTAACGTCACAACGTGTTAACCCCGCGTAGTGTTGCCAGTTGTCCCGATGTACGTGGGACTTCGCGTTTTTCTAGGATTTTAAGACCTGTCATGCGGAATGCCAAAAGTCCCGATTTTTTATGATACCCAAATTCTTTTTAATTTCTTTCAGTACGATGCTATTCGTTAATCTGAATCGAGTGGAACTCGATACAGGTGTAACTCGATGGTGACTGTCGCGTCGGGAAATTCGGTTCAAAACGCCAACTTTGACAACATTTTCTGAAAGATCTTATGCCTCTACTAAAAATCGGAAAATCTGATTGCATAGTTTCTGAATAAGTGCACCTGCCAATCGCATGCGTTTGCGAACGAAAAGAATTCAGAAATGTGCCAGTAAGTAACCAGTTTGGATTTAAGTACAGCCTTAACTTAAATGTGCTCCCACCATTTAAGATACTTTATATTGATCTTATGCAATCTTTAAAAATAATTTTTTTTTTTTTTTTTTTTTTTTTTTAATAAAATTGCACTTGCCTTTTATTTTTGGAAATAATATTTACACATTACAGAATATCATATGAACCGTGATAAGAGAATTATTTTACCACTCTATTTAAAGTGTCTGAGATTGAAACGGTTTTCCCCCATGAGTGCATTAACTCTTTCATTTTCAATAAATTGTTGTTGTTCTCATAATCTATAGATGCCCTTTCGACATCCTTATGGGATCAAAGGGTATTTAGCAATCACATGTGCACATCCAATCTTTTATTATTTTTTTAAGTTCGTTTGATATGAGATTATATTCTTTTATGTAAGTTTTTCTATCTGGAAACAATAAATTGATACGGTGAGAGATTAAACATACAAAATGCAACATTTTCTTAGTATCGCAAAATTTACTATCATCTTTATCGGTGGTTTATATTGTACCACAATAATTACATCGACATTGTGTAATGTTTTTATTGCTGTCGTTGTTAATACATGATGATTAGTCATAAATGTAAAAACAGCATGATTTTTTTAAGATTGCAGTTCAATTTTCATTCGAGTAAATATTATTTAAACAAAATTTTGCTTAATTAAAAATTCATATTTTGGTAACCGATTTGCAAAATGTGGTTTCAAGAGATACACATCTAATGTTTGGTATCATTAAAGGCATGCTTCACCGATATAGGTTTTTCCATTGTCGATCGTAAAATTCATTTGTTAACCTACGAGGAACTTTAATTAGGTGATTATTCATTACCCAAAATAACGGGTCATCCATTAATTACGTCACACTTCAAGAGGTTGGGGGGAGGGGGGGGGTCCTGAGGAAGGGACTGGGTTAGTGCTACCAGTTCCACTTTCACAAAAAGCGTTGACAGGGAGACAAAAAAAAAGCACGGTAACGGCTTCTAAATTAAGATACAAAAATACAGTAAATCTGATGAAAGCAAAATCTGTCTATAACGAAATCCTGATTTGAACGTAAAAAAGCCATAGTTCGTATTGAAGAAATACCATAAGAACTTGTCTAAAACGGAAGCTTTCTCCGGTGTTTTAGGGTTCCTTCTTAGTAGGTTTTTGCCAGTTCCAATTTCACAAACGGAACAAGGGAAAAAAATCAATAAAAAAATTTTAATTAAAAAAAATAAATAAATAAATAGATGCTGCAACAACGGCTTCTAGATTGGGACATAAAATACAGTAAATCCTATGAAAACAAAACCTGTCTATAATGAAATCTTGATTTGAACGTAAAAAGGCCATAGTTCGTATGGAAGAAATACCATAAAATTATCCTGCTAAGAACCTGTTTAAAACGGAAGCTTTTTCCGGTCATTTAAGATTCCCTCTTTGTAGGTTTTTACTAGTTCCACTTTTCTTAAAGCGCGACAACGGCTCCTAAATCGGGACATAAAAATACAGTAAATCCTATGAAAACAAATCCTGTCTATAACAAAATTCTGATTTGAACGTTAAAAAAAATTGCAGTTCATATGGAAAAAATACCATAAAATTAACCTGCTGAGACAGAAACCTGTCTAAAACGGAATCTTTCTCCGGTTATTTCAAATTTAGCCTTAGTAGGTTTTATTGTACTAAATGAACAAAATAATCTTGCACAGTAAAAGCTTGAAAATGGAATCACTACGGACCGAAACAAAATTCAGTTTCGGAGAAGTTTCCGATTGAGTAAGTGTTTATCATTTTATTTATTGTTTGGCATCATCAACCTTCAATATATGCTTACAATCCTAAATATATAGAGAATTCATAGTAAGTTTTATTCATTGAGATTATTTTCTCTCTATATTTTTTACAATAAAAATTTATTTGAAATCTATGTGTCATTTTTAAATAAGAGATTCGGTCATTTTTATACGAATTTGTAAGTTTTCTTTTGTTTCAAAAGTATATTACATATACATATGGTACATTAAATGTGTTCATACATATACATAGGAAAGAGATGTATTTTCTGAACACTTTAAGTAAAACTGCATATAAAAGTTATCTAATTGTGCTAGTTATGACTAAAAATATGTCAGGAATTCTCTATAAACGATAATTTAAATATATTTTAAAGTAGGATATTTTTTCTCAAAGTGTTTTTATTTTAAATTGCACACTAGATAGTTCTTGAAATACTTAACATTTTCAGATGAAAGTTGGCAACTTATGTAGGTTATATCTATATTGTAAGACTAAAATTAAATCTGTTTATTGTTTCAACCCCCAAGCACAAGAAAGAAAAATATATATGCCCAGATATATTCTAAGCTTTTTTGGAAAATATTTTACAATACCTTTCAAGTTTATTTCAAAAATAGATAGTTTTCTAAAATATATGATAATTTAGAATCAGAATGTACTAGCGTGCTCAAGGACTGATTAACGCACAGGCCAACTAGGCCGCGGCCTTGGGCCCACTGCTGATGGGGGCCCCAAAATGAGTAGAATGATTTAGAAAAAGTTTCTTAAAAATGAAGTTTTCTGCAATTATTTTTTCAAAAACAGAACAAAAAGATTTTGTTTAACTTTTGTCAACTGCACCATACTATCTAATAATATCCTCGAAAAAAAATCTAGCTACTATTTTAATTTGAGGGGGCCCCAAAAAGTTGGTGGGCTTTGGGTCCCAGACGACCTTAATCAGGCTCTGAGCGTGCTTAATATATGTTGAAATAATAATAATAATAAAATTTCTGTTAAATATCTTGAATAATCATGCGCTCATGCTTCCTTAATATTTTCCTCTACAAAAAGTTGATAATAGTTTTTAACTTTCAAACACAAATACTTTTTACAGTCTAAACTCAATAAAAGTGTATATTTAAATTAATTTAAATTAATTAATTTAATTAATTTTCAAATGAAATGTTGAAAATACGAAATTCGTTCATTGTTTCAATTTTAAAAACTCATAATCCTTTCTCTCTTTCTTTTTTTTATTATTTCAAATTTAAACTTTTGTATGTCCGTCAATTATAGCGGCCAAAAAAGTATTTAAAACTAAGTTGCATAATTTTTTATAATTATATTCTATCTTTCTACTACTATTTTTTCTACGATATTTATTGTAAAAAGACATCGAGAGATTTAAATGCAATCAATAAGAATACAAAAGAAAAAACAAACACAGTTTTACTTGATAAAGATATTTTTATCTACTTAACCCTTTGAGGGGCGGTGGTATATATTATATACCACCTAATTTTAATCTGATTCAAACCAGAAACTTTTAATAAAATTTTACTTTTTTAACTTTGACGAGAAAAAGTTGAAAAATTGCTTTTTCTTATTTTGAACTAAATTCTTTCCTAAATTCCGGTGGGAATTCAGCGTTATGGGAGCACAAGTGCTTGCCCCTGAAAGGGTTAAAAGTTTTTGGTACCTTTCAATACAAAAAGCTACCTATTGCAGCCGTTCGGAGGAAAGCAATTCCAAAAAATGTTGGTATATTTTCACCGATCATGACCCCAGACCCCAAACCACCCTCCGTTCAAATGTTGATTTATATATATATATATATATATATATATATATATATATATATATATATATATATATATATAATATCTTTGAATTTAAAAAAACATATCAAGTTCTTGTAACATTCAAATTAAATCTCCAAAGAGATAATTAATAATAATGTGTAGACAGAATACCACATAGTTAATAAATTAACAAGTGCAATCATAATTTTACCATAGCTTGTGCTTCAATGGTAATTGGCCAAAAATACTGAAAATATGAAGAATATTTAAAAGGAGAGAGAGAGAATATATATATATATATATATATATATATATATATATATATATAATAAACCATAAAATGTTAATAATTTGGAGTTGATATCAAGTGAATACAAATGGATTAAGACATGAAATATGAACTAAATATAATGGAAAATTGGATAACAAGAGATTTAAATTAGAATTGGATATGAAAAAACACGTGTAGATATAATTTTCAACCTGGATGTACCCACACGTGTTTTAAAAAATAATTCAGTATTTCATAATTATACTGGCATATATGCTAAGATCAGTATAATCATCCAGGTATACTGAATTATTACCAGAAGACAATTGGAAATAATAAAAATGGAAATAAAAAACTTGTAAAGAACAGATAAAATATTTTTACCAGATAACAGTTGGAAATAATAAAATTGTAATTAAAAAACTTGTAAAGAATAGATAAAATATTTTACTTACAATAATTATCCAAAATCCTTAAACAACACAAGGTCTAATTTATACTAATATGACCACATGGCGCACATCATAAAATATCAAATACTTGATGATATAGTCAAGTTGAGAGAAATTATTGTAAGGTTAAGTTGAGAGAACATATTTTGAAATATCACCTTAATTATTACACCTTAACACAAATTTATTTAAAACACACAAATTTATTTATGTGATAAATACACTCAAAAACAAATTTATTTGTGAATATAAAAATTTTCCATTTAATTTTGATGTTTAAAAGTAAAATTTAAATACACAAGCGATAAGCGCCCTCTATAGGTAAATTAAAAATATTATTAACATTTATTTGGCAAGTAATGTGCTGCCCTCTATTGGAATAATAATTATTCAAAATTAAGTTTGATTTACAAATTTATTATATTAGATTTAATAATATATATATATTGCATATAGTTATGTTTGTGATTTATAATCAACAATGTTATCAACAATGTTATCCATGTATAATTTTATGTGTTTTTGTATAAGTTATTTTACAGTTATTTTAATACAATGCATATTTTATAGACTTTATATACAGGGTGTTTAACAAAGGACCCCTTACTTTAAAAATCAATAACCCGGAAACGGTGGAAGATAGAAACATAAAACCAGTGGTATGTTTATTAAAAAATTCGTAAGAATCTTATACATAAATCTCAAAATTTAGTTAAAAATAGCGCCGATAGATGGCGCTGCGATAAATAGGCATATCACATTAAAAGTTATTCAGTACGTGCACCTTTTACACAACAGACATGTCGCAAACGCAGAATGAAATTGTCAGTGACTCTCTGTAGTGTGTCACCGGAAATCGACACACAAACTTGACAAATAGCCTCTTCGAGCTCGCCGAGTGCTAAACGATTGTTCCGGTAAACAATGTCCTTTAATATGCCCCACAAAAAGTAATCGCATGGAGTGAGGTCGGGTGAATACGGAGGCCACTCCATGCCTTTTCCCTTCACTGTCGAATAGTTCAAAGCAATAACTCTATCGTCAAAGTATTCGTCCAGAAAATCAAAATCGTCTTGTGTACGATGCGGACAAGCCCCATCTCGCATGAACCACGCCGTGCCTGGTTGATCGTCTAACACTTGTTGAGTGGCGACAAATTGTTTCAAAAGCGTAATATACCGCTCACTCGTCACCGTTTCTCGCAAGAAAAAGCGCCCAATAATGCCTTTTGCGTCAGATTGCAGCCCAAACTTTAAGTTTTTGGCTATAGAGTGGTCGTGCGTGAGTGAAATGTGAATTTTCTGTACCACAAAGTCGCCAATTGTGTCTGTTAACGACACGATCCAGATAAAAATGGGCCTCATCCGTAAACCATTCGGCCGACATCGAAACCAGAACAATCAATCTTCTCGAGCATCTCGTTAGCGAAATGCTCTCGTTGTCGTTCAGCTTGAACTGGTATGGCGTTCCGGCATTGAATCTTGTAAGGAAATATGTGTATTAATTTCCGCTGGATTCTGTATTTGCTGGATGGTTTGATTCCGGATTCAGCTGCAAGTCTGCGGGTAGATTTATTCGGATTACGCTCAGTAACTGCAGTAAGTATCGTTGAATTTTCAGGAGTAACGACGGAGTGGGTCCGACCCACATTTCCGACTAACGCATCGGCCACGTTGCCTGTCTGTTGAAATTTTTTGAAAAGCTCAAGAAATGTTTTCCCATCTGGGACTTTTACGACTTGAAATCACGTTTGAAAACTTCTCCTTGTGGCAGTAGGACTCTGATTTAATCAGTGGTACTCCAACACAATAAACACACGTTCCTCCACGGCAGGGCCGTCCAACGCGGTGCCCGCGGGCACCATGGCGTCCTTTGAAGGTTTTCTTGATGCCCTTTCTAATATTTCTATTTACTAGCTTTTCTTAAAAGTAAAAACCCATTTTAAAGGTTGCTTTCTTATAATTTAATATTATTACAATTTTTTGTATGCAAATTAATTTTTCATACTATTGGCTAAACGCAATTAAGGTTTCTGACTCCTTTCCCTGCAAACATTTTTGAGATGGTTATCCTCTGAGAAAAAAAGTGCACTTCTAAGTTTGCTAGGACTTATGGATTTTTATTCTGAAAATTACGTTTACATGGAATTCCTGAATCGTAGGGGCCTTATGGCTACCACTGTATAAGATATATCGACATCGCTTAAGATTCATAATTTTCATTTTAGCTTGCTTTTTATTCAAAATATTCACCATTATTTCCGTACAGTTACTTTAGCTTTGTTTAATTTCTGATATTCAGTGATTATGAAAAGTGAAGATCACTGTTCGAAAATAATGGTAGATATTTTGAATAAAAAAAGGCTGTAAATTGGTAACACTGATAAGACGCATGTGTGTGTGTTGTGTAACACTTACAGTGAGACAATATTGTTGCATCTTTTGAATCATGTGAATAAAGGCGCCCTCATTGTTTACCAACAGCTGAATGCGTCCCTGCTTATTGAAAGGTTGGACAGGCCTGCTCCACGGTATACATCACTTTCGGAATTATTTTCACTATACGCTAATAGCGGTCAGATTTCAATGGCGAAATCTTCGACGGCTAGTCTTTCTATGCTTCTGAACTCTCTTTAGAAGGATTCTTAACGCTCTCAGCTCCATCTATCGGTGCTATTTTTAACTAAATTTTGGGATTTATGTATAAGATTCTTACGACTTTTTTAATAAACATACCATTGGTTTCATGTTTCTATCTATCACCGTTTCCGGGTTACTGATGTTTAAAGTTAGGGGTTCTTTGTGAAACACCCTGTATATATATATATATATATATATATATATATATATATATATCTGACATATGTCATGCTATAACTCTCTTATTTATGAACCGATTTGGATGTAACTGAGTATGTGTGTAAGACATACCAAGGTCTCGACCGAGTTCGTTGGCCAGCTACATCCGCCATCTTGTTTCAAAATGGCGGCCAGTTAAAATTTTTAAAATTTTTAAAAATTCAAAAACGTGTAAAAAAAAATTATAAATTGATAAAAAATGTTTCTTTGAAGTGTTAGAACGTGATACAAGGATTCTGGAACAATTTTTGTTTTGGCTACATCTTAAACTAAAAATGGCTGAGATATAGCAGTTTGAAATTCTAGGGAGGCTGAGATTTTGAAACAATCTGATATTTGCCATGCTGTAACTCTCTTATTTATGAACTGATTTGGATGTAACTGAGTATGTGTGTAGGACATACCAAGGCCTCGACCGAGTTCGTTGGCCAGCTTCACCCACCATCTTGTTTCAAAATAATAGCCAGTTAAAAAAAATTTAATTTTTAAAAATTCAAAAACACGTACAAAAAATTATAAATTGAAAAGATTGTTCCTGTTAAGTGTTAGAATGTGATACAAGGATTCTGGAACAATTTTTGTTTTGGCTATATCTAAAAAAATGGCTGGGATATGGCAGTTTGAGTTTCTAGGTTGGCTGACATTTTGAAACAATCTGATTTTTCTTATGCTGTAACTCTCATGCTGATATACGCATTCAAATACAGTATTAACGAAAACCGGGATTGGATCTTCTATAATCGGGTTCCAAGCAATTTAGCTTCGGGTGTTTGAGTAAAATGAGTTGAATTTTTTAAAACATGGATTATGAAAGCTAACTTTTCTTTCCGGTACAGGCCGGAAGGCTTTTTTTTTATTTACTTAAAAATTACTTTCTCTAGTATACGAAAAAAGTTTTACATTGAAAAAATAAAGTTATCTGAGTAAGATAACATTATATCTACAGTTCAATTTTATGCTGGACAGACCTGAATGTCTGAGTACCGTCTTGGCAACTGACGTAATTATAATCGAGAAACTACGGTCTTTTCTCTATTTAATTAAAATGTCTATCTTAGTACAATTTATCAGTATAGGCATTTCGAGCTATACTCGCCAATTAATCTCCTTTCTTGTCCGCGCTAATGTTAGGCTACCGGATTCTTTTGCTGCACACTACGGTACTTGGCGTACCTGCAGGATTTCTATCCTGTCTTCAACTCAAGGAAGAGTTGTTACACACCTCGGCGTCTCTCAGGAACTGAAATCTCTAATTAAAAAAACCCTCTTTTCATGGATCCCTAAACCGGGAGGGGACTAACTATAGGAGAAGTTTAGCTCAGCCACTTACACAATAGAAATATGATGTCATCTTCAACCAAGTGCATCATTGATTTTTAAAGGGGGAATATAAGGAGTCGCAATTTCGGTTTCACAAGGGTGATATTTTTCACCATAGAGGACCACCCGTGCTCCTATACTTAGCTTCCACAGCCTAAGAGGGACAGCTCAGACGAAAAGACCAAATCTTTAGAGTATAGATATCCCTCCCGGTACTTTTTATTAAGCTTTTATTTTAAATTACAAATTTCAGCTGCAGCTGAACCCGCCGTAAGCGCGACAGGAGGCGAGGTGACAAATACTCAGGAATTCACAGAACAAAACCCTCGCTGCCGGAGAACAGATCT
Organism: Maratus michaelseni; assembly: GCA_963931845.1. NCBI lineage: Eukaryota > Metazoa > Arthropoda > Arachnida > Araneae > Salticidae > Maratus > Maratus michaelseni. Next base: position 321,127,595 of record OZ007594.1, on the reverse strand, counting down.
CCCTCACGACACCGGGCAGCGAGGAACCGATGATGTTGAGATCACAGCACTGGGTACTCAGACAGCAGGTGAGTTACGCGCCAGAGACATGCCCTCTCGTGACTAAGGCTTTTATAAGGGGATCTGACGCATATTCATCTTGTTGCCCAAAATGACTCATATTGGTTCCCAACTCAGCATTACTTTACCTCCAGAACAGGTATTTGCCGACCCTCTCACTGTCACTCGCCGTCTACCATTGCGGTAAGCTAATCGGTTTTAGCTTGGTTTTTGGTCGTGGGTTATTAAATGGCGGGTATAATTCAGTCTGTAGTATAGGAGCTCTACTCCCGACAAGGGGAGCTGTGACACCGCCAGAGGAACCCATACTCGCGACAAGGGGCGATGCCATACGATCAGTTGTGGTGGGTAGTAACTAGTATGTCAGGTTGGAGAAGTGTGCTAGGTGTTGATGGATGTGTTTACGTTTGTTTAAAAATGTGGGTCTCCAAAGAATATTAAGTAGCTATCCCTTAGGCCGGACGTTGAATGTGCCAGTGCGCAGTGACTGGCTATTCGTGGTAGGCGTGGTTGGGAGTACCCACTTCGCCACACTAACACCTATTAGAATCTGCACACTTAAATTTGTGGAGGTATGATTTGAAAGGACCGTGGCCTGTTAGGAAGCTGCCGGTGTATGGTGTGTGAGGTGATACATGTTTAATGAGACTGGGGATTAGGTCAAACGTGTGCCTGCCGTTGTCACTGAGTTCCCAGTACTCTTGCCACTCCAAGATGATCCTATATTTCAAGACCGTCTTTATGAACGACTGGGGCAATGGAAGGGGTGATCAATGTTTGTGTGCTTAGTGGCTTATTTTGCGAGTACGTCCGCATACTCCGTTACCGAAAGTGCCCTCGTGCTCTGAGACGTGGTCAAGATGAGTTCTATACAGGAGGTTTTTCAGTTTTCATTTGATCTTTAGTACATGTGGGCGGTTGTTCTTGATGCGTGTATGGCCAGCAGTCCAGACAGACTATCGCTGAAGATGGGGACCATTGCTAATGGTTGGCCTTCTAGTCAATCTAGGGCACAGAAAATTGCAAATACCTCTGCCTGGAACACAGGATTGTCATGTCCGAGCCTGCGGCCTTCTGATGGGATACTTCACTTCCTTCCGTGATGCAGAAAGCTGCGGCCACGCCGGTTTCAGTGCTGGACCCATCAGTGAAAATGGTGAGACTTATGGCAAGCATGTAGCTGTTCCGTTGTGTATCTACTTGAAAATGCGATGTCTCCTCCGAATCTCCGGATCTGCCAGCCATGTTGAATGATTGTTCTAGGATAAAGAATGTTTGTAATACTTTCCTGTTTAAGATGAAGTATTGATGTTTTAATATCTTTAGATTTTATTGTAATTGCTATTGGGGGGGGGGATGCTAATGAGTATATTAAGAGCATCTGTGGGGATAGTTCTGCATCCGATTGAGATTCGCAACAGAAAGATTTTTTGGTATTGAGGTTAATTTGGTTAAGTCCTGTTTTGTCAACTTACCCACCCCAGATGCCTGCGCCATAAATTATTATGTGTTCTATTATAGTTAGGTACCAGGTACCAGGTTTTTAAAATTTTGTTTTTGACACCCCCTACAATTTTAGAGATTAATTTGAGTGAGTTGTTGTGGTATATGAGATTAAGTCTTAAATTGTTGATGTGTGTAACCAATTAAGATTAGAGTCTATAGTTGTATCGAAATTTTTTATTTCTTGTACATAACGGATGCTTATTCCATGAATTCTCATTACTGGCGGACATCTGGGGGTCTAATTTTCGTGGTTTGTTAAAGACTAGTGCAAGTGGCCCTCCTATGTTACATTTTTCAGGATTTGCAAGATTTTAGAGATAGTCATATCTCAAGAATTAATGCACGGAATTTCATCAAACTTCATATTCTGATAAACCTTGACATAAGTTGGTGCTGACTAGGTTTTCGTGTAAACCATATAACAGGTGGCTCAGCTATGCTGTATTTTTGGATTCTTAAATACATAATTAAAAAAAATACGCTTTTTGAATTATTAACATGTATGAGATAGAAGAAAATTTTGGGATTGACACATTGGACTAGTTTGACTACATTTGACTATTGGAATTATCACATGTTTGTATGTATGTAAGTATAAAGGATTGATGTAAGTATGCAAGATGCATGTACGTAGGCCTATAAATAAAGAAAGTATGTTTGAAGATTATGTATGTTTGTTGCACAATTGCTTCTTCTATATTTATCGTAAAAAGACATCGAAAGATACCCTTACCTTTTCAAAACGGGTAGTTTAAATATCGGGCAGAAAGAATTCCTTCTTAAAAGATGGTAAGGATCTTAATATCTACCAAGCGCTAATTTTCTCTACAGTTATTTTTAACCTTGTAGCATAGTGCCTAGCTATTGCTTTATGAAGGTGCTCTGTGGTCGAGTGAGTTTTGAGATTTTGTGTGCGATCTGAGTTCTGGCTTCTGAATTCTAACATTTGTGCGTGGATGAGCTACCTTATTGTGTCTGAATCTCCCGGAATCGATTTGTCAGGTTTATTTTTTACAATGATATGATAATTACCTATCTGTGGTTGTGTAGTTGCTATATATATACCGTGGTAGGAGTTAGATTCGATGGATTTTACGCATCACATGTAGTGCTAAATCAGTTTAGCGTTTCACCGCATCCTGCTTTTGAATGTCAAGGTTTTCCACGTGCTAAGAAGCCAGTGAAGTTTCCGTTCAGCAGTTTTTGGAGTAGAATCTACGGTTGGAAATTTGACATCGTGGTAAATAGTTAAGATTAAAAATTTTAAATAAAAGACTATTGTAATCCATGGGATTTCCCTTTGATAGTGATATTGCCATGTGTCTAGTGACATTTTATATTGCGCTACAGTGACTTTTCCTTAGGTTCCTTCAGTGAAACCATTTTACTTGAACTTAGATCTTGAATATATTTAATGCCTAAGGGAGGCCACTCAGCTTGGCAAGCCATGCCATTAAGTGTATAGCCTCCACCGGAAAGCTCCACGGCACGCAGGGATTTGAGGTTACATTATAGGCCAAATAGCTGGTCCTGATAGACATTTTAAAATTCTAATTTCTTAATGAATATTTTTATTAATATCTTCTAAAGCTTTGATTCGATTTTCATGAAACCTGAAATGTCTCGACAAAATTCTGCAAAGATAATATATCTTAAATTTCAAACCATTCGGTTGGGTAGTTTTTGCGTTGTTATATGCGGACAGACAGACAGACGGACAGACCAGTCAACGACAATAGGTGCAACGTATTTATATAATTACGAACGCACCTAAAAAAACGAGGATTCGAGCTAATAATGGAGATAAAAATATACAAAGCAGAGTCTGTCGCTGGAGCCAGCGCCCCAACGCGACAAGGAGCGACATACTAGGTAGACTTGAGTCTACTAGGTGCGCCTGCACCAGCTGAACAGTCCGCTACGGCGAGATTCACTAAGTTGAGCAGTTCAGTGGTGCGACTGCACCACCTGTACAGTTCGCATTTGACGGCTCTTGGCGTTGGATGATGGCCAGTCTCAGATTTCCCCGCGACAAAGAGCACCACTGGAAATACGCTGAAATCTGATCACCGGCATGTGGTTGGTTCCAAAGTTGTTGAGTGGAGATGACCTGAGTTGCTGACCAGTCGAGCAGTTCCCAAGGATGAAGAAAGAAAATAGGTATGTAACAAAATTAAAATTAAGTGGGACAGGGCCCAATTACTAAATTAATAAGTTAAGCAATAAGAAAATAATGAATGTAAAAAGTTAATTAAAATTATAAGTAGCGCTAGAAGTTATACATTAGGGAATAAAAATTATAAAGTTAAAAATAATAAAATACTTAAGTAGAACTAGCAGTTAGGAAGGAGAGATTATATTAGATTTGAGAGATGCATCAATAGTTTATAAATTTCAAACAGTTTATGGGTTAGAAGGGGACAAGTAGTGATGTTCTGCAAACAGGAAAATGGTGGAAGTGTGGGGGAGGCCTGAGATGCCAAGCAACAGTCAGGGGACAGGAAAAGTAATAGTGGTTGGGATTACCGCTTGCGCCACCTTCGCATACATCAGTACGAGATTTTTTATAGTAGTGCAGGTAGTTTTTGTAGGAGCCATTCCCCGTCAGAAATTGCTGCGGTGTGTGAGGTTAGGTTACATATTTCTCTGGAAACTTTTGGAATTAAATTATGAGTGTGTTTATCTTTTGTTGAGGTGTCCCAGTGGACTTGCCAGTTGAGGAGAATTTTAGATTTGAGCTCTCTTCGAATAAAAGAGGGGGGAACCGGTAGGAAGAATTCAATAGTTTGGTTTTTTATTGCCGCTTTTGCAAGGCTGTCTGCCAGCTCATTGCCTGCGATACGGATGTGTGCTGTGACATGTCCAAGGGCGACTCTTTTAAGAAGGGGTTGAAGTTTTATTTTTATGTCGAGAATGAGTGGGTGCTTAGTCTTTTGTGCATAGATTGCTTGTTGTCCTGATAGGCACTCGCTATAGATTTTGTAGGTCTGTTCTGTGGGGGAAGCAGCTATCCATTCCAGTGCCTTCAGAATCGCAAACAACTCCGCTTGATAAACTGAGTTGTCATCACCAATTTTAGAGGCCCACTCATGGGTCGGCACTCCATCCTTCATGGTGCAAAATGCTGCAGCCACGCCTGTTGCGGTGCTCAACCCATGAGTGTAGAGGGTAAGAAGCTGCGAGGGTTTGTGACTGTTCTTGGCAGTGTTGACTTGGAGATGCGATGTCTCCTCCACTGGGTGCAATTGCCAACTAGGAACTTTTCTCTGAATAGTTGTTTGTGGAAAGTGTAGTGTGGTGGTTGGTTCGTGTTCTAGATGTAGTATTCTGTTTTTCTGGTACTCGTATTCTAGTGTTATGTTAACAGGAGGGGTCACCGTTATCACTGTGAGTGCATCCGTGGAGATTGTTTTGTAGCCTCTCGCCATTTCGAGTAGAAACATCCTTTGGATTGAGACCAACTTGTCCTTCACCGTTTTGGTGAGGTTACCTCCCCAGATTCCCACACAGTAAAAGAGGATGCGTTCTATTATTGCGTGGTACTAGATCTTTAACATTGGCGGCTTTACTCCCCAAGACTTTGACGTTAGTTTGCGTGCATTGTGTTGGTATTTTGAGAGTTTTGTCTTGAGGGTGTTGACGTGTTCCACCCAGCTCCTGTGTTCATCTATAGTGATGCCTAGCAGTTTGAAGTGTGAGACATGTGAGACGCTGGTCCCATTTATTCTCATCACTGGTTTGTGTTTTAGTTTTCTTGGTTTAGCGAATGTTGGAAATTGTGTTTTGTCTGCGGAGAGCTGGAGATGGAGTTGGTAAAATAGTTGACAAAAGACCGGAAGAGCTCGAACTGTCGAGTTTTCCAGGTCCAGACGCCTACGGCCCGAGAAGATAAAGTTGAAGTCATCGGCGAAGGCGTAAAGTGTAAAATCTTGACGCTCTAATTCTAGAAGGATGATGTTTGCAACTATGAGCCAAAGGATAGGCCCAAGACAGGAGCCCTGGTGTCAACCTTTATGTAGTTGGGGAACTGAGGAATCTGAGCCCCAGTTAATTAGGATACTTCTGTAGCTTAGGTAAGATGCGACGACTCCAGCTATGTTGATCGGGCAGTGAATTGCTATTAGTTGTTGTATGATGTCCCGCTACTCCACGTTATCAAACGATCTCTTTATATCGAGGGAGACGAGCGAGATATAGTTACCTTCCTCGATGCTTCTTGCACTATTGGAGAGGATGTCAAAAAGGGCCTTGTCGCAGGACCGACACTCTCTGAACCCATACTGTGTGTGGTGGAGCAATTTGTTGCTCTCCAGCAAGTGAACTAGTCGAATGACGACTAGTTTCTCCAGGAGTTTACTTAGAGTCGGGAGCAGACAAATCGGACGGTATGATGTGGGTTCAGAGGAATCTTTTCCTTGTTTGAGGAAGTACACCACCTCTCCCTGTCTCAATGTCTGCGGGAAGTAATTGTGCTGTAGGCACAGGTTGGCCCATCTGGTGAACACACCGGGGATAATTTTGTGTGTTAGTTTTATAATTTTGAAGTCCACACAATCTGGGACGGGGGATTTCTTGTCGTTTAGTGTTCAAGGGCGGATCTAGAGAGTCTTTAAAGGGGGGGCGATATCAGAAATTTGGATGTTAATATTCGACACGCAATCTTGGTCGTGTCGGACCTAATTTTTTTAAACTGCGGGTCAGGTTTACGTCTACGTTTTTGCTACGGCTCAGGTTTGGGTCGGGTTTACTCCTACTTGTTTACTGCGGGTCGGGTTTGAGTCAGGTTAGTTTGTTTTTTGGTACGAGATGGGTTTGGGTTGGGTTAATGTTTACTTTTGTTGCTGCGAGTCGGGTTGACGTCTACATTTTTCCTGCGGGTCGGGTTGACTTAAATTATCGGGTTGGGTTTTTTCACTCTTGCGTGACGTGTTAGGGTTGACCTGATTTTTTAAAAGAATGTCTAAAATATTTTTTCTGATAAAATCTATATGCAGTAAAAATTTCATAACGGACACTCCCAAATAGCAAAAAACTTTTTGTAGGGAATACTTTTTAAATATTTTATTTAGTAAAACCTCCGAATTACAGACACCTTGGAGTCGTCGAGTTTATCCGCAAATTCAGAAGTAATAGCATGCACAGTAAGACCTCCGTACGGTCACTCCTGAAGGGCGGAGACAGTCCCCAATACAAATATTTGCATATTTTTGCGCACTGCTCCGGGTAAGAGATAAATTCGATGGCACCGAGGTGTCCATTATTTAAATGTTTTACAGTATTTGAATATTAATGAGTATATATATACTATATGTTTATATTTCTATATAAAAGAAAATTGAAATTAGAGATATAATTGCATATATACTACATTTTATACTTCTATTAAAATATGGATTAATTTTCTTTCATTTCGTTTTCGGTTTTTCGGTTCGGGACGGATATTTCTTTGGGGGGTTCAGTTTTGGTTACAATGGAAATTTCGGGTTCGGTTTGGGACTACCGATCTGCACAGTTCTCAGGAGGGATTTTACGTTGTATGTTCAAAAGGTGTATTTATTTTAAATGGGATTTTTGTAGTATCTTAAAAATTGCCCAGCGCGCTAATTTTTTTTAAAAACTCCAAAAACTCGCTGTATTAAAAATTACGGTATAAGAAACTAGAGTAATCTCTAGGGAGCGAGAGCAAATTTTTAAATTTCTACGGGCGCTTAAAACACAGCCTTTGCTGCTGATCTTGTATTCTTATATGTGTATTAATAGCAATGATTTTGTAAATGTATCAGAAATAAAATGAGTTTGTTTTTGAGAACTAAACTTACAATTCATAAAAACTTATGGTCTATAGTACAGAGCCCTTTTTTTTATTATTATGGGCCCTGGGGTGAAATAATGCCCGCCCCTGTCAGGTTGTCAGCGTAACGCAGGACCATCAATGTTTAGTTACCAAGTCAGCTTGGTACTCAATTTATAAACCCCAAATGGATTAAGGCCTGATTTAGCCTTGATGAGTCCGCAGTCGAAGTGAGAACATGTAGCGTGGTAGCGAGAAATAATTGTTGTTGAGAGTATTAACAAAAACAATAAACAAATGTTGTAAATGTCCTTACTTTTTTTATCTTTATCCTCCTTTTATAAGCGAATTTTTTTTTATAATGAAAGAAGCCGAATTTACTTCGAAATTTCGTTCCTTTTTCTGGTTCTGTTTTAAATAAAATGTTTTTTTTTTTTACATTTTCCCCCTGAATTACACATGCTTCTCCAGTTCTTCTCGCTCTTCGCAACAAACACATAAAATTTTGAATGCGAATCTCTTCAATCTACCGCTTTGTACAGCAATTGCTGTATTACTTGATTCTTTTTACTCTCACTTCTAGTAAATTAAGGGGAATGGAGAACGGGAGGGAGCGAAGATTAGCGTAGGTTATGCTAACTTGAAAGTTGTCGCCAACTAGACAGATGTAGGGATAGGTACAGTAAGACGAGGTGAGCTCTTCTCCCTGTAACATTGCCTATGATTCAATCGACGTACTGTACCTTGTAATAAAACGCCCAAAGAAACAACGAACACTTCGAAGATAGACCTATATAGAAGAACGACATCACATTACAGTACTAATAAAAAGGTTGTCCAGATTTTTATTAGAATTATACAGCGGTAGGACGAAAAATATACAAAGTTGAGTTTGTATGAATATACAAACTTTTGTTAGAGGCAATGTGTATCTGTGGGCACTTGGGGAGACACCTTCCAGAAGTCGCATAAAGGCTCAATTTTTTGAAGGCTAATATAACCATAGAGACAATTTTAAGCTTTGACTGAAAGCCACATTTCACAATTTTGTAAAAGAAATACTAACTGGGTGTAAGACTTCTTGTTTCTTTATATCAAAGATCAGTTCTAATTCAGTAAAGACTGTTTTGAAACTTATTAACGAAACATATATTCAGTAGCTATGGGACGCTAGCTGAAAAAAGCATTTAGAAAGAACATTAAAATTAGCTTACATATCTCGGTTAGAGGTCTACACTTGCCGAAATTTCCAGACTCGGGAAAGGCCGGACCCGTACAAGAAATATTGCCCGGCCCGGTATAAAAGCCCGAGTTGGGGTCGGCCCGCTCGCACATCACTACAATTTTTACGAAAACAAATAAATACTAGTATGTTGTGACTATCAAAAAACTTTCTTCTATATACCGTAAATTTCACGCGTATGCGTCGCAGCTTAGTTAAGTCTTTTTCAAACCGGAAATTTTATTGAAAATAAGAAGTCAAATAAGTTCTAAGCAGAAGAAAGTCACATTTTAATAAAAATAAATTCTGGTAGGAAATCGAATTGTCTGAGGTGCGGCGTATACGCGCGAAATTACGGTAAATCAAATCGTCTGCAATAAAAATTAAATGACAATCTATTCGTTCTTGAGGTATAGCTAACGCGGAAATCGTGAAAAATAGATAATAGTGGCGACATCTGTTGGGCGGTATATACCCAATTCTAATAAAGATCTATTTATGCCAAGGTCAAACATAATAATCTAAAGTTTAATTAAATTGCGTGCGCTAATTCTTGAGATATAGCTATCGCGGAAATCACGAAAAATGCAACATAACAGCAACACCTGTTGAGTAATTTAAACCAAAACCTCATCAGCACCCATTTATGTCAAGGTCTAACTGAATATGAATTTTCATTAAATTCCGCGCATTAGTTCTCGTTGTAGAACGCCCACAAAATTTGTGTCACATAGACAGACACATAAACAGACCTTTTCTAAGAACAGTCAATTCGTGTTCAGGACCTCCTAAATTGTAGAAATACGCCGAAAATGTTTACCGATCCAAATTCTTGTAAAGATAGAAGAAAGTAAAAAATGTCACCCGAATATAGGCTCGGAGGGAAGAATTTAGAGGTATGTATGCACGAGCCAATAATGGTTTCCATAAGGGTTGAGTCAGATACGGGCCGAATTCTTAGCTTTTATACCGGGTTGGGCCCAGGTCTGGAAATTTCGGCTCATGCAGATCTCTAGAAAGAATGAATTCCATGCCAAACTCGTTCCGGAAAAAAAAGTCTAGCCCGGCCAGGATCGAGTCTACAAAAAAAAAAAAAAAAAAAAAATGAATACCCGTCCAGGAAAGAGTGGGGAACAGACAAGGTCCGAGTTTCATGAATGAAAATTGATTCCAGATATTTTTTGGGCGAGACTCTTTCCCGCACAGGCTTCTGATGTCGGTTTAGCGCAAGAGAGGGGAGCGGGGATAGTCGATACGCCATTGATCGCAACCGGGCCGAATTTTCAGCTATTATGCCGGGCACAAGCCTGAAAATTTCTTCCCGTGCAGACCTCTAGAAAGAATGAAATCTAAGTCAGGCTCGAACCGAAAAAAAAAGAAGTCCGGTCCGGTCCGGCCCCAATCTCCAGAAAAAGCAAGGCCCGGTCCCGACCCAACCCTTAAAGAGTGAAGATCTGTCCCTGCCTGACGCGCGGCTCGGTCTGTGATTCGCCAGAGGTCTTTTTTTGTGGAGGCCTCTAATGTTGGTTTACAGACTCTGTTTTAGCCCAACGGGGGTGATCGTCCCATCGCAGACCTTTTATTAGCGAAAGGGAGGGGGGGGGGGCGTCGATCCACCATTGGTCGCGACCAGGCCGAATTTTCAGCTTTTATGTTTTTCGGCCATGCTTTCAGCGGCTGTTTTTCGGTTATGCTTTTATGAAATTTCGGCCCGTGCAGACTTCTAAAAAGAATGAAATCTAAGCCAGGCTTGAACCGAAAAAGAAAAGTCCGGTCCGGCCCCAATCTCCAGAAAAAGCAAGGCCCGGTCCCGACCCAACCTTTAAAGAGTGTAGACCTGACCCGCGGGTCGGTCTGTGATTCGCCGGAGGTCTTTTTTCGTGGAGGCCTCTAATGTCGGTTTACAGACCCTGTTTTAGTCCAAGGGGGGGCGATCGTCTCATCGCAGACCTTTTATTAGCGCAAGGGAGGGGGGGAGGCGTCTATCCACCATTGGTCGCAACCAGGCCGAATTTTCAGCTATTATGCCGAGCCGAAGCCTGCAAATTTCGGCCCGTGCAGACTTCTAAAAAGAATGAAATCTAAGCCCGGCTCGAACCGAAAAAAAAAGAAGATAGACCTATATAGAAGAACGACATCACATTACAGTATTAATAAAAAGGTTGTCCAGATTTTTATTAGAATTATACAGCGGTAGGACGAAAAATATACAAAGTTGAGTTTGTATGAATATACAAACTTACGGGTCCGGCCCGTCTCCAGAAAAAGCGAGGCCCGGTCCAGGCCCAAGTCTTCAGAAAAAAATAAGACCCGGTACCGACCCTTGAAGAGTGAAGACCTGACCCGGCCCGACCCGCGGGACGGACCGTGCTCCGCCAGAGACTTTTTTCCGTGGAGGACTCTAATGTAACTTTACCGACCCTTTTTCAGCCCAAGGGGGGGGGGGGGCGATCGCCCCATCGCCCCTCCCTTAGATCCGCCATTGTTAGTGTTTTGAGTGCATTTGCTATTTCTGATTTGGAAAAGGGTTTATCTGGAGGTGTGTTGAAATATCAATCCGTGTTGTCTATATTGGGATATTGAGAAGGACCGAAAAGGGTTGTTGTGAGGTGCTCCATATTATGCTGTCTGGATGATCTGCTTGGCGGCAGTTCGAGCTTGATTTCGAGAGGCGTGAAATATTTGCCTGCGAAGAATTTTTGAGCTGTGCCGAAAGGGTCTGCTTGATTGCTAAAGAAGTTCCTCCAGGCCGTGTTTCTTGCATCCAGGACACTGCGTTTGAATTTTGCCGAAAGGTGTTTGTATTTGGCACTAAGGGCGCGAAAGTATTCAGTGTCGTTGTCTGTGTTCGTTAGGTATTTTAGTTTTTTTCTTAGTGCCGTGAGTGAGTTGCGTTTTCTTTTAAGATCGGAGGTCCAGAATGAGAAGATTGGTGTTCTCCGAGTGTTCTTTAGTCTAAAGGACGCTCGCGCTGCTGTTTGCATTGTTTTGATTAGTGTTGTTGTGGAGTCATTAAGTTGTGTGGTGTTTGTTACGTCCTTTAGCTGGTCGGTGAGGAGTAATTTCTGTGTTTTGATAATTTTTGTAATTTTTTTGAAGTTGCATTAAATCTTCTTTGCGTTGTATACAGCGGTGTAATTTCGAATCCAAATTCTATGTATTTGTGGTACGAGGCTGTGTGAACATCTGAGACACGCCAATGCGAATTTTTCGAAGTGCTTTTGTGTCCGACAGAGTATGATCCGGGAATCCCTGGGCGATTATCTCACCTCGTGAATTTGTTTTGACAAAGATGTGCGTAATGTTGGCTATATTAGCAATGGAGAGTTTTTGGATAGTCAGATGTTGAATATAGGTATCCCTGCAGAGGCTTTCATGGTGAGTTCTTGAATATTACAAGAATCTCGATAAAGGATTCCCACTCTCCGTCTTTTGGTGTTTTAAGCTTATTTTTGATTATCTTAATCTTAAGTCTGCCCGCTCCACTGCCAAACTGTTGTTATTGTTAATTTTGTGCGATGGCTTCTTTACAATTGCAATGCCCAGAACAGTACATCACAACATGTGTCATGATTAACAATAACTGTGACGAAAAGAAGAGCTCGCTAGAGTTTAAGGTAGATTTGTAACTCTTAAGAAGTAATGACTGATTGTCAATACTTAAAACACCCTTCAAAAGGTTAAATATGAAGTATTTAATATGAAAACAACTCAAAAATAAAAAGCCTGTCATAAAAACATTGGCACGTAACTGAAATCGAAAAAAAAGACAGGTTTTCTTTATAACACTTTCCAACATAGTTGAAAAGTTTTTATGAATTATGTTTGTCTGGCCATCCTCTGTCTGTCCGAGCTCTAAATCGCGTAAATATACTCGAATTGCCATGCACTGATATATGTTATTGAGGTTTACTATGGAATTCTCGGCATATGAACATGAAGTGTGTAGCATTTATATTTTGTTTACAGGGACATTCAAAAGTGTTCCTTTACATTATGATATATGGGGACAAATCGGTGATGTTCATCTATTTCAAACATATTGACACTGATATACATCACTGAGGTGCACTACAAAAAGCTTGCTGTAGAATATGGTGTGTATGTAGCATTTTATCGTTCATTTACATGGACACGCAAAATAATTCTGTTATAGTACTGTCTATAAGCGGTAATTTCTGGAAGTGCGTTTCCAGTTGTGGTATGCGTTTTTAAATTTAACTAATTTGTTGCATTTACTCGCTTTGTATAAATTCTATAGATTATATACAAGACTGCACAAATGAATTTGAGTATATTTCGATTTACTGATTGACGGAAATTTCTGAAAGGTAATTTTAAACTGTGTTATGGGATTCTTAATTGAACTAACTTTAACATACTTAGCAGTATATACACAAATCTATAGATCATATACACTACACTTCACACACACACACAAAAAAAAAAAAAAAAAATATTTTTTTTCCGACTATAAATGGTAATTGCTGAAATTGTGTTTTAAAATGTGTTATGGGTTTTACAAACATCAATTTTCACCTTATTAAATGAGGAAGTTTCGTTACAGTATCCTGAATATGCTAGAAAGTGTATCTTAATCTATGCTTAATGCATAATTTTTCTTTTTTTTTTCTTTTATGTATTATAATGCTACATTAAAAATATTGACTGCCAATTCTCTAACAAATCCCTTAAAATTTATTGAAAAACAAAATTAAATAAACTGCTATTCCTAGGCATAAAACTGTCCGATCCTTTCTAGACTTTATTTTCAATAAGCTATTATATTCATCAAGAAACATGCTGTATCACAGAAACATCATTTGGATATATATTCAAAATACTTTCGCTGGCAAAAAGCGACGTCATATTTATCAGAAGACGTGCTTCTCCCACCATAATAAAATGCAGCGTTTTTACTATATTAATGCATCATCAGACACTCACAATACAATTTTGAAATCTATTTTTAGCCCCTCACGGGGGGAGGAGGGGAAAGCAAACAGCAGCAATTGATGTATAAATGTGATAATAGCGTTAACGACGAGGCACCCACAGATCGGATTTCCAATTTATTTTAATAATGCAAACCGGATGTATTTTATGATTCAGGTACATTCTAATCAGGATTTTAAAATCTTTGTCATAAAAATAGGGGTTTAATGTAAAAATGTAATGGTAATGTACGAATAATATTTTTTTCTAGTAAATTAAAATAGTAATAATAATAATAATAGTAATAATAATAATAATAGTAATAATAATAATAATAGTAATAATAATAATAATAATAATAACAATAACATTTATTCAAAAGTGAAAATAAAATAAAATAAAGGACATTTTATATAGAGTCTTTGGTAATTGTAAAGATGTCTATAATAAGCCCCTCGAAAAATAAAGAAATTGACAATAATATTAAGGGGTGTCATCTCCCCGTTACTCCCCTCATAGTTAACTAATGAACCCCTTAAACTAATCAGGGAATCCTCTAATTACAATGAATATATATACAAAATTTGAAGAAAATCTGATCATTCTGCATGAAAAACCAATTTATCTAAATTAAGGGGGGATTAGCCCCCCTTTCCCCCTTTATACTTAACCAATGAACCCCCAAAACTATTCAGAAAAGCACATTATCACAATGAACCTATATACAAAATTTGAGGAAAATCGGATAATTCTGCATGAAAAATTCTTTTATCTAAATTAAGGGGGGATTATCCCCCCTTTCCCCCTTTATACTTAACCAATGAACCCCCAAAACTATTCACAGAAGCGCATTCTCAAAATGAACCTATATACAAAATTTGAAGAAAATGGTATAATTCTGCATGAAAAACCCATTTATATAAATTAAGGGGGAGATTAGCCCCCCCGTTTCCCCCCCCCCCTTTATACTTAACCAATCAATCCCGAAAACTAATCAGGGAAGCGCCTTAACACAGTGAACCTATAAACAAAATTTGAAGGAAAACGGAATAATTCTGCATGAAAAACCCATTTATATAAATTAAGGGGGGGATCAGCTCCCCCGTTCCCCCCTTTATAATTAACCAATCAATCCCGAAAACTAATCAGGGAAGCGCCTTAACACAGTGAACCTATAAACAAAATTTGAAGGAAAACGGAATAATTCTGCATGAAAAACCCACTTATATAAATTAAGGGGGGATTAGCCCCCCGTTCCCCCCCCTTTATACTTAACCAATCAATCCCGAAAACTAATCAGGGAAGCGCCTTAACACAGTGAACTTATAAACAAAATTTGAAGGAAAACGGATATTTCTATGAAGAGTTATCGCGTTACGTACATACGTACATACATACAGAACCGGCGGGCACATAAGCTCTCAGGCTTTGATAGCCTGTGAGCTAAAAATGTTATTGACGCTAGAATTTTATATTTCTAAAGCCTTAAAATTGCAATACATTTTTTAATTCTTCGAGAAAACAACGAAAGTACGCAACTGAAACAATGATACTAATTAAACTAACATAAATGTCCTAAAAACATATGCATACCATTTCATAAAATATTTTACTGAAGGTGTTTTGATCAAAACACATTCAGTAAAATACTTTATGAAATGGTATGGTTTTAGGACATTTATGTTGATTTTAATTAGTATTTGTAGTACGAGGTGAATATAGATTCAAAGCATATGTTTCAGCATAACTCAAGTTTTTAATTAATTCAAACAATAATATTTTAAATGCAAACATATTAAAGTATTCTACTATGTTTGACACCTATTATAATTATTTTTAAATAAAACAAAAATGAATATAAAACTGGTTATTTCAAATAGATTAATGTAGAAAAAGACAATTTCATTTGTTAAATAAATAATTTTGATACAATTTTTTTTTAACTAAAAAAAAAATAATAATGCAGTAAAAAGTACCAAAAAATGTTGTTGAAATAAAAATAATAGTTAGAGGTAAAATTGTATAGTATTCTTGGTGTCTGGACATTGGGAATTTTGCGTTTAAAACAAGATACCGGCATAGACTGTTGTCATATTTTATATTGACGTCAAAACCAGTTAATCCTTGCTCCCCCTTGCGCACTGTGTCACATTTTGTAAATTTCCTCACTCCCCTCTTGAAGTGTGACGTAATTTATGAACGACCCCCCCCCCCCCCTTCTCCCCTCAAGTTTTTAAAAATCTCCGGATTGAAGCTAAAACATAAACACCCATAACTATTCTTCCAATGATCTTACGAAGGAAACAAATACAGTTTTGTATAACTAAATGTACAGTCTTATGAAAAAAAAAAATAAATTTTAAAATCTTTTTTTACTGCAATTTGGCTATTTAAAGATAGTGGGATACCTTAAGGTAAAAGGAGATAAATAAAAGCATATATATATATATATATATATATATATATATATATATATATATACTCTCTTTATTTTTTATTTATATTTTATTTTCTACTTTTAGTGTTTAAAATATTATATTTCATTGTTGAAGTTTTACAGCCAGTTGGCATATTTTAGCGATCGTATGTCGGTGCATAATTGACCCCATTGTTGTTGTGACCCAAACACAGTTGTAATCATAAAGAATATTTGGCGATTTATCACCTGCGTCTGACTAACGGGAAAATCCTTAAAATTAATTTATTAATTTACAGTTAAACTTTAAAAACATTAAAAGGTTGTGTTGTCATTGAAAACACACCTGTGTACACAATTCTTATAATTCTAACATATCAGGATGTGAATAAAAAATCTATTACAAAATTCCATCATTACATTTACATTAGATGAACAACGTTAAGTTACGTAAAAGAGAGTAAAAAGGAGAAAAAGAGAAAGAAATGAAAGACACATGAATATTTTTTAACTCTCATAAACTTACACATTTCAGATACTTTAAGAAAGACAACATATGATATTATAAAAGTTTAAATATTAATTCATATTTACTGAAAATCAAATCATTTTCTATTTCAAAAACCATTGCTAATTATTTGTGCAGTAGTTCTCAAGTTTTTGCACGTACCCTTATCCTATTATCATATTATTCCTTCATTGCATTTAAAATAATTGTGAAATTATTATCATTTATTTATAGGATAACACAAAAATTTCAAATTAAAAAGAATTCATATGAATAAAATATTAAAGCGAAGACGTATATTTAGATTCTATTTATAAGTATAATCATAAAAATTATTCATGTATTCATGTATACTTTCGACTTTTATCAGTTTTGTAAACGCTCCAAGTCTCATTCATATGTATGAATCAACGTAATTCTTACAGAAACAAACAAAAGAAATTATTTCATCATATACATGTTATAAGAATAGAAAAAGTTCTAAGTAGTTCTAAGAATAGAAAAACATTTATTTCCGATGAAAACTGTGTCGAAATGTATTAACCATACTATGAAACAATAGATGTTGTTTGTTTGACATGTCATATTGTGGCCAATTTTAAAGAACTCATAAGGAAGGTCTCTTTCAAGCGCATACTCAGAATATTTTGAAAGAAATTCTAATGACACTACTCATGTATACGTTATAAAGTATCAGTCAAATATAGCTGCGGAATTCCAGTAGAAAATCTGTAAAAAGAAAATAAAATACTTTTTCGAGTATTTGGCGCAAAAAGACGCGATTTGGCTAGCAACACTTTTTCCTCGCCAAATGCAAGCGATATTAATGCATTTGGAAATTGCTTGTTAAATGAGTGTTTAAATGCGCAGTAGTACTTAATGAATTCAAACTTAAACGATGAATAGTTTATTATTATGATTTCTATAAGCTTATATTATATACCGGGTGAACCAAAAGTTCGTTAAAACTTTAAAAAATTATAAAAAAGGAAGAAATTATGATAAAGAAGTGCGATTTGCAAGAAAGGGCTCACAAGGTAGTCGGATTTTTTTTAGCAGCAAACAATTTTTATGTTAAAAAAGTCGCCTGTAGATGGCGCTAACATGCGAGAGATTCAGCAGAATTATGCAAATTAATCCTGCAATTAAAGACTGGGATACACGAGGATTTCTTATTCGCTTTCAGAATGTTATCATTACCCGGTCGAGCGTTGTTGGTGAAGTTGTTCTATTTGAACGGAGAGTTTCTGAGATCCATTCCTACTTGTTGCATTCAGCTGTAACGGGCGTTGTGAGTCGCCTTAGCTGTGTCGCACAATGTTCTGGAGGTCATGTTGAACAATTGTTATTGCAAGAATAAATGGATGGAGAGTACTGTTGTCCTGTTCATTGCGTTTCGGCTCGTCAGCGTCCTTTACCAGTGACATTTTTAACCAATTTTTTTTTTTTTTGCTGCTAAAAAAAATCCGACTACCTTGTAAGCCTTTCTTGCAAACCGCACTTCTTTATCATAATTTCTTCCTTTTTTATGAATTTTTAAAGTTTTAGCGAACTTTTGGTTCACCCGGTATCTAAGTTGCGTGCTGCCGCAGTTACTTAATTTTACGTGGTTTCACTGGCTGGATACGTTTTAAGTGTATTTTGAAAGTAACCGCCTGATTAAAAATTCTGTTGTTATAAATTTCGATATTCAATAAGTCGTTATTTTCATGGCAACAGTACGTTCTCACAGGGTATATATATGTAATAATAAAAAATTTTCGCCATTTTTCTTTAGTTAAATTATTCCAAATTCTTCAATTCTTTTTTCCCTCTCTTTTTAAAATATCTCTTAAATCTATTTTGTATTTTATTCCATAACTTAATCAAAATATTCTTTTATTTATCATTCTAAAAATCTTAATCTGTTAAAAGCTACACGTATTTATTAAAACCTTATTCTCTTAAATTGCAACACTGCCTCTAAACGCACCTGCCTAATTTCTTCTTTTGAGACATTTAATTTTTATTCTTTGGAACTTTTGTAATACCATTTTTATTTCTATTTAATTCATTCGGCATCCCATGATTCCAAGCGGTTTTCGCGCCCAAAGGCCTTTTTACCTTTTTAATTTGCCGCTTCTGTTAAAGAGTTTTAATCATACGTCAGAGACACGTCTTCGTGGCCTCATTTTTTCATCCATTAGCGAGAAAGCTCCGCCTTCTTTATCCCCCTAGCGCCCTCCGAACATGGATGCGAGTGGACCAGCTTGTTCGCGCGTTTTGTACCTTTGGGCCAAATTTTGAAGTATTTATACGGTTACACTGGCTTCGGAGACAGATTTTTACACGAATTAGTGGTTGTCATCTAATTGCCGTCACTGGGGAGTCTACACTAATGCATCGGTAGGATGTTCTTCAATTTCTGCTAATTCTTCAATATCTTCAAATGTGTTCAGTTTTAATGAAGCGAAAGTTGGTGGAGTTGCTTTCATCTATGTGATCACAATAAAGCCACTGCTCATCTATTAAGTTATTAAGTCTTCTTTTTAATGTTTTAGGGAAATTTCTTCTGGATTTCACTGCCTCTGCTCAATTTTTACGACTGCAAATACACTCGATTTCCGATGTGATATACTTCGAGATTTGTCTTCATGGTGAGCGACTCGAAGTGATGCCCTGTCCGGGTGTCATGACTACATTTCAACGATCTCGACTGCGGCTACCTCGATATGATTATCAGGTAATTTTAGTGGTTTCGGACTGAGATGTTCCGATTGTCTGGTGGAAAGAACGTTCAAGTCGACAGCAATAGCGATCGTCTATAATGTGCCAATTTTCGACAGGAATGTATCAAAAAAGCCGGTCAGGATAACTGATGACCTGTGTAATAAAAACATTTTGGAGACTTCCCAGTGATATTGGAGAACAACTACCGATTAGTTGTCAAATTATCACTCATAAGTGTTTATAAATTTATCCCAGAATTGACGTCTGTAAGTTAAATTATTCTTTTATTTTTATTGATTTCTTATTTTATTGATTTGTTATTATTGGCTTATATAGAACAAAAATTGTTCTTAGAATACTTTAGAAGAATTTTGTTCCTTTTATCCTGAACATTTAGAACTTACGAAATTTAATATTTATTCGTATGTATTGTTAAAAAATTAATTTTATTTGGTTAAGCTCACAAATATTACTGAAAGTTTTGAACTGCTTTGATATTTATTCCTATATTACTTCATTTTACAAGAGTAACTTCATTTTATGTTCTTATTTTATCATTTAATTATAGTCCCTTTTCATTCGGTGATATTTATTCATAGGAAATAATTTCTATTTATTGAAAAAATATATGAGTAATCTCTTTTCAAGTAACATGTATTGGAACATATTCTATGCCATTCTAAAAATGCATAAAAATTTATTAGATTATCTGAAATTACAGCTTCACTGATTGCATAATAATCGCAAAAATAGCTTTTGAAGTTTCTTAATGTGAAAAAAAAAAAAAAAAAAAAAAAATGTGTTATCTCAAAAGAAAGTTGAGTAACATTGAAAGGGTAAAATTATTGTGCAGTTAATTTATTTGTTTATTTTATTACTTTTGTTTTTTGATGCTATATTCTGAGAGTACAATTCAAGAGCCAAAAAAATTGTTCTTACGAAATAATGATACTTATTTTAAAAAGGTGTTTTATTTATTTCATTCTAAATTGTGATATTCATATATAGTGGATCTATTTATAGAAAGATTATAGTAGTAGTTTACATTTACTATTTAAGTGAAATGTATTTTTAATATGATTTGGACTTTTTTACTGTTGAATATTATTTAGTTTGTTATTTAAATTATTAAGAGTTAGATATTTACAGTTGTTGTTAAGTTAAAGAATTCTTTATACATTGTTTTTTTTTTTTTACATGTTATTAAAGTCAGGGTTCGTTAAAGTTATTGTTGAAAGTAAAGGTACTCAAACCAAAATGGCTGAAAAAGAGCTTAATGTTATTATTTTTGACCCAGAAAGTGGGATGAATGTTGTGTCTTGGCTTAGACACTTTGAAGGATCAGCCCCTCCAGATAAAAAAGAGTGGAAAATCAACAATATTTCCAAATATTTGAAGGGCGAAGCATTAAAAGTGTATGTTAATGAATGTCTAGATTGTAAAGAATATGAAAAAATTGCTGAGATCTTAACTGAAAAATTTCTGAAAGTAACAGTCCCCCGTTTTTCTGATTTCGCCTCGCTGAAATTGCATGACCTAAACAACTTAGAAAATTATTTCCGTCAGAAAATAGAGATAGGTCGACAACTTAAACTATGTGAAACTATTATTTTACAAGGATTGACAGATGGCTTAAAACCTGAATACCAGAACTATTTAATAGTAAATCCTCCTGAATCTACTACCGATTGGTATAGATTAGTTAAACAACTTGTTGTCATTCCATCTCATTCTAGCAGTAACAATAATAGTAATGTTAGAAATATGTCTCAAAATTCCAGACCTTTTTCTCAACCAATTAATTCACCTAGACATTGGATTCGCCCTCAACCTAATTACAGGAATCCAAATTTCCAAGCAGCAACTAATTTTAACCCTTCAACGTCCAGGTTCGTTAGTCCCAGATTGCCTGTCAATCATTATCAAAGAAGGCTTCCTAGTCGACCATGTCGAATGTGTTTAAATAGAGGTATCCAAAATGCTTATCACTGGGAGAGGGATTGTGTATTCAATGTTAGGCCTCTGCAATCTTCTGCACCCCTCTTAGTCAACCACAACCATCTACTGATAATATATGACAGTTAATTGTATCAGGATATGTAAATAACAGGGAACTACCTTGTGTGATTGACTCTGGCTCAACCATAAGTATTTTGCCTTTTAAATTTGTTAAATTCTTAAATGCTAAAGTTATAAATATTCCACCTGTTATTATTGGCCAAGCCAAAGGAACTGTTGTAATAGATAAAGCTTGTAATTTATTGTTTAAATTAGGTAATGTGCAACTAAATATTAGATTTTTGATATGTAATACAAATTTAGATTATGCTATACTAGGTTTAAAAGAATGCTGTAAGTTTAATTTAATTATTGACTGTGCTACATGTAGAGTATTACAAGGAGACCTTGTTTTAAATGAATCTAAGAACATATCCAGTGATAAATTAAGGTTACTTCATTTTAATGTTAACTATGATTATCAGAGAGTGCAACCCGATTATGGAAAGATCATATCTCCTCAATCCTTTGTTCCATCTAATGTTGATAATTCTAAATTAATTGGGGAAATAAATTCTATAGAAAATGAAACTTTAAGGGAAAGTATAAGGGATTATTTAGATATATTTTCTAAAAATAAATTTGATGTCGGGAGAATTAATATCGAACCGCAACGTATTTTTCTTAATTCTGACCTACCAATATCTCTGAGGCCATACAGAACTTCCCCTTTAGAAGAAAAAGAGATTTCGGATCAAATTCATTCACTATTAGATGCTGGTTTAATTAAAGAGAGCGAACCAGACAATAGTTACTAGATTGAAGTGTAAAGTCAATTCTACCAACTCCAAAATTCCTTGGACAAAAATTTTGACAGAAGTAGTTAATGAGTATAACAATACCCCTCATTCTATCACTAAATTCCCTCCTGCTTACTTACTTTTTGGCCAATTACCCTATGATTCTCCTCTTCAACAAAATTATTACCCTCCTGTTCAAGAAGCCCTTAAACTTGCTAAAAAACGCACTGATGAATTCTATTGGAGAAGTAAAAAATATTATGATCGAAATTATCTAGAACCAAAATTTGAGATTGGAGATCTTGTAATTATGAAGAGTTCCAATATCCTAATACCAGAAAACTTTCACAAGTCTTTAGTGGTCCTTATCAAATCCTTAATAAGTTATCTGATGTCAATTTTGAAATTGATAGACAAATTCAAAATAAACCTACTGAAATAGTACATGTATCAAAATTACGCCCTTATTATCCTCCTGATCAATTAAAATTATCCCATGAGAACCAACAACAAACTAATGTTAAATTTATAGTTTCGTCTTGATTTTAATATAATCCAAAAATAAACGAAATAAAATAAATTAATAATTAACTAATCAATTCTCTTCTGTATAACCGTGGTGTTCTTGATTGTGCACACGAGAGTGTCACTGTTGAAGTTTCCACTTGAGTCAACTTTTTATGCTGGCGTAATTTAGTTGATTTAAGTTAGGAGTTTCTGATACTGAATTGGATTAGATTAGAATAATAAATTAAACAGTATTAACTAAACTAATAAAATAAACTGGATTAAATTATATCTTAAACTAATCAAATATGATATCTTAATACTAAGTGAGAATTGTCCAACCTTTCTTAATATGCTACAAGGTCCCATTTTTTCATTTCACAACTTATGTTTTCTTGTTTGACTGAAAGCAAGATAGTTACATAACCATCATCTACACAATAATGATTGTTTTCACGAATTTTTTTTATTTATTCCTTTTTTTGTATTATGTATTTTATGGAGTATATTTCATACCTCATTCACTACTATATGGATGAGATATTAATTATATACTTAAGAAAGTAATTAAAGAAAGAGTGTGATATTTTTGAATTATAATGCTTGTTATTGCTGAACTTATTGTTGAATATTATTATTATTAGTTATACTATTTATAATTTGATATTGAGATTAAATATTACTTGAATTTGAATACTACTTGAATTTGAATATGTTGAGAGATATAAATTTTTACTTTTAGAAGTAAACAAGTAATAAAGTAGTAAAGGTAATGGAAGTTATAAAGGTAATAATGGTAATAGTAATTTTGATGTTGAGTAAAAAACTCTTATACTGCTTACATTACCTATTTGCCTTTTTAGAGTAATTACCATTTGTCAGACAAACTATACCATAACAAAATACTCATTTCTCTTAAGTTTTTCTTAGCATTCCATTCAGGACTGAGTTTTTCAGACAAACATAAGTTTAATATTTGAAAATTAACTTATGATTATTGTTATTGTTAAGTATTATTATTTTAAAATTTTTATTGTTGATATTCTTCTTCTTCTTCTTATTATTATTATTGTATTATTTGTGTTTTATTGTTGTTAATATTAATCTTAGTACTATTTTCGAGTTGTTGCTAGTAAATATAAAGCATTCAGATGAACTTTAATTCTGAAATAGACTTTCATAAGGAAGATCAGTAAGATCTAAAATTTGAAGGATTTTTCTCTTTCAATTTGTAAACTGTTCAGTTTGTGAGGTATGCAAATAACTTTTTTGGATGGACTATCACTCAGACGAGAACTGAACGACAAATTAAGCAACAATTCTACAAGCAATTTGCAACAAATTTTGTAAGATGATACTCTGGAAGTATGTTATCTATTATTTTAAATTGTTACAATTCTTTTCTTATTTTGTTTAATATTTTCTAAAGCTTTTTATGTCATTGTTAACAAGATTAATATCTTGTAATTGTATTTTTATTAACAACTCCACCAATTCGCGTTATAGTTATTAAATTTAATGTTATTGGGCATTAATGAATAAATTTTGGAAATGTACTTATTTTGACTTCCTCCAGTTGACAAATTGTAATCCAAGTCCGTGTAACATTTCCCTTCAATGAACTTGCAGGTCATATGACCTACCGGTTCATTCGTCTTTTTGGGTGGGGGGATATGTAATAATAAAAAATTTTCGCCATTTTTCTTTAGTTAAATTATTCCAAATTCTTCAATTCTTTTTTCCCTCTCTTTTTAAAATATCTCTTAAATCTATTTTGTATTTTATTCCATAACTTAATCAAAATATTCTTTTATTTATCATTCTAAAAATCTTAATCTGTTAAAAGCTACACGTATTTATTAAAACCTTATTCTCTTAAATTGCAACACTGCCTCTAAACGCACCTGCCTAATTTCTTCTTTTGAGACATTTAATTTTTATTCTTTGGAACTTTTGTAATACCAGTTTTATTTCTATTTAATTCATTCGGCATCCCATGATTCCAAGCGGTTTTCGCGCCCAAAGGCCTTTTTACCTTTTTAATTTGCCGCTTCTGTTAAAGAGTTTTAATCATACGTCAGAGACACGTCTTCGTGGC
The DNA here is from genome assembly GCA_963931845.1 of Maratus michaelseni. Lineage (NCBI taxonomy): Eukaryota > Metazoa > Arthropoda > Arachnida > Araneae > Salticidae > Maratus > Maratus michaelseni. The sequence continues at coordinate 321,103,045 of OZ007594.1, read as the reverse complement.
CTCATTTTTTCATCCATTAGCGAGAAAGCTCCGCCTTCTTTATCCCCCTAGCGCCCTCCGAACATGGATGCGAGTGGACCAGCTTGTTCGCGCGTTTTGTACCTTTGGGCCAAATTTTGAAGTATTTATACGGTTACACTGGCTTCGGAGACAGATTTTTACACGAATTAGTGGTTGTCATCTAATTGCCGTCACTGGGGAGTCTACACTAATGCATCGGTAGGATGTTCTTCAATTTCTGCTAATTCTTCAATATCTTCAAATGTGTTCAGTTTTAATGAAGCGAAAGTTGGTGGAGTTGCTTTCATCTATGTGATCACAATAAAGCCACTGCTCATCTATTAAGTTATTAAGTCTTCTTTTTAATGTTTTAGGGAAATTTCTTCTGGATTTCACTGCCTCTGCTCAATTTTTACGACTGCAAATACACTCGATTTCCGATGTGATATACTTCGAGATTTGTCTTCATGGTGAGCGACTCGAAGTGATGCCCTGTCCGGGTGTCATGACTACATTTCAACGATCTCGACTGCGGCTACCTCGATATGATTATCAGGTAATTTTAGTGGTTTCGGACTGAGATGTTCCGATTGTCTGGTGGAAAGAACGTTCAAGTCGACAGCAATAGCGATCGTCTATAATGTGCCAATTTTCGACAGGAATGTATCAAAAAAGCCGGTTAGGATAACTGATGACCTGTGTAATAAAAACATTTTGGAGACTTCCCAGTGATATTGGAGAACAACTACCGATTAGTTGTCAAATTATCACTCATAAGTGTTTATAAATTTATCCCAGAAGTGACGTCTGTAAGTTAAATTATTCTTTTATTTTTATTGATTTCTTATTTTATTAATTTGTTATTATTGGCTTATATAGAACAAAAATTGTTCTTAGAATACTTTAGAAGAATTTTGTTCCTTTTATCCTGAACATTTAGAACTTACGAAATTTAATATTTATTCGTATGTATTGTTAAAAAATTAATTTTATTTGGTTAAGCTCACAAATATTACTGAAAGTTTTGAACTGCTTTGATATTTATTCCTATATTACTTCATTTTACAAGAGTAACTTCATTTTATGTTCTTATTTTATCATTTAATTATAGTCCCTTTTCATTCGGTGATATTTATTCATAGGAAATAATTTCTATTTATTGAAAAAATATATGAGTAATCTCTTTTCAAGTAACATGTATTGGAACATATTCTATGCCATTCTAAAAATGCATAAAAATTTATTAGATTATCTGAAATTACAGCTTCACTGATTGCATAATAATCGCAAAAATAGCTTTTGAAGTTTCTTAATGTGAAAAAAAAAAAAAAAAAAAAAAAAAAAAAAAAATGTGTTATCTCAAAAGAAAGTTGAGTAACATTGAAAGGGTAAAATTATTGTGCAGTTAATTTATTTGTTTATTTTATTACTTTTGTTTTTTGATGCTATATTCTGAGAGTACAATTCAAGAGCCAAAAAAATTGTTCTTACGAAATAATGATACTTATTTTAAAAAGGTGTTTTATTTATTTCATTCTAAATTGTGATATTCATATATAGTGGATCTATTTATAGAAAGATTATAGTAGTAGTTTACATTTACTATTTAAGTGAAATGTATTTTTAATATGATTTGGACTTTTTTACTGTTGAATATTATTTAGTTTGTTATTTAAATTATTAAGAGTTAGATATTTACAGTTGTTGTTAAGTTAAAGAATTCTTTATACATTGTTATTTTTTTTTTACATGTTATTAAAGTCAGGGTTCGTTAAAGTTATTGTTGAAAGTAAAGGTACTCAAACCAAAATGGCTGAAAAAGAGCTTAATGTTATTATTTTTGACCCAGAAAGTGGGATGAATGTTGTGTCTTGGCTTAGACACTTTGAAGGATCAGCCCCTCCAGATAAAAAAGAGTGGAAAATCAACAATATTTCCAAATATTTGAAGGGCGAAGCATTAAAAGTGTATGTTAATGAATGTCTAGATTGTAAAGAATATGAAAAAATTGCTGAGATCTTAACTGAAAAATTTCTGAAAGTAACAGTCCCCCGTTTTTCTGATTTCGCCTCGCTGAAATTGCATGACCTAAACAACTTAGAAAATTATTTCCGTCAGAAAATAGAGATAGGTCGACAACTTAAACTATGTGAAACTATTATTTTACAAGGATTGACAGATGGCTTAAAACCTGAATACCAGAACTATTTAATAGTAAATCCTCCTGAATCTACTACCGATTGGTATAGATTAGTTAAACAACTTGTTGTCATTCCATCTCATTCTAGCAGTAACAATAATAGTAATGTTAGAAATATGTCTCAAAATTCCAGACCTTTTTCTCAACCAATTAATTCACCTAGACATTGGATTCGCCCTCAACCTAATTACAGGAATCCAAATTTCCAAGCAGCAACTAATTTTAACCCTTCAACGTCCAGGTTCGTTAGTCCCAGATTGCCTGTCAATCATTATCAAAGAAGGCTTCCTAGTCGACCATGTCGAATGTGTTTAAATAGAGGTATCCAAAATGCTTATCACTGGGAGAGGGATTGTGTATTCAATGTTAGGCCTCTGCAATCTTCTGCACCCCTCTTAGTCAACCACAACCATCTACTGATAATATATGACAGTTAATTGTATCAGGATATGTAAATAACAGGGAACTACCTTGTGTGATTGACTCTGGCTCAACCATAAGTATTTTGCCTTTTAAATTTGTTAAATTCTTAAATGCTAAAGTTATAAATATTCCACCTGTTATTATTGGCCAAGCCAAAGGAACTGTTGTAATAGATAAAGCTTGTAATTTATTGTTTAAATTAGGTAATGTGCAACTAAATATTAGATTTTTGATATGTAATACAAATTTAGATTATGCTATACTAGGTTTAAAAGAATGCTGTAAGTTTAATTTAATTATTGACTGTGCTACATGTAGAGTATTACAAGGAGACCTTGTTTTAAATGAATCTAAGAACATATCCAGTGATAAATTAAGGTTACTTCATTTTAATGTTAACTATGATTATCAGAGAGTGCAACCCGATTATGGAAAGATCATATCTCCTCAATCCTTTGTTCCATCTAATGTTGATAATTCTAAATTAATTGGGGAAATAAATTCTATAGAAAATGAAACTTTAAGGGAAAGTATAAGGGATTATTTAGATATATTTTCTAAAAATAAATTTGATGTCGGGAGAATTAATATCGAACCGCAACGTATTTTTCTTAATTCTGACCTACCAATATCTCTGAGGCCATACAGAACTTCCCCTTTAGAAGAAAAAGAGATTTCGGATCAAATTCATTCACTATTAGATGCTGGTTTAATTAAAGAGAGCGAACCAGACAATAGTTACTAGATTGAAGTGTAAAGTCAATTCTACCAACTCCAAAATTCCTTGGACAAAAATTTTGACAGAAGTAGTTAATGAGTATAACAATACCCCTCATTCTATCACTAAATTCCCTCCTGCTTACTTACTTTTTGGCCAATTACCCTATGATTCTCCTCTTCAACAAAATTATTACCCTCCTGTTCAAGAAGCCCTTAAACTTGCTAAAAAACGCACTGATGAATTCTATTGGAGAAGTAAAAAATATTATGATCGAAATTATCTAGAACCAAAATTTGAGATTGGAGATCTTGTAATTATGAAGAGTTCCAATATCCTAATACCAGAAAACTTTCACAAGTCTTTAGTGGTCCTTATCAAATCCTTAATAAGTTATCTGATGTCAATTTTGAAATTGATAGACAAATTCAAAATAAACCTACTGAAATAGTACATGTATCAAAATTACGCCCTTATTATCCTCCTGATCAATTAAAATTATCCCATGAGAACCAACAACAAACTAATGTTAAATTTATAGTTTCGTCTTGATTTTAATATAATCCAAAAATAAACGAAATAAAATAAATTAATAATTAACTAATCAATTCTCTTCTGTATAACCGTGGTGTTCTTGATTGTGCACACGAGAGTGTCACTGTTGAAGTTTCCACTTGAGTCAACTTTTTATGCTGGCGTAATTTAGTTGATTTAAGTTAGGAGTTTCTGATACTGAATTGGATTAGATTAGAATAATAAATTAAACAGTATTAACTAAACTAATAAAATAAACTGGATTAAATTATATCTTAAACTAATCAAATATGATATCTTAATACTAAGTGAGAATTGTCCAACCTTTCTTAATATGCTACAAGGTCCCATTTTTTCATTTCACAACTTATGTTTTCTTGTTTGACTGAAAGCAAGATAGTTACATAACCATCATCTACACAATAATGATTGTTTTCACGAATTTTTTTTATTTATTCCTTTTTTTGTATTATGTATTTTATGGAGTATATTTCATACCTCATTCACTACTATATGGATGAGATATTAATTATATACTTAAGAAAGTAATTAAAGAAAGAGTGTGATATTTTTGAATTATAATGCTTGTTATTGCTGAACTTATTGTTGAATATTATTATTATTAGTTATACTATTTATAATTTGATATTGAGATTAAATATTACTTGAATTTGAATACTACTTGAATTTGAATATGTTGAGAGATATAAATTTTTACTTTTAGAAGTAAACAAGTAATAAAGTAGTAAAGGTAATGGAAGTTATAAAGGTAATAATGGTAATAGTAATTTTGATGTTGAGTAAAAAACTCTTATACTGCTTACATTACCTATTTGCCTTTTTAGAGTAATTACCATTTGTCAGACAAACTATACCATAACAAAATACTCATTTCTCTTAAGTTTTTCTTAGCATTCCATTCAGGACTGAGTTTTTCAGACAAACATAAGTTTAATATTTGAAAATTAACTTATGATTATTGTTATTGTTAAGTATTATTATTTTAAAATTTTTATTGTTGATATTCTTCTTCTTCTTCTTATTATTATTATTGTATTATTTGTGTTTTATTGTTGTTAATATTAATCTTAGTACTATTTTCGAGTTGTTGCTAGTAAATATAAAGCATTCAGATGAACTTTAATTCTGAAATAGACTTTCATAAGGAAGATCAGTAAGATCTAAAATTTGAAGGATTTTTCTCTTTCAATTTGTAAACTGTTCAGTTTGTGAGGTATGCAAATAACTTTTTTGGATGGACTATCACTCAGACGAGAACTGAACGACAAATTAAGCAACAATTCTACAAGCAATTTGCAACAAATTTTGTAAGATGATACTCTGGAAGTATGTTATCTATTATTTTAAATTGTTACAATTCTTTTCTTATTTTGTTTAATATTTTCTAAAGCTTTTTATGTCATTGTTAACAAGATTAATATCTTGTAATTGTATTTTTATTAACAACTCCACCAATTCGCGTTATAGTTATTAAATTTAATGTTATTGGGCATTAATGAATAAATTTTGGAAATGTACTTATTTTGACTTCCTCCAGTTGACAAATTGTAATCCAAGTCCGTGTAACATTTCCCTTCAATGAACTTGCAGGTCATATGACCTACCGGTTCATTCGTCTTTTTGGGTGGGGGGATATGTAATAATAAAAAATTTTCGCCATTTTTCTTTAGTTAAATTATTCCAAATTCTTCAATTCTTTTTTCCCTCTCTTTTTAAAATATCTCTTAAATCTATTTTGTATTTTATTCCATAACTTAATCAAAATATTCTTTTATTTATCATTCTAAAAATCTTAATCTGTTAAAAGCTACACGTATTTATTAAAACCTTATTCTCTTAAATTGCAACACTGCCTCTAAACGCACCTGCCTAATTTCTTCTTTTGAGACATTTAATTTTTATTCTTTGGAACTTTTGTAATACCAGTTTTATTTCTATTTAATTCATTCGGCATCCCATGATTCCAAGCGGTTTTCGCGCCCAAAGGCCTTTTTACCTTTTTAATTTGCCGCTTCTGTTAAAGAGTTTTAATCATACGTCAGAGACACGTTTTCGTGGCCTCATTTTTTCATCCATTAGCGAGAAAGCTCCGCCTTCTTTATCCCACTAGCGCCCTCCGAACATGGATGCGAGTGGACCAGCTTGTTCGCGCGTTTTGTACCTTTGGGCCAAATTTTGAAGTATTTATACGGTTACACTGGCTTCGGAGACAGATTTTTACACGAATTAGTGGTTGTCATCTAATTGCCGTCACTGGGGAGTCTACACTAATGCATCGGTAGGATGTTCTTCAATTTCTGCTAATTCTTCAATATCTTCAAATGTGTTCAGTTTTAATGAAGCGAAAGTTGGTGGAGTTGCTTTCATCTTTGTGATCACAATAAAGCCACTGCTCATCTATTAAGTTATTAAGTCTTCTTTTTAATGTTTTTGGGAAATTTCTTCTGGATTTCACTGCCTCTGCTCAATTTTTGTGACTGCAAATACACTCGATTTCCGATGTGATAATACTTCGAGATTTGTCTTCATGGTGAGCGACTCGAAGTGATGCCCTGTCCGGGTGTCATGACTACATTTCAACGATCTCGACTGCGGCTACCTCGATATGATTATCAGGTAATTTTAGTGGTTTCGGACTGAGATGTTCCGATTGTCTGGTGGAAAGAACGTTCAAGTCGACAGCAATAGCGATCGTCTATAATGTGCCAATTTTCGACAGGAATGTATCATATATGTATATATATATATATATAAGTACATGACAAAAAAACTGTATTTGTAAAAGTATATTTATTTAAATTAAACTTACTTAAATTTGTCTTCTACACACTAACAATATCAAACCCGAATTGATAGTGCTCAGAATAGGACCTTAATTTTGAGCTTGAAACAATTTTAAACAATTTAAATTTTGTTTTAAACCGTATACGATGGTTAATTTCCATTATATATATATTATATATATATATATATATATATATATATATATGACAAAAAAACTGTATTTATAAAAGTATATTTATTTAAATTAAAATTAGTTAAATTAGTTCAGCATGAAGAGAAGAATTTTTTTTCCCTTAAAGAGTATTTCTCATAAAAGCGTATATATTTTTTAAACTTTCATTGTGTCACCAACCGACGATAAATCGCCAAAAAATGAAATTTTCATTATTATTTTGTTACGGACGCTATATCGAGATTCCGCAGGAATTTTTTATACATACATATATATACTCATGACAAGAATATTCTGTATGTTTTTTTCAAAATTTTCTGAGTATGCGCTTATGGAGACCTTTCTTGTCAATCACAGCTAGTGTTGCCAGGTGTCCCGATTTTCAGGAGTTCCAAGACCAACCGTCCCACGTAACCACTGCGCGGGACGCAAAAAGTCCCGATTTTTCCTGATGCACAAATTGTTTTAAATTTCTGTTCGTCCCATTCTATTTGTTAGAGTCAAACGAGTGGAACTTAATCCAGTAAAACCTGTGAAGACAGAGCTTGTATGTAACGGAATAATTGTATAGTGACTTCGAAAGAAATACCTTAGAAATCTACCTGTCTAGACGAAAACCTGCCTAAATCGAAATTTTTTGCGGTACCAAGCGATTTTGTTTTTACAGGTTTTACTGTACTTTGTTCAATAAAACTTGTGATAATGGAACCTGTTTATGACGGAAGTCATTTGTAAAAGTAAGAGTTTCATTGCCCTTAAGATAGGAATACTATATACGATCATATCTGCTAAATTGGGACTTTGTTTCAGTGCCTAGTGATTCCGCTTTCACAGATTTTACTGCATAAGATTGCTGTGTTTATTTAATATAGTGAAACTTGGTAAGACGGAATCTTGAAGAAACGGAGAAAATTTAGTTTTAAAGAGGTTTCCTTCTTAGCAGGTATACAATGCATAAAATAATTGTTAATTTTACAGTATAAAACTGGCATCCCAGCTGCCAGTTTTATATGCGCGGTAGCGTATTACTGCTTATTTTACTGTTTAATACTGTTAATTTTACGGTATAATACTGGCAGCTGGGATGCCAGTTTTATGCTGTGAAATCAATAATTATTTTTTGCAATGTAGTAGTCCTGTCCTTGGGAGAGTGCAATTTTTACGTTTAAGACAGGATTCCGTCTTAAAAAGGTTTTGTTTTTATAGGGTTTACAGTATTTTTGTGTCCCGCTTTTTGCGATCTGCCAACAGTAGTCACAGCCCTTATGGAAATGTTGAATATAAAATACAATTTTATAGAGTTCTACAGAATCGTACACTTTTTTTTTCCTATAGAATTATTACTATATAAAACAATTCTGTAGACATTTATAAATATTTCTCTAGAAAAATTTAGGTACTTACGTGTTATCTGTGCCTTGAAGATACAACTGCGTCAATAATAACCATAACATTGATATGTCACTATTGATGATACTGACATATCAACGATAACCATATCAACAATGGCGCCAATGATACAACCATATTAGTTTATGTAATATTATAGTTTATTTATTTATTATAGTTTATAGTTTATTCTTTATTATAGTTTATAGTTTATAGTTTATTCTTTATTATAGTTTATAGTTTATAGTTTCTAATTATTTGTTATTTATTTATTATATATTTATTTTATTTTACTTTATTTTTATATTATTTATCATTTTTAACAATGTTATGTATATTTAATAATGTTAAATTACTGTTTTGATCGTGATTGGCAACGAAAAACAACACTCTAAAAACGAAATTTTCAAAACTGAGCAAAAAATGCTCAAATCTGAGTATGTCGCATAATCAAAATGGTTCCGAATCAAAATTAGTCAAGTTTGAAACATGTATGTACTCATTTCTGAAAACATCCACACACTCAAAAATAAAACATCATGTGCTCATATTTGGGTATGTCCATGTTTCAAAAATGAGTATGAACCTTATGAATTGATTTTTATGTCCTCATTTTTGAGTATTTCTATGTTTCAAAAATGAATATGTATGAACTGACCTCTATGTGCTCAGTTTTGAGTATGTCCAATGTTTCAATATTCTGAGTATTTCTGGTATTTCAGTATTGAAAGAATTGGGTCGTCATATTTGAAAAAAAAAAAGTTTCATAACAAAATGAAAACATCAATTTACTCAGATTTGAAAGTGTCATTTTTCTCAGTGAAGATTGGCAATTGACAGCCATTTTCGGTGATCTATCTTCAGGACACGGATAATGCGTAAGTACCGAAATTTCTTTAGAAAAAAATTATATAGAAATTTGTAGAAATTGCTAAATAAACCTCATTTGAAAACATGCATAACTTTACCATGTTACATCACTACAGATATTTGTGTAGAAAAATTTCTTTAAAAAAAAATTCATATAGAAATCTATGAAAATTGCTATAGAAACATTTCTTTGGAAACATTTCATATACAAATCTATCTATCTATCTATATATATATTTGGAAAAAAGTCTTTAGAATAATTTTATATAGTAATTTATAAAAATTGCTGTGGGAAAATCTCTCTTGAAACCTTTTATGTACAACTCTGTATATATTTCTACAGAAAAAATTCTTTAGAAAATTTTTATATAGAAATATTATACAAATTGTTACGTAAAAATTTCTTTACATATTTCTTTTACATAGAAATCTATAGATATTGCAATAAAATATTTCCTATTATCTACCGATATTTTAAAAAATAGATCTATAGCGACATTCATATACGTAATAAAGGTGTTTGCTGAACAGTTTACCAAGTAATTTTTTGACAATGGAGATTTAATTATAATTAAAATGACAAGTTTTAAATAATTATAATGAAGTTATAGATATAATAAAATTACATCTGCAATAATTATTATTTTTTCATGTTATTATTCATATTTTATCATTTTTAATAACGGTTTATTGTGATTTAAAATTGCAATATATTTAGATGCGTAGAAATCCTATAAAAGTCTTACCTTCAGAATACCCAAATGACTTTTTTTTAAATATCCAGTATTTTAATTACAGTGGCTCACATTAATATTGCACCTCTTGCATTTTCGGAGCGTCTTTGAAAATAATATGTACTAAATGTTGAAGAATTAATTTCATATTTTTTTTCAACTTGTACACTTCTATATGTTTTTCAAGATTTATTACTTATTATAAAAATAAAGGGTGGCCATAATTAAAATGACATTACTCAGCTTGCTGTTTAGCGCGATCTCATTGTGAGAATGGCGCCAAATTTTATATTATGATTAAACAGGACGGGAGACGAAGGATTCTGCGAAAAAAATAGTTCCAAAAGTCACCGATAGGTGGAAATATGGCGCTGTGTAATAGAAAAGAGAGTGTAAAAAATTCAGAATCAATATTGAAATAAAATTAACTTTTATTTAGTGCATTTAATGATTAAAAACAATCTCAATATGGCAACAGTGGCTCAATATGGCTATTACGCAGAGCCACATTCAACCTCGCGGTGACTTTTGGAACTAATTTTTTTTTCGCGGAATCTTTCATCTCCCGTCTTGTTTAATCATAATACAATATTTGGCAACATTCTCGTAATTAGATCGCGCTACAAAGCACGCTGAGTACTGTCACTTTAATTATGGTCACCCTGTATATTCGCACCTTTTTAAAAAATAAAATATTTTTTCCTAAAAGTACTGAGAAGGAAGTCCCATAAAATACTCGTAAATTTATGCCTTTTTTTTTTTTTTTTCTTTTAACCGCCGATATTATTTTGGTTTTATTTTATATTATGTAAAAATACATTGTAGAAATATGATTTAAAGTTTATAATCAGCTTTTCTTTGGCGAAATATTTCTTTAGTTTTCAGTTCGAGGTAAGTGTAGCGAGTTCTTACAAAACGACAAGGAATTCCACTAGAAAACCAATAATAAAGTATTATAGTATTGGGTCATCCGAAAGTTCTGCAGTTTTTCAAACAGCGAAGAGTGGTTTCGTCTAGTTTTTTTGCTACTGCTACTAAGGAGTGACCTTGAATGACCCAAATATGTAAATTCGATCTTGTCTGCTTGCCCTGCATAATACTTGCTTATGTTGTGGCATTAGTTTTGCTTCAGTGCAGTGCTAAGAAAGGAGAACCGAAAAGTTAATTTTCCTCAAATTATGCTCTTTTATTTCAAGAAAGGTAAAAATACTAGTCAGACTGCTCGTAAAATTTGTGCTGTATATGGACAAAGAGGTGTTTCAGATGACACAGTTCGAAAGTGGTTTGAGAGGTTGAAGAGCGGAAATTTCAGCCTCGAAGATGACGCCCGCTGTGGACAGCCATCACCTGTAAAGGAGGACATGTCTTATAAAAGAAGCTATCAGATGATCATGCAATGTAGTTTTTGGAATATTTAGTCAGCGTGATAGCTCCTAAACTGGGTAATGTCTAATGTGGATTTTCAGCGACAGCTTCTTTTAAGAAGTCTTCCTTTACAGTTGATAGTCATCCAGAGCGGGTGTTATCTTCGAGGCTGAAATTTCCGCTCTTAAACCTCTCAAACCCCCTTCAAACTGTGTCATCTGAAACACCACTTTGTCCATATACAGCACATCATAGCACAAATTTTACGAGCAGTCTGACTAGCATTTTTACATTTCTTGAAATAAAAGAGCATAATGTGAAGAAAATGAACTTTTTGGTTCTCCATTCTTAGCACTGAAACAAAAATTGTGTCGCAACACCAGCGAGAATTATGCAGCGCAAACAGAAAAGACAAAATGTACATATCTAAGTCATTCAGTATAACTCCTTATCAGCAGTAGCATAATAACTAGACGAAACCGCGATTCGTTTTGAAAAACCGCAGAACCTTCCGGATGATCCAATAGTATTAATCCTTTCGCGACGAGTATCTTTACGAAATTTTTAACCTTTTAACACCGATTTTCTAAAAAAGAATTTTTCTAATTTAATTTTTTTTAAATGCTTTAATTAAGTAAGTCAAAATATTCAATAAGAAATTACTGGTAGGGCACTTTATGCGTCACGTAACGTAACGCTCGTTGCGAAGGGGCGTTAAGAGCTTTTCAAAAATTGTTTTTCTATAAGTTTCAAGTTTATTTAATGGTATATGATGGTAGAAAGTGCACGGAATATTTCATGGTTCTTCAAAATCTGAATTACGTTTTGAGCTATCCCAAAAACACTGAATATTTATTCTGAGGAAAGTCAAATAAATCCCAGAATATTTTTAGCTGTAAAACCTTCAACTGAATTATAAGAAAGTTTTGTAATCAAAGTTTCCCCCGAGAATATCACACTTATTATACAATTAGAATGGACTAGTGACAAGAAGAAAATTCTAGTATGAAGAAATCACGCCTGACATTTTTTATATCAATGGTAAGTAACAATTTGTTTTGTAGGAATAACGTTATACTTGAATATTAACTGTGTGGATTTTCATATTGCTAACTAAGCGTATAAATGTCCAAGCCGGGAATCGAACCCGTATCCTTGGAATAACTCTCCCATGCTCTACCATTGAGCTACGAGGACGATACCCAACCTGGCATCTCTCACTCACATATACATATACTTTTTAAAATAATTTGTGTGTCGGTTTATTTATCAATTCCAGTAAAAACTATAATTTTCTTAAGCAGATGTATTTATTAAATGCTATTAAAGTAAATTTTTTTTATCTCTTAGTTTAAAAACTTATGTGAATAAACAATTTTATAACAAATTAAATTATTATATTTAAGATTTGCTGCGAGCTTTTGTGTATGGTTCTGTTCAAATGAATAATTTTTAAAATATCAAAACGAAAAAATAGATTTTTAGAGAAAATTTTGAAATTCATAACTTTAGGATAGGTAAGTTTAAATTTGGACTTAATAATTTAGTTTAATTTATAAAAATTAATAAACGAACGAAATAAATTATAAACTTTTATAAGAATGAAGTTTATAAATTTATAAAGTAAACAAAAAGTTATTATTTTTTATAACTTTAAAGAGAAAATTATAAAATTTGTAAAATTATAATTTATAAAATAATAAATTTTAGTTTAAGTCACAAATTTATAAGACAAATCAGTTTAGCTTAATACCCACATACCGATAATTTGCAAAGACATTATTTTATGAAACCTTAAAAATATTAAAATAAAAAAAATAGATTTTTAGAGAAAATTTTGAAATTAATGACCTTGAGATAGGTAAGTTTAAATTTGGACTTATTAATTTAGTCTAAATTAATTTAGTTTAATTTATAAAATTGTAAACTAACGAAATAAATTATAAACTTTATAAAATCATAAACTTCCTTTTTATGAAAGTACTAGCACGCTACGCTGGTCAATTTCTCTTAACGAACTTTTAATCAAACAAAATATAGACATTTCATAGTTCACTTTTATATTTTAACAGAATAATAAGGCTACTATAATTTGTGACTCGTGCTATAGCCAATATAAACGTAAGGACACGTCGCCCTTATCATTATCTTTTCGCTATGGTACTCCATTGTAAAAATTGGTAATTTTTGAAGTTCAATATTTGAAAAATGGCAAAATCATTAGATTTAAAATTTACATTAAGAAATGTAAATTTTTTTACCTTTCAAACGCACTTTGTTTAACAATTTTCTGACAAATACTTTTCGAGCTATTATTTTTTTCAGTAACTTCAAATGTTTCATTTTCCGAGATTAATCTGTGGCAAAGATTAGCGAAAAACCCAGTCGTCAGCAACGCATAGCTTTATATTAAGGAGGATGTTGGAGAAGGGATTATCACCATCACTTTTGAAATCGGTTCTGTAGTTCCAGAGATTCCACAGAAATTGTAATTTAGAATGATTTTAGAACGCTTTTCGCTCATTTCACCCTTTTAAATTTCGATTTTTTAAAAAATTTGTTCTTAGAGAGCATTTACATCTTATAAGTAACTACCATGTCAAATTTCCAGTTTCTAGCTCCTTCAATATAAAAAAAGTCGCAATTTTCGAAAATTTTTCACTCCTGCAACCCCCTAGGATTAGTGGCGCCGTCATAAAATATAGCCTATGTTGGAGAAGGGATTGTCACCATCAATTTACCACCATTACTTTTGAAATCGGTTTTGTGGTTCCAGAGATTCCATAGAAATTGTAATTTAGAATGTTTTTAGAACGCTTTTCTCTCATTTCACCCATTTAAATTAATTTTTTTTTTAAAAATTTGTTCTTAGAGAACATTTACATCTATAAGTAACTACCGATATAAAACATAGCACCGATATAAAACATAGCCTATATTACAGCAGGGACTGTTAGCATCAATTTGCCACCATCACTTTTGAAAATGTTTCTATAGTTCCAGAGATTCCATAAAAATTGTAATTTAGAATGTGTTTAGAACGCGTTTCGCTCATCTCATGCTTTTAAATTTCGAACTTTTTTAGAATTTGTTCTTAGAGAGCATTTACATCTTATAAATAACTACCATGCCAAATTTCAAATTTCTAGCTCCTTCAGTATAAAAAAAAAATCAAAATTTTTGAACGTTTTTCGCTTTTGCACCCCCCTGTAGTAGTGGCACCGACATAAAATATAGCCTATGTTGGAGCAGGGACTGTCACCATCAATTTGCCACCATCACTTTTGAAAAAGGTTCTGTAGTTCCAGAGATTCCATAGAAATTGTAATTTAGAATGTTTTAAGAACGCTTTTTAATCATCTCACACCTTTTAAATTTCGATTTTTTTAGAATGTGTTCTTAGAGAGCATTTACATCTTATAACTACCATGCCAAATTACATGTTTCTAGCTCCTTCAGTATAAAAAAAAAATCGAAATTTTAGAACGTTTTTCGCTCCTGCACCCCCTGGGGGTAGTGGCACCGACATTAAATAAAACCTATGTTGGAGCAGGGATTGTCACCATCAATTTGCTACCATCAATTTTGAAAACGGTTCTGTAGTTCCAGATATGCCATAGAAATTGTAATTTAGAACGCTTTTCGCTCATCTCACCCTTTTGAATTTGGAATTTTATTAGAATTTGTTTTTAGAGAGCATTTACATCTTATAAGAAACTACCATGCCAAATTTCATGTTTCTAGCTCCTTCAGTATAAAAAAAATCGAAAGAACGTTTTTCGATCCTGCACCCCCCCCTGGGGGTAGTGGCACCGACATAAGATATAGCCTATGTTGGAGCAGGGACTGTCACCATAAATTTGCCACCATCACTTTTGAAAACGGTTCTGTAGTTCCAAAGATTCCATAGAAATTGTAATTCAGAATGTTTTTAGAACACTTTTCGCTCATCTCACACCTTTTAAATTTCAAATTTTTTTAGAATTTGTTCTTAGAGAGCATTTACATCTTATAAGTAACTACCATGCAAAATTTCATGTTTCTAGCTCCTTCAGTATAAAAAAAAAAATCGAAATTTTAGAACGTTTTTCGATCCTGCACTCCCCTGGGGGTAGTGGCACCGACATAAAATATAGCCTATGTTGGAGCAGGGACTGTCACCATCAATTTGCCACCATCACTTTTGAAAACGGTTCTGTAGTTCCAGATATTCCATAGAAATTATAATTTAGAATGTTTTTAGAACGCTTTTCGCTCATGTCACCCTTTTAAATTTCGAATTTTTTTAGAATTTGTTCTTAGAGAGCATTTACATCTTATAAGTAACTTCCATGCCAAATTTCATGTTCCTAACTCCTTCAGTATTAAAAAAATCGAAATTTTAGAACGTTTTTCGTTCCTGCACCCCCCTGGGGGTAGTGGCACCGACATAAAATATAGCCTATGTTGGAGCAGGGATTGTCACCATAAATTTGCCATCATCACTTTGGAAATCGTTTCAGTAGTTCCAGAGATTACCACCTACAAACAAACAAACAAACAAAAAAACAATCTTTACTACTTTATAATATTAGTATAGACAGAAAAAATGACTAATTACTTTTATAATTTTAAAGAAAAAAAATAAACTTTGTAAAAATTTATAATTTATAAAATAATAAATTTTAGTTTAATTCACAAATTTATAAGACAAATCAGTTTTGTTTAATACAATATACATATCGATAATTTGCAAAGATATTATTTTATGAAACCTTTAATAACCTAATATTGCCTCACGTTAATAAAATTTAAATAAAATTTTAAAAAGTCAGTGAAAAAATTCACAATTTAAAGCACTATAAAGAAAAAAAAGTAGATTTATAAAAGTATTTTTCTGTAATTTATGTGTAAATAAAATAAATTTCTAAAGATTTGACTAAAAAATAAAAATATCACTATTATTTTCACAAAAAATTACCGCTCAGACACAACCCCGGTTAGAATGAGTTCCGGATTGGCCCGAGTCTAATGACAGAAAATAGGCCCACGGGTAGGACTGGTTCAGACCTGCATCCTAGAAGAACTCTAGTAAATACCACAATCTTAATTCGCATTTCAAACAAGGCGATTTCTGTACGCAAACCTCTGAACGTCATTTACGGAAATAGCACTGTTTTGGAAGAAATACGGAAAATCCATTAAATTTACGGAAAATTTTCAGCATATTTACGGATTTGAAATCTCCTTTACGGAACTAATGTCATTTACGGAAATTGTACTGTTGTTTTGGATAAATGAAACTTCTCCGTAAAATTTAACGGAAAATCTTTTGTATTTTCACGGATTTTTTTTAGAGTGTACTATTGTAAAAAGAAACAATCATTACTGTTAATACAATACACTAGATTAATTTTAACACAATTATTTCAAATTGGTAAAGAAATCATACAAGTTGTAATTTACCAACTGGACGAAAAATGTCCGGGCCAGGATTCGAACCTGGGATCTCCTGGCTGAAGCCGCCACTCTCTACCAACTGAGCTATCCCGGTCGAATCTGGAGGGCATAATTCATCCAGTTAACCTTATTGATCATAGCACCTGGTCTGATATTTTAATCAGCTCAACAGAATAGATCGCAGGTAATGGAACTCCAGTAAACGCTGGATACAACTTGTATGTTAATACAATATTTTACGCATATAGTACATAAAAAAATTAAATTTATCTGTTATAAAGCATCAAATAATAAAGCAAAATATAGAACAATTTTGAAAAGAAAATATTAAAAACATTGGATCTCTGAAAATATGAAAATATCCATTTAACTATGAGAACTTCAAGTTATTGCATGATTAAAAGCATCTCAAATATGTAACAACATTTGAGTAAGTGACGTGTCCAACCGTAGTGTAGTGGTCTGGCGCGCTAGTTCAGTAAACGGAGGGTCTTGGGTTCGATAGTCATCGAGGGAAGTGGTGGCTGTTTATTAAGAACTCGCTCAGAAATAAACGGAAAAAAGGACCGTATCTATCCCTTATAAGATGTTTCTTGAGAGAGAAGGTTTTTTTTCTTGTCCTATAAAATTTATTTTAACGACATAAACATTTCTAAAAAATACGGAAGATATCTGTTATAAAACGGAAATTTAAAAACGGATATTTCAGACATCACGGAAAATTTCCTGGAATTTACGGAATTTTTTTCCGTTAAAATACGGAAATAGTACTGGCGTCTCGATTGCCAGTACAATTTCCGTTATTTTCAGGAATTTTTTTTTACAGTGTACACCAGATTCATTTTTACCAGATATTTTCGATTACACTGTATATATATGTATACAGTAAAGCACCGATTATACGTCTTTTAGGGGACCATTCTAAAACGACGTATAATTGAGAAAGACGTACAATTAAAATTGTAGTTAGTCGCCTAAGGTGAAAAACTTTGGCTGTAGAAATGTAATACTGCAATCATACAAATTTAATTTTTCTTACCATTTACGATAGTTTTAAGATGCAGTTGAAAAACAGTTAAAACATTGAAAAAAAAAATTAAATAATAATTTCTAAAATGGAAAATAAAAGTAAGAATTATCAAACCTTATATCATTTGCACACTTTGACTTACACTTTTTTTAAATTCCATTATCGAACGTACAAACATATTTTAATTAAAATAATCTTTAGTCGTCGTCTCACGTTCGTCTGACAAATTCTTTTAAAATTTTCATTTTCTCTTTTAATGAAAGTTCTTTTCGTTTTCGGAACATTTTAAGAGCACGTTAAAGAAACGACGTATAACCGAAGTTTTACGTCGTATAAACGAAATATTACAACATTAAAATATATAAGGATGAATCGGGACCGCACTGAAACGACGAATAAATGTAAAAGACGTATAAATGAGAAACGTATAAACGGTGTTTTACTGTATATAGAATTAAATAATTACTCGTTATAAAAATTATTTGATATACTAAAGACAGTCCTTTAAGATTCAAATTTGTTTTTGTACGCGTTTGAAGAATCAGTGTCTTGCATGAGAAAAATAATAAATCAACACTACCTTAATTCGCGGAACGAACTGACCTCATATCGGTTACAGTCTTTATGTTTCTTTATTATTTGTGCCGTAGCCGCCGCCGGAAGAGAAAGCTGCTCTAATGTCAATTGCGTAACAAAATGTTGGCGCGTAGAAGAAAAACAATTGCTTTTTCTAAAGAAAAAAATAATTAGATGTTGTACTATGTCGAAATTGACCGATTACTGTTAATAACTGCTGGACATTGGTCGAAAAGACAATTACATATAAGTGAATAAACAGGTGAAACTAAATTTGTTACAGGGACAAATAATAATACGGCTGTTTTAATACACAATACTTTTATATTACAAGGACCTTTGATTTTCAGGGACAAAGGGTAAAGGTGCCATTATGTTGTTTATTCGTCTTTACCTTGTTTTTTAGTAAAAAATCCAGCGCACCCGTTACCTTTTCTAAACACTTGTTATTAAATTAGGCGCAGTAAATTTCCCAATCACCGCAACAAACTTAAAGCATTGGTTTCTAACTTTTGTCTGGCTATGCCCCATTAAATCTCCTATAAAATCATGATACCCTACTCTCTCTGTATTATATAATTATTATTTATAAAGTCAAATCTTATTTATGTAGAGAAAGCATTAAAAATCATTAACTTTGTCAAAAGTATCGATAACTTATAAAGAATCGATAATTTATACAGTATCGATGAAAGATTAAAAAGTAGAATGAAAGGTACACTGCAAAAAATAATTGTAGATTTTACAGTATAATACTGGCACCCCAGCTGCCAGTATTATACCGTAAAATTAACAGTAATAAACAGTAAAATAAGCAGTAATACGTTGCCGCGCATAGCTAATTTCACTGTTTGTTACTGTTAATTTTACGGTATAATACTAGCAGCTGGAGTGCCAGTATTATACTGTAAAACCAACATTTTCATTTTTTTTTTTTTTTTGCAGTGTAAGACAACGAAATTAAGCGTTATATTTTAAATCCAAATTCACGGTCATACGCGCTAATGCTTACGAATTCTTTTTTGTATATGATCTAATACACTGCAAAAGAAAAAAAAATCATGTGCGGTAGTGTATAACTGGTTATTTTGTCGGACCATCTCCCGGTTGTGCTTAGATTCGAAGTGGGCAATTTCAGACTCGACATCCCCCAGGCCTTCTCGGTCAATTGGGAAGACTTCAGTCATGTCCTAGAAAACATGGACACCCCGCCCACTGAGATTCACTCTGCCGAAGACGTAACTTCTTCTATTGAAGCATTTGGAGACTCACTCCATAATGCTTTCCAAGAAGTCGCGAAACCTAGGCAGAGGGTGGTTGATGCGTTTCGATTACCTGAGCACATCAGGGATTTGAAAAGAGAGAGAAATCGTTTAAGACGGGACTGGCAGACGTCTAGGGACCCCCTCTTAAAAACTGCTCTTAACAGAAAAAACCACCAGGTTTCTGCTGCAATCAAGGAGTTTAGTACTTCACGTTGGAACACATACATACAGTCTTTATCGACAGCTGACAACACAATTTGGTCGGCAACGGCCCGCATTCGTAGGACACGAACACACATTCCGGCCTTAAATGGTCCAAATGGTATGGCCTACTCTAACACAGACAAGGCTGAGCTCATTGCAGACAGTCTTAGAAGCCAATTTACACTCAATAGCGATGTCGTTAACCGTCAAACGGTCGACATCGTCAACACAAAGGTTGAACGTTTCATTAACTCACCTCACACAAATACACTCAAACCTGCTCTACCCTCTGAGGTAATTACCTATCTCGGGAATCTCAAAAAGAACAAAACGCCTGGCCTTGATAATATCTCTACCAATATGCTCTTCCATCTTCCTCTTAACTTCATCTTCTTTATTACTATCCTAATTAATTGCATGCTTAATCTTCGTATGTTCCCGGACGCATGGAAGAAGGCGTTGGTTGTCCCGATCCCAAAAGCGGGACAGGACAGGCATGCTCCTTCTAGCTTCCGACCTATCTCTCTTTTATCTTGTCTTTCTAAGGTCTATGAATACATCCTTGCAAACCGTCTGAAAGAGTTCATTTCCTCCAATTCGATTATGATACCCGAGCAGTTTGGGTTTCGGCCCAAACACTCGACAGAACACCAGCTTTGGAGAGTAACTGAACTCATTCATGAGGGTTTATACCACAGCCATAAAACCGGCGTTGTATTCATAGACATTGCTAAAGCCTTCGATCGGGTCTGGCATTATGGACTTATTTATAAGTTAATTCTGCTCAAGGTTCCGCCTCAACTAATCCTAATATTCCTTAAATACCTTAAAGATAGATCTTTCTCTGTTAAAGTTAACAATACAATCTCCACCTCTCGATTTATTGAGGCAGGCGTACCTCAAGGGAGTATTCTAAGTCCTTGGCTGTTCAACCTCTACATTAATGATATTCCTCGTTGTATTCCCGACGTCAAATTAGCACTTTATGCTGACGATACTGCCATCATGACAAGCAACATGTTACTCGACACTGTGCTAACTAAACTCCAAGCTTATATTTTGGCCCTTCAAATTTGGCTAAGACATTGGCGCATCAAAGTCAATGCTTCAAAAAGTGCCGCCATGATCTTTTCAAACAAAGCTATCACCCCAATTGCTAAACTCTCTCTAAATGGTGAATTTATACCCTGGGTCGCCAGTTATAAATATCTAGGCATTTATCTAGATTCAAAATTAACCTGGGCTAGGCAGATTCAAGACGTAATTGCCAAATCTACCAAAGCTCAAGGATCCCTTAAATCTTTACTGGCTTATCACAGCCGTCTGTCACTCTCGAATAAATTGTTACTGTATAAATCCTTCATCAGATCAACCATGACCTACGGGTCAGTTATCTGGGGGTCAGTCTGTGAAACTCGGATGCAGAAAATTCAAATTTTTCAAAACTCTTTGTTACGTAGGATTTGCAAGGCGACAACGTTTGTCCGGAATGACGTCATCCATGCTGATCTCAATATTAGGCCTATCTCGCAAGTTATTAAAAAACTTGCACAAAATTTCCACAGAGATCGACTTTTAATACCCAACGAAGCGTTTCGGTCCATTCAACCTTACATGGTAAATACCAGTAGAGGGAAGAAGAGACCGCTTGCCATCTTGTGTAGAGATGACGGCTTTGCTCCGCCTTCCAAAAGAAGGCGAAGTGAACCACCCTAAACACTTCGTTGTGCTATTCCAAATTCATAAAATTTTGGTACCTGCATTGTTATTCCCATTTGACATTCCTACACTAAATTTTTCCTATTGACGTCTTCCCGCCTTGCTTTTGGCATCGGGTTCTGCTAACTTTCCTTCTTACCTCTTTTGCAATTTTAAGGAAAAAAAAATTATACTTATATTATTTTTTGCATCTTAATTGTATTTATTACTTAATTATCTTTGCATCTTCAAAATTTAATTATTTGAATCTTATATAAACTAATTGTTTGCATCTTATCTAAATTAAATTGTTTGCATTAGTTTTTTAGATTAAAAAAAATATTAATTATGATTTAGAAAAATTGTCTGGCTCTGATGGGGCCTTTCCCCCCCCCTCCCCCCCCTCCCCCCTATGCTCACCATTCCGACTCCAATCAAAGTATCAAAGCGCACATCCAGATTGCTCCTACATCTGCATCACTCCACCGCAGCCTGCTGCGAGAGAACTTTTATATTTTTGAATCTTCTGATGCCAACTCCATAGACTGTTCTCATCTAGATGTGAAGTAAACGTGGGCATTACGCCCCACGTAGGCATTCTTCAGTAATCGTCTTTGATCTTTGACTGGTTATTTTGCTGTTTATTACTGTTAATTTTACGGTATAATACTTGCAGCTGGGGTGCCACTATTATACTGTTAAATCAAGATTTTTTTTTTTTTTTTTTGCAGTGTAGTTGGAGTTTCTCAGGAAGATTCAATAAGAAATTGTTAAAATTACAATGAGATAACCTGAGGGAAAAAACCGCAAATAAAGATTTAAAATATATTTATAGAAACTGAAATGCATAAAAATAATTTAATTAAAGCCTTTTTTTTTAAAGTAATTTGATGATTACTACAATAAAATAAAGATTTTGGAAGCATACCTAGCTACTCTTTAATAAGGGTATTCTAATGGACGAATGAGTTTTGCTTGCGCGATCCCATTGATAGTTTTGCGTTCCTAACATTGTGGATGAATGAGAAATCTATTCTAACCTCCTCATAGTGAGAAATGATCTCAGGAATTTGATTATCACGGTAATTTTGAGAAGATATGTTAATTAGTTACTGTGCCTGTGTAGTATGTATCGTATTAATTTGGGAATTTGCGCTGTATATTTTATACACCCCGTACTTAAAAAAAAAAAAAAAAAAAAAAAAAAAAAAAAAAAAAAAGGAATCGCATACTTTTCGCATTAAGATTATGAGATAATTTTAGATAATAAAACCACACATTTCCCCATCCTCATTAATTTTCATTTTTCAATATTTCAGATTGGTTATTTAGAATAACATTATTTATTTACCAGTGGACTCGTTCGGGGATTACGCACCGCAGTCTAATATTTTTTTAGCAATATCTAATATTTTTTAGATGCAGGGTTAAACTGCTAAAGAAAAATTAAGGATAAAATATCTGCAAACAACATTAGTCAAGCCAGAATATCGCCTCACTTATTCCATCATAGTTATAGTAAAAATTGCTTGAAGATAGCAAAAGACACGTGAAAAAAAAAAAATGAAAAAACAAACAAACAATCGATCTTTTAACTGCATTAGAGGATGACGTCATCCGTTTCTTGAAGAATATGAAACAAAGAAAAATAAATTGAATGCATTTAAAATACAATTTAATTTAAGAATAATCTAATCAAAACATAACTCTTATTCTAGACGTGAAATACCACTGCTTCGATGGATCTATTGGTGTATTTTTCTTCTAAACGTTTCAATTTCAATTTTGCTTTTTAACCATTATTTATATTTTTATAATCATTGTTCAACGTCATATAATGCAGTATTTTATTTTTGTGACAACACTAATTTGAGAAAAATCTTTCATTTCATTTATGAAAACAATGCTGATTTGATTTTTAATTAACAGCACTTTTCAATCAAACAGCGTGTTTTAACGAAATGTGAGTGTACTATGTCAGAAGCCAATTCAAAAACCTTTCGAATGATACCTCATTCGTTGTTGTGCGTTTCGTAAATTCATAGAAAAAGGGATGTTGACAACAGAAATAATATGTATGTGATTTTTTTTCCTCACGTTCTCTTCCCTTCAGCTACAGGGTAATTGTGTGCACAGCTGATATTATAACTGATAAAACAATACCACCTATACTGAAATATAAAGGAGCTGATTTGTTTACACTGAAATTTCCTTATTTATGGTATTTTGTTGAATTAAAACAGTAAATGGATAGATTGCGGAGAATATTAGCCTAAATAGTAACATCTACCAAGAAAAATAATTAAAAGCTAATTTTGTGGCTGCGAATCTGGAAAATGCATCTTATAGAAAGAAGATGCTAAGGTTTAGTCATGCTTCAAAGCATAAAAGTGTTTTTCCATATTTTATTATAAAATTCTACAGAAAACTTTAAAAGAAAAAAAAAAAGATTATACTGTCCCAGTTTAAAAAATATCTACGGACTTTTGAAACTGTTATACATTTCGTTTAATTTTAATTATTAATTTATTCAAATGTTATATTCGTCTTTTAAAAGTTCGTTTCTCTTTTTTATTCTAAGTTCTAAGTATTCTTCGAGAAAAATTAATGATTAATTAAATTAACTCTCTAATAAACGGTTATACGAGTATACGTATAATACGCATTATACAATACAGGGTACATAATTTTTTGGATTCGACTAATATGGCCAAGGCGGTTATACTTATTATACGAAACAGTATATAAGGTACAGCGTATATTATGGAATTTCACCCAGTGGTTAAACATATAAACGGTGTTCGTTTATTTGCTTGAAAAAAATATGCTTTTCTCCTGTTTGTCTGCGGATCAGAGGCATTGGGAGACACCCACTAAAATCTTGCATCCATGCCATAAACAACCATAATAGCGAATTTAAGAAACATAAAACAATTTAAACTGTCCCAGCAAATTTATATAACATTTTATCAATTAATTCAAAGAAAATGAGAAGTAACATAAATTAATTAAAATATTTATAGGGAAAATAACAAGATCCTATGTATGAAACATATTATGCATAGATTACTACAGAAACGCCATTGATTTCAAGTTTCTTCTCCGCTCAGTGACGTAAGACTGACGAGGTCCATTTGTATTAAAAGTAAATACGTGTACTTGAAATATACGTACACTTGCAAAAAAAAATATTGATTTTACGATATAATACTGGCATCCCAGCTGCCAGTATCATACCGTAAAATTAACAGTAAGAAACAGTAAAATAAGTAGTAATACGCTACCGCGCATGCCCGGCAGTGTATTACTGCTTATTCTGCTGTTAATTTTACGGTATAATACTGACAGCTGGCATGCCAGTATTATACCGTAAAATCAACATATATATATATATATATATATATATATAAATATTTGTGCAGTGTACGTTTAACCGGTATGCGCTTACATGTATCCGGATACGTTTAAACGTATTGTTTTAGGTATACGTATTTCAAACCGGCGTATTATACGTATATCGGTTAAACTTATAAATGAAATGTGTAGAGTATCGGGAGCACTATTTTAAAGTGCTGCTTCTCAAAACTTGTGTTTTGGCGAGTTCGCCCGTATATCCTCAACGGTTCATATGATGAATACCCTTGACCTCGTGTTCATAGTGATTTATTAAAAAACCTTAGTTTTCATAGTATGATGTATTAAGAAAGGAAATGTGACCGGTTTTGTAAACTCGGGTCTTTCAACTCTTCTTGTATTTATTTATTTTCTAATGCGTCATCATTTTTATCATACATGACGAAACGGAAGACACCTTTAATTCGCCAATAGCAAAATATGACTAGATTTTGATCGGTAAAAAAAAGCGCGTTTGTTTCATAAACCTTGTTTTATAAAAGGATGTATTGCATCAGCCGCTGCAAAGTAAAATGCAAAACGTCGCTCGGCTCGTAACTTGCGTCACTTATCTGTGAGTCATCTGTTGTAAACAGGTTTCTCAAATCTCCGTTTGTAAGGTAGGCGTTGAATTTTACGCAAGAAAAACATAAAAATTCTGGCATTCTTTCTTTTGGATTTTTTAAATGGCTAAAAGGTCAGGCTAGCTTCTTTTTTTTTTTTTTTTTTGCTAATACTCGCATGACATTTTCTAAACTGGCATTGGTGAGTGTTCTTTGCATGGGGAAGCAGAAAAAAACAGTGTATATCTCAAAAGTAAATGTAGAGAGTTTTCAATGCGACATAGCCACACTGGTCGTAAATGTATATTTGCTACGTTAGGTAGGCCGCAACACACTGTAACTTATATAATATAAAAATGTAAAAAAAGAAAGTAATATAGTTACAGAGTCAATTAAAATAATAAAATTTAAAAAAGTAGTGTAATGAAGCAATGTAACAAAATTAATATAATTAGTATTAGCTATGTAATAAAAAAGAAATGTAATGTAATAATGCACAAATTGCGAATTCGAAAAATAAAAAATCCGAAGATTTTTTCTTAAGAAATCACATTTTTCTTAATGCAAATGCTTTTTTTTCTTTCTTAATGTAAAAATATATGGTGCGAACATAATCAATTTGAAGTCATGTCTAATCTTTGTTAAAGGTTAAAAAATACATAGCACTATAACGCAAATCTGACTATACATGTTAAAATAACTTTTGACCTTTTGACTAAGCAAATGAAATTAACGATGTTTCTGCATAATTTTAAATTAATTATAAGTAGCGGTAAACATTTTCTTCTCATAAAAATATGTAAAACAACAATGCAGGTAACTTTTATGTGCGACTCAAATTATTATAAATATGGATTAATGATTTTGCATTTCGGACGCATATAAAAGCTCGGCGAGCGGTTTCGTATGGATGGTTCAGACGAAATTTTTAATTTTTTTTTCTTTTTAAAAAAAATGTTTTTAATGCATATATATTCGCATAACATTTACTGAACTAGCGTTGTGACCGGGGGGGGGGAAGAAAAAAATGTGCACATTTAAAAATCAAATAGTTAAAAGTCGAGAATATACAAAGGTAAAAAAAAGAAAAGAAAACATTTTTTATGACAATAATAATTATTTATTTACACGTCAGAGAAGTTAAGATAAATAAATAGTTTTCACTTTTTAAGCTGCCGTTATATTCTAAATATTCAAAATCCTTCCTTCGCGGGTATCCATGTTGTAAAAGGTAGGAGAAAGTAGGGTAAAATAGCATACTTCATAACTAAAAATTTATAAAGATACAATTAAATGTAAATATATTGCTTGAAGGTGCGTAAAAACATACATAAAACATTTAAAAGCACATTAAAGTCCTTTTAAAACATTCAAAACGTTTTCAACTGAACTACTCGGTCATCATCAGTGAAAAACTAATTGTTGAGTTGAGTTGTTGTCTCTTCGCGTTTTCTTGCTTGACCGGAATAAACTATTTTACTTCAGGGGTTTGGAATATAAGGTGGGATGGGAAAGGTAATCAATGATGTATTAATTCATTCCAGACTGCGTGGATATCATATGATAATACATCGTTACAATTTCTTTTTTAGATATTATTTCTAGAGACTCTCTTATGATAGCTTGCAGGTGATTATTTTTGCGGAATATAATTTTGGATCCATTGAAATCTACTTTTATAGGTTCAGTTTGGGCTAATCTTGCTAACGCAGTATGGGGTCTATTTATTGAACTGAAATTTTAACTTTTTATTCGCACACTTCATTATCAGTTTTTTTTTTTTTTTTTTTTTTTTTTTTTTTTTTTTTAAGCTAGAATTTCCGACAGAATTTAATGTGACTTTGCATACATACCCTGAACTTATCCTTGTACCATACTTTGTATCATTTTAAATATATGATTAGCTAATCACAATTCTATTAATAAATGCCTTCTTACAAAAATCCCAATCATCCCATCTTATCCCACTGATCGGGTAAAACCGCATGGATATATGCTAATCTTTCAAGAAATGAAAAATATTAGATCTACTTTTGAAAAGGAAAAAGAATATTTTAATTTACAAATTTAGTTAAGGAACTTAACTAGCAATACTTCAATTACAAGTCTAATGATTTAATATTTAAGGATAACTATCCTCATTACAATTTGAGAAAATGCGAAAAAAAAAAAAGTTTACTTCTTTAGAAAAATGCTAATCACACTTATCCTTGTAGTTTTGACTGTGCTCTCTTCAAACATTATTTTTTACCGGCTCTTCAATTCTTGTTTTCCAATATCCATTTTTATCCCACGTAAGCTATTTAGTTTTACTCCAAAAGAATAAAGATAGGAAAACAAGCGGTAGAAATTATCTTACTTATAATAAAATCCAAAGGCGAGAAAGTGTCTGTAACGGTACCGGGCTGTACCACTCTGTTCTGCGAGTTGACCATAGTTAAACGCCATGTTAGGCTTAATGAAAAACATATACTAACATATGACAACTAAATGTTAATTTCTTCTACGTGAAATCATGTCTGTTCTTCATATTTTCACATATAACATGTATATCTTATCCAATTATAATGTATTAAATTCGAAATTAAAAATAAGCTGTTATAGACATCAGATTACTAAATATAAACAAACAAGCACTGTTGCCATTCGGAATTTCCGAATCGTGAAACAAATTAATGACTCTTTGAACGCTTCAGTAAAAAAATATAGGTTAATTATCTGATTCTGTTCTTAAAATATTTGTAAAAGCATATTAAAATCTTTAGATATTTTAATTTTGTTTAAAACCTTCAAAAACTATTTTTGCAACCATCTTTCGTCAATTAATATAAACAATCGAACTTTGTTAAAAAATACAAGTTAATATTTGCATTAATTAGCATATTAAAATTTAATGTGAATTTTTCAGAAATTACATTT
The DNA here is from genome assembly GCA_963931845.1 of Maratus michaelseni. Taxonomy (NCBI): domain Eukaryota; kingdom Metazoa; phylum Arthropoda; class Arachnida; order Araneae; family Salticidae; genus Maratus; species Maratus michaelseni. The sequence continues at coordinate 321,074,748 of OZ007594.1, read as the reverse complement.
CACTTTGCTAAATTATTATTCTTATTATTTGGGGGGGGGGGGAAATGTTGCGAGTCATTCAGTTTTGAGAATCATTCATCAAAATTATTTGTACTGTACAGATTGCCAATTGGCAACGTGTGTTTTACTGTTTTAACATCTTTGTTGATCTTTTAAATGCTGTTTTAAACACGCGGTTGTGGATCATTTGGGACTACAGCCGTTCAGCTATAGGTCTTAACCCCCCCCCCCCCTTTTAGAGTTCAAACATACAGTGGATTTGAATCTGTTCAATCAAATCAGTTTTTATTGTTTTTTATATAGTTTAAAGATCGTTTTAGCGATGCCTGATGAAAATGACGAAACGCCGATTGAACGTAGACGGCGATTAATTAGAGAAAGACAGTCATGGTGGTTTGCTTGGCAATCACAAGTAACATTGGACCGCACAAAGCCCATACACGTCTTGTGTATCCATCTTTGGGACCGCATAAGGGAAGATGGCGCCATCTACTGGTAGATAATGCAAACAAAGTTTGAAATTTTGTTTCCATCGTAAATAAAATTATTTTTTTCTTATGAAACGTAATTAAAATATAAGGAATAAATAGTACCGAGTAATTTCCATTTAATTTTGCTAATATAATAAAAAAATGAGCTATGTGGTGAGTCAAGCTCTTTAGAAACTCGTTAATAACACTTTTTTTACAGAAAATTTCACTCATGGATTTTTTTTATTTTTTATTTTTTTTTTTATGTTTAATTTGAATGTTTTTCCATTCGTTGAACTATTTCAAAAATTGAATATTGATTCAATATCCTGTCATTTTTGACGGCGGGTATATACTAGTTATATATAAATGCTAGCAACAGTTTTATTGTTGGAAATAAATACCTGTTAAATATGACATAAACAATACTATACAAATTTCAGTAACTCTAAATATGCTCATATTTAAGAATTTTGAAAACCAGCAAACGTTAAAACAAAAATAATAAAATAAACTGTCTAACACAGAAAGTACAAATGTCGGTATGGAGATACCATAACGGCCGCTTCTTTTTCTTGTCTAGAACTAAGCAATTCAAACATTTCCTGCTTGAGGGCTGCTTAAACAGAGTCAAAATTGAGATATCCGGTTGGTTTCAACTGAGTCTGCGGTTTTACACGTTGCACACCGTTTGGTCCAAAAATCGTTTCTTCGAAAAGTTGATAACAATAGAATACTTGCTAAATTTTTCTCTGAATGAAACGTCTGAGAAGGTCCGGAATGAAAAATTCCCCGACGCCAATGTTCAACCACTTAAAGACGCCATTTTTACTCCCATTAAGTGACTCGCACGTGTACTCCATATTTAACGGTAGAATGATTTGCAAGAAACGCACTGACTTAGTCTTAATTTTATAAATTTAATGAACGTATTTTATTTTCTAATCTGAGTCAGTTTTTTGCGCAATCTATAAAGTTTTCTTTGCTGTTGTTCTTAATTTTTCTTTTTCTTTTCTTTTTTTTTTTTTTTTTTTCAGAATATGTATAGTCATGTAGTTTCAAAACTATAACTTGATATATATTACTCATTAATTATAATAAGATAATGACGGGAAAATGAACACGGAAAAAGCAAAATTTAAGGCATGAAAACATTTTCGTAGATATTTTTAACGAAACTTTTAAATACTTAAATTATTTTTGGCGCTATAAATCTATAAGTAACCAAGTCTTACTTGTATATACAAAATAATAATTATTATGTGATGATGATGATGATAAATATTTTAAAGGTATGTTTTATAAATGATTAGTAACAACATAGTATTTTAATAAAAACAGCCCCAAAGCAATTTTCAAAATTCACAGCCGTTAATATATCTTTTGAACTTCGACTTTAAAGTTTATCTTCAACAGTTCACAAAGGTTATTAGGGGAAAGAGGAGGAATAGGGAAAATTGTTTTTTTAATGATATATTACGACTATTTATTACAAATGACAAAAATTGAGTATGCGCCAGTTTGTGTACTCAAATTTGTTATCTAAACACCATTTTCTTGGATTTATTTCTTTATTTATTTTCAACCTAAAAATGAATAAATAAATAGTATAATATAATAATACTCCTCGCTTTTGATGTCCAATGATTTTGTGTCGATTTACATGGATATTTACAGGGATATTTAGCAATATTAACAGTCTAAACTACGTTCTGAACAAGCAAATAAATAAGTAGAATGCTAAATTTCATCCTTAACCCTTTGAATAATGAAGCCTAAAAACCCAATAGCATTCAAAATACGGTAAACGCTCGAACTCAGAAATATGTGAGAGAGATTTTTTTCTCCCCCTTTCTTCCGCTTCCCTTTTATCAGTAACACAATGAGAAAGCAGCTATCTTCGAAAGTGGAACCTCCCTAAGAACACTAGTACAAAACAGTACCCGCTGATTTCGATAATCCCTACTTTGCGACAAAAGTGGGATTTTTCTGAGGGGAGAAAATGACACACCTGTACTCAGGCACTCGGGCGGTCTCGCAGTATTTTCTTTGACCGGGCGTTTTGGGTGCTTTAGTAGCGAAACGATAAAAAACTCAAAAATAAAAATTACACTTTATGTGCTTTATTAGTTAAAATATGATTAAAAAGAAAAAAAAAAGATGTTAAACTACATTAATATTGTTCATACATACTATTTTTTTTATCCGTGATGAAGGCTATATGTATAGCTGAAAGTGCTTGAAATAATATTAACATTGAATATTGACATTGAATAATATTAATGTAGTTTAACATTTATTATTACTATTCTTCTTCTTCTTTTTTTTACAATTTTATCATCTTTTATCATCTTTAACACATTAAGTGTAATTTTAATTACATTCTGAACTTTTATTTATTTATTTACAATTATTTAAAAAAAATAATTTTAAAAATAATTTATTTATTTATTTATTTTTAAATAAAGAAAGCAAAACCATTATAAGTTACAAACTTGAAACTATGACTTTAAACTAGTAAATTACTTTAGAAATGCGCAAAAAAACGTTTTTATTTATATTTGTCTCAATTTTAAATAATTATGCATATATTTTAATCGTATTTCGGAACTAATTGATCTTTCGTCTGGAAGAAACCGTTCAGACAAGATTCGAACTAGCAACGAAGCCTGTCAGAAAAGAGACCAATTTATCCGATTATATACGTAAGGCAGCGTTCAGACCACATTTTCCAAAAGCTGCTTCAAAAGTCATAAATTATTTCTCTGGTCTTTCTTTTCCGAAGATTCTGCTGTCATCAACAAATGAAACAGAGGTCAGGTAAACATGTCAGAGAATCTCTGTGTGAAACACTCCTCTCTTGCAGTGCTACAGAACATTCACCACATCAAAAAACGTACAATAAATACAATAGATATAATAACTCTCTTTTTCAAAAAATGAAAGTAATAATAGATGAGGAATCTACCATAATCCTGAACCACAGCGCAACAATGATACAATATTGGTTTCTTTCAATAACATCACCATATCATACAATCATACACGTCACGATTATTATTATTATCATTATTATTTTGATAATTTAAAGCAATACGAAACTTCATACCTTAAAATCGAAATATATATATATTTATATATTCGTTGAAGCGATAGTTTTTTCTTCATGCAGAAAATGCACACTATTACAAGAAAGTCTTTACAATAGTATCCGAGATATCTTTTTGTGACAGGTTTTAAAATGTGGTTTCAGGAGAAACTGATCTAAAGTTTGGCATTATATCTGCGTTTGAAATCTTCAGATCTTCAAAGCGTAACACAACTCCCTTTAATTTTCATCGAATCGCCTTAATTTTCAGGGACTATTCTTAAAATAAATAAATAAATAAATAAAATAAAAATCCGCCAAAAAAAAGAAAAAAGTCGAAATTAAAAAAATTTTGACAGCATCTCGTCGAAAAAAATAAAATAAAGTAAAATAAAATAAAATAAATAAAAATATAAAAGTTTTGATATTAAGTTTGTGATAAATTATCGTGGTTTTATACAGAATAATAAGGACATATAACGCTTAATGCTTCCACTTGACCTTTCAAAATGTATTGATTCTTCAAACGAGTACACAAATGAATACAACACAACCTGTTTATTGAATAACTAATTGCACCTTGTTTACAAAAACCGCATTTTCACGCAACGTATTTCTAAAAATTGTTCTGCAAACCCTTTTTTTAAATATCTGAACATAACATGATTCGTTATCAACTAGAACTGCACGATATTGCAAAATTAATTTTCCTGCACAGATGTTAGTGTTGCTGTAATACTAGATTTACAGGCAATGTTGGGTAATTTTAGTAATGTAAGAAAAATCAAAAAGAAATTTATATTAGAATTTTTTTCTTGATTTCTACAAAACACCTCAGTCTAACTTTTTTTTTTTTTTTTTTTTTTTTTGTAGAGGTTACCTAAAAAAATTAGTGCCGTTTATTTTCAATCACCAGGTTTACCATCATATTTAGGTGCGTTCGTAATTATATAAATACGTAGCACCTGTAGTCGTCGTCTGGTCCGTCCGTCTCTCCGCATATAACAACGCTAAAACTACCCAACCGAATGGTTTGAAATTTAATAGTACATAAATGTTGCAGAATTTTGTCGAGTCGTTTCAAATTTTATGAAAATCTAATTAAAACTTAAAAAGATATTAATAAAAGTTTTCTTCATTCTATTAAATCCTATCATACATAATTAATTCAATGATATCCCATGATAGGAAATGATTCTAGGTTGCCATGGTGATTACGTCCTATTTAAATGGAGTCATATTATTTCCGTATTACTGAATTTAAAAACCGAATTTGTATACTAAAATTGTTTAATTATAGGAATCATATGGAATCTAACGACAGTTTTTTGGATAGATGTTTCCGGAGAAATAGATATTAAATGGAAAAAGAGTCTAACTATGGATTTCAAGTTCTGAAATTCATATGCTGGGATTAAATTTCCCATTGAAATTTTCAGTAAATGTTAACAAAAGGTAAAATGTAGCGAACTTAAAATGTACTTATTTTATTACGGAAATTAATCATATCATAATAACAGACGATATAATTAATTTAATTAAATAATAAAAATGATTTTTTTACATTGTCTTGTATTGGATATTTGCGGATAGTATAATTTTAATGTAACAGAATTGTAATTAATTGTTTGTAAAAGTGTATTGAAACTTAATTTCATAAAATAGAATTAATATCTATAATATAAAATTAATAAAAATAAATACGAATTAATAAAAGTTAATTAATTAATTAAATTAAATTAAATTAAATTAAATTAAATTAAATTAAATTAAATTAAATTAATGAATTAATTGTTTAATTAATTAATTAAAATAAATTTTGTATTCATGTATTTTTGCATAAGAGTGCAACAGCTATTGCACCAAGATTTGAATATTTATAAAACTAGTTTATAGTACGAATGCACCTCATTTGTCACGTTTGACGTACAATTTCCAACTTATTAAAAGTAGGCAGCTTTATTTTAAGAAGCCTCAACAGCTTTCCGAAAATGACAGCGTTAAATAAGAGTTACGCATTTGGGACACAGAAACTACAAAATTGAAGCACTTATAAGTAATAAATTCGTTATATAAAAAAATCTCTAAGGTAGTCCTAAAAAAATAATAATAACAATAATTTTCCTCACTCAACAAAGCAAAACTTTCTGACACATCTTCTGATTCATTTTTAAACATAAAAGCGTGATGCTTGCAGGCATAATTATTGAACTGATTTATAATTGAACAGCTGTTTTAATTTTCTAATAAATGAATTACATCTTGAATAATAGGCGATGATTATCTCAGGACGTCTGTTTTCTTTTCCTTTGCTGGGCTGCCGCGTCAGGAAATTCGGTTCAAAACGCCAATTTTGATAGCACTTTCTGGAGAATTTTCTGCCTTTACTGAAAAATGGAAAAACAGTTTGATTACATAATTTCTTAATAAGAGCATCTGCCAATTTGGTACGTTTTCGAACAAAATAAGTTAAAAAATGTGTCAGAAATTAGCCAGTTTGATTTGAGAACATAACCTTAAAACGCGTTTGGAATAAAAATATTTCATATATCACATTATATTCGAAGACTTTTTCACAGCCCTATTAAAAAAGAATTAAAAAAAAAAGTATAGCTGTCTAAAATCTATTAATAAGTACAGTTTAAGGAAAAACAAAAAGCTAATACGACTGAAGATGTTGCTTAAATCAGTGCTTAAAGAATTACTTCATTATTTTTTCATATCTAATTTCAAACTAATACTTTTTTTTTGCAGGTTTATGACGTCTTCTCCACAGTCATATCGTTAGCAATAATACTTTTTCTTTCTTTTTTTTCTGTATATTTTGTTATTTTTATGAAAAAAAAAAATAGAAATATTAAAAAATATCTCAGTAAGCAAGTCAGTTTGGATTTGAGAACAGCTTTGAAGCGCGTTTAGAATAAAAATATTTCATGTATCACATTACATTCGAAGACTTTTCTACTTCCCTATTAAAAAGGGGGAAAAAAGCCCCTTTTAAAGAAAATCTGTTAATAAGTAGCGATTAAGGAAAAATAAAAAGCTAATACGACTAAATATGCTATTCAATCACACAGGCGTAGCGTGACCGGAATTTTTTTTTTTTTTTTGGGGGGGTGGGGGGGCACAAATGTTTATTAAACACACACACGCGTATGCACACATTAGGCAATATATACAGTGGTTTCTTGGTTAAAAATGGACTCAATTAACGATATTGGGTCAATTTTACGAGATTGGGTAAAAGCCTAATATAATGAATTTTGTATTCGTTTCAAAAAGTTTATTCGGAAATCGTACAACATTTTTTTAAAATTTTTTCACGAAATGTTTGTGATTTTTAGCATTTTTTCGCGTTTTGCGACAATTTCTTAACATTTGTTTTAGGAATTCAGTTTCAATCTTTTAACACAATTCACTAAATTTTGTCCTCTGCATTTTTAAAAATTTTCGCGAAATTTTTATGTGATATTTAGCATTTTTTAGCTTTCTGTGGCGAATTTTTAAACATTCGTAGGAGAAATCTGGTTTTATTTTTTCAGTAGATATAGTAAATTTTCTATTGGGCTATTTTTTAAGTTTTTTCAAATTTATTATTCGATTTTTTGCGTTTTGCGGCGATTTTTTTGACATTCGTAAATGGAATCCAACATCCAATATAGCAAATTTTGTAAACTGCGATTTAAAAAAAAATTCACGAATTTTTTGTATGTGATTTTAAGCGTTCTGTAGCGTTCCGTGACGATTTTATTAAACATTCGTAAAATACATCTGGTTTCAATCCTTCAGCTCAATATATTAAATTTTGTCCTCAGCAATTTTGAAATTTTCCGCAAAATTTTTAGGCGATTTTTGTGTTTTTCCGCGTTTTGTGGCAATTTTTAACATTTGTGATGCTTTAATATTTCATCCCATTATACTAAATTTTGTACTCTGCTATTTTTAAATTTTTCATGCGACTTTTTTGCGTTTTTTCGCATTTCGCGGAAGTTTTTAACATTTGTAACAGGAATTCAGTTACACCCTTTTAGCCCAATATAGTAAATGTTAGCCTCTTTTCAATAAAGTTTATTCGGAACTCGTGTAGCGACTTTTGAATTTTTCGCTAATTTGTTATGCGGTTTTTAGCGTTTTTTTTTCGCCCTTTGCGGCAATTTTTTGACATTCGTAAAAGGAATCTCGCTACAATCTTTTAACACCCAATAATAACAATCTTTGTTCTCTGCAATTTTTAAGTTTTCACGATTTTCTTTTCTTTCTTTCTTTCTTTCTTTTTTTTTTTTCAGTTTTTACGCGTTTTGCTTCCATTACCCAACCAAACATTATGCGATTTTTAATTTTTTTTTTCTGTGTTTTTTTTTTTTTTTTTTTTTTTTTTTTTTTCACGTTTTGTGGAGATATTTTCACATTCGTAAAAATAATCCGATTTCAAACTTTTAGTCAAATAGAATAATTTTTTTTCTCTTTTCAAAAAGTTTATTCGATTTTAATTTTTCATGCAATTTCAACGTTTTTTCGCGATTTGCGGCAAGTTTTTGACATTCGTAAATGAATTCCAGCTACAATCTTTTAACCCAATATAAAAAGTTTTGTTCTCTGCTACTTTTAAGTTTTTCGCGATTATTTATTGCAATTTTTATGTTTTTACGCGTTTTGCGGCGATTTTTCAAACATTCATAAAGGAAATCTGGTTTCAATCTTTGAACACAGTAGTAAATTTTGTCTTCTGTGAATTTTGAATTTTTCATGAATTTTTTTTACGAGATTTTTTTCCCCGTTTTATGGAGATATTTTCACATTCGTAAAAATAATCCAGTTTTAATCTTTTAGCCCAATAAAGTACATTTTTTTTCTCTTTTCAATAAAGTTTATTTGGAATCCGTACAATGATTTTAATTTTCCATGCGATTTTAACGTTTTTTCGCGTTTTACAGCAATTTTTAACATTTGTTACAGGAATATCGGGTTTCAACCTTTCAGCCCAATTTAGTAAATTTTATCCTCTGCGATTAAAACAGTGAGATTTTTAGCGTTTTTTCGTATTCGGCGGCGGCATTTTTTAAACATTCGTAAAAGAAATCCGGTTTCAATATTTCAGCCCAAATACAACAAATTTTGTCTTTTAAAATTTTTGAATTTTTTGCGATTTAAATCGCATAAAAATTTGCATGCGATCTTCTGCAGTTTTTTGTGGTTAATTTTTTAACACTGGTGGTGGCAATTTTTTAACACTTGTAAAATGACTCCGTTTTCAAGCTTTTAGACCAATATAGTATATTTTGTGAATTTAGTATATTTTGAGAATTTTTTTGTGTTTTTCCGCCTTTTTCGGCAAATTTTTGACATTTATTTTTCCGAAACGCAAAGAACTGACTCTCTGTTAAATTTTGCTCTGCTGAGATTAAATTAAATTTGGAAGAATACAAAATCGTCGTAACACGAACTGCGATGCTCACAATATTACACTAATCTGGGTCTAAATAAAAAATCACAAATTTCAAGGTTAGTTTGATTCGAGACCAGAGCAGATGTAGCCTGCACTTGTGTACGCTGCTGATGGCAGTTGGGCCCCACCACCAGGTTAATTTAATTTGAGGTTCACTTGGGGAAAAAAACGACCAAGGAAATGAGAAAAGCTCCACTTAGTTCATTTTATTGAAATTAATATTTTTATAACAAATATAATAAATAAGATACATTTATCAAACTTTTAAGATATTTTAAATAAATTTAATCATCACATTTAAGAAGTATTAATCATTTAAGTTATATGAGCCTGGAGAATTGCACCTTGGATAGCAACGGTTTTGTTTAATAGCGGTATTTCTGGAACGGATTACCATCGTTTACCATCAAGGTATACCTATATATTAACTTTAAAATATCTCATTCAAGAAGACTCACACTTTGAAAAATCATTATCATTGCATCTCAAAAATACGAAGGTATAGTAGAAGATTAAGTGCCGTCAATAAAATAAATAATAATAAATAAGAGAGAGGGACATATTTAATTATGCAGGCATATTTCAGCTATACTGCCAAAAGGGAAATGCCTTTATAGTAGAGGTTTGCACGGGCCGGAATTTCCAGGCCCGGGCCGATGTAAAAACTAAAAGTTTGGCCCGGGCCGATGTAAAAACTAAAAGTTTGGCCCGGCCCGGCCCTGGCAATTCAAAAATGAATGAAATCAGCCCGTCCCGTTCAAAAATCAATGAAATCAGTCCCGGCTCTAGTCGAGTTTTCTTAAAATAAAATTAAGATTATTTTAAAGAATACTTATGGAAAAAATTTATCTCCACAAGCTATATAATACAGAATAGAAACATTAATGATCACTTAGATTCTTATACTATTACATTCAAATATATACTCAGTAAAAGAGTTAGTATAGTTAAGAATAAAAGAATAAAGATGATTAAAAACATAACTTTTGAAGATGTATATTAAAAAAATACTTCTCTGTAATTTATTAAAATATATTTCCAGAGATTCCGTTAACAAAAGTTCATCATCTCTATTATTTACAAAATATTGCCTGCCCGACATGTCCTGTGAACAATTAAGTCCCGGCTCGGCCAGAGAATTCAGAAAAAAATATTTTCTTCTCTTTGTCCGACCCTTTTAAATTTGTTATATTGTGCCACTCGACCACTTAATTTTATTTCTCGACCTGTGCCGGTTCGTTTATTTTTTTTCTTGGTCCGGCCTGTTAAAAAAAATTGTCTTCATTCTACCGGCCCGCCTGCTCCGAGTCTGGTACGGGATTCGAACCAAGCCCGAGCTCGCTCAGACCTCTACTTTATAGAAGAATTGTTTAAGGGAAAAATGAAAAAATGTCTTCACTTTTTCGTTCAAGTCAAATCTGAAAAACTTTCAGTCATCCCATTTCTCCCAGCTGAGATTTGAACCAGCAATATTTGGTACCAAATTCATTACTTCAAAGAAAAGAGCTGAGTTGTCTACTGATCTGACACCTGAGTATGTAAAAAAAAAAAAGGAAGAAACATAAAATGAAAATAAAAAGTTATTTCATTTCGATTTTGGGTCAATACAAGACAAGTCTTAATTGACTGTATCATATATTTTAGAAATTGATGTTCAGAAAGTTGGGGGGCACGTACCCCCTCGTGCCCCCCCCCCCCCGAGGCTACGCCTATGCTCAATCAGTGCTTAAAGAATTACTTAATTATTTTTTCATAGCTAACTTCAAACTAATACTTTTTCGCAGGTTTTTGAGGTCGTTCTTCACACTCTCATAATCATATCAAAATCTGTTAGCAATATTACTTTTCTTTTTGTTAAATATTTTCTCATCTTTTTAAAAATTATAAATATTAAAAAATGTTTCAGAGAGCAGCCAGTTTGGTTTTGAGAACAGCATTGAAGCACGCTTATAATAAAAAATATTTCATGTCTCACATTATATTCGAAAACTTTTGTGCATCCTTATTAAAAAAAAGAAAAAAATAGTATATATTTTTTAATCTGCTAATAAGTACTGATTAAGGAAAAATAAAAAGCTAATACGACTGAAGATGTTGCTTAATCAGTGCTTAAAACATTACTTCATTATTTTTTCAAAGCTAAATTCAAACCAATATTTTTTTCTCAGGTTTTTGACGTCGTTATACCGACAGTCTCATAATCATGTCATAATCTTTTAGATATATTACTTCCCCCCCCCCCCCCTATGTACTTTGACCCTTTTCTTTCCTTTCTTTCTTTTCTTTTTCTTTTCTTTTTTTTCTGCTGTACATTTTGTTATTGTTAAAAAAAAATAGAAATATTGAAAAATGTTTCAGTAAGCAAGCCAGTTTGGATTTGAGAACAACTTTGAAGCACGTTTAGTATAAAAATATTTCATATATTACATTATATTCGAAGACTTTTCTACTTCTCTATTAAAAAAGAAAAAAAAGCCTTTTTTAAAAGAAAATCTGTTAATAGGTACCGATTAAGGAAAAATAAAAAGCACAATACGACCAAAGATGTTGCTCAATGAGTGCTTAAAGATTTACTTAAATATTTTTTCATAGCTTCGTCTTTTCATAGCTTCGAACTAATGCTTTTTCGCAGGTTTCTGAGGTCGTTTTTCACAGTCTCATAATCATATCAAAATCTGTTAGCAATATTACTTTTATTTTGTTATCTATTTTGGCAACTTTTTTAAAATTAGAAATATAAAAAAATGTTTCAGAAAGCAGCCAGTTTGGATTTGAGAACAGCCTTGAAGCATGCTTAGAATAAAAATATTTCACGTATCACATTATATTCGAAGATTTTGTACATCCGTATTAGAAAGGCAAAAAAAGTTTTTTTTCTTCTTTTTTTTTTAAATCTGTTAATAAGTACACCGATTAAGGAAAAATAAAAAGCTAAATACGACTGAAGATGTTGCTTAGTGCTTAAAGTATTACGTCATCATTTTTTCACAGCTAAATTCAAACCAATCTTTTTTCGCGGGTGTCTGACGTCGTTATGCCAACAGTCTCATAATCATGTCAGAATCTTTTAGATATATTACTTTTTTTTCCTACATACTTTAACCTTTTTTTTTTCTGTAAATCACCAGATTTAAAATTGCGATTCTTAGAAATCGGAGTGAAAAATGTGTCCGTTAAGCTCACACAACACAATCGATAAAACTAAAGCATATCCCGGATACAGAAGAATCAAATTTCTGAAACTTGAATACCTTGTCACTGCGTCAAAAAAATATGAAATTTCTGGCATTAACAAAGACGTTTTTTGAGGGGGGAATGGAAATCCGTAAACAATCAAGTTGGATAGAAATACGCACATTTGTAAACTGATATTACCCACGATGTCTCTTTAAAGTAGCTTTAAATTGTCGCCAATGTATTTTGATTTTAAATGCATAAATTTATGCATAACGATATTTTCGATATTTTCTTGAATTCAGATTTCTCATGTTACGTTCTGTTTTTGGCATGATTGTTGCTTTTTTTTTTTTTTTTTCGTTCTCGATTTTATGAATTTATTTCAGTCATGATTTATAAAATATAATGTTTGATACTTTGTAAATGTTATTTAGAGACAAAAATAACATAAAATAAAATCTGTTATTACAATTTTGTCCTGTTTTTATAAAAAGAAGAGGGTGTACAGTTTTACAGAGCAAGTACATATTTTTGTACAGTCCGCCAAAAAAGAAAAAGAAGAAAAAAAGAGAACAACCTCATACATTTTAATCTCCAAATTGTCACAGAAAAAAATACGAAAATAACTATTCGACTGGAAATTATGTCGTTTTAGGTTGATTTCGTAAGAAATACTACCTATTACATTCTCTCCTAAGTTGGAATTTTTGAAAAAATTTTGCAGATCTACGCCGATCATGACTCCCAGAACCCAAAACCACCCCCAGTTCAAAACTTTATGTATCTATCTATCTATGTCACTTTTTTATGGACACGATAACTCCGATAAGTCTGTACAAATCTCTCCCAAACTCATACATAAAATTAAGGGGCATAAAATCTTGGTCAATTTCGTTAATGTGCAAAATCGAACCAAGGGGGGGGGGAAATGGGTGGTCTTTCTGTGAAAACAGAAAAATCTTCATAATTTCTTAATTATGATACGTATCGAATCCGTTTAAAGTTATTATTACTTCTAGGATTTATGTTAGGTATCGAAAATTTATGTATGACAAATTTTTGATACCTATAAAAATGGCCCCAAGGGAGGGGGGGGGGGGTAGAAGAAAAAATTCATAACTTCTTCGTCAATTCACAAGATATCAAATCCGCTTAAATTTCTTATAAATCCTCTTAATATTATCTAAAACTTTTATATTGACAAGTTTTTTATAGGACCAAAACGTATAGCAAAAAAAAAAATAAATAAATAAATAAAAACAAAACAAAAATCCCTGCCTGCTCCGCCTGCAAACAAGGTAGGTTTCGAAGTGGGCGGTTTCAACTGCCGTACATGGCAAAAAGGTCATTTCTTCCACAATTCCCAACAAACAGGCACCCCATGGTCTGCGTCTTCGAAATCTACCTGTGCCTATAGGCCGAGCCGTCAGGGATTTTTTCGTTTTATGTTAAAAAAAAAGTTTAGGAGATCGTCTTCATATTGAAATTATACCAAGCATTCAAATTTTCAATACGAATACCTAATATTGCGACATCATATTTGGATTTTCGGTAAATTAATACAAATACCATTTTGTATTACGCCTTAATACAAAACGGAGAGTCATTCGTTCAGGTAGCTCCGGAATTATGAAGGTTTAAGGCTGTTCTCAAATCCAAAGGAGCTACTTTCTGACACAATTTTGAACCCATTTTTATTCGAAAACGGAGGAAACACTGACTCCATCTTTCATGTAGCATTAATAGTTCGTTTACAGGGGCACTCAAAAGAATTCCGTTACATTACAGTCTATGTTGAAAAATCGTTTGCAGTGTACTTTAATGATGTTATACTAATCCAAGCATACACTGCAAAAGAAAAGAAAAATGTTGATTTTACAGTATAATACTGACACTTAAGCTGCCAGTATTATACCGTAAAATTAACAGTAATAAACAGTAAAATAAGCAGTAATACAGCGGCAGTGTATATCATAGTGCAATCATAACTTCTTCTATCTGCCGTTACAGTATTTTGGAAGTATCGGAAAGTGTTTCATAATCTATGCTTGACGCATGATATCCTTTATTGCTTACCGATATTACAGTTATTACTTTTGCAAAAAATAATTTGCCAATCTTTAGAATGTTTTATTTGGAATATCACCTCGTTCATTGAAAGGAAGAGTCTGCTTTGGATATCTTGACTATTATTCGCCTGAACAATCATGAATATTTCAGTTCTTTACAGAGGCGTTCAGAGATTTGGGATGAGAGGTCTTTTCACACACTCACACACACTAGAGATGTGACGGACTCAGCCCGAGCCCAAGCCCGGGCCCGACACGTGCTCGGATTCGATTTTTATACTAGCCTTCGGACCCGGGCAGGCTTGAGCTCATTCTTTCTGAAACTGACAATTTTATTTATTCTCATATAGAAAAAATAAAAATAATTTTTCCCTTAAAATATTACATATTCCATTTCAAGTGATTTTAATGTTATTTTGATCAGAATGAATAGAAGGAGAAACAGAAGTCTTATTTTTCTTTTCTAGTATTATAATGTTAATTTAAAAGAAAATTCACGATATTTGCGACGCGACTGACGACTGGGTGATATGGCGCCAATACGAAGTGGCGCGAATAATATTTGTTGCTAGATTTTCTTTTGAGATAGTAGGATATTTTTTTTAATTGGAACGTTTATTTTATTTATTTTTTTAGAGATCTAATGCGAGATGAATATAATTTTGTTTTTAGTCAATAAGCACTAGCTTAGGTTTGCAAATTTTTAGTCTTCTATTGTGAGCTAGTCATATTCGCTCTTTGTATGAAAATAACGTTAGTGATTCTATTTTTAATCATGAACTCTGCCCATGCTAAAGCTCTGCTCTGCACATTTACGAAGTCACTTTCATTCGTAAGTAGATATAATTGTCATGTATTGTTATTCCGATAGAAAGCAATTGAAGAGTGTTTCCAATTTTCCTATAAAAGCGCAGGATCTTTCAGATAACGGTGTCAAATTTTTAATTTAAGCTGATTTTCAGGAAAACAAAACGTTTTAATTAAGGAATCAATTATAAGTTGCGATATACACCTTTTATAAGAAATAGAAAACGTTGTTCGATTCTTCGGCTTAGAAATAGTAATTTCTGCAAATTGCATGCATTTATTCATAAAACGCGCTTCGTTAATGTGGCCGTCAAATTTGCTTGTTGGGAGAGGAAAATATTTACATCCTTTTAAGGAAGTATATTTATATTTGACATAAAACTTCTCTTTTGATAAGATTGAATGTAAATATCCATAAAATTAATTATGTGCACGGGATAAACATTTATTTTCACATACGAAGTGTTTTAAAAATGAGATATTACTTTTAAAATAATTTTTAAATATTATGCAATTTTTTTCGGTATCGGGCTCGGGCTTAAAATCATTGGGTTCGGGCGGGCCCGGGCTCCGAAAAGAGAGCCTGAACTCATCTCTAACACATACACACAGGTCACTTTAATAAAAGAACAACGGACTTGCGGCATGGACAGATCATCGCTGACTGCAAACAAGTAGGTAGAATCTCGTATAAATACGGTTTTTTTTTTTTTTTTTTTTTTTTTTTTTAAATAGTGGGAGCTTCTTTTTTGAATATTTGTGAAAAACTTTCTAATTAATTCATTTTAATATCCAATCACAGCTTTAGTTGCAAATGCATTTCACTGAATGTTTAATACATTCTTTACCAATCAAACTAATATATCCATGCATTATTTTTTATTTCCTTCAATTTTGCGTCTCGGTGGTCAATTACTGGTCCATTCACGCTTTGCTAACTTCTATCATCTTTACCCTTTGTAATCTAACGGTTTTATCCATATCTTTGTCGATATATTGTCAATATTTTCCCCACATTTTTTACCATAAAAATCCCGTTTAAATCAAGCAACAGATTCTTTCTCCTCTAGGAAATCCATATAATCTGAATCTGTATCAATAATGTACGATTATTCATGAATGTATAATATTTATTTATTATTATTCATGAATATTATTTTTCTAGGATATTGATTTTGTTATATATTCTTATTTACTTTAATACATCAATACATAATGATTTGTCAGTTAATAATTTTTCTGGAAACCTATTATTGAAACTGTAACATTACACAATGATAAAATTGCTGAATTCCTCTAACCTTTTCAATTGAGACACGTGTCAAAAGAATAATTTAAATATTCGCTCTAATATCAGGTTGGTGAAGCTATGTAGATTAGTTTTCAATCTAGGTCAAGTTTTCTAACTTTCAAAAGTGGGTGGACAAATAGGGGCAACGAAACCAGATAGAGAAAAGTAGTGAATAGAAAACCGCTTTGAAATAAGGACATACAATTAAGTATACCAGACTGGATTCTTTTCTGTTAAGATACATTTTCCAGATGTATTGATTGAATGGTTAGTATATGAATGGCTAAAATTACCAGTTCAAACATATTCAAATACAATACTTTGTCATGCGTTAATTTAAGAGGCAAAGACAACGATAGAGGTCCAAAGCGAAAAAAGAGACAAGAACGCATGTAGAGAGTGAGAGAGAGAGAGAGAGAGAGAGAGAGAGAGAGGAGTGGGGGGGAGAGAGGGGGGGGGGGGAATGTAAAGTATAGTTAAATATTTAAAGAGGTTCATATTGGCCATTATCTTGCGTTATGTTAACAAGTCATTATACAGATTTTATAAAATCGTAAAACAAATTTATAATTCAACTGCATTTTACATTCTGTTTCACTTTTGAATAAATTAAAAACCATAATCTGTATAAATAATCGATATTTCTTCATATTAATGCTTTAATACTTACTTTTATATAACAAGCCAAAGAAAATTTTTCATGTTTCGGAAGCTTAAATGTATGCATAAAGAATTCATAAGAAACATGTTTTCGTTCAAAAATTATTTTATATAATTTTTACTGAATGTAACATAGCAGAGTGTGTACATATAAATATAAATTATGGTAAAAATTTCTTTACACACGATTCTCTAAAAACATTCGTTATAATCAAATGCCTTTTATTATTATTTTTTTTTTTTTTACAGTCGGAAATAAAATATGCTATATTGAAATAACACAGCAAGTGCATATATGTTATATCTGATGCTAATATTATAGTTACGCGTTTTCCTGTTTCCTTCAACAAACTTACACACTAGATATATGCAGGGATACTTAAAATACAAATACTCCATGTCTATCCCATTGCACAACAAACAAAATTGGTTATAAAACTTGCAATTATTTAATAATGAAGGATTACATATTATATCTATTATAATAGACACCTTGCCTTTGAATTGGTTAAAATTATTTGATGTAAAACAATACTTATTTAGTCTCCCAGAATGTTAAATTAAATGGACAATATTTTACATCAAAATTGATCTAGATTCTAGACTTAGATTTAAACGTCATTATCATGTAAAGATTATGCTTAAAGTAGGATTAAAACCAAAGTAAGATATTGATTCGTTGGTTGATTTAAAATTATTTAATTTTCTTTAAATAAATTAAAAAAAGGGGGTTTAAAAAGTCAAATCCTTAACTCTTCCCTTGTTATGGAACAATGCACTGTGTGGAATTCAAAAACACTCTTTTTTCACTTTTTGAGTTTTGAATAGGAATGGATATACACATACTTTTATTTTATACACATTTAACTAAATATTGAATGACATAATTAACGATTAAAAACAGAAATTTGCTCCTGCCATGTAGGGGGACTGGGGAATGAATGGGACAAGGGATGGATGGGACATTCTCAATATTTCAGGCAATAAATTTTTTTTTAATTGCTTCTTATCCTCATAGATGACACTATCATAGTGTGCTTCAGAACCAAAAGCAAGACCACATGGCTGTTTTCAATTTCCTTCAAAGTTGCATTTCCTGAAAACTTTCCTTAAAAGTAATTTTTTTTTTTAAATATTTGAAGTTGTTTACATATTTTATGCATTATAAACTTTTAAGATATGTTATAGTTATTTATTTCAAGGCTCAATTATGGCAATAAAAATGAATGAATATTAACCATTGTGACAAAATAATTTCCGAGACAAAATGGCTGACAATTGAATATATGCATCGTGGGGATGATTGGGACATTTTAAATGGGGATGAATGGGACTGCTTCATTCATCCCTAGAGGATACCGAAAAATGTTTTTTCATTAACTAAATAATATTATATAAGTTGATAAATTAATAATTTATGTTAATTATTCTTTTAACATTGCCTCCTCATTGTAGCCACCGTCTTCTTCAGCCATTGGATGTTTCTGTTTATGGGCCTTTAAAGGCAAAGCTGAGATCAGTCCAAGATGATTGGCTGATAAATAATCTTGGAGAGCATATTACAGTTCATAACCTCTCAGCTTTTGCATTTTTGTCAGCTTTTAGTACTAGCAACATAAACATAACCAGTGGTTTTAGGAAAACTGACATTTTCCTTTTTAACAGCTATACATTCACTGAAACTGATTTTATAGCAGCTTATGCAACTGACAGACCACATTTAGAACATTTTAGACAGACCACATTTATTGTGTTACTGATATTTGCACATCCGTGCAACTTTAACTTTGTAATTGTAAAGTTCAAATATATAATACAAATTACAGTTTTTTAATGCATAATTAACTGTGTTTTCACTTCTTAGATTACTAACACTGATATATAACAGCCATATAAGATCATGTATTACAAATATAATTACATATAAGTTTATAATTATAAATTTTAATTTGGTATCATTGAATATAGAGAGGAAAATATTTGTGTCCCATCCATCCCTGCTGTGGGGATGATTGGGACACAGAGGAACTTTTTTTTAATTTCATAATATATTTCTGTATAACAATAACCTTGAATAAATATTGTGCATAAGATGTGGACAAACACTTAATGTATGAAATGCGATATATAATATTAATAATAACTATAATAAAATATTTAAAATAAATATTTTTGTGAAAATGTCCCATTCATCCCCTATCTCCCCTATTCATACTAAATCAGTTTGACTGAAAAATGTTTTGTTTATATCACAATTTAAATTGAAATTCTGTTTCTTCTAAGAATCTGATGAGTTAAAGATCAATTTTTGGATCTCTCATTTCAAATCTTGACGCAATTGCGAATGATATGAAGATTTTCCAAAAATCCTTTTACTTACCCATCATACGTAATGTAGGGTAAGTCTTGTAATCGTTTTGAAAATCGAAACAAATTTTTGACGGATTTACACGTTTCAGACACTGGAGATTCCGAAAAACATATTTTTAGAAAAAAAAAATTGCCGTCCGCCTGTGTGTGTGTCTGTAAACGCTCTATCTCCCAAAGAAATTGAGATAGAGACTTGCAATTTGGTATGTACTTAGTAAGTAATAATGGGAAGAAGCCTATTTCATTTCAAAAACCTCGATTAACCGGAACAATTTTTTTCGGACTCTCGAAATATTCGTTCTGATGAAAGGTATATAAAAATTTTCGAAATTGTTTATTTTAAGAAATAAATATAAAAGACAATAAAAAAACATAAATTTTGCATAAAGCATGAAGTCGATCGGATAATGAGTTGCCGAGATATTTGGAATCCTATTTTCCACACTCTTCGATTTTTCATGACCCTGTATTTCATCCAAATTTCACTTCAAAGATATATTCTAATTGGAAATTTGACGCTTAATTAGATGCAATAAACCGCTAGTTAATAGGATTATTATTTTTGGAGTTATAAGGATGTTTCTTTCAAGCAATTCAGTAATCGAGCCTTTAAAGTTTGTGACGTCATCAAGCCACGATTTTATTTGAATTGCAATGCACTTTATAAGTAGTTTACACATGTTTTATTTTAATATTTTACATTATGCATATCCATGATGGGTAAGTATTACGGTGGCCCCCAACGACTAGTTTTCATCCGCATCGAAGAACGTTAAATGAAACGGGTCGCTTTTTAGAGTAATTAACATTTTCAATAATAGATGAAAATCCTCATTAGTGAATTTTATAGGAGTTTTACGCTGACACAGTTTGATCAATTGCATAAATTTGCTCGAGATTTCTTTTTCCGTTTTCGGAACTACATATCGATGTGCAAAAAAATTCTCTAAATTAAAAAAAAAAAAAAAAAAAAAAAAAACACTACATAAGCAAGTTAATTTATGAGTGTTTTGTGTATTTTTTGACAATTTGTGCTAATAAACTTGATACATAGCTGCTAAAACTTTTCTACAGAGAAAAAAACCTCTCTAAATTAATAAATATCATTAATTTAATTGCAACTTTAACTTTCTGCATCACGATTTTATGTATGTGAGTGAATACATTAAAAAAAAAACTTTACAAAAAGTAATTTTTTAAAGTATTTATTACACTATTCATTTTTATTTTATAATTAATTAAATGGCGATCTTTAAGACGTACATGATATTTTAATAAATAAAGTAGCATATAACGCAGTATAGTTTCAACAGTTCGTAGATGGGCTTAAACAGTATGAAAAAATTCTTAGTTTCAGGAATATTCTAAATCGAAAATAAAACTAAACTAACGTGAGAATCATGGTAGAATTCCTAATGACTTTCGCAAGTGCAGTTCTAGAAAAAAAAAATCTTTACACCACATTAAGTATCTTGAAATTCATCGTACGAAAAGGACACCAATATACGAAATACAAATTGGAAATATTATCTATTATTAAATGGTACTATATGAAATATGAATTAAACTTTGAGAAGTCGTCTATATATTAACTTTTAGATTTTCAACAGCAACACTTAATTTTAATAAAATATTTGTCACCTATATTTTTAAACATTATGCCCAGATACCAAATTTGAAATCATTTGACCAAAAGTTAAAAGAAAAATAACTATTCAAAGTTTTGACGCTTTAATTTTAAATCAATTGTATAAATTTTCATTTATATTTTTTAAAATTATAATATTATTATGTCAATTTTTTTTCTATAATCTAAATAATAATAATATAATAATTTTTTCTATATTTAAAATCCCAAACATAAATATCTTAGTTTTGTGAATCCTATAATTTCATGCAATTAGGAATTATGAAATTAGAATATTTAAAATATGCATCTGTTTATGACTTAAATAATTAAAAATTAAATGTACTCAATTTCTTAAATGGCGAAGTTCAAAAGAGGTAGTTTAAATATAATTTTAAAGTTTTGTACAAGTAGGTCTAACTAGGACTTCCCTCAAAGGGATTAGTCTGAGTGATATTGCTGAGAACATAAAGTTAACAATTACGATATAAAGAAGATATCAACAAGAATCTAAGTGAATATACAGCATATGATAGACAAGAGATAGATAAAGATACAACATATGAAAAATAGCAAATTAAATGATATAATTACAAAATATCATATATAAATTCATATACTGTTATGTTTTCATATGCATTTTTTTTATAACATTTGGCAAATAATCTCATTTTCTTAAGCGGGAATTGCTCAAAACTTAAAAAAAAAACCGCCGGATATTTTAAAACGATATTTTTAAAGTCACATAATCAGATTTGCAGCCAATAGCGTATTTTAGCAAGCGTAGTTTAACGCAAATTTAATTTAATTTTTGCAACATTTTCTTTGTGACAAATATCTAAATAAAATATTAAAAAATAAAATATTAAATATTGAAATATTAAATCAAATATTTAATATTTGAATTAAAAAAATTTCCTTTGTTTATTTGTATAACTATTTATAGAAACTCGTATACTTCAAACCACATTGATAACATGCTTTCCTACAAACGTGTCTACCAGTCTAACTACTCGTATGTCTTAGCTGTGTCTCTCTCCGAACTCATCTGTCTACTGTCTCTCTACTCTTCTGTATACCCGTCTCAGTATCCGTCTGTCTTTCTACCCGACTCTTTAATCGTGTCTCTACCTGTCTCGCTTCCCGTTACACTACTCGTCTATCAACACGTCTGTCTGTCTATATACCCCTCTCTCTACCCGTCTGTCAAGTCGTCTCTGTACTCGTCTCTCTATCCACCACTCTACCCGTCTCCCTACCCATCTCACTACCCCTCTGTCAACCCTTTTTTGCACCTGCCTCGCTACCCGTCTGTCTATTTGTTTCGCTACCCGTTAGCTTATCTCTGTCGCTATCCGTCTCTCTACCCGTCTGTCTACCCTACCCGTTTGTTTACACGTCTATCTATCTCTCGCCAACTCTTCCCAATATTTAAACAATTTAGTAAACGGAAGCCGTTTATCTGTTATTAAATGCAAACAGGAGTAATTGATCTAAAGAGTGTAATCAGATGCAATTTTTTTAAATACATAAGTAAACCAGCATAATAATTCACCAGTTTTATTTTCATAGTAGTTTATGTCATTTGACAGTAAATCTCAACTTCTTCAACCCGAGCTGCGTCAAGCTTTTGAAAAAAGCCCCAAGGTCCGTATAACTGGGAAGGGGAATTGTCCTCAGGGCTATTAGATAAATGTTATTAAGTTAAGTGAAAGTTTCGTAATCGGGTTCGCAGCCAATTTCTTATGTCAGAAAGGGTGGCTTCACGCCATTTTAAATTCATTTCTGTAACTTTCTTTTTTTTTTTGGTGGGTGGTTGGGGGGGGGGGGAGGGTTCCAAATATATACACTTAAATTCAAACTTTTGCCCCCATGTTAATATTAGTGTTGTTTGTATTATCAATTAATACTTTGTTGATCGAGCTTCATTCGAAACAAATGTAAAAGACTTCTACAGTTTTTTTTTTCTAGGAGAAAGTTCCGTAATCGGGCCCTAAGCTAATCGGGGAATTTAATATCATTATTGTTTCTAACTCTTATAGAGTTAAAACAATATTGTTGCTAGCATTACTCTTGTTTGTGACCAACCTCTTCTGTGTATCTGAATAGGGAAAAGTTCCGTATCATGTACTGGTTGGTGCCAAAGGCAGTTGTAGAATCTTACAAATTTTTCTAGAGAGCGGAAAAACATGTTTTTTAAAATATTTACAAATATACGTTTATTAAACCATGTTTTTGAGCCATTTTAAAAAATTAAGTACGGTGCTAAAATAAAATTTTATTGCCATTTTCGATATTTTAATAAGAAATGAAAATACATAACAAACAAATTTAACAAAACTAAGCCATTTTTGGGTACTTCTCTATTATCCCGTCGACCACTTTTCATAACAAAAAACTATCGCCAAACTAAGATTAAACGCCAAAAATACAGTCCCATTTACTTGATGCCAGAAGCATTATACGTATTTGTTATGCCATCAAGTGGTTTTTAATTCGACATTTGCGTGTATTTTTCATTATGTTTTACTGATTTATTAGTTATTTCATTCATTAAAGTAACAATTGTGTCCTTAAATTCTTATATTTTATTTATTTTGATATTTCAATGGCAACGTTCTCCCTTTTATTTAGCGTTACAGTTTGGCGATAGTTTTTTGTTATGAAAAGTGGTCGACGGGATAATAGAGAAGTACCCATTTTTTGTGATAAATAATTGTTATTGCCAGGGGGGCAAATTGTAAACAATTAATAAGCGAACTAAAAAAATTACCGGAAAAAACTTGTGGGAATCTCAAGAAAGAAATATCTGATATAAATAGCATTTAAAATCTTAAAATGGAGAAGCGGTCCGTATAAAAATGTAAAACCTTATACACCTGATATAAGAATTTTTTAATTTTTTTATATTTCCGAAAGCACAGATAAAAGGGTAAAAATCCCGGCATAGATGCCATGTACTCACCACGTTGGCGCGATTTTCCCCCCGCCCCTTTGGCGAAAACTGTTTGTTGTGTTTGTTTACTTTTATTTTTTATTTTAATTCTATAGATTATTTTTATATGTATATCAATATTAATTTAGGCACAGATGTCATATACGCACCAGATTGGTGCGATTTTTCCCCCGCCAATTTGGCGAAAACTTTGTTTTTGAATATTAGTTACAAATACCATACAATAATAGCATGTAATTTTTTATTTCAATATAAAAATAAAATAACGTAATAAATGAAATAGCTCCTATTATTCAAAAATGGGAAATAAAAATAAATAAATGATAGTTTGATATAAATAAATATTGATATATATAATAAAAACAATTTATAGAATTAAAATAAAAAATAAAAGTTAATAAACAACAATTGAAACAAAATAACCGGGTTACCATGTGAGGCATAAACCATGTGAGGCATGTGAGGCATGTGAGGCCATTTTGTTGCAATCGCGCCAATGTGGTGCGTATATGACATCCGCGCCTTTATTTATATCAAACTATTATTTATTTATTTTTATTTCCTTTTTTAAAATAATAGAAGCTGTTTCATTTATTACGTTATTTTATTTTTATATTGAAATAAAAAATCACGTGTACTATTTGTCACACTATTTGTAACTAATATTCAAAAACAAAGTTTTCCCCAAGCTGGTGGAGGGAAAAATCGCGCCAACGTGGTGCGTATATGACATCTGTGCCTTGTTTCATTTCACATAGAGGTACTGCTCTATTATCCCGTCGACCACTTTTCATAACAAAAAACTATCGCCAAACTGTTAGATTAAACGCCAAAAATGCAGTCCCATTTACTTGATATCAGAAGCATTATACGTGTTTGTTACGTCATCAAGTGGTTTTTAACGCGACATTTGCGTGTATTTTTCATTATGTTTTACTGATTTATTAGTTATTTCATTCATTAAAATAACAATTGTGTCCTTAAATTCTTATATTTTACTTATTTATGTATTTTGATATTTCAATGACAACGTTCTCCCGTTTATTTGGCGATAGTTTTTTGTTATGAAAAGTGGTCGACGGGATAATAGAGAAGTACCCACATATGTATTGGTACTTTTATGTTGACTTGGCGCAGTTGATAAATCGCCAAATATTTTTCTAATAACATCTTCATATTGCATTCATTTCATTTAAATATAAATCTTTCACTGATTTCATTTGAAATACATACATTAAAAATACACGTCTTTCACTCATTTAATTTAAAATACACGCCTTTCACTAATTCCATTTAAAATACTAAAAAGGAAAAGAAAATAAGAAATAATGCCACAAATCGAAACCTTTTATTTAAACATCAAAGAATTGTTCCTAACATACACACGCGAAATAAAAAAGCTGCTAATGGTGTGATTTACGCCAAATCTCTAATACTAATACTACTCTTACTAATCTCTAATACTTTTCAAACAGAAAAAATTCCAGATTAACTTTCCATTTTTATTAAATTGAAATATATTTTATTGTGCTGAATATTAGTGCTTGCATATTTTTTTGCTCTATGTATTCCATGAACTTTTCAATTCCGATTGTCTACGAAAATCTCCCGCCGGTGAAAATGAAAATGACGTACGCACAAAATTTAGTGACGTATGTACTTTAATTCTGCTTTTTTATCTATTTTTTTAATATAACTTCCAAACGGTTTGACACTTATTCTTGGTAATAAATAGACGACGTTGTCACCTTTATAGGTACCTGCTGTAAAAATTTGAACGAAATCCGTTAAATATTTTTTGAGTTATGCTTGACGAAAGGTTTTAATATCCATCGTAGCTATATATGGGGCAAAGTAATACTGCGCTGTGTATGAGTCTTCGTTGCACTCAGACAATAAATTTTAATGCAAACTTTAAAACTTTCGCTGACTTTTGACATTTGAAAAATATCCCATCTCTTAAAAACACTTGTAGTGCTTCTTATGAAAATAAAATGCACAACGATATCAGTATATTTCATAATTTCAGTTTCGCTTCATTTTAGAAATAGTCTGATAAGTTCTTATAAAATTTTTCCCCATCACATTTGCTTGATATACGAACGGTTTGAAAAATTGGTATTACACTTGCTACTTCTCAGCGTTATCTCTTCTACGATTTCATATTTAGAAACTGTAAATTGAAATCGAAAATTCTCTCTTAAACTACCAATGCTGTAGCTGTATTTTAAAAGCATAATTTGTTTTCAGACTTGTTTTAAAAAAATTAAGCTTTGCAGAAAATCGAGTTTTTCTCTTTCTTGCGTTTCATAGTTAATACTTTGAAATACGATTAAAATATAGCACATATAGCCTCTGGTCGAAATCTTTTCTTTCCACTGTAATAGCGAGAAGGATTCTACATGTTATGGCTCGATAACTTTAATAATAATATCGCAATTTAAATACTTTAATATAGTAGAATAATTTTGAAATATACCGAGATTTTAATCTCATCATCATCAACAACAACCGTTTTCAATCCACTGCTGGATGTATGCCTCTCCCAGATTTTCCTCCTTGTTTCCGATCTAGAGCTTTGCTTATCCAATTAACTCCAGCCACTTTTCTGATTTCGTCGCTCTATCTTACCCAAGGTCGTCTTCTTTTTCGTTTTACATCTCTGGGATACCGCTGTAAGATGCTCGTACTCCATCTATTGTCTTGACTTCTTGCAATGTGCCCAACCCATTTTCATTTTAGCCGTTTAATTATATCTCGATGATGTCAAAAACTTTCGTTTGACTTCTTATGCTGATTATTATTTTCCTGCCTCTTCTAGTTCTGTCTAGCACACGTCTTTCCATACTTCGTGTTTTGTTTGTAATATTCGTCATACGTTGCTGTATTGTTTGTAATCTTTGTACCATCCGTTTTGTTAGCGTCCACGTTTCAGCTCCAAAAGTCAGTGCGGGCAAAACACATTCGTTAAACACTTTTCTTTTCAAGCAAAGAGGCATGCTACTCTTCAGAATAATACAGATAATCCCAAAATCATTCCATCCATTTCTTATTCTTCTGTTGATTTCCTTCATGATGCTGTTGCACGATGTTTATTTCCTGCCCAAGGTACACATAGGACACTTCCTTAATCTCAGAATTTTATAGACGATCTTCTTTTTTGGTGGAAATGAATTGAACAACACCTTAGTCTTTTAGTCTTTTCCAAATTTATTTTTAATACCACGTTAATGCTAGTGTGATGAAGCTCGCTGGAAAATCGGAGAATGCTTTTCAGAGTATTTTATGTGATCGTAAAATTTCATACATTTGCGTTCATCGCTATAACCAGAGGTTCCCCTCCTGATAGGAAACAGTCCACAAAAAGACATCCGTTTAAACAAAGAAGTATCATCACGTGAAACTTTTCTTTATTCAGCACACATCGACACATCTGGAAAGGCGAGGGTCCTCTTACACATCTACATAATAGAACCTTATTGTTCAACAGTTACAGAAGATCTGTTAAAAATTTTGCACTGAGAGTGCGCCAACATTTTTGATATGCAAAGCTGCAAACTGCTACGAATGTGCCAGATACCAGATGCCCCTTTTTTGTCCGTTATGAATAAATGTGTATTACATTTTTGAACGACAATTCGCCAATAGTCTACCAGAATGACGATTTATCAATAAAACCACATTAGAAAGATAACCCCGTAATTATTTTGGGAAAGCGAAGACTGTATTAATGAGAACAGAAACAAAGCTTGTTGATTTTACATTATGATGCAGTAGTAAAGTTCAACTGAAAACGCGTGTGCTTTAACACAAGATATGCATGAAAAGGAAAGGTCAGATGTTAAGTCCATCTGGATAGTACATTAATATTCAGAGTTGAAACCGCATAAAACGAAGTACAACTACATTTAATGTTACGATAAAAATAGCTGGGAGCATTTTGAGATAGGATAAAAGATTACTTTTCTGGTTAAAGAATAAAAAATTATTTTGAATAAGGAAATTATTTAACATAGAGAAAATTTAAGATAGGAAAACTAAATTTTAGAATAAAACATAAAATATATATGATTCTATATCATAGGTAGCTTTTGTCAAATCTCTTAAGGCTGTTTTCAAATCCAAAAGAGTTATTTTCTGACACATTTCTGAATTAATTTTTGTTCAGAATCGCATGAAATTAGCAGGTGTTCTTATTCAGAAACTGTGTGATCGAAACACGTTTTCCATTTTTTGGTAAAGCCAGAAGATCTTTCAGAAAATACTGGCAAAGTCGGCGTTTTAAACCGAATCCCCGACGTGGCAGCCCGAGAAGCCGAAAAAACGTGTCGTCACGAGACCAGAATCGCTTATTACTCGATAAGTATAACTTATTTATCGAAAAATGGACACCTTATTTAGATTCCAAATCGCTCCAATAGCAAGCCTGCCAATTTTATGCCTTTGAGTTTAAAAATGAGTCCGAAAATGTATCAGAAAGTTTCGCGTAGTTGAGCAAGTCATTTGAGAACCACCTTAACATATCTTCCAATTCTTCAGGGCTGTTACTGAAAAGTAAAATGTCGTCATCAATCCGAAAAGCATAAAAATACAAGCAATCATGCATTATGCATCGTTCATGAAACACTTCCCAAATCTATCAGAATATTGTACATCCCCCTTTTATTTTTTTCATAACAGTGAAAGAAGATACCTAAAACAAACAATTTAGAAAACATGTAACATATAACTCAGAAAACATATAACTCATTGTCGCAGCAACTATTAAAAAATGTTATGTTTTATATCTCCGTATGGAGGAAACCCTCCGGAAGCATTAAAAAAATTTTAAATATATGTTACTAATTTAAATTTATACGATTTTGTAAAGGTACTGAGAAAATGAGAAATTTCCAAAAATCGGAATGAAGTTCACACAAGGAAATGTTTTCGAGTGGGATTGCTATCATAACCTTTTATTGATAAAAAGCCTGTTTTTATGACAAGGGGAATGGAGTTCCTCCAGAGATAACTGATTTCGTCTTTTACCTTATGACAGCCTTTTTTTTTTCTTTTTTTTTCTTTGTGAGTCGAGGGGAAAAAAACAGATAGTGATGTTTTCAGTTCCCTCTTTTTAAAAATTAAACAACTCAAGGAATTTAGTTGTTGCGGCTCACACGCCAATTTTCTCTTATTAGACTCAGCCGCGCCCGGGTTTAATTTTTGTGGAACCGGGCCGTGACCGATCCTCCTTTTTTAATTCTCATTAGTCTAAGGCTGGGGTCAGGTCCGGATTTAATTTTCTCTGAATTTCTGACTGGGGCTGGCGTGTCTGCTAGTTTTTCGTGAGACTTTCCTTTGCGCAAGTTTTTCACCAATTCCTGCAATTTGCCAGAGCCTTTTCGGCCAATATAAACTCAATGCCATTTTAAAATTCAAACTGGTAAATTTCTGACAAATTCAAAAAGCTATTTTTATTCTTAAATGCAAAAATTTCAGGAATTCTGATTCCTAAACTAAGAAATCGAATAGCGTTTAAAACTTTTAATTATATCAAAGCGTATTTCAGAACATCCTATCAAATTTGCGTTTTATGGCGATTTTCGGGACTCGCAAACGCGCGAACGAGAAAGATTGCCTTGAGACTTCAATCGATTATAATTGAAGATGTAATATATTTTCCGAAAAATAAAATACGGCATTTAATTTCAAATCATTTCAATAACCATGCTTCAAAATTTCAAGCTTTTACATACAAAAATTAATTTACAAATGTATCAAAAAGTTTCATGTCGTTGAGCGATGTTATAAAAGTAATGGTAAACCTGATCCAGATATCTTATGTCAATGAACAAAGTAAATAATAACATAGTGACTTGTAATATGGGGGAAGTGAGTTAAAATATCGACCTTGGCCTTGAAATTGCCCGCTAAAATTCGTCTCGTTGGAAATGAATAAAAATGCCAACAGAAAATGGAGCTAAGTGTTAATTTCATCACGTTACAGTGTCACAAGCTAAAAAACTGGTTTCGTTGGTTCAAGAATTTTCTTTTTTGCTATTATTTTTACATATTGTATGAATCACACGAATGAACTTCTATTTGTTATAAAAAGATTAAATAATAAATGACATAACTATATTGTAATATCAAGAGCATATGTAAGTAAAAATGCTGATCATATAAGGCCCATTATGATCATGGCTGATCATAAAAGGCTGCAACGCAACTGTATTCCGAATTTATGAAAGTCCTCTACTAGAGTAAAAGATTAAAAAAAACAAAAAACATCAGGATCGAAAATTTTTGCCTTAACTATTTTTGCATCCAGAACCACGCTTGTCCGCATACTTATAGGGGTTTCCAATGATGCTAAAATTCTTTATTTTTTTAATACCTTTGAAAATAATTTAGGGCCCTAGAAAGGTGTTGGACAGACGCCATTTTACAGAAATCACCAGCCTTAAAGGCAAAGAAAACAAAGGATTTTTTTCTTTTTAGAAGGATGAGTCAAATATAAAGGAGACTTTTTAAATAAATTATTTAAAAAATATTATTTATGAAAATTGTATCAATTTCATTTTTCTAGATAGCTTTCTTTAACATCTATACACTTTTTTCAACATATTCGAAGTTTTTCTTATTCTAGTATAATAAAAAGAATTAGGATATGCATGAAACACAAAAATTCGTTGAATCCTTCACCTGATAAAAAGCCTTCTCCCTTTAACACCTCTTTAAGGGGATCAAAACAAATGCTACTCCGAAGATGATAAGTTCGGATTATAAGGA
Source organism: Maratus michaelseni (assembly GCA_963931845.1). NCBI lineage: Eukaryota > Metazoa > Arthropoda > Arachnida > Araneae > Salticidae > Maratus > Maratus michaelseni. Next base: position 321,044,016 of record OZ007594.1, on the reverse strand, counting down.
GGATGATCGAGCTTTGCCAATGGAATTTTATTTACGAAAATTGTATCAATTTCATTTTTCTAGATAGCTTTCTTTAACATCTATACACTTTTTTTTGACATATTTGGAGTTTTTCTTATTCTAGTATAATAAAAAGAATTAGGACATATGAAGCACAGAAATTCGTTGATTCCTTCACCTCATAAAAAGCTTTCTCTCTTTAACACCCCTTTAAGGGGATCAAAACGAATGCTAGTCCGAAGATGATAAGTTCGGATTATAAGGAGGATGATCGAGTGTTGCCAGTGGAATTTTATTTATTATGTGGAGGTCTTGAATTCTCCCGGAAAAGATGAACATTCGGATTGCAATAGGACGTTTGTAGGACCGATGTGTACCTTTAAACATTACTGTACCGCATTATATGTAAGTCATTCATGAAGAAAATTGACGTACAAAATACCCCGTAAATCTCAAAACTTATTAATGAGAACTTGGTCAGTTTTTGCTTTTATGGAGCAGTTTCACTGTGCGCTATTCTTACCGGATCACATTGTTTCACCTTCTTTACGGCTATTTTTAAACAACTTGTACCATTTAAACAGACATATGAAGAATAAAACGATGCCAAAGGTTTTTTAAACCGTAAACGACTTATTATGTGCCATTCTGCCGTAGCAGAAGGGCTAGTGACTATCTTTGTAGATTTTCAAGTACGGAAGCGTTGGTAAAGCAAGTACGTATCTAGAAGACACAGATATGGGTCAAGGACCCGGTGCTTTTTTGGATGTCCGGTTTCCGAAGCTTCTGGGGACTAGGATGCGTCTCCAAATATCCTGCGGCACTCTGCTGTTGTAGAGACCAAATCGTCTACGTTGTCTTGGGTGCAGGAAGAGTGATGCGCAGGTGGCGTTGCTTTCCCTTGGCCGGTAGCCGGCGTCACACTGGTTCACACCAGTCAGGGCTATCTCAATATATCAAGATGTTATAATAATATATAATAACAATATATGAAATAGTTATATCAAGATGGCCTTACACCAGTCCCGTCTGATGCGCGGCGCATTTAGGTTCCTCAGAACCTGTACTGGCGGGGTGGTCGACTTCAAAGTCCGACAGTTTTTAAGCATGTGCCATTGCAACAAGTACAAAAAAATTTCAATTGGTATTAAAAAAGTATCCTTACTATTTTATCCACCCTCCTATATTGAATTATTTTACAGTTTTTCACTGAATAAAATATTCGCATATACCAAAACCTGTCTATGACGATGCTGAAGAAACTAAAAAAAAAACATTGTTATCAGCCGATTTCCATTATAGACAGGAAAAGGGTCAATTCACCGATTCAGAATGTAATCTGCAGTAATAATAGCATGTGAGATGTAATTAAATGTTTTGTAACGATCCTAATAATGAGAGTTAATTTTTTTTTGTAATGAACCTAAGAAATGTTGATTATTAAAACATATATAAAATATGTATGATATAAAAAAGGAATCTTATGCTACTGCACTAAAAGAGCTAAAATAAGACCAATCCGCCGTGCCTATAATGAAGAGCAGTCAATATAGAAGTTTATGTAGGATATATTATATTCTCTAACAGTCACTACATTGGAAGATATCTCATGCAGAGGACAGAGGGTATTCGCGTACTTTTTTGACGATTTTCATGGTACTTGCAGAATTATTTTACATAAAATATTGGTGTTTTAAATGTTCAGTATGATAACCCTTAATCTGAACTACCTTTCTACACCGTATAATTTTTATGACAATAATGCCTTTTGTAGTTTCGCGAGGGGTATTTTGGCCCCTTCCTCTTGAACATTTCTCCCAAATCCATGAAGGGTCGACGTTTGGATATCGCACTTTTAAAAAGTCCAAAAGTGCAAAAATCCATGGGCGATACATCAAGAGATTAAGTACATCAGTGCAGAGCAAAGAAGATTATTTTATTTTATTATTATTTTTTTTTTTTCGTTTGAGAACCGCCAGGTATGCAATACTTCCAAAGTTACATGTTTGAAAAACAGAAATGTCTTTATTGAAAACTCCGCAAAACTCTGTTTGTACTAAAAAACAATTACTATAATGTAACGCAAAACAAACTCATAAAATCTTGAAGTTAATTAAATTAACTACAACGTACTCGCAAAATAAATATAAGCAATTAAAATGCTTTAAGAAAAATAAAAATAACTTAACATTATTTAATCGAAAGTTACTTCGAAGAAACCATTTGTGATACAAATCACCATCTACTGCAGACTGTTAATTCCATGTGGGATATAACTTTCCAGAAAGTATTTTACAATGAAAGTTTTTAAAGAAAAAAACAATGTACTTAAAACGAAAAGTAAAATTATTTTTGTTAAATTTCTGATAATAAGAAATAAATCATTTTTAAAATGCAAGTTAAATGAAAATTACAAAAATTACGTTGTGCAAATTGATTACATGATTTTGATGTAATTTATAGAAACAATTCCAGTTTCTTTAATAAAATTTTGCGAAATTATTTTTCGGAATATTTCATCATTTTTCAAAAGCATTTTATTCTTCCAAGATTTATGTTTTAATTTTGGAGTTTGTGGGATGAAAAGGGCGTCAATTTGTCCTACTCATGAAAAAAAAAAAAAAAAAAGATACTTTCTTTTTTATGTTTTCTTTCTTTTGCTATTTATATATGTGCTATATGTGCTTTCTTTTGAAAATGATGTCATTTCGTGTGCTGGGGATTTTTTTAGGGCCTCTATAGAGAAAAGTCTTAAACGCTAGTTATTTAATAAAATAATTAAGATATTTTTCTTTTAAATTTTAAAGAAAATTGCTAAAATTAACATTAAGATCGTCTTTCTTTTAAATTTTAATAAAAGTCGCATCCACAAACATCTGATAATCCTTTTTTCTTTTTGTCTTTGCTACCATTACAGAAGTTGCATGAAAAATATAAAAAAAACAATAATAAGATCTCGGAAACTAATTGAAATTTCGAAATTTCAAGAGTTACAACATCCTGGGATACTTAAGAATTGCGGTGAATTATGAATTGAAAAGTACACCACAGTACAAAGGTGTACTTTTCAATCCATAATTCACCGCAATTTGGGAGGAGTATTAGATGTAAACTGCAAATACACAGTCAGATTTTAATTTTATAGATAGATTATTATTGTATGCATTCAAATTTATGAAATAATAGGAAATTCATTTTTGAATACAAAATGCGTTGTTATTCTCAATCGATCTTTTTCTTTCTTTTCTTCTTCCTTTTCTTTTGTTTCTTTTCCTTCTTTCCCCCCCCCCCCCCAGAGGCTAAATTAATGGATAGATTTTTTTAAAAGTTCTACGACTGCCTGTAACAAGAATAAAAATATATTACTTTTTGATATGGTATTAACAAAAGAAATATTTCAAAATTTTGCTCGGAAAAAGTATTTTTTATTTAAAAACTTATAGTACATAAAGTATCTTAGAGTTTTTTCCTAGTTTTTAGCACATATAAATCTTAATATATTTGCTAATTTTTCTTTTATTATTATTTATACTCATATTTCTTTAGTCATTAATATATATATATATATATATTTCTTGAATCTTACGAAAATGTAAAATAAATCTGTTGAAAATTGTAAAAGTAAAGCTGCAAATCAATTTCATAAAAAAGATAGTTTAATTCATTTAAAGGTTTCAGTAATGATATTCAGTTTATGAAAATTTTTTTTAAAATGTCGTAATAGAAATAAGGATCCAGAATACTTTGAATTTTTCTTTTAAACAAAATGTATAAAAGTAATTAGTTAAAAATCTAATCAATCAGTAAATGATAAAAATAAATTCATTTTTGCTTTTCAATATTTTAAGGTAGTGTAACTCTTTCATGGGAAATTTAACAAGGTGTGCTGTTTGCCATATATTGTAATTGAAATGACTGCGCAATATTTTATTCGAGCAAAAATAACAAATAATAATAATTATTATTATCATATCATTTTTTAGTGATTTAAAACTTCTACAATATTTGTATTGCATAGCTGCAAACTTTTATGCTTTCTTCCTAAAACTATTTTTGAATAGACAAATTTGTCTTATTTAATCATTAAAAATTTAGGATTAAATATGGGAAAATCTTCTGTTTGAAAATAGTGGTATGAAAAAAAGTGTAAAAGTTGGCAACTTTTTTTAAATGTATAGATGAACATCCGAATAAATGCATGATTCTTATGTCCATATTCTTAGTTATTTCCAGATGATTCAAATGCATGGAATTTTATATGATTATGATTACAGGGTTTATAAGATTTCAACTCTTAATGAAAAAGAAATTGAACAGTTATAAAACAATTCATACAATATACTTAAACATTCTTACTGAAAAAAATAGCTCTATGCCGTCCTTCCTATAAATCAGGAATATCCAACCTGCAATATCCAGGCCTCATAGCTACCAGTATTTCCGAAGAGAATAATTCGCCTTATTTAATAATAAGAAATTTGAAATTAAATAAAAAGATTTTTATTCGTAAAAATTGACGGCAAACGACTTTCAGGCGAAAAAGGTGAGTTCTTCTGTGGTAAATGATAGACATTTTACTTTTAAACAATTGTTATTTCTAAAAAGAAAGCAAATCTGATTTTAAATATTTTAACAGCATGTTCATAATTCCTTAATTCTGAATATATAAAGACCTTTATATATCCAGACTAAAAATTATAAAATAAAAATATTTTTTAAAGCAAACTAAAATTTTAACTAAGAGAGTTACCCATAGTTTTTCGATGAAAATTTTACGCAGCAAATAGAAAGAAAGACTAATAGCATTTTTGCAATTTTTCTCATAATTTATAAACCATAAAAGTATTTTGTAAATGACGAATTTGACATTATGATGAAATTTATAGAATACAGAGGGTGTTAATACGGTCATGGGACAAACTTGGAGGGGTGGTACAGGGCACTGTAACAAACAATTTTTGTATAGGAAAGCAGGGTCGGAAATCCATTTATATAGATAAAAATACAGGGCGTTGCACTCCAATCCGAAGTCGCGTTTTCGTTCATAACTTTAACAGTAGTGGAGATTATTTTAACGAAATCTTTACAATATGCTTACGATTCATACAAAGATGGGTCTGTTGCGAATTTTGTTAAAATATCTTCACTACTGTTAATGTTATGAACGAAAACGCGGATTCGGATTGGCGTGAAACGCCCTGTAATTTTGACTATATAAATGGATTTCCGACCCTGCTTTCCTGCGTACAAAAATTGTTTGTTAGTGTCCTGTACCACCCCTCCAAGTTTGTACCATAACCGTAGAAACACCCTGTATATAAATCGATTGAAAATAACGATTAAATATAATAAACAAAAACGAAATTCTAGCTAAAAATACTTTTATCACTAAAATATATACAAGTACTCTATAAAAGATTTTACAAACTGATCAAATTATGGTATGCACACGTATTTTGTGAATATATACAATGTATATCAAAGATAAATAAGTAGTAATTTAAATTATTTTCTAACAGAGCTCCTCAAAGGTGATATTGGAATGGAATTCAAGGGGGTAAATAAAAATTCAGTTGGTTTTTTAAACTTAAGTAATTAACTATTATAACATTTCTCTAGAAGATACAGTTAATTTTATTTCTCGAAGTCGTCGGCTAACAAGAGACATAAAAGTTGTTTGTAATTTTCAAAAGTTCTTTTCAATACATTTTAATGTGAACTAGCTGAGTAGAAACCCAATGACATTGCATGCGATCGATTTTGGAAAAGAAACAGTAATAATTCCATTCTTCAGTTAGAAAATATTTATAATAATATTATTAAATTTCTTAACGATAAGTAGGAAATCATACCTACAAGGTAGGTTAACTTAAAATTAAAAATAATTAAATTTCGATAATTACGCGATTTTGAGGCAATAATAGTAAAATGTTCCAGTTTTCCCAAAGAAAATGTACGTTTACAATAACATCATGTTTACTGGTGAAAATATCTCGCTTTTTGAAAATGTGTGTTCTAATTGTGAAGCTGATGGATCGATAAGTGCCTGAAAGAACTTCATTTTGACGTTGTTAAAGAAAACCTCATTTTTATGAATTAAAACACATCACGCTTAAAAAAAAAAAAAAAAAAAAAAAAAAAAAAAAAAAAAAAAAGTCATTTTTATCCTCGAAAGCTTTCTACATTTAGGGATCTGAGAACAATCTTAGCACCGTCTATTCCAATAAAAAATATTTTCTTTAATTTAATGGCATCAGTACCGATATAATCGATATTATTTCCCTTTTTATTTCCTTTTCTCTGAATTGAGCGACCCGATTTCCACCGTTTGAATTTATTGCATATATTTTATTACAGAAAATTAAAAATAAATAAATTTAAATTTTGAAATTTTGAGAGCTAGTATAAGATTTTCGGATCGTTACGAGTAGTTGATATTCGTTCCGGATAACAATTCGTCATATTATCGGTGGAGTACATGTGATATAATATAGACATACATACATATTTTAACTGCAAGGTTATGACAGTGAGAGAAAACAATGCAGAATGAGTGCAGAACATTCGTTTAAAGATATCTTAAAATACAAAGAATAAATACGAACAGGTTCAAGAATTTAAAACCAAAATTCATTTGAATAGAATTAATAGTTATTTCAATTGATTTACATTTTTTTAAAGCAATTCTTTAAAAAATAGAAGACACTCTTTCAGTTAGCATGATAAGAGCAGCAGGCAAAAACTAATAATAAATTAAATATGTCTGATGCGTGATTTATAATAGTAAACGAGTTTTAGAATGTTTCACGCGATGGCAGGAAATGATATCCTTTTCATACGTATCCAGGTTATAAATGTAGGCTAATATTATCATTTCTAAGTTTTATTTTCTTTCAAACTTTCAAGGATTAACTCTAATAATTAATGAAATGGGTTTTGAATAAATTATATTATGAAGATATATTATAAGAGAGACGACAAAAAAAGTTAAGGCTATTTTGTAAAGAGACCTGTAAATATAAGAAAAAAAAAAAAAACTCAGAAAAATTCTACTTTATTTAAAATACCTTTAGCTTATTTTTCAGTGTATTATGCTTAAATCTCCTTTCATAGACAAAATGTATCGAGAAAACACCAATGAAATAATGAAAAAAAAAAGAATGTGAGGAAAAAAAATAATTTTTATTTTAATGCTTTTTCAAACTTGTAATTTTCAGCTATTGCCCTACATAAAGTCCCCCCCCCCCCCCAAAAAAAAAAAAAAGCTCCAGTGGGAATTAAAATAATCCATAAGTAGAAAGACAAGCGCAATAGATTTTTGAAAACCGCCAGGTATTACACCGCAGTCTGTTACATTAGCAGCTAAATCGGCGTAACGAACGGAGTTCAAAATAATGCCGGGAAACGCGCGCACGTATGTGCATCAACCTTATTTAAAATAACTTTAGCTTATTGTTCAGTGTATTATGCTTAAATCTTTCATTAGACAAAAGTTATCGAGAAAACACAAATGAACTAATACAAAAAAGAATATGAGGAAAAAAATGAATTTTCATTTTAATGCTTTTTCAAACTTGTAATTTTCAGCGATGGTCCTAAATAAAGCCCCTTCCATAATAATAATAATAATAATAATAATAATAATAATAATAATAATAATAATATAAATAATTAAAAAGTACCAGTGGGAATTAAAATAATCCATACATAGAAACACAAGTTCAATAGATTTTTGAAAAACGCCAGGTGTAACACCGGAGTATGTTACGTTAGCAGCTAAATCGGCGTAACGAACGGAGTTCAGAATAATGCCGAGAAACGCTCGCGCGTGTGTGCGTCAACATGGTATTTCCCCTGTAAGAATGTTTCCGATTATCGAAGTTTATTTTCCTAACAAGACATCGATGAAAGGAAAAAGAAGACTGTTTCGTGATAAGTCTGGGGAATAGTATGCACAATCCAACACAATAATTAACCAAATAATGCAGCGATTTTGTAATAGTCATACGATAATCTAATATACTGGATTATTTTTTAACACAATTATTTCAAATTGGTAAAGTAATCATACAAGTTGTAAATTTCCAACTGGACGAAAAATGTCCGGGCCAGGATTCAAACCTGGGATCGCTTGGCTGAAGCCGCCACGCTCTACCACTGAGCTATCCCGGTCGAATCTGGAGGGCATAATTCATCCAGTTAACCTTATTGATCAAAGCATCTGGTCTGATATTTTAATCAGCTCAACAGAAAAGATCGCAGGTAATGGAACTCCAGTAAACGCTGGATACGTGAATACACTGGATTATTTTTTAACACAATTATTTCAAATTGGTAAAGTAATCATACAAGTTGTAAATTTCCAACTGGACGAAAAATGTCCGGGCCAGGATTCGAACCTGGGATCGCTTGGCTGAAGCCGCCACGCTCTACCACTGTTGAGCTGATTAAAATATCAGACCAGATGCTTTGATCAATAAGGTTAACTGGATGAATTATGCCCTCCAGATTCGACCGGGATAGCTCAGTGGTAGAGCGTGGCGGCTTCAGCTAAGCGATCCCAGGTTCGAATCCTGGCCCGGACATTTTTCGTCCAGTTGGAAATTTACAACTTGTATTATAATCTAATATGCTGAAACGAGTCTTCATGAACATGATTAAGCATGCACATGCGTGCCTATTCATGTGAAGGAGATCAATTTAAACATCTAGTTCCTTAGATGTTCAAATACGTTTTATTCGCTTAATAAATACGTTTTTAGAATTTTTTTGCGATTTTCTCGAAATTTCACTAGTTTTTTTTTTCTGTGATTTAGATATTTAAATGTACAGATTTTTCCAATATCCTAAATAAGTAACTAAAGTAAATTTTTTCGTTAAGCTGAAATTACGCTGGAAATTATTGAAAATAACAAAGGATCTGAATTAGCACTTACTGCACATTATATATTGACCGATACTGGGATTTAATTCGTCTCATACATGCATGCCACTGAAGATGTGTGCTCATGCTTGACTTTCCATCTCGTGCTGCAAAGTTACAGACATTCCAACATACAGTGGTGGCCAAAAGTGGCCAAAAATGTGATTACGAAAGATGAACTCCAAACACTCGTTCACTCGATGAAAAGACGCTGTGAAGCTGTCTTAAAAAATAAGGGTCTACTAAGTATTGATTGTGTAAGTATCACTTTAAAAAAATGCAAATCTAAGATAGATCTTACTATTAGTTACATAACTTTTTTTGTAATACAGATATTGTAATACTGTTTTTATTATTAAATTCTACATTAAATTACCTTCAATTTGATATATAAACGTTTGTATTTAAGTGAAAATTAATATATTCTACAAGCACACAAAGTTGAAAAACATGAAACTTTCAAAAAATGTCCACACTTTTGGCCACCACTGTACAATAGTGAGAAATGCGAGACTGGATGTCGTCCGGATAGCTCAAATGGTAGAGCATTGGTGTGTGATACAAAGGGTTCTGAGATCGATCCCCGGTCTGGACATTTTTTAAACTCTGTTGGTTGTATGCTGTAATGGTAAGTGATAATTCATATTCTTTGTTATTTTCTTCTTAAACTAGATGGAACCGGTCAAATTTTGACGGCAAACAACTTGATAGTACCATAAAAATAAAATTCATAGCTGTTTTAAAAAGTTTGAAATTTTTGAAGAATAATTCGAATAACATAATCATTCTGTTCACAGCAAGGATCGACTTCACACGATAATCGGAACAGAGAAGGAATGCGCCTTATACCACTAGACCACAGTTTTCGCATTTGAGTGTGCTCTAAAACTGGTTAGGTTCTAGATTTAAGTTTACGCATGCGTATTGGGCACGATTTTATGTGGATTTGACAAAAAAAGACTTTTCTTTTAAATATATAGATTAGATTTAAAATAATTGAACAACATTTTATTTACTTATAAACTCGACAAATATCGTCAAAATTGAAGCTTCCAGTCAATTGTCTCAGCACCAAAATCCCGTAAAAGTAAGTACTGCTCATCAAAATGCCATTGAATCCAGAATTATTATTTTTGCTTTGCAATATTTTAAAAATTAATCGAAATATATGGTAGTTCTGTTTTTTTTCTTTTCTTTTTTTTTTTTTTTTAGTAAACAATACTTACTTATTTAATATTATTATTTTGATAGCTAAATAATTTGTATTTTACCATTTCAGGATAATTCACACTAAATAATCTCATAAAAGATAAACATTTTGAAATTATTTAAATGTTCATTAAAATAATCCCCACTTTTTCTGTCCAAATCCCCATTTTTTTCACCGAGCTAAAATTCCCGATTGGATTAAAAAAAAAAAAAGGAAAACCTAGAAACCCTGATAGAAATTTGAATCACTCTTTGCCCAAGGTAAATGAATCAATCCAGAAAAGAGTAAGCTATAAGATGATTTTATTACAGCTAGAGGAAGATGTTTCATGATTTAGTTGATTCTTGCGAAACTGCGGTAACATATTAGCTTTTCCTCTCCTGTAAGGGAGAAACGAAATTCTTTAATCAAAATCTGTGGCAATAGAACGAGATATAAAGTTGAATGATATACAGGAGTGGATCAAACATATAGGGGATCTTTTTAAATATCAAGATAAATTTTTTATACTGGTTGCCAGAAATTATAAGCTGTTTACAGTATAAAAATTTGTTTGTCATCGTTTTATTCTTTTTATACTAGTGCGGTTGCACAAAGTATAATTATATATATTTATTAGGTGCGTTCGTAATTATATAAATACGTAGCACCTATTGTCGTCGTCTGGTCCGTCCGTCTGTCTGTCCGTCCGTCCGCATATAACAACGCAAAAACTACCCAACCGAATGGTTTGAAATTTAAGATATATTATCTTTGCAGAATTTTGTCGAGACATCTCAAAATTTTATGAAAATCGAATCAAAACTTTAGAAGATATTAATAAAAACATTTATTAAGAAATTTGATTTTTTTTATTTTTTAAATCGGTGCTTTCTTGTTGTAGGAGCTTCTGAGTTTGAATTGTGAAGCGACCGAGATACTTATTTTATTTCAGAAATTAATTTGCAGACGATATAATTCATTTCACAGAATTAAAAATCACCAAGATCTGAATATTTATATAACTAGCTGTAGTACGAACACACCTCATTTGTCACGTTTAACGTACAATTTCCAACTTGTTTAGGTATATAAAGTAAGTCATCATAAAAGTAAAGTAAGTTGCTCATCAAAATGCCATTGAATCCAGAATTATTATTTTTACAATATTTTAAAAATTGGCCTCTTTACAAAAAGCTGCTATTTTTATTCTTGTGAAAGCCTAGTCACATAGTTTCCGCCTATCTAAATTTTGAAATGTCAGCTTTTATAAAAGTCTATACTTTCAGGGGCTTCTCTCTCTGCGGGACCACGCGAGAAAAAAATGTGAAGTAAAACGATAATATAGAGGGGAAGAATTTGTATGTTTTCTCTAATTGAAGATTTCATGGTTCATATATATTTTTCCTCGAACCCTCTTTCAAATATAGGAGATACAAAAAAATATATAATGGGACAAAAATTGCAAGAGACAGTTATAGCAGTTCAGTATATCAAATGTAACGAAATTAGATTTTTATATATTTAACCTTTTGTGACTCAACAAATCTGATTTGAAAAATATTTACTCAGATGTAAAACCTTTTTAAGCGTGTAATAAGATGTTTTTAAGCAAGTAAAAAATAAATAAAAAAATTTAGAATAAAAAAAACGAAAAATTATTGAATAAAATGTAACTTTTATCATATCTCCAATAAACAGAAAATTACATTACTTTTCATAAATATTGTCAATTTTCTAATACAAAATTGTAAAGTATACGAACTTACCTTTCCAAAAAATCTATTTTTGGATGTCTCCGGACTTTTTACGAAGTTCATTTTAGCAATAACGGTATGAAACTGCTCAAACGATAAATAAAATTTTGGTACCAAAAATTAACTCAGTATCGCCGCCTGTTGAGAATTCTATGAACAATTTACATTAACTGCCGTGTTGGAAGATAGTAGCAATAAATAAAATCGTATTTTAAATCCCACTGTATAAGTAACATTAACTTTTGGGTATGTTGCAGATATGCAACACGGTGATACAAAGGGTTAAAGGCCTGTGTAGAAATCAGGATTGCTAGATGACCCTTTTAACACTTTCCAACAAAGTTGAAAAGTATTTATGAATTTGGTTTGTCTGCGTGGTCCGTGCTTTAACTCGCGTACTCGGATTTCCATCAAATTGATATATATTATTAAGGTTTACTATGATATGTTCAGTATTGAAAATGAAGTGTGTAGCGTTTATAGTTCGTTTTAGGGCTACTCAAAATAATCCTGTTACATTGCGGTCTGTATGGAGAAAAATCGTTTGCAGTGCATTATAATGATGTTATACTATTTCAAACATATTGAAATTGATCTATATATCTGAAGCACACTACAAGAAGCTTTACTGTGGAATACGATGTGCTTATAGTATTCATCGTTCTTTTACAGGGATACACAAAATATCAGGTTACAGTATTTTACACGAACTATAATTACTGGAAGTGCATTTTTTGATGCGTTACTCGTTTTTAAATTTAACGATTATTTTTGCATATTACTTGATGTGTATTAATTCAATAAATCATATACAGGACTGCACACGGAAGATCTCGGGTACATTTCCGCTTATTGAGGGAAATCGGTGATGCAGCATTTTCAGCTGTGCTATGCGTTTTCTAACTTAACTAAAATTTAGCATTCTATGTAGTATATATGCAAATCTATAGATCATGCACACAGGTGGCTGCACAACAGAATTCGTATAATTTTCCGACTATTGATGGTGATTGCTGAATTTGGGTTTTCAAATGTGCTATGCGTTTTCTGAATTGTTTAGTTAAAATTTCACCCCGGGATTGCACTTATACTCTAAAGCAAAAGCTGGGTTCCCGAGGCGGTCATCCCTTGCTTACTTAGATAGAAATGGTATACAACAGTGGTAACATCGATGTGTAATCGCTCCGCAGAGATGGCGTAATTTTTCCGGAACGGGGTAAGCTAGAATAATAATCTATATGTCATTCTTTTAGACTTTTTATGTTCTTTATATTGGTTTATAGTACGTTCATTTCGGTCCAGGGGTTTCAGAGCTATGAATCAAAAACCACTTCATTCTTTTGGCTCTCATAGCTCCAATGAACCGGGTCTTCTCGTTCAGCTTATCTTTAATTTGCTGTTTAATTATTGTTAAATTAGGCCTTAAATTATTTATAAATTAATATATATATATTTTTTAATGAACTTTATTTTTAAATTTAACAATTTTAAACTTTGTTCTTTTCTAATTTTGATATTTCTGACTAATTTTTTCTATCTTATACTCAGGGTATTTCGTTCTACAAACCTAAGTATCGAATTGTTGATACAAACATTAGATCAAAGGGGAAAAAATATTTGGATGTAGTATAATGGAATAAATCTATGAAAATCGCATATATTTAAATTCAGATTTTTTTTAAACAAAAATTTCAAGGATTTCAAAAAATTCATACATAGTTATCTTTCATAGAATCTAAAGATACATTAAAAAAATTGTCACAGAATTTGCTCAATTATTGTGGAAAACTAGGAATTTTAATTACATAGAGAATATGAAAAAAAACCAAAAAAGAAGAATGAGTTTAAACATTTTTTTTTACAAAAGGGAAATATTAAAGAGAGAGACGCAAAATTAACCATGTCTCCTTTACTATTTATCAGGTCGTCAAAAAAGTTAGACACAACGTTTTAGAGATGTTAAGGTTCATTTTAGGAAAAAATCTTAAATTAGACATTTTTGTCAGTTTTTTGTCAAAATGAAATATATATTGAGATCCCTTAAAGGGAGAAACAACATTTTCAATCAAAATCTGAGGCTGTAGAACGAAATATAAAGTTTTAGGATATACAAGTGGGGATCAAACAAAAAGGAGACGTTTTTAATATCAATCTGACTACCTAGATGACATGACCAGAACATGATCAAAATATATTTTGATCATGTTCTCTTGATACCACTAAATCTGTTTTTTGCCAAATTTTGTTCGTTTTTATCCCCCTTCTCACTATACCTTCAAAATAAGTTTATCATTATAAAATTATTCGTATGCAAGTGATGGAATTTCGCAAAATATGTTTTGTCTAGAAAAACTATTCACATATAGTTGAAGTTTGTACTGGTGTTCGGTTTTCAGGTTTTAAACAATATCGGGGTGTTGTATTGTCCCACATGTAAATAGTATTTTATAATACCCGAATTTCGTGAATACTTCACACAAGAGATGTAACGAAACAAACACTTCAGTGTAAATCCGTCGATCACATTTTTTATAGTCTAAACTTATCATCCTCTCTTCTGACTAACATTTATTTAGATCCCTTTAAAGAAGCAATTAGCCTTTTCATCAGATAAAGAATTTTCGTGCAGTATGATTCATGCACGTTCTTGCTCTTTTTATTATGCAATTAAAAAAAAAAAAAAACCTCTCAATATGTCGACGTAAGTGAGTAAATGTTAAATAAAGCTATCTAGAAAAATAACATTTGCATAATTTTGGTAAATAATATTTCAAAAATAATCTATTTAAAAAACCCTCTCTTTTGTAGTATTTATGATCCTCTCTCGTAATAAAAGGAAGTTGATATAATATTTCAAATATTTCATAACAGATCGAAACATAATTTGACAAATACTTTAGTTTTATTTATTTTCACCATTCATCACAAATGCTGGCGACTATCATAAAATTAGAATAAGGAAATACACATTTCATTAATTTTAAAAAGAACTATTATTTCGGAATTACAAATGTATCACGACAAAGGGTGATTACTTTGCTTATGATATGCATTCACCACGCAGTCTACATTTCATATCCGGTTGCATGCGGTATTTTTTATGTGAAATATAATGAAAAATTTCTGTGAAATATAAAAAACTAAAAGCATTGCTGCGAAAATTCGGAAACCGAAATCAAAAAGACAGTTCTCCAAGAAGGGAAATTTATTTTAAACTAGTCGGATATGCCAATTCCAAAACTTTCTTCTACATGTTTCTAAACTATCTCATACATGTTAATATTACAAAAAGCGTATATATATATATATTAGGTGCGTTCGTAATTATATAAATACGTAGCACCTATTGTCGTCGTCTGGTCCGTCCGTCTGTCCGTCCGTCTGTCTGTCCGTCCGTCCGTCCGCATATAACAACGCAAAAACTACCCAACCGAATGGTTTGAAATTTAAGATATATTATCTTTTCAGAATTTTGTCCAGACATTTCAATTTTTTTTAATCGAATCAAAACTTTAGAAAATATTAATAAAAACATTTATTAAGAAATTTGATTTTTTTTTTCAAATCGGTGCTTTCTTTTTATAGGAGCTTTCGAAGTTTAATCGTCAAGCGACCGAGATACTTATTTTATTACAGAAATTAATCTGCAGAGGATATAATTCATTTCACATAATTAAAAATCATCAAGATCTGAATATTTATATAACTAGTGTCTTTTCACCCAGGTGCAGTGTGTGTCATCCTAAACTTTCCCGTGAGAACGTTAGAAGGAACTTTTCCCTGCATACCTTGCCACGGTAGCGTAGCTTTGAAGATAGGCAAAACGCCGAAAGTCCTTTGTGCTGCGGGTGAAACGCTCGGACACTGATGCATCGGAAAAGGGTCACCCAAGCAGGGGCCTTGTACTTTGATCTATGCCGAAGCCGTGGCAGAGATAGCATCTGAAAGGGGAGACGAACTTTGCACACGAATTTATGTCTGCTCACGATTCTATGACCTTTGTCATAGAACATCCAATAACGGACTTGTTATGAATAGGAATGACGTATCCCAAAGTTGCTGAGAGGCTGGATAGTTTCAAGATGATCCGCCTCGACAAAATCCCCGCCCCTAGTGAAAAATCCCCGGTGAGAGATTAAAAGTTAGAGAGATGAGTTTTTGGAAAAGATCACGACAAGTGAGGTTACTCTCAGGTAAGAGGGTAAGAAACATCTGTTTCGCACTTAGCGTAGTTGAAACGCTAGAGAGGTCATACCTCTAATGGATTGATACGGCACGTATCAGGAAAAAGCCCCAACGAAGATATTCCGAGGAACGGAACGGGTACATCTCGGCCCGAGCGAACTTATCTCTGATTCATCGTAGCAACGAAGATATTCCGAGGAACGGAACGGGTACTTCTAGGCCCGAGCGAACTCAAAGCCCATACACGTAAAAGCCAAGACAGTTGTACGGGAGAACTATCGTAAACTTACTTCACATTGAAAGTTCGGGATTTGTAGTTCTAAACGCTATAGCTACGAGCGCTGCGATCGCCCCGACCAGCGAAAACTGCGCGCGCATCCCCCCATTTTCACAACACAACACTTTTCAAAAGAGTTCGTGCTTCACTTCTTACGTGTTCACACGAGTTTTTTTTTTATATATAGGTCCTGTATTTTAAGAATAGTTTTTAATCTATTGAGTATTAATAACGGCACTTTTCAGAGCCAAATTTTTTTTTTTGTGTATAATTTATTAATTAAATGATATGAATATCGAACAAAGTTGGCCATCGCGATATTGCCGTTTTAATGGCTGCAAGAATTCGAACAAGAATGCAAGAGGAATTCATTTCTACAGATTCCCGAAAGAAGAAAAAAGGTTAGTAATAAACTGTTTTACAATTCTGTTTCTCTTTTGTAATGTATGAGTTCTGTATATAAGTCATGTATTAGTTGCTGGCACACACATTGTGATTCTCAGATTTTTCACTAAAATCAGTTTTTTAAGACCTTTTGATGTGTAATAGTCTTATTTTTCTCATACATATTTAAAATCATATATGCAGTCATATTTAATAAAAAGCACTTTCTCACCATTGAAATCTGTTATTAGGAATAAGATATGCATGAATTACTCTTCTGGATTACAACAAGTATTTTCATAATTTATTTTAAGATTTATTCTGAAAACGTTTTATTCTAATTGTTCTCTTTTTTTTCTATGCTTCATGTACTAAAATATCCTTAAACAAGACTTTAAAAATGTGTAGTATAATATGTAGAGTCAGTGCTTTACAAATTTGATAAACATCTGATAGCCCGCCAGAAGAAAAAAAAAAAAAAAAAAAAAAATGCCGCCCCCCCCCTTTTCCGCTCCGTCATTGATTTTCAAGCAGCACGAACATTTTTTTTTTTTTTTTAAGACTTAGTAATGGAGAAAAAAAAAAGCATAGTTTAGGTACTCAAACTTTATATAAACAAAGTTTCGTACTTAAAATTATCACAGTTATATAGGATAGGTGTGCCAGTAGTGGACACCCTCAAAGTTTTTGGTTTATAAAACATATAATCAATTCAGGGGTCGATCCAGGAAAAATTTGGGGCCTATTTAGGGACCATGAAAAATTATTCATGAAAAATTATTTAATAAAATGGGCCCCTTCACAAAAGTCAAATTGATAAAATGGGCCCTTTCACAAAAATCAATTTGATAAAATGGGCCCCTTCACAAAATTCTATTCCATAAAAACTTACTATTTATTATTTATTTATTATTTTGTGATGTTTTAAAATGTGTAATTTGTAAACAAACAAGTTCACCAGAGAAGAAAATTTCAGCAAAAAGGATTAAAAAAAGTTTTTGTTTATAAATGCTTGGTTCGAATTTGATTAACTGAATTTCAACTTTTGTTGCAAAATGTTATTTTTCACAAAAATATAATAAATTTCACAAAAATAACCTTTACTTTTCACAAAATGGGCCCCAAGAGTAAAAACCTGCATTGACCCCTGCAATTAAAAATTTATCTTTAATTTTTTTTTTTTTTTTCATAATTTCCCCTTGTATGTTTTATAATCTGGGTTATTGTTTAAACTCTTAATCTAACCAATCAGGAGGCAGAAAATAATGCTTCACAATTCCCTTATTTTTCTGTGAAAATCTTAATAAACATGTTACAGTTCAGAGATGAGCAAAATACATCAAAAACCATTTTCGATACAAAATACATTGGTTTTAGAACCTAGAATGCAAAATATAAAATAGTTTTCAAATTTAAAAATATATAATTACTAGAAAATTCTAAACTTATTTCTACAAAAGATAGTTTTTTACACAAATGTGGCTACAAATTCTCTTCTATGAGGCATTCTGACATAAAATATTTATTTTTCATGTTTATAGTCTTCATTTTTTAAAATTCATTAAGAGCTGCAAAGTACAGACACATCCATTCCAAAATATTATCCTCCCTATTTATTTCTGCCTATGCCCATGTAAAATATATTTTTTTATGAATCTCTATTTGTGCACAGATGTTTGAATTATCATTAATCCATATTCCATGGCTTGGAGAGTTACAAATCTGTATATTGTTTCTTAAGCATGTTCTAGCTTGGAGGAGGTTAATTTTTAAATGAAGTAAAATAAAAATCTTATATTTACAACAGTAAAGTTCAAGTGATGATTTACTGCCATTCTAAACAAAATAAATAAAGCTAAGTTACTGTATTTTTTGTGCATGCCACATGGTTTTTCCCTTCAAAATTTACTTTTAAAATCCAAGTGCATGTGATACAAGATCAGTATTTGGGATTTGACTGGTCTCTCTATATATATAACCATTGATCACTGCATAAAATAGTTTGCTAGCAATTTTGCATTCAAATTTATGAAACTAGTTAGCCAGTGCATTGTGAATATTTTGTAATTTTGGCACTAGGTATTAGATTTTAATAGAAAAAAATCTGTTTTTCTCTCTAAATGAGGTATTAAAAATTAGGGTGGGTTTGCGACTGTGCGTGTCACACTAGGGCACAGCATACATAAAAAAGTATGGTAAGTCGATTAAAAACCATATCTGCATGTCCGGTCAATTCCACAGAAAAGTCTCATTTTGAGGGGAAAATAAAATTTATAATATGTTTAATTTAAGGGTATAATTGGAAAGCTTGGTATTTTTATGTTGTATAATAAAATCTTAATAAAATGCCATTCTAAATTACTGTTTACAAACTAAGCTAAGAATCATTATTGTCTTTGTAAAGTCATAATGTTACGTCAGTTACACAATAAAAGTTACATCAGTTACATGTGTAAATGCCATTTTTTCTTTTTTATTCTTCAGAAATTAATTAAACAAGTTACTGTTATAATTTGTCATTACTTAGTGTTGTTGAGAACATTAAATCACTTTTTTTAACTGGATAGTTTTGATAATTTTTACACTTCAATGAAGGCAGAAAAAATGTTTGTCTGTTTTACGTTACATCAGTTACAGCATTTTGAAATGCAATTTTTGGGACTAAAAGGGAGATTGAAATAATCTGCAGGTATTTGGGTATTAAGTCCTTAGTAAGAAATATTTTAAATTGTAAAAATTTGTTCTAGTTTTATTAGTAAATTTTCTGCACAGTTTTGAAAACAAAATTTGATGATCAAGTTTTACGTCAGTTACGATGGATTTGACCGTCCATGAAATAAGCCAACTTGTAGGAACTACAATCGAAATATAGGTTTGCCATCCCTGTTCCAGCTCAATAAAATGTCTTTACTGGATTTGCTTCAGAAAAATTTGGGGTCTTAAAAAGGACCCTTTACATTTTTTAAAAAAAATCTTAAAACAGATCCTTCAAAAAGATTTTGTCTTAAAAAACTGCCTTTCACAAAAAAAAAAATTCATATCAAAAATGGATTCTTCACAAATTTAATCATCTTAAAGGGCCGATCTGTCTCAAAACAGGTAGAATCACAAAATAACCTATTATCTAGCTATAAAGTAAATTTATATATCTAAATTTAGTACATTCGTATATAATAATTGCTCATTACGATCAGGTGGGGTAAAATGGGTATGAAAATCGCTATTTTTTCATTCAGGGTTTGTTTTCATTGAAACAAAAATATTTAATATGATTTTTTTTTTTTTTTTTTTTTTTTTTTTTGTTTATTTATGCAACTGATGTCTTGGCATAACATTTAAGTCGTTATACTAGAATTAATTTTGACACAATTATTCAAATTGGTAAAGAAATCATATGAGTTGTAATTTTCCAACTGGACGAAAACCCCTGGCCCAGACAATTTTCGTCCAGCTGGAAAATTACAACTCATATTTAAGTAGTTGTTAATTTATTTTTTAAATTTTAAATAGTAGAAAAATTCTTTTTGTTTTATATACACGTTTTTATCTCTGAAGTGGGGTAAAAATAGGTACCATATGGGGTAAAATAGGTATTCATTGAATAAGTAATAAATAATTATCTAAATTTACTGGAAACTTTATTTTAATTATGTAAAGAAAATTATGCAATATTAATTAATGTTACTGTGCAGATGACACTTGAGCGATACTGTTAAAATGTAAGCATAAAAAGTATTCCAGTAGCAATTAAAAATATATTTCGTATAAAATAAGCTTAAGATTAAGAAGAAAGCAAAAAAAAAAAAAAACAGTTTTTAGGAACAGCTGGCGTATTAGCCCGCAGTCCACCATCTTTAAGTCAAAACACATTTGTTTTGTTTCTCATTACCAAAATAATGTTCATCCATATTTACTTACTATAAACATGTTATTTTATTTAATTTATTTTTAATTAATTAATTTATTTATAATTAATAATAAAAAGAAAAAAAAGATTGTAGACTGCGAGCTACTATGCAAGTATAACCAAATTAAAAAAATAATAATTATTATTATTTCAAATTTACTTTAAACAATATCACCCTATAGACAGTATTATATCTGAATTTTTTTGCTGCCCTGTATAAGAACTATAAATGCTATGTCCACTGTTTTCAGTCAGAAGCAAATTGTAATGTACCTCTGTTGAGTTTGGAATCATTAAAGTGTACTTAAAAATACTTGCTGTTCATAGAGTTTCACATTTTTTTAAATGTATTTTAATATTTTTTCACCATTCTATTGTTATTTTTCTTTCAGCTAAGAAATAGAGATATAATTTTCTTAAAATTCAATAATTTACATAAATACAAGGTTCGTGATTTTTTTTATTTAAAAAAAAAATTCAAAATATAATTTTAAAACTACACATTTTAAAGTAAAATAATCTTTATTAAATCATTAAAATTAACAATTAGAAAAGCTCATTTAAATTTACTTGAAAAATAAAAAAATCCCTGACGGCTCAGCCTACAGGCACAGGTAGATTTGGAAGACGCAGACCGTGGGGCGCCTGTTTGTCGGGAATTGCGGAAGAAATGACCTTTTTTACGATGATGCGGCAGTTGGAACCGCCTACTTCGAAACCTAACTTGTTTGCAGGCGGAGCCGGCAGGGATTTTTTTGTTTTTAATTTTTTTTGGTATAACGGTTGGTCCTATAAAAAACTTGTCAATATAAAAGTTTTAGATAATATTAAGAGGATTTATAATAAATTTAAGCGGATTTGAAATCTTGGGAATTGACGAATTTATGCATTTTTTTTCTTCTAAAATCCCCCCTTCCCCCCTCCCTCTTGGGGCCATTTTTAATTATATCAAAAATCTGTCATACATAAATTACAAAAAAAAAATTATCTATCTATCTATGTCACTTTTTTATGGACACGATAACTGCAATAATTCTGCACAGATCTCTTCGAAACTGATACATAAAATCAAGAGGCATAAAATCTCGGTCAAGTTCGTTAATGGGCAAAATCGAACCAAGGGGGGGAGGGTGGGGGGGAGGCTTTTTGTGAAAACAGAAAAAAAAAACATAATTTCTTAATTATGATACGTATCGAATCCGTTTGATGTTATTATTACTTCTAGGAGAAGAGCCGAAAATTTATGCATGACAGATTTTTGATATAATTAAAAATGGCCCCAAGGGGGGGAGGGGTGTTTTAGAAGAAAAAAATTCATAACATCGTCAATTTCCAAGGTTTTAAATCCGCTTAAATTTATAATATTACCTAAAACTTTTAGATTGACAAATTTTTATAAGACCAACTCTTATAGCAAAAAAAAAAAAAAAACCCACAAGTTAGGTTTCGAAGTAGGCGGTTCCAACTGCCGCATCATGGCAAAAAGGTAATTTCTTCCGCAATTTCCAACAAACAGGCGCCCCACAGTCTGCGTCTTCGAAATCTACCTGTGCCTGTAGGCTGAGCCGTCAGGGTTTTTTTTACTTATTATAAGAGACCTGAGAGAATGCAGTTACTTAATTCTCTATTTTTAACACTTTACTATGAGCGCAACTTTGCAACACTTTTATTTTCACATATATTGTACATTTTGATGTATTTTTACACGCTCGGCCGATAAAACTCATTATTTTTACGCACTCGATCGATAAAATTCATGATTTTTACGTGCCCGATCGACAAAGTTCAGGATTTTTACACTCCCGAATAACAAAATTTGAATTTTACATAGCCGATTGACAAAATTCATTAGTTTTCTGCGGCCGATCGATAAAATTCATTATTTTTACGTGCCTGATCGACGAAATTCATGATTTTTTAGCGTTCGATCTACGAAATTCATGATTTTTACTCATTCGATCGACTAAATTCAGGATTTTTACAATCGATAATGACGAATTTTAATTTTTACATAGCCAATCGACAATATTCAATTTTTTTTTCTGCACACAATCGACGAAATTCATTATTTTTACGCGCACAATTGGCAAAATTCATGATTTTTACACGCCGATCAATAAAATTCATGATTTTTACGCATTCGATCGTAGGTTGATCTGAACCTGTTTATGATATCCTAATTATCATGTATGGCTTAACAAACATAGAATGTAAGTTTATATATATATATATATATTTTTTTTTTTTTTTTTTCAGATGCAGGATGACGACCGACCTCTTACTTTTTCGAGTATGGAGGATATTTTACAGAACTGAAATAGTCTCTTGGGAAAAGGACCATTGCCACTTGCTCCACGATTGCCCCTGGTCTAACAGATCATGCACATGCAGATGGCGAAATGTACCCATTGTTCAAAGAACAATCAGAAAGGGTCAACTAGTAAAAGCTGACAAATATCACATTCATGAAGTTTGAGTTCGTTTACTACTCTTCTGGATATGTAGCCACTCAAATAAGTAATTACATTTTGTGATAAAAAATCGGCTGCTTCGAAACCTGTTTCTTGGAGAGTATCCTCATCTTCATCACAACCAGATACGTCAGTGATAAGACGATTATCAGAAATATCATTTTCATTTTGGGTTTATTCCTCCTCTGTTTCATCTTCTGCAATTTGTGGTGCAGAAGACAAAAGAAAAAACATAAACTTATCTTTGTCTGGTTCCCAGTTTTAAAATTTGTTTATAGATGTAAAAGAATTAATTGATGCCAGCTTGTAAGCTGTGGCGAATTCGTATGCTGATGGATTTGTTCGGTTTCCTCCACACCCTCTAATACGGCTAAAAAAAAATTCCAGGCAATCTTGGTTACATCACTTAGTCATAAAGTATTCTCTGTCTTGGAGCATTTCTTGAGAGAGTTTCATCATTGCTGTCAGTGTCTACAGCCAAACTTTTCTATTCAGAGGACCAGGATTTTGCTTCCGTTTATCAACATTTTTACGAGTATGCACAAAAACACAGGAATCAATAAATTGGAGCATCTCATTCTAAAAATATTGATGAATTGAACCTTCTTTTATAGCACAGTGATATTCATTTCCTTTTTGAGGATTTTTATTTGTACTATTCAAGGAATCAAAAAGATGGTTAATATGCATAATAAACTCTACGGTTGGAGCAGAACTTGCCTGTATAACATTCACTAATATACACACATTCATGCCTGCAGCAACACTGTGACTAAAGACTTAAGCAGTGAGACTTAGCTTCATGGAATTGAATCCAGTCGAAGAAATGTATGCATCAGTTAACCTGGGTGCACATCTAACAAGTAATTTCTTATCTTCATAAAAATCTTTGATATGCTGGAAAGAAACAAGCCCTCTATTAGTCTGCAAATCATACTTCATTAAATTCCTCCTTAAATTTTTGATAAGATGAGGTGGATCAAAGATGCAGTATACTTTTTGACCATTAAATTCAAAATATGGCTTTGATATATCTGCTCCAAGTATGCTGAACAATCTTGTGTTGTTTCCTCCTTGATCACATATAAGAACTTTTACAGTAGCACCTGCATGATGCAACTCTGTAAGAGCTTTCATGACAATATTTTTTAGCTTGTCAGAATGAATGGCATAGCAAGAAAAGTAGAAACTAATGGGGAGTTTTCTTCTGCCTGTCAGAGTTCTTAACACGAGCACTAGGGCATGATTTGCAACATTGTCAGTCCGAAAACCTCCTGAGAAATCCTCGAAACCGACCACATGATCTTTTTGTTTGTCATACACCAGACAGGGTTTTATAGACATCTCGTCAAATATTAAGGCAAACATCCTTTCCTTGTTTGGCTTGTCTGACAAAACCTTTTTCAGTGCATTCATTAAATCGGAACTTATGCCTGTTACTGATAACTTTGAAAAAACAAAACGCTGAAGAGTTTTCTCTGCAGGAAGTTCTCATATGGGTTGTAAAATTTGTTACTGGAATCTGATGACAATGTTTTGTAGATTGTTTTTATTATATGCTAATTAATAAAAAGAAATCTAATGTTTTTCTTGTGGTTATTAATTATGACATTTAAAGAAATGGGAGTGTTTTAACTTAGAATTATTTTGACCACAGTGCTCATTTTTTGGCACTGGTATTTAAACTTTATTTCCAATAATTTTTGTTGACCATGTTTTTTTCTGTTATTAAAGTGGGAGGTAAATCTATTTTGAGATACCAGGTGATTTTCCATTCATGCAAAACCCTATTTTAAAAATAAATTCTAAAAATCCTGAATCATATGGGAGCTTAAACGCATGGAACAAAATGTGAGTAAAAAATTACATCATCAGGATCCTATTACTTGAAGTATTTTTAGTTTTGTCAATAAAAAGGTACTTATGACATCATTTTGCAACAGTGAAGACATTTCATCGTTCTGTGTTTTGAGATACTGGTGGTAATCATGTGTATTTTTAACTTTTAAGCATGATGTCACTTTAATTGACAAAGGCATTTTTCTTCTTTTGAGATTAAATCCTTATCTCGATACCAACATAATTTTAAAAATATATATTTGAAATCATTTTGGCATAACTGTATAGAATTGTAACATTTGATGAAAATATTTAAATATTATATAATCTTTACTAACAGAAACATTCTGCCTTTCTGGGAATGGGGTTCTTTGCAAGTATAGGAGAAAAGAGGATTTAGGCATTAAGGGGACTCCTCACTCGCAAACTAATGTTAAACCTATAGGAGAGTTCTTTTCAAATTTCTCGTTTGAATTTGAATATTTTTAAATGATACATTTATGTATTTATTTTAACAGGATAGCTGATGTTGATGTTTAATAGGGCCATCTTTTACTTTTTTCATTTTGGTTAGATTTCTTTTTAATACAGCTGCTTTCACTTTTCGAACTGGTTTGGAAGTGAAACTACGTTTATTAAAATAATCTGGAACTAAAATCTAAAAAGTAAAAAATGGCCCTATTAGAGTTTAACATCGGCTATCCTGTGCAAATATATATATATATATATATATATAAATTCAAACGAGAAATTTGAAAATAACTTTCCCATAGGTTTAACATTAGCTTGCGAGAGTTTTTACTTGAGTGAAGAATAATCCTGGTACTGCAGGAAGGTAAAGCCAGTGTAAATTACACAATTTAAGCACAATCGTAGTAGGCAGCAGTTTTCTAGATGAAAATGAACATTATCAGTTAGATACTTTTTAAAAATTACATCATTTTCATGTGTAAAGGCATTTTTCTCTTTCAAGATTTAACCGATAATTTTAGAACTGGTAAATGAAATATTTCCATTTGAAAATGATGTCTGTATAAAACTGTTTGTGACGTACGTACTTAAACTAAAAAGAAATAATTCCAAAGGCCGGGAAAGAAAAGCAGCCGATAGTTAAAAACAGAACAAAACTTTTATTTACATGTTCATCTGAGAAGAGTTCTTAAGCGACTGTCTGGTGCGTCGACTATTGCATACAAAAGATGCGCACGCAACGAAAGGGTTACAGCGCGTGCTGGAAAAATGACCTTGACAGCAGAGGGATAATTTTCTCTCTTTCTGCAACATTCTCCCACCTTTTGAGTGGGCAGCTAAACACTCAAAATCTTTACTTATATTATGCACAAAATACACATTACATAGTACTTACATAAGAAATCACTTATACAATCAAAATACAACCTTACAAATTACAACATAAATACAGTATATAGTATATGTAAAATAACAATAAACACTGGAATACATATAAAGAAGCGAAGTGAAATTAAGTAAAATAATTACTGAAATTAAATATTCTGAATATAAAATTTACCTTACAGGTGTTTTGACAATTCTGCCACTACTGGTGGTTAAAGGCATAGCCTCATCATTTGTTTCTTGTATTGGATTTTCCAATTCTAATCTGAACAATCGCTGAACTGGCCGTAATAACTCAGAATTGTTTGTTTTTATAAGCGCAAGTCTTATTTGGCCATCTCGACCTGGTATAACTTTTAATACGCGAGCTAGGTTCCAATAGGAACGTTTTTTATTAGTATCTTCAAGTAGGACAATTTCTCCTACTTTAAGTGATTTGTTTTTATAGCATTTTATAGACCGCTGTCGTAACTGCCCTAAATACTCTGTACGAAACCTAAGCCTTAAAGTTTCTCTTATCCGCTGCAGATACTTAGTTCTTTTACTCAATTTCACTTTATCTACATTATCAATATCAGGTACACCTGACTGTGGAGTTTCATGTAAAAATTTCTCTGGTGTTATAGCAAAGTCCTCATCAATGTCCTCTGATACATAAGTAAGTGGTCTGGAATTAACAACTCTCTCACAGTCACACAATACAGTTATTAGTTCTTCATAATCAAGGGAAGCACGACCCAATATTTTCCTTAAGATTTGTTTTACAATTTGAATCAAACGCTCCCACCATCCGCCCCACCAGGCTGCGGATGAAGGATTAAACTTCCACTGAATTTTTTGTTCAGCAGCTTTAAAACGGAGACCATCCCAGTCTACAGTTTGCAAAAATTTCTCCGCGCCTATGAAATTTTTTCCATTATCTGAATATATGGTAGAAGGTCGTCCACGGCGTGCGATAAAACGTCTTAAAGATTGAAAGAAGGATTCGGTCGATAAGGAAGTGATTAATTCCAAGTGGACGGCACGATAGACTGCACAAGTAAACAGTACAATATATGCTTTTCTACCATCTTTCAAATAAAGTGGTCCAGCCAGATCACATCCTATAATTTCAAATACACAAGCATCGCGGACCCTATCATTTGGTAAAATTCCTGGGATGACCTCACATTTTTTCGCTTTAAACTTTTGACATTTTAGACACTTACTAATACAATTTCTTATGGTCTTACGCGATTTTAAAATCCAATACTTTTCTCTTAAATTTGACATTAACAATGAAGTACCAGCATGTAATAAATCATTATGTACACTCATTATCAACAATTTTACAACAGAATGATCAGATGGTAATATAATAGGATATTTAAAATCGTATTTATCATCCCGATAAACAACATTTGATTTAGCTCTTATAAGGCTGTCACAATCAACTATTGGTCTAAGTTGTCTTAATTTCTCATCATTTTCTCCCTTAAAGGATTCTTTCTGAATTAGTACCATTAAAGCCTTTTCCCCCTTTTCAATTTCTTGTACAGATAAGTCCCCTGAAAGATTTTTGTCAACTTTTCTTACCTTGTCGTAAAACCTAAAAATCCAAGCTAACATCCTTACAATTTTCTTAAATGAAGAAAAATATTTATAATACCACTTAGCATCTTCATCATTTTTTACTAACGTTGTTATAACTGTTTTACGAATCTCAGAATTGACTAAATCTTCATTTGGCTCATCATTCGATTTAGACCAATTTTCTTTTTTTTCGTGCAACCAATCAGGTCCCTCCCACCATTTCCTCTCAACTAACTGTTCAGCAGAACACCCCCTTGAAAGCAAATCGGCAGGGTTAAGAGAACCTGAGATGTGATGCCACCAATGAGGCGAAGTCAATGAGTTAATTTCTGTAACCCGATTTTGAATGAATATTCCCCAATTTTGCTTTCGCTGAATCCAACATAAGGCTGTTGTAGAATCGGTCCAGCAATAAATATCAACCCCTGATAAATTTAGATCTTTAATTATGTTAGATAACAACCTAGAGCCAATATTGCAAGACAAAAGCTCTAAGCGAGGAATTGTAATGGGTTTTAAAGGAGCTACCCTAGATCTTGCTTGTACTAGATTAATTTTTACCCCATCGTCGTCTTCTACTCTTAAGAAAACACAGGTACCGTATGCATTTTTACTGCCGTCGCAGAATAAATACAAGCTTATTTTTTGATCACTTTGTTTAAGCCCAAACCATCTAGGTATATTTATCAATGAGAGTAAATTTAAGTTTTTTCTCCACGATTTAAATTTCTTTGCCAAATCATCGGGTAGGTTGTCATCCCATTTTAGTTTTGAATTCCATGTTTCCTGTAAGATTAGTTTCGGAATTAGCATCACTGGAGTTGTATAACCAACAATATCAAAAACTTGGTGTGCTACTGCCAAAACTATTCTTTTTGTTACTGATTCTAATGGATTTATAGCCTGTTCTATTTTACACGATAGTGTATCCGTGTGTGTATTCCATACGAGACCTAATAGGGAAACATCCTCTTTCGTGGAGGAATCCTCCTCAAATATTTCATTAATTAAATTGGATTTCCAACATCTTAGATTAAAATGACCTAAAGACATGATTAATTTTGATTCTAAGATAAACTTTCTCATTTCTATCTCGGAGTTTAAACTTGTTACGCAGTTATCTACGTAGAAGGCTGTTTTCAAAATATCTGCAGAGTGCTTTAAATTTTCTGGAATCGTATTTAAATGATACAGTAAAGTTGCGGCCAATAAATAAGGGCTGCATGTAACGCCGAAAACTACCCTTTGATGCCGATATACATTCACCTGCTCTTGATTTTCTTTATCAAACCACAGAAACCGCAAAAAATCTCGGTCTCTTTCTTTTATCGCAATCTGCAAAAACGCCTTTTCAATATCAGCGGTGACGCCTACGTAATTCATACGAAAACGATTCAAAATTGAGGGTATCATTTCTATTAAATTTGGACCCGTAGCCAGACAATCATTTAAAGATGGAAAACCAGGTAAATGAAAACTAGCGTTGAACACTGGCCTTATATTCGTGGTGCTGTTCTCCTTTATTACCGCCCTATGAGGTAAATAATGAACACCCTTTAGTTTCTCAGTCGATGTCTTTTCGATTATTCCGAGAGCTAACCAGTTTTCAAAAATATCACAATAATCATTAAACTTTCCGGAATTCATCAATTTTCTTTTGGTGTTTAAAACAGATTTTTCCGCATTTATTTTATTATCCGGTAAAAGAGTGTTGTCCAGAACCCAAGGCAACGCAACTTCATATCGCCCCTCACTATTTATACTTAGAGTCTCTTCAAAATATTTCTGTGTATCCTCCTGCAATTCAGCTTTCGTTTTACTTATTGGGGGTTCCTTAATTCCCAAAACATCTAACTTCCAAAGATCACTTATACACTGATTTTTAACTAAAAGAGAAGAAATAATAAGAGAAGCTGTACTCTGAGAATTTGGCTCAGTGCCAGGATTAAATTTACCCATTAATGTCCACCCTAATTTCGTATTTATCGCTGTTATGCCACATTTAAGACTTACAATGTTTCCTGTTAAAAGCTTACCTGCAACGTCTGCACCAATTAACAATTTTATTTCCTTATCAACTTTAAAATGTTTGTTTTCTGAATCATTTATTTTAATTCCGTGTAACTTAAGTTCATTTAGCCAAGGGCCAGAAGGAATTTGCTTAATTTCAGAACAAATACGTTTCTGACTAAGTACTTCTAATTTACACTTATATTTATCATTTACATCACTTAATTCAATTAAATAATTTTTATATACATTTTCTGGTGTTTCAACACCACCAAATAGAGATTGCTTAATTTTCGTTTCACCAATACACTTAAATTTCATACTTTGTGCAACATCTTCACAAATATAAGACTTCATTGAACCACTGTCATAAATAGCACGAATAAACATTGTTTTAGAACCATTGTGAATTTTTACAATTAAAGTTTGTAAGAGTACATCTGAAATTTTAATGTAATTATTCAGAGTGCTTGTTTTGTTTTCACTTTTATCTCCAATCGAGATATTATCAACTTTGTGAGAAACTAAATCCGGACACAAAATTACAAAGTGCCGATTTTTGCAAATTCGGCATCGATGTTTTGACTTACATTGATTAGCCTTATGATTTCGTTTTAAGCATACAAAACAAGCATTCTTTTTCTTAACTATGTCTTTTTTACAATCTAAACTCATAGCAAAAGCATCGTTACAGTTCTCTGAATTATGAAATTTACTACAAAAAATACAATCAAATTTTTTAAACTTAGAATTTTCATGAAAATTACTGCTATTGTTGCCGTTATTGGCATTAAGTAATTCATAAGCAGTTGACACACTGCTTTTAGGTTCAGAGGGCTTATTTTTCTTAACAGTTAATTTTTCAGAATTTAAGCAATCACGAGTGATTTTAAGTCTAAATTCAGTTTCTACTTCATTTTTAACAAAATCCATTAAGAGATCTAAATCGGTCTTACCTGTTTCAGCTAATGTACTTTTCTGTCGCTCCCAAATTTTAATTAAATCGGTGGGGAGTGCGGACTCTATTAATGGGAGCAACATATGTGAAAACTTGTCTTGAGTAACTCCCAGAGATTCTAAGGCACGCAGCTGCGTTTGTAGTTTGTCATAGAGAGTCAGCAAATTCACTTGCGTTTTGTCCGTAATAACCAGCTTTAAAAGTTCTCGAACGTAAATCTGTATAAGGACACTTTCTTTTCCAAAACGTTCTTTTAAATAGTTCAATGCTTTATCGTAATTTAATTCTGTAGCAGGAAAACTCTCCACGATTTGTCGAGCTATTGATTCAGGCTTAGTAGACTGTAGTAAGTACTGAAACTTGTCGCGGACATCTATTCTTGGATCTTCATTGATTTTGCTAAACTGCGTCCAAAAGGTGAGCCAATTTTTTGGGTTGCCGTCAAATTTAACTAATTCAATTTCCGGGAGTTTCTGTTTAGCAACCGGTAAAGCCATAATTGAAGAAGAGGAAACAGCATTTACTGTATTGTAACTAAGCTTCGTTTTTAACCTGTTACATTTCACCTTTAACGTAGACATCTTCTCGTAATATTCCTGAGCTGCTTCATATTCCTTTTCGTAATCTTCTTGAGAGCACTTTTGTTTTTGAAAAAATTCTAAAAATTTTTCATCTATAGTTCGGAGCATTTTATATTTTTCTTGTAGTTGATCTAGCAGTATTTCCACATCATCTAAATCCGGAGCAGCGGCACTTATTAGTTCTTGTAGCTTGTTAGACGTCTTCGTAAAAGATGATCTAGTGGCTTTTCTCTGCTGCTTTGTACTTTCTAGATCCGTCATATTTTTTTTTTCGTAAAAAATACTTAAATACTTAATTTAAACTTACTTAAGCTTAACATTTAACTATCGGCAAAATAAGAATGTCATAATTAACATTCATCTCGGTAGTGGGATGCCAGAATGTGACGTACGTACTTAAACTAAAAAGAAATAATTCCAAAGGCCGGGAAAGAAAAGCAGCCGATAGTTAAAAACAGAACAAAACTTTTATTTACATGTTCATCTGAGAAGAGTTCTTAAGCGACTGTCTGGTGCGTCGACTATTGCATACAAAAGATGCGCACGCAACGAAAGGGTTACAGCGCGTGCTGGAAAAATGACCTTGACAGCAGAGGGATAATTTTCTCTCTTTCTGCAACACTGTTAAAAAATTCTGCACTTTATCAATCCAAATAAATGTTTTCCTAAAAAATAATTTTAGAAATCAAATTTTACAGCAAGAGAAAAAAATAAAAAAAAGTCTTTCAGAAAAAAAAAAAAAAAAAAATGTCTAAATGTTATTTAATATATAATAAAATATGTTTTATATAGCTTAAAATTCAGAATATTTACAGTACTTATCAGATTTTATAAAAATATAATTTAAAAAGAAACATCTTTTTTTTTTTTTTTTTTTTTTTTAATGAAGTTTTTAATTTTCAAATTAAAAAAAAGTGGAAATTTTATTTATCCAAATAATTATGAATAATCTAATATTTTATGTAGTTTCATAAAACAAAAATTGGATATGCTTACAGATTATCAGATTTTTTAGGTACAAGTTTTAAAGAAACAAAATTCACTAAATATTTGCTTATAAAAAAAAAATCCTGAATTCTAAATTTTCTAAATATTTCTTGTTTTTAATAAAATGTGTTTTATGTACTTCTATGGAACAAAACCACATACTTGCAGTATTTAATAAAAATTAAACAGTTGGGCATGTTTATAATAGACTACTCAACATTATAAAAGGCATAAAAAAAAAAAAAAAAAAAAAAAAAAAAAAAAAAAGCTATTTTATGGTTCCAGAAACAGACTGCACGATACAATTTTTTTCTAAGTGATTTATGGAATTTGCGTTTATTTTGCGGCTGTATGGCAGTAACGGCAATCACGAATTTTCAATCATGTCATTAAACAAACTCTTGGAGTGATGAAATATTTTAATTTTGCATGAAAACTAATCAAATTATGTATTTCTTTTGATGTTTAATTTTATTTTCTGTTCACTTCTTATAATCGAAAAATACGAATGTTTTTGTTAAAAAGTATTTGTTGTAAATATTAACCTCCTATAATAAATATTCAATTAAATTATTATACACTTAAAAATATATATACACTGTTTCAGACATTAATCTCTTTTAAAATATTCGTATTCTTCGCGCCATTATAAATTATAAGAAGTAAACAGAAAATAACTAAGATTTAAAATTAAATGACTGATTAGTTTTCATTACAAATTAAAATATTTCATCCCTCTATGAGTTTGTGTAATGACAGGATTGAAAATTTCTGAAAGTTGCCGTTGCTGTAATACTGCCGCGATCGCCATAAAAGCAAAACCAATACCTGAGCGCGGAAGCACCCCGCCCACTATCGAACATTATAGTTCTAATCGCTACCACTGCAACTCCGGTGGCGCTACTTTGCGCCCTCTTCTAACACGCGAGTGTCTTCTCTTTCTTGTGTATCCATCTTTGAGCGAACTTAACTCTGATTCATCGTAGCAACGAAGATATTCCGAGGAACGGAACGGGTACTGCTAGTCCTGAGCGAACTTAACTCTGATTCATCGTAGAAACGAATATATTCCGAAGGAACGGAACGGGTACTTCTAGGCCCGAGCGAACTTAATATTGTAAATACGGCAGACTGGGCTGTGCAGAAGATTTTGCAGTGTGAATTAAACTACGAGTCAAGGGATCCTAAATTGAAAGTTGATAACCCACGAAAAATAATCAAATGATGCGACTAACCCTTGTATATATTAATTTTAGAATCGATATTATTCATAATAAAAGTTCTATTTTCTAATTCTACAAAAATTCTCTTTGCCATTGATTCGATTCGCTACCATTTACCAACATTATCGGGTCGGCTTAGAGGAGGTGTTACACTAGCTATAGTACGAACACACCTCGTTTGTCACGTTTGACGTACAATTTCCAACTTGTTAAATTACACTTCAAGTTTTTTGTCAATAAATGTTTCGAAACCATGGAGGGGGGGAGGGGGGGTTCGCAATGAAGTCTAATCAACGGATAATATATTTAAAAAAACGTGAAAAAGTTTTGCTTATTACAAATATGCAGATTAAACCTAGATTGGACTATTGTGTAATTTTTTTTTTCAACAGTTACCGCGTCCGTCCCGAAAATCGCTACACACAAAACTCGCTATCACAGCGCTTCCTTCAGGCCGATTTTTTTTTCAAAATTTTATACAAACCTCGGCCTATGACATTACATATAAATATAAAATTACGTCGAAAAGTATTCACAAATTCTACACTTTAAATTGCAAAAATTCGAGAAAATCGCAAAAAAAAAAAAAAAAATAGTTATCACAGTGCCTCTTCTGGAGGAATATCCCATTTTCAACTTCGACTTGACGTCCACAGTCAAAAACATGTATATGAAGTTTGGTTCAATTCTATGTATAAATTCGTACACTTTCCGATGATACAATAAGGAAAATTGCACAAAAGTTGCTATCGCAGCGCCATCTTCCGGTAGAATATCCCCAGTTTCAACTCTGAAACATGTTGGTCATAGCCAAAAACATATACATGAAGTTTGATTCAATTCTATGGATAACTGCATACACTTTTCGATGATACAAAGAGGACACACAGACACACGGACAGATAGATGTTTTGTAAACACATGTTTTGCGGGATCTCTGACCTCTAAAACATATAAATCCGTCGAAAACCGGACGACAACACTTTCGTCTATAATAGAGAGAAAAGGAATTTTTTATTTTAAAAGGATACATCATCTGGTCAACAGACACTTTCGATTTTAAACGTTTTGTAGGAAATATTGAGAAATACTTGTCGAATTGGTCTTACACTGCGGGGATGCTTAGAACATGTTTTCCCTCACATTTTTTTTCAGTGGCTGTTTAGTAGTCAGGATGGCAATTAGGGGATCAGCAACAAACTGAATAAAAAATATTATTTGTGGTCACCGTCAACCTGTATTATAAAAAACTTGAATTGATCTGTAGCACTAAAAAATGATTTAATAGACATTTTACGACGCGTGTACGCATTTGCGAAAGAATAGCATGCATATTAATGATATAAATGTTTCTTTGAAATATTAAAAACTTCCCGCATATTTTTTGTCTATAATTTGCAGTATTTTCAACCAAATTTAACATCACTTTCAGAAAATTTGACAATATGCAGGAAAAATATTATACTGCAATTCGAAAATTAATATATTGAATATTTGATAAAATATGGGCATTTGTATGGAAAGTAATTTTTAACTGCGCATGCGTAAACGAAAAAAAAATTTCTTTCATAATTTAATAGTTAGCTATATAGGACAACTTACCCAAAAAGGCCAGTCTAATATAAAAATTCAGGAAGTTTTCGGCGTTGTAGTGAGCTGCATTTCATTTAGTGTCTGAAAGTATCTTCATGATTGATTGTTTACAAGTTGCAATTTATCCAAATTAATAAAAGAAAGTGTTTGTCTGTGTGTATGTGCCTGTCTGTTTGGTTGGTTGGTTCCGTTCGTACGCAGACTGGTCCGAATGCACCTGAGGCTCAGATTTTGGATTTTTTTAATTAGATTTTTTATTATTTAATTTTCTACACAATTTTTAACGTTTTATCCGCGTTTTGCGGCAATTGTTTGACATTAGTAAAAAGAATCTGGTTTCAATCACTTAGCCCAATATAGTATATTCAATACATTTTATTCGTTGTTCGTACAACAATTTTTGAATTTTGCACAATATTTTAAAGTTACTTTTTCGGCCCTTTTGTCTTTATCAAACGGTCTCGGTATCTAATCTTTGTCATCCAAATACATTTTATATCAAGTATGGTGGAAACATTCAGGAATCATTTTAAAAAACAAAAATTAAAAAATATTAAATAAATTTTTTCTTATGCATAAAAAAAAAATTCAATCGAAGTCAGTTTACGGCAAGCTTTTGCCACGTCCGATAAATGAATGACGAAAGAAAACTCCCCGAAATCCTGCCTCACGGAAAAAAAAAAAAAATAGTTGATAAGGTAACTAACACGTGACTTTGAAAGAGGTTAGGACAGCTTATGCTCTATTTTATTTATTTATTATTATTATTATGGCGAATAAATTTTTAAATTTACATTGTTTTGATTATATATTTTTTGATTATTTCATGTTTTTAACAATTGAGCGTTTTAACGAAATAATTTATTTTGACGTAATCGAAATTTTCAGGTCAGTTTTTTTTTTTCTTCTTAAGAAGACATTTTCAAGTGTATTTTTATAAAGTTGTTTTATGATTGCGTGTTTACTTGTACGATGTCGCGTAATAACGGAAGATCACCATTATAATGATTATATTGTTAACGATTTACAGGTCATGATCGGAATTTTCAGGTTATATATTTTTTTCTTTTACGAGCCCGAAAACCATGAGAAGCCAGCGGACATGTCTTGGATAGATTTTCTCTCATTAATCTGGGACCGGGAACTGGCTTTTTCTTTCTCGGCAGACTCGGGTCGGGTCCGGGAAACGCCGGACTGCTTGTATAATATAGAATATTGTAATTTATGAAAAGCACTTTAGTATACTGCAAGGACGTATTTCTCTTATTTTGCAGGTAAGTATGCGTATTTAGAGTGTTATTACGAAAAAAAATCATTAAGTAAGTCACAAAAGATAATTAAATAATAACTTACAATGATATTCACTTCAAAACTATTTTTATTTCTCAACATATTATCCACCAATATTAATGCACTTGTATCACCGTTTAATCAGTGCCCCAACACCAGCTGCATAACATTCTTTGGGTTGCTGTCTCAGCCACATTAGGACTTCAAGTTGAACACAGGAGACAATTCAAAAGTTTGGTTGGCAAACTTCTTCAACATCCACCATACAGCTTCGACCTAGCCCCAAGCGATTTTCATCTATTTAGTCCACTAAAACACCAACTTGGAAGCAAGATGATTTTCACAGATGATGAAAAAGGTTCAACTTGAAGTCCTAATGTAGCTGAGACAGCAACACAAAGAATGTTATGCAGCTGGTGTTGGGTCACTGATAAAACGGTGATATAAGTGCATAAATATTGGTGGAGAATATGTTGAGAAATAAAAATAGTTTTGAAGTGACTATCATTGTAAGTTATTATTTAATTATCTTTTGTGACTTACTTAATGACTTTCTCTCGTTATATGGATTTGTTTTTCCTTTTATTTTTATTTCTTTCATTAAAATTGTAACAGAAAAATAGAGATTTAATTAAAAAAAAGTCGATAGCAGTTACTTTTTTAAACTGAAAAGAAGGACGCTAAATGCTAATTAACTTTTTACCTTAATTTTATTTTCACCAGGCGCCAAATAGTGTTGCAGTGTGACGCTGCTTTCACCATTCTGACAATTGAAGACAACCCGGTTCCATCTATTGACGAACATTTTAGTTATTATTATTTTTTTTAATACTGTATACAAAATTTATGAGATACCTGTTAAACAAGGCACTTATTTCATCTTTATATTTATTACAGTCACTTGTGGCTCGTGGGTTATTTAAAAAGGGGTTCACAATGCATAAATTGTTAAAATAAAATCGGCCAGTACGGCTTAATGTAACCGGTTGAAAAACATTTGAGTTTTCGAAAATTGAATGAAAGCAATGCAACTAATCGAAATAACAAGCACTTAGCAAAAGTGTAATATATTACTTTCTATAAGGAAAGATCATGAAATCAAACAAATAAACAAACAAAAATTAACAAACTGAATATAGGAAACCAGGGGAAATTACGGATAGACAACAATGAAGAAAAAGACAACGAAATATTCGAGCTTTCGCACACTGACGGACCGGGCGCTCGCTATTGGTAATTTTCCAAATTTAAATTATTACAGTAACGTTTTGTCATGTACGCATTTAGAAGAGGTGTAGTGGTGTGTGTGTGTGTGGGTGGGTGGGGGGGGGAGGGGTATATTTAAACTCATCCTCGAAATTTACATAAATCTGGAAGTGTGATTAATATTATTTTATTTAATATGCTAATTTATATCTTCGTTTTTCTTTGGGGGTTCACAAGTTCACATGCCCATGTTCTCCAATAGAGGACCTGCCACTGATTACAGTTAAGGAATTGTTAAATTTTAAAGTTAAGGAATCCTTTATGAAATACTCTGTATTTTCACGAATGGTAAAATTTAAAATTTTGATTGAAAAATTGAAATTATACTTTTCGAAATATTTTTTACTTTTTGAAACCGTTTAGATAATGTCAAATAGTTTATATATATATATATAAAGATAGAATAAAAGCATGCAGTAAAGGGTTAAGAAGTTACGTTGCTAAGAAATAATAAAAAAAAAAACCTTTCTAACAACTAAATAAGAGTGATAATGATATTCAGAGCTAAAAATAAAAGCTCAATTTTGCAATTCTTATACGAAAATAACCTTTGATAAGAAAGGAGAAACAAATATTACACCTCCATCACTGTACTGTAGAAAATAATTACCAGTCAAGGACGTGAATTCACTTTCATCTCGCCCGTGAACAACAACAACTAAAAACTGTTTTCCGGACGTGTAGTTGGCGAAAATGCATCCAGCAATACGTTCGTCTAAGCACTCGATGGGCTTCCATGACTTTTCTTTTCTTTTATCCGTTAATGACCCCATTTTATTGCGTGGTCATTGAGAAAATAGCTCATTCACTCTATTCGCCCATAGAATAGAAAACCTTCGCCAATTAATGGAATACAGAACACACTGTCTCTCAAGGATATGCGTACTAAATATTTTTAGGCTGATTCTTTATAGAAATAGGATGCCTTATACAGGGTGATTCGCTTTCGCATGTATACAAACTTTGAGGAGTTGTATAGCTCGCTAAAACAAATATTTTTTGTATAGGAAAGATGGGTCACAAAGTCATAATTAGTGTTTCCAGGTCCAGTATCCCAACAAGAAAGTAAAATCATGCATCAATCATAGATTATGAAACACTTTCGAGCATATTCAGAATACTAACAAAGCTTCACCGATTAATAAAAATAAATATGATGTAAGCAATTTAGAAAACGCAGAACACAATTTAAAACGCACTTCCAGCAATTATTGTTCATAAGCAGTGCTGTAACTGAATTATTTTATGTGTCCCTGTAAATGAACGATAAGTGCTATGTACACCATATTCTATAGTAAGTATCTTGTCGTGTAACTCAGTGATATATATAAATTTCAATATGTTTGAGATAGTCTAACATCATTAAAATACACCGCAAAAAAAAATTCCCCATAGACCGTAATGTAACGTAATTATTTTGAGTGTCCTTGTAAAGGAACTATAAATGCTACGCACGTAATTTTCAATACCGAATATGCCATTAGTAAACATCAATATATATCAATTGCATGGCAATCCGAGCATATTTACGTGAGTTAGAGCACGGGCAGGCGGCAGACAGACAAACCGAATTCATGAACACTTATTCAACTATGTTGGAAAGTGTTAAAAATATCATGCTACTTTTCTTCATTTCTGTGACATCATGCTACTGTCTGGACTTTCCGCTTTTTCACCTTTTTCGTTTACGTAGATTTGCAAATTAAAAAATAACGATTTAAAAATAAGCGTGGGTTATTTCGATCGCTCTATTTTAACCTATGACCAGCGCCATCTTAATAGAAAAGCCAGTGAGACTTGCACCCAGAGGCATTATCCCCTGTAGATGAAGGGGTAATGCCTTGTTACCGATCTTGTCAGGGACCTCGAATTAACAATTGGTGTCGTTTATGTCAAGCCAGCGAAAATGTGTGTCAAAGGGATGCAACACCTCCCAGAATCGTAAGTGTCCTGAGAAAATAATATTCAATTTAAAAAATCCGCGAGTTTTCTTCATACTGAAATTAAAGATATTTCATGATGCATTTTCATCCCATATCACATGATGCATTTGCATCACATATTACCGCGCATGCGCGGCAGCGTATTACTGCTTATTTTACTGTTTAGTACTGTTAATTTTACAGTATAATACTGGCAGCTAGGGTGCCAGTATTATACTGTAAAATCAACATTTTTTTTTTTTTTTTTTTTTTTTTTTTTGCATTGCATCCATAAACATTTAAGACCCCCCCCCCTCCCCCTACCTAATAAAAGATACGTTGATTATTGATTTTTTTTTTTTACAGAAATCGTTATTATTTTTTGTTTTAGCTATTTTGTTTTGTCCAAAATTCATTTTTAGAATAGTATTTTTTTCACTTTATTCGCCCATTTCAACAAAGCACAATATTTCTAGACAAACAACAAATTGTGGCAAGACAATACATTTTATAAAAGTACTTTGCCAAATTAATCGGCTTTTCCTGTTACAATATACTACGTTTAAAATTCTTCCTGTTAGATATGCGTTCTTCAAAGTACAAAAGTCAAGTAGTGTATCAATATTTGAACTTGAGATAACTCAATTCTGATAGCACCAGGTGAAACTAAGGTAGATGTAAAGTATTTTTAACTTTTAACGCTACTTGTGAAGCCTTTTGACAGACTTTTATGAATTTTGAATTCAATAACCTTGATTTGGCTGTTTGCTGTATCAATTGACAGCGCTTTGAAGTGCATTTTAGAAACTGAAAATTATTCAGTTTGTTTTAATCAATCAAAATCAGGTTGAACCAATAGATGAAAATATTCATCACAGCATTATTACCTTTTACATTATTTTCTTTTCGAAATAGCATTACATAATATTTTTTCCTTCCATAGCTAGTATTTTATTTGGTTTTTATCGGATTTCTCAAATAGAAAACCATAATATTTATGAAAGTTTTACTTCAATCTACTAAATAAAGTCATACGATAAAAACACATCGATCACGGAAAAGACCCCTTGTTTAGGCGACTGTTGTGTTGGGAATTAGAATTATGTAAGATTTCTCATTCGTTTCTTTTACTTTCATGTGTTGAAAAAAGAGCTTTTAGCTTTTATAACGGGCCGGGTTTGAGCAGATGTTTTAGCTTTTATACCGAATCGGAAAAAAATAGGTGTTTAATAAAAAAAAAGTAAAAGGTAATAAAAAATAGGTGTTTAGTTGTATAATGCTTTTTAATATATATTTATTTCATATCCTACCCTAATTTTCATCTACCCTAAATTAGCATGGCATTGTAAAACAAAACATTGTGTATTTGTATCTTCCGTAGATTTATCCTCCGATAAAATATAAAGAAAATTATTCCCTTAAATATCTATATTAATAAAAGAAAGTTTAGCAGTGTTTGTGTGTCTGTCTGCAATGGCTAACGAAATTTAGCGCACACAGAAGTTTGAAAATTTGGAAGAGGATGGTCCAAGGCAAGTCCTGATGCACCCGAGGCTCAGATTTTTAATTTGATAATTAGCCGAGATAGTGATTAAAAACTCGTCAAAAAAAGCGATTTTTTTTGCAAAAAAAGGCAGACCTCTGTTGCCATATCTTATTAAAAAAAAACATATAAAAATTTATATATGTTTTTAATAAATTTATTAGCTATCTACCAAGCGTAAAAAAACGGTGAATTTCCCATAATTTGGTTCGGTGCCCAATCCAAATTAATGTATTGCAACCGAATTTTTCTGGAAAAATCATGAATTGAAGTGATGAAATCAGGCGTGATTTTCAGGATAAACATTGAATGCTTATAAAAATGTGTATTTAAATATATATTTACTTTTATACTTATTTATCTATTAAATGATTCCGCTTACAGAAAACGCTTAGAATTTTTTTATAATACATGTAGTGTTATTTTGTTTCCCTTTTTTTTTCAGAACTGTTCTAATAGTGGTAACAGTCCCTTTGGCCTGAAAAAGTAGAAACAGGATTACATTTTCCGAAACGCGTTGCGTTTTCTGCATTTTATGGTATATTTAAGAAGTTATTTTCATTGTATTCACAATTCTTGTTGGTCAAAATTACATTTTGCACCCAACTTAGTTTTAATTTTCGATAAGTTGATAAGTGACATTTTTCATTTAATCACTAATACCGATTATTTCGCATTTATCGCACCTATTTCGCAAATAGGAAAATTCAGTATTGACCCTTTTTAACACTTTCCAACATAGTTGAAAAGTGTTTATGAATTCGGTTTGACTGTCTGTCTAGACCGTCAAAAAATAGACCTAAAATCACGTCTGTCTAGACCTCTGTCCGTGCTCTAACTCGCGTAAATATATTCGGATTGTCAAGCAACTGATATATGTTATTGAGGTTTACTATGGAATGCTCGGTATTGAAAATGAAGTATGTAGCACTTACAGTTTTTTTACAGGGACACTCAAAAGACTTTCGTTAACATTATGGTCTGTGGGGAAATATCATTTGAGGTTTATTTTAATGATGTTATACAATTTCAAAATTGATATATATCACTGAAGTGCACTACAAGAAGCTAACTATAGAATATGGTGTACATAGCACTTATAGTTCCTTTACAGGGACACTCAAAAGAATTCCGTTACATTACGGTCCATGGAGAAAAATCGTTTGCGATTTACTTTAATAATGTTTCACTATTTCAAACATATTGAAATTGATATATATCACTGAGGTGAATTACAAGAGACTTAATATAAAATATTGTGTGTATAGCGTTGATCGTTCATTTACAGGGACACACAAAACAATTCGGTACTGCCTGTTAACAATAATTGATGGAAGTGCTTTTTCAGTTGCTGAACACGTTTTTAAATTTAATTCATTTTTTGTCTACATTCTTAAAGTGTATAAATTCTACAAATCATATACAGGGCAGCACAAAAGTTCTCGAGTACATTTCCGTTTATTGACGGAAGTTCGAGAAGGGGAATTTTAAACTTTGCTACGTGTTTCTTAACTAAACTAAAATATAGCATTCTATGATGTAGTAATATATACAAATCTAAAAATCATATACAGGACTGTACAAAAGAGTTCCGATACTTTTCGAATATTGTTGGTAATTCATGAAACTAGGTTTTTAAATATGTTATGCGTTTTCCAAATTGTTTACTTAGATATAATCTTTCACCTTATTAAACGGT
Source organism: Maratus michaelseni (assembly GCA_963931845.1). NCBI lineage: Eukaryota > Metazoa > Arthropoda > Arachnida > Araneae > Salticidae > Maratus > Maratus michaelseni. The sequence goes on along the minus strand of OZ007594.1, from coordinate 321,001,084 downwards.
AAAAATTTGTAAAAGTAATTTGAAAGTGTTGGAAAAGTGTTACATAATCTATGTCTGGCGCATAATTTTTCGTTCTTGTTTTCCATGCTTTGATAAATTTGCATTAATATTGCTTCCTGCGCTACTTTTTATTATTATTATTATTTAATCTTCCTATGCTTTACTAAAGAAATATTATACTGAGAGATTCAAATCGAACGGTTGCGCTTTTTTGTTCATTTTCTTCTCTTTGGGCACATTTTATCCACCTTTTTGTCGTCATTTTCAGCCAATAGTAGAGGACTTTTAATATCGGCAAAAGTTACTGCTTTCTCTCCATCCATTTCTTCCTAAAAAAAAAAAAAAACTTTGGAAGATAAAATTTAATTTCCTCCTCTGTGAAAATGAAATTCTTCCTATAAAATGAAATAGTTTATGTTAATATTCAGAGGTATCATATAACTTCTTCATTTTTTTTTTCTGCAAAAAACAACAACAACAACAACAACAAAGTATCAATTCCTAAAACATTTTCAAAAATGTTTACTCGTTTATAATATTGTCATGAAATTTTCGCCATAAAAATATAGGATGAGTTAAATAAAATATATTTTTATCATAAAATGATCAACGAACACGTCAATAATTTTAGATACTAACTTTGAGATATAGCGGGTTTAAACTTGCTTTAATTAAATGCTTATTTAAAATTATTTTCTAAAAATATATATATTTAATTATAAGAAATTATATATCTAAAGCATTCATAATCATAATAGTCTATTTTAAAATTCTAATGGTACTTTCGTGTCATACTTCTTTTTAATTACTAAAAGGTGTAAAATAAAAAGATGAATTTTAGATTCAATTTCCTCCTCTGTGAAAATGAAATTCTTCCAATAAAGTGAAATAGTTCATGTTAATATTCAGAGGTATCATATTACTTCTTCATTTTTTTTCTTCTGAAAAAAAAAATCGATTCCTAAAACATTTTCAAAAATATTACTCGTTTATAATATTTTCATTAAATTTTCGCCATAAAAATATAGGATGAGTTAAATAAAATATATTTTTATCATAAAATTATCAACGAACACGTCAATAATTTTAGATACTAACTTTGAGATAGCGGGTATAAACTTGCTTCAAATAAATGCTTATTGAAAATTGTTTTCTAAAAATATATATTAATTATAAGAAATTATATATCTAAAGCATTCATAATCATAATGGTCTATTTTAAAATTCTAATGGTACCTTCATTTTATACTTCTTTTTAATTACTTAAAAGTATAAAATAAAAAGATTATAAACAGTAAAATAAGTTTTATTAGACTGTTGACATATGTTTCAGCTCAATCTGTGCCATTATCAAAACACAAAAATATTCTAATATTTTATATATATACACTCTAAAAACGACATTTTCAAAACTGAGTAAAAAATACTCAAATCTGAGTATGTCGCATAATCAAAATGGCTCCGAATCAAAATTACTCAAGTTTCAAACATGTATATACTTATTACTGAAACCATGCACACACTCAAGAGTAAAACATCATGTGTTCATATTTGAGTAAGTCCATGTTTCAAAAATGAGTGTGAACTGACTTCTATGTGTTCATTTTTGAGTATGTCCATGTTTCAAAAATGAATTTGAACCGATTCTAATAATTTTTGAGCATGTCCATGTTTAAAAAATGAGTATGGACTGACCTCTATGTGCTCAGTGTTGAGTATCTCCATGTTTCAATATTCTGAGTATTTCTGGTATTTCAGAATTGAAAGCATTGGGTCATCATATTTGAAACAAAAAGTTTCATAGCAAAATGAAAACATTGATTTACTCAGATTTGAAAGTGTAATTTTTCTCAGTGTAGAATATTTTTATTTGTTTTCTTCAAGAATAATTTTTTGTTCAAAATTTACACATTAAATAGGAATTTTTTCGTTATTCTCTAAATAAGGAATTTTTTTTTACTGGAACAATGGATTTCGTTACATAGAGACTGGACTGTATATTCATTTAGTTTGATTTAAATCTTTAATGGAATTTCTCTAATACAATAGAATCCGGATAATATCAGGCAATTACTGTTTAACCAGTGAAGATAGCATAATGTTTTTTTTTTAATTCTTACGTTAACATTTGGAAGCATCTTGTTATTTTTTCAGAAATATGAGTACCCCAATTTTGGTATCTATACTAATAAAATAAAGTTGTTTGTCTGTCTGTCTATGTGTGTGTGCCTGTGTACGATGGCTAGCAAAATCTACCGCACATAGAAGTCTGGAAATTTGGGTGCGGATAGTCCATGGCAGGTTCTGATGCACCTGAGTCTCAAATTTTTAATTTTTTAAGACCCGAGTCTCCTGGCCTCCTTTACGTTTTTGTGCCTTAAATTGTTAATAACTTGCCTCCTTTTTATCTGATCTTAATTGTTTTGGGGGCCCTTTCTCCATTTAGTTATTCCCCTTTTTCTGTATTCCAGTTAAGACCTTGGGGCCCTGTATGGGGGCTCCGATAAAGTTTTTGTTCCCTAAATTTTTAATAACTTGCCATCTTTTAATCTGATATCTTTCGTTTTTGTGGCCTTTTCTGCATTTAGTTATTCCCCCTTTTTACATTCCAGTTCGGACCCTGGACCCCTGGGGCCCGGTCCGAAACCGCTTGAACTTTTTGGGCGCTATGCATTTTTCACCCCCTAGTTGTATCAACCTCTCAATGCATAACTTTTAAAGTTGAGTCTTGGACTCCTCTCCCAAAGCCACCACCCTCATATTTTCATTGGGGCCTTTGGGCCATTTCTTAAGCATTTCTTTAAAAAAAATTTCTAATGATTAATTTATACCCTATACTTAATTTCGACTAATTGAAGATAAAAAGAGCCAAGTAAAAGTACTAGGGTCTTTTAAGATGTTTTCCTCTTAGGACCTTGCTCAAAACTATCAGTTGGCCCCTTTTGGACCCCCTGCTATAGCTTCCTTAAAAATCGTCCGATTCACTATTTTTTTAACAACTTCTTAGGACTTCCAGCTTTTACATGAACGACAAAGAATTTCTCGGACAAGACCCTGGCCCGCTGGGCCCCTTTAAGTTTTTGTGCCCTAAATTGTTAACTTGCCCCCTTTTTATCGATCCTCTTCGTTTTTGGGCCCCTTTCTGCATTAATTTATTCACTCCTTTCTACGTTCTAATTAAGACTTTGGCCCCTTGGGGTCCGGTACACCGTTCCTTGAAGTTTTTTGTTCCCCAAATTGTTAATAACCTGCCCTCTTTTAATCCGATATTCTTAGTTTTTGGGCGCATTTTTTCTATTTAGTTATTCCCCCATTTCTACATTCCAGTTAGGACCCTGACCCCTTGGGGACCAGTCTGGGGGACTTGAACTTATGTTTAATACGACTAATTGAAGATCTAAAGTGCTAATTACTAGGGCCTTTTAAGATGTTTCCTTCTTAGGGCCCTGCTCAAAACTATCAGTTTTCCCCGTTTGGGCCCCCTACTATAGCTCCCTTAAAAATCGTCCGATTCACTATCGTTTTTTTTTTTTTTGTCCCACATCTTTTTAGGACTTCCAGCTACTACTTGAACGACAAAAAAATTTCTTGGACCTAACTACCACCAATTTTGAATATTAATTTCCTTCTTGGGGGCCCTTGGTGCAGCTTCTTTTAAAAAAATCATAGAAACTGGAGTTATCTTTAAGGTTATTATCACGGGCCTGGGCAACCCAGGGTGGGTCAGCTAGTATCAGAATAAATTACACAATTCCTTAAAGAGAAAAAAGAAAGAATATAATAGAAATATTTTCATTCAAATTACATTATATATTTATGGTCTAAACGTTAGAGCATACATATATATATATATATATATATATATATATATAGGCTCCAAAAGGAGTATTATAATAGATTACACCATTCGATAACTTAAAAGGAAGAAAAATAAATATCATAGAAAATTTAAAATGAGAAATGTTATAAAATTATATAATAAAATTACTTATTAACGTTAAACTAAAGATGTAAATTAATGCTTAAAGTGATAAAACATTACACAAAAAGGCTTAAAATACCTTTTAACTATATTGGTAAATTAATATAAATGAAAGATAAAATTTAATTAATTTAACGGTAATTTCATAAAATCAAATAATATGATAAATGTCATTAATTTTCATTATATTTTATTACATTACAACATCTAGTATTATTTTGAGCGTCAGAATAACAAAGGTCAGAAAAAGAAAAAAAAATATTTTGAATGTTATTCCTGTAAATTGCATCATAAACCACTAACAATTTGAAATTCTTCTAAGTGCCAATTAACCTTGGTCTTGCGTCTAATTGTATGTAATAAGAAAGGCGTTTTTATTCAGTTTGACATCGATTAGGAAGTGCAGTTTCGTAAGAAAGCCTCCGAACAAATGAGTCCCACGTCTCCTTTCGAATTCTTTCGCTCCTTCTAATGATTTTATTACAAAATTCTGCTTCAATGCTACTGAAATTTATTTCTACTTAATGAAATCTTATTGAGCATAAACGTTGTACAGTTATTTCGTTGCTAAGTTTGGAGATATGTAATAATTTAAAAAATAAAGAAAACATTACATGAATTCTGAATCATGATTAATATATTTAATATAATCAAATCACTGTTACAGACATATATAAGGTTTGTTTTTCAAGTCTTCCCATATATACTCATAAGATCAACTGCTATTCCTTTTTTGAACATTCTTTTACTTAATAGTAGCAGACCCGCCAGGCGTTAGCCGGTTCCCTCAAAAAATAATACAAAACGTGAAAAAACTCTAAAAATCGTAATAAAAAATCGCGAAAAATTTTAAAATAGCTGCACAAATTTAAAAAAAAAAAAAATTATTGACTGAAAAGAGAAAAAAAAATTACTATTTTGGGATAGAAGATTGAAACCGGATTCCTTTTACTAATATGGAAAAATTGCAGCTAATCTCGAAAAAACACTAAAATATCAAAAATCGCAGAAGACAAAAGTACTATATAGGGCTAAAATATTAAAATAGGATTTTTTTTTTACAAATGTCGACAAAATCTCTGAACAACACGAAAAAAAAAAAATCTAAAAATCACATAAAATTTTTTCGAAAGTTTGAAAATTGCTGTACGAAATCTTAATAAACTTTATTGAAAAGAGGACAAAATTTACTATATTCGGCTAAAATATTAAAACCAGATTTCTTTATTAATGTGAAAAAAATCGCCGCAAATTACAAAAACTCCGGAAAAAATCGCATACAAATTTTTAAAAAATCACAGAGGCCGATTTTACTACAGTGGACAAAAACATTGTAAAAGGAATTCTTTCAGAAATGTCAAAAAATAGGCACGAAACTCGAAAAAAGCGCTAAAAATCGCATTGAAAATCGTAGATGACAAAATTAACTATACTATATGAGGCTAATTGTTGGAAACACGAATTCCTCTTATGAATGTAAAAAAGGAATTCGTTCAGGAATGTCAAAAAATAGGCACGAAACTCGAAAAAACGCTAAAAATCGCATTGAAAATCGGAGATGACTAAATTAACTACTATATGAGGCTAAATGTTGGACACACGAATTCCTTTTACGAATGTCAAAAAATCTCCACAGATCGCGATTCTAAATGCTAAAAATCTTAAAAACTTCCAAAATGACGAAGGACAAAATTTACTATATCAGGATAAAAGTTTGAAATCGAATTCATTTACCGAATCTCAAAAATCACCGCAAAACTCGAATAAAGGAAAAAAAATTAATTCATAAAACTATTTTAATCAATGTAATGAATTTTACTAAAATTAAATATAATAATTAATTTTCTTCAATCTTCGTTGAAATGTATCATACTACATTAATTCCTATAATTGTGAACTACAGACCTGCATTGGACGGGTCGGTTTGACGCTCATTTTGTTTCGTTGTGAGTCGGGATCGGTTCGGGCTGGCTTTAAATGTTTCGTGTTCGGATCGGCTTCGGGTTATGTTTAGACTCTTTCGGGTCGGGGTGAGATTGACCCAATTTTTCAAAAGAAAATTTGGAATATTTTTTTAATGAAAAACTACATATTTCAATATTAATATTAAAGAGTGTATATGTGTTCATTTTTATACAAACAAGAACGAAAAATCATGCGTGAAGTACGGATTATGTAACACTTTCCAACACTTTCAAAATAATTTTACAAATATTTACCGTTTAATAAGGTCTAAGTAAACAAGTTGGAAAAAGCATAAAACATTTAAAAATCCAATTTTAGTCATTAATAACAATATTCGGAACAATATCCTAATTATTTTGTGCAGCCCTGTATATGATCTATAAATTTGTATATATACTACATACAATGCTAAATTTTAGTTCAATTAGGAAACGCGTAGCAAAGTTTAAAATTCCCCTTATGGAATTTCTGGCAATAAATGGAAATGTACTCGAAAACTTTTGTGCTGCCCTGCATATGATCTATAGAATTACTACACGAGTAAAAGGCAAACAATGAATTAAATTTAAAAACGCGTTTAGCAATTGAAAACGCAGTTACAGCAATTATTTTTAACAAACAATACCGAATTCTTTTGTGTGTCCCTGTAAATGAAAGATGAATGTTATACACAAAATATTCTATAGTAAGCCTCCTGTAATGCAACTTAGTGATATATATCAATTTCAATATGTTTGAAATAGTGAAACATTATTAAAGTAAACCCCAAACGATTTTTCTCCATAGACTGTAATGCAAAGGAATTTTTTGAGTGTCCCTGTAAAGAAATTAAGTGCTATGCACACCATATTCTATAGTAAGTCTCTTGTCGTGCACCTCAGTGATATATATCAATTTCAATATATTTGAAATTGTGTAACATCATTAAAATAAACCGCGAATGATTTTTACCCATAGATCGCAATGTAACGGAATTCTTTTGGGTGTCCCAATAAAAAAAACTATAAGTGCTACACACTTCATTTTCAATACCGAACATACCATAGTAAACCTCAATTACATAAATCAATTACATGACAATCTATATATATTTTACGCGAGTTAGAGCACGGACAGACAGACAGACAGACAGACTAACCGAATTCATAAACACTTTTCAACTATGTTGGAAAGTGTTAAAAAGATAAAATTGATAACAGAGATATAATTATGCAGACTAGTTTTCTACATTTTTATTAAAATATGGATTAATTTCACTGAATTTTTCGGGTTAGCGTCGGGTTAGGGTTTAAATATTTCGGGTTCAGGATGAAGTGTATAGAGTTCGGTTCGGGTTTCGAGGTGACGTAATTTTTTTTGGCGGGTTCGGTTTGGGTTACGGGTTGACTTTAAGCACAAATTTCGAGTTCGGGGCCCGATTTGTGCAAGACTCGCATCGTGTGAACACGATAATTAGAATGTCAGAATATAAAATCTCGAACGCTATTCGTAGAAATTGCATCATAAACCACTAACAATTTCAAATTCTTCCAACTGCCATTTAAATTTGGTCTTATGCCTAATTACATGTAATAAGAGAAACATTTGTATTCCGTTTGACATCGATTAGGGAGTAATACAGTTTCGTAAAAAAGCCTCTGTAGAAATGAGTTCCACGGCTCCCATTCCATTATTCTTCTCCTTCCAATGATTTTATTGCAAAATTCTGCATCGGCGTTTACTGGAATTAAATTATGCTTATTTAAACCTTGCTGAGCTGTTTTCGGCATATAAATGTTGTTTAATTAATTCGCTGCTAAGTGTTAAGAGGTATATCTGTAATGATTTAATAAAGTAAAGTAAAAATGAAATGAATTCCTAATTAATATGTTTGGTATGATTAACTATATTCATACAGTCTATTTTCAAAATTTCTTCTAGATATTCGGGATGTCGATATTTATTCATATTTTCTCCAGTATTTGTAAGGTTCTCTAGATATCCTAGGTGTCAGTATACCCTGATCCTGACTATTTTATAATTATTATTATTGTTATTATTATTTATTACTATTATTATTATTATTAGACTGATCATACACAGACAGATTTATTATCAATAAAACACTCTTATTATTTTTTTCTCTACATCAACTAAGATAACCAGATATTGCTCATTCAAGGTACCTTCTTATATGTAAATGTACATCTCGAAAACAAATCTGTAAGCCGGCTATAATTGCAATTCTAACTGATGCCACGAAAAGTATCATTTAATTTAGTACAGTATTTTTTCATAATTATTTGCGGTTTATATTGTCCTAAGGGGCATCCCAGGGTCATATTTAGGCATGTGCAACGTATGCAGCTGCATAGGGACACAAATTTGGGATGGGTTGGGGGAGAAAAATATAGTTAATTGAAAAAATACAATATTTTTATGTCTTTTATTATTAGGAAACACGCATAGCTTTCTGCAATTAAAAATAGTACTCATATAGTTGGAGCTAAAGTGCATATGATGAAATGGACTTACCTAACGAGTGAGCCGTGTAGATAACTAGACTTAATCAACCATTCAAGAGCGTCAATTTAGGAATCACATGCATCTGGGAGCGCTGTATTTTTATTTGTTCAAGGTTTTGTTGGCCTTTCATTGTTGAAAAGTATTCTTAAATATTTAAGACATTTTATACGGGTATTTCTAATAATTCGCAACGAATTTATTCTGCATTTGATGTATACTTTCGGGATATTTTTTATACCACTTAATTTTAATCAAGATTTAGTCTCTCAATGCACCAAAAGTCTTCTAGAAATAAAAAATACACAAAATAAAAAATATATAAATAAAAAATCACAAATAATCAATTTTTGTAAAACGGATTTATCTGTGACTTTTAGAACTGGAGTTGAGTTCTGACTTGTGTTTCACAAAATTATTATTATTATTAATATTATTTTGTGCACTGTATGTTTCAGAATGTTCACACACACACACACACAAAAAATAATCACAAATAACCAATTTTTATAAAACGGATTTATTCTGTGACTTTTAGAACTGGAGTTGAGTTCTGACTTGTGTTTCACAAAATTATTATTATTATTATTGTTATTATTATTTTGTGCACTGTATGTTTCAGAATGTTCACATAATAATAAAAGATAAAATAATGCATTTTTAGTAAAGTACTCAAAAGTAAAAATTAGATTCAGTTGACATCCTTCAGTGCAACGTCGCCTCAATTTTTTAGATAACACTCGTTTGATATCACTGTTCGAGTATTATTAAGTTAAAGATTTTGAAGTTTAAATGTAAATATATGACAGTTACTGTATTCAAAATGTTAAGCCATTAATATTTTTAGAAAATTAAAAACTTTCTTATTTTGCAGACGTTTTGTTGAAAATTATCAGAATAATCTGAAACTGTTTTGAAACATAATAAACGTATTTCTAAGACGAACAAAAATTATGAGTCGTTGAAGCTCAGATAAACTGTCAAGAGTCTGATAACCTCAAAACTATTTGAAGCGATAAGTTATTCTTTGCAAAGACCTGATTACACCTGAGCACTGTTGCCATTCATTTATAGGTAAACTTATAATTCTTAGCCTCAAGAAATGATTCTCTTTTAAATTTAGTCAAGCATAAACATTTTAAGAGAAAGGGTGAATTCTATTCTCTTGTCAAATTTTCCTTCTAGAAATTAGATAATATATTGTAGATATTCCGACCTTGAAGATAAAGCATGTTTTTGAGTGGAATACACACATCTGGGTGTTTAAAGCGGATATTGGATAATATAGTATTGCTTTGAATTTTTGTTTATAAAAAATTGCAAGGCTTGATTTTCAGTTAGTGTCCAATTACCTTAATCAGGAAATTTCCTTTATCCTTTTTCTTTTCATATATATTTCTTTTTTTGTACGTTTTAAAAATAATTATCATAAAAAAGGGAAAAAAACTTATGTAAGAATTTTTCATGTATATGTTAGTTTTATTTCCTTTACTTTTTCGCTTTTTCCAAAGTTCTATTACCGGACAGTATTTTTGTAACAGAAAGCCCCGGCCTGATCGCCTAATGTTAGTAACTTTTCAATTTAGTTTTTCTTTTTTCTTTGATTCTTGTTTCAGAAGAGTTTTATCAAGCACAGATATATCGGACAGGGACAGATCGCACAGACATACGTAAACGCCGAGCAAAAAAATACAGAACTTTACTTCCAAAATCAATGCTCAATTATTGCGACACAAACAGTATATCCCAGCCATTTTAATGTGCAAAATTTTCCTTCAGATGTTCACTGTATGAAATTTAAGTACGCATAAGAGTTTTTCGACTTAAAAAATAAGCATTTATTATTATTGTTTAGGAATGAGGTAGAAACATGTAGGTTTTCGCATAAAAAAACACATATTTTGAACATTCAAAAACTAATTTTTTGTTACTTTTTATTGAAAGACCGCCATTTGGACTGACTTTTCCTCGATGTTGCACTGTGCGGCTTGTAGCGTTCCGGGGTACATGGAATTGGTCTGAGTTGATTAATCTGAAATATACGAAACAAACTAAGAAAAAAATAAGCATTAAACTTTATATAATTGTCAAGTCCTATACCGACGATTTTTAAAATTTTTAATTTTTAACAAAATAACGAACTGTCAAATTTAATGTATCTGATTTTGTTTTGTTTATAAAAAACTAACGAATTATTTTTTTAAAGCGTAGGTCAAGTATTAGGTAAATATATAAGCTTTCATTAAATAGGGAAGAAAAGACAATCGTTCATTCGCTACCAAGATACTTCTGGTAGTCATTTAAAAAACATTGTTGGGAGAAAATGGCGTTTAAAGTTTCGCAACAAGTATCGCTTGCTCCTGCACTGTGCAACATGTAACACTAATATCTTCTATATGTGTTTAATTTTTTTTAAACATCTTGGTAAAATATTTATAAAATGTGATGCAATCAAAAAATGCAAGGAAAAAAAACTTTCATTTTTTTAACCAGAAAAAGTTCTATGCCACCTTAATTACATATTTTCGACAACAAGGTCCTCTAGATCCTATCATCTGTAGGTCCGACATCAAGGTCCTATCTAGCACTGCATTCTCCCTTTATGTGGTAGATATACTATTAAACTCGCAATAATTAAGATATAAAGCTTTACGACAGCTATTTATTTCTCAAACGTATTGTTCTGCATTGTAAAATAGCAAGGCGTTCACGTTCAGAATCATAAAGCAAAAGAAAAACAACTAAGACTGTTCTTTAATTAAAACTGGCTACTTTACTTTCTGACACATTATTATACATATGATATAGAATCATGTATTATGTTTTTTCTAAAATTTAATTTTCCTATCTTAAATTTTCTCTATGTCAATTAATTTCCTTATTCAAAATCATTTTTATTCTTTAACCAGAAAGTAATCCTTTTTCCCATCTCAAAATGCTCCCAGCTGTTTTATCGTAACATTAAATGTAGTTGTACATTAGTTTTATGCGGTTTCAATTCTGAATATTAATGTACTATCCAGATGCCCTTTTCTTTTCTTTCGTATCTTGTGTTAAAGCAAACGCGTTTTCAGTTGAACTTTACTGCTGCATCATAATGCAAAATCAACAAGTTTTGTTTCTGTTCTCATTAATACAGTCATCGCTTTCCCAAAATAATTACGGGGTTATCTTTCTAATGTGGTTTTATTGATAAATCACCATTCTGGTAGACTATTGGCGAATTGTCGTTCAAAAACGCAATACACATTTATTCATAACGGACAAAAAAGGGGCATCTAGTTTCTGGCATATTCGTAGCAGTTTGCAGCTTTGCATGTCAAAATTGTTGGCGCACTGTCGGTGCAAAATTTTGGGCAGATCTTCTCTAACTGTTGAACAAGAAGGTTCTATTAGGTAGATGTATAAGAGGACCATCCTCACGCCCTTTCCAGATGTGTCGATATGTCCTGAATAAAGAAAAGTTTCACGTGAATACGCGTCTTGGTTTCAACTGTTTTTTTTTTCTGTGGACGGTCTCCTATCAGGGGGAGGGGGGGGGACCTCTGGTTATAGCGATGAACGCAATATTAAGAAATTCTCCACTATATTTGAAGTTTTTACTCCGGTCATAAAAATCCTTTAAAATATCTTCAGACTCTCCAGCCAGCAACCTTACATACATATAGATAATTTAAGATAGGAAAACTAAATTTTAGAAAAAAACATAAAATATATTATTATATATCATAGAATTCATTAAGTTTTCTATTTTCCGACATAACCAAAGTCTCTTTCAGAAAGAAGAAGTTGAAGAACTTTTAGAAGTTGGCATTTTGAAAGGAATTTTCGTACGTGACAGCCTTAGAAAGGCCGTCCTGAGACAGCAATCTCTTATAACTCAAGATGCATTTCTTTCTATACATTTATCGAAAAATAAAAAGCTATATGCTTCCAAATCCCTTTAACAATCATGCCTATGCTTTAACGTTTAAAAAATGAGTCCGTGAATGTGTAAGAAGGATTTGCAATGTTGACTAGAACAAAATATTTTTTTGAGAACTGCCTTAACTAAATCAAAAGTTATTAAGATTTAAAACCAGATACTACTAACTTTTGTGTTACTCTGTAAATTGAAAACTTGCAATATCACCATAATGAGTGTAAACATGTACATATGTATTATTTCTTTTTGTTAATAAAATTACGATTTTATCTAAGAATGCTTTATCATTTATAAAATTCCATGCTTCAACAACAGTTCACGTACATCAGTTTCAAGAAAATAATTCGAAAAAATAAAAGTTTTTATTGTAACGTGTGAACAAGCTTACACTTTATTTTAATGAAAAAGAACTTTTAATCTGCTTCACCTTTTTTATCAGAATTTATCTCAAGTATACTCCATAAAATACTTAAAGAGTTCTCAAACCGGATTCATCAGAATTTAAGAGCATTGATTATCAAAGTGCGATATCTTTTACTACAACTGAATGAGACGAAAATGGAGAATTACGAGAAAAAACAGCACTTTAAAAATTTGTAAAATCAGCTCTAGTATACACATAATGGAAAGAGATATGATTCGTTCACTGCAATTGTGAATCTTTAATGTTCCATTTCAATATTTCCATTAAAAGCGGCTTGATTGAATGCCCTAATGCAGTGGTTCTCAAACTTTTGTGCCTCGCCTTACCTTGAATAATAAGATGTTCCTGGTGCCACCCTCCGCTACTTGAAATAGTCATTAATAGGAAATGAAAACAATGAATGTATACAAAAGAAACATGTATTCTATTTTACTTTAATGGACGTTTTTTAATGTAGCGGGTGGGCAGGGGCACTATTTGGGGGAGGTTAAGGAAATCAATTGACCCCCTCAAAAATTTTCAGAAATTATATAAATGCTAATAATAACTAATTGACTAAAATAGGAACAATAGCATTAAATAAACACTCCAAACACAGAAATTAACAATTATCAATAACATTTGCTAAAATCTTGCTATTGCAACATTTTCAAAGTGTGAAGCATTTATCATTAATGAATGCTTAAAATATATTTTTAATTATATGTGAGAATAAAACAGTCTCTGTTTCTTAGCTGTCACAATAAGATCAAAATAAATTTGGTCTCCCATCTTCTGTGAAAGAAAAATTCCCCCCTTTGAAATGGCGCCTCTGCGGGTGGGCTTGTTTAACTTTGCTTATATATTTAATGTTTGGTGTTAGAATTGTTGCGGCAGAGTCATAAATTATCTACATATCGCTCGCATGCAAGAAAACACAACTCAAAAATACTATATTTTACAAGAGAGGCGAAAGAAGATTGTCATTTTTTTACTGTAACATAAAACTATAGCACTATAGTTCTGTATGCAGCTGTAAAAGTGTACATAAAAGTGTAAAACCTTAAGATTCAAGACATACAAGAAATAGGGAGGATTAGGTAAATGTATCCCCCCCCCACTCTTTGTTCCCTCTTCAGTGGTGGCAAAGTGACATACAGCGTAATCTAGTGGTTTACGGATAACTACACTTATATTAAAATGTTGAACAAACTGGCATGATACAATAAAGGCAAAAAACTTCTTAATACTAACACCATAAAATTAAGAAATGTGCAAGGTCTTTCGAAAAAACTTTGTCTTTCTTCTTGAGGCAAGACGTACTACCACTTTGAAGGCAGGATTAAGACGGTAACATCATGTAACATTAGCACCAGTCTTGCTCCTGTCTTCAAAGTGGTATCACGTCTTTTTGGTGCCTGAAGAAGAAAGACAAAGTTCTGACGAAAGGCCTTGCGCATTTCTTAATTTTATGGCGTTAGTATTAGGAAGTATTTTTTTTTTTTTTTGCCTTTAACTACATTTATGACACTTTTCCTGTAGCAAGTCGTACCTAAGTCAGACCTATTAGTGCAATAATACACCAAATGAATTTTTTGGAGTTATCTCACTTTTCTTGCGGGTGGGCGAAATAGTTTGTTTAAATTTTGTTTTTAAAACATTCACTGATGAAAATTTTAAAAGTTTTAAAATTCATTTATGACATCTAAATTAGACGTGACTTTAAGCGGTATTGCAGATTTATAGTGCTTTAAAGCAGGGTATCTCACAGTTATAAGTGAAAATATTTAGAAAATGTTAGCACACGTCAAAACAAACTGAACAGGAAATTAGGATCGCAATCCACTTATTCAATCAAAAATACAGGATGTCTGACTCCAAGCCGGACTCTGATTTTCGTTCATAACTTTAACAATAATGAAGATGTTTTACCGAAAATGTCAAGACTTATTTAGCTTTCCGTGAAATGAGATGTCACCACGATAAGCGTTGTAAATCTCCACCATCTGTGTCGAAATAACATCAACAATAAGAAGTTGTGGAAATGCTCTATTATTCGACCAGAGACACAGTAAGCAGGACTCACAACGCTCCTAAATTTTTCTACCTTTGCCACCACTATTCTGAGACAGTAAAATATCTGGTATATTTCTATTTCTGTGGTTCAAGGAATCTACTACGAAGATTTTTGTTTTAAAATAGTAGTAGCAAAGGTAGAAAAATTTAGGAACGCTGTGAGCCTGGCGTAAGATACTATCAGATATATTCCAAATTATGGAATGCATAACTTTGTTTGCACGTGAATGGTCGCCATTTCTAATATTTCTCATGATGTCACGACATTTTACAGACAACTGAACAAGTCTGTTGATAATAGCATTTCAATATCTTTAATTGTCTGAGTGCAACGAAGACTCATACACAGCGCAGTATTACTTTGCCCCATATATAGCTACGATGGATATTAAAACCTTTCGTCAAGCATAACTCAAAAAATATTAAACGGATTTCGTTCAAATTTTTACAGCAGGTACCTATAAAGGTGACAACGACGTCTATTTATTACCAAAAATAAATGTCAAACCGTTTGGAAATTATATTAAAAAAATAGATAAAAAAGCACAATTAAAGTACATACGTCATGAAATTTTTGTGCGTACGTCATTTTCACCGGCGGGAGATTTTCGTAGACAATCGGAATTGAAAAGTTCATGGAGTACATGGGGCAAAAAAATATGCACGCACTAATATTCAGCACAATAAAATATATTTCAATTTAGTAGAAATCGAAAATTAATCTGGATTTTTTTCTGTTTAAAAGAAAAAAATCCGTAAAAACTTTGTATTAGAGATTTGGCGCAAATCTCACCATTGGCAGCTTTTTATTTCGCGTGTGAAATAGGAAACAATTCTTTGATGTGTAAATAAAAGGTTTTGATTTGTGGCATTTATTTCTTCTTATTTTCTTTTCCTTTTGGAATTAGTGAAAGGCATGTAAGGCAAGAATTAGTGAAATGGAATTAGTGAAAGGCATGTAGTTTAAATTAAATGAGTGGAAGACATGTATTTTTAATGTATGTATTTCAAATGAAATGAGTAAAAGGTTTATAGTTAAATGGAATTAATGCAATATGAAGATGTTATGAGAACAATTTTTGGCGATTTATCAACTGCGCCAAGTTAGCATAAGAGTACCAATACATAAGTGAAATGAAACAAGGCACAGATGTCATATACGCACCATGTTGGCGTGATTCCCCTCCCCCCTCCCCCATTTGGCGAAAAGTTTGTTTTTGAATTTTAGTCACAAATAGCAGGCAATAATAACACGTGATTTTTATTTCAATATAAAAATAAAATAACGTAATAAATTAAATAGCTTCTACTATTTTAAAAAAGGAAATAAAAATAAATAAATAATAGTTTGATATCAATCAATATTGATATATATATAAAAATAATCTATAGAATTAAAATAAAAAATTAATTAAATTAACACAACAAACAGTTTTTGCCAAATTGGCAGGGGGGAAATCGCGCCAACGTGGTGAGTATATGACATCTGCGCCGGGAGTTTTACCCTTTTATCTGCGCTTTCGGAAATATCAAAAAATTAAAAAAATACTTATATCTGGCGTATTATATTTTGCATTTTGATACGGACCACTTCTCTATTTTATTGTCTGAGTGCAACGGTGACTTGTTATGTATTTTCATTAAAATATCGAAAATGGCAATACAGTTTTATTTTAGCATCGTACTTAATTTTTTAAGATGACGCAAAAACATGGTTTAATAAATGTATGTTTGTAAATACTTGAAAAACATATTTTTCCGCTCTCTAGAAAAGTTTGGTAAGATGCTAAAACTGCCTTTTAGCACCATTTTTAATTTTTTCGCCAATCGCGACAACCAGCACATAATACGGAACTTTTCCCCATTCAAATACACAGACAAGATTGGTCTCAAACAAGAGTAATGCTAACAACAATATTGTTTTAACTCTATAAGAGTTACAAACAATCATGATATTAAATTCTCCGATTAGCTTTGGGCCCGTTTACGAAAGTTTCTCCTAGAAAAAAAAAATATTGTGGAAGAAGTTTTTTACATTTGTTTCGAATGAAGCTCGGTCATAATAATACAAACAACACTAATATTAACATGGGGTAAAACTTTGAATTTAAGTGTAAATATTTGGAACCCTCCCCCCCCCCCCCCCCCCCATTCCTAAAAAAAAAAAAAAAGAAAAAGAAAAAGAAAGTTACAGAAATGAATTTAAAATGACGTTAAGCCACACTTTCTGACATAAGCAATTGGCTGCGAACTCGCTTTCACTTAACTTAATAACATGTATACAGGGTACTTTTCCATGCCAGTTATACGGACCTTGGGGCTTTTTTAAAAAGCTTGACGCAGTTTGGTTTTAAGAAGTCGAGATTTACTGCCAAATGACATAAACTACAATGAAAATGAATTATTATGCTGGTTTATGTATGTATTTAAAAAAATTGCATCTGATTACACTTATTAGATAAATAACTCCTGTTTGCATTTAATAACAGATGAATGGCTTCTGTATACTAAATTTTTTAAATATTGGGAAGAGACGGCGACAGGTACAGAGCCGTGTGAACAAACGTGTAGACAGACGGGTAGAGAGACGGATAGCGACATAGATAAGCTAACGCGTAGCGAAACGAATAGACAGACGGGTACTTAGACAAAAGAGGGTTGACAGAGGGATAGCGAGACGAGTAGCCAGACCAGTATACAGGCATGTAGAGAGAAAGGTTGCGAGACGGGTAGCGTGGTGGATAGTGAGACGAGTTCAGAGATGAGTACAGCGACGAGTTGACAGACGGGTAGAGAGAGGGGGTATATACACAGACAGACGTGTCGAGAGACGGGTAGTGAACCGGGAAGCGAGACAGTTCGAGAGACGGATAGACAGATGGGTAGCGAGACGTTTAAAGATGCGGTGGAAAGACACATGGATAGGGAGAAGGGTATACAGACGAGTAGAGAGACAGTAGACAGATGGGTACGGAGAGAAACACAGTATAGAGACATGGCTAGACATAAAAATTGTTAGACAGACGGTTAGAGAAACAGGTGGGTAGCGAGACCAGTAGAGAAATATACGACATGTAGCGAGATGTGTAGAGAGACAGTCAATCGGGTATGGAAATGGGTAAAAGAACGGATAGGGAAACAAACAGATTGTAGAGAGAGACAGGTAGACAGGCAGAAGAAAAGTCTGAGGTTTGAAGCAGTAAAAGCGCAGGGGGTAGATCCTCCTAGAAAATAATCAAGAAGTATTATCTTTGAAATATATGTATTTCTTTCAATTTGATTTTTACAGAAGTCATCGAAAGATTTTTTATATTACTTTAGTAGGAATTTAGGCTACAGTTTCGTAATCAGGTTTGTAGCAAAGCTTGTTATCAATGTGGTTTGA
This sequence comes from Maratus michaelseni, assembly GCA_963931845.1. NCBI lineage: Eukaryota > Metazoa > Arthropoda > Arachnida > Araneae > Salticidae > Maratus > Maratus michaelseni. The sequence continues at coordinate 320,982,846 of OZ007594.1, read as the reverse complement.
AGTGTACGAGTTTCTATAAATAGTTATACAAATAAACAAGAATGAAAATTTTTAAATTCAAATGTAAATATTTGTCACAAAGAAAATGTTTCAACAATGAAATTAAATATGCGTTAAACTACGCTTGCTAAAATACGCTCTTGGCTGCAAATCCGATTACATGACTTTAAAAAGCTTGGCGTTTTAAAAAAAATCCGACCTTTTTTTGTTGTTGTAGTTTGATTGTTTGTTTGGTTTTTTAAAGTTTTGAAATATTCCCACTTAAGAAAATGAGATTATTCGCCAAATGTTATAAATATATATATATATATGAAAACATAACAGTATATATGAACTTATATATGATATTTTGTAATTCTATCATTTGATTTGCTCTTTTTCACATATTGCATCTTCTTTATATCGTAATTGTTAACCCTATGTTCTGAGAAATATCACTCAGACTAATCCCTTTGAGGGAAGTCCTAGTATTTAATATTATCATAGCAAACGCGGTAGCGTTTGCTATAATATGTTTAAGAAATAGAAAATGCAAACGTTTTTCTGAAATTTCGGGCGAATCAGTGGACATACGACAATGATTTTTTTTTTTTTGGAAGATAGAACTCGACGAGACGAATAAAATGATAGCATTCAAAAAATTATTGTAGCTTACTGTAGTTATTTATTTAACTTTAAACGAAAAAATGAAGACGAAAAGTTCAACAAACTCTAGCTAAACTTCCACTGGCTGTATTAACTTCGTTTTTGTTTTATTTTTTTCCTCTTGGTAAAACTTAAAATAGGTTTTTTTTTTTTTTAAATCTTTGTATGTTTGTCGGTCGCTGAGAAAATCGAATTTATGTTGTAAAGCTTCGGTTGAATATTGGTATTTCTTTTCTTTTTTTATCGTAGCAAACGCGCGTGTTTGAACGAAAGTTTAAATAAATATTATTATTATGTATGTAACAGAATTCATTCAAATTAATTAAATCACGTGACAAACATGCTTATTTGTTTTTATTTTCATACTAGCGTAAATGCCCGTTATAAGACAGTAATTGTTGGTAGAAATCTAGGTTTTCGCATTAAATTTGAAATAATACTCATATACTATTCATCGACAAAGAGGAAATATAGATATTGGAAAATTATATCCCCTCAGGCTCCTGCTATTCAGGTTCAAACTCACTAAGCATTTTATATGCTTATGTAAAAAATTGTGTTTGATAATTTCATCTAATTCACGTAAAATATGCGGCAAACAATTTTCGGTACTATTATCCCTTCGACCACTTTTTATAACAAAAATCTATCGCCAAACTGTAACGCCAAATAAAAGGGAGAACGTTGCCATTGGAATATAAAAATAAATAAATAAATAAAATATAAGAATTTATGGACACAATGAAATAACTAATAAGTCAGTAAAACATAATGAATAATACAAGCAAATGTCGAATTAAAAACCACTTGATGACATAACAAACACGTATAATGCTTTTGACATCAAGTAAATTGGACTGCATTTTTGGCGTTTAATCTTTGAGTTGGCGATAGTATTTTGTTATGAAAAGTGGTCGACGGGATGATAGAGAAGTACCCAATTTTCAATGTCGTCGTTATTAAGTCGTTCCTGTACAGCTTGTGCTGTATCTTTTATTTTGGTACTTTTCCGTTATACCAACACCATGCCAAAATGTTTGCTAATGCGCCAATTATTTCAACCTTGACCGAGCAGATGTTGTCTACAAATCGTGTTGTCATGCAGACCGTGCCAAACATTTTGATTTGTTACTTATTGAATTTAAAACATTTTTCGGTACTTTTACGTTATACAAAAACCATTGTCGCCAAGCGTAATAGTAAGCGCAAAATGAAATTCCCGTGAATCAAAACACTTGAAAAAAAACAACAATGTTGAAACGAAAGTGAGCATTTGAAAAATATAACATTTGAAAATTACAGACTTTTAAGCACTATTTTATTAAAATTAAAACACAAATATATACTTAAAATAAGAAAACAAATAATTGTTATACAATAAAAGGAAAAATCCTGTGCCGGTAGATTTAGTGGGCTCTTATTGGCGATAAATGTTTGATGTGGTTTTGTGAAAAACCTTCAATCATATCCACATTGACACTGTATCCATATTGTTGCTATAATATCTTTTGGTGCTTTTCGATTAACCAGCTGCCAGTGAAGTATATACACACACACACACATATACCGGGTGTCCCAAAAATGACTGATGGATTTTAAAATTCAATAACTAGCAAACGGTGACAGATATTTAAAAAATTCTTGCAGGAGGGTTATGTATGATGTCGGGAGTTTTTTTACTGTGATTCTTGATTTTAGTTCGAATTTTAAACAATAGATGGCGCTGACAGCGGTTGGCGCTCAATCGAGGCCGAAACTGACGTCACTCGGCATTGATGCGAAGAAAGGAGAGTAAGGCTATGGAGTGGGTCTCATTCGCCAGTACAATCTTGCTCTTAGGCCTCGATTCTGAACTCATTCGATATGATTTCAATGGAATGCGTTGTTGCCATGGAAACAACAAATCCTTCGATAGTGGAATACAACGTTTAGATTAGGGCATGAATTTAACAAGCATTATTCGAGTTTGCAGGCAATTTTACATTTATGAGTATTTATGGGAATTTTATCTAACCAATATGAAAATTTAGTTTCGCGAAATGACGGCAATGCAGGTATGTGAGAGCTGCACAGAAATCGAATCCGTCACATCTTCATTCGTTATTTTGCTACGCAATCTGCTAGTGAGTACTTTTAAAAGAGTGTACACTATTTATTGAAAATGGTTTATTTCACCTACTAGTTTTAAAATACGATTAATAAAATATTCTTTAAATCAGGCCATAAAAAGTAATTTAATCCGAGAAAATAAAACAAAATAAATGTAGAATCGCCTGCAACTCGAACACTGCTTGTTAAATTCATGCCCAGTTCTGAAAGCTGTATTCTACTATCGAAGAGTTTGTTGTTTCCATGGCAACAACGCATTACATTGAAATCATATCGTCTGTGTTCAGAATCGGGTCCTAAGAGCAAGATTGTACTGGCGAATGAGACCCACTCCATAGCCTTAATCTCCTTCCTTCACGTCAATGATGAGTGACGTCAGTTTCGGCTTCGAATGAGCACCAACCACTGTCAGCGCCATCTATTGTTTGAAATTCGAACTAAAATCAATAATCGCAGTAAAAAAACTCCCGCCATCATACGTAACCCTCCTGCAAGAATTTTTTTAATATCTGCCCCTGTTTGCAAGTTATTGAATTTTAAAATCCATCAGTCATTTGTGGGACACCCGGTATATATACATACATATATATATATATTTCACTGACTCCCGGCTAGCCGAAAAGTACCTAGTTTTTTTGTTTCTCGCTAACATTGTCTGTAGACTCGATTACGGAATATTAGAAAATCTATCATTATTATCATCTAAACGGTCATGGATAATGTGCCATAATCAGGCTGCATATTATTACACATAATTTTCATGTATGGTTTGGTGAAACATTGAAATTTAAATTCTATTAAAGACTGCATTTTATCTCGAAAAGGTGGACACCGTGTTACAAAGTTATGTGGTTTGAAACGATCAGAAAAACAAACTTGGATCAATGATTATAATCCCGCGATTTTGTTCATGTGAACCGCCAATATTGACATCCAGTTTGTTGGAGAACCCAGTTTGGTGTTAAATCGTTACATTACGCGTTATATAAACAAACCGGAAAAAAAATCGTAAGGAAGAGATTTGGAAGACCATTGACGAAAACAAAAGTCTCGGTGCCAGATTACGAGCTTTTGCCAGAGAAAACTTGATTAGTCGAGAAACTGGAAGTTACGAAGCCGTAGACAAAATTCTTGGCCATAAATGTTTCTATTCATGGGATGCTGTGCAATACTTAAATACCAGCATGAAAAAAGACCGACGAAGAAAACTGAAAGTCACCATGATTTGGTTTTATTGGCAAAAGAGGATGAACGATCTACTGAAATTTACTGTCGGAATTTTATTGATGATTATTACATGAATTGACATGACAAATTGGAAAACATGCGTTTATACGAATTGGCCACTAGGTACTAATACGAACGAAATAAACCAAAGTCTGTAGAATATTACGAATTAGAAAAGAACCACAGTTGGTTCAGAAAACGTTTGAAACCAGATGTTTTGAAAACGTCCTATCGTAACACGAAAACGGACGCTGGAATTGAGTTGTACTATCATCATTCTTTGCTGATGTTGTTCAAGCCTTGGCGAAACGAAGAAGACCTATTGGGAGAATTTAACCTCTACCGTGAATCCTTTGAGCACAATGTGAAAAAATTTTCAGAGATGGACGAATGTCGCGAAACAAAACAACGATTACAAGCTGCAATCGACTTGGCTGAAAAGTTGCAACAAGAAAGTGATTTGCACAACCAGCTTTAAAATATCGAAGAACCAAATGAAGAAGTTGATATGATAGCCGCAAATTCTGATAACACTAAAACTCGCCAGGAAATTGTTATTAATGAAGATAAACTGAACAAAAAAAATGAATGCTGACCAAAGGAAAATATTCTAATCAATTATAAAGCACATAGAAGAACAAAAGAAAGACCCGTCTATTCCACCCATAAATCTGATTGTACGCGTAGTTGCTGGTAGAGGAAAAAGCTTTCTAATTTAATTACTCAGTCAAAAAGCTCGTTTAATGAGTAATCACAATAATTGCTGCTGCAGTACTAGCACCAACGAGAATTACTGCCTTCAGCATTGGAAGAAGTACAATTCACATGTTTTTCAAATTGCCCGTCCAACATATACGAATGAAGCAGAATAATTTAAGCTTGATTCTGACGATTTGAAATTATTTAAGCAACAATGGAAATCATTGGAATTAGTAATTATCGATGAGTGCAGTGTGGTTTCGAATGTACTTTAGCGATGATCAGCTAACGATATGGCGAATGTTGTAAAAACAAGTGATATTACTGTTTTGGTGGCAAAAACATTATTTTGTTTGGGGATTTATTGTAGCTAGCACCCGTAAGGGCCCAATTTTGATTTCAGGAACTGCCTTTAACCCCTTGAAGGGCACCGGTATATTATATTATATATACCACTTAATTTTAATCCCAAAATGCCACAATGACACCAGAATTTTAAATTTATAAGGTACATGAGAAAAAGCTTTTACTTATTTTAAAATAAATTCGCACATGAATCCTGGTGTCAATCAATCATTTCAATATTTTAGCTACAAGAGTACTTTGCCCCTGAAGGGGTTAAACAAAGTGAAACAATTGTTTGGTGGTGTTGGTACATTCAACTTTTGGTACGAATTTGAATACAGTGAGCTAACAATGAACATTGTGTTATATACATAAAAAAAATATATATATCGCAGCATAACTTTCTTAAATAACAGTCTCATGCACCAAATAACGATGCAAAATCAAAACTCAATTTTTATAGCATCATCACTGAACTGATCGTTAGTATAATTATCAGAACCTAATATTCGGTCTCATTCAGCGATTTTAAGAAATACTAAGAAGAGTAGTAAGGAAAGATACCACTGAAAGAACAACTCAGCCTATAGCAGGTGACTTCAGTGCAGCAGAAACAGTCCATGCATACGACCGAGACAATTATAGAATCCAGTTTCTTTATGAGGCAATAGCTATGGAAAACCACCATTTAATTATTGATGTGACGATCCCCTGACATTTGAGAGATCAGGTAGACATGAAAAAATGCTACTTTGGCGATGAACAGTCAACGATTTGGCGAGTGTTGTAAAAACAATGTAACAATAAAATTTTGACAATAGCAAAATTTTTTGCTTTTCAAGATATTAAAAAATCTTTAGTTTTTATCAAAAAATTTAAATGATTAGTATTAAAAAATGCTCTGAAGAGCACCAAAAAAGGTTAATATGTTTAAGTATGAAAAAGGGTTGGACAAGTGCTTCTAATTGAGCATGAGAAAGGAAAGGGGTTCCTTCTTGGCTGCATCTCACTGTCAATGCCAACTTTTGAAAAAATCATATTCGCGCTTTTTCCATATAAATGAAATCACTCACAGTTACGATAAAAATGTATAGTTTAAAGACGTAGCCAGTAAAGACCCAGCTTGATTATACATGAATGTAAGGCGACATAGTACCAAAAACCTTAGTTCCTGCAGCGTATCACACTCATGCAGTGCTACCAAGCATGCCTGCAGTGTAGAACTGCGCAGAAAATTGATTTGTATTGCAGTGCAGAGTGTTGCAGCATTCTGAACAGGAACAATTTCACATATGCACGCATTACTGTATAATGCATTCATTGATTGAAATTATATGGAAGTGGCTGTGGCTCCACAATGCAATATGCAGTACAGCAATGCATATGTAAGTTATAAACGAACATTAGGCGCATATACCTTTAATACGGAAGTACAAAGAAACAGTGCGTATGTGCGTGCACTGAGGCTCAAAAGTAGAATAGGAGTGTACAGTGTAGTATAGTCTGTAGATCAATAATGGTACACAGTGCACTGTACAAAGTTGCATTGCAGACGCACGCACAGTACAACAGTAGAACAGTGCAGTTGACATGTAAAGCACGATGGAAAGTTTTACTACAGTACCGCAAATTTCTTTTATATGAAAAAGCGCGAATATGATTTTTTCAAAAGTTGGCATTGACAGTGAGCTGCAGCCAAGAAGGAACCCCTTTCCTTTCTCAAGCTCAATTAGAAGCACTTGTCCAACCCTTTTTTATACTTAAACATATTAACCTTTTTTGTTGCTCTTCAGAGCATTTTTTAATACTAGTTAAAGTTATGACCCTGCGAAAATCCGAGTTCTGCTTGGAATGAGGCACCCTGTATATTTTTGATTGAAAAAGTACTACATTACGATCCTAGTTTCCTATAGAAAAATATTCGTCTTGACGGGTATTATCACTGATGAAAGTTTGACCAATTGCATGATTACTCTGCGGCATGTGCGTTTTCCTAAAAAGCTATTCAAAGCAACTTGCGAGAATGGGAATATTATTTCCCTCTGAATTTTCCTTTCTATTTAAAGACAGATAAAAACTAGTCGTTGGGAACCACCGTAATACTTACCCATCATGGATATGCATAATACAAAATATGAAAATAAAACATGTGTAAACTATTTATAATTTGCATTGCAATTCGAATAAAATCGTGGCTTGATGACGTCATAAACTTTAAATGTGTTATTACTGAATTGGGTAAAAGAAACATCCTCATAACTCCAAAAATGATAATCATATTAACTAACAGTTTACTGCGTCGAATTAAGCGTCTCATTTCCAATTAAAATATATCTTTGAAAAAAAAATTGAAAGAAATATACAGGGTCATGAAAAATCAAAGAGTGTGGTAAATAGGATTACAAATATCTCGGCAACTCATTATTCTATGGACTTCATTCTTTATGCAAAATTTATGTTTCTTATTGTCTTTATATTCACTCCTTAAAATAAACAATTTCGAAAAAAAATATGTACATTTATCCGAACGAAGAATTTCAAGAGTCCGAAAAAAAATAGTTCAGGATAATCGAGGTTACTGAAATTCAATAAGCTTCTTCCCATTATTACATACAAAGTACATACCAAATTTCAAGTCTCTATATCAATTTGTTCGGGAGATAGAGCGTTTACAGACACACACACACACAGACAGACGGACGTCAAATTTTTTTTCTAAAAATGTGTTTTTCGGAATCTCCAGTGTCTAAAACGTGTAAATCCGTGAAAAAAAAAATTTTTTTTTCTGATTTTTAAAACGATTGCAAGATTTATCCTGTACTACACTGTAAAAAAAATCACAGTATTTTTACAGCAAAAAAGGCTGGCAATATGGGTGCCAGCATATTTTGCTGTGAATTTACAGCAGTTTTGTTTTTCATGGATAAACAGCACTTTTGTAAATTCACAGCATTTTTTGCGGTTAATTTTACAGCAGTTCAGTTTTTTTATTTTACAGCAGATTTGTTAATTTTACAGCCGTTTTTGCTGTTAATTTTAATGCAATTTTAACAGAATCACTGTAAAACTTATAGCATTTGTTGTTGATATTTTACCCCCCCCCCCCCTCCCTCTCCGTGTATTGTTTTTTTTTTTTTTTTTTTTTTCTTATTTTAACCCGAGACATATTTCAAAGACTTTGGGCACTAAGTATTACCTTTTTGTTTACTTATATCATTATTTTAATATCATTATTATATAATAGATTCTGTTATACATATATACGATACAAATTTCGGTTTTTGGTCAAGTATATCACCCACAAAAATTTTAGTCATTTGCCTATAGAGATAAAATGTTTTTTCAATAAATCATAACAAAGGAAGATTTTACTTTATCTAGCTTTTAATTAATTATTTATTATTCAGTATTTCTTTACAGGACTTTGTTTAACCGTTTGTTTGTATTTGAAAATACCCACTAATTTAAATCATGCATATATATATATATTTTTTCCTCCAACAAATTTAGGGTTATTTTTTGTATCTATTTAAATATTTTTGTTTATTCAATGTAGCCATTATTTCCTCCACCCCTCAACACGAACATGCAAAACTTTCTGATATTTAAACTATCATTCATATATAATTAATAACAAGACCTTATTGTACGCAACTTGCTGATATGGAAACTTTATATTGATAAAAAACTTATTTTATGCTAAGATAATTTTATAAGTTTACATTTAATTCCATAAATATCAGGTCTGATTGAAAAATGAACACGGGGAGAAAAAAAAACACTTATGAGTTCAAGAAATGTAGAATAAAATAATAATTAAAAAAATCTGTTCACATAAAAACTTTAAAATTAAGCGTAAAAAATAAATAGATAATGGACAAAAACATTAAACGAGTTGCTGCAAATTACTGCTGCGACAGTAAACAAACAAGGAATATTTTAGGAATTGATAAAATAGTGCATCCAGATTACTCATAATAAATGATTTGAAAATGGAAAATAAATCACTGTTCGAAATATCGGCTAAATATATTAAATAAATAAAAATACTTAAATTACTGTCCAAAGTGAACCGAAAACTGTAGCTGGTAAAATATTTATAGGATTTAGAAAGTATATTCGAATGCGAACGTATGAACTGGAGTTTTGAAATATATATAATAGCGTAATAAGGCATAGCTAAAAACAGGATCTTGTTTAAAAAAAAAAAAAATGCTTGCATAAAGTTTCCCTGTGATACTTAAACTCAAATTATACGTAATAATAACAAAGTTCTAGAAGAACATACTGAGGTAAAGTAAAAAACAACATAACTAAATCAACATCCCCCCCCCCCAACAAAACAACATCCCCTAAGCAAACTCATCTATTTTTACGATTTAAAACAAAATATTTATTTTAGACAAATGACGTGAAAGTTCCTGCCGTGATATACACGTGGTTTAAAAACAAAATTAGTATCGTATAAATATATAACAGAATTTATATGATATTATTAAAACAATAATATAAGAAAACAAAGATAAAACTTACTTTTACTCTTTGAAATATGTTTGTAATCCATTATCAGGTGTAATTGTTACAACTTTCATTTCTCGTAGAATCGAAGCGTCACTTCATTATTGGACTGCACCTGCCGCTGACCTAAATGTGTTTATTCCCCTCGTTTGAGATAATGACAACAACGCCGACAGATGTCGCTATCTATACAGCTGTAATCACTGTAAATTAACGAAAGAGCTGTGTTTGATTGCTAGGTGAAATATTAACAGCCTTTTTTGCAGTTTTTTCTTCCGTTTTTTTTTACAGTGTACGTATGATGGGTAAGTAATAAGTAGATACAGAACTTCTTATAGTCTCGCTTTATTATACCTAAAACTTGCCAAAACGGAACCAGTATATAACAGAATCCTACCATAAACGGACAGTTTTGATGGCTCCGACAGAAAGAATGCAAAGCATTGAAAGAATGCAATTTATGGTTTACCGACAAAGACGAAAATCTTTAAGTAAAGCTAAATTTTTGCACGGTCCCTCGCGATTCCGTTTCAGAAAATTTTACTGCATTAAAAATCCTATCGGGACTTGGGCATCACTTTTTCATCACTAATCAATTAATTTACACATAAAAAGTCCTTTTTTTTTCGGTGAAGTAAACATAAATCTTATCAAAAACAACTCGTTGTAAATGATCCCGCCAAGCCACAAACCTAAAACGTCAGTCACAAAAAGAAGTGATATCACATAAAAAGAAGCGATATACAAGTGCATACTCCGAGTCCCGTGTAAAAATCTATCACCACTCATAATGTTTCCAAAGGACTCGGAGTGAGGTACAGTATGTGAAAACTGCTTGGCGACCTGCAGGCTTTTATAATATATGTAGTATATCAATTTTGAAAATCGAAAAATAAATTTTATATTTTTGTTATACCAGTTTTATAAATATTTTTGTATGCGAAAGAACTGACAGAACAGATTTTCCCCCAGATCTATGCCATTCCCTTACGCTAGAATTACTGCAATATATCTCAATTTAGTTAACGTTTATTATAAGGTTTATATATATATATATTACATACTCAAAATCTTTATACGTTTACTTAAAAAATCCTCCTCGTAAGAGTGGTGTTTAGTTTAAATAATGGTAAATAAAATCAACAAATTGATTTTTCAAGCTTATAAATAAGAAAGGACATGCAAACACAGAAGCTTCAACTTTTACAATTTTATGGGAGCAAAATAAATAAATAAATAAAAGAAAAGAAAAGAAAAGAAAAGAAAAATAATATAGCCATATGAAATTGCAGGAAACGCAAACATTATAAAAGCCTGCAGGTCGTCAAGCAGTTTTCACATACTGTACCTCACTCCGAGTCCTTTGGAAACATTATGAGTGGTGATAGATTTTTACACGGGACTCGGAGTATGCACTTCTATATCGCTTCTTTTTATGTGATATCACTTCTTTTTGTGACTGACGTTTTAGGTTTGTGGCTTGGCGGGATCATTTACAACGAGTTGTTTTTGATAAGATATCACTCCTTTTTGTAAGGTATTTAATTTCAATTATACGGATTCCATTTTTATTCAGAAAAGAAAAGATGAAAGGGGCAAAAAAATAATAGTGATGCTATAAACAGAATTATACATCAGAATTATACTATTTATTGAGTGACTTATTCCAATGTACATGTCACTACCATAACAGCGGGAAACGTTTATATTAATTTCCTTACATTGTATTCATCAGATTATTTATGACATATTTATTTTCCTTTTTCTTTTGTTTATATCACTCTTCCGTTTATATACAATCAAAAACAAAAAATTAGACAATTTTTCAGTAGTTTACAAACTAATTAAAATACTACAGTTTCAGAAAAATGTGGAAAAATAAGTGTTGGAATGAAGCGAGCGAAACATTTTTATGTGCGCAATCATACCTGCGCACTGCCTGCTTTCCCCTTCCACCCACACACACTCAGTCTGCGAGCGACCGTTAGATTGGAGAGATGTACGGAGAAGTATAAAAAGTTATTTCTGTGTGATTCGATAAGCAAAGATATCGCTGTGTGATTAAGAAGAATTATATGTTTAAACTAATTGTTTTGTGTTGCAGTGTGTCGTCCAATAAATTGTTTTGTTCTGTAGAGATCCATGGTTTACTTCGTGAGTTATATTAATAACAGAACAACAAATGGTAGCAAGAACAGTGGTTGTTGAATTTTGAAACCGAAAGTGATTGTGTTAAGATAAACATGGACAAATTAAACGTACCTGAATTAAATGGAACCAATTACTTTATATGGAGCCTAAAAATTAAAGCAGCTTTAAGTCTAAAAAGATTGGACAATGTCATATCTGAAATTAAAGCTACAGATCTAAGTGAAAAAGATTCCATCGAATGGGACCAGAAAAATAATGACGCCGTAGCCTATATTAAATTGTCATTGTCGGATGAACAGGCATTACAGTTTGCAGCCGAAGAAAATGCGAAAATTTTATGGGAAAAAATAAAATCTACTTTCACCGGTCAAGCAGAAGACAGAAGGATTGACGCGGGTAACGAATTAAAGAACTTAGATATGAAATCAAACGAATCAGCAAATGATTATATCGCCAGAGCCCGGGGCATTGCCACTAAATGTCAAACGCTTGGATTGACTGTAACAGATCGAGAATTAGTGTTCTACACGGTACGTGGGCTGAAAGGAAAGTTTTCAAAAGTAAGGGACATTTTAAAGACACAGCGTGAAAAATCTATGGATGAAGTGTTAGAAATTCTACGGGAAGAAGAACAAACGAATATTCCGCGTTCTGAAGGGACCGCCGCTGAAGTATTTTACTCTAAGAAAAACAAAAGTCCAAGACTGTGTTACATTTGTAGACGTCCGAATCACGTTGCAAAGGATTGTTTTTACAGGAACAATAGTTCTAGAAATGACAAGTCCAGTGGAAATCGACAAAGAAGAAAAACGCACTATGATGTAAATTATTCATTTAAGGACAGAAAAAATTCTGCACTGACTATTTCACCTGAAAACTATGAACTGTGTGACAATATATGGTTGTTGGACAGTGGTGCAACTTCCCATATGTGTAATAACAAACTGTGATTTAAGACTCTAATTCCTGAAGAAAAGGATATATATCAAGCAGGTAAAAATTCAAAACTAATTTCGAAGGGTTTAGGTATAGTATCCTGTAATACGGTAAGTAAAAATAATTCCATCCATTTAACTATTAATGATGTTAGCTTTGTACCAGATTTGAGATATAATTTACTATCAGTCACTTGTTTAATGGATAAGGGTTGTAAAATTATTTCTAAACATAACTGTGTGCTAATTTTTGATAAGTATAATACTTTTCTATTTAAAGCATTTAAGAATGATAATCGATTAGAGATTAAACTTGAACCTGCCTGTAATACTCAGTGTAATTTTACTCGTAAAAGTACTAGTAATTATGAACTCTGGCATAACAGATTGTGTCACTTAAATTCAAAATATATGTTACAAATGAAAGAGTATATTGATCTTAAAGATGTAAATGTGTCTGATTTTAAATGTGATACATGTGATATAAGTAAGATAACCAGGAAAAGTCATCCGAACATTGATATTGACCAAAGTTCTGATATAATGGAGTTATTTCATGTAGATTTGTGTGGCCCGATAAAGCCTGAATCACTTGGTGGGGCAAAATATTTTATGATACTAGTGGATGATTTTTCTGGAATGTATTTTACTTATTTCCTCAAAAGTAAAGATGAAGTATTTGATATATTTTATAAATTTAAAGCTAAATATGAAAATCTTATGGGTAAAAGAATTAAAAAAGTGAGAAGTGACAATGGACTCGAATTTGTAAACACAGAATTAGATAATTATCTTGCTAATTCAGGTATATTTCATGAAAAAACAATTCCATATAATAGCGAAAGCAACGGAAAAGCCGAGAGAGCTAACAGGGTTCTATTAGATAGGGCTAGATCTTTGTTATATGAAAGTGAACTTCCTAACAAATTCTGGGCAGAAGCTATTAATTGTAGTACACAAATATCTAATATAACACCGCGTAAAGGAAAAGAAAAAATCCCCTTAGAAATTTGGACAGGTAAAAAGCCCAATTTAAACTATGTGAGAAAATTTGGCTGTTTAGCTTACTTTCATATTCCTAAAACAATGAGAAATAAATTCGATGTACCTGGAAGAAAAGGAATTATGTTAGGTTATGCGAGAGATAGGATAGGATATCGTATTTATGATGTGAAAAATAAGAAAATAATTGAAGAGCGTTCTGTTAAATTCAATGAAATGATAAAAGGGAGTAAATATTTTGGATTATGTAAATTTTCCGAGTGTTGGGATATTGAATCGCTAATAAATAAAAATTTTCAGGGGGAAAATGGGATTAATCAAAGTGAAAGGAATAAAATTATCAATTTAGAGATTTCTGACGCAACAGAAATAAATAACAGTTGCGCAATCCCATCAACAGAGCTTAATTTATCTCCAGGTAGACATGACGGCGGCAATTTGACCGGAGCGGGGGAAGGAAATAAGAACAAAATGAAAACCCGAAATGAAAATATTGAAGTTCGAAGGTCAGAAAGATTGAAAACTAAATATTCGTCAGCTAATTTAACTGATAATGTCCCAAGTAATTATTTAGAGGCAATAAATAGTGTGAATTCACATGATTGGGAAAAAGCTATGAAAAGTGAATTGGATTCTTTAATTAAGCATAATGTTTGGGAAATTGTAGATATGCCAGAAAAAACAAAATTGATTAAAAGTAAATGGGTATATGCTTTAAAAGAGGGCGATAATAAGGAAATAAAATACAAAGCAAGATTGGTAGCAGCTGGATTTAATCAGATTAAAAATAAAGATTATTCTGAGTCATATTCACCTGTTGTAAATATCGAGTCATTTAGATTACTAATTGCACTTGCAGCTAAATTAAATTTGATTGTTAAATTTTTTGATGTTAAAACAGCATATTTGTATAGTGACTTGCAAGAAACATTATATATGACACCACCACCTGGTTACGAAAATTTAATAGGAGTTAATAAAGTTTGTAAATTGAAAAAGAGTATTTACGGATTACCCCAATCCGGTAGAAACTGGTATTTTAAAATTAAAGAAGTACTCTGTAATATTGGATTAAATCAGTTAGGTTCTGATAACTGTATGTTTATTAAAGTTGAGAATGATAACATTTTTATAATATGTATGAATGTTGATGATTTAGCTATTTTTTGTAATAATCAAACAATGTATGAAAATATTGTTTCTAAAATTAAAAATGTATTTGAATTGTATGAAAATAAGAACTCTAAATTTTTAGGTATGGAAATTGAAAAATATGATAAAGGTATCAGTTTGTCACAAGTTGAATATATTGAATCATTGTTGGAAAAACATAATTTAGAAAATTGTAAATCTATGAAAACACCTATTGTTAAAGGTGAAGATAAAAGTTTCCCTCCAACAAATGAATTGTTTGACATGACTAAGTATCAGGAAATTATTGGTGAACTTTTATATTTAGCTAATAGAACACGTCCTGATATATCATTTGTCACGACTTATTTGTCTCAATTTAATCACAAACCAGAAAAAAGACATTACATTTTGGCTAAAAGAGTATTAAGGTATTTAAAAGGCACAAAAGATAAAAAATTATTTTACAACAACGAATTTGGGTATTTAAATAGTAGTTCAGACGCTAGTTGGGGAAATGGAGAAAATGGAAAGTCTTTTTCAGGGGGAGTTGTCTTATTAGGAAAGTCATTAATATCTTGGAAATGTCGTAAACAAAAAAGTGTTAGTCTTTCTACTTGTGAAGCAGAATTATTTTCTATTTCAGAAATTTGTAAGGATATAATATGGACAGTAAATTTATTATCTGACAAGGAGAATGCCAAGCTTGGTAATCACAGATTTTGATTATTTTTATATATGTTGTAGGGTAGAAGCCCCTTAGTCTCAGGTTCAATGGATTTTATACAACGCTCCTTAGTTCTCGAGAAATGGGGGGTCTAATATTATAACACAACTTAAATACTTACTTTGAAACACAAGAACTGCGTTGATTGTAGCTCAGTTGGTATGGCGTCTGCTCGTTGTTCAGAGAGCCCAGGTTCGATGCCGGAACGCGCTACGTTTGTTTTTCTCATTTTTTTTTTTTTATAAATATACTTGTAATTATAATTTAATAATCTAAAAACAAAAAATGTTAACAAAATTAAATTTTAATTTAGCATTTTTGATTTTTAAACCATTATTAAACATTTCTCATCATTTAAAGAGCTTTAAAAAATTGGATCAATTATTGACTAGTAAAAATTCAAAAATCGTTACAAAATCAGCATATTAACTATCGAATTATAGAATTCTTCTCCCATCGCAACAGAAAACAAGGATATTTCAGATGCTGGATTATTTGTTAAAAATTCATTGTTTTACAATAAAATTTTACAGTACTTCAACGTATTTGTGACATCACTTTTCTGATTTTCATTGAATCCCAACACTTCAGATTGATCTTGTGAACTACAGCTTGCTTCTAACATTTTTATACGATTACGAGCTGTTATAGAATGATACGCACTTGTGCGATAAAGATTGAAAACAAAAACCACTTAACTGCATCACACTAAAAAAAAAGAAATAACCAAAGTCTGTTGTGGCGCCCTCTAGTTACAATAAAATAAAACATAAATATGTTGTAATTTAATTCTTATGCTAATGTTTAATATAATTATGCTTCTTACTTTAAAAACAGAGTAGTATTATCATCGCATTAACTTCCCTTGTTAAGGCAATTTATAAATGATGTTTCTTTACAATCACGAATTGACACAATTGTTCAATATCGTTGCATTGATAAAGCATATATGGAATACATTTTAAAAGTGATTTTTAAAAAAATCAAAAATGCTCAACTAAAATGTAATTATGTTAACAAAAATTTTATTGAGATTATTAAATTATAATTACAAGTATATTTATTTAAAAAAATGAGAAAAACAAACGTAGCGCTTTCCGGGATCGAACCCGGGCCCACGTAATAACGAGCAGACGCCATACCAACTGAGCTACGACTGAGACAATTACTTCGTTACAAATTAAGTATTTAAGTTATAGTATAATATTAGACCCCCCATTTCTCGAGAACTAAGGAGCGTTGTATAAAATCCGTTGAACCTGACACTAAGGGGCTTCTACCTTACAACATATATAAAAATAATCAAAATCCGTGATTACCAAACTTGGCACTCTCCTTGTGAGTTAAATTGTAAACAATTTATAAAGGATGCCATAATTTTAAGTAGTGATAGCCAAGCAGCAATACAATGGATAAAATGTACAAGATCATCAAATAAATCTAGACATATGAACTTGAGATTTCATTTTGTAAGAGATTTGTTGTCAGAAGGTATTATTTCATTGGAATATGTTCAAAGTGAACATATTATTTCAGATTTCCTTACTAAAGCTGTAAATGAGGATAAATTGATTTATTCTATGGAAAGTATTTCATGATTATGATATGTGTAATTATTGTATGTAATTTGTGTGTAATTTTATGTAATTTTTGTATGTATATGTATTTGTGTATTTTTGAACTGTTTAAAGAAAAAAAATGTATCTCTCGCAGGAGGGGTGTGTTGGAATGAAGCGAACGAAACATTTTTATGTGCGCAATCATACCTGCGCACTGCCTGCTTTCCCCTTCCACCCACACACACTCAGTCTGCGAGCGACCGTTAGATTGGAGAGATGTACGGAGAAGTATAAAAAGTTATTTCTGTGTGATTCGATAAGCAAAGATATCGCTGTGTGATTAAGAAGAATTATATGTTTAAACTAATTGTTTTGTGTTGCAGTGTGTCGTCCAATAAATTGTTTTGTTCTGTAGAGATCCATGGTTTACTTCGTGAGTTATATTAATAACAGAACAACAATAAGAAGCACTTTTTTTCGGTCAACTACAACGATAAGTTTATGGAGCATACTTTACCGAGAATAATCAACATTTTTTTTTCTACGAACCTATTTCTATTAGTATAAAAATTTACAGGGATTTTTATACTAACATATTAAATATATTATTTTTGAAAATTACTGAGCACCTTAGAAGTTTTTTATGTGTTTAAGTTTTTTAACTCAACGTTTCGAGAATTTGATAAACATATAATTCGCAACGTTTGCAAAAGTATAAAAACTATTAAAGTGATTTCTGTTCATATAGTCTGTTCATTCCAATTCGGTGATCCTAAAATATAGGTCCCCAATCTCCGGCAGTCCATGAATTAATTAGGACATATGTATGCAACTGTTAAAATGTTCTCAAAGTTGACAATAGAGGCAATAAGTATAGCTCGGCAAATATGAAACATGGCATTGCTTCATCATGGCTTTGTTTCGTGAGGTGTTCGTTCTCAGAACATAAAAATCTCACGCGAAAGTGTTCGTTAACCGATTTGTTCGTAAGCCGAACAGTTCGTTACCGATCACCTATTGTATACGAAACTTAGCATTTTAAGTTCGTCATAGCCGGAGATTCGATGAACGGCAAATATTTATACGCAAAACTTGTAATCTTGGGGTAGCAACATTTTTACATTCTATTACTCAGCGCATGAACGTAGAGTTGGAATTTTGTAATCGCTATCTCAATCAATTCCTGATACGCTAGAATTATATATTTATAAATAAACACAGTTTTTTTAATCGATGAAAATACTATATTTTAATAGATTTAGAGCTTAACATCGACGAGATTTCAGACGGACAAAATGAACTCATATTAAATTTTAAAGCAAGATAATGAAACCTTACAGAGATTGAAACATTGTAAAATCATTCAAATACATCTCACTCAGTAAATATACATCGGTTGTAATGTAATCAAGATCTTCTACTTCTAAGAGACTCTGTAAACGAAACGTATATGCTTCAATGCCGCTTTACAATAGAGAGGATGTAGTAACATATTTGAATATCTTGTGTATATAGCCCATTTGACAAAAGTTATGCAATTTACTATTGTTTTTCCTCTGTGTTAAGTACAGGAATCATGTACTTCAACGTAAAAATTCGCTAATTACACAACTTTTTAGTCTTATTAAAAAATCTTTTGAGTTACCCTGTAAACGAACAGTATATTCTACAATTCTGTTTTACAATAGGAAGCTAACTTAGGTCGTTCGTAGTAACATATTTTAACATCATGCGCATACGTTCTTTTTGAAAAGAGTTAGACCATTTAATTTTTTTTTTGCTTCATCTTATTATAGGAATAAATCACTTTAAAGTGGTATACATAAAAAAACTAATTAATATTTTTACACGATATATTAAACATTTGAACTACTCATAAAAACAATTCAAATGCTGCAAACCGCGTAAAAATTGGATAATTACACAACTTTTTAGCCCTATATCAAAAGATCTTTTGTGAGACCCTGTAATCGAACCTTAAATGTTACGATTTTTTATAATAGGAAGCTTACTTCGGTCGAGTGCAATAACATATCTTAATATCATGTGTATACGACCATTCCTAAAAGAGTTGGGTCATTTATTATTTTATTTGCTCTATGTTAAGTATAGGAATCAATAACTTTAAACTGATATAAATCAATAACTAATTAATATTTTTGCATGAAACTTACAAAGGTTTGAACTACTCATAAAAACGATTCAAATAACGTAAACCGGGTAAAAATCCGATAGTTACACATTGTTGTAGCCCTGTCAACAGTTTTTTGCTCTATGTTAAGTATAGGAATCAATAACTTTAAACTGATATAAATCAAAAACTAATTAATATTTTTACATGAAACTTACAAAGGTCCGAAGTACTCATAAAAACGATTCAAATAACGTAAACCGCGTAAAAATCTGATAATTACACATTGCTGTAGCCCTGTCAACAGTTTTTGGTCTGAACAATATTTAAAAAGTGCAAAAAACAGCACTTTTAAAATCGCAGTTACTGAAAATCTATTCGTCGGATTTTGCTTTACTTTTGAATTCTTGGTCCCTTGGCACGCCCCATTCCATAGAATTAAGAATTTTGTTTCTATCATAAATAGAACGCGAGATATAGATGTGTCAAAAACCCGTTTTGTCCCGCCCGCAAAATATAAACTAGACAGAGTGCAAAAAAAAAAAAAAAAAAAAAAAAAAATTGTAAAATCGTTTGGTATCCATTGGCGGAAATTCCTTTCATTTACGGTTCAATGCATTGCTGTTTCTTATGCTTGGCGAGAAACTCTGTCGAGTTTCTATGATTAATAAATTTTACACTTCTAACAGATTATTTTGCAGTTCAGATTTTATATAATCGATTTTAATATAAAATTATTTAGGAAAATGATGTATGGTTTTGAATACATGGCAGAAAAAGAAGTTTGAGTGATTAAACAGCAAGTAAGAGCAAATTTCTTTACGCCACTTGTAAACATACAATATTCCCTATGTTGCTAATGCTCTAATCTTTTTGTAAAAATACAATATTCCCTATATGTTGCTAATGCTCTAATCTTTTTATAAAAATACAATATTCCCTATATTGCTAATGCTCTAATCTTTTTGTAAAAATACAATATTCCCTATATAGCTTCTGAAAAACGGTAATAAACAAATACATTTTTTATTGTTTTCGAAAACAGTATAGACACCTATTTGAGAGCTGACAAGCGTGAAGGTTAAAAATTGATAATGAAAAATTAAAGAGGAAAAAAAACTATTTATCAGCTTGAAAAATTGATTTATTCGTAGATACAGAAGAACAACGGCTTAACAACAGCTGTTGGTTTAACTTGTGAGCAGCTGCTTTATCTTAATAAGTATGCGATATCATCAGTGTACAAGTAAAGCAACAAATATAGTGCATTGACTAAGTGAAATGAGAACAAAAAATTACATAAAAAGTATTTTAACTCATTTCAAATTTACGTGTAATAAGACCGGATCCGCATTAAAACTCAAGCATTTGTGATATGCATCTATTTTTATCAGGGTTTCCCAACTTTTATCAACTAGCGACACGCTTTAAATTTAATTTACTTTCGGAGACGTTGTAGTTAAGGAAATTGTGTGCTTTTGGCTGATGTAATAAAACTTATAGAAGTATAATAAAAATGTTACAGATTCAATTATTTGAAGTACAAAATACCATTTGATATCAAATTATCGAAGTATAAAATATGTTGTTAATAATACCACAACTTTTTAATTTATCGTGTAATTAGAAAATTATTTTATACTGTTAATGCAATTATTTGCTTATTTGAAAAAGAAATATTTAAAAAAAAAAATCACTTAATCCTATCCTAATGTTATGTTTGCGTCCTGGTGCTATTCACAGGATATCTTTGTTCGCGGACTAACTCTTAGTTAGACGAACTTCGGGATCTTATTTCCTAAATGAAATATACCTTTTTAAGTTTTTTTTTTCTTTCTTTCTCATTTTATTTATTAAATATTACAATTCCCATAACACTTGTTACCGTTCTGTGTGCTGTTTAAGTTTATCCCAAACATTATTGGTTCTCTACCTTGACTTGGTTAGATTACTTTTTTTTGCTTTCAGTGGATTAATTTTAAAAGTAAAGACGTAATAATTTATTAGTAATTTAAAACAAAACTAGTCGGGTGCGCCAATCCCAAAAGTTTTTTCTATCTCATACATGTTAATACTTCAAAATTCGCAATTACATCTCCAATTAAATCAATATTTTTCATCATTCTGTTGAAAGTCAGCTTGCGAATCATCGGGTTATCTGGATGCGAAGCACCCTTCGTTGCACGAGCAGCCGATGTACAACACGACTAAGAAAAGTCCTTTTGGCCTGGTACCGGTGGGAAAAGATGGCCTCCCTATTCCTTGGTTTTAATATTTTAGCTAATTTTACTTAAAAACAGTATGTTATAATGCGTGGAACTCGATTACAGAAGATTCATTCCCAGTTCTCGTCAGTATTGTATTTCAATCAGAATTTCGCTAAATTAGAAAGTTATAGCCAAGTTGCAAGCTATTTTTGTAGCAAAATTTGGCGATACTTCGCAAAGTGTCGCCAAGCTGGGCGAGACTTTGACGCAGCGAATATGAATATATAGAATATGAATATGAATATAGTGTTAAGCATATAAGAGTTGGGACGATCGTTACAACAATAAAAGAAAATTTGTTAGAAAGCATGTTCACTAAAACTCATAAATTAAACACTTTTGTGGAGGAATCCCTGTGGAGGAATGTCTTGTTTCATAATGTCAGCCACCCTAAAATTTCAAACTGCTATATCTCAGCTATTTTTTAAGATAGGGGCAAAACAAAAATTGCTCCGGAATCTTTGTGATCAAGGCCGAACATTTAACGAAAAAACATTTAGGATTTCTAATTTTTTTGTACATCTTTTTGAATGTGAAATCTTTCAGTGGCTATCACAGCGGCCCCTCCCGACGGAATAGAGAATAATCAAGGCTTTTGAGCACTTTACGCGTCGCGTATACGTGACGCTCGTCGCAAAAGGGTTAAAGAAGTCAGGCTATTTTGAGATCTTGAATTTATTCGAAGGTAAAATTAAAGTATTTTATTCTCGTTGGGACTGCCTATAAACGTGGGGGCTGAACATGATCCCAGGATCTAAAATTCTTGATGGTAGGGCCTGATTTTTTAAAAAGTATATAAACCTTTTTTAGGCTCCTCCAGGATGCCAATAAACACTGGCCCTTGCATAGACGTACATTGTACCCACCGGGTTGCCCGCTTTTCCCTTCAAATATGGCTGATTGTCCTGGATTTAACTGATTCTCCTCGAAAGGTCTTTTTCAAACAAGGCGTGTCCACGTTATGATATTTGTTTGTCTACTGTTAAAACTATAGACAAACAAATTTAAAATAGTGTTATTCGAGCAAAATCCAATTCCACTTAAAGTTTGTATATACAGAAATTAAGCAATACTTCTAGTAGTCTTTCGGTACCCTAATTCTTCCAGAATACTCATAAATAATTCTAAAAATACAATCATACAGATAAACTAGTCGGATGTATCAATCCCAAAACTTTCTTCTATCTCACACAGGTTTCGCATACACTAAAAATAATCAGCACCAATTTATATCAAGGTCTAACTGAATTTAAAGTTTTATTAAATTCCGTGCATTATTTCTTGAGATATGACTATCGCTAAAATCATGTAAATCCTGTAAAACGCTGCATAGCAGCGCCACCTGCAGGGCGATTTTTACCAAAAACTAATCAGCACCAATTTATATCAGAGACTAACTTAATATAAAGTTTTATTAAATTCCGAGCATTAGTTCTTGAGATAGAGCTATTGCGGAAATCGCGAAAAATGCTGCATAGCAGCGCCACCTGCTGGGCGATTTTTACCAAAAACTAATCAGCCCCAATTTATATCAGGGACTAACGGAATCTAAAGTTTTATTAAATTCCGAGCATTAGTTCTTGAGATAGAGCGCCCACAAAATGTTTGTCACATACAGACAAACAGACAGACATACAGACAGAGACACAGACAGACATTTTCTAAAAACAGTCAAATCGTGTTCAGGACCTTCTAAAACGTATAAATCCGTCGAAAACCGGAAGTCGAAAATTTTCATGAATCCAATACTTTCTTCTTGTAAAGATAGAAGAAAGTAAAAATGGCTTTCAAAAGTTATTCAAATAATAATACTTATTGTTCAAGAAAGATAATAGTTTTATAGCACTTTTAAAAATTAAAGCAGACTTTAAGAACAGCTGCTTTTATTCCTCTTAATGTTCGTGTTCAACAATTTAAAACGTTCCTCTAGTAGTCTCTCGACATCATAATTATTTTAGAATACTCGTGAATAACTTTAAAAAATATCTTTATCCAATTTTTAAAATTATTTCTGAAAAATGTCCAAATTGTAACATTTTTTTGTGTAACATTTTCTTCGTTAAAATACTATAAATATCGATCTTAAAACTTTTATTCGTTTTTAAATCGAAGTTCACAGAAAAACAAAATGAATACCAATTAATGCATTTTCTATGTATGTTCAGTCATAACTCTTGAACGCATGCTCCAATTTTTAAACTTTTTTTTTTTTTCGGTCGTTCTTGTGGTTGGAAAGATCTCAGTCTGCAGGAAGTCCCGTTTCAGTATCATCAGAATCTGACATATTGTATTCGTCTATCTTTTTTTTTTTTTTTTTTTTTTTTAATGTAAGTTTTAACTTTTATAAAAATTGACCAATTATCCCGAAATGTTATTATATTCTTAAGGTACACAGTACTGTACTTTATGTTTTTTTTAAATAATCGTCGTATCGTGTATAGTTTTTTTTTGACAGGGGCACATCGAAAATTGAAATATATCATCGTCTACGTTGCATCAAAATCAGCGATATTTCAAATAAAGGAAATTAAAATGAATATGAATTTAGAGTCTTAACCCGATTTAATTCAAACGCGATCCAACATGCGGTTTTATTCGGGTCGGGTCGGCGTTAACTTTTGTTTCAAAAAGCCCCTAGTTTGGGTGCATAAAAAAGGGCAAAAAATATGCGAAAAATACTCGAGTAAATAATATATATATATATATATATTACTATTATTATTATTATTCATAACCATTTTTAATTTCATACAGTATGTATAAAATAAATTGTATGTTTCAAATTGCATGCTTTTAAAATTACATATGTTTAAAACCCTCCAAAATCTAAATGCAAGAAATAAAACATTTATCACAGAAGTAAAATGCAACAATGTATCAAAATAATAATAATAATTTAAAGAACCCTAGAATAAAAGAAAAACACAAAAAGATCGTGTAATTGATATGATAGTCATCATCCTACTTAAATTTTTATTTTAGCTTATTTCTCCATTTTTTTTTTCTTTTTTTTTTTTTGTGCATGCTATCGATGATTTCTTGCATAAGATTACGCTTCAAAGAAATAAAAGCATTTATCCCAAAAGTAAAATTCAGCAATCTATCAAAATCAAGAAGAAAAAAAAAAAGAGAAAAGATCGTATAACTAAATAATGATAGTCACTATCATATTTAAATTTTGCTTTCTTTTTTAACTTTTTACTTTCTTATAACTTTACAAGAAAAAAATATTGGATTCGTGAAAATTTTCGACTTCCGGTTTTCGACGGATTTATACGTTTTAGAAGGTCCTGAACTCGATTTGATTGTTTTTAGAAAATGTCTGTCTGTGAATCTGTGACTCTGCGAGTCTATCTGTATGTGACAAAAATTTTGTAGACGCTCTATCTCAAGAACTAATGCACAGAATTTAACAAAACTTTAGATTCAGTTAGTCCCTGATATAAATTGGTGCTGATTAGTTTTTGGTGTAAATCGACCAACAGGTGGCACTGTTATGCTACATTTTGCACGATTTTCACGATAGCTATATCTCAAGAACTAATACACAGAATTTCACCAAACTTCAGATTCTGTTAGACATCGACATAGATAGACGCTGATTATGTTTTGGTGTAAATAACCCAACAGGTGGGGCTGTTATGCTACTTTTTTCATGATTTTCACGATAGCTATATCTCAAGACACGGAATATCAATGCACGGAATTTAATAAAACTTGAGATTCAATTAGACCTTGATATAAATTGGTGCTGATTAAGTTTTCGTGTAAACCGTTCAACAGGTGGCGCTGCTACGCTACATTTTGCACGATTTTCACGATAGCTATATCTCAAAAACTAATGCACAGAATTTCATCAAACTTCATATTCTGCTAGACCTCGACATATAAGTTGGAGCTGATTATATTTTCGTGTAAACCATGTAACAGGTGGCGCTGCTATGCTGCATTTTTTCAAATTCTAAAATGCATAATTAAAAAGATTACGTTTTTTGAAGTATTAACATGTATGAAATAGAAGAAACTTTTGGGATTGGCACATCCGATTAGTTTTTATTCAAGCAGTTTTTTTCTTATTTAACATATATTTCAAGAAACAAAGGCATTTATTTCAGATGTAAACAAAATAATTTCTCTCTCTCTCTCAAAAAAATAAATAAATAAATAAATAAATAAATCAGTTATTATCAAATTTAAATTTTGTTTCAATTCCAGAATTTTTTTTATATTCAAGCAGTTATTTCTTGTTTGAGATACATTTCAACGAAGAAATAAAAGTATTTATCACAGAAACAAAATACAAAAAAATGTATCAAAATCAAAACTCGGAATTTTCAAAGGAAAAAG
The DNA here is from genome assembly GCA_963931845.1 of Maratus michaelseni. Classification (NCBI taxonomy): domain Eukaryota; kingdom Metazoa; phylum Arthropoda; class Arachnida; order Araneae; family Salticidae; genus Maratus; species Maratus michaelseni. Next base: position 320,957,053 of record OZ007594.1, on the reverse strand, counting down.
GATATCGTACAACATCATATTTGGAATTTCTGTATTCAAACATTTCTTTCTCGCTTAAGATACATTTCAATCAATTTATTTCCAATCTGAAAGGGTTTGATTTCCCTGCGAGTTCTGCCACGACATTCTTTTTTAGAAATCATCACGTCTCAACAAAGACAGCTTCTACATTTCTTGTCAAAAGAGACGTGACACAAATGTTTTATCAGACAAATGGTGTAATAATGCAATAGTCACGTTCGAGTACCAACTAAAAATGTCCGGATGTGGAAACACGTAATTCTGCCGGGAAAGGTAGAAATAAAGGTTTAGACTATTGCTATTGTAATGAGTTTTATTGATAAATGATTTTATTTTTCAATAATATAAAATAAAAGTATCAATTGAAAGTGTAACAAAAAAAATAAAATCAGGCTTTATACATTTTTTATACACAATTCCGTGATTTATAAAAGGTGCTTAAAAATTATGCGTAAGGTTAAATGGCGTAAAATAAAAACTTTATAAACAGTAAAGTAAGTTTCATTAGACCGTTGACATGTTTCAGCTCCTCGAGTAGCATTTTACATTTTTCATAAAAGTTCTTTCTTCTTTTCAGAAAATGCCTTAAGTTTAATATTTAAACCGATTTTCAGGATATAGAATCAGAAAAAGAAGTTATCAAGTAACGAATGACTATGTTCAAAGATGTATCACACTAATAAGACAATAAATTTGTTGTCAATTCTTTCGCATCTGAATAAGAATACCTGAAATTTCTCGAATGAAAATGTGTCGGAAAGATTTACATTCTCCAAACAGAAAAATAAAAGAAAATTGATCCTTTAAATAATCTCCGTAGATGTTTTTGTTTGTTTTTCAGTATTAAAATAGTGTAATTCTTGTAAAGGACCACTCCGCTAATCGCTTGAGAGTGTAGGAGCAGGCGGCGCGGGTTCAACTACCGCTGACTCCTTTACAAATTCTTTGTGGAGTTTTAGGCTGTATTCTTCAGTAATATCTACTTCCTTGTGTCTATCCCGTCTTCATTTCAACGAAGGCTTATAAGAGAACACTTGAGTCAAACACGAGCAGTCTCTATTATAGGCTAGTAAATCAAATAAAATCAAACAAGTTTGATATATATTCTCAATAAACAAAAACAGCTGTATTTAAAATAACTAGTAAATCTGCAGATCAGGAGCCTCAACACCAGCTCTGCAAGTCATTTGTTTTTGTAAATCTCATTTTTGATATCATGTAACATCGTACAATCCGCAATTATTATTTTTTCAATGGCATGCATATTTATAAGCATATAAAATTCTTCGAATGTTCCAGAAATTACAATCATTAAATTAAACACGGTGTTATACAATGATATTCTGAAATTCTGATGAACTGCTTTATGATGATGATTATTATTGGGCTGAAATATTTTAATGCATAACGCATGAATTGAGATAGTTTTGGGGCCGTTTCTTTCGTACAGTTTGCGTTGTAACAAATACCCCATAGGTTCTACATCCAGGAAGGCAGACATGAAGTATCCAATGAACGAAGACATCTCAGCTGAAAGTTTTTTTTATTGATATATAGCAAGTATAAAATGGTAAGAATGGGGTGGTCTCGGCTGTTAGAGGCTTAGAACAGTTGTTGACAGACCAAGAGCCAGGAGTGATCTGCTCTTTTTGGGCAGTACATTGTATCGCCAAGATTCGATAATACATTGAGCCAACAAACCGCAGACGCGTAGAAGAATTTTTGTACGTTAAGGATAATTAATATAGATGTTTTGGGAGGATGTAATGAAAAGGCTACCACATTTGGCGAAACCGTAACTTTTGTGAATTTTAGAGGACACAGGCGGGCAACCGTTGGGCGCCCAAGCAGCTGTCAATGAATGTCCGGAACACATAACATTACATCTGTTATAACCGCATTGGAATTAAAATAGATTTAAAACGTACATGCTGCATTTAGTAAAGATAGCCTTTCATATGTGAAAAGGAAGTAATATTTGAGGTTTTAGAATAAGATATATTTTAGCGAAGAGAATATTAATTAATATATTGAAAATTAAGTTAGGAAGATAATAATTTAGAATAAATATATGTATAAATGATTCTATATCATATGCTTATTCTTTTAATTTTTTAAAATAAATAGGAATTCATCCCCCCGCAGTCTCATTAAATTTACATTCGTTTTGATAAAAAAAAAAAAAAAAGATATTTTACCAAAATAGTGCGAGTTTTTTAAATTTTATTATTTTATACTCTTTGAAAGACGGTTGTTAAGAAACGAATACATTAAAGTGGAAAACAAAAATAAACTCTTTTAAAAATTGTAAAAAATATAAAAATAAGATGTTTATATTTCCCGAACAGATGCAAAAACATTTTCAAATATTTTAAGCAATTAATTTCTAAATTCTATTAAATTTATCGACAAAATTTTAAAACTATTGAAAATCCATATCGGAAATTTAGCATTCATAATTTTACGTCTAAATCCATTATGCAAATATTCCATTTTCATTTCAGATAAAAGTGAAATTTGAAAAATCGTCTGCATCCCCATAGGAAAGCATTATGACAAAAAAAAAAATGTTCTGTATTTGCCGAACGAATGAACCAAATTTAACCAAAAACTATACAGCTAATTCCGGATACCTCGCCAACATACCTACCAAAAATCAACCTAATCGGACCATTTTTACGGCTGTTATCGCGGAACAGACAGACAGACGGAAAACAAAAACTTTTCGCGTCTCCACAGTTAGCCTCTACTGACGTTTCGGCAATAATCTATACGTAGTTGCTAGTAAATTTGCAGATCAGGAGCCTCAACGTCAGTTCTAAAAGTCAATGTTTTTTAATCTCACTTTTCATATCATTTAGCATCTTACAATCCGCAATTTAATTTTTTCCTTCTATATTAAAAAAAAGTAATCTGGAACTGAGCCAAAAACGAAATGGACCAATCAAATTCTGCGTAGATATTCCGAGTTATTCTCATCGCTTTTTTACTAGGGACTTTTTTTGAGGAGCTATTACTTTGTTTCTAGCCATCCTACGGATTCGAAAATCATACCACCAGACGCGAAATATAACAAGCTTTCAGAAATTAAAAAAATTATCACGGTCGGACAATAAAAACTCAACAAATCCTAAAAATCGGGTAAAAAATCTTTTATTGAAAAAGTCCTTTTTTTATAGTGTTGCCAATTTCTAAATAAGCGCAAAGGATTATGTTTTATCTCAAATAAAAAAATGTATTTGCGCGAGACTATTAAAAACAATAATGAAAGTTTAAAATAATAATTAAATGATCACGTGTTGAAAGCAGGAAATAAAGAGAATTACGTCATAAAAATTGTGTTTACACATGAATATTAAAAATAAAAAAGATGAATTAAATGAAAAAGCATTATAACCAGTTAAATGAAAAAGCATTATAACCTGATTACAGAAGAAAGTCGCCTTTCGTGATATCATCATCATCATCTTTTTAAAACAGGATACATTAGCAGGTTTTAAGAGGCTGTGAAATCAGAACGGGGGTTGGTGAGCGTAGCGAGCAGGGGGCAGAGCCCCCTAGTTATATTACATACATATTTATAGGCATATAAAATATTTCGGTGGTTTCAGAATTTAGCAGCGTTAAATTAAACACGGTTTATGCAATGATAAAAATAAACTTGTATTAAAATAAATTCTTCATTTATGTCAATAGAATATAGAATACAAAAATAATTTATTTTGATAATTATTGGAGCAAAATAGTGCGAGTTACTTGAATTTTATTATTTTGATATTCTTTGAAATAGGGTTGATAAGCCACTAATAAATAAAACCAAATAACTAAATACTAACAACTAAATAATAAACCAAAAACTTTTCGCGTCTGCACAGTGAGCCTCAACTGACGTTTCGGCAATTAGAGAAACAAAGTATATATAGGGATCTCGGAAACTATCAAAATTAAAAAAATATATTACACGTCATTAAATATAAGAGCTTATTTTCGACATGAAGAAAGTGAAATAAGAATTACAGTGATAAAAAATATTCTTTTGTACACACGGTAAAACTATGTAAGATGGAATAATAAGAGGTCAAGAAAACGTTACGTTTAACTCAGATTTCTGCTTAGCATTGTACAACACCCCTTATAATTGTATCCTACTCTTTTCGCCAGGATCTTAAAATTTATCGTTTAACCTTTTCTAAGTCAAATTAATTCTGTTGCTAGAATGGTAAAATAAATCTCAGTAGAATTTAAGAACAAATTGATTTGAAAGTAATTTAATGTACATTAATTAATTACATTATAAAAGCAAAATTTTATTCAGCAGATTTGGTATTAGGGGACTAAAATTAAATAAGTATGCTTCCCACTGCCTTAGAAAGGGTTAAGGCAGGTTTCCGTTTTCGCATTTTTATGGTATATATGCGACACAAAATTCATTCATATTTGATAAAAATATGTTCTAAAAATTTTAAGTCGGTCACCGAAAATTGTAAAAGCAGGACTTTGCACCAAACTGAAAGAGACAAAGCAAGAGAAAAAAATCATGCTTTATGCATAAATTATTAAACATTTTCTAAAATCAAGGAAAGTATGCGATAAAATCTTTGCCAAGATCTGTCCCTCCCTATACAGGCGAATAACCTGTAAAACCACTTTTACAGCGATGGTAGTGTAGGTGCAGAGAAGACCGTTTTGAGATATTGTATTTATAATAAAATATTTTTCATTTTTAAAATGTATAATAACACTGAAAAGTCTTTTGTACAGTAATGGTTGACAAAGAAGCGGATAGGTGCCGTGCCGTATTGTCATCGAACCGATGAAAAAATTATATTTCATGCAGACATGCAATCGTCTAATTATAATAAGACTTATACAAGAAAATAATTAAAATAATGCCTTAAAATAAAAATATGTGCATCTATTCGAAAATTTCGTTATTGTCAAACTGTGTCAAGATTTTTTTTAAAAGTAGGTTAAAAATACGTAAAGTGTTTAAACTGTATAAATATAATTCCACAAACATTAATCCCATCCCACAATTCCATCGAAACTTTAACCGTTTAAAATACAAAATTAGTTTTCAAAGTATATATATTTTTTAATCGCAACCTGAATATATCAATAAAGTTTCGCGTATTTGCATTTTTATAGGCTTTTAAAATACTTATGAGCAAATGGCAGGTATAGATAAACTACGAGGGAAAGTCATTAAGTAAGTCACAAAAGATAATTAAATAATAACTTACAATGATACTCACTTTAAGACTATTTTTACTTCTCAACATATTCTCCACCAATATTTATGCACTTATATTATATCACCGTTTTATCAGTGCCCCAACACCAGCTACATAAGATTCGTTGGGTTGCTGTCTCAGCCACATTAGGACTTCAAGTTGAACCTTTTCATCATCTGTGAACATCAGCTTGCTTCAAAAATGATTTTTTAGTGTTTTAAGCACATGAAAATCGCTTGGGGCTAAGTCAAAGTTGTATGGTTGATGTTGAAGAAGTTGCAAGATGATGTTCACAGAGGATGAAAAGGTTCAACTTAAAGTCCTAATGTGCCTGAGACAGCAACCCAAAGAATGACATGCAGCTGGTGTTGGGGTGCTGATAAAACGGTGATATAAGTACATAAATATTGGTGGAGAATATGTTGAGAAATAAAAATAGTTTTGAAGGGAATATCGTTGTAAGTTATTATTTAATTATCTTTTGTGACTTACTTAATGAATTTCCCTCGTAAGTAACAGACGAAGCTTTTAAACATTTGTTAAAATACATTTTAAAAAAAGTTAATGTAAATAAAAAAAAGCTTCAAAATAATGACTGTCAAAAAGCAAAATTTCTATTTTTGACCTAAAACAACCAAAATGCTACAGCTTTAGTAAGCTTTCTTTTCTTGCAAACATTTGATGTATTTTTTTCCCCCCAGTCATTGTACATATTTCATTTAAACCATGTCTGTTAAAATTTAGATTAAAGGAAAATATATTAACGATTTCTATTAAAATTTAGATTAAATAAAAATGTATTAAACTCATGGCCCAGATTTAAACTGCTAATATTTAGGTATTTCAAATTGTCCAACTTTTATAATGGATATAAAGCCAATTCCAATTTAAAATTTGGATAATGAATATTTGGATAATCCAAAATAGTCATTATCTAAAAGTCAACATTTATAGCTCGCTCTGATTGTCTAGTACGGTTCAGATGCCAAAGTATGAGTAGGTTAATCAACAACACCGTTTTGGGGACGTAGGACATCATTGGAATGCTACATATCTGAAAAGCTTTATTAAAAGATTTTTTATTTTTGGCCACTTAAAATAATTTAAATATAGTGGCCTGAAAATCCTAGCATTTTACTACACTTGAAAACTTTCTGAAATTACCGAATTTCTTTTAGAAAAAATAAGTAATTCCATCGTTCAGTTTCACAGAAGAAAATAATAATAAAGGAAAAGTAAGGAAAATTAACGAAGCTTTATCTCACTGCTTTAACGATATACCAATAAAATTAATTTGAATTCATGCATAGTGAAAATTTACAGTTTTAAAAAGAGAAAGTCATGTTATGCTGTACATGAGTTCGTTTATTTTATTGGAAATGAATTGTGTTTACTCAAATACAGACCTAGTTTTCACGGCAATGACCTCTTACAAGTTAATGGTTCCCAAATCATTGTTTTCAAGTTTAACTCATAATTATAATTGCCTTATCACGAATTATTTCATGTTTTTTTTTTTTTTCACTCTTCCTTAATTACTACTTGCTTTCATTGATAACAATCTCTAGTAAGAGTTAGAAGTAGGTCTTCTATACGCAATTTCGATGCGTTTAAAGAATCCTCTGACCTCAGCTGAGGATGGTACAGGGTAGCGATATTAAAGGTATTGCTGCAATAAAATACCGTAGGAGTGACGTGTTCAATGAATTACAAAAACAGCGTGACTTCATACACGATTATCGTGAGAATTCGACACACCCCTTATACAGCAGAGTATCGACTCATTCAACGGAAAAGAACAACCCTTTACCCTTTTACGCATGACACCGCTCTGCTTCTTTCTTCTTTTTGTTATTAGACAAAAAAAAAAAAAAAAAAAGATAAAGAAAAGGGTAAAAAAAAATCGGCCAAAGCCAGAGTGGCACACTGTTTCAGTATCCCAAGGACATTACAGAGTACGAAAAGCATAGAAAATATCTATCAAAGTGTGCAGGCGAGCTTTCCAGCATCCGGATGATGTCATCATCAAAGGAAAATCCTATACTACGCTGTATCAACATTGTTATGTTTGCTTGTCATCATGATCTGCGTGTAATTTCCCAGATTCACGAAATCTCTTAATTCGCTTTCGGAGCGTTTCATATTTTGCGATAAAACTTATACAGCTGTTCGATTATTTGCAAGATTGGATGTTGGATAAAATTTATAGCTTTTTCCCAAAGAAATACTCCAATACAAAAGAGCATTTAAAAGAAAACAAAAAGACTTATTAAATTTAGAAATACACTGCAACAAAAAGTGTTGATTTTACGGTATAATAACAGTAATAAACAATAAAATAAGCAGTAATACGCTGCCCCGCATGTGCGATAGCGCATTTCTGCTTATTTTACTGTTTATTACTGTTAATTATACTGTAAAATCAACACCTTTTTCTTTTTTTTTTTTTTTTTTTTTTTTTTTTTTTTTTTTTTTTGCAGTGTACCAGAGTACCTAACTTGGGTTACCTCAGTTTAAAATCAATTTTAAAGGCATGGACGTAAAAAGAAAACATAACCAAAAATTGTCCAAGACGGAGGAGAAAGAGGGGTCTGCTCCTTTCCCTCCTGACGAAAGTTTCTTTTTCTTTTGTAGTTTAATTATTTTAAATCACTTGTGAATAATAACTTATATTATACTTTTCAAATTCGTGAGAGAAAAATAAATTGTATTTAGTTAAATTTCAAAATCTAGGCAGAGGCAGTTGCTCTCTCCCTCCATCTTGCGGGCATCTACGTTATCAATTTTAAAAAAATAAACAATATCTGAAAAAATGCCTCCATATTTATATAATATAGTTTTGATAAAACTTAATTTTCCCACCTGTTTATAATAAAAGAAAGAAGCTATATTATATTGCCAAATAATTGAAAATATGACTGCTATTTTCAAGATGAATAACCATTTAAAATGCACAAATGGCATGTGACACAAATTTGCTAGAATAATCCAATGTTGCCACGAACAAAGTAATCTTATAAAAACAGACTAAATTAATAGTCTATCTGTGCAACTGCTGCACTGATAATCACACGTGAATCCATTTTTATTTTATCAAAAAATATCTTTATGATAAAAGGGAAAAATGCAAGATGGATTACGGCAGAACAATGAAATAACTTTTAACAATTGTAAAAGAAAACAAAAAATATTTGTTAAAAAAAATAGTTTTATTTTTATTATACGTTTTCAATCATAACTGTAAGCGGCTGATGTCCTTGATGTCCTAATCAAGGTTAGCCATTAGAGGTGGATGGGTTCGATAGATGAAATAAGTCCCAACCCCCTGCTTATAACACCCCCCCCCCCAATATACACTAAAAGACTTTTATGAGACTAAAATACTTTCCTTTATTTATTTATTAGTTTATTTTATTTTACATTTGAAGGTAACTTAGAACCCCCGTAAATTGTCGTGCATCCTGACCCCTTCGGCTCTGTTTGCATGGTTTGATTTAGGGAAATTGATTTCTCTACCTGATTAACATTAAACTTTTCTTGATCGGATCAAGACTGAGCGACAAAAAACTTTACACTGCAATAAATATATGGTACTAAGAAAAAAAAAACATCGAAAATGAAATCCCAAATATTTGGAAAACTGTTTAACCTAATACCTAAAATTGTTTCAAGGTTTGATACAAGTAACTCAAATATAAATACCAGGTGACTCTATGAGAGATTATTTCTTAAAACTGCCGAATAAAAAAACAAAATTCCAATTGTAAAATACATTTAAATCAAATATAGTTATTGAATATTTTACAAGGGGCTGTATAAATATATTAAAATAAGAAATTAATTTTTTTAAACAGTCGTTTCCTACAACCAGGCCTCGGAGCGGTCCACCGGTAATTTTTAAAAAAATATTTTGACGGTACATTTCTACAACAGTTGCAAGAAAAAAACTCATCACGAGGTGAGTTTTTACGACATATGCAAGATAAATCTAAAACAAAACTTTTTGTACGGAAATACTGGTGGAATTTTTTTTTATTTAGTCTCTTTTAATATAGACCGCTCTGAGGCCTGTACAACGTATTCATTTAAGAGAAACTTGGGGTACCGAACCAAGTGCCCCGGCGTGCAAGGAACAAATAAATACACGGTAATACAGAACAAAACGCACTGTATATTGTATATTACAGAACATAGGTGAAAATAATTGTAAATTGAAAAATCTAATAGATTTTTTACATTTAATTTATATTTTTAGAGTGCTCATATGAACAACACTAAAAAGAAATTTTGTGTGAAAAATATCAATTATGTGTTCAAATAAAGTTCTGAAATTTATTGAAAATGGTACTCTCTTATATTAGCCGCATCTCAGTGGTTAATAGCTGCAGAAATCGCTAAAGATTTTGCTATTTATAGCAATATTTTTTATTCTGATTATTTCAGTGATTAAGCGCACGTACGTTTTTTTAGTAGTTCGATTAAATATCTATCCGTGCGAGGATTTCGCGCATCTGTGGATAATATATATCTATTTCCAATAAGAGAGCCTACTTTGGAGACAAAATCTCCTTGTGCAACATAGGTTTGCACAACCGCTGTTTGATTTCTTCTTCAAGCTGATTCCAGTTTTTTTTGCCTGTTTAAATACCCCTGGGGGATGAAAAGAAACAGAAGATTCTTTGCTTAATAAATCGCAATATTCGATAAAGAGAGTGGATTGATGGTGAAATACAGGTGGTTCGGGGATGGAATTTTCTAAAATCGTTGTATTTATAACTGCTTTTATAAAGGTTGAGAATTTCTTTGAATGAATTCATTTATCTCTGAAGCTAAAATGCGATATCTTCCCTTAGGGCTAATTTGCATCGCTTTGATTTTTCCATTTTTAATGGCGCGTCTAATTGCAGTCTAATAAATTTTAGCAATATCTAATATTTTTTAGATGCAGGTTTTAACTTCTAAAGAAAAATTAAGGATAAAAATGTCTGCAAAAAACATTAGTTAAGCCATCTCATTTATTCCACCGAAGTTACAGTAAAAACTGATTGAAGATAGCAAAAGGCACGCTCGAAAAAAAAAAAAAAATAACAATGGTATTTCAACTGCATTAGAGGATGACGTCATCCGCTTCTTGAAAACATAAAACGAAGGAAAATAAATTGAATACATATAAAATATAATTCAATCTAATATAACAAATATGTGTTTATTCCTTCTGTTTCTTCTAAACATTTCAATTTCAATTTTGCTTTTTAATCATAAATATAAAATAAACCCGTGCGGAGAAATCATACTTATCTTTTTTGTACTATTTATTTTTTTATAATCATTCTTGGGCATCATATAATACGGTATTTTATTTTTGTGGCAACACTGATTTGAGAAAAACCTTTCATTTAAATTATGAAAACAATGCCGATTTATTTTTTAATTAAGATCAATTTTTAATCGAAAACATGTTTTAGCGAAATGTGAGTGTACTACGTCAGAAGCCGCTTTAAAACCCTTTCGAATGATATTTCATTCGTTGTTGTGCGTTTCGTAAATTATTAGAAAAGGGATGTTGACAACAGAAATAATATATCCCATAATGGGACTGTACTCGATTTTCTTTCTTTTCTTTTCTTTTAAATAAGCGGGCTAAAAATATTTTAAAAACCATTAAAAATCATACAGATTTCAAACGAATTGAGGGGTTGGGGCAAGAGAGTGCCAAACCACATTTTTGAACTTCTGAGATATTTCAATTTGAAAATTTGATCCAATACTCAAATCAAGATATATAACCTAAAGTTTTTCCGTCAATGTCATAGTAACATTTGAGATATTCTGAATTACAATAGGGCATTACTTTAATGATATTACTATTACTGTTTTTTGTAAATTAGCTATCTTCATTGGGGGCATAAACATATGGGACAAAAACGAAACCTGGCACATATGCTGCCACAAAGTGACATTAGAAACAAATTATATGTAGGATATTATAATTTACAATATTAAGCAACAGATTACAGTGTTAGATTTATTTCATCAAAAATGTGGCTTGGCACTTTCTTGCCCCGACTCTTTCAATTGTATTTAAAAGTAAGTTTTGATTTCCCTATTCGACGGTGTAAAAATTGAAATCGTGCGATGTTTAAAAGTTAATAAATTTGCAAAGAAAAAAAAACGCGAAATTTATTAATCGGGCGGTTGCCATCGTCAATATGACGCCAGGCGTTACTCACAGACATGGTTTTGCTTTATAATATAGACACTGCCCATATAGATTGTCTAAGTCGAAAAAGCAAATTCCATGCACCTGAAGGACATATTCACTGAGATATGTGAATCAAAAATCAATATCTTACATCACTTAACCAGGTTAAGGGTATTGGTCAGTGAGATCTCAAATTCCCCTCGCTAATGTTAAACCTTATATGGGCATGTAATGGATCTCTTCAGGAAATTAATATTTTTAACTTCTGTTTTCTGGGTATTCTTCTTGAAGGATGTGTGCTTTTGTTTAGTTGTCAAGATATTTCTAATATATATATTTAATTTTATTTCAAGTTAAACTCTTTCTCAGTTTCGCTAAGATATTTCATAAAATTATAAATTAAGTACATATTTAAAAAATATTTGGCCAACTAAAAAAAAAAAATAAATAAATAAAGACATCGTTTAAGAACAGTACACAGAAAAAAATAAGTTAAAAGTATTATTAATTTCCTAAGGAGATATTTTATAAACATGAATGCACCGCACGTCCGCAGGTTTAGCATTATAGAGAGTAATTTGAGATCTAACTGACCAACACCCTTAACCCTTAATTGCTCTTAGCGGTCTCACAAACCACTGTTTTTTTACAATTTTCACAATTTAACTTGTAATTTAAAGTTTAACTATAGATACTAGGGTCATTTTGTTTTGTTTGGAGGCCTACAGTGGTGGACATAATTATAAGACATCTACCTAATTTGACATACAGTGAAAGAAAAGATTCAGAGCTTAAAAATGCTTTATCAAATACGACAAAAACATTAATTTATTTTGTTATCACACGTAATTGTTTTACAGAAATGATATTTTTATAGAGTTTAATAAAAAAAATTAAAAAAGCATGGACAAAATTATAAGACACCCTAACATTTTAATTAAAACACCTGCTGTTTTTCGAAATATGCAAATTTTCTGCACGCAGTTATGACGTCAGCCAGTTAACTAAAGCAGACGATAACCGACTTCACGCATTTACAAACATGCCACGAGGTACAGAATGCCCCAGCACATTTTATAGCATTCTTTAGGTCTTCGACACATGTAAACTGCCTCCCATTTCGGTAAACCTCACGAGCTAAGATCTCCCACAAGTTTTCGATGGGATTTAAGTCTGGGGAGCGCGAAGGCCACGGAAGAACATTGATATAAAAAAAAAAGTCCGTAGATTAGGAAATGGCGGTTGAGACCTCCCTCTCCGAAACCGAGTCCATTTCGAGGAAGGCAGGATGGGGTTGGGGGGAAAGGTTGCTTTAGGATAAAAAAAATCGCCAAGTAATACCTCTCCCGATATTCCTAAGCGCTCGTCTCTCCAGACCTGTTTTTTCTTTGACCGATAAGCAGCGTATTGCGTTTCTCTCTTTATTATTATTATTATTAAACTGTTGTTTTCACAACAAACTGTTATTTTTATATAACAAACTAATTGTTATTTACGTTACAATCTGCAATGGCTCCGAAAGGAAAAACAATTCGTTCGAAAGAAAGGATGATTGTGAATAAAGTCACACAGTTTTTTGAAACAGAAGCAAACGCCCAGAAACTTTTGTTTCCTTTATCGCAAGCTCAAATAAAAATACTTTGCTCTGAAAGCCACTTTTTTGTTACGTGTGATGTATGAATCGACGCGTTATCATGCTGGAAAGTGCAGTTTTCGCCACAAAGAAGCTCACCATATATGGCTAGTTGATCTTTAAAAAGATTCTTATACTTTTCGGAATTTATTCTTGAATGCACAAAAACGATATCAGTTTTCCTTTGAGCCGAAAAACCAGCCCAAACCATTACTGAGCCTCCACCCATTTGGCGGCTCATTTGTACATCAGAAGACTTCCGTAAATCATACCAATAATAGTGAAACTCGTTAGGACCATCCAAGTTAAACATTTTTCATCAGAAAATAACACAGAATACCATTTGGAGGTCCAGGCTATAGTTTGTTTAGCGAAGTTTAAACAGTCCATTTTGTGCCGCCTTGGAAGCGGGGGTTGTTTCTTCAATTTTTTAAATTTTACATAGGAAGCATTATGCAACACCCTGCGAATGGTTCTCCTTGAACAATTCAGTCTCAAAGCATTTTTAATGCCTGTAGTGGTCATCTTATTCTGTGTAGCGAGCGAAAGTACATGGCGTCTGTCTCTCTAGGACAAGCAAGGAGTACGTCCAGATCAGTGGCGTATCCAAGGGGGGGGGGGTGTCCTGACCTCCCCCCCCCCCGAACGAAGAACTGGTTTACTGAATCATAGATAAAACAACATTAAAACTGATAAGACGGAATCGCAAAGTATCAATGAAAAATTCCGCTTAAGACAGGTGTTTGTCTTAGAAAGTATTTTTAAAGGTATGTCTTTCGCCGGGGCTATGAAAATTTTCCGTTTAAGACAGGTTTTTGTCATAGGCACGTCCCATTTTGTCAGGTATCCTCTAAAACTGTTAAAACATATCCACTCTGTAGTACACTTCTGAAAAGCATAGATGTATTACAATAAAATCTGTGACGATGAGAACTATCTTAAACAGCAAAAGTTGAAGGTTCAACGAATACAATACTACATATTTATACCTGCTAAGATTTGAAACCTATCTAAAATGAAACTTTTTCTGGTTGTGATTCCTTCTTGGCAGGTTTTCTGTGAACACGGAATTCTCTGGTAAACGAAAACATTTCATGGTCGTCTCAATGACTGAAGGATGACTACACAAGTATACCTGATATGACGGAAACCTATCTACAACGTAATTTTTTAATGATCCCTGGCGATTCGGTTTTCATAGATTTTAATGTAACTAGATTAAACGCAAAACTTCAATAGAGACTTCGATGGGACCAACTGTTGCCAACACTTACGGGAAAAAACGAGTTTACACGAATGCAATAACAGCACATTAATCAGAGTTTGGCGACCCTTATCTTTGTTCATTTTATGAATTTTATATCGAGCAATATTATCATTTACTTTAAATCTACTCGTTGATATTTTTTTAAAAAGTCACTTTATTCTTCAACTAGATATTTGTGAATCCTTATTCAACATTACATTGCCACTTTCAAAATAACTGCATCTGAATGTGAATTGTCTTCTGCTGTAAAACATGCTGATGATGTCATTTTTCAGCTTTATGAAACGTTACATTTTACTCAGTAAGCAAGGAAGAGGAGACTGGTGTTTAAAAGTTTTCTGACCTGTTCAAGAGAGCACAGTCCTTTGCTAAAGAAAACTCAGACACAATTTTCTTTAGTCGCACATATTCCTTGTCAAGTTGACCATCAGATACATCACATTCAATGTCAAACCTGAAGAATATTTCAGGAGATCAATTTTCTTCCTCTTTTTGATACTTTTATTTCTGATATCGTTTTTCGTTAATCGTTAAAGAAAAGAACAGATGGATATTGAAATATTTTGATGTTCTTCTGAGTTTGTACAAAATAATGGTGGTTCTTGTTATTAAACTTTTCAACCTGAGCTATTTTTAATAAACTGTTAATGGAATATTACGTTGTTGTACATTATTTTGAAGGGCAAAGTTTTACCTACTTATTTAGTATTATAATTTTGTTTTTTGCTATTGTACAGGGATATTTAAGGAAGTTATAGAGCTTTGCGAAGTTTCGTATTTCTCGATTTTTTTACTAATTCAAAATGGTACGAAAAAGGAAACACTACAGCGTTGAATTCAGAAGAGCGGGGGTGGGGCATCCACCCCAGAGCATCGAAATGACCTCTCGGGAGATTTGAGATTTTATGCTTATTAATGGTCTAGGAGTGCAATCTCTCCCCTTCACTGAACTCCACAATGTACCTATTCCGGAGAAAAATGGTACCCTCCACAGAAGTCCCTCCTGGAGAAAAATATCAGAATTCAGCATTACATTTGACCGAAGTACAACTTGTAACTCACAATTTAACATTGTTTTCAGAAATTTCATGATGGCAATGAGAGTTTTGAATATGAAAGGCATTCGATTATTAACAATGAGAAATTGAAAGCAAGGTTGAAGCTAATTCACGTACCAAAGTCTGAAAGATTGCTGCTGAACTTAGAGTACGTTCTAAAATTGTTTCCAACCGCTTAAAATAAATTGGTTGAAAAGTAAAACAGCAGAAGCCACCATTATTTTTTACACAATCTAATACTTCACAAAATGTGCTAATCCATCGTAATTATTTTTTTTTTACAAAAATTTAACGTTGTTTAAGTCGACCAGGTATCGGAAACAACTATTGAGGTCGAATTTTTACTTTAGTATCAAAAGTGGTGAAACGTGTAAAAGAATTATGGCTGTTTCAGACAATTGTAACAAAATTATTTTTCCCAGCACATCAACTATATTTGCTGCGTGTGTTTGTTACATTACTAGTTTCTGTAGCCGAAATTACAAGATTTTTTTCTTAAAAATTAAAACCTTATCTTAGGTTCCCACGGTGAATCAACGGCAAACGGCATTGGCAATTATGTCAACTATTATTCAGTACCTATTACAGCACAAGTTCTTAATTCAATGACAAGGAATTAAACATGAAAATTGAAAAAACAATTTCAACCAAATGCTATTATAAACTTAGCCATTTGATCATAACTTTAACGTAATCAAATGTTTATATTATATGAAACTTGATTTAAATGCATTCTCTTCAGTGCATGCATTCTCTTCATACATTCTCTCAGTTTTTTATATCATAGTGTTTGTAAAATCTTTTTCTTTGGTAAATATTAATGTAACTTCATTGTATTATTAGCTACAATCATAGAGATTGATCTTACTTTATTTTACACATGCTATTTTTTTTTAAATTAAGAAATTGATAAGGAAATACCCAAATTCTTAAAGTTACTCGAAATACTTCTATTGCATATACACACACAGTCAATCCTGTCACACTATACTTCAATAACACGCATTGTTCGTTTCGTCGGGATCCCGAAACTTTTCCGTTTCCGATAGCATTCCGTTATAGGAAGTTTCCGCTTTCACAGGCGTTACTGTATTTATAAGTAGAGTAAAACCTTACAAGACGAAATCGGAATCACAGAAGAACGGTGAAAAATCCCGTTTCAGGCAGGTTTTCAGCAGATTTAACTGTATGGTTATAAATATCAGGACCATCTTATGCTTCCGTTTAAGAGAGGAATCTGCTAAAGACAGGTTTTACTATACATATTACATACATAAGTTATCTTTTTATATATACAACAAATCATGTGGATACGAAACCTGCCTATAACGGAATGCTAACTTAAACGCAAATATTCATTCGTCAAATAGAAAAGAATGCCATACACCTCTTCAGACGAAAAACTGTCTAACACGGAATTTTTTACTACTCATTGCGATATTATCTTGGCAAGTCTTACTATATATATAAGCTGAAGAAAAATTCTGGACTACGCCACTGATCCAGATCTTTTAATCACCGATCCATTTCTTCCTCTTTTCAAAACATTTGAAATTGCACATCTAGAGCGTTTAATAACTTTAGAAATATTATTAACTGAAGCACTAGTTCCATTTAATCACCAAATTTCGCGAATTTCACTTTTTTTTAAAATTCTGTACCTCGGGGCATGTTTGTAAATGCTTGAAGTCGGTTATCGTCTGCTTTAGTTAACTGCTGACGTCATAACAGCGTGCAGAAAATTTGCCTATTTCGAAAAAAAGCAGGTGTTTTAATTAAAATTTTAGGGTGTCTTATAATTTTGTCCATGGTATTTTAAAATTTTTTTTTATGAAACTTTATGAAAATATCATTTCTGTAAAACAATTACATGTGATAACAGAATAAATTGATGTTTTTGTCGTATATGATAAAGCATTTTTAAGCTCAGAATCTTTTCTTTCACTGTATGTCAAATTAAGTAGATGTCTTATAATTATGTCCACCACTGTAGCAGTATCTCTAGAAGCGTTGAATAGGTAAATTTTAATTATAGTAATCCTATAGAAAAAGTTTAGTATAGAAGCAGTATCCTATGAGTTAATAGAGACGTTTATTCATCTTTCAATCAAGCGGCCTCACAGACTGCTCACAGTAGTTATACCACAATTTTTGTCACAGCAGTTAAAGGTTAAGTTAACCTGGTGTGTCGGAATACATTTTAAGGCGAAATAAACGTAACATATATATTTTTTTTAATTAATTATTTTTTATTTTATTTATTTATTTTTATTTATTTTATTTATTTATTTATTTTATTTTATTATTATTTTATTTATTTATTTATTTTTATTTATTTATTTTTTTTTTTTTTTTTTGGGGGGGGGGGGGGGATCAACTATAAGAACAATGATGATAGCTTGCTTCGAAATGACATTTAAAGGCATTGCGAACGGTGAAAGAAATAGATTTCGAAACTTTGCGCAAAGTGAAAGGGAATTGCGATAAGAAGAAATAAAAATTTAATTAATTCAAGTTAAAATGTATACGAAACTACCGTAAGTAACAGGACTTCTTCCCATTCACATTTTCTCATCAAACAAAATCTGTTTTACTGACTGTTTTACTTAAGTACGTATACTTGCCTTACGAAAAATCCTCTGTTATATTATCTTCTTAAAAATATAGTTTTTACAATAATACTGTCTGCGTCTTTTCAGTTATTTTAAAGCCTTTTATTTCATAATAATGAGACGATTAACTGCTGTTGCTTTTATTTCAAACTGTCAAACATATAAAAGTAATAGATTTAGCTCAGTTGTAAAATGGCTAAATGTAAGTGTAGATTCAAAACAGTTTCTTGGCCAGATTGTGGGTTAAGCGTATCGATCAGTGTTGAGGGGGGGGGGGGGGGGGAGGTATTCCTCCCGGACATATAGCATCGAAATGTCCCCCGAAAGATTTGGGTTTCCCCCCTCCCAGAACTCTACAGTCCCCCCCCCCCACACACACACAAAAAAAAAAAAAAAAAAGAACAAAAAATCTGAATTCAACACTGGATAAGTTTGACCTGAACCTCCGTCAGACGTGCAGATCAAATTAAATATTGAATTTCAAATCCGACACCAACTTTTTATTTCTATAACAAAGTGGAAAAGTAAAAGAAATAAAAGATGAATCTACAAATTCTTGCATTTAATGAGTTTTTTATTATTATCCATCGTTATCATGCGAAAAAGAAATAATTACAACAACACAATTAAACTTCCTCAATTAAAAGAAAAAAAGGGAGAATTAAGAGCCAAACTCGCGGTTTTATTTAATTTTTTTAATAATAGAAAATAAATTGTCGCAAAAAGGAAACGAAAACCGACCCAATAAAAACTAATTTAACACTCAATTCATAACATTCTTATGTACTTCTTATTTCATTTCCTCCTGGAGCAATCGATCGATTTCAATCGAAGCACTCTTTGAAATAGAAAAGAAACCTTATTTTCTTGCGGTTAAAGAAAAGAAGATTAAATTGTAAGGATAATGATTTTATCATGAGGATTACGGTCACCTTTTGAAGCACGAAAACGAATATGCTGAAAACTTATAGCCCAAAATGCATCTTCAAAAATTTTCCAGATTGCCTTCAAGATTTTATATTTCGTTTTTAGGTGCGTTCGTATTTATATAAATACGTAGCACCTATAGTCGTCGTCTGATCAGTCCGCATATAACAGCTCAAAAACTACACAACCGAATGGTTTGAAATTTAATATATATTCGTTGTATATATTTAATATATATTCGTGTAATATATTATCGTTGCAGAATTTTGTCGAGTCATTTCAGATTTTATGAATATCGAATCAAAACTTAAAAATATGTTAATTAAAATATTTATTAAGTAATTTGAATTTTTTTAAAATCAGTACTTCCTTGTTATAGCAGCTTCTGAGGCTTAATCGTCAAGCGACCGAGATGTATCGTCAAATTACCTTGACTCGTTAGCCTCGACCTTGACATGTGTGACGTTATAGTCATATATGGCGTATATGACATTTTATAACCTTTATGACCAAGTTTTAGTCATATATGACGTATATGACTTTCAATAACCTCTATGACCAAATCATAATCACGTTATTCATTCTATTAAATCCTATCATACGTAATTAATTCAATAATATCCCATGATTGGTAATGATTCTTGGTTGTTTTGGTGATTACGTCCCATTTAAGATGGAGTCATATTATTTCCGTATTACTGAATTTAAAAACCGAATTTGCATACTAAAATTGTTTAATTATAGCAATCCTATAATCTAACGACAGTGTTTTGGATAGATGTTTCCAGAGAAATAGATACTAAATGAAAAAAAAGTCTCAATATGGATTTCAATTTCTGAAATTTTCAAAGCTAGGCTTAAGTTTCCCATTTGAATTTTCAGTAAATGTCAACAAAAGTTAAAATGTTGCCAACTTAAAATGTACTTATTTTATTACGGAAATTAATCATATCATAATAACAGACGATATCATTCATTTCACTGAAATAATAACAGTACGAATGCACATCATTTGTCACGTTTGACGTGCAATTTCCAACTTGTTTATTTATGTAACGTTACATTTACCAGGCTTTTAACAAAAACATGAAAAGCTCGTGATTGAAACAATTTTGGGCAACTACTTCAATGTTAAAATTTTTGTGGTGGGTTGAACAAACTTTCGGTGCTACAACCATAAGACGGTGAAATATCCTTTCAACATTCGGAGCTCCGGCTGAACCAAAGCTCCAAAGGTTGGACGAGGTTTGACAATCTTATATCTGCAGCACCAAAACTTGATTCAACCCACCAGAAAGTTTTAAAAAAAATGGAAGGCTTGAAAATGAAGCATATTTTATTAAGTCGTTTTGACGTCTAGGAACGAGAAAAAAAATATGTATTCTTTTGCATTGAAAAAGAAAAAAAACATATTTTAAACTTTCAAATATATTTTTATCAATTTTTATTGAAAAATGCGCATTTTCCTTGACGTTGTGCGGCGTGAAGCATCCCACTGTGTCAAAATATTTCCGAGTGGTTCCATCTGAGACCAATAAAACGAAAATCATTTTAAAACATGTATTGCCTTGCCTATAGTCCTTGACAGGTGTTTTTTGTTTTGTTGTTGTTGTTTTTTCTGTTAGGTAGCTTTCAATACAAAAAAGTATAAAGCTATCTATTGCAGCCGTTCGGAGGAAAGCAGTTCCGGAAAATTTCGATATATTTTCACCGATCATGACCCCCAGACCCCAAAACCACCCTCCGTTCAAATGTTGATTTATATATATATAGATATGTCCATATATATATATATATATATATATATATCTGACCTATGTCATACGATAACGCTCGTATTTATAAATCAATTTTGATGAAACTAATTGTGTGTATTAAGCTCACCAATGTCTCGACCGAGTTCGTTCGCCAGCTTGGTCTGCCATATTGTTTCAAGATGGCGGCCAATTAAAAATTTAAAAATAAAATAAATGTACAAAAAAGTTAAAAATTCAATTTTTTTTTTTAAATTCAGTGTTAGGCCTTGAAACGAGGATTCCAGAGCATTTTTTGCTTTACCTCTATCTTAAAAAACGGCTGAGATAGAGCAGTTTGAAATTCTAATGTGGCTGACATTTTGAAACAAGACAGCACATTACAAAAATTTTCATTGTTGTAATAATTTTCCCAATCAAACGCATAAAACTATATATTCATATCCGTTAGCGCCAAATTCTCACCAAATTTGGCGACCAAAATAAGTCTTCATAAATGAAGCCAATTTGGCTAGTGCTCAGTAATTTGGCGAATTTCTTATTCAAATTCAGTATTAACGAATCTTTTATAAACGTTTTATTTGCATTTTAAGTTGCTGTTTTCGTGTAACATTAGCTAAAATTTTAAAACGAAGATATAGGAAAGCTACCTTTTCCTCCCGGTACAAGCCGGCAGGTCTTTTTTTTATTTGCATTTTCAACAAAATGGTGGACTCTCAAAATTAATATATCGGTTTTACACAAAAAATGTGATTTTGTTTTGTTTGTAAAAAACAAACGAGTTAAATTTTTTTTTAAAGCATTGGCCAATCATTATGGTAACGCATAAAGTTTCATTTTTTTAAAAAGCATGAAAATCGGTTTATTCGTTGCCGAGATATTTTGGGTAGGATCAATCGGGACTAATATGAGACACCCAAACAAATCTGACTAATGTTAGACACACAAAAAATGCACCTATTTTTTTACACTAATAAAATTAGCTTTATGATTATTTTGTGAGCAATACATCATTTTACTTATATCCATAATAAATACACTCAAAAGGGAAAAACAGTACTATTCTATTAGTAGTCTGGGTCTTCAATTCATCTACCCCAAAATCAATTTTTTTTTTGTTTTAAATCTAGTTATGGGCAAGATTTGCCCATTTTCAAAAGGTTATTCTGCTCAATTCCCCAGCTCACCAAAAAATAATTCTGGATATTCTACTGCAATAGAATAACAGAATTATATTTGCCTAAGAGTGTTTTGTTTAAAAATAGTTAAGAATGTTAAAAATATTTAAGAATTTATTTAAAAAAAAAGGAATCAAAACCCCAAAAATTATAGGTACAGCAAAAATCTTTTTTTTTTTTTTTTTTTTTTTTTAATTTCAATAAATCCATTTTGTATCAATTCATATTTCACCCTAACACTATAGACTGGTCACACAAGACTGGAGGGATCGATTTTTAGGGTTAGTGTGTCAACGATAAGCTGTGTAATGTTCGATTTAATAAAATTGATGGTGCATTTAAGGGTTAAGATATTTAAATGTTTCTTAACCCTTGTCTATGTCATGTCTATGACAGATAAATATGTGATGAATTCGGGGAATGATTCTACTCCTCGAGCATCAAAATGTCCCCCCTGGACGATTTCGTTTTTTTTCCTCATTAATGATCCAGAAGTACCTCCCCCCCTTTCCCGGTACCTGAAAAGAAAAAGAAAAAAAAAAAACAAGAATTCAACACCATGAGATGTATCACGATTTTTTCTCCCACAAAGCTCGCAGTTTCGCAATGCAATAATTTGGAAACACTACTAGAATATAAATAAACGAAACTTCGGTGCACAAAATATTTCTAAATTCACAGGGAGCCGTCTGAAAAGTAGAAAGGGGATGCGACATTTCTCTGGGCAGTGTTGAATTCATTTTTTTTTTTTTTTTTGGGGGGGGGGGGGAGGGGCATTGCACTTTTAGATCATTGATAAGCATAATATCCCAAATCTTCAGGAGGAATGTACATTTCGGGGATTTACCCCCGGGCCACACCCTAAATTCAACATTGTCCCTGCTCTGGATTTTTTAGTTTCCAAACATTGTTGCATAAAAAACTGCAGTAGCCTCCAAGAAAGAGGCGCAACTTTTTTGAAGGGCTCCATGATATTTTTTTGTCATCAATTTGCACTCATTCAAATAATGTACACACACACACAAAACAAAACAAAAAAAAAAAAAAAAAAAAGAAAGAAAGGAAAAGAAAAAAATGCTAGCTAATGTTAATCCTGTGGGACAGTTTTACAATACATCTCATTTGCATTTCAATAATTTTAAACGATTTTTTTTTTTTTTTTGGTATTTTGAAAAAAAATCCGCAGATAAAATCAAAAAAGTAAAAAGGAGGCGCTATAGAGATCGATTTCAGCTATCCAATGCAAAATAATAATAATAATAATAATAATAATAATAATAAAATAATAAAAAGTTGTTTAAAAATATTGAAATGCAAACGAAATATTGTAAAATAACTGTCCCATAGGATTAACATTAGCGAGCGCGTGTTTTCGCGTGAAGGGAGAGGACCCTTAAACACGGGTATTTTTAAAGCTTTGGGGTCCATTTAAAAAAGGCCAGTACCAGTTGCCCCATTTGCACCTGCAATAATCAAGCCCTTCTTTACGGTAGCATCCAGCAAACGTAATTAAAAAGTATATAACATTTAATTTTTGAAACATATTTGTCGTATGGAAATATACATATTAATAATTAAAAATGCTTCATTAAGGGATGCGGCCCTCTTTCAGAAGAGGTTTGAAAAACTTCTACTTGAAAATAGAAAGCTACACTTGCCTCTCTTCTCGCTATTTTTTTTTTTTTTTTTTAATTTTAGTCACGCCAGCACGAAAAAATGAGAAAGTCTGAGAAAGATCATCAGTTATTTTCAAACAAATAAATAAAATAATATTTAAAAACTGAAATTAAATTTTAAATTAGAGGCCTTTCAATAAAAGATTTTATAGACAAAAAAAAAGAAAAGATAAATCCGCTTTTTTTTATGATATTATTCTAATCATCATTCTACTTTGCTTCTTCCGTTAGCAACATTTCTAAATTATGTATTTATCTAGCAACGTGTCAAGTCATACCTTATCACGGGTTCCTGACGTCACTCTGTCACATGATCAGCAACTTATAGACATCTGCGCTTTCTCAAACCTCCTTCCTCGATTTACTTTGTTGTGCGAAGTGCAGTTGCAAGCCTCTCCTCAGTTGGATAATTATTTGATTTTGTTTGTGATAATTAGAAAATAATTCAAAATGGTGCAGGGTGGAATGAGTTGCATCAAGTATTTGATGTTTGTTTTCAATTTTGTGTTTGTAGTAAGTAAATTAATTAATTTATTTAAAAAAACTTTTATTACTTTTTCTTTTAATTTCTCTCGTAGTTATTGGAGCGATTAATTAGTTGAGTTAAAACATTGCATTTTAGTTTGTATCAAAACTTTAGCTTGATTTGGACAGTTTTTAATTAAAAAATATCTCGATGTATTGATTTAAATTATAGTACTGTAATGAATTAATGCAAGTGCTACTAGTGATAGCATTTGTCTTGTTTTATATGATTTAAAAGTTGTTTATTTAGTAGTAAAGTAATGTCATTACAATCCATTACTTATTGCGTCGAGAAGTTTCGTGTGGAGTTTTTGTTGATGTTTCCATTTTTACTGAACAACATGGCGGAACTGACAGCGCCTCCCTTTTTCTCAAGGCTAACTGTGTAGCGACATTTTTAATAAAATCCCCAAATTCTTCATTTAGCATTAATATTTTAGATCGCTGCATTTTTCCCACTCTATGTTTGCGTTTCTTCTGTAACTTGAAATTTTGACGAGTAACATTTATCAGTAGAATAACTGATTGAACTTATTTCATTTTGTTTTTTAAAAAACGTTTTGTTTATAAATATTTATCATTGCGTTTGTTTATTAAAATAAAAGGTTCGTCAATCGGCACATAACAGAACTGCTTTAAATCTAAACTTTTTTATGCGGATTATAATCCCCTCCCCCCCCGCCTCTTTTACCCCATTTTCTTTGTTTACATAAAAAAATTCAATTGGAGGTTTGTTACAAAAGGAGCGAGTTAACTGAATTATAGATGTTGTGTACTTCTATTTTCTAGTTTTCTAATGCATATGTAGAAAATAACGTTTAATTTTAAAAATCTAAAAAATGAACTTGTTTGCTATTTGGTTTGATGGTATCGTATAGGTATTCAATGTAATAATTAGCATGTTGAACTGGAGCTCTGTGAACATGGAGCTTTGAGCTGAAGTCAGTGGGTCTCAACAAGATTTTTAGTATTTTTTCGTATTCGAAAGCTAAAGTTTCCAGTAAACTTATCCAAAGTTTCAACCACATAAGGTTGAAATACCAACGCGACTGAGTGCGAGACATTTTTCGGCTTGCTTGATGTGGTCATTTTTTGTCGCACAACAAGGGAATGCGACGAGAGTAGAGGAGGACCCCTGACAGGTTTATCAACTTTCTTTGAAAGAATTTTTGTTCATTTTGTGCGCTTTGCTTCAAAGCCATTTGAAGAGCAATAAAAAGGTCACAACTGAAGTCTTTGACCTTTTTGAAGTTACTTATGGCATTATTTTAAGTTTTATAATTTATTAGAAGAATTCTATTAATTTAGAATAATGGAGAAGTCTATGTCCCTTGTCAGTTTTTGGTCTACACGCAGTTTAGGGGGTGCTATGCCGAAGAGGGGAGGTGGGGGAAGGGTTCCGGGAGATTGTCAGACTTACGGTAACTATCAAAACTGAGATACACATCACCTACTTGCACTAGTTCCAATGAGTAACTTTCCTCCAGAAATGTAGGTCGTTATTTTTAATGAGGAGTTCCAGCCGATTAAGGCTTTGACCTTTATATAAAAATAATTAGAAATGTAGGTCTCATATGTTATTAATAAGTGTCACCTCTCCAACATGGCCGGATAAGGGGGGGGGGGCTGCAGCCCCGGGCCCATCATTGGTTCAGGGGGGCCCTCGGCAATGGCTAAAATATTAAAGTTCCGTTTAAAAAAGTACTTAATTTCTAATTAAAAAAATAAAGAAAATAATTTTTCTTTTTGAAATGTTAATACCCTTTAATGACGAGAAAGTCATGTTTAAAGTGTCAACATTCATCACTTTTCCTTTTGCAGTTTTAAAGCTCTGATATAATGCTTCTGTTGCTAAGCTGTTCTTTCAGAATCTTTATTTTTTGCCGGAGACCAGGGCCTGACTAGACTATCTTGGAGGAGCCTATCGGTCCTTAGAAATTGGATGTGAACTTTGCTTAAGTGATTTGTACTAAACTTCATACCTAATTGTATAGTAACTCATTTGAAGTATACCTATGAAACCAATTAAATTTTCAAGAATAATTATTAATAATACACCCATCGCAGATATAGATTTTGTAGCACTCAACTATCAGGACAAGTGAAGCCTTTGGCAATCGGCATTTCCCGAACATGCATGCTAACTCAGTCTTTTCAGTATTTTTTTTTTTTTTTTTTTTCAAAATAGATGTATAAAATTTTGATAAGTCATTAGAAAACTTTGTACATAATTCGGAAAAATAATAAACTATCTAAACGATGTAACAATTCTAAAGTGTGCTTAGTATTTTTTTCTCAGTTTATAGAAAAATTTATGCGCTTTTTGAAAATCGATGATGGGGAGGGGGAGGGGGGGGGGGTATTTTTTACCTGGTTATAATATTTTGCTGGCTACCAGATTTTACCAAATTTGTACAGCCCTGGTCCCACATAATTATTGGTTCTACATTAAAAAATTCAGTTTCAAACTTATAGCTTGATTTTTTTTTTTTTTTTTTTTCCTTTGGTAAAAAGTCATTGCCAGAGCTAAAGTTCTGTATCTACAGAACACAGTCAATAAATTGAAAAAAAATTTTACTTGTTTTGACAGAATGTATCAAATCGTACACAACGATATTTTGAAAATAAATATCAAATAAAAATATCAACCATCATTCATAATATTTGGAAAACATCTGATATATGGGTCATTCCATGTCAAATCAACCAGTGATTCAACCTGACCATTTTAGATTTTGATGAAACTATTCTCCTTGATGATATAAACGAGAATATCATGTTATTTTTTTTCTCTGTAAATTTTCATACAATTTTTTTAATTTCGAAAAATTTTTTTGGCTTGTATAAAATGTTTTGAATTTCTCAAGTTCTATCAGGCGTCAACCCCTCATGTTGACCCCTCATTTTAAAGAGAATTTCGTAAGGTTTAATTTGATATGCAAGTTGACTATGCTTGGTTAAAAAAAAGTAAATTTAATTTAAAAAGTTTTTTGTAATATTATAAACTTTAAATTCTGAAAGTTTTAGAGTGGGATCTCAATGGGATCAGCAGTTATGTTTAAAAAAAAAAAAAAAAAAAAACTAATGTTAAACACCAGTTGGGGCTGGTATTTAAAGTTGGCACCTCACCAATTTTGATTGTGCTAAAGATAGTATTGTTTTATTAATTTTAAACATTTTTTTTTTATATAACTGCTGATCCCATTTAGATCCCACTCTAAAAACTTTCAGAATTTAAAGATTATAATATTACAAAAAAAAAAAAAAAACCCTATTTAAAAAATTTTTAATTTTTTTTTTTTTTAAACCAAGTATAGTCAACTTGCATATCAAATTAAACCTTATGAAATTCTCTTTAAAATGAGGGGTCAAACAACTCTCTACACCTGATAAACTTTAAGAAATTCAAAATTGAAAACATTTATACAAGCCAAAAAAATGACTTTTCGAAATTTAAAATAGTTGTATGAAAATTTACTGAGATAAAAAAATTATAAAAGTATATTCTCATTTGTATCATCAGGGTTAGAATAATTCTTGAAGGTTTCATTGAAATTCAAAATTAAACATTTATACAAGCCAAAAAAATGACTTTTTGAAATTTAAAATAGTTGTATGAAATTTACTGAGATAAAAAAATTATAAAAGTATATTCTCATTTGTATCATCAGGGTTAGAATAATTCTTGAAGGTTTCATTAAAATCTGAAATGGTCAGGTTGAATATTGAAAATTTTGGTTGATTTGATGTGGAATGACCCATATATCAAGATAAACCCCGTACTGATCAAGAGTTAGCACAACCATTCATCGGACGCATTATAAAATCATGAAATGTACATTCCTTTCTGTATAAAATATTACATAAGACATCCCCCCCCCCCCCAAGCAAAAAAACTGTTTAATAAATAAAACCATTTAATAAAATAAAATTATTAAATATAATGTTATTGATATTCACATAAATATACAGTTTGAGCATTTTATGCAAGCTAAAGTTATTTAATAAAGTTTAAACACTTTAGAGTGGTTACAACAAATTTTTATCAGTTTTGACGAGTTAAAATTATTAGCCTGACCATAATCAAATAGAATTTGAAGTTTTATAGCTATTTCGCATGTGCATGGTGAGACAAACTTTTGATAGCATGTGTATAATTTATATTCTTAGTTTACATTTTGATTATAAGTATCGGGGATGCCACTATGAAATCCTGAGTCCTTAACACCCAAACACTTTTAAAAAAACTGGGTATTTTTTTTTTTACAAAAGTGGATCCTCCTTTTATAAATAAGACAAATTCTATATATTTAATACAAAATTTCACTTTTGTGATCTTTCAAATGGGAAAATTATGCATCTTGAAGGACCCATAAAAATTATGGAACAGATGTGTTACACTGACGCTAAAATGTAAACAAGATTGGCGACTGTTTGGATGGCGTGATTTCCAAGATTGCGCCAAGCTACTATTATCCGTTGCCATTTTGGAAACACAAAAAACAGAACATTTATAAGTAACGTATTCGAAAACACAGAAAATCTTATTTCTACACAATTAAAATAAACCAAAAATACATTTTTTACAACATAAATTTAATGGAAAATGTTAATTCCATCATTTCAATCTTTTAGAGTGCAGTACTATATTACAGTAATCCTTCACTGATGCTAATTTTAATTTCACAAACTTTTAGTTTAAAAGATAAAATCATTACGTCATTTCAATCTTTTAAAGTGCCCTACTATATCGGTGTAAACGTTCAATTAGTTTCTAATTTCATGACGAACACAACATTTATAAATGACGTATTAGTTAAATCAGAAAGTAAATATCAAAATAAACGAAAAATAAATTTTTTTAGCATAAATTTAATAGAAAATACATTACCTACGTCATTCCTCTAAAGTGGACTGCTACAATCAGAATAATCATTTGATAACTGATTTTGTAATTTCGCACAAACCTTTAGATAAAATTACCTCTTTTCAATCTTTTAAAGAGCACTACTATATCGGGGTAACCATTCGGTAATTCAAATTCTAATTTAACACAAACTATTAGATAAAATCATCGCATTATTTCAGTTTTGAAGTGCTGAACTTGCCTTTCTGCTTCCTCATAAAAACTTACCTGGTACTCTCGAAAATTGGTATCCATAGCCACGGACATTTTCCAACTTCTACTAGCAACTACAAACGTCAAAACAATTTCGATAAACAAAATAGAATGATAAATTCAATTCTACCGCTCTCTCTAACTGCCACTGTAATAACCGCCACTGTAACCGCCAATACATAATTCACATGACAATTAAAAACCAATCATTAACTCAACAGTTATGCAAATTTATTTCCCTTCCATACATGGTTCTATAATATACGACTCTGCAACCAATAACGTGCAATAGAACGTTCTTCTACAACCAATCACGTTTTCTCTACTTTTCATCATCAATGACGTAATAGACATGCGCAAACATTTCCCTTAACATCCACGCAAATATGGATTACAATAACAAATTTCGACACCAGTAACTAAATACAAGCTTAATAGCCGGGTTGCCATAAAAGAAAACAGTCCCCAAAGTTTGGCGACTTTTCTTTTTTTTAACAGATTAATTTTTTTTTTAGCGTCAGTGTAAAGCATCTAAGCCAAAATTATATTTATGCATCTTGAAGGACCCATAAAAATTATATTTATGCATCCTTTCTCCAATATTTTGCTTAAATGATGCATTACACTGCATCCCCGCCATCACTGAGTATACATGTGGAGTAATGGCCACTCTTATAGGCATGAAAGTTTTCAGTGTTTTCACTGAAATAAAATCACCTACAGGCACAAGTAGATTTCGAAGACTCAGACCATGGGGCACCTGTTTATTAGAAATTGCAAAAGAAAGACCTATTTGCCATGATGAGGCAGTTGGGACTGCCCACTTCGAAATATACCTCTGCCTGTAGTCAGAGCCAGCAAGGATTAAAAATTTTTTTTTTTTGCTGTAAGAGTTGGTCCTATGAAAAACGTCAATATAAAAGTTGTAGATAATATTACGAAGATTTATAATAAATTTAAGCAGATTTGATATCTTGTGAATTGACGAAGTTATGAATTTTTTTCTTCTGAAACCCCTATTCCTCCCTTGGGGGCATTTTTAATGAAATAAAAAATTTGTCATAAATTTTTGGCCATTTTCCTAGAAGTAACAGCTTTAAAAGAGATTCGATATGTATCAAAATTAAGAAGTTACGCAGGTTTTTTTTTTTTTTTGTTTACACAAAAGGCCCCGTCCCCCTTCGCAATTTCCCTGCCCTTGGTTAGATTTTGCCCATTAACAAACTTGACAGATTTTATGCCGCTTGACTTTATGTATCATTTTAGAAGAGATTTGTGCAGAATTATGGAAGTTATCTTGTCCATAAAAAAGTGATATAGATAGATGGATAGATAAAATTTTGAACTAGAGGTAGTTTTGGGTTCTAGGAGTCATCTAATTTGCAATGTCATAATTTCTTTTAAATCAAGTTATTCTTTTTACATAAAATAAGAATATCAAGTATAATAAATTTCTATTAGTAAAAGAATAAATAGCCGGTACCTAATTTTTGCAATAATAAATTTATAGCAAATCAGAACTAAAGAAGAATAAAAGAATGACATCTCAACAGCCATTGTAAAACAATATGAGGAAAAAGATCTAACTGGTATGAAAATGTTAAGCACAGCAACAGCTTCTTCAGTAGAGATTGAATAATATTATATATATTTTTTCACTTTTAAACTCATATATACACAAAATAAATTAGTTGAATATTTAAAAGGATGCAATCCTTTTTTTTTTTTTTTGTAGTTTTTACTTAGAAATGCTGAATGGTAATAATCCCAATTTAATAATACAATACTGCTATTTAACATTTTGATTATTTCAGATATAACAACTGCCTATTCTTATATTTACTCTGTATGTTTGCATGAAAGCTCATTTTCATAAATTTTTCATCATTCGCATACATCTGTGCAAGTTTGGATTTAGGCGATTAACAGTACAAATGCAAAAAAAGTTGCAAATGATATTTTTGTTATTTGTGCTACCAAAAGGCAAAACTGGGAGATTTCATTAGTGGCCGGTAATAGCAGTTTTATAAATGGCCACTTTCTTTAAACTAATGGCCACTTTTTTATTTAAAAGTTCTTAAACAGTAAACTTTTGTTAAAATTTCAATTAGTATTAATCTAAAATTAAATAACATATTTATTTGGGCTAATATAAACATATTCCAATCAGCAAAAGTAGAACATTTGATGAAATGCAAAGAAATTTTACTCTTGTAGGAAAGTGGCCATAAGGTGGCTACTGACAATTTTTTAATAGCCATTTTTTAGTGGCCCTGTGGCTAGTGCTAATTTTGCCCTTTATGTACTACTACTTATTTGAAGTTTTTATTAATTTTATAATTACTGTTCCCTCTAAGCCATTTTTTAAAGGTGCGACACCCTATCCTTTATTAAATTGGCAAAATGA
The DNA here is from genome assembly GCA_963931845.1 of Maratus michaelseni. NCBI lineage: Eukaryota > Metazoa > Arthropoda > Arachnida > Araneae > Salticidae > Maratus > Maratus michaelseni. The sequence continues at coordinate 320,925,440 of OZ007594.1, read as the reverse complement.
ATCTAGAGATTTCTTGTAAAAAAAACTTATCCATACCACAGTACTTCTAAATCAGTGTGCCCAAGACCTAGCAAAAAATTTGAACTTTATTTACACAATCGGGAAGGTATTAAATCATGTTGTAATTTAAAATTTTTGAAAATAGTAATTCATAAAAAAATTAATGTAACTTTATTTATTCTATTAAAAAATGATATTCCCCCCTTTATATCATTACTAATATAACTACTAAACACATTACCTCATGAAATAATGCTCTTTTCTACTGAAGTAGTGCTTTTTTTGGGAACTAATTTACCGTGCCCTTTTTTCTTTGTAGACTGAATACTTTATCATTTTAGTAACTAAAGCATAAAAATGTATTTTCTTAAGAGTTAATTATTAATTTTAAGCACTGTTAACAATTTAATATGGAAGCAGTTATTAAGGGGATTCTTCACTCACTTGAAAACATCCGCTCGCTAATGTTAAACCTATGGGTAGGTTGTTTTAGAATTTCTTTTAAATTTGAATATTTTTACTTTTTTTTTTTTGCATAGGATAGCCGAGGTCGATCCCTAATATGGTTATTTTTTACTTTTTCGATTTCAGTTGCAGATATTTTTAATATAGGTACTTTCATTTTTAATACAGTTTCCTAAAAGAGAAAGTACCTTTTTATTACTCGTTCGACGCAAGGAACAGTAATTTACTATGCCCTTTTATTAGAATTTTATTATAGAACATAAAAATATCAAGCTCTCTAATCATACCCTTAAATTTAAACATATTATAAATTTTATTTCTCCCCCAAAATGACTTTTCTGTGGAATTGCCCTTTAGCATCCGGTGTCAATTGGGAACAGGAGGGTAGTACTTGTCCTGATATTCCTGAAAAAAATAACGTCCTGAAATGTCTTAAAATATGGTAGTCTATCCTAAATTTTCTGAAATTTTGCGATTTTTGTGCTATATTGACATTTGATATCATCAAATGTGGTAGGTGTACTTTTTTACCGATGCAAAATGATCACGAAATTCGTAATTTATCATTAAATATACTGATTTTCGTCGATTTGCACAAAAACAATTAAATTTTCAGTGATCAGTTACCAAAAAAATTGAAATTTTTATCGATTAATCATTAAAAAAAGCTTGCTATATTTGTCTGTCAGTCCCAAAAAAATCTCAATTTTTACCAATCAGAAAATATTTTGCAATTTTCGTTGATCAGCGAAGAAAAAATAAATTTTTGTCCTTCAGTAATGCAAAAATTGCAATTTTTTAGCAGCTTGGTCAAAGGGTTCTGGGTAAAATTACTTTTCTTTAAAATATACCTATACTTTTAAAACAAAAAAATTGTGTATATAGTGTACTATTTATGATAATAAAAATAAAATGTATTGAAGAGGGAGTTAAGGGTTTTTTCTGTTAGTATGCCTTTTGATACATTTTAAAAAACTGTTATGGACAATGGTAATTCTGAAATTAAAGTGTATATTTTGTATGGTAATGTCTTTCCATACTTCTTAAATTCATTGATTGTCTGACATGCAATTTGCTTAAATTTGTAATCTATGTGAAAAAGTACTTGTTTGTAAAAGCTTAAATTCAATTTTTTATTCTAATTCTTTAAAGTTTTTATAATTGTCAATCATGCTAAAGTGCAATCTAATCCATTTCACTTGTTTTTCTTCAGTATATTAACTGCTATTTTTTATTTCTAGATATGCGGTATTGCCCTAATTATCATTGGTGCACTTGTTCATAATGAGACATATACGTACTTCTTGAACTCAAAATTTGTGACAGCACCTAATATTTTAATAGCTATAGGATGTATTATCTTCGTCCTTGCCTTCTTGGGTTGCTGTGGTGCAGTAAAGGAAAATCATTGCATGGTTATGACTGTAAGTATCTGTAAAAACTTACCTGCTATTGATAAGATTTTATATAGGATTTTCATTCTGAGGGGAAGGGGGGGGGGGTTCTATATAGCTATTTGTTAGCACACTGTTTTGTTTTAATCAGTGTTTATATATATTGCGTTAAATTATTAAATGGCTGTTAAAGCATTGTAAGTTTTCCAAATAAATTAATCTTCTAATTGGATATTAAAAAGCACAATGCATATTTGTACGTACTAATTAGTAATTGTAGTCAGACTTGTATAAAACCAAAAACTTTCTGCGCACATAAATATTGAGTCAAAAAACTTTCTGCAAATTAATTTAATGTTTAATAAAATTACGTATTATATTATTTTGACGATATAAATTAAAAACAGTAGTTTAAAATAATTACAATTTAAAATTAATTAATATTAATTAAAGAATAATTATTTTGGTTAAAAATAATAAAGCTAAGAATCCATGATAGGAAGAGCAAAAGAGTTATCAATAATATCAAGAGCTAATCAGTTATTTTGTCAATGCGTTTAGAAACAACCCAATCCTTAATATTTTGACCTCTTCACAAGCGTCTGTAATGCCACAACAATGTTTTGCATCTTTAAATTTTGAATTGTGCGCACACAGTAAATATTTTTGAACAAAAAGGGATTATTTGTGTAAAAAAGGAATATTTAAAAATTAATATGGAATTTTTTTTTTTTTTTTTTTTTTTAATTTTTTTCTGTAATTTTCTGCAATTTTGCAAAAAATTTTCCGCGCACGGCGTGCGCGCGTGCGTCTATATTATACAAGTCTGATTGTAGTATACTAAAGTGTAGAAATAAACTGCAAGTAAATTTTAATAATTGCCGTACTAACAAATCTGACAATACCTTGGTAGCTTTTAGGCAATTGGTAACTTGTAAAATTATTTTAATCGTAATGAGACATAACGTGCAACCTGTGAACATATGTATAGAAAAGAAATTACCACATATTTAAATTTAATACAGTTGATATAATTATAAGAAATATATAAATTATATCTGCCTTCTGCATGTCCCAAAATATTAAATATTGCCATTATCAGAAGTGGGGAATTTTCAGAAAATCTTACCAGCCAGCAAGATGCAACGTACAGTTAAAAGTCGTTAAGACAAGATGTACACCACTGCAAAAATAGTTAATTACTATTACTACAATGAATTTTTATATTTTTCTTCCATTAAAATAAAACATATGTACAACAGACGAAAGCTTACTATAGGATAGAACTTAGTACAATGTTTACATCACAGTAACTTAGAAAGTTGCAACATACAGCTAATTGGTTAAAAAAATAGTTTTTAGCCTATCTTCTATAGCCTGCAGTTTTTCAAATTCACTCTCGCCATCACAAAATCCACTCGCCACTGGCGATTAAAATGTATTTCCCCAACCCTGACCATTATTGCTGTTAGGACTTATTTTAAAGTTATACTTGTTTCTGTTGACCATATTTGTTAAACAAGTCTCCAAACAGTTATTTAATGCTAATAATGGATAAGCATGACATCACATTCAAAGTACATGTCAGCTGTTTTCGGTAAACAAAATCTGTTATCAAGCATAGTGATTAACTCAATAATGTTGGAAATACAGGTTATTTTTTACTAGCAAGGACCTCCCCCCCCCCCAAATAAAAAAAAAAAAAAAAAGTCATGAACAATTTGTTTCTGTATGAATTTAGAATAAACTTTATCGAAATAAAACTATTTACTACAAAGGTCTAAAAGATTGAATTTGAATTGCTTTTATGGGCGTCTGAAAATTGCCAGTAAACTTGAGAAATTCTGGAAAAATAAGTGAATTTTTCCCGTTCAATAAAAAATAATTCCTTTTTTAAATAAGAGTCTGATGCATTCGGACCTGTCTCCTGTCTGGAACCAAATTTGCAGACCTCTATGTGCGATGGTTTTCATCAGACATCCCGTGCACCAATGCACATACATTGTTATTAGTATAGATTTGTTAACTTTTGCTGTATTTGATATTTCTTTTACCTTCTATTGCCCATGGTAAACAGCAGGCACTCTTTAAGAGAATCCTAATTCACATGCCAGAAATTATAAAAATTTTTGGTGTTTAAATCTCTGAATGTTTGTCATTAAAGCAAAAGATTGCCATTACAATTTTCTGGTACAAATTCAGAATATCTGAATAAAAAAGTCCACTAAATTGGCAACACTGATAGTGGCATATGCTATCTGGGGGGGGGGGGGGGGGATAGAAGGTTAATAACAATTTCTTTTATTAAGCTGAGCTGATAAATGTCACATCTAAGAAAAATGTCCAGCATCAAAAGTTTGTCAAATGAGACTGGCACCTGTATCTCTTAATCTTAGTTTCATTTTAAAGTATATAGTTGCAAATTAAATTTTTATTTTCCTTACTGCTTACTAATATATGCATTTTTAAGCATAATGGAATGACTTTTTAAATCTTCATAAAGTAATTGGAAATTTCTGAATTTAATTACATTTGGTTTTTCTTCTACAAAGATAAATTGAATAATTGTTTAATTCCTACTGAACTTTATTTTTTACATAACTCTTCAGAATATCAGGTGAGTATGTAAAAAACTGTTTTAAGTAATTGAAATTTCACTGGCATGATTGAATTGGTTGAATTATTCAACAGAATGTAACATTATCAAATTGCCTGTCACAAAATGTCCTCCCATTACATTTCAGAAATTAAATAAATATTTTTGGAGCAACAGTTATTACTTTATGAATGTAGTTCTTTAAAGTTGAAAATAACAATTGGTTTCATGTTGATGAACTGTTTAAAAAGTATAAACACACATTTTTTTTGTAAAATGTCCTTCCGTTACTGCATAGACTTGTCCATGAATATGAACAAGCATTTCTATGCCAAATATGAAAGCATTTGAATATTTAGCTTTTATGATGGTATTTAAAACAGAAGCCTAAATACAGTCTTGAGTTTAAAAAAAGAAAGAAAGAAGAGAATTGAATTTATGTTTTATAAATGAAAAATGCACTAATGATGTCACTCACTCATGTAAAAGCCATACTACATTAATAAGTTGAAATTTAATGAATATTTATCAAATTCAATTTGATCTAAAGATGTGACAACAAGAAAGAAAAGGGAACAAATTCATATCGAAGGCATCAAATAATTTTAAAATTAAATATTTCAAATTATTGTAAAAATGTATAAAAAATGTGTAAATGTAAAAATGTCATTTTTGACATTAAAACTTTTCTGTACTTATTGATATTCCTGCTCTGTGTATTGTTAAAAAGTATTTGTAAATGTTAGTTTTATTTCAAATGTTAAGTTTTCACGAGCAAAATCTCATTTTAATAGAATTCTTTTTCATTTGATCATAATGTCATTTTTGACAGAACTCTTTTATGTAACTGAAATTGTTCAATAATCAGTATTGGTAAAAAAAATTGTTTAAAAATGACGTTATATTATGCAGATTAAATTAACATTAATTGCTGTAAAAAAAATAATAATTAAAAAAAATCCGTGTTTTGAAGATGTAACAACTGTAAAGAAAAATGATTCGGTTTTATAGGACTAAGGTGCTCAGCTCCTTATGAGCTATGCTGGCCAACCCTTGTTGAAGCCCTGTGGTCTATATAAACTAATTTACTCAGTTTTAATAAAAGAAGGCAAAATGGTTGCAAATGTAGAAACTAATAGCCATTTGAGGATAAATTGAAAAGCATTAGGTGATCTGTTGAATATAACACAACTTTATATAAAAATCATACTAAAAAATAAAATATAAATATCCAAATAAATTGTCCAGTTTCTTTTTAACAATGCATCACAAGGCTTTTTTTCTTGATATAATTTTTACTTTCATTTATGTATAATTTTAAAAAAATCAATGTATGCATATCATTTTAAGTGATGTAATTTTATCCCTCATGCTTTTTGTATGTAAATTTAATTATTTTATAGTTTTCTTTCAATTTCAGTTTTCCCTTGTAAATATATATTTTAATTCAAAATAGTGTTTGGAAATATTATTCAGACCTTTTTTAATCTGGCAACAGTAGATAAAAATCTTATTTCCAAATATGAATTAAAATCTATTCAGATAATTTTAAAATGGTTGGGCACTGCACATCACAATCTAGTCTAATGTATGCTTTGCAAAAGATGGTTAAATCAGTGTATAGTTTTTGATCCTATAAAACTTCTAGATGCGATGAGGTTGCTGATAAGACTTTGGGGAATACCCTTCCACCCCTCAAGAATTGCAATATCCAAGTCCCTGACAGTAAATGGAGGCCTTGGTCTCAATGCAATGTGACGTGCGAGTGTCCCATACAAGCTCAATCAGATTCAGGTCAGGAGAATATGCTGGCCATGCCATACGCTGTATTGTTTCAGCTTCAAGCATGTTCTCCACAAGACTAGCTGTATGCGGTCTGGCATTATCATGCATGAAAACAAAGGAATCAGCAATGGCTGCAGTGTAAGGTATGACATGTTTCAGCATCTCATCTGCATGTTTTTGGGCCGTCAAAGTTCCAATCCGAATCATATGCAGGTCCATATTCAAACTATGCTGATTCCAGCCCATACCATCAACCCACCTTGTCCATAATAGGATTTTCATGAACGAATGTGGTGTTATTTCAAGGCACTTTCAATTCATATGAAAACATGTCAGGTGTCACACTCCAAACTGACCCGGGACTCACTCGACTCCAATCACTTTGCCTCTAATCTCGATGTTCAGCAGACCACCTTCTTTGGGCTGCACAGTGGAGATCAATGGAATACAGACCATTGACCTACGGGCATAGATCACCCTGATGCCTATTTCAGACAATTTGGCTTGGACATCTTTTGTCCTGTTGCCAAGAGCAACTGTGTTTTTGCAGCTGAGTAGCATTGCCTGTTCTGTCTCAACGAGCTGCTGACTGGATGTATTGGTCACCAGTTTCTGTGGTAGCACGTTGTCGACGTCTAACATTCTGTTTCTGGGAATCTATTCCACAGCCTTCTTCTGCTACACTTCGTTGTGTTTACCTGGATTAGAATCTATCGTAACTACACCAAGCCATGGATTCTGGTAAATCACGTTGTTGTGACATTTTTAAGTCTCCTTTTCTCAAAACAAGCTGAGCAATTGAATTTCATAACTGAGACAGTGAAACAGACGTTGCTGTGAAATTCAGATTTCTGCACTTATCTCCTATTTTTGGTTTTCGACGTCATGAACTTTAATTTTCATATGGAGTTTTCTTCTACACTTTAAATTATGGATGTATTATTTTACATTACTTAATGGTGTAAGTATTTGCATAATTTCGTTAAAACATGTGCTCCCCTAATTCTTTTGAGCAGTGTATTAAATTTTTGAATAAAGTAAATAAAAAGTAGCCTCAAACCTTTTCTGTGTTATAATCTATATTGTCGCCTCAGAGCAACAGAAAGACATCTAATATTAATCGAAAATGAGTTGTATGACTTACTGGAATGATAAACTGTGTCTGCATCTAAGTTGTTTTATATAAAACATATGTGGTGACCTAAATTTTCTAGTGTTCTAGATGCAGAGGCATTTTCGCATACCACCAGTAACTCATTTTCGATTATTATTAGTCATGCTGTTGCTCTTGGGCAAAGATATATACAAAAGCATTAAAAATCAATTTGGATACTGACTTTAGCCAAACAATCACATACACTTTTATAAGTAGGATTAAGATTTCATTAGAGTGAGAAAGAAAAAGCATAAATTATTTTAAATGTAGAAATTGCCGTTGTTCATATAGTGAAACATTTGGTTACTCAAAGTAAGTTGGTAAAACATGCAAAATGTAAATTATATTTAACAATTATTTTGGTGGTATTTTGTTAACCTTTAGTGCTTTTAAAAAAGCTTGGTGGCCAATTCAGGCTTAAAGTGAGATTTATTGCCAAATGATATGAAAAACTATGAAAACCATTGATGAGCTATTATGTATATATTTAAAAAAAGGTTTTTGATTACACATTAAATAATTCACTTCGGTTTGTATATAGTAACAGTTAAATGAACTATGTTAAATTGTATAAATACTGGGGAAAAAAATGTTCCGTGTATGACAGTGAATAGGTTGCTAGAACATGTGAAAAATTTCCTTCTCTTGCCAATTCAGTTTTCTCTATCTGTGCAGTGTCCCTATAACAGTGAAATAGCTTAATTTAAAAATATTTTTCATATCTAGTAAAATAAAAAATGCTTGTATATATTTCAATAGCTTTAATATAATTAAATTCTTTCAAAATGTCAAATTATGCTAATTTTTAATTGTAGTAATTTTTCCATATTTAAAATGATTTTAATCTTTTTTTATCAACAGATTAAAAGTGAGTTAGTCACTGATAACCTGTTTGTAGTTTTATATTTATTTTAATTTCAATGTTTTCCATGTTTAAAAAAAAAAAAATCTTGAAATTGCCAACATATATGCCCTCCAAGTTTAAAATCATTGATAGACTGATAATTTGTATAGTTTTTATAGGTTGGTATGCTTTAAGTATTTATATTTTAAAATTTTTATTTCAGTTTGGAATCTTGCTGTTCTTGATCTTTATCGTTGAAATTGCTGGTGGAATTGCTGCTTATGTCAACCGCAATGAAGTAAGCAATATTTTAAGTAAAAATATTTTGTTTCTTAATGCAAGATTTTTTTTTTTTTCATTTGAAATGTGTCATACTAAGGAAAATGATTTGACAATTTTTATTTCATGTAACCAGCACTTAATGTTCTATATCTATATTTTGTATCAAATCATATCACTTAAATTCTTTTTAAGTTTAAAAAGTCAATGCTTTAGGTGCGATTCTTTAAAGCAGTCTCATTGCCTCAAATTTTTGGAATCTTTGTCCATTTGCATCATAATTCTTAAATACATATCTATCTTTTTTTTGCAGTAATATTCTCCTGATGAATATTGTAACTTGTTTATAATTCTGAAATGAAGATAGTGGATGATCATCTGTTTAGGGATTTAATTAAGTTAATTGTGAAATTGTGCTGTTTCAA